>CM073584.1:74084121-75554465 GCA_037074715.1 Magnolia kwangsiensis
ACCATGGAAACCCTCTTGAGTTATAGAGTTTTAGACCAATATGATATTTGTTTTCCTCCCATTTCAGGTCCTTGTGACCTTATGCACAGGCTGGATTAAAAAGTAAATACTATGGTGGGCCCATTAGAGATTTAACGGTGAAAATCATTGTCACCATTGTCATTTGTGGTATGGTCCAGATGATACTTTAGATATGATTCATTTATATATATATATATATATATATATATATATATATATATATATATATATATATATATATCATAATGATCCCTTGCAATGAATGCATGATGCATTTGATCGCCCCAATCGATTCGGCCCATTTGTACCAGCCCATTTGATTAGGCCCAATCGATTCAGCCCATTTGTACCTGTTCATTTGATTCGGCCCATTTGTACTGGCCCATTTGATTAGGACCATTTTATTCGTTCCATTTGTACCAGCATATTTGATTCGGCCCATTTGTACTAGCTTATTTGATTCAACCCATTTGATCGGCCCATTTGTTCCGGCCCATTTGATTCAGCCCATTTGTACCTGCCCGTTTGGTTCGGCCCATTTATATCGGCCCATTTGATCTGACCCATTTGATGTAATTGAGGCCCTTGTGCTGGGCCGTGGGCCCCTATCCGATTGGCTCTATCAGCGTCATTCCATGGGAGTAATGTTGGTTAAATGGCCATATTGATGGGCAATGATGGTTGAATGCCCACATCGTGACCTTCCCTTAAGCCTTGATCGACCGATTATCGAGGCTGATTACCGATTGATTCTGATTATCGTAGCCGATTGCCGATTCCGATCACCGAGGTTGATTATTGATCAATTTCGATTGTCATGGCCGATTACCGATTAGTGACTGAGTCTGACCGATTGTCGATTTCGATTATTGAGGTCGATTGTATAAGCCGATTGTCGAGGTCAATTATCGTGGCTGATTCTGATTGCCGATTCTGATTGTCGAGGCCAGATATCTTGGTCGATTGTCGAGGCCCAATGTGATGTATATATGGCCCGTATTTGAGGCCCATTGTGATGTACATTCAACCTGTGTTTAAGGCCCAATGAGATGTATGCGGGGCCTTTGAATGGGGCCGAATGTGATGTATATGAGGCCCAAGTTATGTGGCCCACTTGTTACATATGCGGCCCATTTATTAAAGCCCTTGTGTGAGGCCATGGGCCCACTATATGTATGACTCTACATGGGCCACTCCTTGAGAGTAATATTGGATAAATGACCACATTAGTGGGCAATGATGGTTTAATTGTAAGACCCGTATCTTGGTCCGTACCTTTTCGTAGACTTCCGCAGTCTTACCAGTCGAATTTCGGCAACCTTCGACTCTTAACCGATATCGACTCGTGATCCTGATTCATATGCCGACAACCCGAGTCGACTCAGCCCAAGACCACTACCATAGCGACCGCGCCGTCGTTGCGGTTCCGATGCCGCGACTCGCGTGCCTAGGCGATACCCTAGTCGAGAGTTATAGGCCAACGTTTGGTGCGAGGAAACGTCGCGCGTTGCAAAACCCAAGGGAATCTCTATGATGTGTCACATCAATCACATCAATCCCATCAATCAATCAATCCATCAATCCATCACATGTCAAGTACACATCACTTTCACCCCTTTTCCCAAGCAACCACAAAAGTCTTCACCTCCCATACCTCTCTTATACAAAAGCCTCAAAAGTCAAGCTTTTCTTATACCTCCCATACCTCTCTTACACAAAAGGCCACAAAAGTCAAAGATTTCTTACACAACCAGCACTCACCACATCCATCCATCACTCTCTCTCTCCCTTTACAACTCCTCTCTTTCTCATTTGTAAAAACTCCAAGCAAAAGAAAATCCCACGTATGGAATTTTCCAAGTATCCCTAAGCTTCAAGTGGCCCACTTTCCTACCCCACCATCTCCCATCTCAACCATCCATTCCTCATCTCATCCATTGAAGTTGAAGCTAAGGTGCCAAGGAACCCCTAGGAGCAAGAAGATCAGACGGTGGGTACCTCTATAGGGTAGTTTTTCTTATTTTTATGATGGGCCAAGTGAGACCCACCAATCAATGGTGTGGATCTCGCTTGGGACCCTAAGATGAGGCCGATGGCCCACTTGGATCATCATGATCATTCCATGATGGGGCCATTCTCCATGGACCCCATCATGATGTTTATTTCATTGCAAAAGGTCATCTAGACCGTCCATTTTGGTGGAGAGAGGATCTCCACCGTTGATTCTCGATCTTGGTGGTCCCATGTGTTGAGGGACCCTTTTTATTGTATGATTTACTTTTAAGGGAGGGCCCATAATGTCGGGGTCCCTCCATCACAAGCGTGTCCCACTCTCCATGTCTCTCTCCCTTTTTATTTCTTTTTATTTTATTTTATTCTATTTTACGTAATAAGTTTGTGTGGCCCACTTGAATGGACCCCACCTTGAGTTATTGTGTCCAAGTGTCCTTCAAGTGGGGCCCGCCTTAAATGTTGTAACTACATCATCCAACAGTGGTGGCCCACCTAATCAGGGCCCACCACAAATGCCTTTTCCTTTTTTTTTCTTTTTTTTTTAAAGACCTACCCGTCCAGCGTCTGGGACGCTGGACGTTCCTGTGTAAAAAAAAAAAAAAAAAAAAAAGGGCTTTTGGGGTGAGCCCCCTGCATAGGCCCTGCCCTGATGAATGTATTCAATCCACGCCGCCTATTCCGTTTTCAAGGCCATTTTAGGCGTTGAGCCAAATAATGAGGTCAATCCGATAATCAGGCGGGCCATACTTTTCGAAACGGTAGCTTTCACCGTTTATATAACATTTTAAATTTTTCTTCAGGCCAAAAATATGCAACATTGGACTCATTGGATTTGTTATAGCCTGTAGAAACTAATGGACGGGGTGGATCTGCTAGATGTGGGCCTCAAATATGAAAAACCCCAAAATAAGGGTTTTAATAAAAAAATTTAAAATATTGAAAGAGGCAGAGCCTCTGATGTGTTGCAGTAACAGCACGCTGCCTTGTGCAGCGACCGGACAGCGGGCGAGCGACCGACCAACCCACGGCCTCCAGCCGTGGGCCCCACCTGATGATTATATGCAATCCAATCCATCCATGAGGTGGGTCCCCTCCTCAGGTGGGCCCCCTCCAAGTTTCAACCATTTCCAAAGCTTAGGTGGCCCACAACGCAGGAAACAGTGGAGATCTAGTGGCTGCCCTCGAAATACTTTTTTGGGCCCACAGAAGTTTCAGATCAGGTTGAAATTTGTATTTACCCTTCATCCAGGTCTGAGTGACCTTACGAACGGTTTGGATGACATTTGACTATTAGCGTGGGCCCCACATGGGACCTCAGTGATTTATGCATTTCGTTCACACCGTCCACGGTCTGTGGACGGTGACGGCCACCGTGATGTATGTATTCTTTACCACTGTCCTCCCTGGACGGTGGGGCCCAACCCCCCTCTATGGCATGCAGCTCACATGTGTGTGTGTGTGTGTGTATATATATATATATATATATATATATATATATATATATATATATATATATATATATATATATATATATATATATATATATATACACTATATGTAATATATATGTATATATTATACTATTTGTAATATATATGATGGTAGGCCTTCATGTGGGCCCCACCCTTGATGCATGTGATGCATCCCAACCGTCTATCCCTTTGATTTAGCTAAGGCCTATGGGTTAGACCCATTTAACTTATTTAAAGCCTATAGGTTAGGCCCGTTTGATTTGTTTAAGGCCTATGGGTTTAGGCCCATCTGATTTATACAAGGCCTACGGGTTTAGGCTCATTTGACTCATATAAGGCCTAGGGGTTTAGGCCCATTTGATTCATATAAGGCCTATGGGTTGAGTCCCATTTGATGTACATATGGGGGGCCCAATTGGTGTGGCCCATTTGTTACATATTAGACTCATAAGACTAGGCCTAATTGATGCAATCCAAGGCCCACGGGTTCTGACCCATTGCAATGTACTTAAGGCCCATTAGTGTGGCCCATTGATGTAACCCATTGATGAATAAAAGACCCATAAGATATGGCCCATTTGATATATATGTAAGGCCCAATGGGAAGAACCTACGGTCCATTGCAATGTGTAATTCCAATACAGACTAAGTAGCGATGTTTACAAAGATCGTGCCTTGGGAGCAAATGTTGGTTTGACGTCCACATTGCGAGTATAATGTTGGTTGGATGTCCACATTACGACTCTCCTTAGGGCCCATTACTGGGCCGTACTTGCTGTATATAGGCCGTCTAGGCCCATCTGCGTTGTAAGAATGGTTCATCACTCATTTACATGTTTAGTATAGTTTCATGACTCATGATCATACGCATCATATGTATGCTTGAGATGAGGATTGACTGATCATAGCATATGCCTTCGGGCAGGTTGTTTATGGGCTCCTGGTTAGGCGGTGTTGCCCTACATGAGCGCACGATATGCGCAGGATTTGTTGCATGACTGGATAGCGTGATTCATGCATTTTGCATTTGTATGACATGGTTATTGTATGCCTTGCGACATCGGGGCCGTAGCCTCCACAGACAGATCGTGGTTGACAAGATTGGATACCAAAAATCTTGTTCTACATGGGGTGCTATAGATATCCCTGGATGAAAGTCCCTAGACCCTTATGGTACTAAGAGGTTGCTCCAACGTTTAGACCGAGTGGGTAGATGAGAGTTGAGTGCCGATTACCAGACGGTTACGCTCTCCACTGTGTCGTGGTCGGTTGGAAGGGGGTGCGGCCTTACCCGCCCGAGTGTAGGGGACAATCCTAGGCTGAGTCTGACCAGCTCAAGGAATGGGTCCGCTATCGACGAGTCGCGCCCGATATTGGCAAACGGATAGTGAGGTCTTTTCCACTTACCTTATTGAGCGCGATGTGGCGACAATCTGGTTTAGAGTATACTAGACCCCGGTGATATCCCATATTTGAGCTGTATTGATGTGTGGACATAGATGAGGATCTGTATGCTTAAGTTATATTGCACATCACATGGCCTTGGGATGGCCGATACCATTCATGTCTTGCACTGCATAGCCTTGGTACGACTCATGATATTATGGTTCCATCTACATATTCCGCATTACTCTGACATTACATGTTCATATTACTACCTTGCGCACACACTTTCACCACCCTCTAAGCTTTTTATAAGCTTATGCACGGCTGTTGCGTGCAGGTGACATTGGTTCGCAGTAGCGCTGAGGCAGGAGCACGTTGCAGATCGTTTCAGAGTTTTTGTTCTTTACTATTGTATTTTCATTTATGCTCATTGTACTTGTAAAGTTTTTTATCATAGTGGAAATGTGATGGGGTTCTTGGTTGTTGTTTGTGGGTTATGCCATTGGTTATGCTTATTACGAATCAAACTGATATTGAAAATCCTCCTCGTAGCATCCCAGGATCGGAACCTGGCGAATGGGAGCTAGGAGCCGAGAATGGGGTTCTACGGAGGCTGTCGGCGCTGGATTCTGTGATCAGGAATTTTGTGAGCCCGGTTTTCGAGTTTGGGGAGTGACATTAATGTCCACATTGTGATCTTCCATTAGGCCTTGTTAGGTCCATGCTTACCGATTCTGATTTGTCGTGGTCGATTACCAATTATCGATTCTGATTTGTCGTGGCCGATTGCCGATTATCAATCGAGGCCGATTACCGATTCTGATAGTCGATTGTCGATTCTCGATCGAGGTTAATTATTGATCAAGGCCGATTACCGATTCTGATTTGTCGTGGCTGATTGTCGATTATCGATCGAGGCCAATTACCGATTTTAATTTTTCATGGCCGATTGCTGATTCCAATTGTCGGGGCCCAATGTGATGTACATGTGACCCATATTTGAGGCCCGACGTGATATGTATTCAGCCCGTGTCTAAGGCCCAATGTGATGTATATTGAGGCCTAGGTGATAAGGCCCATTGTGATGCATTCGAGGGCCAGGCGAAGAGCCCATTGTGATGTATGTTAGGCCCATGAGCAGGGCCCACCTGTTGTGTACATGTAACCCTTGAGTAAGGCCCATTGTGTTGTATATTAGGCCCTTGTGTGAGGCCGTGAGCCCATTTTATGTTTGGATTTATATGGGCCATTCCTTGGGACAATGTTGATTAAATGTCCACATTGTCAAGGCTGATTGTTGATACCGACTATGAGTACGTGACAACATAGCATCATGATACATGCCCATACTCATCATCTGCATGTTTGTTATGAGATGTGATTGACCATTGCATATGTCATTGGGTAGGATGATATGAGACTCCCTAATAAGCGGACGTTATCTCACATGAGCGCACAGCATGCACAAGATTAATGCATAAATGGATTGTATGACTCATATATCTTGCATTGTGAGCTGTGTTTACTGTATGCCTTAGCGACATCAGGGTCGTAGCCTCCACAGACATATCGTGGATGGCCAGATGGGACACCGAAAATGTTTAGTTCTAGCATACGGGCGCCATAGATGTCCCTAGATGAAAATTCCTAAACCTCCGGGCCAGGAGATGCCCCAACGTCGAGACCGAGTAGATACATGAGCGCCCAAGTACCGAATATCAGGAGGCCGCGTCTCTCACTGTGTAGTAGTCGGTTGGGAGGGGGTGTGGCCTTACCCACCCGAGAGTAGGGGCGTTACTAGGCTGAGTTTGACAAGCTCATGAATGAGTCCTCTATCGACGTGCCGGATAGGTATTGGCAGACTATTGGCCAGACGGATAGTGAGGTTTCTTACGCCCACTTGGACTTTGTGGCTGGGAGAGCGGCAGTGCCATTTGGAGTGTACTAAACCCCGGTGATGTTCTCATAGAGAAACTGTACTGATATGTGGACATATTGAGCAGGAGTTGTATACTCATTCATTCATTCATTCACTATCCACTTGGGCTAGTAGTGCATAACTATTTATTACATGTATCTTTGTAATGGCCAGGATTTCGGTTGGGGAGCACGACTAACCTGAGATCAAGAGTTTACCACATGGTGTTTGACTATCCAAATTTAAGTATGGGACTAGTTTGGATAGAAGTCCCTTGTGGTGGACCCCGTAGCATGCGCTACTACATGCTATCATCCTGACTTCACACTCCAGCATGGTCATTCCATTCGCACCATATTGCATTACATTTGCGACACATGACATTTTGGGTTACCGTGTTTCTACATTTATATGGTCTAGGTACAACTGATGGTATTCGTGAACTTATTAGGAGTTGTATATTGCATTGCATCATTGGCATCTGATACTTGACTCTTTATGATTCCTCATTTGCATAGCTGATCTGTATTGCATACTTCGATATTGTATAACTCATGAACTTGTAGTATTTTCGCTTAATCTGTTATCGTATGATTTATGATCTTATCAGTATTTCTACTTACTCTAATAATTCCTGATCTTATCAATATTTCTGCTAATTTAGACATTGTACGATTTATGGATTACCAGTTTTTTGATATTGTATGATTATGACATTGTATTGAATACTTGGCACTTACCTTGTGCACACACTTACACCACCCTCTAAGCTTTCTATAAGATTATGCACGATAGATGCATGCAGGTGATGTTAGGTTGCAACAGTGTTGAGCTTGGAGCGTGCAGTGGTCTTCTAGAGCTTGATTTTTTATTTATGTATTTCCCTTTTAGTATTGTACTCAAATGATTATATTAGTAGATATGTGATGACGATGTTGCCTTTGTGAATTGGGTGATCTTGTGGTTATGCTTATTACGAGTTAAATGTACACAAAAAAAATCCTCCTTATAGGATCCCAGGTTCGGAATCTGACATATGAATGTTAGGAGTCGAGAATGGGGTACTATGGAGGCTGTCGGCACCGAATTCGATGATCGGGATTCCTGTGAATCCGATTTCCAGGTTTGGGGCGTGACACAAGGCTAGGTTGGTGACAACCTATGGATCCAAGGGCATGGCCCTTACTTTTGCAGTTCAGGTCAGTATGCCCTACCGCTTACGTTGTTATGCTTCTTTGTTGAAGGATGTGGATGGCTTAACACTTGAAGCTACGCCGGTAGTTTAAGATTTTGAGGACATGTTCAGAAAGATACCGGGATTACCTCCTCGGCGTGAGATCGACTTTACTATCGATCTTATGCCTGATGTGCATCTATTTCATTGCCGACATATCGCTTGCCTCCATGTGAGATGGAGGAGCTGAGGAGACAGATTGATAGTTTGTTGGAGGCAAGTTTCATACGACCGAGTGTGTCTCCTTGGGGAACGCTCGTGTTGCTCGTAAAGAAGAAGGACGAATCACTGCGATTATGTATTGATTATCACAAGTTAAACCAGGTGACGGTAAGGAACAAGTATCCTTTACCTAAGATAGATGATCTGTTTGAACAGTTGAAGGGGGAACGATACTTCTCAAAGATCTATCTGTAGTCAGGGTATCATCAGTTACGCGTCAGGGTTGAGGACGTGCAGAAGACTTTCAGAACCAATTTTGGACACTATGAGCTTCTCGTGATGTCGCTCGGCCTTACGAACGCACCGGTCGTGTTCATGGACCTAATGAACAGGGTATTTTGACCGTTTCTGTTCCGATTCGTCATCGTGTTTATAGATGACATCCTGATATATTCCAAGAGTTAGGAAGAGCACGAGGAACACCTATGAACAGTCTTGGATACTTTGAAGAAGAACCAGTTGTTCGTGTAGTACAAGAAGTACAACTTCTAGAAAGAAGAAATCAAGTTCCTGGGACATGTGGTGTCTAAGGAAGGGATAGCAGTTGACCTTGCTAAGGTAGCCGCGGTTCAGGACTGGGAGCATCCGGGTTCGGTTACTGAGGTGAGGAGTTTTCTTGGTCTGGCAGGGTACTACCACCGATTTATTAGAGACTTCTCCAAGATTACCAGACCTCTATCTCAGTTTACACGGAAGGATCTGAAGTTCACCTTAATTGAGAAGGCGGAAGCAGCTTTTCAGGAGCTGAAGGACAAGCTAACATCCACCCCTGTGCTAGTATTGCCAGAGCAAGGGGTTAGGTATACTATATACACCAATGTGTCTCACGTTGGTCTGGGTTGTGTCCTTATGCAAAAGGACAGGGTGATTGCTTACTCCTCGAGATAGTTGAGGAAACATGAGGAGAACTACCCTACACATGACCTAGAGTTGGTAGCCGTCATATTTGCACTGAAGCTCTGGAGACATTACCTCTACGGCGAGGAGTTCGAGCACTTTTGCGACCACAAGAACCTCAGATACATATTCACTCAGTGGGACCTGAATATGAGGTAGCGTAATGGATGAAAACCTTGAAAGACTTCAAGTTCGAGGTTTCTTATCATCTGGGCTAGGTGAACCTTGTGGCTGACGTGTTGAGCCGCAAGAAGAATATAGAGTTTGTGGCTCCGCTGATGGTGGCAGAATGGGGTATGGTTGAGTTCGTGCGAGACTTCGAGCAGAAACTCACCGTGGAAGAGCCATTCGAGAGCATTGCGCACGTTCGTGTGCGGCCACTTATTGATGATAGGATTATCGAGGCCCAGAAGGACGACGAACGATTGTCTGAGCTTCGAGAGCAGGCTGGCAACGATGAGGACGCCAAGTGGAGAGTTGGTACAGATGGGAGCTTACGTTACCATGGCCGCCTATGCATCCCAGACACTCATGACTTGAGACGAGATGTTCTCGAGGCAGCCCACAGTTTGAAGCTTGCGATGTATCCTAGTAGCACGAAGATGTATCGAGACATGAAGAGATCATACTAGTGGGACAACATGAAGGCCCACATAGTAGACTATGTGTCCCGTTGCCTCACATGCCAGCAGGTCAAGTCTAAACATTGTCAACTTCCTGGACTGCTTCAACTCATGCCAATAGCTGAATGGAAGTGAGATTTCATCTCTATGGAATTCATATCAAGACTGCCGAAGATGAGGAAGGGACATAACTCCATTTGGGTGATCGTTGACCGGTTGACGAAATCGGCTCATTTTATCCCTATCAGAGTTTCGAACTCTGTAGACGAGCTGGTCAGGCTATACATCAGGGAGATTGTACGTCTGCATGGAGTTCCCCTGAAGATCATGTCGGACTGAGACACGCGATTCACATTTATCTTCTGAACTCGTATTAAGGAGGCAATGGGTGTGAAGTTGAAGTTTAGTACCGCGTTCCACCCACAGACTGACGGGCAGACGGAATGGGTAAATCAAGTATTAGAAGATATGCTATGAGCTTGTGTGCTGGATTTTAAGGACAGTTGGGACGACTGTATCCCTTATGCAGAGTTTGCATATAATAATAGTTTTCAGGCGATTATTAGCATGACTCCATATGAGGCCTTGTATGGTGTCCTTGTCGAGCACCGCATTGCTGGACAAGGGTTGGTGAGAAGAGTCTGATTGGCCCAGAGTTAGTTTAGGCGATCTCAAAGAAGATCGACATTATCAGGCGTCGACTTCTGGCAGCACAGAGTAGACAGAAGAGCTACGCTGATACGAGGCAGTGACAATTAGAATTCGTGGTTAGAGATCATATGTTTCTGAAGGTTTCCCCCATGAAGGGAGTCCTTCGGTTTGGCGAGAAGAGGAAGCTCACCCCGAGATTCATTGGCCCATTCCAAATACTGGACCGAGTGGGGGCGGTAACATATCGCCTTACTTTGCCCACACCACTCGTAGGCGTGCACAACGTATTTCATGCATCTATGCTGAAAAATACCTTCCTGATCCTTTCTACATTATCAGATGGGAGTAGGTACAGTTGAGCGAAGATGCGACATATGTACTACATTCGATGCGCATCCTAGGTAGGAAAGATCAGGTGTTGCGCAGTAAAGTGATTCCACTTGTGAAGGTATTGTGGACACATCACACGGAGGGGGAGACTACTTGGGAGACAGAAGTCGAGGTCAGAAAGAACTACCCTCAGATTCTCGAGGAGTACAAAAATGTACTAATTTCGAGGATGAAATTTTTCTTTAAGGGGGGTAGATTGTAACGTTATAGAAAAATCCGTACAGAGACCTAAGTACCACCTCAGGTAGAAAATACTAAGGACCAAATTCTTTAGAAGTTAAACGAGAATTAATTAGTGCTTAACTAGATTACTTGTGAAATCGTTAACGCTACATTACCCTAAAACCTAGGAACAATCTCTAAACCCAGTTACTCTCGAGAGCATCTAGAAACTCCGTATCAGACCTGAACCATGCGTCGAAAGTTCAATAACTATGAAACTATAAGATTATGATCACCTTGTTAGACTTGACAACCACCTCAGAAATCAAGTTCGAATAGTACCAAAAAATGCATAACTTGAGCCCGGAGCGAAGTGTGGGAGAAATGTGAATATATTTTAGGAAATGAACTCAAACTTAAGTGAATTGAGTCAGTTCACTTGCAGGCCCAATCTAAGGATTCAGACCGTCAGAATCTGACCCAATTACACCCTCAGATCAGGAAAAATTTCCCACACATGTCAGTGCACTTGTGGCCCTGATCGAGTATCGGTGACCGTCGAACTGAAACTAGTCCACCATGGGTGATCTGTAAATCTGATCGGACTAAAAACTTATCTTGACCTGCATCTAATGTCAGGGAGCTTAAGTCTTACCGCATTCAGTAAATGGGCCTCCAAAAGTGCTCCGTTGGATCGAAACAGACCCTATTTGGCTATAACCTAAGTATACCTTGGCCCTGGGGCCATTTCCATCAGTCTTGGGCCTATATAAAGGCCTAAACCCACCCCATTTCTATTTCATACAAAATGGGGTGGGTTTAAAGAAGAGAAGAAAGAGAAAGAAAGAGAGAGAAAGTGTAAGAGAGAGTTGGAGTTTATTCTTGGGATTCTTTCCTGCTGCTCCACGTGCCAAATCAGTCCATCTGTATCGTTATACAGGCGATTCTAATTCCATAGTTGGGTAAGAAATCCCAACCCTAACCCATTTTAGAGATTCAAATAGAACAAATGGTGGAATAGCTAACCTATTCACTACTATAGGTGGTCGCCATGCCGTAGACAAAGGCTTGATCTACAAACTGAGTTCGATACTTTTCTATCGACGTAAGGTACGAACTATAAATATTTAGGTTATGGTTTTCAAGGCTTTCAATGTCAATAATGGTTTATGACTGACTTGATTGTTGTCACGTATATTTAGATACAAAGTTTTCCATATATTATATATAGATCTAAACTATGTTGATTATAATGTATTCCATGTGTTTATTGAAATGTCTGAATGAATATGGAATTATGATTTGTGCTCGCCATGTTTATTGATTAAAAGTACATGATTGTTGTACGTATGGTGAACCCTTTTGAAAAGGGATTTGCTATAATACTTGTTATAATTACCTTACGACCTGTATATAATATTTGTGGCCTAAGTGTTTGATAAAATGCCTGAATGTGAAAATGCTTATGTAAATAAATGAAAGGAGGTCATTGAGATAGGATTCTCAATAACCTTATCTATGGCTAGGGTTTCCTTTATAAAACCTATTGTACTACTATGTGCTGTATGGATGAATGCCTATGTATGTTAACATATTTTCTATGTGTTCGTTAAGATGATTATATGGAACTTATGCTTATTGTTGAAGTATGTTTGGGGCTACGATGTAGTCCAGGCAGTTGGTAATGACATGTGATCGGTGGTTGAATTGTTTGAACACGATGGACGCACCCGATGAATCGGAGTCATACGCTGCTTATCGGCAGTGGTTAAGCCACACGGAGTTGCTTGCACGCTCCATGTCGATCGGCTCGACGTATGCTCATATCAGTCAAGTTTGTCAACTAACCTGGTTGATCCAATGTATGTTCACCATGTATGGACGCTACTGCTTGAATCTAAGGTACCAAACTCACCAGTGAAAGCCCGTTCAACCTTGGTACCTCGATCCGCTAAGACTCATGAGCTGGATATGGTGGTATGGGACACTGTGGTCGAGCTGGGGTTGAACGTGTCTTGTGATTTGGATTAACATGATATTCAAACTTCCTCTTAATCAATTGAATGTAAGAACCGTAAGTGATAGGTTACTTAGTTAATCAAACTCCAACAATTCAAAATTCAATTTTTATCTTATTATTATACTCAAAGCATTCCTAAATACACAAATTATCAATTTTCCAACAGGTTTTATTTTGAAAAATTTCTATAAATTTTGCTCAAAGCTAAGAAAATGCTAATTAGCTTACCTAATCCATACCCCCAACCTAAAATCTACATTGTCCTCAGTGTAAAAGATATGAGCATGTAATGCATATGAGGTAATAAAAAGAAAGGAATAGTGAAGGAAAGGTAGTACATGAAGAAGGCGAATTACAACTTTTTCAAGGATCTCAAAACGAAGATAGGCTAGCACACAGACTAAACAATGGAAAGCAAACTATCCTAGTCTTAAATCCTATGAAAGCAATAGACCTAACTATACCTCCATCAGACTAAGAGGTCAATCCTTGTAGACAGGATCCATTAGAGGTATGGATGTGTCCTCTAAATCAAACTTCTCAACAAATAGCTTTAAACGATGTCCATTTACTTTAAAAGCATTACCATTATTTGGATTCTTTATCTTAACGGCCCCATGAGGATAGACATTAGTAGCTGTGAATGGGTCAGTCCAATGAGATTGGAATTTATCCGGAAAAAGATGTAACTGAGAATTGTACAAAAGGACTTTTTGACCAGTCAAGAATGATTTTTAAAGGATGTTTCTATTGTGGAATACCTTTATCTTTTCCTTGTAAATTCTTGAGTTCTCGTATGCATCATTCCGGATTTTCTTGAGTTCGTTCAATTGGAGTTTAAGCAGTGAGCTAGTGTTGTCCAGGTTAAAAGTCAGATTTTTAATAGCCCAATAGGCTTTATGTTCCAATTCCACAAGTAATTGGCCAGCTTTCCCATAGACGAGTCTAAAGGGAAACGTTCTAATGGGGGCTTAAAGGTTGTACGGTACGCTCATAAAGCATCGGTCAAGCAGATTGACCAATCCTTATAGTCAGGGTTAACTATTTTCTCCAGAATGTATTTGATTTCCTATTAAAAATCTCAGCTTGCCCACTTGTCTGTGGGTGGTATGCATTACTCACCTTATGAGAAATGTCATATTTTTTCATTAAGTTCTCAAATGACCTATTACAGAAATGTGAACCTTCATCATTAATGATGGATCGAGGCATTCCTAACTAGGAAAGGAAGTTTTCTTTTAAGAATATAATAACTGTCCGATGGTCATTGCTCCGGTACGGGATCGCTTCGACCCATTTAGTGACAGTCTACTGTTAGAAGAATGTATAAATTCTCAAAGGATTGGGGAATGGCCCCATGAAATTGATGCCTCAGTAATCAAATGCTTCAATGATTAGTATGAGATTTAAAGACATCATATTTCGATGGGACAATGCTCCCAGTTTTTAACAATGCTCACAAGCTTTGCAAAACTTATCAGTGTCCTTAAACATAGTAGGCTAGTAAAAGCCACAGTGCAGAATTTTGGCTGTGATCTTTTTAGTAGAAAAGTAACCACCACAGGCTTAAGAGTGACAGAAGGAGATGACACTTTGGTGTTCATTATTTGGCACACATCTCCTTAGAATTTGGTCAAGGCAATATTTGAACAAATATGGATCATCCCAGAAGAACTTACGTACCTTGGCAAAAAAAATTTCTTATCTTGTACAATCCAATTTGTCAGTGTGAAACCCGTAGCAAGATAATTTGCAATGTCAGCAAACTAAGGTAGGTGGGAGAGTTTAAAAAATTGTTCATCAGGGAACATGTCGTTTATGGTTGTCGTCTCAAGGTAATCAGGGAGATCAAGTCTTGAAAGATGGTCAACCACTACATTCTCTAGTCTTTTTTTTATCCTTTATTTCTAAATTAAATTCCTGGATTAGGAGGATCCATCTTATCAAGCGGGGCTTAACATCATTCTTAGAAAGAAGATACTTCAGCACCACATTTTTCCAAAGTAAACACTATGGCTAAGAGTTCCTTCTCCGTAGTAGAGTAATTCACTTGGGCAGGATTTAGAGTTCTACTTGCATAATGAATAATGTAGGCTTCTTCTCTTTTCTCTAACCTAAAACCACCCCAATAATGTAGTCAAACGTGTCGCACATAATTTCAAAAGGGATGTTTCAATCGGGTGGCTGCATTATAGGTGTGGTTATTAACATGCCCCTGAGCTTAGTGAAAGCTTCCTGACATTGCTTAATCCACTCGTATGATATATCCTTTTAAAGTAGATTGCATAAAGGATGAGAGAAATGACTAAAGTCCTTTATAAATCTTCTATAAAATCTGGCATGTTCTAAGAAGGATGCACTCATCATATGCTCTTGGGTGGAAGTGGGCTATATATAAGATCAATTTTAGCCCTATCCACCTCAATTCCTTGGACGAGATGATATGTCCAAGAACAATTCTCTTACGAACCATAAAATGATACTTCTCCCAATTTAGTATCAAATTCTTTTTCTCGCATCGCTTCAGCACATTTTTAAAATTTTTCAAACATTCACTGAAGGATGGACCAAAGACAGAGAAATCGTCCATGAAGACCTCCAAATATTGCCCCACCATGTCAGAAAAATACTCAACATGCATCGCTGAAAAGTGGTTGTAACACCCTAGATTTTTGCCAACCTGGAGTTAGGCGTCCTTAGGTAGTGGGTCAACCATAACACCTTGGTAACCTCTCAGAACCCAATTTCAAAGCCAAATAAATCGTTTAGAACCTAATTCTTTAGAAATTTAACATGAATTAGCTAGCGCTGCACTAGATGACCTATGAAATTCTCATCAATCACTTTCAATACGATCTACTAGAGCCAAAACATATACAATAGTGGACACTACAATACCCTAAAACCTAGGATCAAACTCTAAACCCGGTTGCTCACGGGAGCATTCGAAAACTTTGTATCGGACATGGACCACACATAGGAAGTCCGATTATCCCGAACTTAGACAATCCTGACCGCCTAGTTGGACTTGACAATCACCTCAAAAATCAAGTCCGGATGATGTCCTAAGATGATTTCCTTGAGTCTAGAGTGAAAAGTGTGAGAAATGTTAGAAATTAAATATAAATTATGAAATCTGGCACGTGTCGCTTGGGCGACATTTTCTAAGCATTCTGACCGTCGAAATCTGACCCAAATACACCCTCGGATCAGGGAACATTTTTCACTCAGGTAAGTGTACTTGGAATCCCTGATCGAGTCTCAGTGACTGCTGAATTGAAACTGGTCTGCCACGTGCTATCTGAGAACACTATCGGGGTAAAAACTTAATGTGAAAAAAGATCCAGCATCCATGAGCTTAAGTCCGACCGCATTCAGTCAGGGGACCTCCAGAAATATCTTTTTGGATCGGAAAAGACCCGATTTGGCTGTAACCCAAGTATACCTTGACTTGGAGTCGGTTTTGGTTATGTTTGGGCTTATAAAAGGGCTTTAAACCCTTAGCCTTCTAACCCATACGAATTTGGAGAAAACCCAAGGAGAGAGGAGAGGAAAGAGAGAGAAAGTGAGGGAGAAGTTGGAGCTTTCTCCTAGGAGTCTTCCCTGCTACTCCACGTGTTAGATCCTTCCACCTGCATCGCTATTCTGTTGATTCCAACTTCGTTCTAGGTAAGAAAACCCTAACCCTAACCTGTTTTAGGGATTCTATCGATCCAAGTAGCGAAGTAGCTGACTTACCTTGTGTTGTAGGTTGCCAATTAGTCGTTAACGACAACGTAGAGTTCCTATTCGATTCATTACACTCCTACGGCGTAAGGTGAGGATTTTAGATGCTTAGGTTATCATTTTTCAAAGCTTTCAATGCCGTTTAATGGTAGATTATTGACAAGGGTGCTGTTTGACATGTAGAACATACTATCCATTTTTCATTTTGAATACGTACGAAGAATATAAGATTTAGGGTATTTTGGGTATTTGTAGGAAATACGGTATACGTACGTATTTTACCGATATGATTGCCATGAGTATTTACCATGTACCTATACTAGTTATACGTGTATGATCTGTTTGGTGAAGAGATTCGCCCTAATGCACATATTGGTCGACATATGCTATGTAGACTAATGTGTGTAGACTAAGTGTTTGTTGAAATGCCTAAATCAATATGATCATGCCTGCCATATGTTTTGAATGTAAGAACATGATTGTTGTGTATTAGACAACTCCTTGATATAAGGATCTGTCATATTATATATTGGAATCAACATACGTCAAGTACGTTGGAGTTGAGTAGTCTAAGTGTTTGTATAAACTTAGTAAGTAGTGTTGTAGACCAGTGTTGAGACTGGATTCTCGACTAATTTGATGATGTATATGATTTCCTCTATGCTCGTTGTATTTCAATTGATTTTCTTATGTGTGAAGTACTTGTGTATGGTTAAATTGCCTATGTTGTATCTTATAACATGTTGCTAACATGCTTAGATTACTTGTTATTTCAATTTTGTTTATCTCATATGATTACCGATTCACATCTTTGCGCTTGGGGCTATACTCTAGTCCAGGCAGTCGGTAACAGTTTAGAATTCGTGGTTGGATTCTATTTGCCATGAAGGATGTGTATGACGAACTCGAGTCGTACTAGAGTCGTCGGCAGTGGTTAGGCCACACGAAGTGCTTGTGCATTTCATGCTGGTCGATTCAATATGCGCTTGTGCTAGTCGGACTCATCAAGTAATCCGACTGACTATTGTATGTTCACCTTGTATTCTCATATCTGCTTGAACCTAGGATATCAAACTTACCATTGGAAAGCCCCTCTAACCTTAGTACCTCGATCCCCTAAGACTCATGAGCCGGGCATGGTGGTATGGGACACCGTGGTCGAGCTGTCGGCCTACGCTGGGGCCACAAATCTCCCCGTAGTGACCAGTGATCACCCTACTCTAAGCAGATTATGGTGGTATGGGACACTATATTCTTGTTGTCGGCCTACATTGATAAGGTGATGGGAGAGTGGAGCAACGAGTGCGAGCAACAGCCCTGGCAGCCTTTTGTAGTGACCTTGAGTTTATCCTGACACCGCATGGGGGCGACGAGTTCTGATGCAGTCTTAAGGATATAAACTAGGCCTGTATGGATAAGGTGATGGGGGAGTGGAGCAACGAGTGCGTGCAATAGCCCTGGCAGCCCTTGCAGTGACCTAGAAATATATCATCGTATAAGACTCCTAGGAGTGACGACCCTAGACAGGATCATTATTTGGGTATTGATATAAGGGAGGTACCCTAGTTTCCCAATTCTGCTATATGAAAAAGGACTAATAACAACTCGGTAATCATATTCATATCGCACTGCAAGTGCTTGGAAGATGTGGAGCACTGAGGGAAGAAAGCATGCCGCGGACGTAAGATAGTGTCGCATGAGGGAGTATGTCGGTGAGGGCATCCATCATGTCATTTCATGCTTGCATTAATCACAGTATTTAGGAATGTTTGATTTACTTGCTTTACCATTATCGCGTGATTGATTTGATAACATGTTAACCTTTGCTCTATGATTCCACTGAGTTAGCTACTCACTCCCACGTTATGGGACGGTGTTGCGCACACCAAACAGTCTCTGTTTTAGTTTCAGGTGATGGCGCTGCTTGTGAAGCAGAGCCGGAATTGTTTGATGATGAGGAGGATTTCTCTTATATGCTGGTTCTAATCGACGGGTTTGTCGGGTTACTGATTAGATGCCAATACACTTGGCGGTTTGCCTTTTATTTACACACCCATGTATATTCTTTTCTTTCTATTTTGGAATATACATGTAATTAGTTTACCTGGTAACATGTTCACACTATGGAGACTTACAATCATTTATATATTTTATATATCTATCACATTCTTTCGCTTGCTAATTAAATTGTCTCTGGAGTATGATATGCTGTTTTGGCTTAATCCACTTCATGTTTTATGCACTATTATAGCCGAAATTCATCCATCATTGAAAATGTTGCATAAGTGATGTTCTGAAAC
This sequence comes from Magnolia kwangsiensis, assembly GCA_037074715.1. NCBI lineage: Eukaryota > Viridiplantae > Streptophyta > Magnoliopsida > Magnoliales > Magnoliaceae > Magnolia > Magnolia kwangsiensis. Next base: position 74,103,157 of record CM073584.1, read on the forward strand.
TCTGGAGTGGAGTTTATGCTCGACCCCCAATTTTCGGGATGTTACAGTGGCAGGGGCATTACACAGCCCGAAGGCATCTTTCAGTAAGCAAAGGTGTCATAGGATCATGTGAATGGAGTTTTCTCTTGATCTTAAGGGGCTATCTCTATCTGATTGTATCCCAAATACTTGTCAAGGAAGCAATAGTAAGAGTGACTAGCTAGCCTTTCCAAGATTTAATTGATAAAGGGCAAGGGGAAGTGGTCCTTCCTAGTGACGGTATTTGACTTCCTGTAGTCAATGCACATTCTCCAACCAATGGTAACTCTAGTTGGCACGAGTTCATTATCGTCATTGGTTACGATAGTGATTTCGAACTTCTTGGGAACCACCTGAGTTGGACTCACCCATTGACTATCAGATATATGGTATATGATACTTACATCCAATAACTTAAGAACCTCAGCCTTAACCACTTCTTTCATGTTTAGATTTAATCGACATTGTGGTTGTCGGGAGGTCTTCGCATTATCCTTAAGATGAATACGTGAGTACAGATCAAAGGATCAATTCCCTTGAGGTCCACAATCGACCATCTAAGGGCCCCTTTATGCTTAATGAGAGTGGAAATAAGCACCCTCTCTTGTTCTTTCTTAAGATGGGATGAAATCACCATCGGGTATATCTCATCTTAACCTAAGTAGACATATTTGAGATCAGCGGGTAAATATTTTAGGTCAAGCTTCGGTGCCTTTAAGCTAGACAGTAGATGCACTATATCAATTTGGGGTAATTTCTCAAATTACGGCCTCCACCGGTTAACTTCAAGTACCGGTGCAACATCAAGCATGACATCCATCTCCCTAATTGTGTCGTCATCTAAATCAGGGGAGTGGGCCAAGCATGTCTTTAAAGGGTTAGAGTATAGAGTCAGAAGTGCTCTATCTTCCACAAAAGAATTGATTAGATTAATGTCATGGGTATCATCCTCATCCTATGCCTATTTGCTCATGTTGAAAAAGATATTGAGCTCCAATGTCATATTTTCGAAAGATAGATTCATGATTCCATTCCTATAATTAATGATAGCATTTGATATAGCAAAGAATGGACGGCCCAAAATGACAAGAATTTGAGTGCTCATATCCACGATGGGTTGACTATCCAGGACCATAAAATCTACTGGATAGTAAAATTTATCAACTTGGACCAATACATCCTCAATGATCCCTCTTGGTATACGAATTGATCGATTGACAAGTTGTAATGTGGTCCGGGTGGGTTTTAATTCACCTAGACCCAATTGTTCATAAACTGAGTAGGAAATTAAATTCACACTTGCCCCCAAGTCAAGAAGTGCGTGCTCAATCCGGTAGTTCCCAATTGCACAAGTGATGGTTGGGCTACCGGGATCCTTGTATTTTTCTGACACATCTTACTTGAGGATGACACTCACCTTTTTTGTCAAAAATATTTTCTTTTGAATACTTTTCCACCTCTTAGTAGTGCATAGGTCTTTTAGAAATTTGGCATATGAAGAAATTTGTTTAACAACATCCAATAGAGGGATGTTGACCTTCACTTGTTTAATCACCTCTAGAATATCTTGAGAGTTGCATAAAGGTTTTGGTGTACTCAACCACTGAGGGAATTAAGCAATCATCTTTCCTTAAGGTTTCAGTTTTAACCTGTAAGCCCCATATCCTAGACCGTACCATTCTATAGACTTCCGCAGTCTTACTGGTCGAATTTCGGCAACCTTCGACCCTTAACCAATATTTGCGTGCGACCCTAATTCGTATGCCGTTAACCCGTATCGACTCAACCCATCATTGAATTCCGATGCCGCGACTTGTGCGCCGAGGAGATACCCTGGTCAAGAGATGTGGGCCAACGTTCGGTGCGAAGAAAATGCCGCGCGTTGCGAAATTCAAGAGAATCTCTACGAGGTGTCACATCAATCCCATCAATCCATCAATCCATCACATGTCAAGTACACATCACCTTTCACCCATTCCCAAGCAACTATAAAAGTCAAGAATCTCTTACAAGCACATACTTCTCTTACACCAAAAGCCCTCAAAGTCAAAAAGTTCTTACATCACCCATACTTTTCTTACACAAATGGGCACAAAAGTCAAGATTTTCTTACACCCATCACTCACCTCATCCATCACCCATCTCTCTCTCCCTTTACAACTCTCTCTCTCTCTTTCTCATTTTCAAACTCAAAAAAATCTAAGGAGAGGAATCCCATATGTATGAGAATTCTCCAAGCCTCTCTCTCTCTTTCAAAACTTCAAGTGTAGCCCACTTTCCTATCCAATGATCTCCCATCCTAACCATCCATTCCCCATCTCCTCCATTGGAATCAAAGCTAAGGTGCTAAAGAACTCATAGGAGCAAGAAGATCGAATGGTGGGTGCTCCTCTAGAAGTAAAAAATCTAATTTCTATAGCCTAGATGTTTTCTTTTTTTCATGAGGGAAGTGTAGGACCCACCAATCAATGATGGAGATCCCACACAATCCCATGGTTGTGGCCTAATGGCCTACCTTATGCATGCATGATCCATGCATGGGGCCTTTCTCTATAGGCCCCATCATGGGAGTTTTATTTCATATCATATTATGTTTTGGTCATCTAGACCTTATAACCATAGTGGGGATGGCATCCTCACTATGCATTTTAATTATAAGTCATGCATGTGCAAGATCCATGTTGTAAATGTAAATTTAGGTATGATGTGCGGGTGTGATTGATCTTGGGAGGGCTCAATAGTGGTGGAGCCCCTTTCCCTATGGCCGGATTGTCCTTCTATCTCCCTTTTTCCTCATTTTATTTTCTGATGTGTGTGGCCCATTAATGTATTTTCCTTTTTATTTAACTTATATAATAAATTTTATCTAAGTACATGTTGCTGTCGAGAATTTTCTGGACAGTTTCTGGTTATTTTTGGACCATATTTTGGGACTATTTGGGGAACTATTCATACCTATTAAATATACTTTTCTGAAAGGTGAGGATCTCATCTTGATGTCCCCCAAATTTTATCCCCAACTGACCTTCATTGGGGTCCCAAAGGTGTGGTCCAAGTGAGGTGGACAGTCTGGATTTTCTACACTGTTCCAGCAACATTCCACCATGGACAGTTGGATTTTTGAAATTTATTAAAATACCTATAGGTGTTTAAAAATTATAAAAATTTTCAGGGGGGTGACCTACTTATGGTAGGACCCACCTACAAAATTTTGTGGCCAATGGATGCTTGTACACACCATAGTGATGGCGGGACCGGCCCATTATAATATGGTGTCCAGATCAGTCCGATTTTCAGGACAGATTGATTTATGTAAATGAATTAAAATATTTACAGATGTCCAAACATTTTAAAATTTTTTTAGAATCTGCACTTATGTTAGAACCCACCTACCAAATTTTAGGGCCAATGGACCCCTGTACACACCGTGGTGAGGGCCGGATTGGCCCACCACGTTGGGACGTCCAGGTCTGTCCGATTTTTTTGAATAGTCTATTTTGTTTAAATTAATTAAAATACTTAGAGATATCTAAAAATTATGAAATTTTGTGGGGGTGTGGCTCACCTATGGAAGTATCACTCTGTGAAATTTTATCCTCAAGTGACCCTGTTTGGGTATCCAAAAGAATGGGCCAAGATGGTTGGACTCCCAGATTTTTTTCTGTTGTGCAGTCCAGCAATATGCCTTGATAAAAAAACCATAATTCAAAAATATTTCTTCTGATGATGGGCCACCTATTTGGGTTTCCTCTCATTGAATGCATGATGAGGGACCTTGACCCTCAATTTTTAGAGTTTTAGAGGCCTTGGACCCACTCCAATGGAGTGCCCAAATTTAGGACAACAACATGTTATAATTTTGCTGGCCTTGGGCTGAAATTTTGAGGAGTGGGGCCCACCATATTATAAAGATCTTAGAGGAAATGATTTATACATTTAGTTCTTTAAATGTTGGGCTTAATGAATGCACTTTTGAGGCCCACCACAGTTGAATTTAATTGGGTCCATGAATGTAGCTAGTTGTTGAACTATTTAAGGCCCATAGAGTGGACCCATTTGATGTGTTCCAAGGCCCATGGGATTAGGCCCATTTGATGTAATTTAAGGCCCATAGAGTGGACCCATTTGATGTGTTCCAAGGTCCATGAGATTGGACCCATTTGATGTATTTTAAAGCCCATGGGATTAGGCCCATTTGATATGTATAAGGCCCATGGGTCGAGAACCAGTTGATGCAATTTATGGCTCATGGGTTATGACCCATTGCAATGCACATAAGGCCCATTGGTGCGGCCCATTGATGTGGCCCATTTGATGAGTAAAAGGCCCATATGACATGGCCCATATGATGTATTTAAGGCCTAATAGGATGTACCTAAGGTCCATTACAATGTGTGATCCCAACCTGGTTTACGTAATGTTATTCACTACGGGCTACACCTTGGGAGCAATGTTGGTTTGACGTCCACATTGCAGTATAATGTTGGTTAAATGTCCACATTGCGGCTCTCCCTAGGGCCCATTGGTAGGCCCGTACTTGTTGTATGCAAGCCGTCTAGGCCAGCTGCATTGTAAGGATAGGGCATTACTTTATAACTTGCTTAGTATAACTCCATGACGCACAACCCATTCGTATCGGTCCATTTGATTGGCCTGCTCGTATCGGCTATTTGATTGATTTAGCCCATATGATTGATTAGGCCCATCTTGATATATTTGTGGCCTGTTGCTAAGGCCATATATGAGGCCCGTTGTTGAGGCACACCTTGATGTGTATGAGGCCCGTTGTTGAGGCCCACCTTGATGTGTATGAGGCCCGTTGTTGAGGTCCACCTTGATGTGTATGAGGCCCGTTGTTGAGGCCCACCTTGAAGTGTATGAGGCCTGTTGTTGAGGCCCACCTTGATGTGTATGAGGCCCGTTGTTGAGGCCCACCTTGATGTGTATGAGGCCTGTTGTTGAGGCCCACCTTGATGTGTATGAGGCGCGTTGTTGAGGCCCACCTTGATGTGTATAGGGCTCGTTGTTGACGCCGACCTTGATGTGTATGAGGCCCGTTGTTGAGGCCCACCTTAAATATATATGAGGCCCATGTTACAAGGCCCATTGTGATGTATGTAAGGCCCATGGGTCATGGCCCATTGCAATGTATGTAAGGCCCAATTGGTGCGGCCTATTCGATATATTTATGGGGTCCATGTCATTAGGCCCATCCTGTTATATTGGTGGCCCGTCCATTGAGGCTCACCCGTGGTATATATTTGAGGCCCATGTATAGGGCCCACGTATTATGTATTTAAAGCCCATGGGTTATGGCCATAGTGATGTATATTAGCCTATGTGATGTATCCCATACTGATGTGTATTAGACCCAGGTATGTGACTCACCTGCGAAGTATATTTGAGGCCCATTGTGATATATCTAAGGCCCATGGGTGCAACCCATCCAGATGTATTTGAGGCCTATGGGCAAGGCCCATTGTGATATGTGTTAGGCCCATGACCAGGGTCCACCTGTTTCGTATATTTGGCCCTTGTGTGAGGCCATGTGCCCATTATATATTTGATTCTATGTGGGTCATTCCTTGGGAGAAATGTTAGTTAAAAGTCCACATTGTCGATGCCGGTTATTGATACCGTTTATGAGTATGTGACATCATAACATCATTATACATGCCCATTCGCATCATCTACATGTTTGTTATGAGATGTGATTGACCATTGCATATGTCATTGGGCAGGATGATGTGAGACTCCCTAATAGGTAGAGATTATCTTACATGAGTGCATGACATGCGCAGGATTGATGCATGATTGGATTGTATGACTCATGCATCTTGCATTGTGTTGTGGTTACTGTACGCCCTAGTGACATCTGGGCCTTAGCCTCCACAGGCATATCGTGGATGGCCAGATGGGACACCGAAAATCTGTTCGAGCATCGGGCCGCCATAGATGGCCCTGGGTGAAAATTCCTAAACACCCTCTTGGTTCTAGAGGATGCTCCAACGTCTAGACCGAGTGGGTAGATGAGTGTTGAGTGCCAATTACCAGATGGCTGCGCTCTCCACTGTGTCGTGGTCGGTTGGAAGGGGGTGCGGCCTTACACGCCCGAGGGAGTAGGCATGGCTAGGCTGAGTTTGACCAGCTCAAGGAATGGGTTCGCCATCGATAAGCCGGGTAGGTATTGGCAGACTACTGAAAGGCGGATAGTGAGATCTTTTCCACTTACCTAGCTGTGCGCTTGATTGGGGCGGCAGGTGGTGTGAAGTGTAATAGACCCCGGTAATTTCTCCAGAGAGGAACCGTACTAATATGAGGACTGACATGATATTATGACACCTCGTCACTGTCACGTGGGCGGGCGCACGTGGGCGGATGCTGATGTGGGTGGGTGTGATGTGGGCAGAGCTGAGGCCTGGGCGAGCTACCAGCGGTTGGCAGGCTACTATGCTGACAGGCTACTGAGTAGGAGTTGCATACTCAATCATTCATCCATTCACTATCCACTCGGGCTGGTGGTGCGTAACTAATTATTGTGTATCTTTATTATGGTAAGGATTTCGGTTGGGCACGCGACTAACCTGAGATCAGGAGTTTACCACGTTGAGTCAGACTATCCAAATTTAGGTATGGGACTGGTTTGGATAGAGGTTCTTTGTGGTGGACCCCGTAGCCTGCGATACTACGTACTATCATCCCGATATCATACTCCAGCATGATCATTCCATTAGCACCATATACTGCATATTCCATTACATCTTCGGCGTGTGGCATTGTGGGTTGTTATGTTTCTGTATTCCTGTGACTTAGATGAGAGTGATGATATTTGTTACCTCTTTCAAATTGTGTATTACATTATATCCTTATCATTCGATATTTGATTATCTATGACTCATCATTTGCATAGCTGTCCTATATTGCATATTCTAATATTTATTAACTTATGGACTTGTTCATACTTCCACTTATTCTGTTATCGCATGATTATAATCTTGTCAGTATTTCTATTTACGCTGATAATTCTTGCTCTTATCAGTGTTTCTGCTTATTCAGTCATTGTATGGTTTATGGATTAATAGCTTTCCGGTATTCTATGATTATGATATTGTATTGAATACTTGACACTTATCTCATGCACACACTTACACCACCCTCTAAGCTTTTTATAAGCTTATGCATGATAGATGTGTGCAGGTGATGTTAGGTTGCAGCAGTATTGAGCTTGGAGCGTGCAGCTGTTTTCTGGAGCTTTGATTTTGACATATATATTTCCCTTTCAGCATTGTATTCAAATGATTATATTAGTGGATATGTGATGATGATGTTGCCTTTATGATTTGGGTAAACTTGTGGTTATGTTTATTACTAGTTAAATGTACAAAAAAAAAATCCTCCTTATAGGATCCCAGGATCGCAAATCTGGCATATGAATGTTAGGAGCCGAGAATGGGGTACTACGGAGGCTGTCGGCACCGGATTCGGTGATCGGAATTCCTGTGAATCTGATTTCTGGTTTTGGGGCGTGACATAACCCATGTGGAGAAGTGTTAGGTCCATCATTCTCGTCTTCTTTCAGGTCCTTAGGCTTTTCTGCCCTTACCGGAATGGACTTGTCAATTGTCTTTCTACTCCTAAGAGTGGTGATAGACTTAGTCGGCCCCATATCATTTGAAGAGCTTGGATCACTTATTTCATATTGCGGTTTACGATTGGGGAGAGGTTGGGCTAGAAGCATGCTTTTCTCCCCACTCACCAAGTGTGATTCCATCCTTTGCATGGACGTTGCAGGCATTCCCATTGTGGTTTTGATATCTTGGAATGTTTGTTCCATCTTCTAATTGTATAGTTTTTAGTCTTGAGTATGTTTTAGGACCGGATCCTCTTAAGGTTTCCCTTGATTTAGAAAATGGTTAGGGAATCCTTAAGGAGTAGCAGTTTTTCCATTCCTCCAGTTGAAGTTTGAATGATTTCTTGTAAGGCCCGTATCATATACCAAACTGTTTCGTAGGCTTCCGCGGTTTTCCTGGTCGAATTTCGGCAACCTTCGACCTTTATCTGACATTTGGGTGCGACCATGAGATGCATGCCTTCAACTAGAATCGGCTCAACCCGAGAGTTGTACCCTAGAGACCGCGCCATCGCCGTGGTTTCGATGTCGCGTCTCACGTGCCGAGGCGATACCCAGGCTAGAAGAAGTGGGCCCGCGTTCCGTTCTAGAAAACGCAGCACATTTGTAAAAGCCCAAGAGAATCTCTACAACCTTTCAAATCAATCCCACCAATCATGTTAAATGTCAAGTACACATCACACATTAATATCAAGTACAACCACCTCTCCTCTAAGTCAACTCTTTCTTACAACAAGTACACACCCTTCACCCATCACCATCCCTCTCCCCATCACTCACATCACCTCCCTCTCTCTCTTACAATAATCTCTCTCTCATCTCTCTCCCCCTCATTTTTCTCCAAGTAACCCACGACCATGGTTCCCATGGGAGAGAGTAGTGTGGCCCTCCTTTCTACCACCCGATTCCACTATCCTAAGTCCATCTCAACCGTCGGAATCATTTCCTTGGAGATCTAGATCGTGTTGGTGGAAGAAATCCAAGAAATCAAAGGTGGGTGCTTCTCTCTCTCTCTTTTTCATTTTTTTTTGTGATGTGTGGCCCACTTGGATGGACCCCACCTTAATGAATGTCTTATCCAAACTGTCCAAAACATGGGGGCCCTACTTTGATGGGGATGGGAAAGCACAAATACCATAATGAAATAAGTGGGCCACGCCCGTGTAGGACCCACACATTGATCAACCTGTGAACCCAGTCCGTCCAGCGTCCCTGGACGCTGGATGTGTTCACTGGAGTGTGAACACACAGTGGGGTGTGCTGGCGTCAACATAGAAAAAAAAAAAAAGAAGGGGAAAAGAGTGATTTTTGGGTGGGTCATTCATGCAGGCCCCACCTTGATTTATAAGTTTAATCCACGCCGTCCACTCCATTCCCAAGATCATTTTAGGCGTTGAGCCGAAGAAAAGAAGTCAATCCAACTATCTGGCGGGCCATAGCTTAGAAAACAGTAGTTTTCACCATTTAAATGCACTCTAAGCTTTCTACACCTCCACAACATATTGAATATTGGGCTTGTTTAGTTGATCTTGAGCCATGGAATTCAACAGTTGGGTCGGATTCTCCGGATGCGGGCCCCAAGAATGAAAAACCATGAAATTACTCTTTTTTTTAAAAAAAAAATAATAAGAGAAAGAGAGCAGCAGCGGCTGCTCAGCTGCTGACTCGTCAGGGGGCTGGGAAGGTCCCTGGCTGGCTGTGGGTCCTCAAACGTGGGCCTCACCGTGATGTTTGTGAACATCACCACCGTGCATTTCGTGGCCCCTTTAGGGCAGTGGGTTCCCTTCAAAAATCAGTCGTATATGGAACTTGGGTGGGCCACGTCATTGGGAGCAGCAGGATTGAACGTTTGCCACTGAAAACTTGTTGTGTGTCCCAGAAGTTTTAGATTAATATGAAATTTGTTTTCCTCTTCATCCAGTGTCTATATGACCCTATCAATGGTTTGGAAGGTGGATAAATGTTATGGTGGGCCCCGCATGAGACCCATTGATGTAAGTGTTTTTCCCACAACATTTGGTCGAGATCTGGACAGTGGTCCCCACCAAATGCCAACGTTGTATATTCACGCCGTTTGTCCAGCTGGGGCCTACACGTGATGCTTGTAACCACGTGTGGATCATACATGTGGACCCACTTGTATTGGCATGCAGAACCCACACCGTCCATCTATTTTTGTGCAGACGATCCATCTGATGAACGGTGGCCAGTACATGCAGCTGGCAACTACAGACGTCAGCAGGCCAAAGGGCCCTGACCATGGGGTATTGTGTACATCACATCACGGTGGGAACCTACCATGATGCGTGTGATATCCACACCATCCATGTAACGGTGGACCCCATTCAGATGGGACGCACCTTGATGTTTATATGCAATCCACCCCGTCCATGCAGGGGACGTGGAGCCCACCTTGATAATGTGCTGAGTATAGCACGTGGGACCCACCTTGATGTATACGTTTTATCTGCACCGTCCAAGGTGATGGACAGTACTGTGAACGTCACTTTGATGCATATATTATATTCAAACCGTCCATCCTTTGGCGCGTGTGGGGTCCACCCACACGTGTTGCACGTATGGGTTGGACCCACCTTACATATATGTATTTTTCATCCAGGCCTTGCTGGATGCATTCCCAAATTCATGTATCCTATATTATAAGATAATATAATATAATATAAATTATAATATTATAATATTATAATATAGTATAATATATATTATAATATTATGATACGGCCCCACCTTGACGTGTATATTTTATATCCACGTCGTCCAACTGTTTTGATAGGACCCACTTTGGATGTATGTGGTCCATACAAGCAGTCCATCTGCTTTGCCAGCATGAGACCACCATGATGTATTTATTTCATCCATACCGTCCAGATTGTGCTTGACGGTGCTAGATAATTTTTGGACGCCACGGATTTACTTAGACAATGTTTGGATAGTGCTGATTTACTTAGACAATGTTTGGATAGTGCTGGTCATCATTAGTGGGCCATGTGCCCCATGAAATGATGGTGTACAGTGATACACATATTGCGCTATAATTATTGAAATGATTTTAGACATAGCCTGAGCTTCCCTTGAGGCCCTTTGTAGTGGATATAAGGCCCATCGGTGCAGCCCATCCATTGAGGCCCACCTTGATATATTTTGTGGCCCATTCAAGTGGCCCACTTTGATATACGTATGGTCCATGTGATGTGGCCCACTTTTCATATTTATGGCCCATTATTAAGGCCCACTTTGATATATATGAGGCCCATGAGATTAGGCCCATCTTTATATATTTGTAGCCCGTTGTTGAGGCCCACTTCGATATATATATGAGGCCCATGTTATAAGGCCCACCTTAGTTTTTGAGGCCCATGGGTCGGGGCCCAATGAGATGTACATAAGGCCCATTTTAATGTGTGATCCAACCATGATAAGTGTATTGTATATCCGCACTATCTACCCATCTTGATGGTACAGGGCCCACTTCCTGCATGTGCTGGGCCCGCCTACACTATACAGGCCCACCATGTTGTGCGTGTTTCACCCATACCGTCCACTTGTGCGGCTCACTCATTGTATTTAAGAGGCCCAATAAATTGTATTTGTGGCCTATGGGCAAGACCCATTGTGACATGTATTAGGCCCATGATGTGTAGCCACTTGACGTATTCGATGCCCAGGTACGTGACCCATTTGATGTATTCAAGACTCATGTGTAGGGCTCACATGCTGTATGTTTGAGGCCCATGTGCGGGGCCCACCTGACATGTATATGAGACCCATTAATGCAGTCCACTTGATGTATATTGAGGTCTATGGGTCGTAGCCCATTATGATATATCGGAGGACCATAGGTCGTGGGTCATGGTGATGTATATTAGGCCCATGTATTCGGCCCATTGTGATGAATACCAAACCCTTATATGAGGTCGTGGGCCCACTGTATGTTAAGCCCTATGTGGGCCACTCCTTAGGAGCAATGTTGGTTGACTGTCCACATTGAGGGTAATGATGGTTAGATGTCCTCATTATGACCTTCCCTTAGGACTTGTTAGGCCCATTCTCTTCGTGGGTTAACCCAAATAAGTGGGCACATTCGCCATAGATGGATGGCTCCGTGCTATCGGACTTGATATAACTACGGTCGAAAGTCGATCTTTACATTATGGTCGATTGGTTGTCCACCTATGGACCCCGCCTTATCTATATATGCTGATTGTCATGACCGATCATTGATGCTTATCGTCGGTGCTGATTACTGATTTTGATTATCGGCACCGATTCTGATTCGTCATGGCCGATTGCCGATTGCCAATCGAGGCCAATTACCGATTCTGTTTTGTCGTGACCGATTGTCGATTTCGATTGTCGGGGTCCAATATGATGTACATGCGACCCGTATTTGAGGCCCGACGTGATGTGTGTTCAACTCGTGTCTAAGGCCCGTTGTGATGTATATTTAAGCCTAGGTGATAAGGCCCATTGTGATGCATTTGAGGGCCAGGCTAAAGAGCCCATTGTGATGTATTCATGGCCCATGGGCAAGGCCCCTTGTGATATGCATTAGGCCCATGATGCATGACTCATTTGATGTATTTGAGACCAAGTGTTGAGCCCACATTCATGTATTTGAGGCCCATGAGCAGGGCCCACCTGTTGTGTACATGTAACCCTTGAGTAAGGCCCATTGTGTTGTATATTAGGCCCTTCTGTGAGGCCGCGGGCCCATTATATGTTTGGATCTATGAGGGTCACTCCTTGGGGCAATGTTGGTTAGATGTCCACATTGTCGAGGCCGATTGTTGATACCGAGTATGAGTATGTGAATGCATAACATCATGATACATGCCCATACGCATCATCTGTTTGCTTGTTATGAGATGTGGTTGACCATGGCATACGTCATTGAGTATATTGTTATGAGGCTCCCTGATAGGTGAAGGTTATCTCACATGAGCACACGACATGCGCAGGATTGATGCATGACTGGATTGTATGACTCATGCATCTTACATTGTGTGTTGTGATTACTGTACGCCCTAGTGACGTCAGGGTCGTGGCCTCCAGAGGCATATCGTGGATGGCCAGATGGGACACCGAAAATCTATTCTAGCATCGAACTGCCATATATGCCCCTGGGTGAAAATCCCTAAACACCCTCTTGGTACCAGAGGACGCCCCAACGTCGAGACCGAGTGGATACATGAGTGCCCGAGTACCGAATACCAGGAGGTCGCGTCTCCCACTGTGTCGTGGTCGGTTGGGAGGGGGTGTGGCCTTACCTGCCCGAGCGCAGGGGGCATTGCTAGGCTGAGTCTAACCAGCTCGAGGAATGGGTCCGCTATCGACGTGCCGAATAGGTATTGACAGACTATTAGCTAGGCGGATAGTGAGGTTTCTTACGCTCACTTGGACTGTGCGGCTAAGGAGAGCGACAGTGCCATTTGGAGTGTAATAAACCCCGGTGATGATCCCGGAGAGGAACCGTACTGATATGTGGACTTATTGAGTAGGCGTTGCATGCTCATTCATTCATTCATTCACTATCCACTCGGGCTGGTGGTGCGCAACTAATTGTTGTGTACCTTCATTATGGCAAGGATTTCTGTTGGGCGCGTGACTAACTTGAGATCAGGAGTTTACCACGTTGAGTCTGACTATCCAAATTTAGGTATGTGACTGGTTTGGATAGAAGTCCCTTGTGGTGGACCCCGTAGCCTGCAATACTACGTACTATCATCCTAACTTCACACTCCAGCTTGGTCATATCATTCGCATCGCATAATGCATTACATCTGCATGCATATGATATTTTGGGTTGCTATCTTTCTGCACTTATATGGCCTAGATAGACTTAGCACGATTTATATATTGCACTACATCTTCGGCATCTGACATTTGGCTCTTTATGACTTCTCATCGCATAGCTGTTCTATATTGCATGTTTTGATATTAATTGACTTATGGACTTGTCCATACTTCCTCTTACTCTGTTATCGTATGGTTTATGATCTTATCAGTATTTCTGCTTACTCTGATAATTCATGATTTCATCAGTGTTTCTGCTTATTCAGATGTTGTATGGTGTATGGATTACTATTTTTTCTGGTATTGTATGATTCTGACATTATATTGAATACTTGGCACTTACCTTGTGCACACACTTACACCACCCTCTAAGCTTTATATAAGCTTATGCACGATAGATCAGTGCAGGTGATGTTAGGTTGCGGCAGTGTTAAGCTTGGAGCGTGCAACGGTCTTCTAGAGCTTAATTTTCGATTTATGTATTTTCCTTTCAGCATTTTACTCAACTGATTATATTAGTGGAAATGTGATGGTAATGTTGCCTGTGTGAATTGGGTAATCATGTGGTTATGCTAATTGCGAGTTAAATGTACAAAAAAAATCCTCCTCGTAGGATCCCAAGATCGGAATCTTGTATATGAATGCTAGGAGCCGAGAATGGAGTACTACGAAGGCTGTCGGCACCGGATTCGGAGATCGAAATTCTTGTGAATCCAATTTTCGGGTTTGGGGCGTGACATTTCTCCAACTAGGATTGTAAGTATTAGAGGTGAGTCCCTTGAAAGGTCTTTAGTAATGGTTTACAGCATTCGATTACTCATTCAATACCTCTTGAAAAGCAGGTATTGTTAAACATTTTTTAGTTGTATGTATGTTGCAAGCACAAATACCATAAATAACTTCCTTAGCCTTATCCTTCTTAAGTTTCATCGCCTCGAGTTTCCTTGTGAGACTGCCCACTTTAACATTTATATCATCTTCCTCTTTTAAAAGATACATTTTGTCCTTCTCCTTTGATTGAGTAGGCTTAGAAGTAGTGCTAGGATTTGGAGAGATGTCCCATGATTGTGTGTTTTCAACAAGCTTGTCAAAATAATCCCACACATCATCGACATCTTTGTTCATGAATTCCCCGTTACACATTGTCTCGACCATTTGGCACATGGAAGATGTTAGCTCATTGTAAAAGAAATATGTTATGCACCACATTTCAAAACCATGTTGTGGGCATGAACTAACAAGATCCTTGAACCGCTCATAACATTGGAAGAATGTTTTATCTTTTTTTTGGGTGAAGTTCATGATTGACTTTCTGAGGGTGTTCGTTTTATGATATGGGAAAAATTTATTAATGAACTCTCTTGTCATGTCGTTCCATCTGCCAGTTGATCATGGATGTAGTGAGTACAACCACGTCTTAGCCTTTTTTTTTAAGGAGAAGGGAAAGAGTTTCAGCCTAATCATGTCTTTAGACACATTAGGAAAATATAAAGTGGTTATTATCTCATCAAACTCTTTCATGTGTAGATATAGATTTTCATATTCAAGTCCATGAAACTTTGGAAGGAGTTGGATCACTCTTGGCTTGATATCCATATGTCCTACATTCTCTAGAAAGATCAATCAGGACAGTATGCTCACCCACGCCAGTTGTAGATAATCTCGTAAAGTACGAGGTGGGAGTGCATGATGCACCTCATTCTCGTCCTTAGCTTCCTCAACCGGAGGTGGAGGTTGATTTACAACCATCACTTCTATTAACTCGGAGGACCTCAAGTGGTGTCTAATCCTGTGATGGATAGGCAACCCTTCGACTAATCCTCCTTCACTCAAGAGACAGAGTGTTATCACGAATCCACCTAGGCATGAAACACTCTCAACACTCAAGTTCAGAATCTAACCTAAACCTAAAGAGAAAACTAGAGAGAGACTAAAGCAATTAAGAAATTAAAAAAAAAAAGATAGAGAGAGAGATTTGGAAAGAGGTTACCATATTAGAGATTGCTAGGTTAGGATCCTATAAGACAAAACCAAGTTAGTTTCTAAAAACAAATTCAAAAACAAATCCTAACCTAAAAATAGAAAAAATAAATCCTAATCTTAACCAAATTCTAATACCAATTAATCTTAGAAAAATGTAGTCGTAGTCCCTGGCAATGGTGCCAAAAACTTGTTCACAACCCCAAATGTAGGGTCGTGATGTAGTAATAATCTCGATAAGACCGAGGTTGAATCCACAGGGATTAATCTCGTACGTTTCTAAAAGTAACTAGGAGTAGAACTAGAAGAAGATGTAAAACTAAATCCAAAATATTTGAAAGAGAAATTGTGAATGATGTAATTGAAACTTGTGAATTTAAATGTGGGAACTAGGGTGCCAAGGATCCACTTGTAGCTCATGGGATGCTACCTCACTTAATTCAAGAGATTCAATTGGAATTAGAGTCCTATCTTATCCAATTGGAGAAAGAGATAATCAAATCTTTTAACTTCTCATTGAACTAGCCTCAATAGAAGAGAATTGTGGAGATTAGAAGGGATTCCATCAACCAACCGTGCCCAAGAGACTATGGCAAACAACAAGATTTACTAATCTAACAATATCAAATAAGAAAAGAAGATATTCAAAGCTATCGCAACGTCTATTGTAATTTGAGTAACAATAAACCATAGAAAACTAAAAATATTCCTTAAAATCAAACTAAAAATCAATGAAGTTCAATATAAATAAGAATCGAAGCAAAGTAAACATCTCAATCACACCACAAGCTTCACCTCTTAGCCATAGCTAAGAGATTTAGCCAACCATAAACATGATTGAACTTAAAACTCTTAACAAAAACATAAAAATAAACTAAAGAAGAATAAGAAAACTCTTAGCAGCAGCTCTCCACCCTTTTACTCCACTCCTTAAACCCTAGAAGATGCTTTAGAGCATCCTAGGAACTCGTATTTATAGTTGGGAAACTACAACTTTCGTACCGAGTTAGAAAAGTCCAGAAACTGCCTCAAATTTATTCAGTCCATGCAAAATTTGTGTAACATTCGACTAGTCGAGGGAAATTCTCGATTGGTCGAGAGTCATGCGAATTTAGAAGATAATGTTGCTGGAGTTCGAACCGAAGTTTCTAGTGCTGGTCGAGCTAGAGCCATGGCTAGTTGAGCCCAGGGCTGGTCGTGTCAGAGCTAGGGCTAGTCGAGCCAGAGCTTAGGCTAGTCGAGATTCATGCAAATTTCTTTTCTTCACTTCAAATCTTCAAGTCTCTTCATTCCTCACTTAGTTTCCTTAAATCTTTTTCATGTGAATTCTTCAATCTTGGTCTCCTAAGATCCATCCTTTTCCTTTTCTTAAGCATCAAATCCATGCTTTTAACATCCTTTTCAAACCAAGCTCTCAGATCCACTTTGCAACACAAACATATATAAAATATAACATTAAGCAGTATCATGTTCATAAAACCAAGATACAAATAGGAGAAAATATGTAATATTTGACACTCAACAAAATATCACATGTGACAAGGGAAGTGGGTTGATATATGACCGACCAGAGATGTGCGGTCTTAACATTGACCATTTTCATTACCACAACTTGTCCCCTCCATCCTCTTCTTTTCCATCTAAGTATCTTGTAATGAATAGACCTAGGCCTTAATGTCATCCTTACTATCAAGGGAGGTCCTCCAATCTCATGTAATCATGTTGTTTAAAACTAGAAGAGTAATGAAATGAAACAAACCTGATCGGTTGAAAACCTTTCTCTTTTAATGGTGTTTTCCTTGCAGCCATGAGAATGGAATGGTTATGCCTGATAATATCATATATTGGCCTGGTTAATAAAACAATCGGTTGATGTTATGATAGATGTATCTAATTTTAATCGAAGGTTGCACACAGCCACCCACTTTGCAATACGCACATTTAGCAATGTAAGTCGTGGGTGCAACACTTAAACGCTTGAGCCATTATTTCTAAATAGGGCTCCACCTATCCAATTGCCTTCCACGACTCTGGGAATCACTCCTTTATTATCGAGAACCCAATTGTTACTCAATTAATCGTGCACACTAACTGCTGCTTTTAAACTCAGTCTATAAAAGAAAGACTTAAGCATCAAACGGACTAACCTTAATCAACACCTCTGCAAGGGAGATTATATCTTCAATGGATCATTTTAAGCTTCTGGACAACATCATCGAATCGGGTATAGAGACTTGCTTACATTCTTCTTCGATGGATGAACAATTCTCTTTCCTCCGAGATATCAGTGAGATTCCTAAGCAAGAGCGGTGTTCACAACCCCAAGTGCAGGGTTGCAATGTAGTAATAACTCGGTGAGAACGAGGTCGAATCCATAAGGAATAGGATTACACAGTCTATAACTAATCTAAATCTAACTTGACTGGTCTGCGTTTTTAACCCAACAATTTAGAAAAAGGTTTTGAAATAATAAAGATAAAATACTAAGAATATAGTAATCCACCTATAGCAATCTCAATATTAATTAACTTGATTCAATGATAACTTGATTAGAATTGAAGTCCTATACTTTCCAATTGGATGATGGAGCAGTTAAAACAAAATAAGAACTTTTCATTAGTTTAGTTCTCAAATATCCATCTAATTGTAATGATCATAGGGAATTCAATCATCCACCATGCCCATAGACGATGGTGAACAACGACTTGTACAAATCACACAATTCCAAAGCCAATAAGATCATATCAAAAGCTTTCACAACATCTATTATAATTTCAGTCATAAAAAACCATAAAAAAACTAGAAATATATCTTTATTTAAACTAAAACTTAATAAAAGTTCAACATATACTTGAATCAAAGAAAACTAAATATCAAAATAAACTATAGGTTTCATCTCATGACCTTAGCTAAGAGATTAGCATGAGAAGACTAACATTCTAGAAGAAAAATAAAAGAAAAACTAGAAAGATCTACTAAAACTCGTGAAGAAATCGAAGTAGAAGAACATTGTCAATGCTCCACCTAGGCCTTCTCTCCTTTTCCAAACTCTAGAAGATGCTTTGGAACGTCTTAAGGACTCCTATTTATAGTTGTGAAAATTTAACTTTCGCATCGACTTGGAAATTTTGCAAGCCGATTTTGGATTTATGCACTTCTATTACGCTTCTGTCGGACCAAAGTTACGAATGAAAAATATTTGCAGAATATGTCAAATTTAGGTGGGACTGAAGTTGGCTTTAGTTGGATCAAATTAAGGCTGAAAATTTCACTTTCTCGCTTGATCGCTTTGCCTAATTTCGGTCGAACCGAAGTTTGTTTTAGGACTTTTCTGCTTTAGAGTCGGAATTCTAGAATATCATTTACGGCCAATTTTCAGGATTCCTTTTCTTCACTTCAAACCTTCGATTCTCATCATTTCTCACTTAATTTTCTTAGATCTTTGACATGTAAATTTTTCATTAATGACTTTCAAATCTCAAATTCTTCATTATCTTCTTTTGAGCTCTAAATCCATCCTTTTAAGTGTGTATTCATCATAAGCTTCCAAATCACCTCGCATGAAAAAACATATAAGGCTCGTATCCTAGTCCGTACTGTTCCATCAACTCCCACGATCCTTCTCATTAAATTCTGGCAACCTGCGACCTATAATCAATGTTTACGCATGACCCTAAGTCGTATCCCGTTGATTTGAGTCAGCTTGATCCAAGACTTATACCATTGCGACCGCACTGTCGCCGCGGTTCCAACACCGCATCTTGCATACCGATCCGATACCCTGGCAGGGAGATGTGGGCCGGTGTTTATTTTAAAGAAAATGCCCTGCATTGCAAAACCCAAGAGAATCTCTAAAACATGTCACGTCAATCAATCTATGAATCCCATCAAGGGTCAAGTACATGTCAAGTACACATTACCTCACACCCATCCCCAAGCAACCCCATAAGTCAAAAAGCTCTTACACAACCCATACCCTTCTTACACCATCCACCCCTAAAGTCAACAATCTCTTACACACCTATCAATCACCACATCCATCACTCCATCACCCATCCCTCTCTCTCTCTCCTTACAACCCTCTCTCTCTCTCTCTCTCATTTCTCAAGCTCATTTCCAAGCAAACAAAGAGATCACATGTCCAAGCTCTTCCATGTGAGAAAAGTGTGTTGTGTGTGGCCCACTTCCTCTCCCAAAAACCTTCATCCAAGCCATTCATTTCTCATCTTCCATCATCAAAGTGAGACACAAGGAGATCAGCTTTTCAACGGACCAAGGAGATCGAACGGTGGGTGTTTCTTTTTTAGATTTTAATTGTGTTATTTTGATGATTTGAGGGCCTACTTGTGGTGGGACCCATCTTGATGTATCCATTGTATCATGGAGGAGTTCATAGTGGCGGAGCTCCTCCCATCATCACCGTTTATCACTCTCTCTCTCTATTTCATTTTCTTTTATGAGATCATGATATGGTTGTGTGGCCCACTTGAATGGATCCCACCATGAGGCATATATTCTATCCAAATCATCTACAAGTGGGACCCACTTTGTGTGTGTTGTACCCACATCATCCTCCATGAGGTGGCCCACCTAAGCAAGGCCCACCTCTAATGTAATTGTTACGTGCAACGTCTAGCGTCCAGGGATGCTAGACGTGGTTTGGAAAACACAAATATTAGCTTGTTTCCAAGCTTATGGGTGGCCCACTCATGTAGGCCTCACCTTGATGTATGTATTCAATCCACACTGTCCATTTCCTTCCTAAGATCATTTTAGGCATTAAGCCGAAAAATGAATCTGATCCGAATTTCTTGTAGGCCGTGTCAGAGGAAACAGTGGTGGTAACGGTTAAAATACACCCTACTGTTTCTGTATGCCAAAAGAAATTGAATATTGGGCTTGATGGGTTTGTCTTGAGATATGAGGAGCAATGGATGGGCTGGATTCAGCTGATACGAGCCCTGCATATGAAAAACCAGAGGATTTCTATTTTTCAAAAAAAAAAACACAACAACAGCATTGCTGCTGCTGCAGTCAGAGGCGTAGGCAGCGCCTGCTACTGGTGGGCGGACAAGTAGGAACCCACAGCTCCAGCCGTGGGCCCCACCATGATGTATATTTTCCATCTAACCCGTTCATTAGGTGGGCCCCTTCCTAAAGAGGGCCCCCTCCAAATTTCAGCCACATCCAAGACTCAGGTGGCCCACATCATGGGAAACAGTGGGATTGAACGTATACCATTGAAACCCATTTTTGGGTATTGCAGAAGTTTCGAGTCAATATGAAATTTTCTTTTCCTATGCGTCCAGGTCTGCGTGACCTTGTGGACAGATTGGATTGCAAATAAATGTTATGGTGGGCCCCACGTGGGACCCACAATGATATATGTGCGTTGTTCCCACCGTCCAGGCGGACGGTGGAGTCCACAGTGATGTATGTGTTTTACCATGTCGTCCAGCCATTTTTCAAGCTGCTGGATGGCTGGTGGGACCCACCATGATGCTTGTGTTGCATCCAGTCCGTCCCCCCATTTTGAAATCTCATTTTATAACATGAGCTAAAGAATGAGTCAGATCCTTAGCTCATGTGGAGCCCACCGTGATGCATGTGTTGCATCCAAACCGTCTATCCATTTTAAAAGCTCATCTTATTGCATGAGCTAAGGTAATGAGTCAGATTCAATGTTCAAGTGGACCCCACCATTTTAAGTAGAGGACAATGACGTCCACTGTTCAAAAATTTCTAAGGGCCCAAAATACTTTCCCGTTAAGTTAATATTGTTTCCACTTCATTTATCAATATGTAATTTATGAAAAGGTTGGATGGGAAACATATTTCATGTTAGGCCTTAGGAATTTAATGGTGGAAATCATTACAACCACTTATGTTTGAGAGTAGGCCCCCATATATATATATATAAGGCCCATGGGATTAGGCCCATTTTGATATATTCCAAGGTCCATTATGATGTACTAAGGACCATGGTTAAGGCCCATTGTGATGTATTTGGAGCCCATAGGTTAAGGCCCATTGTGATGAATTAGGGCTCATGGGTTGAGGCCCATTGTGATGTATAAAGGCCCATTATTGAGGCCCACCTGATATGTGTATGAGGCTCATCTTGATTTATTTGGGGTCGTTGTTGAGGCCCACCATGATATGAATGTGAGGCTCATGTGATTAGGCCCGTTTTGATATATTCTAAGGCCCATAGGTTATGGCTCATTACAATGTACATAAGGCCCATTGGTGCGGCCCATTGATGTGGCCCACTTGATGAATATAGGGCCTATGTGATATAGCCCATTTGATGTATTTAAGGTCCAACGGGATGTACCTAAGGTCCCTTGTAATGTGTGATTCCTCCATGGTTTGTGTAATGATGTTTATGGCGGGTCGTGCCTTGGGAGTAATGCTGTTTAGATGTCCACATTGATGTGCAATGATGGTTAGATGTCCTCATTGTAACCTTTTCATAGGCTTTGTTAGGCCCATTCGTACCATTCTCTAAGTGGGTTAACCCAAATAAGTGGGCCCCATTCGTCATAGACGGATGACTCCATCCCATCAGATTTGATATAGTCACAGTCGTGGGCTGATCTTTATATTATGGTTGATCAGTTGTTCATTTATGAACCCCGCCTTATTTATATGTGGCCTGTCGGTGGCGATTATCGATGCTGATTATCGGTACCAATTATCGAGGCCAATTTTGATTGTCATGGCGGAGTATCGAGGCCGATTTCGATTGCTAAGGCCGATTGTCGAGATCTATATGATGTATATGCAACCCGTATTTGAGGCCCATTATGATGTATTTGAGGCCTATAGGCAAGGTCCATTGTGATGTATATTAGGCTCATGAAGCATGGCCTATTTAATGTATTCGAGATCCATGTGCAAGGCCCACATGTCATGTATTTGAGGCCCATGAGCAGGGCCCACCTATTGTGTATATGTGGCCCTTGAGTAATGCCCAATGTGTCATATATTAGGTGTCACGCCCCAAACTCAGAAATCGGATTCACAGGAATTCCGATCGCCAAATCTGGTGCCGACAGCCTCCGTAGTACCCCATTCTCGGCTCCTAGCATTCATATGCCAAATTTTCGATCCTAGGATCCTACAAGGAGGATTTTTTTTTATATACATTTAACTAGTAATAAGCATAACCACAAGTTTATCCAAATCATAAAGGCAACATCATCATCACATATCCACTAATATAATCATTTGAATACAATACTGAAAGGGAAATATATATATTAAAATCAAAGTTCCAGAAAACAGCTGCACGCTCCAAGCTCAATGCTGCTGCAACCTAACATCACCTGCATGCATCTATCATGCATAAGCTTATAGAAAGCTTAGAGGGTGGTGTAAGTGTGTGCACGAGATAAGTGTCAAGTATTCAATACAATATTATAATCATACAATACCGAAAAGCTATTAATCCATAAACCATACAATGACTGAATAAGCAGAAACACTGATAAGAGTAGGAATTATCAGCGTAAATAGAAATACTGACAAGATTATAATTATGCGATAACAGAATAAGCGGAAGTGTGAACAAGTCCATAAGTTAATCAATATCAGAATATGCAATATAGGATAGTATGCAAATGATGAGTCATAGATAATCAAATGTTGAATGACAAGGATATAATGTAATACACAATTCGAAGATATAATGGAATACAGAAACATAACAACCCACAATGCCACACGCCGAAGATGTAATGGAATATGCAGTATATGGTGCTAATAGAATGACCATGCTAGAGTGTGATGTTGGGATGATAGTACGTAGTATCACAGGCTACGGGGTCCACCATAAGGAACCTCTATCCAAACCAGTCTCATACCTAAATTTGGATAGTCTGACTTAACGTGGTAAACTCCTAATCTCAGGTTAGTCGCGCGCCCAACCGAAATCCTTACCATAACGAAGATACACAACAATTAGTTGCGCACCACCAGCCTGAGTGGATAGTGAATGGATGAATGAATGAGTATGCAACTCCTACTCAGTAGCCTGTCAGTACAGTAGCCTGCCAACCACTGATAGCTCCCCCAGTGTGGTAGCTTGCCCAGGCCTCAGCCCCGCCCACATCAGCATCCGCCCACGTGCGCCCATCCATATGCACAACAGTGACGAGGGTCATAATATCATGTCAGTCCTCATATCAGCACGGTTCCTCTCTAGAGAAATCACCGGGGTCTTTTACACTTCACACCACCTACCGCCCTAATCAAGCGCACAAATGGATAAGTGGAAAAGACCTCACTATCTGCCTATCAGTAGTCTGTCAATACCTACCTGGCTCACCGATAGCGGACCCATTCCTCGAACTGGTCAAACTCAGCCTAGCCATGCCTACTCCCTCGAGCGGATAAGGCCGCACCCCCTTCCAACTGACCATAACACAGTGGAGAGCGCAGTCATCTGGTAATCAGCACTCAACGCTCATCTACCCACTCAGTCTAGACGTTGGAGCATCCTTTGGAACCAAAAGGGTGTTTAGGGATTTTCACCCAGGGCCATCTATGGCGGCCCGATGCTCGAATAGATTTTCGGTGTCCCATCTGGCCATCCACGATATGCCTGTGGAGGCTACGACCCTGATGTCACTAGGGCGTACAGTAATCACAACACAATGCAAGATACATGAGTCATACAATCCAATCATGCATCAATCCTGCACATGTCATGCGCTCATGTGAGATAATCTCCACCTATCAGGGAGTCTCACATCATCCTGCCCAATGACATATGCAATGGTCAATCACATCTCAAAATAAACATGCAGATGATGCGAATGGGCATGTATCATGATGTTATGATGTCACATACTCATAAATGGTATCAATAACCGGCGTCGACAATATGGACTTTTAACCAACATTGCCCCCAATGAATGACCCACATAGAATCAAATATATAATGGGCACATGGCCTCACACAAGAGCCAAATATACGAAACAGGTGGGCCCTGGTCATGGGCCTAACACATATCACAATGGGCCTTGCCCATAGGCCTCAAATACATCTAGATGAGTGGCACCCATGGGCCTCAAATATATCACAATGGGCCTCAAATATACTTCGCAGGAGAGTCACATACCTGGGTCTAATACACATCAGTATGGGCTACATCACATAGGCCTAATATACATCACTATGGCCACAAACCATGGGCTTTAAATACACAATAGGTGAGCCCTAAACATGGGCCTCAAATATATACCACGGGTGAGCCTCAATGGACGGTTCACCAATACAAAAGGATGGGCCTAATGACATGGACCCCATAAATATATCGAATAGGCCGCACCAATTGGGCCTTACATACATTGTAATGGGCCATGACCCATGGGCCTTGCATACATCACAATGGGCCTTGCAACATGGGCCTCATATATATTTAAGGTGGGCCTCAACAACGGGCCTCATACACATCAAGGTGGGCCTCAACAATGGGCCTCATACACATCAAGGTGGGCCTCAACAACAGGCCTCATACACATCAAGGTGGGCCTCATCAACGGGCCTCATACACATAAAGGTGGGCCTCAACAATGGGCCTCATAAAAATCAAGGTGGGCCTCAATAACAGGCCTCATACACATCAAGGTGGGCCTCATACACATCAAGGTGGGCCTCAACAACGGGCCTCATACACATCAAGATGGGCCTCAACAACGGGCCTCATATATGGCCTTAGCAACAGGCCACAAATATATCAAGATGGGCCTAATCAATCATATGGGATAAATTAATCAAATGGCCAATACGAGCAGGCCGATCAAATGGACCGATACAAATGGGCTGTGCGTCATGGAGTTATACTAAGCATGTTATAAAGTAATACCCTATCCTTACAACGCAGCTGGCCTAGACAGCTTGCATACAACAAGTACGGGCCTACCAATGAGCCCTAGGGAGAGTCACAATGCAGATATTTAACCAACATTATACTCGCAATGTAGACGTCAAACCAACATTGCTCCCAAGGTGTAGGCCGTAGTGAATAACATTACGTAAACCAGGTTGGGATCACACGTTGCAATGGACCTTAGGTACACCCCATTGGGCCTTAAATACATTAAATGGGTCATATCATATGAGCCTTTTACTCATCAAATGGGCCACATCAATGGGCCGCACCAATGGGCCTTATGTGCATTGCAATGGGTCATAACCCGTGGGCCTTAGATTGCATCAAATGGTTCTCGACCCATGGGCCTTATACATATCAAATGGGCCTAATCCCATGGGCTTTGAAATACATCGAATGGGTCCAATCCCATGGACCTTGGAACACATCAAATGGGTTCACTCTATGGGCCTTAAATTACATCAAATGGGCCTAATCCCATGGGCCTTGGAACACATCAAATGGGTCCACTCTATGGGCCTTAAATAGTTCAACAACTAGCTACATTCATGGACCCAATTAAATTCAACTGTGGTGGGCCTCAAAAGTGCATTCATTAAGCCTAATATTTAAGGAACTAAAGGTATAAATCATTACCTCTAAGATCTTTATAATATGGTGTCCCCACTCCTCAAAATTTCAGCCCAAGGCCAGCATAATTATAACATGTTGTTGTCCTAAATTTGGATACTCCATTGGAGTGGGTCCAAGGCCTCTAAAACTATAAAAATTGAGGGCTAAGGTCCCTCATCATGCATACAATGAGAGGAAACCCAAAAAGGTGGCCCACCATCAGAAGAAATATTTTTGAATTATGGTTTTTTATCAAGGCATATTGCTGGACTGCACCGCAGAAAAAATCTGGGAGTCCAACAATCTTGGCCCATTCTTTTGGATACCCAAACGGGGTCACTTGAGGCTGACATTTCACAGCGTGATACTTTCATAAGTGGATCACACCTCCAAAAAATTTCATAATTTTTAGATATCTCTAAGTATTTTAATTAATTTAAATAAAACAGACTGTCAAGAAAAATCGGACAGACCTGGACGTCCCAACGTGGTGGGCCAGTCCGGCCCTGACCACGGTGTGTACAGGGGTCCATTGGCCTTTAAATTTGGTAGGTAGGTTCTAACATAAGTGGACCACACTTCTAAAAAATTTTAAAACTTTTAGACATCTATAAATATTTTAATTCATTTACATAAATCAATCTGTCCTGAAAATCGGACTGATCTGGACACCATATTATAATGGGCCGGTCCCGCCATCACCATATTGTGTACAGGCGTCCATTGGCCCAAAATTTTTGTAGGTGGGTCCTACCATAAGTAGCCTACCCCTCTAAAATTTTTTATAATTTTTAAACACCCATATGTATTTTAATAAATTTTAAAAATCCAACTGTCCATGGTGGAATGTTACTGGAACAGTGCAGAAAATCCAGACTGTCCACCTTACTTGGACCACACCTTTGGGACCCCAATGAAGGTCAGTTGGGGCTGAAATTTGGGGGACATCAAGATGAGATCCCCACCTTTTACAAAATTATATTTAATAGGTATGAATAGTCCCCCAAATAGTCCCAAAATCTGGTCCAAAAACAACCAGAAACTGTCCAGAAAATTCTGGACAGCAACATGTACTTAGATAAAATTTATTATATAAGTTAAATAAAAATGAAAATACATTAATGGGCCACACACATCAGAAAATAAAATGAGAAAAAAGAGAGATAGAAGGATAATCCGGCCATAGGGAAAGGGGCTCTGCCACTATTGAGCCCTCCCAAGATCAATCACACCCGCACATCATACCTAGATTTACATTTACAACATGGATCTTGCACATGCATGGCCTATAATTAAAATGCATGGTGAGGATGCCATCCCCACCATGGTTATAAGTTCTAGATGACCCAAACATAATATGATATGAAATAAAACTACCATGATGGGGCCCATAGAGAAAGGCCCCATGCATGGATCATGCATGCATAAGGTAGGCCATTAGGCCACAACCATGGGATTGTATGGGATCTTCACCATTGATTGGTGGGTCCTACACTTTCCTCATGAAAGAAAGAAAACATTTAGGCTATAGAAATCAGATTTTTTTACATCTAGAGGAGCACCTACCGTTCGATCTTCTTGCTCCTATGAGTTCCTTAGCACCTTCGCTTTGATTCTAATGGAGGAGATGGGGAATGGATGGTTAGGATGGGAGATCATGGGGTAGGAAAGTGGACCACACTTGAAGTTTTGAAAGAGAGGGAGAGGCTTGGAGAATTCTCATACGTATGGAATTTCTCTCCTTAGATTTTTTTGAGTTTGAAAATGAGAAAGAGAGAGAGAGAGTTGTAAAGGGAGAGAGAGATGGGTGATGGATGTGGTGAGTGATGGGTGTAAGAAAATCTTGACTTTTGTGCCCATTTGTGTAAGAAAAGCATGGGTGGTGTAAGAACTTTTTAACTTTGAGGGCTTTTGGTGTAAGAGAAGTATGTGCTTGTAAGAGATTCTTGACTTTTGTAGTTGCTTGGGAATGGGTGAAAGGTGATGTGTACTTGACATGTACTTAACATGTGATGGATTGATGGATTGATGGATTGATGGGATTTATGTGACACCTCGTAGAGATTCTCTTAAATTTCGCAATGCACGGCATTTTCTTCGCACCGAACGTTGCCCCACATCTCTTGACGAGGGTATCGCCTCTGCGCGCAAGTCACGGCATCAGAACCGCTGCGATGGTGCGGTCGCTATGGTAAAGGTCTTGGGTTGAGTCGATACGGGTTGACGGCATACGAATTAGAGTCACACGCAAATATTGGTTAAGGGTCGAAGGTTGTCGAAATTCGACCGGTAAGACCGTGGAAGTCTATGGAACGGTACAGTCTAGGATACGGGGCTTACATTAGGCTTTTGTATGAGGTCGTGTGCCCATTATATGTTTGATTCTATGTGGGTCATTCCTTGAGGGCAATATTGGTTAAACATCCACATTGTCGAGGTTGATTGTTGATGTCGGTTATTGATACTGATTATAAGTATGTGACAACATAGCATCATAATACATGCCCATATGCATCATCTGCATGTTTGTTATAAGATGTGATTGACCATTGCATATGACAAAAGGCAAGTTGTTCATGGGGCTCCCTGATAGGCGAATTTGCCCCACATGAGAGCATGGTATGCGCAGGATTGATGCATGATTGGACTATGTGACTCATGCATCTCGCATTTGTGTGACATGACCACCATACGCCCTAGTGACATCAGGGCCGTAGCCTCCACAGGTATTTCGTGGATGGCCAGATGAGACATCAAAAATCAGTTCGAGCATCAGGCTGTCATAGATGGCCGTAGGTAAAAATTCCTAAACCCTCTTGGTTCCAGAGGTTACTCTAACGTCTAGACCGAGTGGATGCATGAGCACATGAGGGCCGTATACCATTAGACCGTGTCTCCCACTATGTCGTGATCTGTTGAAAGGGGGTACGGCCTTACCTACCTAAGAGGAGGGGGCAATGCTAGGCTAAATCTGACCAGCTCAAGGAATGGGTTCGCTATCGATGAGTCGGGCCCGATATTGGCAGGCAGATAGTGAGGTCTCTTCCACTCACCTTGTTGCACGCGATGGGGCAGAAATCTGGTTTTTGAGTGTAATAGTCCCCGGTGATTTTTTCAGAGAGCAATCGTACTGATATGTGGACTTATTGAGTAGAAATTGCATATTCATTCATTCACTATCCACTCAGGTTAGTGGTGCGTAATTATTTGTTACGTGTACCTTCGCATGGCCAGGATTTTGATTGGGCATGCGACTAACTTGAGACCAGGAGTTTACCACATTGAGTCTGACTATCCAAATTTAGGTATTGGACTGGTTTGGATATAAGTCCCTTGTGATGGACCCCGTAGCCTGTGATACTACGTACTATCATCCCGACCCCACACTCCAGCTTGGTCATTTCATTTGCATTGCATATTGCATCCGCATTCATATAGCATTTTGGGTCATTATGTTTTCTATACTTATACGGCGTAGACGGGATCAGCAGGATTTACATATTGCATTGTACCCTCGACATCTCATATTTGGCTCTCTGTGACTCCTCATTTACATAGCTGATTTATATTGCGTACCCTGATATCGTATGATTCATGATCTTATCATTATTTCTGCTTACCTTGAAATTGTATGATTCATGATCTTGTCATTATTTCCGCTTATTCCGATGATGTATGATTTATGAGCTTTATGGTATTCTTGACACTTATCTTGTGCACACACTTTCACCACCCTCTAAATTTTATATAAGCTTATATACGATAGATGCGTGTAGGTGGCGTTAGGTTGCTGTAGTGTTGAGCTTGGAGTGTGTAGCTATCATCTGGAGCTTTAATTTCGATATATGTATTTCCCTTTCAGCATTGTATTCAAATATTTATATTAGTGGATATGTGATGATGATGTTGCCCTTATGATTTGGGTATACTTGTGGTTATGCTTCTTATGAGATAAATGTATATTGGAAAATTCTCCTTGTAGAATCCCAGAATTGAAATTTGGCGTATGGATGCTGGGAGCCAAGAATGGGGTACTACGGAAGCTGTCGGCACCGAGTTCGAAGATCGGGATTCCTGTGAATCCAATTTTTGGGTTTGGGGCGTGACAGAATTTGGTATCAGAGCATAAATTAGGAATACCTGAGGATAACATCACATATCTGCTGATAGTTGCACTACACTGTGTGATTGTTGAGAACTTAGAATGGTTAGACTCCCAAATTTGAATAACTTACAAACTTCCTGATATAGCTCCCTATTATGTGTGCATTCGAGAGTGCCCAAAGATGATACGCCCTTGTTCCTTCCTGTAGGACATGACACCAAAGAGATTGACTTGAGCGACTTCCGATTTCTCACCCGAGATTCCTGTTCTCCCACCTGAGACTTCTCCACCCCCATCCGAGTCTAGCACGGCACCAACCGTGTCTGTAAGTGCAGACTTGCTACAGCAGATGTTGCAAGCAATGATCGCTATTCTTCAAAGAGGAGACCGGAAGAAGGAGGCCCCCTCCGGTAGCTCCTAGCTGCAACGATGTCAATGACCATAGAGGCATTGGAACCGTCCGTCATTCCGAGCATTTGCTCCACCTAAACGTCAATCTTCAAGCATGTGCTTCAGATGTGATGAGACGGGGCACCGCTTCTGGGAATGCCCCCACCCTCGGCAGCCCCTGCCACCCAGACCATTCTCTGGTGCTTTCTTTGGGTGCGGTGGGATAGGGCATCATAAGAGCGAGTGTCCCCGTCCTTAGCAGCAGCAGCAGCGACAACAGTATCTGCCGTTAGGACCTCATCAGCGACAGCAGCAGCAGCAGGATCCTCAGACATCAGGAGGAGTCGTCAACAATTCGTGTGACTTAGCGCCTACACCATCTTCCTAGATTGTTCATGAACGAGGCATCTTGGGAGTTAGAGCTTGAGATTAGTGGGCGTTATCCCTATCTCTTAGACGTTTAATTATGTTGGTATGTTGTGTTCAGATTATATATATATAGTGGTGAGGTTTTCCTCCCTTGGTAACCTCTGTATTGGTTATGTTGTAATTTAAATTTTGAGGACGAAATTTTTAGTAGCTTGGGAGAGCTGTAAGGCCCGTATCCTAGTCCGTACTATTCCATCAACTCCCGTGATTCTTCCCATTAAATTTCAGCAACCTACAACCTATAATCAATGTTTGCGCATGACCCTAAGTTGTATCCCGTAGATTTGAGTTGGCTTGATCCAAGACTTATACCATTGCGACCGCACTGTCACCGCGGTTCCAATACCGCATCTTGCATACCGATCCAATACCTTGGCAGGGAGATGTGGGCGGGCGTTTATTTCAAAAAAAAACGTCGCACATTGCAAAACTCAAGAGAATCTCTATAACATGTCACCTCAATCAATCCATCAATCCCATCAAGGGTCAAGTACATGTCAAGTACACATCACCTCACACCCATCCCCAAGCAACCCCGTAAGTCAAAAAGCTCTTACACAACCCATACCCTCTTACACCATCTACCCCTAGAGTCAACAATCTCTTAGACACCCATCACTCACCACATCCATCACTCCATCACCCATCCCTCTCTCTCTCCTTACAACCCTCTCTCTCTGTCATTTCTCAAGCTCATTTCCAAGCAAACAAAGAGATCACACGTCCAAGCTCTTCCATGTGAGAAAAGTGTGTTGTGTGTGGCCTACTTCCTCTCCCAACAACCATCATCCAAGCCATTCATTTCTCATCTTCCACCATCAAAGTGAGACACAAGGAGATCGGCTTTCCAATGGACCAAGGAAATCGAACGGTGGGTGTTTCTTTTTTAGATTTTAATTGTGTTATTTTGATGATTTGAGGGCCTACTTGTGGTGGGACCCATCTTGATGTATCCATTGTATCATGGAGGAGCTCATGGTGGTGAAGCTCCTCCCATCATCACCGTTTATCTCTCTCTCTCTCTATTTCATTTTCTTTTATGAGATCATGATATGGTTGTGTGGCCCACTTGAATGGATCCCACCATGAGGCATGTATTCTATCCAAATCATCTACAAGTGAGGCCCACTTTGTGTGTGTTATACCCACACCATCCTCCATGAGGTGGCCCACCTAAACAGGGCGCATCTCTAATGTAATTGTTACGTGCAACGTCCAGGGTCCAGGCATGCTAGACGTGGTTTGGAAAACACAAATATCAGCTTGTTTCCAAGCTTATGGGTGGCCCACTCATGTAGGCCCCACCTTGATGTATGTATTCAATCCACGTCGTCCATTCCCTTCCTAAGACCATTTTAGGAATTGAGCCAAAAAATGAAGCTGATCCAAATTTTTGTTGGCCGTGTCAGAGGAAACAGTGGTGGTAACCGTTAAAATACACCCTACTGTTTCTGTATGCCAAAAGAAATCAAATATTGGGCTTGATGGGTCTGTCTTGAGATATGAGGAGCAATGGCTGGGCTGGATTCAGCTGATATGGGCCCCGCATATGAGAAACCCCAGGATTTATGTTTTTTTAAAAAAAAACACAACAGCAGCATTGCTGCTACTGCAGTCAGAGGTGCAGGCAGCTCCTGCTGCTGGTGAGCGGACAAGCAGGAACCCACGTCTCCAGCTGTGGGCCCCACCATGATGTATATTTTTCATCTAACCCGTTCATTAGGTGAGCCCCTTCCTGAAGAGGACCCCCTCCAAATTTCAGCCACGTCCAAGACTCAGGTGGCCCACATCATGGGAAACAGTGGGATTGAACGTATACCATTGAAACCCATTTTTAGGTATTACAAAAGTTTCAGGTTAATATGAAATTTACTTTTCCTATGCGTCCAGGGCTGCGTGACCTTGTGGACAGATTGGATTGCAAATAAATGTTAAGGTGGGTGAAATTGCGGTGAAGACCGCTTTAGTTGAAGTAGGAATAGGTCAGTATATCCTAGAGGGGGGTGAATAGGATTTATTTTTTTAAGTTTTGATAAATTATTAAAAATTCTTATTACACTAACCCTATCGCAGAGTATTGATTAGGATTACTCAACCTTAACTCTACTGGCTTCCAAGCCGAATAGAGGATCCAATCACAAACTATTTAAAAGACAAACAATATATAGATGAGATTGTGATGGATATAATGTGTGTGCATAGGATGTGATCATATATAAAGACATTCTAGGTAATCACATAAATAAAAGATAATATCAAACTCAAACACAGTCATTTTATAGTGGTTCGACAACTTGTCTACTCCACTCCCGGCTTCCACACTCAACCCTTGAGTGACCGGATTTCACTAAGGAGGTTTCCCATGGTTCACCTCAAACCTAAGGTTTTAAATCAGGTTCACCTTCAACCTTTACAGACGTTTCTACTCGGTTCACCTCAAACCCTGGAGTTTTACTGGCGTACTCCTAACCAGATGTTTATGCCCACACATGACAAGGGTCCACACATCGCACCCTAAGGTTTCTACTCGGTTCACCTCAAACCCTGGGGTTTTGCTGGCGTACTCCTAACCAGATGTTTATGCTCTCCATAGAGCAAGGGTCCACACAACGCACCCCGCACGTACACTCCCGTCGGAGGCCTCCTTCGAGGACTTCAAATGGTGAGCAACACTTAAAACCCAATCCTAAAAAGGAATGATTGCAAGTGTCCTCTGGACTCTTAGTACTTACAGATAAGTTGATGAGTCCCTTTCAGCGCAATGATGAAGATCTCCTTCTTGTTGATGAAGAATCTTCAGCTCCCTTGATCCGCAACACAAAAATGTATATATGTTAGGCTTAGGTTGGGTCAAGGCTATGATGGAATACCACTCTCTGAAGATTTTCCTATAAGGAAGATAGAGAGGTTCCCATCAGCTATGCATTCAAGGCATCCCAGCTTAATGATATGTCATTAAGGTAGTAGCTGAAGGATCCTTGAATGCGGAAGTTCATTCTCCAATCCACTCTATGAGATATCAATGATGAGGGTGGATTGGAGGATGAACTTCCTGAGAGAAAGGGCTTAAGGTAAATGATAGGAAGGTTAAAACTCTCAAAAGTACTCTCTACTTTCTCTGCCAGCAATGAGGACAACTCTCTCTATTTATAGGCAAAAGGTTCCAACGAATATAAACGGTCATATTTATGACAGAGTTCGATATCATCGATCAGTCGTCGATCTGATCGAGCGTATACTCTCGATTGTATCGGCCGACCTCTCGATGATAAGAACTCAATTGTCATTTCGCTTTTTGAAACCTTCCCCCAACTGGTCGATGAGATCGAGACATACATCAATGTTATCGAATTTCGAACTCCGATTCCATCGAGTGATGGTTCGATCTATAGACAGGTGAAAAATAAGAGAGAAGCCTTGAAGAATTTTAGGTTCACAGATATGATCGGGGAAACAGTCGATGTCATCGGAATTTGTACATCGATCATATCGGAGACCTTGTCGATGGGATCGATAAATCGTATAGATTTACATGTAAGCTTGCTGGACGATTTATGT
This sequence comes from Magnolia kwangsiensis, assembly GCA_037074715.1. Classification (NCBI taxonomy): domain Eukaryota; kingdom Viridiplantae; phylum Streptophyta; class Magnoliopsida; order Magnoliales; family Magnoliaceae; genus Magnolia; species Magnolia kwangsiensis. The sequence continues at coordinate 74,137,595 of CM073584.1, forward strand.
CTTGACTCGATCTAATCGACTTAGTCTCGATATAATTGATATATGAATATCGATTTATCGACAGGCACCCCGATCAACATTAAAAGCAACCTGAAATTCATGCTGGTGAGAACATGCGCCCCACAGTCGATATGATCGACTGACTCCCGATATAATCGATGTTTGAGTTCACATTGAATCGGACAGTCATCGATATATCGAAGCATATGTTAGTTTTCTTTAGAAAAACAGGGGCGACGGAAAGCAGTCTGTCGATATGATCGATCCACTTCAGATATGATCAATTTTTGAAAATCGATGATATCAACTCAAAGGTCGATATATCGATAAATCGTCCAGAAGATTGTTTGATTGCTGGACACTTTTTATCCTCACTCGATTGTATCGATTGATATGCTGAGGACATTGACAGAGCTGGTCGATCATATCGAAAGGGGAATCGATATAATCGACAGTGTAAGAAAAACTTAGAAGATTTTCTTTTTGATAAAAAATTTTCTTACACATAAACCCTAAGATGTTCTAGTTCTTTTTAAGGGTTTAATCACCTGATGTTTTGGGACATGGGATGTGAGGCTACGATTTACCTTTAGGTGAGCTTCTACACATCCAGTTAAGGCGGACGCTTGACTTGATCTTCTTGTTAGGTGCTGTTATTCGACTAACTCAACCTACAACGTAATTGACAAATCAGGGCACATAATAGGTGCACTTTCAATCTCCCTCTTTGTCAATTACGTGACAAAATCCCCAAAACACCCTAGGAACATATCTAGACCGATATATCCTAAATTGTGTGTACATGTATTAACACAATTTTATAAATTCTAAACACCCATGTACACAACAAATAAATTCTCCTCCTTAATTCAAAAACTCCCCATTTCTTGTTGCGGCTGCTCCCCCTAACACCTGTAACAAAGATATATAATTTTCACTCGGGGTGTTTTGAATTGTTCTCCCCCTTTTCGTCAGTCATTGGCAAAGGTATAACATGTGATATTGACTGAAGATTGAAGCATATGGGAGAACCCCAGATAGATAGATATAAATGAAGACATTAATGAAGCAATCAGCACAGGCATTGTATAAACAAATAGGAATCTAATGAGAATTAAGTTCAGCCATATCAACAAAAATATTTCATTGTCCAGAGGTATAAAGATACCCAAAACGAGTAAGCAAAGATAGATGCACAATCAAATGTTTTTTCCGACTAGACGCATGGCTCTACCAGAAACTGTCTCCTCTTGTCAACTTGAAAGCTCGCCAGTTGTTAGAAGCTCAAGAATCTGCTGTACAGAGTGTTGGAGAGCTTCTATCCTGTTTTCTATTCTTGATAGTCGTTGTTCACAGTGTTGGAGTCGCTCATCAATTCTAGTGAAATTGTTTAAAAGTTGGCGCTCAAGCACATGATGCTGATGATTTGTGACAGAAACAGAACTGCAATCAGGAGTTCGATTAGATCCTCAAGGAATTTCTTCATTAAGCATAGGTCCACTATCTGCAACGGGTGGAAGGATCTTTATATCTGATGAGACAGAAACATATACTTGTTGCGTTGCTTTATGGTCGAACCATACTTCAGGATATTCCCTATCAGTTGTTTCTGGCAGACCGGCCCAATGTGCAAGCTTGCAGATAAGAGATGGGAAGGGCAGAAATTCAAGATGATCATTCCTGACTACCTTAATTAACTGGTCTAGTATGAGAGTTGGTAGGCATACAGGGATCTCTTGATAGACATCATACAGAATGTTGAGTGCAATGGGACTCAGATCTGTGTCATTCGCATCACATGGGTATACATTCGTGCTGAAAATACTGTGAAGGAGTCGGATTGAGATTCCTAGGTATCTTACTGGAAGAATATTGCTATCATTTCTAGGAATTGTCCTACCTTGGCACAGTGCTTGTGTAATTTCCCCCCATCTACCCAAATCGTTTAGATTTCTACTAGTGACAAGGATTTGTGTCACTTCAATGTTTAGAACATGACCAAGAACTGATGGAGTAATGTGATTGGTGTGCTGCATGAAATTCAAACATACGCAAGGTGGGTAATCTTGGGAAACATGGCAACAGTTGAAGAATTGTTGGATCATTTCAAACTGATATGGCCCGCCCATATTAAACATATTCTTCCATCCAATGGTTTCCATCATGAGATCCACCCCATAGAGTTTGACAGTACAAATGAGAATAGTACGATCGACTATTGTGACTTGTTCCCAATCTGATTGGTTTTGAGGGGGTCTAAAGTATTTCTCTTTCTTATTCTTGGAAGATTTTGCATATGAGAGAGCCTTACCTTTTCCTTTAATCATCTTCCCTGTATCACTTGGGTGCCGAGATTTCAGTTGGACTTCAAGCACATCAACTTTCAGGGCAGAGAGCTAGCCCCTTTAAAAATTTTCTATCAGCCTTTTATTTGGGCGCCATGTGTCGATCATATCGACCAACATATCGATTTTATCGAGAAGTTGTCAGTCGATTCTATCGAGACTACCTCGATGTTATCCATAGTCACATGACTTTTCACATTCTGAACAACCGTCAATTGTATCGAACTTCAGACGATGAGATCGAAAGAGACCATTGCTTGCATTGAGAGTAAGTGCTATTCAGATTTTTCCTAATTTTAACACGCTATTGTATATAAAACAATGCACCAGTTCTATACAAATATAGACATAATAATGTTTATATACAGAATTGAGAGGTCTTCAACCTTAGATGTACCATTGGGGACTTAGCAAAAATTTCATCATTTCACCAAATATCCAGGTTTTGATGCATAACCTAGACTAACTTTTTCTCTCTTAGTGTTTCTTAATATCATTCCTTCCTTTTCCTATAATAATGTAGCAATGGTTATTTGTGCGAAGACCTTTCATAATTGATTTCCCTGATTGATCTAGAATCTCGCATCCTTCTTTGTTGAAATTTACACCATGCCCATTATCGCAGATTTGAGAGATGCTCAATAAGTTATGTGTCAATCCTTTTATGCAAAAAGCATTCTCATTCTTAAACAGATTAATTTCTTCTATAATTCCTTGTCCAATTACTTTAACAGTGGTTCCATCTCCGTAGGTGACTATCCCTTTGTGAAGATCCTTATAATTTGAAAGAAGAGATTTATCGCCAGTGACGTGTCTTGAGTAACCATTGTCCAGGTACCATTTAGCCATATTGCCTGATAGAAGATGTGATTGAGTAACAAGGCAATTTGTCTTTTCTTTAATCACCCACTTTGCGACAGGAGTTCTACTTGTGGAAGATTTGTTCTTCTTATTTGATTTGTCCACATGACTCAACTGCTCCTTCATCCTGTCAACTATCTCAAGTGGTGATGCTTGCATACTTCTTTTATTTAGCTCATAAACTGACTCCTTGCAATGAGCTGGAATAGGTTTGGTGTTACTACTGGATGCAATAGATTTTTCAAATGGTTGTGCATCAGTTTTTGTTCTACCCTTTCCATAACCTAATCCCCTTTTGTCCTCTCCATGTTTTCTCATTCCTAGTAGTTTTTCTAATCTCTCACCATTCTGGAAAAATTTGCAGTTTATTTTGGCAATTTTTCTAGATTCTTCTAGATCATTTTGAAGTGTATAATTTTTATTCTGAAGAATCAGGTTTTTCTCATTTAGTTCTTTGACTTGTTCCTCTAATTTCTTTGACTCAGATTTCAATGAGTTATTAGTTCTTTTAAGTCTATCATTGTCTGAGTGGCATTGCTGCAATTCAGTGATTAGATGAGTATTAATATTTGAAGCTTTATTCAGATCCATTTGCAGCAATTCATTTTTATTTTCAACTACTCCAAGTCTTTTGACAGTATTAACGCTATGGATATAAAGTTGATTGTAAGCGCTTTGTAATTCATTTTGCTCTTCTTCTTCTTCAATTTCCTCATTGTCAGATGAAAATGATTCAATGGCTTGTTGTTCTTCTTTTCTTTTAGATTCCATGGGAATAATTGAAGTGGTGGAGACCATAAGAATTTTTAAAGTTTCTGATCTTCATTACTTCTTAAGTCATTGTTTTCTGAATTTGACTCCTCCGAATCATCCCATGTGGCAGCCATCGCCTTGCCCTTGGTTTTTCTGTTTGGGCATTCGGTAGATAGGTGTCCATACTCATGACAGGCATAACACTGTGGTTCTCTGTTTCTTTTTCCAAATTTACCTGCTAAAGGTTTGTCATCCACCTTTCTACCTTTAGAGGGGCAGCCGCGATTCCTTTGAAAGAATCTTCTGAATCTTTGTGCCAACAGAGCCACTTCCTCATCTTCATCTTCCTTTTCACTCTCACTATCCTCATGTTTTGATATCTTAGAAGTTTTTAGGACAGTGTTTTTGAATTTTTGGGGTTGTGTGAAGTGTAGTTCAAAAGTTTGTAGGGAACCTACCAGTTCTTCTACTTTTATCTCATCAATATTCCTACACTCCTCAATTGTTGTTACCTTGGGATTGAAGCGTTCCGGTAAGGATCTTATGATTTTTCTACATATTTTAGGTGTCGAAACCTTCTCTCTCAATCCACCCATGGAGTTACAAATGATGTTTAATTTTGTGAAAAACTCCATAAATGTCTCATGCTCTTCCATCCTGAGATTTTCAAACTGTGAAGTTAAGAGTTGTAGTTTAGATCTCTTCACAGTGCTTGTGCCTTCATGGGTTGTTTCCAATAAGTCCCATGCTTCTTTAGAGGTCCCACACATACTTATCTGATTGAAAATGCCTTGGGACACGGCACAGTAGATGACGTTCATTGCTTTTGCTTCAGCATTTCGCTGTTCTTTGTCAAACGCCGTCCACTTCTCATTCGGTTTGGGTTTAGTGATTGTGGTTTCATTTTCAAGTACAATTTGTTCCGATGCTACCACATCTCCTTTTTCAACTACATCTCAAACTTCATGATCTAAAGATCTCAGGAAGTAATGCATTCTAGCCTTCCAGTAAGCATAGTTTGATCCATCAAATACTGGAGGTATAGTGATAGATGAGCCCTCTCCTTTGGCCATATTTCTTCTTCAGTCAAGATCACTCTCTAGGCGGTGAAGCCCTTAAAGAGAGACCCTCTCTAATACCAATTGAAATTGTGGTAAAGACCGCTTTAGTTGAAGTAAGAATAGGTCAGTATATCCTAGAGGAGGGTGAATAGGATTTATTTTTTTAAGTTTTTATAAATTATTAAAAATCCTTATTACACTAATCCTATCGCAGAGTATTTATTAAGATTACTCAACCTTAACTCTACTGGCTTCCAAGCCGAATAGAGGATCCAATCACAAACTATTTAAAAGAAAAACAATGTATAGATGAGATTGTGATGGATATGACTGTGTGTGCATAGGATGTGATCATATATTAAGACATGCTAGGCAATCACATAAATGAAAGATAATATCAAACTCAAACACAGTCATTTTATAGTGGTTCGACAACTTGTCTACTCCACTCCCGGCTTCCACACTCAACCCTTGAGTGACCAGATTTCACTAAGGAGGTTTCCCATGGTTCACCTCAAACCTAAGGTTTTAAATAAGGTTCACCTTCAACCTTTACAGAGGTTTCTACTCGGTTCACCTCAAACCCTAGAGTTTTGCTGGTGTACTCCTAACTAGATGTTTATGCCCACACAGGACAAGAGTCCACACAGCGCACCCTGAGGTTTCTACTCGGTTCACCTCAAATCTTGGAGTTTTGCTGGCGTACTCCTAACCAGATATTTATGCTCTCCACAGAGCAAGGGTCCACACAACGCACCCCGCACGTATACTCCCGTCGAAGGCCTCCTTCGAGGACTTCAAATGGTGAGCAACACTTAAAACCCAATCCTAAAAAGGAATGATTACAAGTATCCTCTGGACTCTTAGTACTTACAGATAAGTTGATGAGTCCCTTTCAGCGCAATGATGAAGATCTCCTTCTTGTTGATGAAGAATCTTCAGCTCCCTTGATCTGCAACACATAGATGTATATATGTTAGGCTTAGGTTGGGTCAAGGCTATGATGGAATACCACTCTCTGAAGATTTTCCTATAAGGAAGATAGAGAGGTTCCTATCATCTATGCATTCAAGGCATCCCATCTTAATGATATGTCATTAAGGTAGTAGCTGAAGGATCCTTGAATGCGGAAGTTCATTCTCCAATCCACTCTATGAGATATCAATGATGAGGGTGGATTGGAGGATGAACTTCCTGAGAGAAAGGGCTTAAGGTAAATGATAGGAAGGTTAAAACTCTCAAAAGCACTCTCTACTTTCTCTGCCAGCAATGAAGACAACTCTCTCTATTTTTAGAAAAAAGGTTCCAACAGATATAAACGGTTATATTTATGACGGAGTTCGATATCATCGAGCAGTCGTCGATATGATCGAGCGTATACTCTCGATTGTATCGGCCGACCTCTCGATGATAAAAACTCAATTGTCATTTCGCTTTTGGAAACCTTCCGCCAACTGGTCGATGGGATTGAGACACATATCGATGTTATCAGATTTCGAACTCCGATTCCATCGAGTGATGGTTCGATCTATAGACAGGTGAAAAATAAGAGAGAAGCCTTGAAGAATTTCAGGATCATAGATATGATCGGGAAAACAGTCGATGTCATCAAAATTTGTACATCGATCATATCGGAGACCTTGTCGATGGGATCGATAAATCGTATAGATTTACATGTAAGCTTGATGGACGATTTATGTCCTGACTCGATCCAATTGACTTGGTCTTGATATGATTGATATATGAATATCGATTTATCGACAGGCACCCCGATCAACATTGTAACATCCGGAAAATCGGGGGGTCGAGCAAAAACCCAACTCCCGAGTTTCAAAATATTATTTATACAACATAGATATGTATGATTGAATGTTGTCTGTGATAATGTATTAAACATGAGTAAGATTAAGCTAAAACAGCATATCACGCTCCAGAGACGGTTAAATTTACAAGCGGAAGACTGTGATAGTATGTATAACATATATAAACTGTTGTATATCTCCAGAGTGTGAATATGTTACCAGGTTATATATATACATGTATACTCCAAAAGTAAACCAAAAGGATATACATGAGTGTTTTAAAAATATAAAATGACAAGTGTCAAGGTATCTAATCAACCTCCCTGTAATTCTGTCAATCAGATCACGCATAAAGGAGAGATCCTCCTCATTATCATCAAATCCAGCTCCGCCTCGCAGGCCGCTCCATCATCTGCAATCACAATAGGGACTGGTGGGTGTCCGAAAACACCATCCCGTAACGTGGGAGTGAGTGATCAACTCAGTGGGATAAGAGAGCAGAGATTATCATGTTATCAAATCAATCATGCGATAATAGTAAAGCAGTAAATTAAACAATCCTAATACTGTTGTTAATGCAATATGACATGACGTGATGTATGCCCTCACCGACGATCTCCCTCATACGGCACCATCTTACGACCGCGACATGCAATCGTCCCTCAAGTGCTCCACATCTTTCAGGCACATGCAATGTCATGGTGATATGATTACCGAGTTATATTAGTCCATTCAAATAGCAGGATTGGAAAACTAAGGTACTTCCCTTATATTAATCTCAACACAGATCCTGTCTAGGGTCATCACTCCTAGTAATCTCATACGATGTATATTTTGTAGGTCGCTGCAAGGGCTGTCAGGGCTATTGCACGCACTCGTTGCACTGCTCCCCCATCACCTTATCAATACAGGCATACTGTACTCTACTGCTACTGAAGGGTCGTCGCCTCCCGTAGACTCAGAATACTCTCGCAGTTACTACAAAGGACTCGTCGCCTGATCAGTGTAGGCCGACAGCAAGAATATAGTGTCCCATACCACCATAATCTGTTCACGAGACTAGGTGCTCACTGGTCACTACGGGGAGGTTTGTGGCCCCAGCGTAGGCCGACAGCTCGACCACGGTGTCCCATACCACCATGCCCGGCTCATGAGTCTTTGTGGACAAGGTACCATGGTTAACAGGGTTTACAATGGTAAGTTCAGTACCCTAGGTTCAAGCAGTTATGACTCATGCAGGGTGAACATACATCGGTCAGTCGGGTTACTTGACGCGCTCGACTAGCGCGATCGCATCTCAAGTCGAACGACATGAAGTGCGTAAAACACTTCGTGTGGCCTAACCACTACCGTCAACTCCAGAACACGGCTCGCGTTCATCGACACGTCATTCATGGCCAAGGAAAGCCAACCATAAATTCGCTCGATTACTGACTGCCTGGACTAGGCATAGTCCCAAACATATGGAATCACATCAGCAAATCATGTGAGAGTATTGGGAATGAAATACAACCATGTGAGCATGTTAACACATGTTATAACATACAACTTAAGTAATTCATCTTACACATGTCTTTCACACATATAATGAAATTATGCATATCGCCAACATATAGGAAATCATCACCATCAGCGTATTAAATGAGAATTCAATCTCAAACTAAATCATAAGGAAATCATCAAACACATGTTATAACATACCACTTAAGTGAAACATCAAGCATATGCATTTCATACATATAATGAAATCATGCATATAGCTATCATGTAGGAAATCATTTACATCAACATTTTAATTGAGAAATCAATCTCAAACTAATTCATAACACCATTTAATTCAATACATACTGATACAAACATTTATACAAACACTTACACTACACACTTAAGTCTACATATAGTATGTCGACCCGAAGTGCGCATTTAGGCGAATCTCTTCGCCAAACTAATTATGCACGTATTCCTAACATTCTAATGCGACAAGAAGCCATGTCAATCACGTCAGCAAAATATGAATGAAATCAGTACTTCCTACAAATGACTAAAATGCCCTAAATCTCATATTCTTCGTTTATTTACAAAACAGGAAACGGACAGCATGTTGTACATTTCAAACGGCGTTGCCGTCGATAATCTACTATTAAACGACATTGAAAGCTTTGGAAACAGTCAATCAAAGCGTCTAATATCCGTACCTTTTCCCTTACAGATGTGTGAATTCGAACGGAGCGTATATGCTTCGTCTACGACGAATAGGGAACCTAATACATAAGCTACATAAGCTACATCGCTAATGGAATTGACGGAAGCTTAAATCAGTAAGTGTTGAAGGTTTTCCTCACCTAGAAGTGCATTGGAATCGCCGAAAAAGTGATTGGAGTGCGTCGCCTAAGCACGTACAGCAGCAGCAGCAGGTGGCAGGAAGATCTCTCCTACCTTCTCTCACAAACTCTCACATTTTCTCTCTCCCAATCTAGGGCTTTTTGCAAATTCGTATGGGAGAGAGGAGTGAGGGTTTCAACCCCTTTTATAAGCTTAAAAGTGCCCAAAATAGGCTCCGGGTCAAGGTATACTTGAGGTATGTCCAATTCGGGGCTGTTTCGGTCCAAAAGATGCTTTCTGGTGGTCCCCTGGCCAAATGCGGTCGGACTTAAGCTCACGCATATTGGATCTAGCATACATCAAGTTTTCAGTCCGGCAGGGTTCGCAGATCGCACGTGACGGTCCAGTTTCAGTTCAGCGGTCACCGCATGTAGATCAGGCCTGCAAATCTCATGATATGAAATAAAAAATTTTCCTGATCCGAGGGTGTAATTTGGCTGAATTCTGACAGTCAGAACGCTTAATACTGATGCGTCAAGTCGTGTGCCAAATTTGAATTTCAAATTCCAAATCTGTCCCTATTCGCACTCTCTTCAGTCCAGGCTCAATGAAATAACCTGTGATTATCGGTTGGACTTGATTTTTGAAATGATTGTCAAGTCTAGCTAGGCGGCCCTAACGGTCTAAGATTGAAGGTATCGGACTTTCGACGCGCGGTCTAGATCCAATACAAAGTTTCAAAGCGGTCCAGAGAATAAACCGGTTTAGAGTTTGATCCCAGGTTATAGAGTATTATAGCACCATTGATTCTACAAGTTTTGGGTCTTGTAGAACGTATTTAAAGTGATCAGGGACTATTTCCCAGCTACTCTAGCGTTGCGCTAGCTAACTTATGCTTAATTTCTAAAGGAATTAATCCTAAGTGGCTTATTTGGCTACGGAATTGGGTTCTGAGCAGTTTCCCAGGTGTTTTAGTCGACCCATTGCCTAAGGACGTCTAATCCCAGGTTGGCCAAAATTTGGGGTGTTACAAACATTAAAAGCTACTTGAAATTCATGCTGGTGAGAACATGCGCCCCACAGTCGATATGATCGACTGACTCCCGATATGATCGATATTTGAGTTCAGATTGAATCGGACAGTCATCGATATATCGAAGCATATGTTAGTTTTCTTTAGAAAAATAGGGGAGCCGGAAAGCAGTCTGTAGATATGATCGATCCACTTCAGATATGATCGATTTTTGAATATCGATGATATGGACTCGAAGGTCGATATATCGATAAATCGTCCAGAAGATTGTTTGATTGCTGGACACTTTTTGTCCTCACTCGATTTTATTGATTGATATGCCGAGGACATCGACAGAGCTGGTCGATCATATCGAATGGGGAATCGATATAATCGACAGTGTAAGAAAAACTTAGAAGATTTTCTTTTTGATAAAAAGTTTTCTTACACATAAACCCTAAGATGTTCTAGTTCTTTTTAAGGGTCTAATCACCTGGTGTTTTGGGACATGGGATGTGAGGTTATGATTTACCTTTCGGTGAGCTTATACACATCCAGTTGAGGCGGACGCTTGACTTGATCTTCTTTTTAGGCGCTGTTATCCGACTGACTCAACCTACAACGTAATTAACAAACCAGGGCACATAATAGGTGCACTTTCAGTGGGCCCCACGTGGGACCCATAATGATATATGTGCTCTGTTCCCACAGTCCAGGCAGACGGTGGAGTCCACAGTGATGTATGTGTTTTACCATGTCGTCCAGCCATTTTTCAGGCTGCTGGATAGCTGGTGGGACCCACCATGATGCATGTGTTGCATCTAGTCCGTCCCCCCATTTTGAAATCTCATTTTATAACATGAGCTAAAGAATGAGTCAGATCCTTAGCTCATGTGGACCCCACTGTAATACATGTGTTACATCCAAACCATCTATCCATTTTAAAAGCTCATCTTATTACATGAACTAAGGTAATGAGTCAGATTCAAGGTTCAAGTGGACCCCACCATTTTAGGTAGTGGACAATGACGTCCACCGTTCAAAAATTTCTAAGGGCCCAAAATACTTTCTCGTTAAGTTGATATTGTTTCCACTTCATCTATCAATATGTAATTTATGAAAAGGTTGGATGGGAAACATATTTCATGTTGGGCCTTAGGAATTTAATGGTGGAAATCATTACCACCACTTATCTTTGGGAGTAGGCCCATTTGATATATATATATATATATATATATATATATATAAGGCCCATGGGATTAGGCCCATTTTGATATATTTCAAGGTCCATTATGATGTACTAGGGCCCATGGGTTAAGGCCCATTGTGATGTATTTGGAGCCCAATGGTTAAGGCCCATTGTGATGAATTAAGGCCCATGGGTTGAGGCCCATTGTGATGTATAAAGGCCCACCTGGTATGTGTATGAGGCTCATCTTGATTTATTTAGGGTCGTTGTTGAGGCCCACCTTGATATGAATGTAAGGCTCATGTGATTAGGCCCGTTTTGTTATATTCTAAGGCCCATGGGTTATGGCCCATTGCAATGTACATAAGGCCCACTAGTGCAACCCATTGATGTGGCCCACTTGATGAACATAGGGCCCATGTGATATGGCCCATTTGATGTATTTAAGGCCCAATGGGATGTACCTAAGGTCCCTTGTAATGTGTGATTCCTTCATGGTTTATGTAATGATGTTTATGGAGGGTCGTGCCTTGGGAGCAATGTTGGTTAGATGTCCACATTGATGTGCAATGATGGTTAGATGTCCTCATTGTAACCTTTCCGTAGGCTTTATTAAGCCCATTCCACTATTCTTTAGGTGGGTTAACGTAAATAAGTGGGCTCCATTCGCCCTAAACGGATGACTCCGTGCCATCAGATTTGATATAACCACGGCTGTGGGCTGATCTTTATATTATGGCTGATCAGTTGTTCATCTATGGACCCCGCCTTGTTTATATGCCGACTGTCGGTGCTTGTTATCGATGCTGATTATCGGTACCAATTATCGAGGCCAATTCTAATTGTCGTGGCTGAGTATCGAGGCTGATTTCGATTGTTGAAGCTGATCTCGATTGCCAAGGCCGATTGTCGAGACCTATATGATGTATATGCAACGTGTAGTTGAGGCCCATTGTAATGTATTTAGGGCCTATAGGCAAGGCCCAGTGTGATATATATTAAACCCATAATGCATGGCCTATTTGATGTATTCGAGACCCATGTGCAGGGCCCACATGTCATGTATTTAAGGCTCATGAGCAGGGCCCACCTATTGTGTATATTTGGCCCTTGAGTAATGCCCAATGTGTCATATATTAGGCTTTTATGTGAGGTCGTGGGCCCATTATATGTTTGATTCTATGTGGGTCATTCCATGAGGACAATGTTGGTTAAATGTCCACATTGTCGAGGTTAATTGTTGATGCCGATTATTAATACTGATTATGAGTATGTGACAACATAGCATCATAATACATGCCCATACTCTATGAAATGCATATGTACAATAACTTGTTCAATGTGTTTAATAAAATGCTCAAATGGAAATTATGTTTGAATTGTTCATTAAATGTTGTTATGATTAACATATGTGACTTCCTATTGCATATGAATATGATTGGGATTACTATATAGTCTAGGCAATCGGTAATGTTTCTGATTGAGTGGCCGAACTAGTTTCACTACCTTGAATACATTCGGTGAATCCGAGCCGTTCGGTGATTGTCGATAGTGGTTAGGCCACGTGGAGTGCGTATGTGCTCCATGTTGATTTATTCAGCTGCGCTCGTACCAATCGAACTTGTTAAATAACCCGATTGGCCTATTGTGTGTTTACCATGTATGGACGCTACTATTTGAATCTAAGGTACCGCTTACCAATGTAAAGCCCATTCTAACCATGGTACTAAGATCTGCTAAGACTCATGAGTCGGGCATGGTGGTGTATAGGACACTGTGGTCGAGCTGTCAGCCTACGCTGGGGTGATGAGCCTCCTCGTAGTGACTAGTGAGCAACCCAAACTCATGAGCCTATTCGAGTTGTCATCCTACATTCAGGTGATGAGCCTCTTATATTGACCTCAAGTATAAACTAGGCCTATGCTGAGGTGACGAGCCTCCCTATAGCGACCTCGAATATAAACTCTTAAACTTGCTTATCCACTGCTTTCATCAGGGGTGATGCTCTATAACTTGTCTATCGTGTGTGATTAACTAAGATTGATGACCCTAGATGGATCCATATTTGGGTAAATGATAAAAAGGGAGGTACTATAGCTTTCCAAATCTGCTGTATGAATAAGCCTAATAAATTACTTGGCTAACACGACTATGCACCGCATTGCATATGCTTTAGCAAGGAAGCGCACGTCTAAGGAGTTTGCCATGCGTGATCGCTAGATGAAATCGTTGAGGGAGTGCAGGTGAGGGCATGCATCATTATAACATACCATCCCTACATTAATGTAACGCCCTAAAATTCGGGGGTCAAGCATAACTCAGCTCCCGAGTTCCAAAACATCACTTATGCAACATAAAAAATTATGGATGTGTGTTGTCTGTATTAATGCATAAAACATGAAATAGATTAAGCCAAATCAGCAGACATAATTCAGGGATAATGAGAAAAATATACTTGGGTGTTTTGGGACATAGGATGTGAGGTAAGGTTACCTTTGATGAGTTCGGAGCACACATCCAGTTGAGGCAGAATGATCTTCCTATGGGGCTCACTTGTCTTGCTGACTCAATACTCACGCTAATTGACAAACTATGGCACTTTCATGTCTTAACATCTCATCATTTCATAGGATTTCGTGGTCCTCCCTATTGAATTATGGCGACCCGTGACCTGTAAATATTATTTGCGAGTGACCTTAAGTTACATCCTGTAAAACTGACCCGACTCAACCCAAGACCTATACCATTGCGACCGCATCGTCACCGCGGTTCCAAAGCCATATCTCATGTGTTAATGTGACACTTAGATCATAAGATATAGCCCGCACATTATTATGGCCATGGACCGCACTTTGCAGGACCCACCTATCCTAAATGGCACCATTCCCTCGACTCTCATGAGAGTCATGTCATCTCCCCATGCTTGCTAGGTAATGATGTCCTCTCTTCCCCATGTTCTTACAAATTCATCATTTCCTTACAAGTCATAATCACCTTACAACTAATCATTACCTAGCTAAGAGAGCTAGCAATCATTACCCAACTCTCTCTCTCTCTCTCTCTCTCTCTCTCTCTCTCTCTCTCTCTCTCTCTCTCTCTCTCTCTCTCTCCTCCCTTATTCTCCCTCATTTTACCTTCTCCATTGCAAGAGAGGCTTGGATGTCCATGGAAGCCCCTCCATTTTCAGCCCTCTCACTCCCTTAGATCCCCCATATCCTACCCTCCAAAATCCATCTCAACCATTAAATCAAACTTCTTGGAGCTCTAGAACCTATTGGAGGAAGAAGAAGTTGAAGATCCAAGGTGGGTGCATGTTTAGGACTAGAATTCCCTTTTTCTTACATGGATCTTATCTTTTATTACATGGGAGCATGTAGGACCCACCCATTAATGGTGGAGATCCTACTTGAAAAGGGTGAGCTCTAAGTCCTAAAGGGGAGGGCGGTGAATAGGACTATGCCAAATAAAAATAAAATGCGGAAAGATAACACAGATAGTAAAAATTAAATGTAACATCAAATGCACAAGTATTAAGAGGTTGATACAAACATTATTCTAATGACAACTTTACACCAAAAACCAATGGCTTATGGTAGGACAACCTGATTTCTAGAACGTCTGTGAGTATCAAAAACTCAAACTGAAATAGAGGAAAAAGAAATAAACCTATCTATTACAACATTCACCACAAAAGCATAAAATAGATTACAACATTCACACACATAAAAAAATACAATCATCCACCACAACTCCAAGAATTTTAGTGGTTCGTGTGTGTACACCAACTGTTCACAAAAAGCCACACAACTACTCCACTCCCAATATCCACACCTACAGGATATTGACTTTCACTAAGAAAGAAGGTTTTCCAAGGTTCACCTTAAAACCTTTACAACTATTTCCTTTTTTCAATGGGATATAATAATTAAAAACCCCACACTAAGATTTTCCTATCTGATTTCAATCAAAACCACAAATAGAGATTTTCCTGGTTGAATCTTACGAACCAAAATATAGAAAATTGAAATATAATACTTATCTGAAGAAAGATCTTCGATGTATCCGGTAGAACTGCTTCTTTATAGATGATAATGTTTAATGTTCAATCTCACAAAAGAAGGAGTTCTAGGTCTAGATAAATTTTAAATTAAATCCAACCTTAGGCTACTTGGATTCAATTTCTTGGATCTCACAAAGGGTCAAATCAAAATCCCCCTTTTAAAACAAATATAACGGAATCAAGAGATCAAGAAATTAAATAACCAAAAAGTTATTAAAAGAAATTTTAAATACCTCACAATAGCTTCTCAATAGTGGGGACTTGTCTCTCAGAGTGGTGGTGTCACACCCTAAACTCGAAAAATGGGCTCACAAAATTTTCGATCACCGAATGTGGAGCCAAAAGCCTCCGTAGTGACCCATTCTCAGCTCCCAGCACTCATATGCTAGATTCCGATCCTGAGATCCTACAAGGAGAATTTTCAATATGAATTTTTTTTGTAATGGAGTATAACCACAAGCATAACCAAGTCATAAAACAACATCACCACATATCCACTATATCAAAATCTTTAAGTACAATGCAAAAAGAGAAATACAAGGTGATCAAAAAGCTCCAAAATAATCTGATGCATGCTCCTACCTTAGCACTGCTGCGATCTAACATTATCTGCATGCAACGGTCTTGCATAAGCTTACAAAAGCTTAGAGGGTGGTGTAAGTGTGTGCGCAAGGCAAGAGCCAAGTATGCAGAATCAGAGTAACATGAAAATATACTGGTAAGTCCATGAATATTATCACTCATACCAAGGCTATGTGATGCAAGACATGAATGTTATCGGCCATACCAAGGCCATGCGATGCGAGGCCTACGTAGCCAAATGTCATATGCGAGATGCAACACAATTCATCAAGTACATATATCAGTACAGTTCCCCTCTGGGATATCAGTGGGGTCTAGTACACTTCACATTGACTGCCTCCTCCCTAGTCGCACAGCCTAGCGAGTGATAGAGACCACACTATCTGCCTGACTAATAGTCTGCCAATACTTACCCGGCTCGTCGATCGCGAACCCATTTTGAGTTGGTCAAACTCGGCCTAGCTTATAACCCCTTCACTCAGGCGGATAAGGTCACACCCCCTTCCAACTGACCACGACACAGTGGAAGACATGGCCTACTGGTATTTGGCACTCGTGCACCTGTGTATCCACTCATTCTAGACGTTGGAGAATCTCTTGTACCAAAAAGGTTCTGGGACTTTCACCCAAGGACATCCTATGTGCCCACAGTGTTAGAGCCAATATTTTCGGTATCTAATCCGGCCATCCACGATGTGCCTGTGGAGGCCACGGCCCTGATGTCACTAAGTCATACAATGATCATGTCACACATACGTGAGATGCGTAAGTCACACCGTCCAGTCATTCAGCAATCTTGTGCGTACCACGCGCTCATGTGGGTAACTCGTACAATGAGTCTCATAAATAATCTGCTCAATGGCATATGCTATGATCAGTCACTCCTCATATCAAGCGTACATATGATGCGTATGGGCATGGATCATGGAGTTATACATATGGTGATCAACTATCTTCACAATAAAGATGGGCCTAGACGGCCTACACATAATAAGTATGGGCCTATCAATGGGCCTTAGGGAGAATTATAATGCAAACGTTTAACCAACATTATTCTTACAATGTGGATGTCAAACCATCATTGCTCCTAAAGCATGGCCCGCCATAAACATCATTATATACACCATGGTGGAATCACACATTACAATGCACCTTAAATACATTTCATTGGGCTCAAATACATCAAATGGGCCGCATCATATGGGCCTCATATATACCAAGGTGGCCTCATATACGTGGTCCTCATACATTCCTAAAAAGAATCATATAGAAGGATCATTTGGACCATACCACAAATAGCAATGGAGATAATGATTTTCACCATTTTAAAAATTTTAAGGCCCACCATCAAGTTTGTTTTCCATCCAGTCTGTTAGTAAGGCCACAAAGACCTGGTTGGGAGGAAAAACAAATATCAATTTACTCCAAGACTATTGTGGTCCAAAAGGACTTCAATGGTAGGCATTCATCTCTCCACTGTTTTCTATGGTGGGGTCCACCTGATAGATCTGTCTCATTTTTAGTCTTAAGCCTAAGATGGAATTGCCAACTGGATGGATAGTTTGGATGCAACACATACACCAAATAGGGCTCCACATGCTAGTGCACACGCCACCAAGGTCGGCTCCACAGAACATGCTACGTCAACAACAGCTCTGTGCGGCATACCAGCCAATCCAATCACTTCATAAGTGGGTCCCACATGGGGCCCACCATAACGTCTATTTTCCATTCATCAGTTGATAAGGTCATACAGACCCGTATAAAAAATAAATAAATTTAATATTTATCTAAAACTTTTGGAACTAGAGAAGTTCCAATGGCAGATGTCCAATCCACCACTTCTTCCTGCCATGTGGACCCCCTGAGCTTTAGTATACGGCTGATTTTAGGGGTGCCCAACTGTAAAAAGGGGCCCCATCAAATGCACGGTACTAATGTTAACACACATCACGGTGGGGCCTGCAGGTGGGACCCATAGTCCTTACCCTTTCCGTCCATAGCGTAGCAGCAGGACGTTGTTGCAACATCCTCTGGACGATAACAGCAGCAGCGCCTGCTGCACATATATATATTTTTTATATTTTTGTAGTTTTTCCTAGGTGGGGCCCGCATCAGGAAGATCCACTCCAGCCATTGGATTCTATAGCTCATGATAGACTAAACGAGTCCAATATTCAGCATGTTTTGGTATGTAAAAACATCAAAGTAGGCCCTAACGGATTTTAACGGTAAGAGTCACTATTTTTTATGATATGGCCTGCCAGATAATCGGATTAGCTTCATTTTTCGACTCAACACCTAAAATGAGGTGGGAAATGGGAAGGATAGCGTGGATTAGATCCATACATCAAGGTGGGGCCTGCATGAGTGGCCCACCCAAAAATTTTGAATTAAGCTGATATTTCTCTTTTCACAGACCCTTCTGGACAGTCTAGACAGAAGACATCAAGCAGACTCTAAGCTGGCCCATCTGACCATGATGGGGTCCACCTAATATTTGTATTTTTTTCATCATCCAGACCCTCCAAAAGCGGTAGCAAGGTGGCTGCAACGTGGGCTCTGGTTGGGTCCACTTGGTGCTCAATATGGATGAAATACATACATCACAAACGAGCCATAAAATTAGGGAAAGAGAGAGAGAGAGAGAGAGAGAGAGAGAGGGAGAGCAAATGATGGAGGGACCCCGACACTATGGGCCCTCCCTTCTATGAATTACAATATACATCAAGTGGGTCCCATTGCATGTGGGCCCACCAAATCAAAGTCAACGGTGGATATTCATCCTCCACCAAAATATAAGGTCTAGATGACCCCTTTCAACTAGGAAAGTAAACATCATAATAGGGTCCATGGAGAATGGCTCCATCATGAAATGATCATGTGAATTATGGTGGGCCATCAGCCACATCTAGGGTCCAAAGTGAGATCCATACCATCAATCGATAGGCCCTACTTGGCCCATCATCAAAACATGAAATCTAGGCCTATAAAACACCCACCATTCGATCTTGTTGGTCCGATGGAATGTCAAACTCCTTGTGTCTCACTTTGATGGAAGATAATGAGAATCGAAGGGCTAAGATGATGGATCTTGGGGTAGGAAGTTGGCCACACACAACACACCTTTTTGCCTCCTTGGAAGTGCTTGGACGTCCATCTCTTTTTTTTACTTGGAAAATGTGTAAAGAAAGAGAGAGAGAGAAGGGGTGGTTATAAGAGAGAGGTGATGGGTGTGAGTGATGAATGTGAGTGATAGATGTACTTGACTTGAGAGTTGACTTAGGGTAGGTTACTTATCTTGGGGAGAAAGAAAGCATGGGTTGTGTACTTGACTAGTGATGGGATGTGTTCTTGATTGATTGATTGATTGATGGGATGGGTTGTAGAGATTCTCTTCGGTTCGCAAATGCACAACATTTTTTTGAGATAAATGTGGGCCCACCTCTCCTGGTCCGGATATCGCATTGGTGAGTAAGACAAGGCGTTGGAACCGGAGCGACAGCGTGGTTGCAATGGTACAAGTCTCAGATTGAGCTGACTCAGATCTAGGTTATAACTTAAGGTCGCATGTAAACGTCAATTATAGGTCGCGAGTTGCAGGAATTCGACGGGGAGGATCCCAGGAGTCTACGAAAAGATACAGACTAGGATATAGGCCTTACAAGTGGCTTAAATTGGCTTAGAATGAATAAAATTTTTTGAGAAAAGTCCACTATTATAAGCTGCAAATCGATTCACTTAACTGGTCCTGGGTTCGACTCGACTGGTCCTAGCCGAACGACATTTCAAATTTTCTGGTGCGATCAGATAAAATAGAGCCTCGATTGGTCGAGCAGATAGCTCGACTGGTCGAGTGAATAAAAATCGCATTGCTAGAGTTCGAGTCGAGTCACACTTGACTGGTTGAACTAATCTCCACGACCGATCGAGCAAGGTACTCGACTGGTCGAGGACCTACCAGAAAAATCTAAAATTTTGAATTTAAATACTGGACTGGTCGAGAAAAACCCTGGACTGGTTGAGCCAGTGCCTGGACTAGTCGAACAATGATTAGGACAAGTCGAAGCAAAGCCTAAATAAAGTACAATGACCCAAATTAAATATCCAATGTTAATGACCTAATCCTAAGGTCTTTCTAGGGTCATGTTTACCTTAAATGTGAGTATTGAAATTGAACCATTGGTCGCTTCGGTAGATAGGACATTGTGAAGCACATAAAGCTTGATTATGAATTCTTGAACTTGTCTCGAACTTGTGTCTTGAAACTTGAGCAAATGTACTTGAGCTTGTTCTTGTGACTTAAGCTTGAAGTAGTGTACTTGAGCTTGAATTTGAGACTTGATCTTGAGCTTTAACATAGGCTTAAACTTTAAACTTAAAGATCAAAGTAGTGATGCACTTGAGCTTGAGTACCTCGACTTGATGATCTTCAACTTGATATTGTAGTTGAACATGCGTACTCGTAGCACATATAACGTCGATATAGATAATACCACGCTCATCTTCTAATGAAGGTGAACTTCCCATCAATTTGAACTTGAAGGTGAACTTTCCATCTATCAAAATAAGTTAACCATACTGAAGTGCTTTGGCATAATAAAATTTGACAACTTAAGGTGCTAAATTTACAACTTAGCACTTACACTACTTGACCCTTTAGATGTGGTCAATGGCCCATCCTCATTGCATGCATGATCTATGATGAGGCCATTCCCCATGAACCCCATCGTGATGTTTTATTTGAATCCATACTATTGATGGGTCATATATACCCTTGAGTTGTGATGGGGATGGCATCTCCACCTTAGATTCTCTTATGTAGGGCCATGCAAAACATGGGACTCATCTTGATGAATGTAAGATGTATGATGCATGTATTGAGAGGCCCATAGTTGCAGGCTCCTCCACACATTTCTCTCTCTCTCTCTCTCTCTCTCTCTCTCTCTCTCTCTCTCTCTCTCTCTCTCTCTCTCTCTCTCTCTCGATCCTTTGCATGATGGCCCACTTGATGCATGTTGCTGTTTAAACATGGGACACCCACACATCCAGTAAATGGGGCCACCTTACTGCTCATTTTCAGGTCACCTGGATGAAGGTAAAACACTAATATTGGCCTAATCTCAGGGCCATGTGGCCCACCCTATGGACCCCCCCCCCCCCCATCATGATGTGTGTGTTCTAGATCCATACCGACCACCCGTGGGGCCCACCTTACTGACGTCCAGCAGCTAGCTGGACGGTCCAGCAAGCTGGATGAAGGGAAAACATAAATATCAGCTTTATTTCAAAGCTGGTGGGCCACGCGTGTGGACCCACCTATGATGCATAGGTTTGACCCACCTTGAATGGATGTGTTTTATGTCACGCCATCCATCTATAGGGCTCACCCTACACGTGTGTAACCAGCATTGTCCAGCAGAGACTGGACGGTGGGCCTTGGCATGATGCATGTGTTGCATCAACGTCGTCCAACCCAGGACGGTGGGCCTTGGCATGATGCATGTTTTGTATCAGCATCATCCAACCTAGGATGGTGGGACACCCCCACACAATGTATGTGTTTTGCATCCACGTTGTCAGTCCGTTTTCTGGATGTGGGGCCCACCTTGCACGTGCATGTGTGGGGTGGGGCCTACCTTGACATTTGTGTTGTATCTCTACCGTCCTTCCCTGGACGGTGGGGTTCACCATGATGTGTATAGTGTATCTAGGCCATCCAGTTAAGGCCCATTGTGTAGGGCCACTTTGATGTATTTACATTGTTGCCCGTCTATTTTGGTTGGACCATGAGCTACCTCATGAGGCCCATTTTGTGATGCACAAGGCCCACCTTGATGTGTGTATTGAAAGCACACTGTCCATCTATTTTTTTTTGGACCATAGGGTGACCTGTGAGGCCCACTTTAATGTATTTCCTACACATGTTGATCATCCATTTTTACCAAATCATGGGTTGCCCTTTAAGGCCCAATTAATGTATATAAGGCCCATATGTTAAGGCCCAATGTGATGTCTATAAGGCCCTTATGATGAGGCCCAATGTAATGTATATGAAGCCCATATGATGAGGCTCAATGTGATGTATATGAAGCCCATGTGATGAGGCCCAATGTGATGTATATGAGGCCCTTGTGTGAGGCCCAATATAATATATGTGATGCCCATGTGATGAGGCCCAATGTGATGCATGTAAGGCCCTTGTATGAGGCCCATGGTGATGTATATGAGGCCCATGTGGTGAGGCCCGATATGATGTATATGTGGCCCTTGTGTGAGGCCTATTATGATGTGATGAGGCCTAATTGTGAATTGTGATTCTACTATGATGTATGTGATAATGATTATGATGCTCATCCATCTCCTAGCTAGAATAAGGCCTAAGGGCCCCATTATAGGATAGGTTCTAAATGGGCTTAGCTCTGGGAGCAATGATGGTTAAATGTCCACATTGTAGGAGCAATGGTGGTTAGATGTCTACATTGTGATCCTCCCTATGGCCTGTTGTTAGGCCCATTCTCATCTCTCCCTAGTGGGCTAAGACAAATTGATGGGTCCCCACTATTATTAGTATGATCCATCTCACCTTAGTGGGCTATCCCAATTCATTGGGCCCCCATTGATATTAACATGACCCACCTCATTGGGCTTACCCCAAACCATTGGGCTCCCATGATTGCTGGTATTTCCATCATGCCTTGCAGACTTGTCCAAGGTCACAAAGCCTACCTTGTGCATATTGGGCCCATTGGGAAGCCCAATTTACTACGTATCGGAACGGGCGAGGAAGCCCACTCCTTGTCCCTAGGCCCATCCTTTTCATGAGGAGAGTATATCATTACTGTAAATGGTAGGATCTACGATGTCAGATTTGGTATATCCATAGTTGAGGACTGACCTTCATGTTATGATCCTATTGTCCTTCTATGGAGTCTGTCATATATATAAGCCGATTATCACTGAGTATGTGTTAGCATAACATTATGATACATGCCCATACACATCATTCGCATGCTTATTATGAGAAGTGATTGATTATAGCATATGCCATTGGGTAAATTATTTATATGACGCCCTGATAGATGGAGTGGCCCTACATAAGTGCGCAGTATGTGCAAGATTGATGCATAACTAAATGGTGTGAGTCATGCAACTTACATTGTGTGTTACGATTACTGTACGCCCTAGCGACATTAGGGTTGTAGCCTCCATAGGTATAGCATGGATAGTAGGATTAGATATTGGAAATACTTGTTAAAGCACGGGGGCGCCATAAATGTCCCAGGGTGAAAGTCCTCAAACCCTTATAGTACTAAGAGGATGCTCTAACATTGAGACCAAGTGGAGGTATGAGCATGCAAATACTAAATACCATTAGGTCGTGTCACCTACTGTGTCGTGGTCAGTTGGAAGGGGGTGTAGCCTTACCTGCCTGAGGGTAGGGGCAATGCTACGCTGAGTCTGACCAGCTCGTAAATGGGTCCACTACCAATGCGTCGGGTAAATATTGGCAGACTACTAATCAGGCAGGTAGTGAGGCCTCTTTCACTTGCATGGTTACGCGTCTAGTTGGGGCGACGATCTGGTGTAGAGTGTATTAGACTCCGGTGATATTCCAAAGATAAGCTAATTATTATGTGGATTTAGATGAGGATAGGTATGCTTGTTATTACACCTTTCATATAAAATTGGCCATGTAGGCCTTGCATCGCATGGCCTTGGTATGACCGATAGCATTCATGCCTTACATCACATGGCCTTGGTATGGCCGATAACATTCATGGCTCGCATCGCATGGCCTTGGTACGGCCGACAGAATTCATTAACTTATTAGCATGTTTCCACATTATTCTGATATTACATTCTTGACATATACCTTGCACACACACTTACACCACCCTCTAAGCTTTCTATAAGCTTATGCACGATTGTTGCGTACAGGTAACACTAGGACACCGCAGCAGCATTAAGATTGGAGCTTGCAGCTATCTCCTAGAGCCTTTAAGAGTGATATTGATATTGTATTTCCTTATGCATTGTACCTAAAGTTTTTTATTATAGTGGATTTTTTATGGTGTTCTTATTATTGTTCATGGGTTATGTTTATAGTTATGCTTATTATGAACTAAATTCATGTTGAAAATCCTCCTTGTAAGATCCCAGGATCGGAACCTGATATATGGGTGTCGGGAGCCGAGAATGGGATACTACGAAGGCTATTGACGCCGATGATCGAGAATTTTATGAGCTCCGTTTTTGAGTTTGAGGTATGACAGAAAAAATGCCAAGCTCTCCTTAATTTAAGGAGATATTTATGACTTTAGTTACATGGATCTTTATTAGTGGAGCAATAATCACTCTTTAGATTAATTTATTGTATTTAGTAGCCCTTAAAGGTATTTAGGAAGTACCTAATAATTTCTAACAGATATTGAGGTGTCATACCTCCCCTTAATTTAAGGAAAAATGTTGGCTTTCATAAAAAGTATCAGGTTATCTTAATAAAGTCACATTAATTGGATTTTAAGGCTATGTTAAGATATAAATTATTAGGATTTGATTAGTTTAATGAGTTGCTTGGAAAACTTTCCATGGTATCATGAAGGACATCTCGCACATGAGCATTGTTCAGTTCTTCACGCGATATCTTGCGATCGGGCGAACATATTGGCACACGAAGGATACCATGGTTCATGGCGATGGTGCAGTCATGCTGATGTAGGTTTTGAGTTCACACGGTTCCGTTCACTCGGATGTGTACTTGTGTCCTATGTTTGGGTCTTGTTGGGAACGTCTGACAACCGCAGAAGGCATTGAAATGTACAGTTCAATTACTACTAGGTTCTAGGTATTACATGAGTTCCTCGAATGTAGGGTCGATCGAGGATTCATTCATCGGCTCATGTTTTTCTGCATCAAGGTCAATGAGAGTTCATTAACTAGCCACTCTTTTGTTGAGAAACAATCTTTACTCAAATAATTGGACAGATTACTGTCAATATCTTCTTCTTTAAAATCTTTCGACCCTACCAAGTCATTTGGTGGATCGGCAGTGTCATGTGCTTCAATTAGTATGACGGCTTCAACCGCATTCACTGCCACTTGATCATCTAACCTAGGAGTTTTCCAAAATGGACGAGGAAGTCTAGAGTTTGGTTGGAGAAATGTTCCTCCCCTTTCTGCTCCTCTCTCTTTATCACGGCCTTCTGCCTCTATCATCTCCTCTTTTGAGTCTTCATCATAGTTTTCGGCACTACTAGAAACTTTGGGTGAACAATTCATTTTGCATACCCCTTCCCGTGTGTTTGGAGGCTTGACCCCCAATATGAGCTGCAAGCAAAAGCTAAATTTGTGTCATGATTTCTTGCACACATCGGCCGCAAATCTAAGAGTTTTGTTGCCAGTCGTTGATAATGATTGTTCGATCATTATGAGGACGAGGTTGTAGCATCCCAATTTTAGTTAGTCAATTATACTCAAACCTAGACATATATCTGTGTGTGTGTATCATAGCTTTACATCCTTGCCCTGACACAAACCTAACTTTAGGAATGGTCTTCATTCATAGATCAAGTCATCTGGCCGTTGATTTTAAACACAAGACCATCCATCATGAGACTGACATATGTACTTTCCTTAAGTGAATTAATGAATAAATCCTTATCCATAAGGATTTAGATGTAAGCTCTTTTATAAGAATTACTTAGAAACTTACCTACTACCATGTAGACCCATTAGATTACTTGCCTACTACCATGTAGACCCATTAGATTTCATAAAACTCTCATATCAGCATTAATTATAAAAATGTCATTAATCTAGACCACTAGATTCTAGATCTCATAGTTCCCACAATTTGTTTAAAGTAAAATAGTACATTATGCCTATGTATTATAAATTAGTTGTACATGTCGAATTTCAACCCTTAGATCATTGTAAAAGTGACCTAAGGGACAAATCAGCCATTAATAGTAATCTCGGGGCCCACTTGATCATTGGATGTGCTTCAACTTTGGACTCAACCCTTTATATTAGATGGAAAAATGAATAGATGGTGTAGATTGTACTCAAACATCACAAGTAGACACCATGAACAGTGCATGTGCACAGACTACGCATGTCCGTACACACCACAACTAGGAAACGGTCAAAGGGTCTTTGACCCGATGAAATCCGAAAGAAGGTGCGGATTCGTCCTTCTCGTCACGGACGATTGTCTGCTAGGATTGAACGTGGGCCACCCCCATCATCGGTATGGATGATCCGAGCCCTCCAAAGCAACCGGAGGGAGAAACCATCCGGACCCTAGGCTTCTTGCACACTGTCCAGGCTTCCACGTTCGAACATGGTCCAACGCAAATCCCCAAGCTACGATCGAACAGCGATTTATTGATCAAAGTGGGAATCGTTTAACAAGCCTGGTTTTTGACCCCAACCAAGAATATAGAATTCGTGAAGGCCATGCAAACAGATGCGTATGCAATCTGTTCCCGTTGAGACATACAAGTCAGAAGGAGAATGAGTGCACCATGATTAACCGATCGACCCCACATGCAATCTAAACCGTTCAAGGTCATACTTAGGAGTTTTTGACCACATCTATGGAGGCTGTTTAAAAAATAACCCACATAAGGATCACTTGTCAAACTGTTCTTCATGCAACTGACTCCTTACGCAGCGAACAGAGCTGCATAAGTTATAACTCAACATGCTTTGCGTAAGGGCTACATACGGAAGTTTTGAGAACTTTCATGCTTATAAAAACCCTCTTAAGCCACCATTATGAGATCATAATAAAGGGGAGAGAGAGAGAGAGACCACCAGCGGCAGCAAGGAGGAAAACTCTACTCACTAGAAGTGCAGCCGTCAAGCAAGGAGAGAACGAGATAGGAAGGAAGGAAGAAAGAAAGAAAGAAAGGAAAGGAAAAGAAAAGAAAAGGGAAAGAGAAGGAGGAAGAAAGAAAAAAAAAGAAAAGAAGAAAGGAAAAATAAAAAGGAAAGAGAAGGAGGAGGTCACGCCAAGATCCCTTCATTCCAGAGAGTGAGAGTTTTATCCTTTAAGTTTACATTAATTTAAGTTCTTATAGTTATCCTTCCTTTTACCTACCTTTCTATTATTTTATCTTGCCCTTTTCATGCCTTCCTAATATGTTAAATCTTCCTTGCAATTATGTGTTTTACCATCAATTATTTGTCTTTGACTTACGATATTATGTTGATTTCAAGTGATTTTTCTGAATTTATGTGGGGCTATGAATACAAGCCTTGCCTTGCCTTACCAAATTTATTGAGTTGGCCCTGGCACTCGTCTCTTTATTGAGTTGGCCATTATCACTCTCCTTACCATTGAATCGGCCGTTGTCACTCTTATATTTGTTAAGTTAGCCCTTGATACTCTTCTTTTATTGAGTTGACCATCGTCACTCTTCTCTTTATTACATTGGCCAATGTTACTTTTATCTTTGCTGAGTTCGTCATTGCCACTATTCTCTTTATGTTATTGGCCTTGTGCTATCTATTTTTTTAAAGGGCTTGGGCATGTGTCTTAATATTCCTGAACTCCCATGATTCAATAGATTTCCTTTTGGTGCAAGTAATATGTTAGGTATCCCTCTTCTAACGATTGAATCAATATCGTGGACGTAATGCG
The DNA here is from genome assembly GCA_037074715.1 of Magnolia kwangsiensis. Taxonomy (NCBI): domain Eukaryota; kingdom Viridiplantae; phylum Streptophyta; class Magnoliopsida; order Magnoliales; family Magnoliaceae; genus Magnolia; species Magnolia kwangsiensis. The sequence goes on from CM073584.1 coordinate 74,165,232, forward strand.
TTTTCGGTAGCAGCCCTGGGGGGACACGTAATTTCATGTTTCATGGGTGATGGTGCACAAATTGGTGTATGTAAATCGTTATATATACGTGATACATAAATTCTTTCTTTTTGGGGGTTGGATGTCATATTTAGTTGCTCAAATCCGGTCTTTTTTTTGGGGGGTTGGATGTCACAATTAGTCGCTCCAATCCGGGTTGCGTGATTCACCTGGTCATGTGCTGTGTTCGTCTTGGGATAACCATATAAATCCATGTTAAACGTGAGACACGTCGGTGAATCTCCGTAGTATGAGATGTGGGGCGACTCAAATTAACTATAATCATATTTCACATTGTGGCAATCTCTAAGTGTGATAAATCGCATATACTTTGCTACATCTCATGTAGAGTGCTTGTGCATTGATACCTCTTGTAATTGCGAAGTACAGGATGTATTAGAACATTCACATTACTTTTATGAATCTCTTGAATTACTATTAATCTTAAAGAATGACCATCACTACGAGTAAGGCATTAACCCTCTCTCAACTATACAGATTATGCAGGTGATGTATAAATTGAAAACCTAGTGAACATTCTCCCAAAGGAAGATTATATTGAAAGAATAAGAAGATAATTTATGATTTAGTTTTATACTTCCACTATGAACTCGATAAATATAATAAGCTTCCATTAAGAAAGCATTTGATTATTCTTTTTTTATTCTGATGAAATATAATTAATACAGTTGATTTTATTCTTGTGAATGTTACCTTTATGAATGTATCTGAATGTGATCTAAATGAAAATAATAATAATAATAATAATAATAATAATAAATAGGGTATGATTGTCAAAAGCATTCAAGTTTATACATTATTAACACTCAGTTTTCTTGGGCATAAGTATGAACTCTGCCCGTAAAAATTCAGGATGTTACAGAGGTGCCTAGTGATATCTCCTCCCTTATCAACTAGTTTTCTCACATGAACTATTCAAGTTAAGATCGATCTTTAACCTTGGATGACTTTGTAAATCAGTCGTGGCCATGTTTACCTTCATGTTGGATGGAAATGGATAAGTGTTGATCAACATTACCTCATTGTCCTTCTCAAGAAACTTCAATAAGTCACAGTCAATATGGTCTTGGATTACTTTCCTAAAAAAGAACACATTTGTAAGTGGAATATGACTGAAAGCCATGCATTTGATCTTTTGTAATTCATCGACCAAGGGTATTTTATGATTAAAGGGAAATTTAATGAATTTCCCTGCCAGCAAAATATCAAATATCTCCTCAGCTCGGGTGATATCAAAAGTATATACTTTCTTAGCCTTTTATATGGTAGAGGCATTCGACTTTGCTTTGACCAATGCTAAATAAACAAATGGCTTTTTATCCACTACCTCAGCAATTGCGATTTCATAGTTAGGTTCATTGTAATATGATCATAGCGATGAATTGGCTTGCCTCACCCTTTCCTGTATGAGATCTTCATAGTGAGAAATTTTTTTAGTTAAAGCATACAAATCTGTAAACTCCGTGCCAATTAATTTTTTACAAAGTTTGTATTCTAAGCCGTCTAGTGTAAGATACATGAATTCGGCCTCAGTCATAAACACTTTGTAGCGGCTCTTAGCTCGCTTGAACCACATAATATAACTTTCAGACGGTTCTCTAGGAAATTGTCGGAACCATGCGAGATCAGTCATAGTTATTTTTCTATTTTTAGAAAAGAACTAAACATGAAACTTCTCTTCCAACTCTTACCAAGTATGTATTGAATCTGGTAGCAAGTTTGAATACCAGGTAAATGCGGCAGCAGTCAAAGAGTGACTGAATAGTTGCACTTTATAGTAATCATTGTTGGCTAATTCTCTACACTGCATGGTGAATCGGTCGACATGTTCAATAATGGACTAACCGGGTTCGCTAGAAAATAGAGTAAAATCCGGTCGATAATTCATCGGCAATGGATGTTGCCAATCTACCCACTTAGGGTATGGCTAGTGATACATAGGAATAGTATTATGGCCAACACTTGGCCAGTGACCTCCTCAACGATCTGTATTATTTATTTCCGATCGACTCGTTGAGGCTCTGCGACTAGCAATTGGTCTTGAGCGAATCAATTGAAATTATCATGAAACCTGAAGCCCTACTGCGGATTGAATCGAACTGGCGGCCCTTGGTTTCTATTATCAGTAAAATCTCTAACTTCATGTTCAGGTCACCTGATTTCCATAAGAGGTGGTTGTTCACAACCCCAAGTGTAGGGTGGGATAAGATTTTTGCATGGGGTGGTGCGACATATTGGTCTATCGCAAGAGGGTTACATGCATCTATAAATATTGCGTCGAATAATTAAGTTTTCCATTCATTTTGTGGAAAACACAGTTACTATTAACCCCTCCATCATATCATCAATCTTAGGTATTGATATGGCGAAAGAAGGAATCTCTATTCTACCGATCTTTAAAGATATGTACCAAACGAAAAAAGAATCTCTCACTAGGGAGTTATGCGATTTTAATGCAACCTGGCGTAACCATAACTCGCTCCTCACCTACAATCTTCTTCCAAAATACTGTATCCTGCATCATATTTTTACTTCGAATGTTTATCCTCATGGTGGGAATAAGATAGACCTTACTCCCAATATGATGTGTATTCTTCATTCAATCGTTTATGGAATCCGTATTTGTCTCCCATCTTTGATCACTTATCAGATTATCTAGTACCGTCTTCATCCTAGCCATGGCTCTATTCCTTTTGCATATCTCATGACTTGCATTGCATTACGCTATAATGTTCATATCCCTACAGCTGAAGCACCGAAGTCTATGCTCCCATTTGGTAATGTTAATATTAATATGTTGCAACTTGAACTAAGGCCAGAGTAGCAAAGAGATCAGGAAGGTGTTCCTGAAGAGGATGTCAATATGGATGATATATTTGCAGATCTGGAAGAATTTGATGATACCAATAACTCTGACTTCTAGCCCTCTCAATTCTCAGAGAGGTTGGATATTTTAGAAAGGAAGATGGATGACCTACATGTTTATTAGGAAACATTACTTCAGACTCAGAAACAACAGATGAAGTACATGAAAAAGTACCTTTATCGTTTCAATAAGAGTCTGAAGATTAATGATCCTGACATGCCGGCACCATCCTCCTCTAGTTCAGACTAATTCTATTTAAATACTCTTAGTCTATAATAACTTGATAAATTTTTACTCTTGTTGACATACATCTGGATATGACACTATGATATGCTTATCCTATGCTTATTAATCCTTAGGTTATTGTAATGCCCTGAAATTCGGGGGTCGAGCATATCTCAGCTCCCGAGTTCCAGAACATCACTTATGCAACATTATTTGATGTTAGATGAATGTTGTCTGTGTTAGTGTATAAAACATGAAATAGATCAAGCCAGATCAGCAGACATAATTCAGGGATATTAAGGTAAAGCAAACGAAAGACTTAAATACATAAATAATTCAAAAATAATCCCCAAATGATGCGTACTAAGCCCAGGGCAATATATACAACTATGTCTCAATACATATCAACTATACAAAATAATCCAATACATATCCCAAAAATCTCCGATAGTCAGGATGCGACTCACATGAACCCGCCTGAGAACTGCATATATGAGAATGCCTCCTACTCCTCATCAAAGTTTGGCTCCGTCTCGCTAGCGTCGCCGTCACCTGCAATTATATCAGAGTCTGGTTGGTGTTTAAACACTGTCCCAGAATGTGGGAGTGAGTGATCAACTCAGTGGTACTATACAGCAAAGGTTAACATGTTATCAATCTAATCAAGCAGTAATGATAAGGCAGTACAACCAAACATGTCCTAGATACTCTTGTTAATGCGTGAATGTTATGAAGAATGATGCATGCCCTCACCACAATCCCCTCTACGACATCATCTAACGATCGTGGCATGAATCACTCCCTCAGTGCTCTATCACCAACCCCGTTAGCACATGCAATACGATGAGATGAACATGCTTACCAAGTTCTTATTAGTCCTTTTCATACAGCAAGATTAGGAAGCTAAGACACCTCCCTTATATCAATTCCCAAATATTGATCCATTCTAGGGTCGTCAGTCCTAAAAAATCTTATATGATGTTACAGTTCTAAGTCGCTGCAAGGGCTATCAGAGATGTTGCGCGCAATCGTTACACCACTCCCCCATCATCAAATCAATACAGGCCTACTTGTATCCTCAAGACTACAACAGGACTCGTCGCCTTTATGCAGTGTCAGGATATACTCGAGGTCACTACAGAGGGCTCGTCACCAATCAGTGTAGGCAGAGTATGGTGCTCATTGGTCACTACGGGGGGGTTTGTGGCCCCAGCATAGGTCGACAACTCGACTACGGTGTCCCATACCACTATGTCCGGCTCATGAGTCTTAGGGGATCACAGTACCACGGTTCACGGGAGTTTCACTGGTAAGCTCAGTGCCTTAGATTCAAACAGTGACGACCAAACATGGTGAACAAACAAAGGTCAATCGGGTTAGTTGATAAGCTCAACTAGGCCAAGTGCACATTGAGTTGGACGACATGGAATGCATAAACACTCCGTATGGCCTAACCACTGCCGAACACCCCAAGCACGACTCAAATTCGTTAAACTCATCCTATGTGGTGAAAATGACTTTAACCACCATTTAGAGTATGATTACCGATTACCTAGACTGTAGCACAGCCCCATTCACATACAAATCTAATATCTAGCATATGATTCATATCCTGCATTCATGTGAACTTTCATGACATATAACACTAAATACATAATCCATAGAGGAAATCATATACACATTGAACATGAATAATCTACGTTACATGATTCATGGAGAAAATCATACACCCAAATATTATGATTGAAATCCCCATCTCAATCACCTTAACAATAACATTTTACTAACTACTAACTCATTTAGGCATTTGCACAAACACTTAGATTACACTATTCAACATACATCACATATGTCGACTCCATTGCATATTAGGGCAAGTCTTCTCGCCGAGGAGTTGCTGCATACATATCAAGCATATAACAATAATAATTAATCATGGCAACCAAATCAGTAAATTCCATACGCATACAGATATTCTAATATATATATATATGAAATACACTATTTACAATATACAGAATACATATACAGAAATTAAAACGGATAGCACATTTGGCATGTATAATTGCATTCACAACACGAATAAATCATTATATAACATTGAAAGTGTTGAAAATCATAACCTAAACGTATATAGTACGCACCTTAAACCAGAAAATGCGTATAAGAGGTGATTCAGACGATATGTCTTCGTCAACGGTGGATACGCTACCTATGGCATAAAACAGGTTAGCTAGAACTTCACTACAACTAGTATAAGCTTCAAAACAAGTTAGGGTTAGCTTAACTTACCCAAAAAAAGGATCAGAATCACCGAAAGAATGATTCAAATATGCAAGATGGATGAATAGATGGACTAGGAAGGATCCTACGGAGATTCAACAGGTTCTCCCACACTTTCTCTCTCTTTTCTCTCTCTTGGAAACCTAGGATTTAGCAAATTCGTATGGGATTTGGAACTAAGGGTTTAAGGCCTATTTAGAAGCCTAAACACGACGAAAATAGACTTAAGGTCAAGGTACACTTAAGTTATAACCAAATCGAGTCTGTTCCGATCCAACAGAGCACTTCTGGAGGTCCTCTTGTCAAATACGGTCAGACCTAAGCTCACTAGCATTGGATCTTTAGTAAGTTAAGTTTTCAGTCCAATCGGATTTCCAGATCGTCCGTGGTGGACCAGCTTCAATTCAACGGTTACCGAACTTAAATCAGGGCTACAAGTTCTATGATACGAAAGAGCCACTTATCCTGATCCGAGGGCGAATTTGGGTCAAATTCTAATGGTCAGAATGCTTAAAAATAACGTGCAAGTGGGACATTCCAGATTACTTAAAAATATATTTAATTTTCTAAATATCCTCATTTTCATACTCTCTTTACTCCGGGCTCAATAAAATGATCTCATGACATCGTTTAGGCTTAATTTTCTAGATGATTGTCAAGTCCAACTAGGCGGTCGTAATGGTCTAGGTTCATAGCTATCAGACTCTCGATGCGCGGTCTAAATCCAATATAAGATTACAAAGCATTCCCAGGAGCAACTGGTTTTAGAGTTGGATCCTAGATTTTAGGATAAGATAGCGTCAATGATTCTATAGGTTCTGGGTCTTACAGATCTCATTAAAAGCTATCGGTGCTAATTCCATAAGTAATCTAGTTTAACGATGGGTAAAACACATTAAAGTTCTAAAGGATTTGGTTCTAAAAGATTTCTGCCAAAGGTGGTACTCGGGTTTATTTACGGATTTTTCTAAGTCGTTACAGTTATTTACTTCTTTTTGATTATACCCTTTATTGCTTTATTGATTATTTCTACCTTTGTCAACTTCTGACAAAAAGGGGGAGAAATATATGTTTGTGGATGTGGATATGGATGATATGAGATCATCATTTCTCTCATGTTTATGAGATCATCATTTCTCTCACGTTATGAGCACACACACATTTGCATGCACTTTATGAACTATATTTTTATAGATATGTCTAAGTGCTCAGGGAGAGTGATACAGATGCATGATCTCAAGGGGAGTAACAAGATTAATAACGTTGACTTAAAAGATTTATGTTCTTTGAGATGTTGTAATATATTATGCTGAGTTATATTGTTGTTTAAGTGAGTTTTGTCACGAAATTGATAAAGGGGGAGATTGTTAGTGCTTATACTTAAAGCACATCTTAGTTTATCAAATTTCGTAGTCCAGTTACGACTGCAAGCTCAACTGAAGATAAGCTCTCAACTCGATCAAGTATCTAGAAAGAAGATTCAACATCTCAAAGCAAGATCATTCATGGTTCAAATTTTAGCACACTTCATATGAGTCAACCTACAAGTGGTATAAACGTAGTTGGACCATAGGTTAGGTGTATTTCACTCATGCATATTTTGAATCACATTTTATGTTAAATACACTTTAGTTAGGCCAGCCCGACTTCTGGTTTGACCAGCCAAACTACTTGGACCAACTCTACAAAATTTTGATAAAATTTAGATCTCATAAGATCTTATTTTGTGGTAGATTCGGCTAACCCAAGGTGTGGTTCGGCCAGCTGAACCTGACTTTGGCCAGCCCAAGGTGGTTCGGTCAAGTTTCCAGTAATGAACGATTTCAAAATCCAGACCGGTTAGGCCAACCAAACTTGAGCTTAGGCCAACCGAACATGGGCTTAGGCCAGCCGAAGATTTAAAAGATTTTATCCCACGACTTTCAGATTATAATTGGAACGTAATCTTTAAAGTTCAGCTAGCTGAATTGAATCTTGGGCCAGCCGAACTACACAGATCCTTGGCTATATATAGAGAGGCTTTCTCTTACATTTTAAAACATGAAAATTCAAAGTCTTTTATTACATTATAGAGAAATATTCTTCAAGCATCTTTAAGCTGTTTGTGTTGTAATTCATATTTTATTATTAGCTTATTATATTCTCCTTTTCAAAGTTAGATTAAATTATTTTAATAAGAGTAATTCATACTCTACTTTGAGAAGAATGAGAATCAAATCTACAGTAATAGGATTTCATTTATTTCATTGAAAATCTGTTAGATCCCTTTGCATCTTTTTGGGTTGAACTCATACATCGGCTTCATCAATATCCTAAGAAGAAGATCGCTACGCTCAAGCTACAGCTACGACTTTGACTCGCCAAATCAAAGATAAGTACTATTTATTTTAAATTACTTTAGTTTGGGTTTTTCACAGATAGTCTAGAAATATCAGTGGGTTTGTTTGTGGTGACCCTGTAAAATCACAAAATGGGTTAGATTGTGATAGCTAGTGAAAATCATAATAACTATATAAGGTTATTAAGGTGACTCTGGAAAACCTTGAAATAGTGAAAGCCAAAATTGCAAAGTTAGTAATTTTGGGAGTGGAGTAGGTTGCATTGAGGCACCGAACCACTATAACTCTTTTATACATTGTGGTGATTGGATTTTATTATTTGTTATATTATGATTTATTTATTCATTGTAAGAGTTTGATATTTCGATTTCAAAGACGTCGTGAAATAAGGTTGTCATACCTAAATCTTGTAGGTGTAAGGTTGTCATACGAACTATTTGGTATCAAGGATTCAATACTATGCAATATTATATTTAATTACTTCATTATTCTGCATTGTATCGAATTATTTGGCATTATCCTATTCACCCCCCCCCCCCCCCCCCTCTAGGACATTTATAGCTCGTCCTTTCAATTGTGGACCTTAAGGGAATTGACTCTTTAATTTGTACTCACGACATTCATCTTGAGGATAATGCGAAGACCTCCTGACAACCATAATGTCAATTAAATCCAAATATGAAGGAAGTGGTTAAGGCTAAGGTACATAAGTTGTTGGATGTGGGTATCATTTACCTTATATCCGACAGTCAATGGGTGAGTCCAACTCAAGTGGTTCCTAAAAAGTCTGGAATCACCATCGTAGCCAATGCCGATAATGAACTCGTGCCAACTAGAGTTAACACTAGTTACAAAATGTGCATAGACTACGGGAAATTGAATACCATCACAAGGACTACTTTTCTTTGCCCTTCATTGTTCAAATTTTGGAAAGGCTAGCTGGTCACTTTTACTACTGTTTTCTTAATTGGTATTCAGGCTACAATCAGATAGAGATAGCCCTTTGAAGATTAAGAAAAAATAACATTCACATGTCCCTTTGGCACCTTTGCTTACCGAAGGATGCCATTCAGACTATGTAATGCCACCGCTACCTTTCAATGATGCACATTAAGTATATTTTCTAACATGGTGGGGAAATATTTAGAGGTCTTCATTGATGACTTCTCTGTTTTTGGTCCATCCTTCAGTGAGTGTCTGAAAAATCTTTAAAATGTGCTGAAGCAATGTGAGGAGAAGAATTTGGTTCTAAATTGGGAGAAATGTCATTTCATGGTTTTCAAGACAATAGTGCTTGGACACATACTTTCATCCAAGAGAATTGAGGTAGACAAGGCTAAAATAGATCTTATCTTTAACCTACCTCCACCTAAGAGCATATGTGACGTACGATCCTTCTTAGGACACGCCGAATTTTATATACAATTCATAAAGGACTTTAGTCACTTCTCTTGTCCTCTATATAATCTACTTTAAAAGGATGTGCTATACGAGTGGACTAAGCATTGTCAAGAAGCTTTCATTAAGCTCAAGGCTATTTTGACTACCGCTCCTATCATGTAGCCACCCGATTGGAGCATACCTTTTGAGATTATGTGTGATGCATCTGACTATGCTATTGGGGGGATGTTAGGCCATAGAAAGAGAAGAAGCCCTGTGTGATTTTCTATGCGAGTATAACTCTAAATTCTGCCTAAGTAAACTACTCTACTACGAAGAAGGAGCTCTTAGCCGTAGTGTTTACTTTGGATAAATTTAGGTCCTACTTGATTGGATCCAAGATCATCATTTACACTGATCATGCGGCGTTGAAGTACCTTCTTTCTAAAAATGACGCTAAGCTCCACTTGATAAGATGGATCCTTCTGCTCCAAGAGTTCGACATAGAAATACGAGACAAATGGAGTAGAGAACATAGCGGCTGACCATCTCTCTAGGCTTGATCTTCCTGATTCCCTTGAGCTGACATTGATAAACGACATGTCCCCTGATGAACAATTGTTTAAACTTTCCCAATTACCTTGTTTTGCTGACATTGCGAATTATCTTGCCACAGGTTTCACACCAACATGTTGGACTGCATAAGATAAAAAGAAATTCTTTGCTGAAGTACATAAGTTTTTTTGAGATGACCTTTATCTGTTTAAATATTCTCCAGACTAAACTTTAAAGAGATGTGTGCTAGACAATGAACATCAGAGTGTTATCTCCTTTTGTCACTCTCAGACATGTGGAGATCACTTTTCTTCTAAAAAGACCATGACCAAAATTCTATAATGCGGCTTTTACTAGCCCACTATGTTCAGAGATACTCATGAGTTTTTTAAAGCTTATGAGCATTGTCAGAAATTGAGAGAATTATCCCATCGAAATATGATGCCACTAAACTCAATTCTTATCATTGAAGCATTCGAATGTTGGGGCATTGATTGCATGGGACCATTCCCCCAATCTTTGGAAATAATTACATTCTATTGGTGGTAGACTGTGTCACTAAGTGGTTTGAAGCGATCCTATGCCAAAATAATGATCATTGAACGGTCATTAGATTCTTAAAAGAAAACATCTTTTCCTGGTTCGGAATGCCTCGAGCCATCATTAGTGATGGAAGGTTGCACCTTTGTAATAGACCATTCGAGAACTTAATGAAAAAATATGACATCTCTCATAAAGTGAGCACTTCATACCACCTACAGATAAGTGAGCAAGCCGAGATTTTCAACAGAAAAATTATACAAATTCTGGAAAAAATGGTTAACCCCGATCATAAGGATTGTTCAATCTACTTAACCGATGCTTTATGGGCTTACCATACAACTTTAAAAACCCCTATTAGAATGTCTCCCTTTAGACTTGTCTATAAGAAAGATTGCTACTTGCCTGTGAAGTTGGAGCATAAAGCCTACTGGGCTATCAAAAATCTGAATTTTAACTTAGACAACACTAGCTCACTACACAAACTTCAATTGAATGAACTAGAGAAAATTCGAAATGATGCATACGAGAACTCAAAAATTTACAAAGATAGGATGAAGATGTTTCATGACAGGGACATCCTTCAGAAATCATTCACAACCGGTCAAAAAGTCATTCTATATAATTCTCGGTTACACTTTTTCCAGGTAAGCTGTAATCTCGTTGGACCAGCCCTTTAATTGTTACTACCGTTTATCCTCATGGGGCCGTCAAGATAAAGAATCTGATGAATAACAATATTTTCAAGGTAAACAGACATCATCTAAATCCATTTGTTGAGAAGTTTGATTCAGAGAATATGTCCATACCTCTGATTGATCTTGTGTATTAGGATTAAACTCCTAGTCTGATAGAGGTATAGTTATGTTTATTGCTTTCATAGGAATTATGATTATGATAGTTTGTTTTTTAATAAGTTTAGTCTTCATGCTAACCCATCTACATGTTGAGAACTTTAGAAAAGCTTCAATTCTCCTTCTTCAGGTACTACTTTTCCATCACTTTTTCTTTCTTTTTGTTGTCTCATGTGCAATGCATGCTCACATCTTTTACATTGAGGACAATGTTGATTTTAGGTTGGGGGTGTGGATTAGGTAAACTAATCAGTATTTTCTTTAGTCTTTAAGAAAAAATTATTAAAAATTTTCAATTTTTCAAATAAAAGAACTATTTAGAAAATAAAAGTTTACATAATTAAGAATGCCTTAAGTATGATGATAAGATAGAGATTGAATTTTGAATTGTTGGAGTTTGATCAACTGAGTAGACTATCACTTAAGTTCCCTCATCTAATTGATTAAGAGAAAGTTTGAATATCATGTTGACGTAAATCACAAGACACATTTAATTTGTTTTCGGTGAATTGTGCTAGAATTTTTTATTGATAGTAAGTAAATCATTGATAGATGTTGAGAATTAAGTCTAGAAAATTTTATCCACCTTAAAAAGATGAAAAGAACCAGTTAAAAAACAGAGAGATTGACAAAAAAGTCATGTATGATGAAAAGACTGGAAAAGAATGAAAAAAATAAAAAGTCTGAAAAGAATGAAGATGAAAAGACTGAAAAGAATGAATAAATAAAAGTGATTGTCAATATAAAATCAAAAACTGAAAAAAGAAGAAAAATGAGATAAGTTCAGAATCAACACGTAATTATTCAATCAATCTTGAGTTAATGAGAATGACTAATATTATGAAATGATAGTACTCTTATGGAAAGTAAGTTGGAATTTACTACGCACATTGGAAAAAACTTGATATATGAACTTATGCTCTTAAGTGATTGATAAAGAACCTATTTGATTGATTGCTCATATGATTCGGCTTTAGGTTTTCAAATTGTTACTCTCGCTTCTTTGGATTATACTCATTCATACTTGATTGCACAACAGATTGCATTTCTTTGAATTATACTCATTCATACTTGATTGCACAATAGATTGTGTTTCTTAAAGTGATTTGAACATTGAGAATTGAGGATTTCTTTATTCATGTTTTACTCGGGACTAGCAAAATGCTAGTTGGGGGATGTATTAAGTGTCAAATATTACATATTTTCCTTATTTATATCTTGGTTTTATGAACATATTAATGATTAATGGGTATATTTTATACATGCTTGTATTGCAATGTTAATCTAAGAGCTTGGATTGAAAAGAATGTTAAAAATATGGATTTGATGCTTAAGAATCACCAATGCAAGGGATGGATCTTAGGAGACTAAGATTGAAGATTTCAAGACCCCAGGATTCAAGAAAATCAAGTAGAGAAGGAAGGAAGTCAAAAGTGTCAAGTGTAAAAATTTACAAATCTAAACTTCATTGTCTATATCATCAACCATCCGTTGATGACATCAAAGCCAGTGTTCGATGACATCGAAGAATTACATGAAAATTAAGTTGGTTACTGGACAAATTAAATGCGGTTCTCGATGACATCAAAACTTTGTTCGATTACTCGAAAACCTAATCAATGACATCGAAGGCAGTTCAATGACATCGAGAATTTTGTAAATTTTTGGAGCAACTCGCTAGAACACTTTGGACACATTCTCGATTAATTGAACACCCTTCAATGACATCAAAGACTATTCGATAACCTTGAAGGTATGTTCGATGACATGAAGAGTTACGCAGTGCGAAAGGCATTACGCAATGTGAAAAAAGCGCGACTTCTAGATTCAACTTACGTTCGATGACATCGAAGGATGTTCGATGACATCGAATGCGTTACGCAGAGTGTGTAAATTTGAGGCGATTTCCAAAGACGACCGGATAAAGGCTATAAATATGGGCTCTTTGAGGAATTCTAAACATGAATTAGGTTTTAAAAAATAGAGTCAAAGGGTGGAGCAGACTCCCTATAGTTTTTCTTCCTTCTCTATTTATTTTTAATGTTTTATTTAAGGGTTTTAATTCCAATCATGTCTATGGTTGACTAGACCTCTTAGTTAGGGCTAAGAGGTGAAGCTTGTAATATGTTGGGATGATTTTCTTGCTTTAATTCTTATTTTTCTTGAACCTCATTGATTTCTAGTTTGATTTTAAGGAATATTTTCAGTTTTTTATAATTTATTGTGACTCAAATTACAATAGATGCTCTAATAACTTTGAATTTCTTCTTTTCTTATTTCGAGATTGGTAAATCATGTTGTTCACTATCGTCTTCTAGGCATGGTAGGATGATTGAATCCCTTTCAATCATCACAATACTCCTTCATATGCAGCTAGGTCAATGAAGAGTTCAGATTTGGTTTAATTGTTTGATCTTCTAATTGGATAGGATAAGACTCTAATTCCAATTATGTTTCTTGAATCAAGTAAGGTAGCATCCTGATAGCTACAAATGGATCATTGGCGCTCTAGTTCCCTTTTGATTATTAATACTTTATTAATAATTGTTCTCAACTATTCTAGATTTATATTTAGATCTTATTATAGTTCTACTTCTAGTTATTTTCAGAATACGTACAAGTTTAGTCCTTGTGGATTCAACCTCGATCTCATCGAGTTATTACTACATCGAGAACCTACACTTGGAGTTGTGAACAATTGTTTTTCTGAGAAATGTTTGAAATTTAAAGTTTTAAAGATTAGCTTTCACATGTTTTGCTCGAGACTAGGAAAATGCTGGTTGAGGGGTATGTTGAGTGTGAAATATTGCATATTCTCTCTAATTATGCATTAGTTTTATAAGCACAGATGAGCTTAATTGATCTAATTACATATGTTTTCCTATGCGAGGTGATTTGAAAAGCTAAGATGAAAATGACATTTAAAGTGAAGATTTAATGCTCAAAGAATGACAAAAAGAAGAGTTAGAGATTTGTAGGTGATTAATGAAGATTTTAATTGCTAAAGATCCAAGAAACTAAGTGTAAAGGAGGGAGGGAGGGAGGGAGAGAGAGAGAGGGAGAGAGGGAGAGAGAGAGAGAGAGAGAGAGAGAGAGAGAAGACCAGCTGAATCATAAAGTGCAATAACATAAAAAATAGATTGTTCGATCCCACCTAAGGGTAGTTTGGTCCAACCAAAAGTGCACTAAATAGTCAGCAAGAAACTGTGATTTTTATAGATAATTCAGCTTGACATTCGGTCTAACTAAAGCTAGGTTCAGTGCCACCAATGAGATGTTCAATGCGACTAAAGGAAGACAGAGACTTCAGATACAAATTGAAGAAATTCGGCTACAAATGAATAACTAATTTTGTGTCACCAAAGAGATGTTTGATGTGACCGAAGCGTACAGTTGGTGTAACTGAAGCGGAATAAAGTGTGTAAATTTGGAATTAATTCCAAGTCAGTGTCAAGTTTTCCTATATAAACTAATAATTTTAGCTTTCTTAAAGACAAATTAGGGTAGAAGGGATAGAGTAATGAGTTGTGGAGCTTCTACAAAGTCCTTCTTCTCCAATTCTTTGGTTCTATTCCAATTTTATGTTTTTGAGTTTTAGTTCAATCATGTTTATGATTGGCTGTAATCGTAGATATGGCTAAGAGGTGAAGCTTGTAGTTATTCTTAATATTTTATTTTACTTTGATTCAAGTTATTAATATATATGTTGAATAATTCATTGATTTATAGTTTACCTTAATTTATTTTTGACTTCAAGCACATTGGATGCTTAAGAACACTAAGAGTAATTTCTTATCTATTTTTCAAGGGATTGATCTGTAAAATCCATTGATCTATCATAGACTCTAGGCACAATAGATGCTTTAAATTTCCTGCGATCATTATTTTGACGCATAATGTGGGAACCAATTCAGTTTAAGTTCAAATATGTTTTGATATATGAATGATGAATTAACCGCTCTATTATCTAGCTAGATAGGATATGACTTCGATTCCAATTGAGTAATCCAATTGAATAAAGTAGATTAAACATTAAGATATGACTATAAGTGGATCCTTAGCGCTTTAATATTTTATCTTTGATAATTTTCTTCACAATTATTACTTAATTTAAATTCTATTAGTTAGTATAGTTCTAGTTTTAGTTATAGAAATTGCATAATCATAAGTTTATGTGGGTACGACTTGGTCTCACAGAGTTATTACTACATCGCAGCCCTATACTTAGAGTTTGTTCGATCATTTCGAGGTCAATTTTTTATCGCGGCCGAACCAACCTTTTTGGATTAATGGTGGCCATGTTAATTTTCATATTGGTTGGAAAATGGATTAATATCGATCAATATTGCTTCTTTTTCTTTTTAGGAAAACTTTAGCAATCTTTGGTCAATATTATCTTGAATAACATTATTGAAAACATGCAATACATTTGTTAGTAGAATGTGACTGAGTTCTGTGCCATTTATAATAATTAGTTTTCTTTAATTCTCCTGTTGTCGATAGCTTATAGTTAACATGAACTTTAATAAAATTCTTAACCAAAATGATATCAAAGATCTCATTGGCCCAAGTAATATCACTGGTATATGTCCATTACAATTTCAGAATGGGCAGTGCAGTTACATTTGTCTTAACTAATGCCGAGCAAATAAATGGTTGTTTAGCCACTACTTCGGTCACGACAACGTCATAATTAGGATCATAATAATATGTTCATGCTGATCAATTCTTTTGTCGTATTGACTCCTGAAGTAGAGCTTCATACTGAGATACTTTCTTAATTAGATCATAAAGATCTGTGAATTCTATCCTGATAAACTTCTTTTGAAGTTTAAATTCTAGGCCATCTTGGGCCAATTGGACAAATTCTACCCTAGTATTTACTACCTTACATCGACTTTTCACTCTTTTAAACCGAGATATATAATTTTCAATTGATTCTCGTGATAGTTGTTAAAATCATGCCAGATTGGCTATAGAAATTTTCTTGTTCCTATAAAAGAACTGGGCATGAAAGTTTCCTCTATCGCCTGCCAAGTTTATATGAATTTGGTAGCATATTAAGGTACTAAGTAAAGGCTATCCCAGTAAGTGAATGACTAAATAATTACAATTTGTAGTAATCGTTATTAGCCAACTCTCCACATTGTATGGTAGAATTACTAATGTGTTTTATGGTCAATTGACCTATATCACCTGTAAACAGTGTAAAATCAGGTCAATAATTCATTGGAAATGGATATTGGTGGTCGATCCAATCAGGATAAGATTTATAATGAATTGGAGTAGCAGTTTGGCCAAGAACCTAGCCTGCTACTTCCTAGACTAGTTGTATAATTTAATTTTGGTCTTAATGTTGTTGTGTGGCAACTGGAGGTGGTTTTGGATCAAGTTGGTACTTTTTTTCATTATAAGTTTGATTCTTGGGCAAAGGCTGCCCTTATGTATCCCTTTGTTCCTGACTTTAAGGATTAATTTCCTATTCTCACGTTCAGGATACCTGAAATCCATAGGTGGAAGTGAATTTCGTATGTTCTATGCTGGAATAGGGATGAAAATAGGTGGTGTGTTTCGACGTTGAGGGATAGCCTGTGACACTAGCTGTACCGAGCGTACTGGGGCCAGATTCCCAATAGAACTAGTATCGACCTGTTGTTGAGGTGCAACTAGTTGTTGTTGAGGTGCAACTAGTGCTCTCTTGTCAAACATAGCCTTTAACCGATTCATGCTTTTGGTATGGCTAAGCATTTACCTATTAAAGGCTTCTATTTGAGCTCATGATTACTAACCCGTGACATTTTCCACAACATGTTGAATTACCCTTTAGACATCGACTGTCCCAGTTGATATAATTTCAAGAGGTTCAACTTGAGATGGCGAAGTTCTATCTAGATTCAGCAATATAGGCACCAAAACAGGTGGTAGATTCACTTACTTGGGGTACATGTGGCACCTGTATCTCTTCTTCTTAAGTAGGAGGTTCGTTAGTTGCAACAATGCTAGTAGCTGCAGAAGCATTACAACAACCTCTTTGACTTATGATTTCTTAGAATTACTACACCGATAAGTATTCTTGCAATCAAATTCTCATTGGATATGTCAAAAATGTTTATTTTTTGCACAAATCAATACAAAAAAAAAATGAAAATTTCTAACACCCAATTAGTTATTTCTAATGTCCCATCGGGTGTGCCAAAAATTGTTGGTGCTATGTTTTGGTTTGTTTTATGTCACGTATGTATGTGTGTGGGCGTGCTAAGATCAATAAAGTGGCTTGATTCAAACAAAATTAGCTTTCGACCCTAAGCACTGAAATAAGCAGATAAGTCCAATGTGAACGTATATGATCGGATTTGAGAAGATCGGTTGCCTACTCAGCCACTCATATAATTTTTAATGATAAAGCAATTGTCAGAAGGTGAGATTTTTCCTCTGAAGATGGGTTGTGCTTTGCCTTTTTATAAGAAATGACTTTTTAGAATATCAATGCAATTAAACAAAAGGAAAAACTCACAATCAGTCACTTGGAGTGACTACAAGAATACATCTCTTGAAAGAACTACTTGATATGGATAAGGAAGTCCAATGCATTAGCATAGACTTGGATTATAACTAAGAACTAAGAAATACCATTACTCCTAAGATAATTGAGATAAAGATAAATTTTAATTGGTTGTTGTTTTTATTTTTTTGTTAGCTTTTTATTCTCCTATTTATAGATTTCTACTACATATCTTATTATTCTAGATAGTCGCACATCGACTGCATTGCTTTTGTCGGTAGTCCGTTGATGTGTAGTACTAATCCTCAGCTAGCTAAGATTCCATAAAAAGTGCTTAAGTAGCTTGAAGATATTTTCATTCTCCTCCTACTTTTCGTGTAGTGCCACATGCCGCTCTCTTATTGGCTATAATGGGGACTGTCAGAAATATGATACAATGCTTTGCAGGGAAAGTAACGCACGAAACCCTACCTTCTTGTATGGTTTAGATTGTTGATCGGACATAACTTCCCTAGATTGGGCGGTCGAAACCGTCCAACCACCGTTAGGGGTTGTTTGGATACCTGTAAAATGTTCAAGTATGAATTTGTTTACAAGTAATCAGATTACAGGGGCAGTTTGGATGTGTATATCTGTCTGTAATCAAATTGCAGTCTGTAATCCAATTATAGCTTTTAGCTGTAATTTGAAACATGAGAAATTCTCATTTTTTAGATTATAGGTAAAGGGATCTCGGGCAATAATATAATTTTTGAAAAATTTCAAAGCAGGAAGAGTTGTGGATCATCAACAGTTAGAAGGATTCAAAACGAAAGAACAATACAGAGAAGAAGAAAAAGAAGACAAACCTTTTTATCTCTCTCTCTCTCTCTCTCTCTCTCTGTTACTGTTGTTAGGATTAAAACTTCTCATACGATGGGAAGTTGTCAAACTTTAATGCTGTGTTTGAATTAGTGGGCTCACTTTTGTGACCCACCAAATGACTTTTTTACCATGAAAATTGGCCATAGACTTTATTGATTTGGGCTTATCCTAATTATCTATCTTAGATAAATTTTTTTATATTTTCTTTAATTGTTTTAAAAAGATTTATCACTCTAAGATCTGATGTAAGTCAATAGTTAAATATTGACAGTAAATAGATTTCAAGTTATTCAAGCACAGGTAACTATTTCACCGTAATCAGATTGCAATTTAAAGTCAAGCAGAACCATATGTAGATACTTGTTATGAGATTTACAACTCAAAGGCTTTCTTTACCTTTGACGTGGGCTGTATTTAGGTGGGCTAGACTAATTGAGCGTTCTAGGATGATAGATCAAACCAATCGCATGTCGCTCTGCAACAAGGAGCACTACAAATTATGGTGCTCGCCAGTGTACTGATCATTCCTCAAAGAAAACAAAGAAAAGTAAAAGAGAAGGAAGACGAGACTGGGCTGGCATAGAATCCAAGAAACCCGCGACAGCAAGACATTCCACCCTCCTAGAAGAGCAAAATCCCCGGCCCAACTGAAAAAAAATAAATCCCGTCGCTCGGAAACCACCCAAGAAGATGGTAGCTCGCAAGTTCCTCGTTCACCACAATCAATCTCTCTTCCATGTCGACTACGACACCGAAGACGGCCTCGACGTGCGTTTCTCTTTCTCTCTCACACATGCAAATTTCTAGGATCTTACTCAAATTTTCGCTTCTCGCAGGTACTCAAATTCCAGCTCTTCTCTCTCACTTTAATCCCTCCCGACGAACAAAAGGTCTCTCTCCCTCTCTCCCTCTCCCTCTCCCTCTCCCTCTCCTTTGAATTTCGTATGCTTATATAGTAACCATTTACTGCTGAAAGATCTTTGGAGAGAAGAATGTCCTCATTAGCACGGATTCTGAGCTCGATTCAGTTGCTGAGAAACTCCGTTTGGTATCCATCGGCCATGACGGCCAAGAAGAAGAAGAAGAAGCAGTGGCTGCTAGTTCATCTGATGCTGCTGACTTACTGCAATCCGATGAAGAATTGGCTCGGACCTTGCAGGTAAGGCATCTTATTTTTCGAAATTGAATTTCCAAGGCTCTGTGTTTGGACATGTCGTGGGGGTTGGATATTTATATTTAGGATCTTACAAACTATTTCCTAGTTATTATGGTATTTACATCCTGGTACAATTTTCTAAAAAAGGTTTTCATAATTAATTTAAGTAATGTTCATTAATCTACCTACTGTTGGATTTCTCTTAAGGGTCCGTTTGGATTCATGGAAAGCATAGGAAAGGAAATAGTGTTTCGTGGAAAACTCTACAGGAAACTGTGGGAAAGGAAATATTGTTTTCCTTGTATGTTTCGTAGCAAGATTTTCCTAGAGGATCTAATTTCAAATTTGTGGTTTGGCAAAACATTTTTTTTTTTTTTTTTTTCTCTCTACTTGACAGGGTTTGGGCAAGCGGCCAACACCATGGGTTTGCTCCCTACAGGCATGGGTTTGACTCCCCTCCCCAGCATCATCCAATGCACATGGTTGTGGGTGATTGCGTGCATCCGCAGGGAATAGTCTTGCCTCAAAATGGAGCCAAGACACCTTATGTTGTCAAGATTAGCATGTTGTCAAGATTAGCACATTTGGCACATGCGGGTTGAGATTGGATGTACATGATGGAAGGTTGGATGTACTGTGCACATTTCGATAGGCCCACACAACATGTGCATGTATCAACTATCATGTTCTGCTACGTAAAATGTGTTTTCAGGTGTAAAGACTTTACCTGTAAGGTTTTTACAACTTGTAAACAATTTATAGACAAATATTGACATCCCAACAACTACTTGTAAAGTGTCTACTTGTAAACCCTTTACAACTAGGGATTTTATAGGCATCCAAATGACCCCTTAGATTGGTCAATCATGAAATACGATGATTGTTTATGAGATTTGGTGCAACCAAATGCGTCCTTAGCGAAGACTACTGTTATAGTTCAGGCTGTTTCCTGATGCTAAGTACCTAAAATGGAGTTTCCCTGTTTTCTGGGGCCCGTGGTTGGGTTATCCAAGCCATTGGTCTGCTGGTCCCCATTGTGGATCGGCTACAATAAAAAAATCTCCTGAATTTAAAGATCCTAGCCACCCATTATTTGATCTTTTTTTTTTCCCATCGGATGTCTTGTTGGCATGGATTATGAAACCATGGGTTCCATGTGTACAAAGTCCTTGCACGGTAGGGAACTTCCCGATTCAGTCAGCAATATAGAACTCGACCTCTCATTTTATACTTCTTAGTGTCTCTTCTACAATATGCATGGCATGACATACATGCACGTCAATCCAGATTGTCCGGATCATAGGGTCAATTGATGATGGAGCATAACCTGAAGTCTATGCTGATTGAATGTGGCTAACTATGCAACAGGTCCATCAAATGGATGGTACAGTGTCAGAATTCAATGGCAAAATCAGCTGGTTATGATCATGTAGTCAGTGTGAAATGAATGCTATGCTCCATAGTCCATGCTCAAAGAACCAAGGATTTGTAGGGCCACAATTAACATATATGTATACTAAGTGTACATTGGATGGGACACTCCAACTCAAAACTTTATTCAGTCCATGTGGGGCCCACTTTTCTCGAGTCCAAGATTTGGGAGGAAGGGCCACACTTGTTTGGGATTTCAGGTTCTTTGTAAATTTGAGCTTTGGGAGCTTTTGTGGGGTTATGATGGTTTCCTTTTCTTTGTTTGTTTTTAGTTGCGAGGTTATAATGTTGTTAGAGTTAGTATTGATTAGTTGAGGGTTGGTTGTGATTAGCATACTTATCACCAAGTTAGTTATTATGCTTGAGAGATTGTACAATGCTTCTTGGAATTTTGAAATGAAAATTGCTTCTCTTCTCTTCTCTTAGAGAGAGAGAGAGAGAGAGAGAGGGAGAGAGAGAGAGAGAGATTCTTGTTCTCTTACTCTTGTTGAGATTGAGTTCGATCAATGCTCAAGATGCTTGTGGATCTCGATCTTTGAGGTTTTCGATGGTCCATGCTAGAGCCTCTCACTGGATTCAGATTCCTCCCCGTGTGAGGCCGCACCGTGGATTCGACTTTCCTCCTCCTGCATCAAGTGGTGTTAGTGCTACGTTCGCTTGTGGGCTTTTCAACGGATTACTAAATCTCATCAAGATTGGCATAGAGAGAGCACCAAAAATTTTGTCCACAAGTCTCGATGAATTGCCAGATCTACTTCTTGCTTGTTGGAAGAGTCATTTGAAGCGTCATAATGTTTTCTTGCTCGTTCATAGTATCATCATCCATCCTCCTTTGTTTTTGTTTACTTTCTCTTGCAAATCTTTACCACACCATTCCTATTTTGACTGTTCTCTACGTAACCACAACTATATGAAGACACCTATAACAACCATGATGAACTCCTACCATCTGTTTCCTCTCAATTTCCATTTATTAGCCTTGTATAATGATCCCATTGAATCACACCTATCTCAAAACCCCAAATGAAATACGTCCCACAAAAATCCTCACTCAACACAATCTATCATGCCAAGCTTATTGATAGTACATTTCTTTTGTGTCCCGAGTTCTAGGCCATGGAAGATACAAACTTGAAGTAAAAGACAAGGAGATCGAGTCCCTACGACTGCAAATTAAGGTGTTGATGTGACCTACATTGTGCTCCAAAAAATACAATGGCAAGTAGAGCGTATCACCCAACTCATTGCGTATCTTAGTGATCGAAGAGATGGTGGGGTTGGCCGTGATTCCAACAGCCCCTGTCGTTGTACATTGATTGTTGTGCATAAACAAGCGAAAGATCTTTACGTATAAACAAGGTACAATTTGCATTTCTATACACAATTTCATCAGACCCCAGGTGTTCAATCACTTCCATTAACCAGAAGGCGGATGAAAGATTCATCTGGTATGGAAGTGATAACTCAAGAATTTGGAGAATTCTCCTTGACTTTTTCAGTCTTGCTTCAACCCAAAGTTGGGTTTAAATAACCACTCTACAAGTCTATACAAGGAAGCCTATTTAGAGCTTCTCTATACATAGTATATTACAAGATAACCCATGACAACTCATATACACAATATTCTCACGCCCCTCCTCAAACTGATGTGGGATAATGAACTAACATCAGTTTGCCATGGAGAAACCTATGACAGGATGAGGTCATAGTTTTGGTAAATAAATCAGCAAGTTATAGATTTGATGTCACATGAGGAAGATAAATGATTCCAGTTGTGTATTTTTCTCTCACAAAGTGGCAGTCAACTTTAATGTGTTTAGTGCGTTTGTGAAATACTGGATTGAAAGTCAACTGAATAGCACTGAGGTTGTCAACATATAATGGAGTCGGCAAAGACAAATGAATCCCAAGATCTGTTAACAATCCTCGGAACTAAGTAATTTCACTACATGCCTCTGCCATTGCACGGTATTCTGCTTCTGTGCTGGATTTAGATATTGTGGTTTGCTTCTTACACTTCCATCTAACCAATGATTGTCCCAAGAAAACACAATAGCTAGTAGTGGACCGTCGTGAAGTGGGAAAACCTGCCCAGTCTGCGTCAGAGTAAGCAGATAATTATAGATCACGCGATGATAGAAGGAGAAGCGCCTGATTAAGGGTACCTTAAAGGTATCGAATAATGTGATGAACTGCCATCATATGCAATGTGCAAGGTGCTTCAACAAATTAGCTGACAACATGAACTGCGTATGAGATATTAGGACGAGACATAGTGAGATAGACTAAGCTCCCACCAGCCGTATATAGGATGTAACATCTGAGAGAAGGTCTCCATCATCTTTCCCATACTTGACATTTAATTCCAGAGGAGTCTCATGGGTCCTGTTATCTATAAGATTTGCTCGCTTGATCAAATCACAGGTATACTTCCGTTAATAGCTCCATATTCTTTATATGAAATAAGGAGTGAAGTAATGATTTAAGATTGACAATTCCTTGAACGTCACTGCCTGTGATGAGAATATCATCAACATAGACCAATAAAGCAATAAGACCTGAATTAGACTTGAGAATAAACAGTGATGAGTCATATTGGCTTTGAGAATAGCTTACTGTGGTTAACACCCCATGGAATTTGTCAAACCATGCTCTTGGTGCTAGTTTGAGCTCATATAAAGCTTTAGATAGCTTGCAAACTAAGCGTGGATCCTTGGACTTATAACTGGGAGGTTGCTCCAAGTAAACTTCTTCTTTGAGATTTTCATGGAGGAAAGCATTTTTGACATCGAGTTGACTGAGTTGCCAACCTTTAGAAGAACTTATAGCGTTTAAGGAACAGACCGTTTTCAATTTTCCCATTGGAGTGAATGTCTTATCGTAATCAACTCCATATTTTTATTTATAGCCCTTGGCCACTAGCTGATCTTTGTATTGATCTAAGCTCCCATTAGATTTTAATTTCACAGTATATACCTGTTTGCTGTCTATCACTTGCTTCCTCTTAGGTAATGGAACCAGCGTCCAAGTAGCATTTTTCTCGAGTGCCTGAATCACATCATCCATGGCCTTTACTCAACACGGTTGTGTATATGCCTGAGAATAAGAAGTAGGGACAACCAAAGAATCTAATATAAAAAACAAGACATGATGAGAGGCAAAAAGATTTAATTGATAGGAAGGAACAGACGGACAACTGCAACGACGCAATTGGATCTCAGTGGAAGGTGGGATAGTTACTTGCGCTATAGGAGAAGAGGACACCTGATTGGAAGCAGTAGTAGTTGTGGGAGAGGACCTAAGAGAGATAGGCTTCACATGTTGTTGGTAGATCTGCAAAGGAGGAGAGGAAGAAGGAAGCATATAATGATTTTCTTCAAAAGCGGACATGAGAAATGGAAGATGGAACAACGGTAAGTGATGGAGATGCATGAACAACTTTATAGTATAGTAAATTTTCAAAGAATGTGATATGTCTAGATACATGAACACGACGAGCACATAGATCATAATAACAATATCCTTTCTGATGCCCCCCATATCCAAGAAATACACATTTAGTTGCCCTAGGGCTGAGTTTATACCATTCTCGTTCTGGAAGACGAACAAAAGCAATGCATCCAAACACTCTTAACTAGTTATAATCTGGATCTTTATCATGAAGGAAGAATGCGGGAGTTTTTCGGTTGGCCAAAACACTGGAAGGTAATCGATTGATCAGATACACAGCTGTTGATTTTGCTTCAGCCTAAAGAAATTTTGGGACACGTGCACATTCCATCATGGTGGTTGCAATCTCAGTAATGTGCCGATTCTTGCGTTTTGCTACTCCATTATGCTCCAGTGTGTGAGGATACGTTCGTTGATGTATAGTACCATTCGAACTTAGAAAAGTCTCAAACTTGGAAGACATGTACTCTCCCCTAAAGTCAGACCATAGAACTTTAATTTTCTTTGCAAATTGGGTCTCCATATATAATGAAAATTGTTTGTAACATGCGAATGCTTCAGACTTGTGCTTCATGAAATAAATCCAAGTCTGCCTTAAAAAGTCATTCACAAAGATGATGTAATACAATGAACCACCAAGAGCCATGATGGGAGATGGACCCCAAACATCAGTATGAACAAGATCAAACAGATTCTGAGTACGAGAGTTACTCAATGAAAATTGCAATGTAATAGATTTACATACTTCACAACTAACATAGTTCATATCAATGGAAATGAGACTAATATTTATTTCATCATTCAAAAGACCAGATCAAAATAAGAAAAGCATGTTTTTAGAAATTGGATGCCCTAAACGACTATGCCAAAGTTTCCAGCATTTATTAGCAAAATAAATATCATGAGAAGACGGAAGAAAAAAACAATGCGATGAGACAACTTCGGGATTGAACTCCAAAGTGAACAACCTTCCTCTCTTATGGCCCTTCCCAATCAGCTTCCTTGCTTACAGATCCTGTATGAAACAACCAGACTGAGAAAACAAAACCAAATAGTTATTTTCCACTAGTTGAGCAACCGAAACCAAGTTGACAGATAATTTAGGAACATAAAATACTTTGCGAAGGAAGAAATTGCGAGATGATGAAGGTAAGACTTTTAAGGGCTCGATATGAGAGATAGATAAATGGTTTCCATCCGCAGTGTAGATGGAACCCACTCTATAGGGGACACAATCAGACAAGAAAGGTCACTAGCCATATGATTAGATGCCCCTGAGTCAATATACCAAAGATTTCTAGGATCAATATTACCTATCGAACCTGAAGAACCCATTGCTTGGAGGATTTGCTGAATTTGTTTGGGGGAAAGTAGATTAGGCTCCACCGATAGGGCCATAGATGATGAGTTAGGCTTCTCAGCAAAGGAAGTAAAAAATGCACGACCATGTAGAGGGGGTAGAGGAGGGCGAGTCGGGCAATTTGCTATATCATGTCCTTGTTGTTTGCAGTATCAACAAAACAGAGTACTTGGTCTAGAGGATTTCAGAGTTGCTTTCTTGTTGGGACAATGAGTGGCCACATGACTAAATCCATTACACTCAAAACATTTAACTTTCGACATGTCTCGTGACTTTTGTGAAAAATTGCGAGTAGTTTGGGCAGTATCAAGAACCTCTCTCATGGAAGCAAGGGTTTTCAAATGTGTCTCTTCTGCTATCAAATGAGATAGAGTTGCCTTAAGAGATGGAAGTTGAGGCTAGTTCATCAGAGTGACTCGGGTTGGCTCAAACTCCGGATGGGGTTTATATAGAAATTGCATCAATTTACTTGTGTTGCGAAGTATCTTCACCGTCCCTACTGCCACAACGGGAATAACTGGATCCGTAAATTGAATCTCGTGCCAAAGGGAGGTAAGTTTGGAATAGAAATCTTGTATATTCAGAGCTCCTTGTTCTAATTTTGATAACTCATAATCTACTCGATATCGACGAGCATGATTTGATTGTTGATAACACATTTTCAAGTAAGCCCATATTTCGGATGCTGTCTCGAATGATGTGAGGTTAATTGTGATGTTGCTCTCAACACTGTTAAGGATCCATGTGACCACCTTCGAATTATTGGTGGTTCAAGGTAGGGGTTCCTTTTCATCATTTGGTTTGCCCATAAAACCATTCACATAGTTGTTAGAGGCTCTTTCCTGCTAGAAAATGCTTGAATTGAAACTGGCACAGGGAAATTTTTTTCCCATCCAACATAACATGGATAGTTTTGATCTTATCGAAGGGATTGAAGGATGCCATAAAAAAAATAATCACGGAGAAGAAATGTACCACTGATTTCTAGTGATGCAGAGACGGGTGCAGGATTGGATCTGGCGAGCAGAGGTAGTGCCGTTGTCGTCGATGGAGATGATGGTGGTGGAGAATAATCGACTTGATGGGTTCAATAGATCTCATATTTCAAGAGGCTTGCGGGGATGAACCCAGATACCATGGTGTAGCGTGACAGGGCTTAGAGTTGGTTGAGGATTTAGATCAATCAGCAGCAAGAATGGCAAAGAGATTTATCGGGGCAAGGTTGTAATGGATCTAGATGTGAAGATGGAGGTGGCGAGCCAAAGATGGGTTTCAACGGAGAGGCGCTGGATTAATAGGAAAGGTGTTGTGGTTTTTGGTGGGATTCGTTGAATTAAGCTGGAAGATGCGGCATGCCGGAAATAGGAGAGAAGAGAAGATGGGTTCCGCAGTCTGGAGGCATCGCTGGTGTGGGTTGCTTGGAGAAGAGGGTTGGGCAATGGAGATTGAGATCAGGTTTTGCGATCTGATGGAAATGGTTGAGGTTTTGGGCAGAGACGAGCGTCGGATCTGGAGAACGCCCAACAACAATGGCTGCTGTTGGAAGAGATGGGACCTGTAGAACGCGACGATGATGATGCGTGTATCAGCGACAAAGGAGGGGGCGTATTCTCCGGATCTAGAGATCGGCCATTGATGAAGAAGAATCCAGATCGATTCTGGATGTGGCCGTTCGTGTGGTAGGTTTGGGCCGCTGGAATCAATGGAGGAGCTGTGACGACGATGATGCCGGGAATGGCAGTGAGCTACGACGACTAGATGATGTAGGTGCGGCAGGTTCATATGTGCTTTGACACCACGATAACTCAAGAATTTGGAGAATTCTCCTTGAGTTTTTCTGCCTTGCTTCAACCCAAAGTTGGGTTTAAATAACCACTCTACAAGTCTATACAATGAAGCCTATTTAGAGCTTCTCTATACTTGACAACTCATATAAACAATATTCTCACAGGTAGGGCAATATTTGAAGTGCAGGGGTGAAGATAGTCATTTTTGGGCCCTGGAGGAGTGCATGCTACTCAGTGTCATCTATGATGGAGGAGTTGCAATCTGGTCAGACCATGCCTTGCGAAAGGTCTTCAGCTGTATGGTCAGGGGGAGCTCGACCAAAAGTAAAAGCATTCTTGTGGCCGGTATGCTTGGACAATACTACAGTCCACCTACAAAGGTGTGAAATCATGATCCCAAGTGGTGTGCAATGTGCTGTTCAACGGAAGAATTGCTCTCTCACTTGTTTCTACACTGTAAATATGCTAAAGAAGTGTGAGCTGCATCCTGGCTAAACTCAAAAATGCATGGATCATTCTGCAGTCTGTTGATTAGCTCACTGTCGGGTGGAAGAGTGAAGCCTGGGGACCAAGAGGAAGAATTATATGGGCCTTAACACTCAAGGCAGTTCCGTGGATTGTGGCTAGAATTTAATGCTACGATTTTTAAGGGGAAGCAGTGGATGACATCTGCCCCTTGTATGAAGATCGTGGACGCCGCTGTCAAGTAGAGTATGCAGCACGAGCGGATGAAAGTATAGGCAAATCATTGGCTCACCGAAACTGAGATGAACTCATTCAAGGGGCTGTTATTGGCTGAAGATCTCTGTATGGATTCCACTCCCAAGGGGCTCTTTGGAGTTCAATTTTGATGGTTGCTCAATAGAGAATGCTGGACCCACTGGAGTGGGTGGCTTCATATCTGCAAACAATGCTACCACAGTGGTAGAATACTCAGGGAATCCAAGACTCCGTATAATGAGGTAGAAGATCTTAAGAGGAGGATAGTGGCATCCTTCCATCACATTCCTCAGTCAGGCAATGGTAAAAGAGAAGGATAGTGGCATCCTTCCATCACATTCCTTGGTCAGGCAATAGTAAAAGTGGACTCCCCAGCCAAAGAGGGAGTTAGCCGTGGTTCTCTACTGATTGTAGATGATAGACCTATTCAGCTTTTGTAGCCATGCTGGCTACTTCAGTAAGTAATTGTAACAAATACCTAATGTTCCTTTTTGGAATGTTTTTTCTTTGCACATGATACAATAGAAAAAAAAATCCATTCATAAGAAGAAAAGAAAGTGGAAGAATTTAACACTGTGAGTGATACCATATCACCTAGAACTTCTGAGCATTTCCTTTTGAGTGAGAACGTGCCCATCATTCATGACGAAGAGTTGAATCTCAATAAGAATCCGATCTTTGATAAGGGATCTGTCGATTATTATGACATCGAAGGAGAACCGATCTATTATTGCTTCTATGATGACACAGGTTTGTTTGAGTCTCTAAACATCATAAGAGAGCCGGTCTTTGATGTGGAGTTGATTGAGTCTCTAAACGTCATAAGAGAGCCTGAGCATGATGTCTGGAATTTTGTTAGGGGATCTATATAACACTTCAATCCTTGAAAGTGACTTGATCAAGACTGTGTTCTCATGAGCTGCAATGTCTCGATAAGGATCTCATCCCGGTTGTGGCTGAAAGATGCCCATCAACTGAATAACAATGTGCAACCACAAGTGACCATGAATGATGAGTGGATGATCATCGAGAGTGAGCTGGTTCTGTCGGTATCTGCCCTAAGCTGTATCATCTTTTGTCTTCTGTTGGCAAGAGGTACATGGTTGCGTTGTGTTATGACATTTCGCCATGTGGGAGGTGCCTGTCAACGGAGGCTTGAGGGTGAGTCTTTTTCGACTGGAAGAGGTGGTCATTGGGCCATGACTATATCTCATTATTCATCTTTTTTGACGTCCTAGTCACGGCCCATTGGGCAACAGATTTCCTGAGATTCAACAGAGGAATGTCATGTTTGATCCTGAGGGATGGTGGAACCCTTTGTTGTGGAGCCCATGGCATCATGTCTGGACACTCGGACACACTAGAAACCCAAAGATACGACTATCAGCTATATTTCTCAATTTGTATCCACCCTGCAAATGTATCCAACATCAGATGTCTTATCCCATAGAGTGGTGACTATATGTGTGGAGATGATAATGACAACTCAATGAGTTCTCTTCAATAAGGAGAGCTTGATGCAGTCCATGTGGGCCCCAATTATCTCAAAGGCCGAGATTGGGAACAAGTGCCACACATGGTCATCTCTTCTTTGGTGGGATTTTGTAAATTTGAGCTTTTGTGGTATTATTTTGGTAATTTTCTTTTCTTTGTTAGTTTTTACTTGAGAGGTTATAAGGTTATTCGAGTTAGTTTTAATTAGTTAAGGGTTGACTATGATTAGTATGCTAATCACCAAGATTAGTTAGAGGTTAGTTATGGTCAGGGTTGTTCTAGAAATACTATGTTTGAGAGATTGTAAAGGGCTTTTTGGAATTTTGAAATGAAAATTGTGTTTTTTTTTTCTTCTAACTAGAGAGAGAGAGAGAGAGAGAGAGAGAGAGAGAGAGAGAGAGAGAGAGAGAGAGAGAGAGAGAGAGAGAGAGATTTTCTTCTAACTAGAGAGAGAGAGAGATTTTCTTCTAACTAGAGAGAGAGAGAGAGAGAGAGAGAGAGAGAGAGAGAGAGAGAGAGCTCCTTCTCTTGCTTTTGTTGGGATTGAGTTTGATTGATGCTTGAGATGCTTGTGAATTGCCCAATCTTTGGGACTTCCAACGGTTCATGATAGAGCTGCTCGCTGGATTTGGATTCCTTGCTGTGGGAGGTCACACTGTGGATTCGGCATGCCCCCTCTTGCATCAAAATTGTTTTTGAATTTTCACAGTAGTGGGTGAGACACCTTGTGGCCCACTGGTTGGACGCCTGATTTCTGTGTTGTCATTCTTCTGTCAGGCAGAAGAGGAGGCGCTCTTCTTTCAGCAATTCCGTGCTGGTGAAGACCGGGAGGAGTTCGAGAAGAGGATTAGGCCTTATGTGAAGCAAGTTCTCTTGGTAAAAAACAAGATCTGTTTTTTATTTTTTGATTTTAATTTTGGGTGGAATGTTATTCTAGAGAGAGTCAATCAAGTGTTTGTTTCTAAGAATTGTGTGTTAATGTAGTATGAAGATTCAGCTCGGCAAGAGGCGGCCCACAAGACGGTTCCTGTTGATGAATTGGAGGAGAAGGCATTGGTTTCCTTGGCCAAGGTGAGTATTCAAGTTGTTTGAAACAGAAAAGAAAAGAGTTGCCATGTTTTGCTATTAAATTTAGGTGGTATTATACAATTCCGTGAAGTCCTAATCACTGCTGTTTTTTTTTTTTTTTTTAAAGCTTGCAAAACTTTATCAGGGCCCCCAAAGGCAAAAACAGAACAAGAACAAAAACAGAAAAGACAGAAAACAAACAAAAACAAACACCAAGTAGGAAACAAAAACAAACAAAACAGAAAAGAAAAGCCTAGACTAACTATACAACTCGAAACAGGGCAAAACCCAACTGGAACTGCGAATAGATAACCCCCTAACACTGGTGGGGGAGGGCGCGGGCTTCCGAGATCAGGAGGCAAGAGGATCACTCCATGATATCTTGAGCAATGAGAGCCAAAATTCTGGAAGGAGGGGAGATGGAGCTCTGAAAAATTCGAGCATTGTGTTCTCTCCAGATTTCCCAGAAGAAGGCGAGGATGAGAAGGCACCAGATGGAGCACTGTTTTTTAAAAGGCAACACTGGGTAGATGCGTCCTACGTCACTGGAAACATCGTACCTCTAGAGGGCCTATTCATGAATGGGTTTGTGGACCAAAAATATTTTCTAAACAATATCATAATCCAATCACTGGACCTATTCTAGTTGCATATAAGATGCTAGTTGCATTTTGTTAAACCATTCATTCGCAGACGGATGACCAAGATTTGCTGAATGGGGTAATTTTGTTGAAGCATCGCCTATCTATGACGTTGCCCACCAGATGAACAGTTTGGATCATTGAAAGGTGACCCGAAAGGTGTGGGTCACCTTTATAGGATACTTCTCTGACGGAAACGTCAGTTTTTCAGTTCAGCATTGTAGATCTCCTCTTACTTTATAGGTGTTTTGAGTTTCTGGCCAGATTCCAATTAAGCTGTCAAGCTCATTATATGTTAGTTGCATATAATGTTTGAGAAACCACTAGAGAGATGGATGATGCTATTGAACGTATCTGTGGAAGTTTTGGTGACATAACAGGACACACGGATTTAAATTTTATTAGAAAAGCCTTTAGAAACCTTAC
Source organism: Magnolia kwangsiensis (assembly GCA_037074715.1). Taxonomy (NCBI): domain Eukaryota; kingdom Viridiplantae; phylum Streptophyta; class Magnoliopsida; order Magnoliales; family Magnoliaceae; genus Magnolia; species Magnolia kwangsiensis. The sequence continues at coordinate 74,197,233 of CM073584.1, forward strand.
TTTTGCAACCTCAACATCGTTTCCTCCCCATGAATATGGCAATTTGACCAAATGAGATGTGTTCCCACAAGAACTATGAGTTCCCCAGCACTGATAATATGACATACACAGATTACACATAAGGCATTACAGCCTAATTGTTGAATATGTGTATGCATCCACAATGACAAATGTATAAAATTTGTGTTGTTGCATGTGAAGTGGATGTTCTTATGCTTAGAGCTTTGTTGGGAAAAAAGGTGACCAGTGATGTAGGATATGGAAAATTAAATATGATATGAGAGATTTCAGGCTTAAGATCACGTTAGTTCAGAAATAATTACACAAATTCCATATCCCACATAAAAATCCAAACATTCAATTAAGGGGAATCTATGCGGGTCCAGGCCTACACATGATAAGGCTGGAACAATAAGAATTATGAACCAAACGATACTCAAAGATAAGAAATAATCACCCACACATGCATAGTAATCAGCCCTTAATCCAAGGGATTAAAAAATTCCAATTCGGGGAACCCTAAGGTAAGAAAAGAGGCAAATAAATTAAGGATAATGCGATATAGGGTTAGGGTTTATGAAAAACTGGTATGAAAGGGTAAAATAAGAAGAAAACCTGAACCAAAAGACACTTCCCACGCGCGGACAGCAACAATGGCCCAAACGCTCGTGCGTGTGATCACGGCCGTACATGTGTGGGGCCCACTATTCAGAAAAAGGTCACCTTGGCCCTGGTCGGCCAGGGATGGACTCCAAAACCTCCAAATATCAGCTCGATCCGATGTACGGTTTGTGCGTGGTGCTCCGCGGAAGTTTCAGCTTGCCTACGAGCCAAAATCTGGAAACCTGCTATAATGAAGAAATCTGATGCAACAAAAGGGATGAATTTGAAGTATGGATGGTGGTGGAAGATGAAAAAGAAGATGATGGAGGATGGGGGTGAATCGGGGTCGATGTGGCTTCGCACCATGGTAGTTAACCTTTCGATGAAGGGAGGGCTTCGCACCCAATTAGGCTTCACAACTCAGAGAGTAGGAAAACGCAGAATTTTTATTAATCTTCAATGAATGAAAAGAACTACAAGGGGTGCCTATTTATAGGAAAAATCCTATATCCCAAAACTCGCACCATGTGCGTAACCTATTACTTAGCGGTGAAGTAAACTAAAATTAAAACCAAACAAAGAAATCCAAAGCGTTCACGATGTTCTAAATAATAACAATAAGTAAAACCTAAAATATGACATCAATCCGACAAGTGGGCCACGATCATGAGATCCCATGATGGGCATTTCTTGACTATCGGGCCCACCCTTTTGAACCAAAACTTCATCTTCTAGCTAGCAGGCCCTCCCTGGACATCGCCATTGAGCCAGATCGATGGTGGGGCCCTCCTTTTGCTTACGTATATGCGTAGGGGGTGGTGTGCGTGTGCGTGTGCACATAATGTCCCCATCAACCAGTTAGACATGAAAACAGTGTGCAGATTGTTTGGACCTCCCAATGTCCTGAGAACATATCTAGGAAGCTATGGTTGGTATGAGAACACCACACAATTGGAACTATGAGTTATTGAGAAACGCCATGAAGAAAATGGTTAACACTGGCCTGTGGGAGCATTTGTAGACTTGCTAATTGTTTGAACTATTTGCAAAATGTCAATTTTAAGTGTGTGAGGTTAATTGTTCTCACTCTTGTAATTGCATCTTATGCTTGTTTCTAATGATGTCCGTATATCCGCTTGGGACTTTGTTCCTCTTCATCACCCACTACATAGCCTCCCTCTATAGTACGCTTTATATAAAAGCTATGTCTATATTTGTTAACAACTCCACATGAGTTGTTTCACACCAAACAAATTTGGTGGAGAGATTGTGATTGGAGAGGGATTTTGAGTATAATTTTGTTTGACAACGCATTGTTTTATCCTCATGAAAAACTACTATGTATATTGTTTACGCACATTTTTCAAATCCTTCAATCCACTTCATCTCCTTGTTCAAGTGCCCAACATCAGTCTTGGAGAGGTGGGATGGGCTGAGATGTGATTTCTTTGGCAAGGTGCTGAAGTGAAGAAAAGTTCTATCATCTCAGGTGGGATGAGGTGTGCAAGTCATATCGGAAAGGGTGTGCATGGATTAGGAAATTGGAGCAAATGTCTTGCATTGCTTGTTAAATGGTTACGGAGATTCGGGGTGGAAGTAGGGAGGTTGTTGTTCACTCCCCAAGTGCAGGGTTGTGATCGGTGGGCCCTACAGAAGCATTTTCTGGAAAATCCACCCCGTCCATTGGATTCAGAACGAAATTTCAGTCAAGAATGAGTGGTTTTGAACGCCTATTGACGTGGCCCAGAGAAGAAATCACAAAAGAATCAGTTTTGAACGTTGCAGGGCAGCCCTTTTGTGGCCTCTGTATCTCACACGTGTGCACGCATGGGTGAAAAGTGACAACATGGTTTTGTAGTGCTCGCAGCTGTCTACACGGTGGACGGTTTGGATTGAGCTTATGGGGCACGTGTGGGGCCCACAGTTGATCGCAAAAACGGCCAGCGGCCGTGCATTACGCGGTGCGTAAGCGGAATCTTCTTTCGCTGTGATGATCGGTGGGGTCCACTTAGCTTTCTTTTCGAAAATCCACACCGTCCATTGGCTTCAGGATGAAAAACCGTCCAGGAAGGCAAAGTCCAGTTTGATTTCAATGTGATCCACAAAATCTGTAACCCAGCCGTCCATCCTGCGTTTTCCATCCATCTACGTTCGTACCTGTGCATGGGATCAAACGGACAGCTAGGTGAGGGTTTTTCCCCCCTATCGTGAGTATGGACGGTTCAGATCATCTGAAAAGATGATGTGTGGGTTCCACTACAAAAAAAACGGAAGCCAGCGTCCGTCCGCTGGCTCTTTACGCAGAGAGGGAGGCGCTGACCGGTTGGGCGATCCGGTGCGGCGCGCGTGCGGACGTGCTGTGTGCACGCACGTTGCACGTGGGGTCCACTGTGATGTTTATGTGAAATCCATTCCGTCCATCCTCTTCACCATCTCCTTTTAACCGTAGGGACCAAATTTGAAGCGTATCCAAATAGCAGGTGGGCCCCAAATTGAAGATTGATGGGCTGATCTGCCCGTTAGGCCACTTCCGCAATGATCCAATGGATGATTTTTGACGTGTACGGTTAATTTATGGTCCTCAGGCCACGTATGAAGTTTCGAGCCGAATGGATGGTGGGAACCTCGTGATCTTGCATTTTGGACGTCCTTCAGGCCACTTGAGCTTCAGTTCTTCAATTTTTTGTGGATCTCAGGCGTTGATCTTGGTCCCCAGGGGTGTATCCCTTACTTCTGGTGTCATCAGAGTGTTAAATTCATGCTTTAATGTCCTTTTTCCATCCATGTTCATAAAATCACCTTGCAACACAAGAATGAGAAAATGAGCCATTAGACAGCATTATATTCGTAAATCCAGACAATATCTGGGGTCTAATATGCAATATTTGACCCTCAACAGTTGTCGAGGGAGGTGATTGCTAGAAAATATGATGTCTAGGAGAGGGGTTGGTGGGTGAAGGCCTCATTCTTTTATAAGGCCTCAAGGATGTCACACCTTAAACTCGGTGAACAGGCTTACAGACTTCCCGAGCTTTGAATCCAGCAGTGACAACCTCTGTAGTACCCCATTCTCGACTCCTAGCTCCCATACGCTAGGTTTTTTTTTTTTTTTGCACAGTAGTTTAACCACAAGTGTACAAAAACTAAAGACATCATCACATTTCCACTATAATATCAGGTCAAGTACATTGCTGGAAGGGAAATACATAATATAACAAAAGTTTAAAAGATCAAGTACATGCTTTTGCCTCAATGCTGCTGTGCTCTAGCATAACTTGCACACAAACAACTCGCGTAAGCTTACTACGAAGCTTAGAAAGTGCTTATTGTGTGCGCAATGCATGTGCCAAGCATACAAATATCAAAGTAAGCGGAATGATGGAGGGCCATAATGGCAAGTCCATAAATACTATTAGCCATACCCAGGCTTTTCGATGTAGAGGCCTACAGGGTCAAATGTTATATGCTAAGGATGCAATGCCACATGCCAATCCTGATGTCTAATTCACATCTCAGTACGGTTCCCATTTGCAATCATCGGGGTCTAGTGCACTAACACTGGCCTGCCGCCCCATCGTGCATAGGACCCAACGAGTGGAAGAGAAACCTCACTATTCGCCTCGTCAGTGGTATAGTAATCCCTACTCGGCTCGCCGATAATGGATCCATTTCACGGGCTGGTCAGACTTAACCTAGCTTATAGCCACCTTTACCAACGCGGATAAGGTCACACCCCCTCCCAGCTAACCCCAACACAGTGGGAGATGCGGCCTATTGGTATTTGGCACTTGGTCGCTCATGTTATCCACTCGGTCTCGATGTTGGAGCATCCCGTGACCTATAAGGTTTAGGGACTCACCCAGGGACATCTTATGTCCCCAGTAAACATAACCGTATTTATGATGTCCATACTCAAACTGCTAACCACGATGATCCTGTGGTGGCCACAACCCTGATGTCACTAGGGTGTGGATGCAAATGCATCATGCAATGCGTAAAGTCATGAGTCCATCATCCGAGTCATGCAACCATGTCGTGCAAGCCATACATACATGTAGGGTGACCCCATCTCATATGGGTCCCTTGAAAATGCCCTGAGTTGTAAGGTCATCAATGCGGCCTTGCCATGCATAGGTAAGCCAAAAATAATGAATTAGCCATTATCCAAGTCATGCAAACATGATGCGGATGAAATATGATAACGTAATACCGCATCAAGCATAAGAGAAGTACTATACTATACATAAGAGCAATGCTAAATCAAGAGTAAGATAAATGCTACATCTAGCCTGGAGTAAGTGCATACTCAATGTAAAGAAGGTGTCACGTCAATGTAAAGAAAGTGCTATAGTAAGTATAAGTGTAAACCTTGCACCAATCACTAATGTAACGCCACGTAAATAATCGAGGAAGGGTCGTACCAACATAAATGTAAAATATCGCATCGCATGATAAGGGAAATGCATCATTCACAATAGGTGGAACCTACTTGGAAACCAAGTTTATCGAGGCTCACAAGGCTATACTTGAGTGGTCTTTCAAGCCAATGGGCCCACTCAACAAGCTTGTACACAAGTGGCTAAAACATGTTACTATCGACATCCATATGGGGTGGCCATTGTAGGGTCTACAAACGATCACAGTAGGCCTCGGATGGACATCAAAGTGGGCTCTACGACCATCCCCAAGCAACAAGGTGTTCCATAATGATAATGGTGCCCGTAACGGCCACCACTGTTACCTTTATATGATATGAGGCATAACGACTGTTACGGGCCTGTAATGGCCGTTATTGTCCCTCTTTTTTATTTTTTTATTTATTGAAAAAACCCCCGAAAAACCTATATTTGCCCCGTAATGTTGATTAAAAAGCATGAAAAACCTGTATGTCTCGTAATAGACCATTATGAGGCTATTATGGCCTTTATAGGGTATGTAACGTGTTGTTAATGGCAATTACAGGTCATTTTTTCCCATAACGGCTGTTATGACCGTTACGACCCCGTAACGTGTAATGGTTGCCACTATTACCTTTATATAACGGCCTTTACGGCCCCGTAATGACCTTTACAGCATACCATGCCAAGCAAGGCCCAAGAGGGCAGCCCACAATCTACAATAATGAGCCTAGATGGGCTAAATCATAAGCAACGTTGGGACCTAAACAAAGGCCCCCGCATACACCAAGGATGGGTCCTAAGGTGGGACGGCACGGTTACATTCCTTCCATTAAAACGGGCCTATGGCGCCAATACCATACATATAATAAGGTAGGCTTGTGATGTGAGTACAACATGTACATTGAAGCGGGCCTAATGGTGCCATACAACTCATATATTAAGGCGGACCTTAATACAAACATCAAAGTAGGGCTCACGATCGGATATATCATATATAACACGGTAGGCCTATGGCATGATCATAATATGTACATCAAGTGACTACAGTATGGACACAATACCCGCCTCATGGTAGGTCCTATATGGGCCAACAAGTTGGATCGTAAGTAAACACCTCTATGCGCTCCACACTAGGTGGGCCGAAGACGGTTGGAGGACAAGCAACATTGTGGTAGGCCTTAGAAAAGTCCCAATGGTGGGCATCATTTTCCCAATTATTCAAAAGGTGCGGCCCACTGTCTATATGGTGCGGCCCACTCGAAATTTAAATCTGCTACACTACAAGGCCCATGACCCAAAATGAATCTATTGAAATGGGTGGGCATTGTGTTTACAAACACATACATCATGATGGATCCACAGTGTGGGACACGCTATGTGGACAACGTGCTTGCACACGATGTTTCCATAGCGTGGCCCACTGTTGTGGGCCCGACAAATCACCATGGTGGCCCAAGGAAAATTGCAATAGGTGGGCGCCCAAACAAAATTGTTTCAGGTGATGTGGTCCACCCGATCTTTGGGTCTGCCCCCATTTTTGGACCCATGCACTAGAATGAGCTGACAAAATAGATGGATGGCCCGAATATACAATAATACATTGAGGTGGGCCACCTCAGTGAGCCACACTCGTTGGACCAACAAGGTGCGGCCCCTGGCTAGCAGCGTAGGTAAGACACATAAATCACAACAGGCCTCTTAAGGATGATGGCCTGGATAAAACATATACATCACGGAGTGGGCCACAACAGGCCCTACTTTCTAGACAGCGCAGCCAGTAATAAGGCGGGCCTGAGAAGGTTCAATGGCAGGCATTCAAGCAGCACAATTTCTTGCCGTATGGTGCAGCTGAGTCTTGGGTCTGCTCATGCAATGGGCTGGAACAAAGGATGGACAATGTGGATTATACACATACATCAAGGTGGAACCTACTTAGGATGGATTAAACAAACACATGCATTATGGTGGGGTCCACAATAGGCCCCGCAGATAAGCTGGGTGGCATCAACATTATAATGGGCTTGTGGGAGTCTTTCAATGGAAGGCACTCAATTCCCACTATTCCCTCTAGTGCGGCCTGCTTGAGGGTCTGATCGGCCTCATCTATGGGCTCATGACCTAAATTGTTGTGGAAAACATATGCGCGGTATGGATGACATAGATACATCATGGTGGGTCCTACTGCCCGATGGACAACGCTGATAACATAAAAAGATCATGGGGGGCCCTCGGAAGATTTCAATGGTGGATGTCATTGTTCCACTGTTTTCTTGAGGGGTGGCCCACCTAAGATATGGATCATCCTCACACTAGGGTGGGCCCCACGAGGTGGACCCTGCGGGATAGCGTGCACATGCATACTGTCTGCATGGGTCCTTAAGTGTGGCCCCAAGATGTCTTGGATCAAGTTGATATTTGTGTTTCCTCATTCATCTAGACCTCTGCCACAAGTTGGGTGACAATTACACCTCAAGGTGAGCCTCATTGCTCCATGTGTTGTGGTCCATCCGAGACTTGGAGCTAGGTTTGATTTGAGCCCATGGCATAAAGTGATGCACATACATCATGGTGGGTCTCACAAGTAGGGCCACCTGTTGGTTGCAAAAGAAGGGGTAGCGCCCTTGGGAAGCTTCAATGGTGGGCGTCCTTGTCTCCATTGTTTCCAGTGGTGTGGTCCACCTAAGATTTTGATCATCTTCATTTTTGGCCCCCAAGCCTCAAATGGTCTGGCAAAATCGAGGGACGGTATGGATTAAACACTTACATCATGGTGGGTCCCACGAGTGGGGCCTGACTTTTTTGCAGAAATCAAGTGGGTCCCACCATGATGTTTGTGAGAAATCCACTCCGTCCATCCATTTTTTCTGGGCATATCAGGTGTCATGAGCCCAAAAAGCAGGCAAATCCAAAGCTCAAGTGGGCTGCACAACGCGAAACAGGGAGGATTAAATGTCCATCATGCCTCACTGTTTCTTGTGGTGTGGTCCACGTGAGAATTGGATATGCTTCATTTTGGGACCCATGCCCTAAAATGAGTTGGCAAGAAGGATGGACAACAAAGATTTACAATGCACACATCAAAGTGGGGTCCACATGACAATAGTAATTGTCTACTAATCAAAGGTTAGGATTTTTTTCAACCAATCTAGGTTTTTTATTGTAATTAATTGTAGTGGTTGACACAATGTCATTAGTTTAATTTGAGTTTTGATATGCCACATATACCATTCTAAGTATGTGTGTATCAAGGATTACACAGTCCAGAGTATCAAATAACTCCCAAGAAAATGGCTACTTGCATAAAAGGGCCAAACCAGATGCACAATTTGCAGCCACTCACTAATTCAGTATGGGTGGGGCCCATTGATGACAATCCAGACCGTTGATCTGATGGGAACCGTAGAAAATGGATGATGACTTGGAAATTTTCCATAGTGGGAAGTTTCCTACAACTTAGAATAATACCTATGTCATGAAGATTCTTGATTTCCTAATTCTTTCTACATACTGATGCATGAGACTATCTAATTTTGGTGTCTTACTGTATGTTGCATGTGGGTGCCAGATCTACCTTTATATCAAAGAATGGACAAAGAGGCAGAAGGGATACAAAAGAAATTAAAGGACATATTTAGTGGAGGGGATGTGAGGAGGAAAGTTGGAAAGTTTAGAGCGAAGTATTTTTTAATCTATGATCAAATCTCCACGAATGCCACGACAAGCTTATACTTCAAGAATATGATAAGTGAAGCGCAATGTGGGGGTGAGGGTGTGCAGCCGCCTACGTCCGTGAGATCATATGGAAGTATTTGGATGATGAATATGTAGAGAGATAAAGACATACGTGGATTCATATAAGCAGTCATGGGAGATGTACGGTTGCACTGTCATGTGTGACAGTTGGACTGGATTGACGAAGATGTCGGTCATAAATTTTATGGTCTATTGCAGGGAACGGGCAGTGTTCCTAAAGTCTGAAGATGTGAATAATAAGATCAAAGACGCGAAATACATTTACAAACTAATGCACAATGTCATGATTGATGTTGGGAAGAGAAACATCGTGTAGTTTGTTATGGACAATGGGAGTGAATTTTTCAAGGCGGGGAATGATATTTAGGACAAGTATCATATGTATTGGACCCTTTGCGCAATCCATTGCATCGATCTCATGTTGGAGGCGATTGAGGATAGGCCATCGATGAAGACCGTTATTAGTGACGCACGGCTCATCACTAACTTCACATACAACCAAACATGGTTATTAGCCGCAATGTGCGAGAGGTGTGATGGGGATATAGTGCGCCTTTGGGCGACACGATTCGCCACAAATTATATCGCATTAAGTAGCCTCCTCAAACACAAATAGGGGTTATGAGAGCTTTTCGCCTCTCATGACTACGATGAATGGAAAAAGACGATGAAGAGAGTAACCTAGAGAATCGAAGAGCTGGTGTTGACAAATACGTTCTGGAATCATGTGCATAGTGTAATAGGTATTCTAAAGCCCATTTATGTGGTGTTGAGGATGATAGATAATAAATAAATCCGTCGACGGGGTCGTTGTATCTGTCCATACAGCTGATGAAAGGGGCCATCAAGGCTAATGCCCCCACCGCATATAAATGGGTGCATGCAATGATAGACAACCGTTCTGGAAGGATGCTTTCTCACTCACTACATTAGGCTAGTAAGTACTTGTATGAAAATTTTTTCTACATGCAATAATAAACGACGACTGTACTGATGTGTAAATGTTGATTTTCAACGTATTTCCTAAATCTCAGATACGATTATAGCTAGAATCTTTACAAAGACAATTCATTAAAGAGGGCTTTACAGAGGTGTACAATCACTTATTTTCTGACCGTATGGGGCAAGGCACATTCGGTAGTGAGTTAAATATGTTTTGCAATTATATTCTCCTTATCTTCATCTCAACGATTCCATACTTACCCTTGTTGCTATATGCCATCAACAGATTGTTAAATTCCGCAACTTGGTTGGAATGTTTGTGTGCCTCCTGCGGTGAAGTCAAGGAACACTATGATGGCATGTGAGTTATTGCGGTAAACTTAAATTTTATATTATTTTCGAAAATCTAAAACTAATGAAAGAATTTTATAATACGCATGGGAATGGTGGTTCATGTATGAGACTAATTGCGAGGTTTTACAGCAGTTGGCTATCCGTCTGTCATCGTCATCCTGTGAAAGGAATTGGAGTACATTCTCCCTCATGTACACAATAAGTGCAATAGACTAAGATATGAGTCTTCAGGAGCTAGTGTATTGTTACTACAATATTAAAGCTACGAAAGAGGCTGCTCTGCGCCGAAAGAAAAGGAAAAGTGCAGGAAGATCCATTAGACCTGATGGCGGTTGAGCAACATACATGTGTTGAGAATGAGGAGGACCTAATTTACCAGTGGGTTAGGTCAGATGACTTAGATACTTCGGATGGGCGACCAGAGCCACATGTTGTGGTGGAGGCAGTGGCATAAGGGATTGATGTTGATGCACATGTGGAGCAGCAGAGGTCTCTTGATGAGGCATTTGATCCATTGACGAGGAGTCTAGAGGGCAGCTCGCAACAGTCACTATCACGTGGGACACGTGGCGGGGAGACATTGTCTGACACCGGGACAGAGTCAGAGAGTGATGTGAGGGGTGGGTTTGGTGATGGTGATGACAACGATGAGGGTGATGATGACTCCTGACAGTAGTGATGATGGTGATGGGGATGGTGGTGGCAAGGGTGGGAGTCAGGATCAAAGGCCTCTTAGTCCGTTTACTGGGGATGAGGATTTTGATTATGCCACCCAGGACCCTGACCATAGTTCTCGTTTAGGAGAACCACGGCCTCGTCTTATCTACAATAAGACATACGAGCGTCAAAGGCTACAGAAGAAAAAGCAGACTCAAATGCTTTTAGATTTTGAGGAGCTATTGGCAAAATGCATGAGGGACATGCGTTCGTGACAAGTGAGGTGACTCTAGATTTGGATCATGGATGAGGGAGGGGAGCTCGAGTTACAAGCCTCAACATTGATATGGATCACAAACACAGGAGAGTAGCTCGAGTTTTGTGCCATAGTATGGGTAGGATATGAACTTAGTGGATATACGACGAGTGACTCCAACAGTTATGACACATCGTTTTTCAACTATGGGAGTTCACTTCTGCATATAGGTAGGGATATGAGTAGCAGTATGGGTATGGCCAGCAATATGGATACCTAGGAGCTTCATATGTGCCATTCCCAAATCCGTATCTACCACAAACTGTGACGATTACGCAGTACCCACAGATGAGCGTATTGGTTTAGTTCGGAGAGGATGAGTACTAATGTTATGTCAGGGAGTATTTTAACTGGTAGCACTCTACTATGACCTGGGCACAATATTGTCGATTTGTGGGGGAGCAATATGATTCCCAGCCCCGTTGAGATGAAGACAATGATTACGAGCCACTGCGCAACTCTGTGTGGGTCTAGGCCACGGCCAGTTTACGTCATTGATATGTATATTTCTCAATTTTTTCTTCTTTTGCTTTTCAATGAATTGGTTTTGTTTTCACACGTATTCGATACATTTATAAATGTCATGCATTCAATTTAAATATAGTTGCATTAGTTCAGCCAAACATCGCATAGCTTAGGACCCTATACAATGGAAACTTATTATGTGCTCCTTTTTTTGATATGTTATGATTTAACAGTGTGTATTAAGGTATTTTTTAACAATCCTTGAAGTTTCATTGAAAAATTCAACAATTTTCCCAATGTTTCTCCATGTTCCCAAAAAGTGCGATAAATTACCTGATACAAACGATATATCTCGTGCGGTAACCGATACGTATCTGTATCCTAAGGGTGCGATACATGGCACGATACCGATATTTCTAACATTGATGCTAACTATGATTCTATGAGTGTTGTTTTCTAAAGTAAATGTTTTGATTAGCACTTGAATTTTAAAATGTTATATACGTATCTTTTTACTTGATTTGATGTTATTTCGTGATTATGGGGTTGCATGTTGCTTAAAACTGATTTAGGTTGGTGGAATTAAACTGGTTTTCCTGAAGATACAAATGGTTACTCTAGAATTTCTTTTTATAAGAGCTTCAGTAACCAAAGGAGTTAAATCTATTTCAATGTTTTTTTATCAGGAGGGAAACTTCAGACCTTCAAAGCAAGAGCAAGATCATGCCTTCTTGCTGCAATTGCTTTTCTGGTTCAAACAATCATTCAGGTTTAATTCATTACTGTGTCTTCCATTATAAATTTGTTAAATAAGTTATCAATAAGAAAATGTTTAGTAAGGTTGCTTCTGATGGAAAAATGCACATGACTGCCATCCCTTTTGCACTGTAAAACTAATATACAATCATGTTCCTTACAGAAATACACAATACAACATTTACTTGTACTATGTTGTAACTTTTTTATTTTATTCTACTTGTGCTACTAGACAAAATTGTCAATCCTTGGTTGTTCCTATCATCAGTATTGAGGGGAAAATTTGAAATTTGAGATCTATCTTCAGATACAGGACAGTCAGCAAATTAGTTTAGTAATAATGATTGTCATATGATATTTTATTAAAGAAAAAAGATTGGTATCTGCACAGACCTGCATCAGCCATCTGAGTGCATTTCAACCAGAATAGAGTCGTCCAATGTCCGGCTTCCCACCTCCTTGCTCATTGAATATAGCATTAATCCAACTTATGGATTGATCCAACTTCCCTATCATCTTTTGTTGATTGTCATGCATAAGGGTCTCATCTGTGGAAGTTGTCCAACAAAAGGCTTCTACTCAAGGGAAGCTCTCCACACCATGGCACAAGGGGGGACTAAACTGATAGCTGGGTAAAGTGCCTGGAAGAATTTCTTGGCCAGGAATGTGCCCTAGAAGAGGCAGCCTGAATCCTTTCATCAATATTATTATTTTAGGAGAAAGACCCCACTCCTTTAACATATCCAAGTCAAAAGGATTCATTCCTCCATATCACTCCCCACCCCCAATGATTTTGGAGCAATGATAGTTGAGGATATTCCTAGTGCGGAGTGACTACAAATGTGGAGATCTTTGCTCCAATAAGTTTTCACCAAATCAAGTGTGAATGCCCTCACAGAAATGAATCGCCCCCCTGTTTTTGACCTTGAACGTCATTGACTTTTGAAAAGATTTCCCTCTCACCTCAAGAAACATCTCCAAATTGGGGAATGGCCTTCCAAATGAATTAACAAACTCCCTCTAATTACACCTAGAATCCAATCACTATTCTTTTCATTATACTTATTCGCAGTGAAATTTCTCCATAATGCCCCCCTTGTTTTCTACAGAACTGCCATGATCACTTACAAAGAAGATCCCCCTCCCCCCCTTTTGTAGTTGTGCCAATTCCGATACTCCCTTTCATGCTTCCAAATTAAAAGGTGAAATTTTATGACCAACTCCATTCCCTTCCACGAGAAGTCCTATAGTATTGCCTCAATCCTAACAATTTATTTGTATGTTTTATGTTGATATCATTTTATGTTTGACATTAAGGGTAATGCTTTTTCACTGTATTAAATGTTGATTTTCGTCATTCACTTTAGCACCTTAATTGAATAAAAATCACCATGCATCTTTGCTTCTTATATTACTGATTGTAGGTGGGTAAATGCACCTCCTTGTGATGGTTGTGGCATTGGAACCAACTTTACTGGCATGGGTGTTCCACTTCCTTCTGAGCTGCAGTTTGGAGGCTCGCGAGTTGAACTTTATAGGTAGGATGAAAACATATACTTTTACCATTTCATTGTTCATCTGAATTTGGCTGCTAATTCTCCCCTTCCAGAATATAGATGGTATGTTTTCTCCATGAGTCTTGTTTGGTACATTTGGTTTCTCTTTATCACGTCAGTAAAGCACCAGCCATTCTGAGCACTGTGAATTGCAAAGACAGATGCATTGATATGTAGAAACAACTAGCAATTTTCTTGATACTACAAAATGCTCAACTATCAAGATTTTCATAATGACATTACAGCTGCATAATGACCATTTTCCATAACTTCTACTGACCATTATAATGGTTATAACAGCCATCATGACTCTTGACTTTGTTCTTTCTCTTTTAAATCCCTTAGCGAGGCATTATAATGTGTTATAACAGCCATTTTTGGCATTATGAGGCCATAAAAAGCAGTAAAAATATATAAAACAATAAAAAAAATATATAATAAAACTTACCATTGTGAGATCTTGGTGTGTGGGCTGGCCCCAAGAAGTGGAGTAGGATGGTTGCCTCTAAATTCAGGTACATATAAAGCTAATTTTGATGGGTGCTCCTTTAGGAATCTATGGCCAGCGGGTTTGGTGGTATAGTGCGAGATTACAAGGGGTTCTTTGTGGCAAAATTTCTTAGCCTGATCAGTATTGCTGATTCAAATATGGCTGAAGCTGTTTTTCTCCTTAATGTGATCAGACTGGTCACTGGTGTCATGCCTAAACCTTCTCCTCGCCACCATTGAGGGATATTCTTCCAATGTGATTGTGGGGGCCAATGGTAGCATTCACCCATGGAGACGAAGGGCCTGTTTGGTAGCAAAAAAAGTTCAATCCCGGACAACTTTTCTAGGTCGGGTTCGTCTTCGTCTTGTTTGGCTAGGTCAATACTCTCCTAATCAGGCCTTATCTACTGCTTGTTGAAACTTGTTTTGGTCTGTCAAGGACAAGTTTGTCTGTTGTTTGTCGAAGCTTGTGTGGATTTGTAACATCTCAGATGTTACCGTTTTAGCCGAAGTTCAGCCCATAGCTTATTATGTGTATTTTCCATTAATTAACGTGAATTTTAACTTGTTTGGTGAATGACTCTTTATCTGTAATGAATTTGATGTGAGTTCTTTTGTAAGAATTGTTTAAAATTATACCTAAAAGCCTGTCAAAGCATTAGATTTCATAAATTTTTTAAATCAGAAATTTGTATATAAACGCGCTTAACCTAGACCCTTGATTTGAGATCTTATGGTTCCCATGATCCGATCAATGTGAAATTTTATATCATGCCTATCTAACATAAATTAACCGTTGATCATAGTAGAAGTAACCCAATTGACAAATCAGCCTCTTAATCGTTGATTTTAGTGACCATTGAGTGAAGAAAGTTCGTGGGTAGTTGTAGTCGAATATTTCTTATCATGTGAATGACTTGGATTGCCCATCATATAAACTGAATATGACATGTAAGAACCCCACCTTGATAAGCCTTTCTTCAAGTGTCAAGTTAGGCGTTAGCTGTTTTAGGCTTCAACCATTTCTAAATCTAGAACTTCCGATTTCCATTTCTAAATCTAGAACTTCCGATTTACCTACTTCCCACCGTCAATCGCAACTCAAATTTGGAACACACCTTGGCCTTATATGACTACGAGGTCATACAAAATTTGGACTCTTATCTATGATTCTACACCACTGAATGACGACTACCAAAAAAGGCAAATCCTTCCTTTTGATGCAATAGATGAGATTTTATATTTAAATCTTTTCCACCATCGATCAACAACCAAAATTTGCTAAATTGTTTGCCTATCATGACTACACATTTCCCCCAAATTTGGGCCTTGATCATCAAGTGTTGACCGTTAATTGAGATCAAGTTCGTTTTTGCACACGCCTGACCATTTTTCAAGATTGGCCAATCTAGATTTTAGATCACTAAGAAAATTATATATCTCAACTCTATTCAACGACCCTGATACCATGAATGAGTTCGATTTAAAGAAAGCTGGAAATGAGAAAATTTGGAAACCCAATCTAAGTCTGAAGCACACACTTCACGCCCACTCCCTTATAATAGGGAGTGTGCGCCCCTTTAGCCAATACCCACGCACACACACCACTCCCCACGCCCATAGGAGAGAGAGAGAGAGAAGGAGAGAGAGAGAGAGAGAGGGACGTCCACCTAGGGACACCCCCATTCATCCAAGCCGTCCATCATGTGGGACCCTTCCTCCAAGGCTCGTGTGCATTCCGTGGTTCATATAGATGCCGTCTTCCTTGAGAATTTCAGCTAGGGTTTCAAGTTAGGCAAAGGTGAGGAATCCCTTCAAGCTTTGACACAATTATAGCTTAGATTTTTCAATTTCTATAACTAGTTTCTTCATAATTGATTTTTGTTTGTTTAAATTGCAAAACCCTTGATTTATTTTCTGTTTAAACATGATATATTGCTGTAAATTGTATGTTGGATGAGTGAATTTGTGTTTTGGATTTGATTTGGTGAAGGTTTGAATCATGTTTAGGCACAAATCTAGACTATGTAGTGTTGGGTGCATAAATTATATGAAATCTATGTTGATAACCTGACCTAGATGGGGCGTGTGACCATATGATTACTATTTTGATGTCTCATGATTTGGGAATTCATGAATTCATCTAGATCATTGAGTTAACTCGTAGAATCGAGCTAAATTGTCGACACAAGCATGGTGCACCCACTAGGGTTGGACGTATGGACTCTATGCACAGTAGTTTTGGTTTGGCCTACGCATGGTGATGTTTGTACATATTGTGGTGATGTTTTTCATGTGAATAAACCGATGTGGTATTGCTGGACCTTTTGTCAAAATTCTACATGATGTGTGTTTGGACGTTTGGAGGTGAAATCATGTGAACATCAACCTATGGGAACTATGTCGAAACTATGCTTGTTTCATGGATATTATGCTATGTGAATAGACGTGGTACACCCACGCTTTGTTGGATATGGACGTGTTTGAAAGCCACCTCAAAGGAAGCCCCTTATCCCATAAGATAGGAACATAACATGGAATTGTGGAAACCCATATGGGCTGTTGTGTGGGTTATATGGATTATGGAGGATCTGATTGTTAGATTGTTTACCTATGGTGGATCCATGAATGGTTAATGTGGAATGTGAGCCATGTGTAATATCACGGTTAGAGTATGTACATCCCTCTGCTAGTGGAAGTAGTGTGAAGGGTAACGACTATTCTAGGGTGTGGTGGATCGTGGAATGGGGTGAGGTGGTGACTTGTTGAGTGTGGGTATTGTTAAACCGCCTGGATGATAAACCAATTTAATTAAAGGTGGAACTAATCATGCATTCACTTTGGGAGCGTACAATAGAGAAATTGTTGGAAGATCTTGTTTCTCTAGTTGTGTATGATTGGGTGAAAGTGTGGAAGATCCCGATTTACTAGTTGGAAAATTTTGGAGTATGTGGGAGTGTTGGAAGATCCTGTCCCACATCGACTCGGTACCTCTGGTGACTAGTGGCTAATGAGAGTGTTGGAAGATCCCATCTCATTTAGTTAGGGGTCCCTACACCAGAGCATGCATATCATGCATTGCATTAATTAAGACTTTATATGGATGTTTTGTTTTGAAATATCATTATGATGATCGTGCTAATCTTAGAGGGATGACCTCACTAAGTTGAACCGTGGCAACTCATTCCTCTTTTGTTGAACAAACAACCATAGGTGACGCTGGTGACAATATAGTATAAGATAATGAACCTCCAGATGAGGCTTGTGAAGGCTCATGACAATAGATGATAAATAATGAAGCCAAAATGGCCTAGGGGAGACTATTACTTTATCATCATGTTTTCTAGGTTTAGTTTGATTTTGTTTTGTTAAAGATGTAATAATGCCCTCAACGGGAGTTTTATTTTTAAATCCGGACTTTTCACGTATAAAAAGGCCTTCAAGTCTTGTCTATATGCAAGTTTCATTCACTCTAAACTCTACTCTCATACCTTCAAATCTCTTATTCTCTTTCATTTTCAATATTTCAACTCTCAAGTTCTCAGTCTCCAAAGATCAAGCTCCAACTTCTTTCAAGTTTCAATCAAGAATTAAGATTGGTTAAGGTAGAAAGAAATCAATTGGTTAACCAATTAGAAAGAGTAAAATCTGAAAATTCCTCCCTCATACAAGAAAAGGAAAATCTAGAGTCTAATCTTGATGAGACTTTAGGGAGATGTTTGGGTCTTGAATTGGTACTTGATATAGTAAAATATGAAAATCAAGACCCTGAAATTTTAAGTTAGCCAACTTGAATCATATCTTGCTGATGCTAAAGTTACCCAAGAAAAAGAACAAATAGGTAAATCTTTGGGCATGGGTAAGCCTTCTAGGGACAAGAGAGGTCTTAGAAATAATAGGAATATTCATGTTACCTCTGTCCCGGTGGTGATCTAAAATGACTCTATAACTTTAGGGAGTAGAGCTAGAGCCTCTCTTGTGTGCTATGCATGTGGAGAAATTGGCCATATGAAATTCGAATGCTTAATGTCCAAAAGGCCGCATTCCACCTCAATCCCAATCCTAATAGGTAAATTTATTCGGACTGAGAAAATGACACGCTCTAAAAAGAGTCCTTTAGATGATCACCGAAAAAGGAGAAGAAGATCCCAACCCCTCCAAAAATTAACAACCATATGAGGGAGTTGATGAATAGATTGCCCTTTTAAATGAACTTATAAGGAAAATGTTATGTTAGGGCAATAACAATTAGGGTAGAAAACAAAGAAGAAAACCACTTACCGAACATAGATCTCCAACTAGGAATTCAACCAAGGGTTATGCATCTAGGAAAATCATTCCCCTTCCCGAACATAGCTCAGGTCCTAGGAAATTTACACCCAAGTGGGTTGTGAAGAGGGGTAGGTGACCGTAGAAGGTTTATGAGCTTTATAGGTAAATCCGAGGATTTTTGCCTCATTATCGAGCTTAATAGGTAAATATGAGGATTTTAACCTCTTTCAATTTTTGTAGTTTAGCTTTAAAGTTGCTTAATTTTAGTATCTTATGCTTTTGCTAAACTATCACTAGTCATGTTGCTTGATAGGCGTATCTTTTGAATGACCATTTATGCGTGCTCCATGTTTTTCCATGTTTATATGCACCCTGCATTCCCTTGTTAGTATGTGCTTATAGTTTAAATCTATGATTTATAGAGATTTCTATATTTCTGATTTTATTGGTATATCTATGGAATTAAATCTTCGTCAAATACTAACAAAAATGGGAGGAAAGATCTAGTCTTACAAAAACAAGTTGAATTTTGTTTTGCAAGTTCTGTCTGTTGTTGCAGGGAATTTATGGAGTTAGGGGGAGCAATTGAGGAGGAGCATTGCAAGTTTACAAGTCGAGTCTTATAATTTCATTTGTAAATCTTTGTTTTTTACATGTAATATTTTTAATTGTTTTGGTTTATCATTGGTATGGACCATTACAAGGTCTAAGTTAGGTTTTTGTCGCATAATTGACAAATGGTGAGATTGTTAGTGCACCTATTTGTCAATCATGTGTATCAGTGTGTTAGTAAGTTGGTTGAGCCATTGGAAGTTGAAGGTCGAAGACACATGAAGACTTGGAACATTAAGGAGTGAAGAAATATGTAAATTACGGTGCTTTGGTGACCCTAACCTTTGACCCTTTTAGGTTCAAAGTAACCTTAGCCTCTAGATGATCCATTCCTAAATAGGTAAACCTTTACTTGATCATTACATAGCCTTGGGATCTTAATTTGATAATAATGAGATAGGCTTTAGAGGTGCACTAAGCTTTTGTAAATACATAGCCCAAAATGTTATGTTAGGGCAATAACAATTAGGGTAGAAAACAAAGAAGAAAACCACTTACCGAACATAGATCTCCAACTAGGAATTCAACCAAGGGTTATGCATCTAGGAAAATCATTCCCCTTCCCGAACATAGCTCAGGTCCTAGGAAATTTACACCCAAGTGGGTTGTGAAGAGGGGTAGGTGACCGTAGAAGGTTTATGAGCTTTATAGGTAAATCCGAGGATTTTTGCCTCATTATCGAGCTTAATAGGTAAATATGAGGATTTTAACCTCTTTCAATTTTTGTAGTTTAGCTTTAAAGTTGCTTAATTTTAGTATCTTATGCTTTTGCTAAACTATCACTAGTCATGTTGCTTGATAGGCGTATCTTTTGAATGACCATTTATGCGTGCTCCATGTTTTTCCATGTTTATATGCACCCTGCATTCCCTTGTTAGTATGTGCTTATAGTTTAAATCTATGATTTATAGAGATTTCTATATTTCTGATTTTATTGGTATATCTATGGAATTAAATCTTCGTCAAATACTAACAAAAATGGGAGGAAAGATCTAGTCTTACAAAAACAAGTTGAATTTTGTTTTGCAAGTTCTGTCTGTTGTTGCAGGGAATTTATGGAGTTAGGGGGAGCAATTGAGGAGGAGCATTGCAAGTTTACAAGTCGAGTCTTATAATTTCATTTGTAAATCTTTGTTTTTTACATGTAATATTTTTAATTGTTTTGGTTTGTCATTGGTATGGACCATTACAAGGTCTAAGTTAGGTTTTTGTCGCATAATTGACAAATGGTGAGATTGTTAGTGCACCTATTTGTCAATCATGTGTATCAGTGTGTTAGTAAGTTGGTTGAGCCATTGGAAGTTGAAGGTCGAAGACACATGAAGACTTGGAACATTAAGGAGTGAAGAAATATGTAAATTACGGTGCTTTGGTGACCCTAACCTTTGACCCTTTTAGGTTCAAAGTAACCTTAGCCTCTAGATGATCCATTCCTAAATAGGTAAACCTTTACTTGATCATTACATAGCCTTGGGATCTTAATTTGATAATAATGAGATAGGCTTTAGAGGTGCACTAAGCTTTTGTAAATACATAGCCCAAAATGTTATGTTAGGGCAATAACAATTAGGGTAGAAAACAAAGAAGAAAACCACTTACCGAACATAGATCTCCAACTAGGAATTCAACCAAGGGTTATGCATCTAGGAAAATCATTCCCCTTCCCGAACATAGCTCAGGTCCTAGGAAATTTACACCCAAGTGGGTTGTGAAGAGGGGTAGGTGACCGTAGAAGGTTTATGAGCTTTATAGGTAAATCCGAGGATTTTTGCCTCATTATCGAGCTTAATAGGTAAATATGAGGATTTTAACCTCTTTCAATTTTTGTAGTTTAGCTTTAAAGTTGCTTAATTTTAGTATCTTATGCTTTTGCTAAACTATCACTAGTCATGTTGCTTGATAGGCGTATCTTTTGAATGACCATTTATGCGTGCTCCATGTTTTTCCATGTTTATATGCACCCTGCATTCCCTTGTTAGTATGTGCTTATAGTTTAAATCTATGATTTATAGAGATTTCTATATTTCTGATTTTATTGGTATATCTATGGAATTAAATCTTCGTCAAATACTAACAAAAATGGGAGGAAAGATCTAGTCTTACAAAAACAAGTTGAATTTTGTTTTGCAAGTTCTGTCTGTTGTTGCAGGGAATTTATGGAGTTAGGGGGAGCAATTGAGGAGGAGCATTGCAAGTTTACAAGTCGAGTCTTATAATTTCATTTGTAAATCTTTGTTTTTTACATGTAATATTTTTAATTGTTTTGGTTTGTCATTGGTATGGACCATTACAAGGTCTAAGTTAGGTTTTTGTCGCATAATTGACAAATGGTGAGATTGTTAGTGCACCTATTTGTCAATCATGTGTATCAGTGTGTTAGTAAGTTGGTTGAGCCATTGGAAGTTGAAGGTCGAAGACACATGAAGACTTGGAACATTAAGGAGTGAAGAAATATGTAAATTACGGTGCTTTGGTGACCCTAACCTTTGACCCTTTTAGGTTCAAAGTAACCTTAGCCTCTAGATGATCCATTCCTAAATAGGTAAACCTTTACTTGATCATTACATAGCCTTGGGATCTTAATTTGATAATAATGAGATAGGCTTTAGAGGTGCACTAAGCTTTTGTAAATACATAGCCCAAAACGGCAATTTTCGAGTGGATCGATTTTATCGACATGTCGTCGATGAGACTTGATACGATCAAAGATCTCCTTGATAGAATTGAAGAAACAGTCTACTAACCAAATTGTAAATTCGTGGATTTTCTCGATGGAATTGTGTAACGTCTCGGAAAAATCCGTATGAAGACCTGAATATCACTTCAGGCAGAAATTGCTAACGACTAAATCCTTTAGAAATTAAACGAAAATTAATTAAGTATTAAATTGAATTAATCGGCGAATTAGCTCGAATCACTTTCTATACGAACTGGAAAACCCAAAACCATTAGAATCGCTAATCTAACATTACTTGAAAACATAGGATCAATATCAAAACCTAGTTGCCCTCGGGAGCATCTTGAAACTCCATATCGGACTTAGACCACACGGCGAAAGTTCGATTAATGCGAAACTATACGGTTATGACCGCCTTACTGGGCTTGACAACCATCTCGGGAATCAAATCCAAATAGTATCTAGAAACGCACAACTTGAGCCCAGAGCGAAGTGTGTGAGAAACGCGAATATCTTTAGAAAATGAACTCAAACTTAAGTGATTTGGGCTGTTTACTTGTAGGCTAACTTTAAGGTTTCAGACCGTCAGATTCTGACCCAACTACACCCTTGGATCAGGGAAATTTCCCTACACATGTCAGTGTACCTGTGGCCCTGATCGAGTGACAATAGCCATTGAACTAAAACTGGTCCTCCGCAGTTGATCCGAAATCTTAACCTGCCATAGATCCATTGTCAGAGAACTTTCTCTGGACCGTGTGCAGAAAATGGACCTCAAGATGAACTCCGTTGGCCCGAAACAACCACCCTTTGGCTATACCCTAAGTATACCATGGCCCTGGGGCCATTTACATCACATCTGGGCCTATATAATGCCCTAAACCCACCCCTCTCTCATTCCATACGAATTTCCTAAACCCTATGAGAGAGGAGAGAAAAGAGAAGGAAAGAGTGAGGAGATGAGAGAGAGAGAGATACTTGCTGGGATTCGTTCCCACCACTCCACGTGTCGAATCATCCCATCCTATATCACTACACCATCGAATCCGAATCCGTTTTTGGGTAAGAAATCCTAACCCTAATATGTTTTAAGGAACAAACTGAGTTCGATAGGAGTATATCGACGAAAGGTGCGAACTATAAATCTTTAGGTTATGGTTTTCAAGGCTTTCAATGTCAGTTAATGATTTATGATTAACTTGATTGTTGTCACATGTGCTTAGATGTGATGTTTTCCGTATATTACACATATGTATGAACTATGTTGATTTTAATACATTCTATGTGTTTGTTGAAATGTTTGAATGAATATAGAATTATAATTTGCGCTTGCCATGATTATTGATTGAGAATACATGATTATTGTACGTATGGCAACTCCTTGTGAAAGGATTTGCTATAATATATGTTATAACAAATTTATTATATGAATGTTGATATGTGTAGTCTAAGTGTTTGATAAAATGCCTGAATGAGAAAACGCTTGTTGAAATGTATTTAAGGAGGATGTTGAGATAGGATTCTCAATTACCTTATCTATAGTTACAGTTTCCTTCATGTTACTTATTTTGCTACTACGTGATTTATAGGTGAAATGCTTATGTACAACAACATGTGTACTATGTGTTTGTTAAAATGCTCAAATGAGGTTTGTATTTGAATTGGTTACTACGTGCTGTTCGACTATCACATATGAATGCCTATTGTGTTTGAGTATGATTGGGGTTAATACGTAATCTAGGCAATCGGTAACGGTTTACGATCAGTGGCCGAACTACTTTCGGCACAACGGATTCGTTCGATGAATCCGAGTCGTACGCTGATTATCGACAGTGGTTAGGCGACGAGGAGTGCGTATGCGCTCCATGTCGATTAATTCAACGTGCGCTCGTACCAGTCGAACTTGTCAAGTAACCCGATTGGCCTAATGTATGTTCACCATGTATGGACGCTACTGCTTGAATCTAAGGTACTACTTACCAATGAAAAGCCCGTTTAACCTTGGTACCACGATCCGCTAAGACTTATGAG
Source organism: Magnolia kwangsiensis (assembly GCA_037074715.1). Taxonomy (NCBI): domain Eukaryota; kingdom Viridiplantae; phylum Streptophyta; class Magnoliopsida; order Magnoliales; family Magnoliaceae; genus Magnolia; species Magnolia kwangsiensis. Next base: position 74,221,116 of record CM073584.1, read on the forward strand.
CCGGGCATGGTGGTATGGGACATCGTGGTCGAGCTGTCGGCGTACACTGGGGTGACGAGTCTCTTCGTAGTGACCAGTGAGCAACCCAGACTTTTGAGCCGAATATGGTGGTATGAGACATTGTATTCGAGCTGTCGGCCTACGCTAAGGTGACGAGCCTTTCCCATAGTGACCTCGAGTATAAACTAGGCCTACGCTGAGGTGACGAGCCTCTCGTAGTGACCTGAACTTGCCTGTCCATTGCTTTTAAATCAGAGGTGACGTTGCCTTCTAACTTGCTTATCGTATGTGATGAACTAGGATTGATGACCCTATATGGATCATTGTTTGGGTAAATGATATAAAGGGAGGTACCTTAGTTTTCCGAACCTGCTGTATGAATAAACCTAATTAAGTATTGGCTAACATGATCATGCACCGCATTGCATGTGCTTTGGCAAGGAAGTGCACGTGTCCAGAGTGGTGCATGCCGCGATCGTGAGATGATGTCGTTGAGGGAGTGCAGGCGAGGGCATGCATCATTATCGCATACCATTCTTGTATTAACAAGAGTACTTAGTATATGATTGCTGTATTGTTTTATCATTACTGCTTGATTGAATTGATAGCATGTTAACCTTTGCCTTATAGCTCCACTGAGTTGATCACTCACTCCCACTCTGGGACGGTGTTTAAAAGCATCAACCAAACTGTTGTAGTTACAGGCGATGGCGAGGCTTACGAGACGGAGCCTGATTTTTATGATGATGAGTTCTCCTACATGCAACTCTCTGGCGGGTCTACGTAGACTCGGAGCTGTGTCGACGAGATTACAAGGATACAATTTAGCGGGACATTACATTTAGTCATTTTGTATATTTTGGAACAAACATGTATATATGCAGCCTGGTGGCATGGTCATAATTTGGGGGTTTACAACTACTTATATACTTTATTCATCTATCACAGTCTTCCACTTGCCTAACTTAACATCTTTGGAGTATGATATGTTGTTTAGTGTAATCTCATTCATGTTTAATGCTCTAACACAAACAACATTTAATCATCATTATCTATGTTGCATAAGTGATGCGACAGATCTCGGTAGTTGAGCCTTTGCTCGGCCCTCGATTTTCGGGGCATTACAGATCGTGGACCAATTCGATCTTATCGAAGGACCTTCGATCCTATCGACAGAGCCACTAATTACCTGTTTTATAGTTGTCGGATTATTATTATTATTATTATTTTTTTAATGAGCATTCGGTTCTCGGGCAAAATAATGGGTTTTAGTGCAAGTTGAGCCTAGGTGATTCCCCACTCAATATCCCTCTCCTAGACTCCAAACTAAGGAGTTTCATGTCATCTTCCATATGATTGACTATTCTAGTGAGCATTTCAAGCTTCATTATGAAGATGTACATGGACTCCTCCATTTTCTAGAGAATAGACACAATCCCATAGGTATATCCTTAGTCTATAAACTTTTAGAACATCCATCTAGGTGAATTCCCATTGGAAGACAACTATTCCTTTAGTTGTAGGAGATTCCACCATCTTCCACTACCTTAGTCACTTCATAGGTACATCGCATGCAAGTTGTTTTATCGTGGAGCTGGACCATCCGCATCAACGATTGTGGGAGCAAATGAGAAACTGATTCAAGCATGATAGAGCATTGAAGAAGCATCTCAAGAAGGCCCATCAACAGGGGCTCAATCCGACAAGCAAGGTTGTCAATTATAAGAGTCAACACACTCTTTCCTTGTGTAGGATTGAGTATAGAGTTTGTGATCCAAACTCGCGTAGGCTCTTGTGTAGGACTGTATCGCTACCAACACGAGTGAGTACGTGTTTAAGTCCTTGTGTAGGCCTTGGGCAGGAGTGTACGTTTGTTAAGTCCTTGTGCAGGCCTTAGACGGGAGTGTACGTGTGTTAAGTCCTTGTAGGTCTCTGACGGGAGTGTATGTTTGTAAGACCTCGTGTAGGCCTCTGATGGGAGTACACACTTGTAAAGGTTAGGGGTGAACTTATTGAAAACTCGTAAGATAGTGAAATCCGATACACTTAAGGAGAGTGCGTCTACCAAGATTGGAGTAGGCAAGTAGCCGAACTACTATATATCCTTGTGTTTGTAATGGTGATTTGAGCACATTTTTATTCATGCTTATGAAGTTAATTAGTTGAATTATATGAATGCCTGAATGAATTGTATGCTAGGTGTTTGATTGATAGCACACGCACACACAAGATCACTATCTCTAATACATAGACTAATTGCTTTATTAGTTGCATCTTTTGTAGCCTATGAGAATTGGACCTTTATGCCTTAATTGTATTTAATTAGAAAATTAGTTTAATTAGGCAATTTTTTTTTAAGTGGTCCTTTTTCCCCCCTCACTCTTGGACTTGGTCATAATTCTAAGTTCCGCTAAGCTTCCGCGTGCCATGATAGACAATCCATGCAATTTCAACTCCTAAGATCTTTGCAAAGACTTTTGCTCCATGTAGCATGTACAGTTTATCATCTAATTATGGAATAGGAAACCAGTAATTGATAGTAATTTGGTTGGTCACATGACTATCCACACATATCCTCTAGGATTCATTTTTCATAGGAGTTAACAATGCATGAACAACAGATGGTGACATGCTTTGTCAGATTAAACCCTTTTATTGACCTGTCAATGGAGCTCGGCATTCAATCCTAATTCTATTTTTCTCTCTCTGTTTTCCATCTCTGGTTCTTCTTTCTCCTTCTCTTTTCCATGCAAATCGCCTACATTCTTTAGCATGTATGGACAATATTGGGGGACTTTATAAAGGCGGGCTGATGATATCTCGTGATATTTTGAAATATCACGCGATATTGTCAATACATAGCGCTATTCATGGCAGTACCTGGGATTTTTAATGCTCCCTATGTACTTCACATCGGGCACATTTGGTGCCAATAATATCAGCCTCTATTGGTTGATACTATTGATATTTAGATCACCACTCACGCTGTAGTTTTATGCTTAGTTTCACAAAGCACGAGGGGAAGCAGTGGGGGATTCAAGTGTGGGAAAGCATATGTTTCATATTTATTAGCGAGTGCTAAAAGCCTACAAGTGGGTGAGTTCGAAGCATGAGTTCAAAGCAGGGGTGACACCTTTCCAGAAGGTTCATGCAACTAAAGTTGTGTAAATCAGGATTATGTGTTACTTGTCAGCGAGTCATCTTCAACAGATCTTCATCCTCTACTTTTGTAGTTTCAGAGTCTTCGGTGCTGAACTGAAAATATTTAAGCTGACCCTGTTAGAGACCTCAGTTCAGTGGATTGCTTTTCCATTTAATTTTCTATGGAATTTGATCATGTAGGTTTGGAAGATGAGATAATTTCCAATTCTTTTTGTCACGCCCCGACATACGGGTACCCGAATCCCAAGTTTGCGAGTTTTATTATATCAATATTTATTACAATCCACATGATTCTATCAAATTTAATAAATATTCAAAGTCATCTAAAAGAAAATTACTGCTGAAATAACATAATGTCTACTAAAATCAACTCTCTTGATAGTTTTTTTTTTTTTTTTCCATCAAAATTTGGAATTTAAACTAAACCTAAATAAAAAACAACTGAATTGAAATTCAAACTAAACGAAATTTTCTATAAAAAGAAAAACTAATAGTAGAGGCCTGCTTGCTCATAGTATTCCAGCTCTGCACTTGTGCATTTTTTATAGTAGGATGAGCATAATATCCCATTAGGGTCAGCATAATAGCCCAGTAGGGTAATTTCTTACCCAAAATTTAAAATGTTCAGATTATATCAATTTTTTATAAACAAGAGAGAAACATAATATGGATAATAAGAGAAGATGAATTTAAGCACTAGAATCGTAAATATATTATGCATGTGATACTTTTCATGAATTCTTATAAACAATATCTGTAATCACTTACAACATCGTACCCAAGTGGATGACCATGTTGCATTAACACCCACGCACCGGTACCTTGTGGTGAGGGACCCATTTATACGTTAGCTAGTCAGACTACTGCTTCAGTTGTACCTCTGATGTATGTTCGCGCACACAATTGTACTTATACACTATATTTAAAGGAGACTCCAAAGATCCAGTGAGTTTTAAGGTCTTTCATCCAAGGGATACAATCGCCTTACTTGCTGGCTTTAGGATCTTCCACCCATGACACACAATCGCCTTATTTGCTTACATTATATCTAACATATTAATATCGATACTCAATTAATGTTAAACATGCATGCAAGATGAATCATTGTTTTACAATTGCAAATATCAACATGAAGCTATCATGAATTTATTTACATGGTTTTACTACTTTTAAAAATGATTATAAGAATCAATAATTATTAAATTATCAAAATATCAACAATATAAAATTTTCTTTCTAATTAATAATTCTAGATATAATTGCATCGAAACTTTAATAATTAAAATACTTAAATAAAATATAATTTTTTTACTATTATTAAATTTAAGAATTACTGAGATATGATAATGTATAAGAAATTTTATTTTAAAGTGTAACTTTAATTAAATCAAAATTTTTATTTAAATAATATTAAATATAATAAATCATATTAACATAAAACAAATTATTATTATTTTCACTAAATTCTAAAATTTAAAATTTATTTTAATTATAACGTAAACTCAAATGTTTTAAATAGCGGTAGCGTGTTGCGTAGCGTTCAACCCTCCGTAGCGTGTAGCGAAATAGCGTAGTGTCTAGCGTAAGCTACACAATACTTCTATTTTTTTTAATTTTTTATATATATATATATATATATATATATATATATATATATATATATATATGATAAATATTAAATAGTAAGAAAAAAGCAAAATATATAAATGTCACATTCTTTAAAATAAAAATTCCAAAGTTAAGAGCATTAAGTACAATACAAATGTCATATTCTTCAAAGTCAACATCTCAAATTCTCAATAATTAATCTCTAGACTCTAGTGTCTAAACTCTAAGGGTCATCCATATCTAATAGGTCATCGTCGTTGTCGTCATCCTCATTCACTTCATCACCAGGTCTAGGCCTTTCATCATCAGCATCAGCATCTACATCTACATGTACATCATCCACACCATGAACACTCATTCCTATATCTCCTTCCTCACTTATAGGAGTAAGAAATCTTCCCATGGGACCACCTACACATTTTTTTTTAAAAAAAAAGAGAAAAAAAAGAGATTCATTGGTCTTTTACTTTCTTTGTTAAAAATGTTCATGTAACTTAGTCTATAACTCTAAACACTTAAAGTAGTTGCCTTCCTTTTCCTTGAGGAAGGTGGGGGGCAATCTCCTTCAGAAATATTAGATGTTGAAGGTGCATTGCTGTCAACTGGATCATCAGACTCCGGAATAGTTGTAATGACACTAATATCAAAGGCCATATTTTGATCTTCGAGCCATGATGGATCAGTTGGGAGAACAGGGCCTTCTTTCTCAGCAATCCATTCATCATCTGATTCAATGTGGTCCACCAATATTGGATCCATTGCTGCCCTTCTCTTCATGCTTCTTTCTCTCAGTTTCATATTATACATCGCATATACTAGAGAGTTGAGTTTTTGTTGCTCTAGCCGATTTCTCTTCTTTGTGTGGATCTGATCATGTGATGATCTATGTCAGTCAATTATCAAAGACTTGCTAATCTACTAAATAAAAATTAGCCAATTTAGAATATTGAATGGTACAAAAGTCACCTGCCCAAAAGTACTCCAATTTCTCTCATAGCCAGAAGCACTGCATATGAGGCTTAAAACTCGTACTGCAAACTTCGTAAGCTGTGGAGTTCTATCTCCAAAGCGTTCCCACCAATCAGCTACATAAATTAGTTATAATTTATAAATTAATTAAATACTTTCACCAATTATAAAAATATAATGTACATAACAATGAAAATATCAAAATATAAAATTATAAATTACCTATGGAACGCTTTGTCATGGTTTCGAGTGCAAGGTGAGAGCCAAAATCCCCTCTTCTCTTGTCATATTCATCCAACTGAATATCAGCATCAGCATGCTCCTCATGGGGGATCATCCTATCCATGCACTCATACAACCCCCTTTTTATCTCAGGGTGTGTAGAGAACTTATCTGAATACCGTATTTGAGGATTCAGATAGTACCCGGCTGCATGTAGAGGACGATGAAGCTGAGGAGTCCATCTTTCATCTATTTTGTTCCAAATTGGAACATATCTCTTTTTTACATCATTGCAATTAAATGCAATTTTCTCCTTCGCTGAGTCCACCAATTCATAAATGAACCCCATTGCTGGCCTCTCTTCCGAATCTACTTCTCTTAAAACGCTTACCAATGGCATGGTGCTCTTAACACATAAGGCAACATGAGGCCAAAACTTCGGATCAAACATTATAATAGCCTGTACCTTTATTCCTTCAGGTTTTTTAGCCCAAGAACATGAGCACCATTGTTCCGATGCAAACATGGATATAAGACCCTTCTTTTGCTTGTAAATACTTCGAAGGGTGAGGTATGATGTTGCAAAGCGTGTTACTGCTGCCCGTAGAAGCTCATGGTTATTCGTGAAGCTTCTCATCATGCTCAATACAATTCCATGCCTATAAATAAACTTCGTCACTGTCCTTGCCTTTTCAAGCGTTTCAGAATATATTTTCATTTTTCCAATATCCTCCAACATCAGATCTATGCAATGTGCACCACACGGAGTCCAATATATCCTTTTCCTCTTATTCATCAACTTCTTCCCAGCACTCACATAGCTTGAATGGTTATCCGTGATAACCTGGACCACATTTTCTTCCTCAATTTCTTCCACAATTTCATCAAGATATTTGAATAACAAATTCTCATCTTTTATTGAATCTAAAGCATCAATAGACTTGTAAAACATTGTTCCGATCGGAGAATTAATCAAAAAATTAATGATACTTTTATTCTTTCCATCCGTCCAACCATTAGACATAATTGAACATCCATAAGTTTTCCAGGAAGCTTGGTATGCTTTCATTAAACTATCAGTATTAGCAACCTAGTATCCATGTTCGCATCTCATGCATGGATGGTGGCTTCAATCCCGGTCCAAACTTGCCAATAGCCTCACACATTGCTGAAAAGTATGGGCTATTACACAGGTTGAATGACAAAGCATTTCCAAAAAAAAAAAAAATCTTCCAATCACTCTGCATACTTCTTTTCTTTCTTCCTTCTTCCACCTTGAATTCAATGTGGATTGACGTTGCTCACTACTAACAAATTGATCCATAGGACCCCTTGCTCTTGCCATTGGTTGATTACCAGAAGATCCACTACCAAGTTGGCTGCTAATGAAAGCATCATTACCCACACTAGCGCTATCACTTGCAGAGCTAGAGCCAGAAAGATATGTCGATCCCCCTCTCCAATATCTCGAAACACTTCATTTCTTTTATTTTTTTCATCGTGATATTCCTTTAAAGCCTTTCTACACTCCTCCTTGGCTTCTTCCGTCACTTTTGGGCACGGCTTTATCCCATTGTGGGTTCCGGCCAAATGATGCTTTAGGCGAGTCACGCCTCCCGTACATCTTTGACCGCAAAATTTGCATAGCACATAATTTCTATGAGATTGTCCAAGTGGATTATCAGCCACATATTTCCATGCAAAATCTCTCTCACTTTTTCTTCAAACATTCTTCTCTCTTTAGTTCACTACTTGACCAAAAAAAAAAAAAAAAAACACATCACAGATAAATCAGTGAATCACAAAAATAAACATATGCATACCATTTACACTCATACGCACATGGCACACCAGAGTGGGCTCACCATAGAAAATAATGCAAATCCACCCCTTCACGCACCTCAGTGGGCCCCACGTGGGCCACACCATAGAAAATAATGCACATCTCACCCCTTCACGCACTTCAGTGGGCCCCACGTGTGCCACACCATAGAAAATAATGTACATCCCACCCCTTCACGCACCTCAATGGGGCCCACGTGGGTCATACGACAGGGGAAAAAAAAAGGTATAAAGAACAACCAACCGACTGTAACTAGTATTTTGAAAGGGAAAAAAATGAGGAAAAAATTGAAAATACCAAGTTATTTTCATTGTACATCGAAAAAATCCAAAAAAAAGGTAGGAGCATACCTGTTTTTGTCTCGAGATGAGGTCGGTTTGCGCCTGGTTGGGAGAGAACCAGCGTCGGCAGCGTCGGATGGCCTCTCTGAGAAGATTTTGGGTCTCCAAATGGATCGGAAGGGAGAGCAGCAGCGTCGACAGCGTCAGATGGCCTCTCTGAGATGATTTTGGGTCTCCAAATGGATCGGAAGGGAGAGCAGCAGCGTCGGCAGCGTCGGATGGCTTCTCTGAGACGATTTTGGGTCTCCAAATGGATCGGGAGAGCAACAGCATCGAATGGCCTCTCTGAGACGATTTTGGGTCTCTAAATCGATCGGAAGGGAGAGCAGCAGCGTCGGATGGCCTCTCTGAGACGATTTTGAGTCTCCAAATCGATCGAAAAGGAGAGCAGCTGCATCGGCTGCTGCCGTTTGGGATCGGAAGTGCTTTAGAATTAGGTTTTTTGTTTTTTTTACTTAACTTCAGCTTGTGGTGTGAGTTCACCATTGTTTACTGCACTAAAAAAACAAAAAAAAAAAAGACCAAACAGGTAGTGTACACTACCTGCGCTACACGCTACATATCCGTAGTGTACGCTACGAGTGCGCTACAGGGAAAAAACGCTATTTCCAGCGCTACGTAGCGAAATCGCTACGCTACGCTACGTAGCGTACGCTACTGCTACGTTACCAACGCTATTTGATACACTGCGTAAACTTAACAAATAATAACTTTTTTTTCTGGTATTAAATTAAAATTTAACAAATTTATATAAATCATGTATTTTAAAAAAATTATATTTAAATTTAACTTTTTATGAAATTGATTTAAATCAACGAATTATAATTTAATTTATTAAATAAATTCCAAAGCTGATGAATTTGATTATTTTAATAATAAAATTTATTTAAATTATTAATTTCTGAAAGTTTAGAATTAAAAATAGATTTTAAAAAAATCAAATTATACTTTCAATAATTTATTAATTAATTTATATTATATTCTAAGCTAATTATGATTCATTTTTTTTTTAATTTTATATAATTTGAATATTAAATTAAAATTTGACTTTCAATCGTACCGATTTAATTTAACAATTGTTTTAAGGTATATTTCAAACTTTCAACAATTAAGCTAAATAATTAAATAAATTTTAAATAAAAATATCAATTACATAAATAATTAATTTAAGCAATATTACTATTAAAATTTTAGAATAAAATAACATAGTAATTAACTGAAAATTTCAAACTTCAAGTTAAGATCACCTACCTGATTTGAATTGTTGGACCAAAACTTATGTAGTACAAACCCGATGTATACACTCAATATGCACAATGTCTAAAATTAAGTCTTGATTGACTCACACCTATGCAACATGCACACTAGCTATTATTTTATGATTCTAAGTGTGACCCACACTCAAACTCTATCGGACCCACACTTATGATGTAAGCTCATGGTTACACCCTATTTATAGGACCTATGTCATAAATGTGCATGCACATGCTTCATATGTGAAACAAAATACGTGTCTTGGTGTTTCATGCATGAAAAATGAATTTTTAAAACTCCTATATTAATTACTAGTTTCATTACTATATTTAGTACTAAAACTACAAAGTTCCAACATACGTTGTCACCTCTCATGCTAATACCTTTATATCTATCTAAAATAATGTGCACATAAGCGAGATCTGATGTTAGAATACCATTCATTAGATGTATGCTTAGCTGGTTTAGATAATGAATGGGTTAGATTTCTAAATGGGCACTCGACATGGCATATTCCATTTCAATAGTCCAAGCAATACAATTTCTCATTGAATGGTTTTGATTGGTTAGACCATCTATTGGGAAGTAGGTCAGGGATTGAACTCTTTGGATGGTTTAGATTGATGTGAGGATACATTGACTAGTTGATAAATGTGAGTGCCATGAGATTTGAATGGTCTAGATGGGTAGTGTGTTTGGAATGCTAGACCTCACACGTTTCACACATTTTTTATTTTTTTCTTTTAAACTTGCATTTATATCCATTTATTTCTTATCTTTTTCGTATATGTGTCACACGTGTGGTGCATGGTGTGTGGTTTGATTTGGTATGTGCATGCATGCATAGGTTGGTTAAATTTTATCTAGGTTATTACACTTTTTCATTCATTTTCTTCCCAGGATCTACATTTATTTGCTGGGTTATTTTTGGTTCTCTAGTTACCCTTACCTTGCTCTCATTTGTGTATAACATTTTGCTTCTTCAGTTGCAATAGCTGCTCAATCATCACCCGTTTTCCACGGTTCAATGATCCATTCAAGGTATATAGTATAGGAGAATTTTTGGGCCCTTTATTTATTTATTTATTTATTTTTTATGTTTTGTAACCCATGCACTCACACCCCACACCCACCCACACACTCACACTACAGTGGATTTTCACCACAATGGGTACTCAAACCCATGGCCTCGTGTTGAAACTCTTGTGAGTCTACCACTGAGGCATGAGTAAGGACCCATTTTTTTTGGGCCCATATTTTGGTATTTTCTTTATAATATTTGACTGGTTTATTTCTTTAACTAGATTATTTATGTTCTATGTGCAGCTTCTGGAGACTAGGAGAGGACGTTGTGGAGAGTGGGCCAATTGCTTTACTCTCTATTGTAGATCTTTTGGTTATGAATCTCGTCTGGTTAGTTATTGCCTAAGGGTTTATTAATTGCTGTCGTTACGAAAATTACAAATACTGCTGCTGCTACTGGTACTGGTACTGTTGCTGTTTAATTTTTTGAGACTTGAGGTTAATTAGAATCTCCTTTGCTTAGTGTCTTTAAGTGAATTATATTCTGTCTACACATTATGCTGTTCTTGTGGTATGAAGAAAACCATTCACCTACTGGTTTATATCAATGTGGCCAGGTCTTCTGCATGAATCTTGATGCAGTTGGAAGATCTTTTCAAGAATGAGTGTTTATAAATTATACATGCCCTAGCACATTGTGTCCTTGTTCTTTTGTGGCTATTGTGATCCTATTGTTGAAGTCTCGTATTGGCACAGTGGATCCTTGCATAATTTATCACGCCCATTACACCAGTTGTCTAATCTTCAAAATAGTGCATTCATCTCGAGAAAGTTTACAGTTATTCATGAGTTAGGTTCTGTATGTTTGTTTCATGCCACCCATTAAAGGAACTCCACAAGTGAAGTTGCAGTGTTCCAAAATTTACAAGATATCAAGAAGAGCATGGAATCGAAGATTCATAAATCTCATTAGCACCTGAACTTTGTATCATGAATGGGTCACATTATGTGGTAATAAAAGATGCTAGCGACATGGAAGTGGGTGCCCTTCTTGCTCAAAGGAGTAATCAGAGGGTTACTCATTTGAGGCTTAAGCATTGAGGTTTGCCTCCAGGCATTTGCCTATTGCTTGGAGGTATATGCATCATGCCTCAAGGAGGGCATCCATGTCCTAAAAATATCTTTAGGAGCTAATTTGCTGTCATTATATAGGGTAGGTAGTCCATAATCCATATATTTGGAATATTGTACTTCTCAAGAAAGTTTTCGGTCTTGTTTGGTAGACGTGGGAAAAAATGCTTTGGGAGGCAATGCGGAGCCCACCCAACAAATTTTTGGAAAGCCCCATGTTTGGAAGAAACTTTACAATATCAAACGTGTTTTTTGTAAACTTAAATATGACATAAGTTTTCTTGAGATTAAAACGAAAACCTGGCCTTTTCTTTTTTTTGAAATTTGTTTTTTTTCGAATTCCCACCTGTCACAAGGACAGGAGTTTATTACATGGGTCCTGTGTAACACAAAGCTTTGTGGGGTGGTATCGTTCTCCCTACATTCGTGTGACGTCCACTTCATCCATCGGTTTCACCAGATCATGTTAGGATATGAACCTAAAAATGATTCAGATCCAAAACTCAAGTGGGCCACAACACAAAAGCAGTTGGGATTGAATTCCTACCATTGAAACCTTCTTGGGGTGCCCAAAAGTTTTGGGTCAGGCTGATATTTGTATTTTCCGTTCATCCTGGTGGGAATAGCATTAGTGAACTGGCTTGATGGCATGTAAACATCATGGTGGACCCTAGGAAGGTTTAAATGGTGGGCGTTTCCATTCCACTGTTCCTGTGGTGGGGCCCATTTGAGTCTTAGATCTGCCTGAATTTCAGTCTCATGTCCTACCATGATATGGTGAAACTGATGGATGGAGTGGGTATCATACAAACATCATGGTGGCCCCCACAAATTTTTTTTTTAAAAATTTTAATTAATTAATTAATTTTTTTTTATTTATTATTATTATTTTTTTGGTGACATGGGCTAGGGTCGGAATCTTCTTTAACTGTGACAGCTGGAAACATATGATCGGCAGAATTTTCAGATTATCTTGCATTTTGTCATTTATTGTTCAAAAACTTGAGATGTGTCAGCCCACCCATATGGTTTATGTGGAATCAAAACAATTCAAATAATTAACTACATAATTTCCACCATAAATACTAAGTATAATCCTAATCCAAAATTTAGGTCGGACGCACCATAAGAAAAAGTTAGGATGGGCTGCTCACCATTAGTTTTGTGTAGGGCCCACCATAGTGTTTATATGCCATTCAATCCATTCATCTGATGCGCTTCATCTAGATGAAAGAATTAGCCCAAAATCACAGTATTACAGCACTCAGGTGGGCCATATGACATGAATTTAGAGGTTTTAGGTATAATTTTATGGGGTGGCCCACGTGAGTGTTGAATTAGTCTGATTTTTGGATCAAGGCCAAGCAAGTTGTGGTCTACCCAGTGGATGACATGGATTTCATGCATGCTAAGTCGTTTACACCACATTAATGAAAGTAACTTAGTAGGTACCCAAGTGTTTTCCTATTTACTATACCAAAGAGTTCCTATTAATGATATGGGCCATCCATCATCTGAGGCCCACCTTTGATAACAATCCCTTTTGGAAGTTTCTTTGATTAGATGCTCCTAATATTCTGATCAATGGCCAAAAAAAGGACGGTCCATATTGACTAGAACAAAGTTTTGATTAGTGATATGAACCGTCCATCATGTGGGTATGAGCATGAACTTTGATTGCTTGTCTCTTTCAAAGTCACTTTGATTTGATGGTCATAACCATCTGATCATGCCTAGGAAAATGAACGATCCGACTTGATTATAATAGAAGTCCAATAATTAATTCGGGTTGCCCATGAAGTTGTGGTCTACTCAGTGTTCGAATTATCTCCAATATTATCTTTATCTCCAGCTCAGCGATACCGATAACACCGGTAGCAATACCGATAACATCGGTAGCGATACCGATAATGTTGGTAGTAAAGAAATTTTAGGTATTAGCAATGTATCGCTAAGTATCGCCAACGTACCAATATCGCTAATGTAATCACCAATATTTTCAAGTATGTAATTTCTAGGTGTCGCCTGTATTGCCGATGCATCAACATCACCAATGTATCACCAATATTTTCGACTATGTAAATTCTAGGTAATGCTTGTTTCATAAGTGTATCGACAATATTTCAATAATATCGCCAACGTATTGATATCATCAAAATTTTGTTTATTAGAAATTTTTTTATTTCATAGGCACATGGTTGTATATAGTATTCAACTTGTCATTGATAATGCTGATAATATCTCGATATTACTGATATCGTAATATGCGTGATATTGAGACCATAATTTTTCGTTTCCTTTACAATTGTTGATGATTTCTTGGTGAAACATCATGTATTGTTGATATTTTACAATATCAATGGATGTTGGTATGGAAGGTTGGATGGCTAAATAGGTTGGTTAGGATGGTTGGACCGATTTCTTACAGCAACACATGTTTTAAGGCCCTATTAAATGGAAACTTGTTATGTATGCATTCTTTTTGCAATTTTTTTTTTAATTATTTTTTTTAATTTCTAAATATGCAAATATGTACATTTTAACTTCTCTTAAAATTTCACTAAAAATTTCACGGTTTTCCCCATGTTTCCTCGCATTTCCGGTTATCACCAATTTTATCGGCAATATCGATATTTTTTCAATATCCTGGCCGGCGAAACTTGTAGCGATACTGATCTTCGAACACTGGGTCATCATGTTGTATTATTTCATATAAAATAAATTTTCCAAACACTAGCGTCTAGACAACATTGTAAGAAAAATAGATAAAATAGATAGTGTCATCCAAATGATATTTGCATATAAAATTTGATTTCTGGAGCTATGTTTGAAATTTTGATTTCCGTAGAAAATATGCTTCGAAATTTTTTATTTTATTTATTTTTTACTTTTTTCAAGATGTAGAGTGGCTACCAAGCAGGACCTTAACCTTTACTTCATTTAAGGTCTAGTCATTTTAGATGTAGAGTTCTATTTAGTTATACAACACTGTTCTTTCCAATTATCTTCCTTGTCTACATTATATTAATTGATGAAAAGAAGAGATGTGATAGAAATTCCAAAGAAATTGCCATTACCAAAATGGTTCATGTGGAAGAATCTATGAGATATAAGGTCGAACATGTGTTCCTTGTTTACTTAACCCACGCTTCATTTCCAGATCTTGGATTTCACTGATCATGTATGGACAGAATGTTTTTCAGAATATTTGGGAAGGTAATGCTTCATTTTCTGGCTGCTTGATTTACTTTCCTTTTGAAAGTACGTGTTTTACTCATTGATGCTGAGTTTTCTATGCGATCATGCTAATGTCGAAAGCATGATGTTTTACTTTTATGAAAATGTAGATGGATGCATCTTGATCCTTGTGAAGGAATATATGACCGTCCATTGTTATATGAAACTGGGTATCTTCTTTTACCATATCTTTAATTGTTCTTGTGCTCAATATATATTCAAATATTACTAGCAGACTTCTTGTTGTTTTCATAATTGTGTCTTTTATAGGGCTACTAGTTGCTTCTGTGTTTCAGTCGATTTCTTTTATTTTTTACTTTTTACATAACATTTTTCTTGCAGCTGGAACAAGAATCTGACTTACGTAGTTGGTATTGCAAAAGATGGAGTTCATGATGTCACTCGACGTTACACAAGGAAATGGCAGGAGGTAAATATGATCATTTGTTCCATTTTAGTACATGCGCCTAAACTTCTTTGAACTTTGATTCTGAATAGATATTTCTTTGCTGCTTATGTTATGTATTTCAGGTTCTATCTAGACGGAATATTACGACAGAGCCTATTGCCTCTGCTGTTCTTTTTGACATTACAGATGAATGTCGGAAAACCCTTAATTCTCAAGCAATTTCAAAACTTGAAGATCGTGACAGGAAAGAAGCAAAAGAACTTGATAGAGGACTCTTTCAAGATGCTGCTTTGATATCATTACCAGGAAGACAAAGTGGGGCCAAGGAATGGCGCATAGCAAGAAGCGAACTGGGTACCAATGACAGTGATTCTTTGAGTTGTTCTTCATGCCCAGTCCGTATTTGTGTAGATGACCATGTTACAAAGATCTATGATGCCTTCTCTCATCTCTTGTCTCAATTAGTTAGTAGCGGTATTTCCAAAGACATAACTCTAGAAATGTTAGAGATGCTCAAAAGGATGCTGGTCAATCTTCAGAAAATCTCTTTTAAAGTGCGCAGAGCTACTATAGATTCAAATTCTAATGCCTCATTCTGCTCCAAGCATCAAGTTATGCCTTATGTATATGGGTTACTTTCTGCTCTTTCCCTGAAGAGGGCATCAGAGACAGATGGAAGGGTGGACATTTGTTTGGCTGGTGATCCTGTCAAAACTTCTTTAGCTTTGCCTGTGGCATTAGATGCCCTTGACGATGCCATTTTTAATCTTAACAATATTAAAAGCTTCAGTAGAGAATCCCTCTTTCTACCACTATTGAAGTTCAACAGAATATCTTCCGGCTCAGTCCTTGCAAGTGGTGAAGAGCTTCCTTTTGGAATTGTAAGTTGCATTTTGTAGAGGCTTCTTTTATGAATTTCATGTTGAACAATCAGTGTGAGTTGCATGAAATGTCTTTCTATAACACTAAATGTTTACCATTAATTTTCAGGCTACATCAGCATTTGATGGTATTCGCATTTCTAAATGGGAAGAGCCAAATGGTGGCAAAGGTGAAGAATACTGAAATGATGTTCCTTGTATTAGAGTTACTATTCGTACAATTTTTGTATGTTACAATCATTCTTTGTACAATGGATTTGAAGGGTGGAAGTTTTGGTACCTAATGGGAAATCATGATATGGCACTATGGATAGGCTAGCACTGGATTGGACCAACCTATTGTTAAGTCCCTTGATATACATTGATACACCATCCTTTAACGGCTCGAGCTTTTAGAATAAGTGGTTGTTTGAGATGGTGTCAAAGCAAAAGGTCTTGTGTTCAAATCCCGGGAGCAACGATTATGCCTTTGATGCAGGACAATTAACCACTTACTCTCAAAGCTCGAACTGATAGAGCATGGTGAATCAATCCCTTTATCTCATAGCCCAGGCCCCACCCTAAATGTATCCTTGCATCCCACAAGCCACCTCACTTGAGCCTGGTGTGAAAATGCCCCTGCATTAATCACCTCCTGTGAGGAGTCTCGAATATGAGACCTCCCGCTCTGATACCGCTTTGATGCAGGATAATTAACCACTTGCTATAAAATCTCGAATTGATAGAGCATAGCAAATCAATCCATTATCTCATAGCCTAGGCCCCACATCCCATGGGTTAAGACTTCGGCCGAACCCCCTCGTGGGCCCTACATCCCATGGGTTAGGACTTCGGTCGAACCCCCCTCGTGGGCCCCACTTCAAATGGGTTCCACTTCACACGAGTCACCTGCTTCACACGGGTAGGGCCTGCCTCACACGAGCCACCCGCCTTACACGGGCCACCCACCCCGAGTGTGCCCTTGCATCATACAGGCCACCCCGCTTGAGCCCGATGTGAAAATGCCCCTGCATTAGCCTCCCTAATATATTCTCCCATGGGTGGGCGTTTATGGTGTAAGTTGTGAGTGTCCCTCCATCCTTGCCCAATATGTTCCTGTGCAGAGTTCCACCCCGCAAGTGTGGGGTATTGTTAAGTCCCTTGATATACATTGATACACCATCCTTTGATGACTCGAACTTTTAGAACAAGTGGTTGTTTGACAATATTGGAATATTAAGTTAGTAGTGTCATTTTTGTAAATATGATATTAGTAGGCTTATTTGCAAATATTGTATAAAGTGGGCTGTTATGATGTAATAAAGTAAAAAAACCCTACCTACATATTGAATAAGATAATAGAGTGATCTCTCTCTCTCTCTCTCTCTCTCTCTCTCTCTCTCTCACATTTTTCTCCCATCTCTCTCACATTCATCCTCTTCGGTTCTTTCATTCTTCATAGTATCAGAGCCTTTGTCGATCCAACCTGTGCAAGACCAATATACATCAGATCCTCCTCGTCAAGACATCAAATCTAGGTAAAAAGGAGTTCTACACAAAAATCGAGGAAGCCATGTGCTGACGTTGGCAATCCACCATTCGTACGGATAAGTTTTCTCCTAAATCTCTACCACTTAGTGCGGAATCATGTAAGAGGATTTATGACTATTTTTCTGGAAATTTTTTTTTGAAGAAGATTAATATTCTTTATGGATATTTCTTTTATGATTCTGCTGCTGAGTTATGGAAATCACTCAATGACACTTATGGAACAATCTCCAATAAGCCTTGCATCTTCCAGCTGAATACAGAGCTGTATTCTCTCATACAGGAGAACCTTTCCTTCACTAAGTATTTTGGGGCCTTGAAGAGTTGGTGGGAAGAATTGAGTCATTTGCAGCCCCTCGGTGAACTCGTCGACACTCACAGTGCTGAAATTGTGAAGAATCGGGAGGATGAAGCCAAGACATAAATTCCTAGCAGGGTCGAATAATGAGTACGAGGCATTAGGGACTAAGCTTGTTGCCACAACTCATTTTCCTACGCTCCAGACAACATATTCTATAGTCCATTCAAAGGAAGCCTGCCGGTGAGTTATGTCGGCTCCAACCTTGATACAGGAGAGGACTGCCTATACCTCTACTACTGTTCCACCTGGCGATATGAGTGGTGGTTCAGATACTCGAGGCGGGTTCTCATCTAGAGGACGTGGTAGAGGTAGGAGGAGATTTTTCTGTACCTATCGCAATTGTTCAGGACATTCCCAGGAGCGATGTTTCAAGCTACATGGCCTCCCTACTACCCACGTGGTAGCTTCTGATGATACTGGACATACTTCCGATATTTTTGGCATTCCTCCTACCGACTCCTCTCATATGGATTCTATTACTATGACTAGGACATATGTGATGGAGCTTCAACATTTCAGATCCCTTCAACTTCATTCAGCCACACCTACATCTGTCTCATCAAAGTCATCTATCTCTTCCTTTGTTGCTACGACAGGTACTGCACTTCTTGCCTCCTCCACTCCTGCCACTTGGTTTATAGATTCTGGGGCATTCGATCATACTGGTATGAACAATTGTCTTCTTCCTTCCAACACTTCTTCTTATAGTCATTCAGTTCGTCTTGCTGATGGGACTTCTACCCCATGTAAATTTGTTGGCTCAGTTTCAGTTTCTCCTACCCTCACCTTATTTAATGTTTTATACATTAGTTCAATGCAAATTTGATATATGTTAGTTGTCTGACTAGCATATTAAATTGCAGTATGACTTTCTTTGCATCTCATTGTGTTTTTCAAGACTTGAGTACGAAGAGGATTATTGGTGCGGGGTATGAGTGTGGTGGTCTCTACTTCTTGCGATAGGGAGAGGTTGTTGCTACTAGTGCTTCCGCTACATCTCGTTCATTTGTTTCTCAGTTATGCAATTTAGAGTCCAATAAAGCATCTACTGCCATTTGGCATGCAAGACTAGGTCATGCGTCCTTTAGAACTTTACAATCTCTCGTTCCTCAATTTAATAAAATTAGTGGTGCTTACTCTAAATGTGAAATGTGTCAGTTGAGTAAACATGTTAGAAGTTCATTTCCTATTGTTGAGCATCGTTCTGATAAAATGTTTGCATTGATACATTATGAAATCTGGGGACGCAGTCCAGTTGCATCTTTGGATGGTTTTCTTTGTTACGTTTATTGATGATATCTTTCATGTGACATGGATGTATTTGATGTGTTGCCGTGATGAACTGTTTAACTTAGTTTGATCATTTCATCAAAAGATCCAGACCCAGTATGATTGTGCCATTCAGAACCTTTGTTCTAATAATGGTGGTGAGTATACCTCAAATAACTTCAAATCATATCTCCAAGAGCATGGCATTCGGCATCAACTTTCTTGTGCCTACATTATGCAACAAAATGGAGTGGTAGAGAGCAAGAATCACCATCTTCTTGATGTTACTCGCTCTCTTTTGATAGGAATGAAGGTCCCCAAGTCATATTGGTCTGCAGCTTTGTTAACATCGTGTTATTTGGTTAATCGAACACCTACTCATGTCCTTAAGGGAGATATTCCAATACGTGCATTGAAACTTACCTGTCCTTTGTTTGTTGTCACTCTTAAAGTGTTTGGCTGTGTCTGTTTTGTGCATTCATTAGGTCCCTCTAAGGACAAATTTGCCAATCCGTCTATTAAGTGTATTTTCATTCGATATTCTCTTCAACATAAGGGCTATAGGTGTTATGATCCATCTACAAGGAAATATTGTGTCTATGGATGTGACCTTCTTTGAAGATCGTCCATTCTACTCTTCTTCGTCTGAAAATGCTGATGCAGTTGAGGCAAATCATTTTCTGCCGCTATCAGCTATTGATACTTCTCCTTCTGCATCTCCTTCGACACCCTTGTGGCTCCTCACCTATGTTCAACAATTGAGACCATCACACAGACCGCTATATTAATAGCTCCTCTTCTAGTCTCAGCTATCTCTACTGCTAGTCCTTTATCCCCTGTCGCTTCTCGCACCTGTAGTCATCATCCCACATTACATCTTATTTCTAATTTTGTCTCATATGAGTCTATTTCACCATCGTATTGTGCGTTCTTAGTCGCCATTTCATCTTCCACTATTCCTAAGTCAATGCTTGAGGCTCTTTCAGTTCTTGCTTAGAAGCAAGCAATGGAAGCAGAAATGGTTGTTCTTCATAGAAATGACACCTGGGATCTTGTTCCATTACCTCCATGTAAGAGTACAGTTGGGTGCAAATGGGTGTTCTCCATAAAGTATCGGGCTGATGGATCTATTGAGTGCTTCAAAGCTTGTCTGGTGGCTTAAAGGCTACACATAATTTTGGGGTTGATTACAATGAAACCTTCTCAGTTGCGACAAAGTTGAATTTGGTTTGCTTGATTATTTCCTTGGCCGCCAATCTAGATTGGCCTCTATTCTAGCTGGTATTAAAATGCCTTCCTTCATAACGATCTGGAAGAAGAAGTGTATATGGATTTACCTCCTAGTTTTCAGCTTAAGGGGGATTCTGGGAAGGTGTGTAAGCTAAAAAAGGCTCTTTATGGCCTTAAGCAATCTCCTAGAGCTTGGTTTGCTAGATTTAGTGCTGTTATTCTCTCCTTCGGCTTCAGAAGATGTCAAGTAGATCATACAGTCTTCATTCATATCTAACAAGAAGGCAGAACTATTATACTTGTCTATGTGGATGACATTGTTGTGATTGGGTATGACTTGGAGTTTATTGATCAAGTTAAGCACAAGTTGAGCAAAGAATTTGAGATCAAAGATTTGGGTCCATTGCAATACTTTTTAGGGATTGAAGTTGCCCGTTCATCTAAAGGCATCTTCATATCCCAAAGAAAGTATACTTTTGATATGCAGAGTGAGACTTGGAAATTAGTTGCTCGTCTAGCTTTATCTCCTACGAACCAAAAGCACTTGTTGCATACATCTGAAGGTGAGAGTTTGACAGATTCAGGTATGTATCGGAGACTAGTTGGAAAACTGATCTACTTGACGATTACAAGACCGGACATTGCTCAAGTTGTAATTATTGCCAGTCGATTCATGCACTTGCCAAAGGTGGCTCATCTGCATGTTGTACATCACATATTGAGATACCTGAAGTCATGCCCAGGACATGATATTCTTTATATGAATCATGGACATGTTACTATTATTGGCTATTCTGATGTTGACTGGGTAGGATGCTCAATGGACAGAAAGTCTACTTCTAGCTATTGCACATTCGTTAGTGGCAACTTGGTTACATGGAGAAGTAAAAAATAAGTAGTCGTATCTCAATCCAGTGCAGAAGCAGAGTATAGAGCTATGGCTCATGGGGCTTGTGAACCCTTGTGGTTGAGATTCATTATCATGGAACTAGGTTTCCCTATCACCTCAATTATTCCTCTCTATTATGACAATCAGGCTACCATCCATATTGCGTCTGATTCAGTCTTTCATGAGGGGACTAAACACATTGATGTTGATATACATTTCATTGGAGAGAAAATATCCTCTGGATTACTGGCCACTCCATTTGTCAAATCTACAGGACAATTGACAGACATGTTTACAAGGGCTCTTGGCTCTCCCATATTACAAGAAATCTCTGACAAGTTGGGTATGACAGACATTCATACACCAACTTGAGGGGGAGTGTTGGAATATTCAGTTAGTAGGGTCATTTATGTATGATATTAGGGCTTATTTGCAAATATTGTATAAAGTGGGCTCTTGTGATGTAATAAAGTAAAAAAACCTACATACGTATTGAATAAGATAATAGAGAGATCCCATGTTTTCTCTCTTTCTCCAAACCTTCTCTCTCACATTTTCTCCCATCTCTCTCACTTTCCTCCTCGTCAGTTCTTTCATTCTTCATCTACAGGCCCATGAAATGGACTTACTGAAAAGTGGGGTTCAGGCTGTATTTTTTTATGATTCTGGTAGGGTTGAGTCCACAAAAATTTGCCCTCCCAAGTGATATGGTTGGTCTTAGCTGGCATTGACCTGACCTGATCCATCTATATGTTATTCATCACCACTGCTACAACCATCATCATTGTTTAGCATCAGCTTTCTGCCAGTAATTCACAGTTGGCTCTGTCTATATATATCTTGTTTATATTAAATAAAGTGAGCAATATAAATCAATAAGTATGTGCTTGCTTCAGCATCAAAGATACATTGTTAGTTTTGAAATGTTTCAGATTTGAGTCTTTCTCATTGTAACTAGTTTTTTTTTCTGGCATTGGGTCATGTAGGATCACGGTTTAGACTCAGAACTGAAAATCGGTCCAGTTTATGGCATGTTTGGTTGCCCAAACAGTTGTGTCCGGATAGTCTTATCTAGATAGTATCACTATCTATGGTTTGTCAACCATTTTTTGGCACTAATTCCAATAAAATCGGAGATTGTCTCCAAAAGGTAGCCTCTTAACCCAGATAGTGCAATCTCTACAAATTAGTAGAAACACTCATCCTGCTATGTTGCCAATAACAAATACCATTGCCATTAAAGTACACCAGCTCAATGTCCAATTTGTGCAACATGTGCCCCATCCATCTTCAAGGGCGCCATGTGCCACCATCAATTGTCAATCTCCCCACATGTGCAACATGTGCCAATGCTAGTGGGTGCATGTGCCACATGTGCTGCCATAAATATGCAAGGACCCGGCATGTGCCTCTATCAATCTGCACACACCCAACAAGTGCATGTGTGCCAATGTACCAAATGTGTACAGGTTCTACGTGTGCCAATGTGTCAAATGTGTACAAGTGCCATGTTTACCAATGTGCCAAATGCGTACAAGTGCCATGTGTGCTTGCCCTTTCATCCCTATTCTAAGGCGTTTGACAAACAGTGGTTAGAACTGCATGCAAGCCTATCTAGAAAGGTCGTAGCTGGATAGATGTGTTCAAAGTAGTTAATCTGAACACAACTTTGATGATTACCAAATGGCCCCTTGTAAAACAGCTGTCTTGGTCTGATCCTAATCCAACCTAAGCCATATCTGACCATTGTCACCTCTAACCACATCTTAATTTTCATTTGACCTTTGATTACTTAAAATGCTTGATTGAATTACCCTGTAAGTAATTTGGATAGTCTGGTTGAACAACTGTGATTTCTCAACCATCGGTTTCATATTCATTGATGACGTGATGTACACTTAGTTCCCTTGACAATCTTTTTCAACCATTTACTGCTATAAATTAGACATTGACTGCAAAGGCAGTAGAATTTACTGCATTACTGACTGTATGAGGTAACTCTCTTGTGGTAATAGGTATGTTTATGGTAACATTATTCATGATATTTGTCTTGCGCAATGCTTTTAGAAGCAAAAAGCATGAGAAAAATTAACTGGAGACTAAAGATAATTGCAAAAAATTGTAAAACATAATAGACTATAAGTGAATATCCATGTACTGTGGAATGTAGACTCATATAACCAATCTATCTGCATAGATGTATGCATGCCATGCTAGCATGTAGTTGTCTCTGATTCCATCTTCATGATTTATGGTTGTGGACCCATCTATGCTGAGTTGAAATGAGGATCTCATTTTCAGCTGTTATTTTATTTGGATATATTTTGTTCTTTCTTGATGATTTTATTTAACAAGAGAGGTTTTTATCTATATATTTATATTTTTTAGTGTTTTCAAAAGCTTTGAGGCATGTGCCTTGTTGACACATGGCACCCAACCTAATGCTGTTTGTCCAGATCTTTTAATCAACCTAATTTTGAAGCCAAAGGCTGTCCTAGGATTATTAGAAGCCTATCTAAAGAAACTAGAGAGGTTTGGGATGCAGCTTGCAAAAGACTAGGGCCCACATCCCTTTTTATTTTCGGAATCTCTATGTTTTGGAAATCCAATTTCTGTGCCACAAAAGATCCTTTATTTATTAATTTATTTAATTTTATTATTATTTATTTAATTCCGGAGTTTCTGTTATGTGGAAATCCAATTCTGTGCCATAGAAACCCTGATTTTTTTTTATATTTTTTTTAATTTTTAATTTTTTATATATATAATCAGAGCCATGGATATTCAATTTGCATGACTCCAATAACCCTGTTTTAATGAACTCTTCTTCCAATTTAATTCCTAGTTAGAGTTTAACTAACTAATGGAATATTCTTCACTCCCCAAAACCTATTAATGCAGGACCAATGCGTGAAATCAAATAATGTGTGAGATCAATCAGCCAAATTAAATTAATTAATAAAAATCACAAATCCTTCTAACATCATCACGAAATCAAGATTCTAAGAGG
This sequence comes from Magnolia kwangsiensis, assembly GCA_037074715.1. NCBI lineage: Eukaryota > Viridiplantae > Streptophyta > Magnoliopsida > Magnoliales > Magnoliaceae > Magnolia > Magnolia kwangsiensis. Next base: position 74,245,482 of record CM073584.1, read on the forward strand.
AAATCATGCATAGTTTAAGCCCAAGTTGTCAAGCATTGTCCTACATGATCATTAAGCATGGAAAACTAACGTAGAGACATCCAAATAGCATATGGTTAGGTCTATTGTAAAGGGGAAGGTCTAATACTACATAGGGTTTACTAGATTTGGGTGTGGGTAAAGCTAGGATTAGGGAAGTTTGGGGAAAATGGTGAGATTAAGGCTAAATTGGGGAATTGGATGGAGGGATTAAAGGATTTAGGTATTATGAGATGGGAATTAGGGTTTTGGATGTAGGGAACTTAGGGATTTTAAGTTAATTGAAGGATTTGGGGATCTTTGGGAATTTTGGGGAAATTGGGAGATTTGGGGTTTTAGGGTTAGGGTTAGGGTTTTGGACAAGGGATAATGGGGTTTTGAAGGAAGGATCAAAGATGCAAGGGGGAAGAAAATATGGGCCGTACGGACCATCTGTGGGGCTTGCACATGTGGCCATATGCTCTCAAGTGTGGGGCCTGGATGGGTAGGGTCTGGCACGCATTTAAAAGGTTTGGTGGGAAATGGTAATGGGGAAGAAGGGAAGATGTTCGAAAAAGTTTTGAATGGCTTTGGGTGAAGAGAAGATGAGATTTCTACAAAATACCTCAAAGGAAAAATAACGAATCAATGGTTGATAACTAGAAACCTTGTACTCCCGTGATTGAAGATGGGCATCGCATTGATCTTCGTTCTAAATCGCATGGAACAAGTCGTCACATCGCATGAAGAAGAAGAAACAAAGAATCTTTGTTGGTTTTTTTTTTTTTTTTAATTATAATTTATAGAAATCCACCATTAGAGAGTTTCACTCCTCCCCTCTGTTTATAGTCTCAAGAGCTTTAAGAAAAGTACAAATTAGTCACTACTTCATGTCTTTTAACCAAACTAACCCTAGTCTAAGAAAAAACATATAAAACCACTCATAAAGTGTCCAAAAGCATAAATCAAATATGAAACTATCCTAAAACATATATATGTCCTATGGTGAAAATTTGTCTACGATCAACAGCCCTATCATGCACTCTATGTTGTCCAACGGTCCAAATCACTCCCTAAAGCAATCCATGTGCATCTTCTTAGTGTGGGGTCTTCTAGATGCTTGTACATGCATGCACAATGGGGTCTTCAAGATGGATACTCGCCTAGCCACAAAGAGACTAGGGCCCGCCTCCTCCTCTGATACATGCGCAAATGCTTACGTGATGTGATGTCCTCATTACCTATAGTTCCATCTATTGCAAAAGGCCATTTTTCTTGATAAAAATTGCCACACAAGCATACCAACCATGAGTCTACCTTAACCCCAACATCTTCCCTAGAAACCCTAGAAACCCATCAAACCTATAAGAAAAATCCAATGGATGAGAGAAAATCAAAAGAGAGGAAGAGGGATTAGAAAAGTGAAAGGGAGAAGGTATTTGGGTTTAAAGAACTTGGGAATTCCCCACACCTTTGGTAGGCTAAGGAGATTGCCTTAATTTGTTTGGTTTTGAGCAACATTCCTAGTAACCTCTTGGGTGGAGGATTTCCTTGATCTTTCTTCCCAATCGAACCTACTAGCGTTGCTTTCTGAAGAGAAGTTCAAGCTAGACAAGAACCTTCATTAGAGGTCGAATTTTCAGAATATCGGTATTGTTACACATATCAATGACCAGGGTTGCAGAAACATGTATCAGTATCGCTAATACTTGGAAAAATATCTCTATTTGAGGGAAAATAGGAAAAATGGTGGAATTTTTTAGTGAAACTTCAAGAGATGTTAGAAGACACATGTTTACACGTATGAATCAAGATATTGCACAAAACAATTATACATAAAAAGCTTCCATTTTATGGGGGCCTATGCATGTGCTGTAAAAGAATTAGTATAAAATTTGTAGCCAATCAATAAATCGACCAACACTCATTAATATATAAAATTTCCAAGTTAATTAATAGTGAAAAACATATTTTCCAGTATAAAAATCGAAAAAATTAAGATTTCACGAATTTCTCCCCTTTTCACTTAAATATATTTTTTTTGGCCACAAATCCATATCAATGCATGAGAATCATACATGGACACGGATTTCCATTGCAATGCATGCTAACATTTGGGGGAAAAAGTTTCTACTGATTTTTCACCACCTTTGAGTTTTGGCTCATCTTTGTTTCATGTTGTGACTTCTCCCCAAATCCAAACTTGATTCAATAAAACTAGAAGTGACCGAAATCACCCCATGAACAAAATTCCAAAAACCCACCTCTTGAATTAAAAAAACAGAGATTTTTTGCAGTTTTTTTTTTTTTTTTTTTCAAATTTCTGTCAATTTTCACCTATTTAAAGATGTTTCCACGGTACTGGGGATATTATCATTGGATTTTTTGGAAATGTTATCGTCAATACTATGGAACTTTTATAATGGATTCTTCTCAAAATATCGTTGATACTGATAATATCACAAAATATTGCCAACATTATCCAAAATATTGGTGATATTTGGAAGATTTTAAACTACCAGCAGTTTTGGTATCATTGATCTGGCGATACCAATGATATTGGCGATATTATCAATAATATCGCCAATAGTTAGAACACTTTAGAGCATAAGGACCTCTTCGAAGATGGAGTTTACGACACCTAGCTAGCTACATTCCCTTATTTGCTTTCACTGATCATATTTTTATTATCTAAACTGCACTTAACTCGCCAAAATTCTGTCATCGTAATTTTAATTCCCGGTAAGTGGAGACCATGCATTGAGGTGAGCGGGGAAGGGTGCTTAACACCTTCCTTCTCTATTTTTGACATCCTTGGCTAAAGTTCGTTGTACACAAGACTATTGATTGGAACCATTTCCAAAACTGTACTCATCAGATGTTTGATTTCTTGGTCCCTTGGAATCCAAAAAAAGAAAAAGAAAAAGAGAGACCGGTGGCTACTCCATAATTTTACATAGATAATTTCCTGCAGGTTAGCCAGTTTTTTCCACATGCCTCAATCTGAGGTGCACCCAAACATGATGATGGTGGTGTTACTGAGAAACGAGCGGTAAGGTAGTGGTAGTGTTGGCATCTGAGATAGGAAATGAGAGGTAAGGGCCTGGAAAACGAAATGACATATCTTCATGACCTCTCAACTGGTGTGTGAGATATGTAACAAGAGGTAAGGGCCTAGAAAACGAAATGACATATCTTCATGTTCTCTCAACCTTTTGGAGCAGAATGTGGTTACAAAGCATTTCAGTCAGATAGGCAGTGGTTATTGATCAACTCTGGGACTGCAACCTCAGATCACTTAATTGGAGTGGGTTGGTATAGGAAATGAGTTTGATGAGGTGGAGATCCTAGAAGGGGTGGGACGCTTGAGCTCAAAAACAAGGAGAAAGGTTTACATGCATCATTGCAATAATCGAAAATCTTCAAGAGTTTACCATAGCAAGTGGCATTGGTAATGCATGTATTAGGATTCATTGGCATGTTCAAAGTGTTTTCTGGATGAGATCATCATCTGAGAATATTAAAATATTTCTGTAATAATGATGATGTCATTGGAGAAAAGTTCAACCTAGAAAGACCATGACAGTTACATATTGTGGCTAGAGATGCAACCAAGAAAGATCATGACAGTCACTTATTGTGACTAGAGATGAAGTAGCATGTACTTTTAAGAGGGAACTGAATGATAGCCGTAGACGCTGTAGGGTCATGGAATGCAGTTGCAGAACAATATGTTACTGGTTGAACTAGTTGTCTATAGTTAATAATGAGCCAAAACCTGTTATGATCCTGCAATTTTGACACTGAAGGAGAATATAACAGTCGGAATGACAAGGTTTCCCAGCACCATGCAGACTCATGAATACTGGTCCTCGATACAGATTGTTATGGAGAATTTTTTCCATCGCACCACATATGGTACAAGACTTTCCATGTTCTACCTCGATATAGGAAGATGCCCAAAAAGAGTATGATGAACATGCTCTTGACCATGGTTTGCACATTCAATCGAGTACTCGGAAGAGTTGGTTATTTGATTCATTTTGGTTGTTTTCTTTATAACTCATCTTAGAAAAAAATCTTTAAAACTTTATAAAAGCTTGTTGATTTTTATCAAATAATTTCCTAAAAAACCTAGGGAAAACCCCAAATCGGGGGCTTTATTTATGTATTTATTTATTTTATTATTATTATTATTATTATTTTTTGAGGGCCTCAGTTTTTCATCTTTATATATGTTATGGTTCGAACTTGAGTGGGAATCTTTTTATTCATTTACTATTGATTTAACCTTTCCTAGATCTAATGATCTACATTGCTTTTGCACAATGGAAGGCCCTTATTGGAGTCGCTCACTAGCAAGGCTCAAAATTGGTGTATCGGTAACATATCACTCATGACCAATACGGTTCCGTATAGCCTCGTATCACCACCCTGTATTGGGCTGTTTTGGGCCGATAAGGGTTGATACATTCATATCATTCATAGAAATTACTAGTACATATAGGGCGATACGTATTGTTTATTTTTTTATTTTTTTATAATAATGCTTTGAACCTTGCTCACCAGCCCCACCTTGTTTTCAGTTACATCTGAGGATTGATAGGGAGAATGTTTCACAATCCAAGGATTTGAAGCCAAACAAATGATAGTGATAGGGTGTACACAGACTTTATGAGTTCAAACAAAGCCTGCTAGAGTATGCATTGCGCATATTTAATTTCATGTCAGGTATAATACTTCCTGCTAGTACTGAGATGCTTTCTCTAAAAGATGGGTTCTAAGGAATAAAATCAGAATTCCTTAATGATGGAAAAATTCATTGACAAGATTTTTTTTAAAAAAATATAATTGATGCCTCAGTGCACATATGTTGATGATGATGATGACGATGACGAGGATGATACTGATGATTTCAAAGATGGCATTCTCATAAAGCAAGCGATGTCGGATATGATGTCAAAGGTGGCATTCTAATGAAGTCAAAGATTTAGGATGATGTTGTCAAAGATGACATTCTAATGAAGTCGAAGATGTAGGTAGTGTTTGAAGTACTGGTATCCCTACAAGTTTCGCTACCTAGGGATACGGAAACAATATTGATATCGTTGATAATATCGCCGATAACTAGAAATGCGGGGAAACATTGGAGAAACATGGGGAAAAGAGTGGGATTTTTCAGTGAAATTTCAAGAGATGCTAAAATACACATTTGCATATTTAGAAATAAAAAAAATGCAAAAAGAAGAAGAAGCATACATAGTAAGTTTTCATTTAATGGGGGCCTAAAAGCATGTGTTGTCGTAAGAAATCAGTCCAACCATCCCATCCATCCAACCATCCATCTATCCATCAAAGCATTCATCCAAACATCTATTAATATTTTAGAATATCAGCAACACGATATTTTGCCGAGAAATTGTTGATAGCTAAAAAGGAAACGAAAATTCGTTGTCTTGATATCGCCCATATTGCTTTTGGATAAATTGAACACTGCATACAACCGTGTGGCCCCCCCCCCCCACCCCCCCCCCCCCCAAAAAAAAAAAAAAAAGAAATGGATTTTTTTTAATAAACAATTTTGGAAATATTGATACATTGATGACATTATCAAAATATCATCGATACACTAGCGATATAAGTGACACCTCAAATTTACCAGTTGAAAATATTGGCGATACATTAGCGATATCAATATATTGGCAATACAATTGATACCTAGAATTTACATAATTGAAACTATTGGAGATAAATTAGCGATATTGATACATTGGCGATACTTAACGATACATCGCCGATACCTAGAATTTCTGATACTACTAGTGTTATCGGTATTGGTACCTACGTTATCGGTATCGCCAAGCTGGAGATATGAGAATATCGGGGATACTTCAAACAATGGATGTAGGATGAATATTGGAGGCCTCAAGAAGTGCATTGGAGAGATCTCACAAATAATTTAAAAAAAATAAAAATCTAAAGAAGTCCACAACTGCTCATGAAGTCTGTTTTTCTCTCTTATTTATCATGCTGGTGGAGAACAAAAGCTTGAGAAGCAGTCGACACATTATCTGCAAGCGTAAGACTACTCATTTGCTGATTGATGGTTAACAAGGATGGCCTTTGGGCAACTGAGAAATGTTTGAATATAGCCTAACCACCTACCATAGCAACTTAGAATGCTTTAGTTGCCCTAAGGTTACTTAATTTCTTTTGTTTTATGTATATGATTCAATATGTCTCTCTTAGCAAAGTATCTACTCAACATTCAGATAATTTAGTTATTATTATTATTATTATTATTATTATTATTTATTTTTATTTTAACACACACACACACACCCCACACACTCACGCTAGTGGAATTTCACCGCCTATGGGTACTCGAACCCTTGACTGGGTGTTGAAACTCTTGAGAGTCTACCACCCGATAATTTAGTTTTAGTTCTCTGTGATGTTTACTCCCAAAATATGACAAATCTGTGTACAAGTTATCTTCAAGGTATAGTTCATGATCATTTTTGTTTGTTCTCTCTTAATCCAATACTGCCCAAGAAAGTTATAATGTCACCATTTTCAGAATTTGGAATTCAGTACTGAAGTATTTACGAGTGTTATATAAGTTCTTTTCCCGCCCTTTAATTAATGGGAGAATATGTAAAAAGGTATAAAAATGCCTCAATGCTTTGGGTTCTTATACCCTCAAGGCTCTTAACAAATGGCTTCATCCTTTAGATCTTTAAAAAATATATTCTTGCATGAAGTTGCACATGTTGCCTATCAAAATAATAATGATGATGACGATGACAACGACGATGACAATGATGATGACGTAATAATGATAATGTTAATAATAGTAAACAAACAAATCATTGTCATCATTATCTCATCATCTAATTCTTATCCCAATTAATTAGGGTCGACTACATGAATCTTGTTCTGCCATTCCACTCTATCAAGGGAGAAACCTTTAGTTAGATGATAGATCATCAAATTATTTCTTACCACCTTTGGCCCTCAATCCATTTCCTTTAGGCCATCCCCTTGCCCTTTTTTAGCCTTCAACTTTTACCAGCAAACTCCTAATTGGTGCAGTTTTTGGTCTCTGTTGCACACAACCATACCAATTAAGTCTTTCCCTCATCTTGTTAACTATTGGTGCTACTCCTAAGTTCCCTCAAATGCAGTCATTTCTAAGTCGCTCCTTGTCTTGCCACTTCCATTTCAACACCCTCAGTTCAGCTACGCTTATCTTATGAACATGTTGTTCTGTAGCTGCCTAACATTCTATCCAATAAAGCATGGTTAGTCTTATAACAATTTTATAAAATTTTCCTTTCAGATTAAGTGGTACCCGATGATCACATAGAACTCTAGAGGCACATCTCCATTTCTTCCACCTGGCTTGAATTCTATGCACAACATCTTAATTGGCCCAAGGTATTGAAAGTGGTCATTTTGGGGTACTTCTTGGTCAGCAATTTTAAATATGAGAAGGAAAAAGGAAAGAAAGAAAGAAGTAGAAGAAGTTGGCCATCTCATGTTTAAAAATATTCAAAAGGATTTTTGAAATGCGGTTAGAAGGGGTTTTCTATAATATGGGTTCAAATAGGGACTTATTTGTGATTTTTAAATATATATATATATATATATATATATATATATATTAAAGAGGGGGAAAAAACGTCCCTATGTTTTTCCCAAAACTTCCTCTTTTCTTCTTTTTTATTCTCTTCTCCTCCATCTCTCTTGTTAGGGTTTTATCCTCTATTCTTCTTTGTATCAGAGTAGGGAAACACACTTGTGTTTTCTCAGCTGTGAGTTTTGGTGCTGTTGTGACAAGTAGGGCTGTATGACTGATGTCAGCAGTCATATGGTCTCATTTTTTGGCCTGACGAGTACTGAATTTGAATCACATTAATTTTTGTGACTTTTTGGGCAAAGTTGTAGTGGATTTGATGAAGATCTGAATGTTGTGTGATCATTTCTTCTACAAATTTTGTAAAATACAAATTTTGAGTTACCTGATTTGTACCTCGAGGTAGGAACCTTTTGACAAATTGGGATAATGAAGGATTAATCTCCAAAACTTCCTTTTTTTTTCGTTTCTTTCATCTCTTTTACTAGGGTTTTATCCTCTATTTCTTCTATTATATAGAAAATTGACATTGATTGATATTTTTGAAGGTTAAATTGCCATTTTGGGGAGGTTCTGAGTGGGCTTTAGGGAGATTATTCCATTGAACATTAGAATGACTTGGAAGTTAGGGAAAATCTTTCTCATACCTTTCAAAGTGAGATTGCCATACATTACATATCAACTCACATCTCATGATTTAATTTTCTTATCTTAGAACAGCATATTATGAGAATCTTGTTTTGTTTGTTCAATGTTAATAGCTTGGTTTCTACTGCCTTTCAAAAAAGAAAAAAAAAAAAACAAAAAAAATTAATAAGAGAAGAAGCTTGGTTTATACTTTTGTAAGGGAGAATTGATTCCCCAAACTCAATCAAAGTTACGAGCCTGGATTTTCCTTTTGATGCCCAATGAACTGTTCCCAATATTTGTCGTGTGAGCATTTATTTGGTGTGTTACTACTATGGCGGCGATTATGCTTTTCTCCTCTGCACAACTCTGCACAACTCTTGATTCTTATTTCTCCACTGCAAGTAATCCATTCTAATTACACAGGTTGTTGGATCATATACAAAGTAAAGAATGGGCAGATGCACAATCTTGAGGCATATGAACTGATGTCAGCCAATGATGCAGCGGAGAGAGATCCAATGGATTGGTACTAGTAGAACACGAATCTTTTATTCATTTTGAATTTGAGAAGTTGATGATATGAAATTTGCCTCATAATTTTATTTGAACTGCTAATTATTTTCTCCTGACTGCTTATCATAGCTTTCTTTTTTTCCTTTTTCCTTAATTTGCTCGCATTTATGCTTTTTGAAAATTTGATTCTCTTGCATGCCATTACAACATTCACTCATTGAAATATCAGAGAAATTACTAGTCCATTGAAAGGAACAATTTTCCATTCTATTGCTGAAGCTTAGGAGTGATCAATGACTGCCAAATGTACTGAATTTGCTTGGTTTCACCATCTCTTGACTGGAATTATGATATCAGTTGGCTGTTGCCCCTTTATCATGACAATCAATGTTTGATGAAGATTTCCCAGAATCCCAATTCGTATTTTTACAAAATACATTGGACCCGATTATCATTTGTATGGAAGTCGAAAATGAAGAGGTGGCAGCAGTGTATGTCAAGTCCTCTTCTTAAGTTGCAGACATCTTTACTAGAGAAATGACTACTGCCTAACACCAATATCTATGTAACAAGTTTTCGTTGTTCCATCTCAGAAGTCATCTTGAGGGAGGGTTTAAGGGTGGAAAATGCTAGATTCTCAGATTGTCTTTGTATGTACTTTGGTGCACATGCCACCAATAACCAATGTTGTCAAAATCATATCGTATTGTAAATCATATTGAATCACAAATCGTATAGTAAATTGTAAGATTTTTTCTGATTTACAAAAAATATATATAAAAAACACATGAAAAGATATAAGAAAAGATGTATATGGTATATATATCATCAATCATCCATTTACCATCAACATGTACCAAAAAAGTAATACATATCATGATGTTATCAATTGAGAAAACGTATATGGTATACATATCATGATAGTAAAGGTTCTTTTCTTTTTTCCTTTGTTTTCTTTTCTTGTCTTTCGAAAAATTTATCTTAAAAGACATACAAGAGTCATTCAAATTTTTTTATTCTTTTGTACCTTTCTTGTGTGAAGTCATGTTAGAAAAAATGACATTTGATTCCATTATGAATAAAAAGACGTCTTGATTTCTTTGTTTTGGGTTTTTTAATATCAAAATCCCCATCTCCTCTCTCTCTATCTCTCTCACAAAGGAAAAAAAAATGAGGATATTTTTAATAGGGGAGAGCCTTTTTCATATTTTATGAGCAAAATGGTACAAAGAAAAAGAAAAAAATGAATAAAAAATAAAATTTTGATTTTTAAAGTTTTTTTGGGCCCATTAACGCATTCCACGATTATCTTACGATTAAATACCATTTTGTACTATTCGTACGATAATCGTACGATTATTTAGGATTTATGATTCAAATCTTACACCTATACGAGATATGAATCATATGATTTCGATAACATTGCCGATAATTGGTACATTGTATTGATTGAAGGGTCATCTCACCTCTTCTTTTGTAACTATTTGTCTAAAGTTTTTTCAAATAAAAAGTTGCATCTCTAATGCAGGGGCATTTCACATCGAGCTTGAGTGGGGTAGCCTGTGGGATGCGGGGACACACTCGAGGTGGGCGGCCCATGTGATTTGGGACCCACGAGCCCGCGAGGGGGGTTCGGCTGAGGTCCTAACCCATGAGATGTGGGGCCTGGGCTATGAGATAAAGGGATTAATTCGCCATACTCTAATACTTAGAGCTTTTAGAGCAAGTGGTTAATTGTCCTGCATCAAATTGGTATCAGAGAGGGAGGTCTCGTGCTCGAGACTCCTCGCCGGGGGTGATTAATGTAGGAGCATTTTCACACCGGGCTCGAGTAGGGTAGCCCGTGGGATGTGGGGACACACTCGGGGTGGGTGACCCGTGTGATTTGGGGCCCACAGGGGAGGTCTCGTGTTTGAGACTCCTCACTGGGGGTGATTAATGCAGGGGCATTTCACACCAAGCTCGTGTGGGGGAGCCTGTGGGATGCGGGGACACACTCGGGGTGGGTGACCTATGTGATTTGCGGCTTGGGGAGGGGGGGCAGTGGGGTTTGGCTGAGGTCCTAACCCATGAGATGTGGGGCTTGGGCTATGAGATAAAGAGATTAATTCGCCATACTCTAACAGTTTGAGTTTTTAGAGCAAGTGGTTAATTGTCCTACATCAATCTCTCTTTCATTTTCTTCTCATCTTCAAATTCCACTTCATTGGAGTAGCTTCCTATGCAAAGATCTGTAGTAGTTACCCTTTTTTAGTTAGCAATTGTAGACTCTTTACCTTTAGAGATAAAGATTAAAGAACAAATAGATAGAAGCGCTTACTCATTTGCTGGTCAAGATAAAAATTAGGAGCAATTCCTAAGGTCAAGCCATTAATTGGAAAGATGATTGACAGAGGTGGGATAAAATTAGATGTGAATAACCCCTATTTATTCTTTAATTGTTAGAAGTTTTCTTTGGGCTGCTCCTTTTGTCTCTTTTCTTAGATCTGTTAGCATTAAAGATTTAAAAATATAGGAATTTTGATCGGTATCATACTAGAAGAATTGAGATCTACAGTCCTTTTGGGGAATAGTTAGTTATCCTCAGAGTTCGGTAATTCTTATCTAAATTCCCCGTTATTGCATCCCTCCCCCTAAAAAGAGAGATTGAAAGTGGATCCTAGACTAATGGAAAACCTTTTTAAAAGCTAATCAACAAATGATTGATGAAGTGAGTCGGACTTGTGTTTGTTTGCCTCTTTTCTTTGATAACCTGAACCTGTTGAAATCCAAAGTATATCAACACAGGAAGTGTACGTTACCTATGTCAATGTGGTTAGATGACGGGTACAGGTTGAGTTTCTAGAGGTTGAAGACCTTACACGTGTTCGTGACGTGTGTAAGTTGATTGGAGGAGATATTTGGACCTTTGGATTGCGAGTATGGTGTGATCGGACCATTGGATCGTCGTGACCTACCTTCATTACACTATCATCAGGGCCCATCGGGCATCTTGGATTTGAGTTTATTTTATGTATATTTTATTTATTTTATTTTTTGAGATAGTGTGTGCATAATTTTTTTTTTTATGCAAATTCCTTTAAAAATAAATAAATAAATTTTAGTAGGGGTATTTTGGTTATTTAATGTAATTCTGAATTTATAAGAGTGTTTTGCCCTAAACTTCAAGGGTAATGTTATGTTATGTTTATGAAATAGAGAGCTTTTGCTTCTTTAAAGTTGGACGATTCCATCTTTGGTTGTCATCGATCGCATGGCGGAGGCCAAAGGTGGTAATTGAGTGAGAATCAACAATTCATGCAAGGGTCGCAGGCTGTCATCGATCGCATGACGGAGGCCTTAGGGCAACTTAGTGTTCATGGCGGTGATCCGCCCCCAGTAGGTGCTGGAACTCATAATTGCATTGATCATAGGACCGTGCCAGCAGTGAGCCACATGATCATTTTTGATGAGGTGGGATTCAACGACGAGGAGGTCGACGGCGTGATCCTCCAATATCCCAGACAAGGAGGCGATCGGGTAAATTGGATAGATCGAGAATTCAGGATGAGAGTCGGTCTTCCTAGCTTCATTAACCAACTTCACATTGAAGATTTTCTCGATTAGCTTTTTGAAGTTGAGCGATTTTTTGACTTTATGGAAATCCCTGAAGCGAAGAAGGTTAAGCTTGTGGCTTATAAGTTGAAGGGCGGAGCTTCAGCTTGGTGGGTATAACTTCAGCTCGCACGGACGAGAAATATGAAAGCACCAATCCGCACATGGTCGCGGATGAAGTAGTTGTTGTGCATTATTCCTCCATCGAGATTACGATAAGGTATTATTCGAGCCAAACCAAAATTGTTGGTAGGATAGTCGATCACTATGGGGTTATGTAGAGAAATCTCATTATTTGCTAGCAAGAGATGACCTTGTCGAAACAAAGTCATGATAGGTCTCAAGATTCATTAGTGGCAGACATATGACTCTTATGGGAATGGAGAACCAACCTAAGACTTCTAAAGTGAAGGGACGGTCTCTAATAACCGAAAATGATTTTGTTAAACAATCTGAGGAGATGGGAGATGTTGTTGCATTAGTTGAAAAGACAATATATGGAGCCTGTGAACATCCTGGAGGATTTGAAACCAGTGTTACAGGAGTTCAATGTGATTGTGCTCGATGAGCTCCATAAGGAATTGCCTCCTTGATGTAGAGTGGGTCGCAGACAGTTTCATGGCCAAGATGGATCAGAAAAGGCCCGATCAGAAGTGAAGGTGATCTGGACCGTCAGGACCTTAAAACGGACGTATCTCACAAACCGGAATGAGTTATCTTTGAATTTGCGAAATACCATTAGATCGATGGTTGAATTCCTGTTTTAATTTCGTTTTTACTATTTATAGTAAGTTTTAGTTTGAGTATAACTCTTCATCCGTTGGGCTTTAGGAGTTGTGCCCAACATGAAAAGTGCTTAGAATAATTAGGAGAATCACACAGGTGAGCCAAATAGGACACTGTTTTTGGCCGAAAACCATGTGCACTAGTAGGAATCATAACCGTCTATAATTAGTAAGTTTACTAAGTCATGATTTCTAGGAGTTTTAGTTGTAGTTTAATTCTGAACCTTCTTCCAAGGCTTAGCATCCTTATTTAAAGGGTTGTAATCTCATTTATTTGGATCAATCAATCAATTTACGAATTATTTAGAATTTATTTATATTTTCTTTGCCTTTTTTTCCCTCGTGTATTCGAGAAGTCTCTCTGAGGAGTCCAGAGAAACGTATTCAAAATCGGTTACGTAACAGTAACAGTCATAACTGTTACGCATTACAGGGTCGAAACGGCCATTATAGAAAAATAGGCCGTTACGGCACCGCAACGGCCCCGTAACGATTTTTTCAAAAAATAAAAAACGACCGTAACGGCCGATATGGGGGCCATAATGGCCGTTATGGTCTGTATCATAATGGTAACGGTGGTGGCCGTTATGACCATCGTTACCGTTTTGGAACACCTTGGTCCAGAGAAGCTTCATGGATTCGGAGTAGTTATTCTAGAGGAAGACGGTGCTGGACCTCATCACGTCCATCCTTGCGTCACTCTCATACGAGATATGTAAAACCACATTGATATTGTCTCGGAGGCAAGTCTGCCTAATTCCCCACAGTATCAGAAAGAATGCGAGATCTTGTAGGGACAGGTGAAGGAACTGATCTATATTAGTCAAGTTAAGGAGAGCGTGAGTACATGTATTGTGTCAGCTCAAGAGCCTAATGCAAGGTACAAGGAAAATGTTGATAAATATTGGCGTTAAAAATTATTTGAGTATCATGAGCCAAGTCCCTTGAGTAACTCGAGGACGAGTTTTTTTTTTTCCAAATGGAGGGTTCTGATGTAGGACGTGGCACTAATCCATTCCTAGCATGGTTGGAGCAAAAGGAGGTGAACCGTAAATTGGCCATAACTTTCGATTCAGGTATCATTACGGGGCACACAAGCTATCAATCTTTACTGCAACGGGCCATCCGGGGTGAATAGGACAATGCCAAAAAATTGAAATAAAAGCGGAATATATAAAAAATACAGAATCTCAATCGTCTAAGTATTGAAGCCTTGATTCTAAATAATTCGTAGGACAACCTTCACCTGAAAGTTTGGCAGGACAACCCTATTTCACGAATGTCGTTAAAAACAATCTTTCAAACTGGCAAGAGAATATAAAATAATTACAACATTCACCACAAAAATGAAATAGATAACATTCACCACCAAAAGGAAATAAACATTCACCACATATGCACAAGGAGTTATAGTGGTTCGATGCTTAAAACAATCACACGTATTCTACTTTCAAAATTACTACCCACGTAATTTTAGCTTTCACTATAACAAGGTTTTCACAGGTTTACCTTAACAACCTAATACAGTTCCTTATGATTTTCACGGGATCACCACAATAAAACCCCTTTTCTGATTTTGACGGGCTATTATAAACAAAAACCCACTTTGTGATTTTCACAGGCTATCACAAATCAACCCGCTGAGATTTTTACAGGCTATCTCAGAAAAACCTAAATGAAATAAAACAATAAATAACTTATCTTCAAATGCTGATTAAAGACTTAATAAAAGCTTATAGCAGAAGAACTTCTTTCTTGAATGTAGATGAGACAGTATTTGTTAAAAAGAAAGAGTATAGGGTTCTAAAGATTTTTAGAAATGAAAAACTCAAATGCTACTTGATTCAATTCACTTAGATCTTAGAAGGAGTATAGAATACTCTTTAAAATAAGATTGAAATTATCTTGAGAAAGGAATTCAATAAGCTAAAAATAAATTATAAATACCACACTAATAGCTTGCCGAGGACTTGAGCTTCTCTCTCATTTGCAGAAGGTATAGAGTGATTTTTCATTTTAATTTAAAATGAGAGAAGGCCTTTATTTATAGCCAAAGAGATTGGAAATTCGGCTAGCCTAAGAATAGTTTCGGCTGGCTGGATTTCACCGGATTCGATCTAATGGCTATCGGATTACGCAGGATAAGATTTATCCAAAATTTGGTTGGCCCGAGGTGAAATTAGGTTGGCCAAATTCCCGCAAATTCCACAGAAATGTATTGCTGGAATTTAACCTAAACTTCACTTGGGTTGACCAAATTTCAAACTTAGGCTAGCCTAACCAAAAGTTAGGGTGGCCGAATTTTCAATAGAATTAAATTTTTAGCCTAAACTTGAAGTTAGGTTAGCCGAGGAAATTAGGCTGGTTGAACCAAAAGTTAGGTTTGCTGAACTCTAGAGCAAAAACACTATTAAAAACCCAAAATCAATTAGACTTTTGGAAGTACCTTACCTTAGGTCTTTTTAGGGTTTATATCACCTATGTTTTAGCAAATACATGGGACAACTTGTCTTGAACTTTGACTTGATCTTGTCTTGAAATTAGGCGACGACTACCTGAGACATTATGCCGATCTTGAGTTGATCTTAAGCTGATCTTGAGCTGATCTTCAGACATGTAGAGTAGTTGTGATTCAACACTTGCAATCTGACTTGAAATACTTCTGTCTTACAAATTTTGACCATCTATGTGTGCTAAACATATAAGCACTTAAATTTTTATTTTTAGAAATTAGGCTTTACAAAAGTTTTATTAGAATTAGAAATATCACTCAGAGATAGATGCTAGTAATTATGAAGAGGAAGAACTGGAGGCTGCACCACTAGCTGTAGTTAGATGTGCTTTAGCGCATGTTAAGGAGAGTGATGATTGGTGCAAAAGCATAATTTTCTATGCGTTTATCAAGAGCAATGACAAAAATTGCAAAGTTATTGTGGATAGTGGTAGTTGCACCAACGTGGTCTCAAGCTAGCACAATCACTCATTTGGGTTTGAACCCCGTCCCACACCCTCAACCCTACAAAGTTTCTTGGGTTGACACGTCTTTTATGCCTGTGTCCCAACTGTGTTTAGTCTCCGTCTAGATCGGTTCATATAAAGACATGTTGTGGTGTGATGTTTTGCCTATGGATGTAGGTCACATCATTCTAGGGAGGCTGTGGTTATACGATAGAGATGTCATGATTTTTTGTTGCTCGAATGTGCGTACATTCATGCATGAGGGCAAAAAAATTAAGATTAATCCGTTGCCACCCAAGAGCCCCACGGACAAGGCTAGGGATGTGAAAACAAGTGAGTTAAAGAAAGAAGAGAGGAAATCCAATCCGAAGTCTTTGCCTATCATAAATGCAAAAGAGTTTGAGAAAGAGGTGAGGATTTGACGATGTAAGCCCTAATGGCTAGAGAAGTTACATTCGAGATTCATGTAAATTTATCCCCTGAGGTGACCTCGGTTTTGGAGAAATATAATGATGTATTCCCTGAGGATTTACCGGATGAGCTTTCACTTATGCGATGCGTTCATCATGCCATTGATCTCGTCCCGGGGTGCACTTTACCAAGCCTTCCTTATTAAACCTTGCAAAGCATGCAGAGTTGAAGAGGCAGGTAGATGAGCTCTTGGAAAAGGGTTTAATCTAGGAGAGCCCGAGTCTGTGTGTCGTACCAGCGCTATTAACACCCAAGAAAGATGGTACGTGGTAGATGTGTGTGGACAGTATGGCTATTAATAAGATCATGGTCAAGTAACAGTTTCCGATATCGAAGCTTGATGATATGTTGGACAGGATGACCAGGTTCACCATTTTTTCCAAGATAGACCTCAAGAGCGGCTATCACTAGATACGGATACGCCTAGGAGATGAGTGGAAGATAGCCTTTTAGACGAAGGATGGGTTGTACAAGTGGTTGGTCATGCCCATTGGCTTGACTAATGCACCTAGTACTTTTATGCGTGTGATGACATAGGCTTTAAGACCTTTCATGGGAAAGTTCTTAGTGGTTTATTTTGATGACATACTCATATATAGTACCATTAAAAAGCTGCATTTTGACCACTTGGATGATGCGGATGTCAATGGTGTACCCTTTGGAGTGTACTAGAGGACGAGGCATCACCGATAGAGTACCGGAGTGGAGTTGATGTGGATGGACGTCGAGTCCATCAGACCCATTTTCTGATGCGCTACTAGTTAGGAGCAGCATGACCACACCCTGACCATAGATCCATAGGTCGGATTATACACCCTACCACATGAGTGTTTTAGTTTTAAGCGTTTTGTTCTTTTTCCTATTTTAGGGGCTTTATTGCACTTTCTTTACTTTTCATCTTTTTTTGTTATTTTTCTTGTTTCTAGGGGCTTTAATGCACTTTTACTTTTCCATAGCTTATATATACGTTGTGAGAAACCATATTTTGGATTATTATTGAATGAATAGAAATTTATCTCTTTTTTTGCTCTTTATTCAAGAGATTAGGGTTTCAGGATTGACCCTTGGGTGTTGAGGATTTCACACCGATTTCAGGTTTCCTTATTTTTAAGATCTTCGAGGTGTAGGAAAAGGTGAGAATTATCCTCCTTTTCTTTTGACGACAAAAGGACATATACCTTCATCATCTTGAACCCCTCATCCTTCACTACTTTCGTTCCTCTCTGGATATCCCCTTTCTAGTTCGAACGGAAAAAAAGGGATGGTTAGTTAGTAGAATCAGATCCAAGCTTAGTTGTGGACTGACTTATGCTAGATCTGGGATATCCTCATATATCGAGGTCCTCTCTTTTTACTGTTTTTGTGATCTTATGCTAATGGGCACAATCCCGATTGAAGAATCTCATCTTTGTGTTGAGATTTACTTAATCCATTTGATTGGAAACGATTAGTTAATTAGTATATTTATTTGATTATTTTTTAATCTGATTATACATGCATATAGGGTTAGGTCATCACATGTCCCTACATCATTGAGGCAGGTTTGTAGTGTCCTTAGCACGGAGATGTTAAGTGTGAACCTTAAGAAATGTTTGTTCATATCTGATAGAGTTATCTTCTTAAGGTTCATAATGTCGTATGTAGGGATGTAAACAGATCCATAAAAATTCAAGGCCATAGTTGACTGGCCTAAATCACGAAACATAGATGATGTGAGAAGCTTTCATGGCTTAGCCACATTTTATCGTCAGTTCATTCGTGGATTTAGCACTATTATGGCTCTTATTACTGATTGCATTAAAAATGAGGAGTTCATATGGTCTAAGGCCATAACTAAGGCATTCAAAGATATTAAGAGCAAGATGATAGAGGCTCCCATCATTCGTCTTTCAAAAATTTTGAATGTCTTTAAAGTAGGGTGTGATGCTTCAGGTGTAGGTATAGGAGGAGCACTAAGCCAAGAGGGTCATCTAGTTGCCTATTTTAGTGAGAAACTGAATAAGGCAAAACAAATGTATTCCACATATGACAAAAAAATTTATGCGGTAGTGCAATCGCTACGTCATTAGCATTATTATCTTC
Organism: Magnolia kwangsiensis; assembly: GCA_037074715.1. Taxonomy (NCBI): domain Eukaryota; kingdom Viridiplantae; phylum Streptophyta; class Magnoliopsida; order Magnoliales; family Magnoliaceae; genus Magnolia; species Magnolia kwangsiensis. The sequence goes on from CM073584.1 coordinate 74,264,151, forward strand.
TACTGCAAGAATTTTTCTTATTTTCTAATCACGAGGCTTTTAAGTATTTGAATTCCTAAAAAAAGCTCAACTCAAGGCATGTCAAGTAGTTAACGTTTCTTCAGGAATATTCATTTGTCCTGAAACATAAAGCCGAGATTGAGAACAAGCCAGTCGATGCCCTTAGTAGGAGAGTGACATTGCTCAACTCCTTGAATATAGAAGTTGTTAGATTTGAGCAATTGAAAGAGGAGTATCCCATGTGTCCAGATTTTGGGAGAACATACGTGTCACTCTTAAGTGACCAGTATAGTTTGGGTGAGTTTGTGCTCAAAGATGGCTTCCTTTTTAAAGGAGACCGATTTTGTATTCTTCACACTTCCCTTTGGGATATCTTTGTTTAGGAGGTTCATGCTGGAGGCATAGCTAGTCATTTTGGTCGAGATAAGACCATTACTCTAGTGGAGAATAAATTTTATCGGCAATGTCTCAAGGGAGACGCAGCGAAATTTTTTGAGCAACGTTGAACATGTCAATTGATAAAACAAAAGAAGCAGGATATTGGATTGTACCCCTCATTGCTAGTTCACATGCACCGTGACAAGACATTAGTATGGATTTTGTGCATGGGCTTCCCAAAACATTAAAAAGCACGATTCCATTTTTGTTGTTGTGGACCGTCTCTCCAAACTGGCCCACTTTCTCCCGTATTCAAAAACCTCAGATGCGTCCAACATAGTCAAGATTTTCTTCTTTTTTTTTTTTCTTTTTGTTTTTTTTTTTTTTTGGGGGGGGGGGGGGGGGGTTCGATTACATGGTTTGCCTAAGACCATGGTGTCTGACAGAGATGTCTGGTTTACCACTTATTTTTAGAAGACATTATGGTAAATGATGGGCAGGAGACTCCAGTTCTCGCCTGCTTACCCTCAAACTGATGGCTAAATTGAGGTTGTGAATCGAAGTCTTGGAAATCTACTACAATGTTTAGTAGGTGAACACATTAAAACTTGGGACTTAGTCTTGCCTGTCCCCCAGTTTGCATATAACAGTTTAGTTAGTAGATCTACGAGTATGAGTCCATTCGAGATTATTAGTGGTTACAAACCTAGATTGCCTATAGATTTGTTATCTATGTCAGTCACCTAGAAGCCCTCAAAGTTGGCCGATGCATTTTCTCATCACATTCCTGAGTTGCATGTGGAGATTAGTAGGCGGATAAATGCTTGGAATGAACAATACAAAATTTCAACTGAGTTACACTGTGGAATTCAAGAGTTTAATGAGGGTGATTATGTAATGGTTAGGATGAGACCAGAACAGTTCCCACTAGGTACCGCTAAGAAGTTACAAACACACAGTGTTGGACCATTGAAGATCCTAAAAAATATTAGATTCAATGCGTATTTAATAGATCTTCCACCTCGCATGGGGATTAGTTCAACATTCAATGTGGATGATCTAATACCATGTTCAAGCCATCTCGTAGACCCTAATTTTGTTCCAAATCATTGGCCAATTTTTGAATTTTCATCCCAACCTACACCACCTATGCCCACTATACCTGAGAGGAGAAGAAATTGAAGGAATTGTGGATGAACAAATCGTTTCAACTCGAAACAGTAGATTTTAGAGGTACTTGGTGAAGTGGAAGAACATACCATTATACAACTATACATGGGTGGTGGAAGCGGAGTTGCATATGCTAGATTCAAATTTGTTAGAAAAGCATAAGAGTTTTATGTTGCTAGAGTCGAGCTCTTCTCAGCCGAGGGGAGTTGATGCAGACATTAGACCATTCAAAGTATATCAACGCATAATGTGTGTGTTACTCGTGCTAGATGACAGGTACAGGTTGGGTACCTAAAGGTTGAAGACCTTATACTGGTTTATGATGTAAGTTGCTGAGAGGAGATATTTGGACTATTGGATTGTGAGGATGGTCTAATCAAACCGTTGGATCATCGCGGCCCACCTTCATTGCGCTATCATTAGGGCCCATCAAGCATCTTGGATTTGAGTTTATTTTATGCACATTCTATTTATTTGAGTTTTGAGATAGTTCGTGTACAAATTTTTATGTGAATTTCTCTTTTTTTTTGAAATTTTTTTAATATGACTATTTTGGTCATTTAATGTAATTCCAAATTTATAAGGGTGTTTTGCCTAAAACCTCATTGGTAATGCTATGTTATGTTTATGAAAAGGAGAGCTTTTGCTTCTTCAAGGCCGGATGGATGATTTCGTTTTTTACTTCCAATGATTGGAAGAGGGCATGAGGCACAGGGAAGTGATTTCGCATCTTCTCATTCTCTTTCATTCTTTTTTTTTTTTTTGAAGGTATTCTCTTCTTTAAACCTCTATTCTTCATTTTCTTCTAATTTCTCCAGATTTAGAAGCTGGTCCATTTTCTTTTCAATCCAAATCATTATATCTTGGAAGATCTTGATCCCCACATATACATATTTTGATGTTCTTCAAATCCCATCATCCAAGGCCCTAGATTTCGACTATAATCAAGGAACTACCCATTTATAGGAAATTTTCAGATTTTACCAATCCAGAAAATTCATATTTCCTGCATTAGAAAATCCATTTGGATTGTTGGACGGACCTTTTGCGAGACGAAAGTCCTATCTTTCACCGGATCCGACTAAATTTGGATTTTAAGGTTCAATACAACGTGTTTGTGATGGATGGCCGCGATGATTGCTTAATTTTTCTCAGTTCCTTCTGTTTCATGATGTATAATGTTGAATTTTTATTGTTAATGCTTGCATAAATCTGCTTCTTTTAAATTCCGCATTCATTTATGGTTGGATTAGGCCGTCGTACATGAGTATGGTACTAGAAGTATTGAGATCTGCAGTCCTTCATGGGAATAGTTAGTTAATCCTCAGAGTTCGGTAATTCCTATCTAAATCTTTGTTATGCATTCAAAAGAAAAAGAAAAGGGATTACTTGAGTGAGATCAAAACTGTCTATAACAACTGTGCTGGTAAGGACTGTAAATTCCTCTTTACCTAGTCTAATAATAATTTTCATTCGACTCATGAACATGATAATCTTTCTCCAGAAAGTAAGTTGTGACAAAATCCTGACATGTTCGTCACTTTAAGATAATTATTTATGCGAGTAGAAAAGCCTCAAATTCATAGTATTTTACCTGAATTTCTTCATAGAGTTTATATCCATTCTGTGCATTATATATTCTCTTGCTTTTAACTCTTTATTTTTTTCATTTAAAAAAAAAAACAAAATTAACAAAAAGAGCAAGTCTTGACAAAATTCAAACATGTTCAGCACTATAAGAAAATTATTATGTGACTAGAAAAGCCTCAAAATCATAAGATTTTTTTTTTTTTACCTGAATTTCTTGATTGAGTTTGTTTCATTCTGTGCATTATACATTCTGATGTTCTGGTACCATTTTAAAAAATATATCTATGCTCATATGACATCAATGGGAAGGTAGGGAAGATTCAGTAGACATCATGAAGGTGCTTGTACACTTCTGCGGTTAGAGGTGCTCCCACTGTATTGCAGTTGTTGCTTGTGGAGGTACGGAAAATGGGACCTGCATTATGAGGGCTCACATTTTTTGGCCTTCTCCACCCCAAGTTACCATTGAAATAGGGATAGGAAGGCCCATTCTTTTCTTATTTTTATTTGGGTGTAGTTCATATCAAACTGCTTTTGGCAGCTGGAACACCTTAGCTCTAGTACAACATCTGGTGGTTGGTATCATCAGAAGTTTGGTTGTTTGTTTTCTACAAAATAAAGGGATCCAGTAGGCAAAACAGCTTCGTCTAGTACACTACATTTACCAGTTATTTGCTTTATCTATTCCTTGATCAGTCTACCAGTTGTATATATTGGTGCACGTAATTTACAGTTGTGGGTACTTGCCCAGCTGATTTCTGTTTACTAAAATCAGTCAATCAATGTGGCCCTCGTAGGATTCTTGAGGGAAGTGATGATGGCTCCAGCTGGAATGTTCTGGACGAACAAACTTCGCAGATTTTTGAAAGTCGTTTTCAGCGCAAAACATTTAAGATAGATTCCAACAAACACATGTCGAATGCTTTCAGGTAAATGCCTACTTCCAAATTCCAAACTGTAGATTTTTTTTGTGTTCTTACTTAAATCCTGATATGCATCGGTGATTGGACTGACAGGTTCAGATTTCTGGCTGTTCGAGATAGTAACGTGACATCACGATTCCAAATAGGCAGCATTGATCTTTATGCGAAGGTTGGTTAGTTTTATTTACATGATAAATACACTAAAGAAAAAGGTCTTGGTGCTTCTGTCTGTAACGATAGTCCTGCAAAATAATGTTAGGAGTCTTCATCATAATAAGGTGTGTCACCTGAACATGTGTAACAACATATTATTATGTATTGTTTACATGCATGATTGAAATAAATGGAAACTACAATTTATACCAATTTGTTCATTAACCGAATTCATTTATCATCGATTTTTTGATAGTTACCGTCATAGTTCCGAAACTAGGTGGCTCGACTAGAAACTCGGCCGAGTTAACTGCACTTGACAAGATTTCGAGCTGAGCCTATTGGAAACTTGCTAACAAGCATGACTCAGTTGAGACTTGCCAGGATTCGTCGAGTCTGCTAGTAAATTCGGTCTAGTTGATGTGACTTGATGACTCAACTGACTCACCCAGCTAAACTGCTTTTTTGGTAAAATGCGTAAAATCTAACATTAGAGTCAAACTCGCAACCTCGTTCTGGGGTGCGAAATCCTACTACAACTATGCCAAGCACCTCAACTATGTTAATCTTGGTTCCTCCCCCTCCCCTTCAAATTTACAAGTTTAATATTTACTTCTTGCTAGTATATGCCCTTGAAATGCAATGTGTTTCTATTGTTGTTTGGAACTTGGTCATGAACTACCTATTGTGATGAATGGATTTTAGTAATTAGCGACCTTTGTGCTTATGTTCTCTTTCTTCATGTTGATACAATTCTACATGGAAACATTTGATTTATGGGTTGTAGTTCACTCCTAATGGGTTAACTTTTTGTTGGCTCCACTTTGAAACGGTAGAGAATGCATCAGCCAGGATTTGGTCACGGAAGAGTTGTGCTTTATAGTTGTTGAGTTCCCTAAATTTCATAATCATTCATGGACACTGGACCTTCCAGATCTCGTTTGTGGTTTCCCTCTAAGTTGTTGAATCATTGACAAACCAAGAGGGGTTAATCTCCATCATCAGGTCATAATTAGCATCTTTGTTTGGAGCCTTCATCACATGGGAGTACAAATGTTCACTAGGATATGTTTTTGTGTCTGGCCTGATTAAATATTCATATTGGAGGATTGCGACAAGTCTCCTATACTGAGAGGCTTATCAGGCTCTGATTGGATTGACTTGATCATAAACTAACCTAGGCTCATCCTTTGACTTGAGGACACAAAGGGTGATCTTAATATTGATTTAATGGCTTTGACACATCTAGTGATGCCACACTACTTTGTGGACGTAGGAATGTGAATTGTGATTGGGTACATGCATTAATGGTAACTTCTTGTGATCCAATATAGGATCCACTATCTCCAAGGATTTCAACTAATGATTTAGATATTATTGATCCTGGTTCCGTCAAGCTCATTTTTATGCACCCATACTTCCGGTTGTTTTGAAATAATTTTGATTATTTATTTATTTATTTATTGTGCTTGATGGAAAACTAATCATAATCATTTATTTGTGACCCACCTCTTCATTTGGCATTGATTAGCATAAGACTGAGTTGCCACAATGGTGGAAGGATATGGTCCATTTGGTGCATTGATAGATGCGATGTGTACTTTTGATGATGTAGGATATGATGAAACACATGGGGTGGTAGATTACTATATCAATAGTGGGACTTGGGAGTACCAAAATCATAATCTTTTCTATATATAGATTCTATTCCTGGGACCTTACTCATGCCTCAGTGGTAGACTCACAAGAGTTTCAACACAAGGTCATCGTTTTGAGTACCCATTGTGGTGAAAATCCACTGTGGTGTGAGTGTGTGGGTGTGTGTGGGGGTGAGTCAGTGTCTTTGAAAAAAAAAAAAAGATTCTATTCTCAAGAGAATTAGGTGCCCTAGCCTAAGAAAGGGAGGATGTCCAACGCTCTTCTCACTCCACACCCCCTTTTTCGGTAGATGAGATTAGGATGAAAGGTATTATCTCAACGCTTTTTTTCTGTCTTGCTCTTAAAAATCGTCATTGTGGCTTGTGGTAATGTAATTGGGATTGAATCTCCTACATTCTTTTTTCTATGAAAGCAAGAGAAAGTGTCCAACCCTCTTTTTGAGTGTAAGCAAGCTAAATGAGTGATAGGGCTACATAGGGGAGTTGGACTTTGGTAATTGTGAGGGGTATGCATCGTAACAAACAGAAAAGACCACAGGACTGAGGTGCTGCAAGAAGAAAGCAGCCAATTGAAGGCGGGGAGCAGCATCTCAAAGTATGGGGCAAAGGATCAAGCGCTTTGACTTTGTCCCCCGGAATCCACCACAGGTTGGGTTTGAGAGCCGTGTGATGGGTGACTATCCAGCATGGTTCTATCACTGCACGTCACCTAGTGGTTCATCCTTGGCTGATCACCTACTGGTGATAGAAAAAAGGAGAATAAACAGAGATTGATTGGTATCCCATGGCTGCTCAGCACAGGGCTGCCTGACCTATCTTTGCTAAGAAAGATATCTTGGCAGATCTCATCTAGGGCTGCAGCGAAATCGGCTCCCCTTGTAAGTGGGGTCATCTCATATCTATAGGACGTTTACTGAGAAGAGAGAAGTGAGAGAAAGATTTAGGCAATTCTCTTCTTCTTCCATCCTTTGTGTGGGTCATCTCGTAGTGATGTAGGACCGATGCATGAACCAAATAACATGTGAGATCGGTCCTACATCACTTAGGTTGTTCTTAACCATTGGATCTAAATCCCAGCCCTGTAGTGGGATATAGATTTGTTCAGGCTTCCACTCCTCATTGATGATAAATCTATCATTCGTCATGTCGTTCCAAGGTATATGATCTCAACCATTTGTTTTTTCTTGTCCTAAAATTCAAAATCTATATCTTGGAGTGATTATTACAGATTAAGTGAATAATTTTGAAAATTTTGCTTCCTTTTATGTCTTTCCAAAACTATAGAAAAATGGTTCCAAATCTTGTAACCTTCGATTTCTAGTTTTTTCATCTGTTTAGATTTTCAATCCATTTTCTCAATTTGATTTGGCTCCTGTAATTTGAAAAGCATGTCATTAGCAACTTGCATTTCAAATTTTGTGTGTTTGTTTTCTGGCTTATGGATCCAATTGATTTAATTTTCCACACTGCCGATTTTCAAAACTGAATCATAGGCTAATTTGGGCACATGCTATAACTTTTTAAAGGACTGAATGTTTATCTGGTATGATTATTATCATGTGAATTAATGAATGGATGGCATGGATGCAATTAATAATTGTTGGATTTTATTATTGTTCTAATCTTTCGATGTATCTGAGAAATTGAAGGATTGTAAAGATTCAGTTGTTACAATTGCTTCTTTTTGAATGGGTCACTATAATTTTCAATTGGGGATTTTTCAATCCGAACACATCATTTGGTTCATTTTCCAAAATCTAAACATTTCTTCTTTCAGTCAAGTAGTGGATCTTATCCAAGGAAAATGACCCAATTGTAAATGATTGCTTTTGCCAACAATACTTGTGTTTTTCTCTAAATGAATGACTAAGAGTGACTAAAAGAGCTACTTATAATAACAATCCACACAAAAGATCTGCACAGCTCAATTACTTCGTACTAGCGTGCATCATTAATGATTGTGATTATAAAGTAGGCATTAATATTGTAGATTGTTGCATTTCAGTTGAAAGGACCTAAAGTGGCAAAGCCTTCGGTAAAAATAGTGCTTGGCCCGGATAATGCACTTGAATCATTTTATAGTTTCATATTTCTGACAACAGCTCTTGATAGCAAATAGTAAATCATCAGCAAATCTTAGACACCCGATTTCTCCTCCATTTTTTGCTTAAAGCTTGGAACGTTCGTATCAAGTTGATGTAGGAAGATGTTCGTAGGACCTGGCTATCAGGGACTGCCTTGTGGTATTCCTTTCTCACTTATCTATATCTATAATGGTTTTTGTCCTCTTGAATAGCTAACCCAAGTACCCATTTAGTGCAATGGTTACTAGAATGAACTCTATCAACCTGCGTCTCCCTCTCCACACACCTCCTCTCTCTTTCATCAGAGAGCGGTAGCACCTCTCTCCATCATCTGCGAGTTGTATGACAATCGACTGCGGGACCCACTCTTTGATCCCTCGGCACCTGGAGGTCTCTCTTACATTTTCCCCTTCGTTTTTTCCCTTCTATCCTTAAATGCATGTTTGTAGCCCGCCAGGAGAGTGCACCTCTTTTATTTATTTATTTATTTATTTTATTTTTTATTTTTTATTTTTTATTTGAGACTATCTTATGCATACAATCAAGACCACTGGGAAAAAATAAAATAAAATAAAAAATAAAAATTGGATGAATACACCCTGATCAGATGATCCGGTCATTCAATCAAGATTCAAACCCTAATAGATGGATAGTTTCAGGCCCTTGAATCATCCAGTCGTGCTGCTGGTAGTTCATGTTTAATCCATGGCTTGCCACCTCTTCAACCCACTTTTTGCATCAAAAGTGGGGCATTGGCATTTCAGCCACGTGATATAATGCCTAGGATCCCAAAAGATCAGGGTTAATCTGCAGCATCCCTAGCATGCCAGGGCCTTTTATAGCTTAATCTGAATCGAATGCACATGACCTCGAGTGCCGATACAGAATCAAGGTACCATAGCGAGCCCCACCCGCTGGACCAGCAGGTGCACCCCTGGCCAACGGCATGGGTGAAATACATAAATTATGGTGGGTCTCGCAAAGGCGGCACGGATAAAAAACACAGGTACATCGTAGTGGCCCTGCCCTAAAATAGTCACTCAAGGCAGACGGACAGCAGGAGGCATAAAATACATGCATCAGTGGGCCCCAACCCCTGGAAGGATGAAGAGGCTAAACCCCATGATTCATGGTGGGTCCCACTGTCTAGAGGGCCACCTGAACAATCGCACACAACCCAGTGGACCCCACTGTCCAGAGGACCCCTCAAATACACACATCACGGTGGACCCCACTGGACAGCGGGCAACGTGAATGAAACACATACATCACCGTGGAACCCTCTGTCCGGTGGGCTACGAGCTTGGGACAAGGCTGATGCTTCCGTTTTCTCTTCACCCATGTCGGTGAGGCCTTAAGAACAGGTTAAGACAGCAAATGCACAAAAGACGTGGGTCCTTGGGAAGGTGCTCATTCAATTTCCATCACCTTCTGGGGTGCGGCCCAGCTAATATCGCTTTAAAATGATTTGGAGAAGGATGGATGAACTACATATGCAATATATGTTCATCAAGTTGGGTTCCATAGCGGTCCCTTTGGAGTGGTTGGATGAAAATTAAACCTCACAATGATCCTAGGAAGTTTTCAATGATAAGCTTTCAATCACCATGGTTTGCCATGGCATGGTCCACCTAGACTAGGACCTATGCCCTAAAATGATTTATCAAAATGGATGGACTTTTGGACACAACAAAGATATCAAGGTGGGACCCCACAACATGGTACAACATGCTGGACAGTGAGTTATCCAGCCGTGTTGCTCCACCATAGATTTGGATTTGGCTGAATCTTGGGCGGCCCACATGGGCTCGTTGCCCAAATTTTTGTGGCCGAATTGCGTGGGCCACTTGGGTAAATCACATATCTCATGGAAGGAGCCCATGGTGGGCCCCATAGCCCCAGGAAATCTCTGGAACTGGCGTTCGTGCCCATCCCAATAACGCCATGCGAATAGTGTTTTCTACCAAGGATGGTGGACTGTCTGAACATGTTTGGCCCACCAAGGCCCGTTGGCCTTTCCGGGGGCTAAAATGGTGGGACTCCTCATTGCGTGCCAAAATAAACATTGCAGTGGGCCCAAGGGGATGTCAATGGTAGGCACTCAATATTCACTCTTTCCTCTAGTGCGGCCCATCTGGGAGTCAGATCTGACTCATTTCTGGGCCAACGGTCTAAAATGATCTTCCAAAGCAGATGGATGACGTGGATTAAACAGATACACCACGGTGAGTCCCATAGAGGGGCCACCTTGCTGGGCAGGCTACTTATAGCGGGTCCTCTATCTAGGCCCCAAAAGCTTGACATTCGTGTCTTCCTCTCATCCAGATTCTGGGTGGCAAATAACATCATGGTAGGGCCCTAGGAAGGTTTCAAAGGTGGACATCACTGTCCCCACTGTTTGATGTGCTGTGGCCCACCAGAGATCTGGATCCACCTCATTCTTGGGCCCCCAGCCCTAAAATAATCTGTCAAAATCGGTAGACGGCACGGATAATACACATACCACGAGGTGGGCCACAGTTGGGCAACGTGCCCAAGCACGCTGCCAGCAAGCGGGCACCACGTCCGGCCCCCTGACGTTCTGGATCAGGAAGATACTTGTGTTTATCTTTCATCCAGTTCTACGTGACCTGGCAGACAGGTTTGATGGCAATTAAAACATCACGGTGGAGCCCCCACACGTGTAGCAACGGTGGGCCCATCAGCTTTCAACGATAGCCATTCAATCTCCACTGTTTCATTATGGAGGGGCCACACAAGTCAGGGACCAATCTGACATTTGTGTTTCTCATCATATAGGTTTGCATGACCCTATCAATAGTTTAGATGGAAGATAAACATCAAGATGGGCCCTGGGAGAATTTCAACACTGGACGTCATTGTCCTAACTGTTTTCGGTGGTGCGGCCCACCTGAGATCTGGATCTGTCTCATTTTTGGGCCCAAGGTCTAACGTGATCTGAAGAAATGGATGGACGGTGCGGACTAAAATATACATCATGGTAGGTCCCACGAGTGGGGTCCACCCACACCGGCTTCCAAGCAGCGCTCCTGGAAAGGGGCTAATGGTAGACGCCCTACCTCCACTGTTTTCAGTGGTGCGGTCCACTTGAGATTCGGATCTCCCTCAATTTTGGGGCCCTGCCTTAAAACAACTTGATAAAAAGAATAGACGGTACGGATGAAACAAATGCATCCAGTTGGACCACCTCCCGCTGCCAAAGGAGTCAAGAGTCACTGATGCTGAAGGGGCTACCGCCCCTACTGTCCCTTGTCGTGTGGCCCATCTAAGCTTCAGATCTGCCTGAAACTTGGGCCCCAACCTAAAATGATCTGGTGAAACAGATGGACGGCATGGATGAAGCACATACGCTATGGTGAGTCCCACGAGTATACCACCTCGTTGGCCCCTGCAAGTGGTTGCGTCTGTACACGAACCGAGTCAGCTCGGTTAACTCGCTCGACTCAAAAAAGCTCAATTCGACTCGGTTAGAAACTGAGTTTGAGCCGAGTCAAGCTGATTTTTGGAGCTCGAAAAAATTTTGAGCCAAGTTCGAACTTGTCCGAGCTTGAATCGACTCAGATTGAACCTCAACTCGAATCGAACTCGAATCGAATCAGTTCGGTAACTCAATTATTTTGATATTGAGGTTGCTCACCAAGTGTTTGATGAAATGACTGAACAAAATATTGTTTCGAGTGCATACATTCTCCGCAGGATTGGTAGGTGGCGAGGAAGGTATGGATACGAAACAAATCATTGCAAAAAAAAACTTTACATAATAAAACTACCCTCGTATCTTGATTTTGATGATGCCTACCGAGTGTTTGATGAAATACATGTAAACTGGTGCTACTATTTTGCATATTATGAGAAATTTGAAGGTGCACTCCGTGTGTTTGAGGAAATGTTGCACAAGCTCGAACTCAGCTCAAATTGGCCTGGAGCTGCTGATCGAATTGAGTTGAGCTAGCTAGTCAAATTCGAGGACCGACCTGAGATGAGTTCGAGCTGGGGTCAGCTACTGGCCGAGCCAAGTCGAGCTGTGCCAAGCTCGACTTGGTTCAACTTGTCTACAACTCTAGTTGTGTCCTTAAATGCTTGGAGCAGGCAGTGTTTGCTGGACGTTGCTGCGACCAGCCTCCCTAACGTTGTGCAATTTTATTTTTTTTGCCATAAAGGTGGGGTCCACATTAGAGATCCACTCCATCCATTAGGTTGGCCATCTTGTGGTAGGCCCAAAAAGCTTTGATCAGGCCAAACTTTGTCTTTTATCTACATCAAATATGTGTGATCTCATATATATATATATATATATATAGGGAAAAGGTACTATGTGCTCGACCTCACGATAAGCAAATGTGAGGTCGAGCTGTGTGGGCCCACCGTGATGCGTGTCGACCATCAATGTTGTGCATTTGATGGCTCCCCTTTAAATTATGGGATATCCCAAAAATCAGCCGTATACGGAACTTAGGTGGGCCATACCATCTAAAATAATGTGAAACACCGTTAAAACATATAAAAGCACTTGGTGGGGCCCACCTAAGTTTTGAATGCTGCTGAAACTTGGTCTAAACCCTCATACAAGTGAGACCCACATAATGGATAGGCTGGATTTGCAAACCACATCTTTTATGGCCCCCAAAAATGATTATGAATGTTTTAATGGTGCACGACCCCTCTCCACTTCTGTATGTGGTGTGGCCCACACAAGTCAGGGATTGACTTGATTTTTGAGACTTAGGCCCACGATTGAATGGTGCATCTGACTGATGGGGTAGATGTTCGAAACGCATCACGGTGGGGCACACACAGCTCGACCTCATGAAACGGACCCGTGAGCTTGAGAGCATAGTACCTTTTCCCATATATATATATATATATATCCAATTGCTCAAGTGCGCACCAGTTTGCATGGAACTCGTGCGGACTTTTTGAAAACTCATCATGCGTAATGTAAGTCCAAAATCTGAACAGTCCACATGATGCGACACCCCATGAAACCCCTATGGCCCAAATTATCCATAACTTTGGTAGGCCATGAAAAAAGAAAACATATTCTTCCCTTGATTTGCATCTCTCTTTGCTATGGCCCACCAGAGTTTTAGATCAGGGTGAAAATTGGTTCCTTGGGGTTTAATGGGATGCCACATCACATGAATCATTCAGATTAGATGCCCATGACATGTATGCAAAGGTGCGCATGTGTGCAGGTGAGCATGCTTTTATACATACATACATATATATATATATATATATATATATATATATATATATATATATATATATATATATATATATATGGATGGTGGACCACACAAGGTGATCTACGTTGTGACAATGTGCAGACGTGTTGTATCACAGCTTGGGGCACTTGTGGCCCCACTACAATTCATAAACATAAAGAAGAAGGAAAGAAGAGATGAGATCTGGCCATCAGGTGGGCTCCCACTACGATGGGGTCCATCATACAAATCTAACCACAAACCTCTCATTCCTCTAGATATCTCTCTCATACTCACTCTAATCTCTCAAGTCCTTTCTCTTTTGTCTCTAATATTTTTCTTTTCTTTCCTCTCTCTCTCTCTCTCTCTCTCTCTTCAAATTCTACCAAAATGGGAGTGGAAATGATCATACCTAGGAAGGCTTTTGTGGTAAAGAATTTAGGATATGGAGGGGATTTTTGAAAGGAGAGAAAAAAGATAAGAGGAATGATGAGTGTTGACTTTTGGGGATTCTCTTACATGGGAAAGTGAAAAATGTGATGGGGGTAGGTGGTGATGGATTCATTGACTGATGGAACTTCCTTAGAATTCACGCAAGTGCGGCCCACGCCATGCATGCGGTGCACAAGCCACCTTGGATTGCACTATTGATTGTATCTCCTAGACCGGGTGTTGCATCAAGGTGTGCCACCTGACATTGGAATCATAGTATCTGTGTGGTCTCCTGGGTGTAGGTCTAAGGTCATCACGGTACTAAAACAGAGTACTCGATTGATGCTCGCTAATTCGGTCTCTTTTTGGGTATGTCGACACGAGAAACGAAGATACATAGGGTTAATTAGGGTACAGGTCTTACTTAGTGCCCCAAATTCTAACATGTACAATCCTAGCTAGCAGAATCATCCCAACTTTAGTTGGAGAAATGGGCAGACCACTAATGCAAGCACTCCTCAAAGACCTCCACTTGTACCTCACTCAAATTACACCATAAGTGTAACCACAAAAGAGGACCCTTAAGGACATGCTACAAGCATTCATGCAAGGGTAGACGCAATTCAATCAAAGTACCATATAGGCTATAACTAATCTTAAAACATTGGTTTCAAGGTTTGAATCACACTTGACTATTAGGGAGAAATGGACTTTCTCGGCCCAACCTTAGCCTAATCCAAAAAGACAATATGAAGCAAGTGATTCAAATCCTCCTAACCCACATGTGGAATAAGCCAAGTCCATCACTACTCTTAGAAGTAGTAAGGAAATAGACAAGATGATACCGATGATAGCCAACACTCCTTATAAGGATTTAGATAAATTTGATAGTGATACAAGAACAAACCCCATTCCACATGACAAAGTGCTGGTGCATGAACACAAGCCCATGGCTCCATTTTCCCATTGACTAGTCCCATCAAAATGCCTATCAGAGAATCAAGACATCTTGGATATTTTTCAGCAAGTAAAAAATCAACATCCCCTTGTTACATGCGATTAAGAAAATTTGCTCCTATTCTAAGTTTCTAAAGGACCTTTGCACGGTAAAAAGTAAATTAAATGTGCAAAAGAAGACCTTTTTCATAGAAAATGTGAGTGCAATTATCAAATAGAATGCTCCCCGAAATATAAAGACCAAGGTAGCCTTACGATTTCATGTATCATGGGAAAATTCCAGCTTGAACAAGCTTTGCTAGACTTGGGGGCAAGCGTTAACCTCATACCTTACTCAGTGTGTGAACAATTGGGGCTTGATGAATTAAAACCCACCACTACCACCCTATGAAAGTGCTCTAGTTTGTCAATATACGTGAGTGTTAAGTCGGTCAGTTCAATTAAACTCTTAGAAGAAGACATCAAGACCAAGCCTCAACAAAAGATGAAGGCCATGTTCAAGATCAAACCTGTCAGCCATAGCCTCATCATCCAACAAACAAACCCTAACAGGTATATAACCCCATATAATCTCAACTTACCCATAAAATGATTTGAAACATCTTCTCGTAGAGTTGACATATATAGCGCTAAGAGTATAAAGGGAAGAAAGAAACAAAACCTGAAAAATCACAAATCCTAATCGAGTGCATCGACTTGCGATCGAAGAAGTCTTCAATACATCGAACATCGTTTGATATTATCGAAGATTCACTCATTCTATCCATCAACAAATTGAAAGAAATGTAAGATTATCGATTGCATCGAGTACAATTTGATATCATCGAACTTCACACTTCAATGACATCGACCAGACCTCGATTACTTAAACCCTGAAAATCTTCCAAAGAAACAGAAAATACTCTAAGTGTTCCTTGATGTCATCGAAGCCTCCTCGATGAAATCGAGAGTAAGTTATCGATAGTATCGAAGTCTACTCGATCATATCGGAACTTACTTAGTTTTATCTAGTAAGTTTTTCAAAGAAAAACTATTTTCTTTGAGTATATCGAATGATAAACTATTTTCTTTGAGTATATCGAAGATCATTCGATATCATCAAAATTCAAGCCCTCGACCAATCGAAGGGGTCCTCGAATATATCGAACATGAGACAAAATTGTCCAGCAACCTTATGTATTTTATTAAAGAAGATCTAGATGGATCGAGAGTCCCTCAATGAATCGAAGTGCACATCGATATCATCGAAGGATGCTCGATGAAAGACACTCAGAATTTTTTCTGCACCCAAATATAAATCTTATATAGGCAGTCGATGCAATCAAAGATGGTTCGATAATATTGAAATTCAAATTTCGATAACATCGAACACCCTTCGATGACATCGACAAGTTCAAAATTATGCCCTTTTTTTTTGTTCTGGTTAAAATGAGCTAAAATTTCAAAAAGTTTGAGCGTGTTATTCTAAGATCTATCTACCCTCATATTCACTCTCTTCTTCCCATTAGAGTTCATCATTCAATCCCTTACTTGAGCATCAACTCATATCATTTATGCTTGGATTGAGTTATGAACTCTAGAATTCATGAAGTTTCCAACTAATTATACTATCTTTGGAACTTTTGAATGCCTAGCTCATGGGAACCTTTTTTTATTGATTTAAACTCCATTTAAATAAAGAAGATAAAAAACGCTAAACCTCATAACCTCAGAGACTTCGCGAAAGCATCATCAGCAGGTTGCGATTCAAGGGAGCAGAAGATTCTTCGTCATCATTTAAGATCTTCATTGTGTGAGAACGGGACTCACCAACTTACTTTGTAAGTACTTAGAGTCTAAAAGTGTTTGAAGCTCTCTCTTTATGTAGGATTGAGATTCAGAGTTTGAGTGACAAATTCGCCAAGTCCTAGTTGTAGGCCTCCAACGGGAGAATATGTTTGTGTCCTTGTGTAGGTTAGATAGCCTTGTGTCAGCTTGTGTCACCTTGTGTAGGTTTAGGTTGCCTTGTGTAGGCTCCCTGTGTTGAGTCCTTAGGTAGGACGTGTTGCCTTGTGTAGGCATCTAGGAACCTTATGTAGGTATCCTAGTTTAACCTTGTGTAGGTTGTGAAGGTCCATGGTTAACCTGAGTTAAAACCATTGGATAGTGAAATTCAGTACACTCTAGAAGAGAGTGCGTCCACTGGGAGTGGAGTAGGCAAGTAGCTAAACCACTATACATGATTGTGTTTGGGATTATTTTGAGTACATTTATCTAATTATGTTTATATTCATCATATGTTCACAATGATGCATGATTTAGTTAATATATAAGTATTGAAAGAAATCACATCCCACACACAATATACACTATCCTTATAGGCTTTACTGTTTACATATGTGTCTTTTGTAAGCCTATATGAATTGGACCCTCTATTGGCTTGGAAGCCATAAAGTTACTTTGCCTTACTTTTTTTATTTTAAAAGTTAGGCATAGGTTGTTATTAAAAGATAACAAATTTTGAAAAAGTCATATTCACCCTCCTCTACGATACTTAGTCATACTTTATACTTAAGTACTAGTAGTTTTACATCAATTTCAATTGATATCAGAGCGGTTTCCTCTTGAAGGTTTAATAACCTAGAGGGAGATCCTTAAACTGAAGTAAGAAATATGGGTAAAGGAGAGGGAATAACAGTCTCTCGTCCTCCTACAATGATTCAAAATATGCATATTGGAAAGCAAGAATGAACTACTTTTTGCAATCCTTAGATCATGAAGTTTGGAAAATAGTTGAGAATGGATATGTGCTACCAACCAAGCTAATTGTATTAGAAAATGGCACAACCATAACCAAACCCAAACCAAAAGAAAAATGGACAACTTTTAAAAAAGAATGTAAAACATATGAAGCAAGAGCTATGAATGCCATTTACTGTGCGGTTTTTGAAGAGGTATTCAACCAAATCAGTATGAGTAAAACCTCTAAAGAAGCATGAGATCTATTGAAAACTACCCATGAAGGAACCAACACAGGAAAAAGATCAAGGTTATAGTTCTTGATGACTCAGTTTGAGCAATTGAAAATGGAGGAAGATGAGACCTTCATGGAGTTCTTTGCAAAACTAAATATCATATGCAACTCCATGGGTGGATTTGGAGAATCAGGTCCTGTACTTAAAATCTGTAGAAAAATCCTAAGATCATTCCGGAATGGTTCAACTTTAAAGTAACCTCCATAAAAGAATATAAGAACATTGTTGAGATGAAAGTAGAAGAACTGGTTGGTTCTCTACACACATTTGAACTGCATCTTAAAACACCCATAAATTTCAAAAATAATGTTCTCAAAACCTCTAAAAACATGAATATGTTAGAGGAAGAAGATAGTGAGAACGAAGATGGAGATGAGGAGGTTGCCCTTCTAGCTAAAAACTTTAAAAGATTCTTTAATAGGAAGCATGAGAGGCCATACTATAATAAAGGAGTTTAACTGGACTACAAGCGCCAAACCGGCAAAACCTTTAACAAGTCCAAAGAACTTCAGTTCTACAACTGGAGAAATATGGTCACATCTCCACAGAATGCCCTACAAAGAAGTTTAAAGGGAAAGCTATGACAGCTACTTGGGATAATAATGAAGACTCTAATTCATATTCAAGTGAGTAGAAAGTGATAGAGACAAAAAAATCATTAAAGATTCTCATGGTCTCCACCGCTATAATCGTTCCCAAGACTCTAGAAGAGGAAGAAGAACTTGATCTTGAGAGAATTAAAAATGGGAGAAGAATTGCTGCTAGAAGTATCACTTTTGATAAACTGATCAAGAAAATTAAACTTCTGGAATTGAAAATTGAAAAGTTAAAAAGAGAAAACAAAGAATTAAAACTAGAAGTAAAAAATTCTAATCAAACAGCAGAACTAATCCGAAAATTCACTCAAAGTAATGAAAAGTTTGAAAAACTCCTAAGCATTGGTAGAAATTCTAAAAATATGACAGGCTTAGGATATGAATCAGATTCTTCCTCTACCTCATCAAAAATGACAAATTTAACTACTTCAAACCAGAAAAATCAAGTCGAATTGTCATGTCACCATTGTGGAAAGATTGGACACTATAAGAGCGAATGTCCTATATCCAGAAATCCTCATACTGCTTCCAAGACAAATCTGAAAGATACATCCAAATCATCTGGAAGTCACTCAAAGAAATATTCTTCTGGTTCAAGGAAAATGGTTACCAAATGGGTAACACAGAACAGATGCAAGTGCCCTGAAATCAACTCAGGCTCTTGTAGAAATTTCTGAGGATTAATTAAAGATATTGGTCAAAAAGTAAATCACAGTTATATAAAGTTTATTTAAGAACATTTAAAATTACATTTTCTTTTGGAATTAATTCTCAATCTATCTCTTGACTAATAATTTTATCATATATGGAGTTTGTTTAGACTCATACATCCCAGTAAAAATGCCTTCATAATAAGCATCTCCATATAAAACAAATATCATGCATAATTTTGAAATCATTCCAAAAAACATTATGTGTGTCATGATACTCATTTTCAATCAGATAAGGTTGATCTGCAATTTCAGAAGATCAACCATCTCTACAAATTGATAGATGGTTCAATGACACTATTTGAGGATACATTGCCTTACCATCCTTTTGAATATGTGTAAATTTTTTAAACTACTTTTTAGATATAGAAAATACATACATACTGATAAATATATGTGTACATCACTTGAGAAAGGCTAGCCTATCTAAAATGAAAAATGAGTTGTTTCAATAGTATAGAGGGATGTTCGATATCAATTGAACCACCTTCAATAATTTCAAACACTACTCGATAAAATTGAAGCATTGAAAGAGCGCACTCACCTATCTGAACTCCTTCCGATATCATCGAGCATGGTTCGATAAAATCAAAGTTTCACCTTCAGTATCATTGAAAGTGTTTAGATAGAATTGAAGAGTCGCATCCTATATATGCGACACGGGCGGAAATTTTCATTTCATTCACTCTTATTCCCTCGTTCTGTGACCTCTTGACTCCTAGATGTTGGCGGAATTGCATTCAATCCATTTTCTTGAACATTTGAGATTGGTAAGTCGTTTCTACTCATTCGAATCTAAATCTCATCCTTTGAAATCGGCTTGTTCATCTGTTTTGGGTCTCCTTGTCTTCAATCCCTAGTTTTCCTTTTCCCTATAATACTTTTAAGTTTTTCTTCTTCCAAATGGGAAAAGACAAGAGCAAATCGTTTGTGCAAGGAGAATCTTCCAATCCCAGGGCAAAATGAACCAAAACAGTTGCCAGAAGAAAATTGGCTCATCCACCAACCTAAATGGATTCTCCATCACAAAGGAATGATCTAACCCCTGAAGTTCAAATCCCCATTGAGCCACCACCGCCTGAAACTCTATATGAAAAATTTAGAGTAAGGAAAATAGTGTATGAAAGATAAATTGACAGAACCTGTCTAACACCATATGGGATTGAACTAATGCTTGAGGCCATTGGGTGGTCACGTATGCTTGATTTTGGTGGAGTGACACGAAACGAATAAATATATAGGTTTCTAACCTACTATCACTCACCCGTGTCTGACCCGCCTTTTATAGAGGTCACCATTGGGCAAACCACTACTCACATCACTCCAGCCATTATCAGCCAACACATCAAAATTCCTACTAAATTTCAAGGTTTTGCAGAGTATGACTTCAACTCACTTGAAGTTCGTGCAGAAATCACTAAACATCTCTGCTATGGGAAAAACATTCCTTGGCATGAAGGTAATGCACTGCATGGATCCCACATGTCTTTAAAATTCCATATTCTTCATGCAATTTTTGCTACAAATGTCTATCATCGGGGTACCAACAAATCTGATCTTACCCCATTTATGTTTGGAATTCTCTACGCCGCCAGTCAAGGAGTAGAACTATGTCTACCTACTCTTATTTTACATCAGTTGGCTGTAGCAATCTAAGGGACTAGAGATACCTACATTCCATTCCCCTTTCTCATATGTCTTATGTCCTGTCATGTGGGATTACTTCCCACGACTGACCATCCTAGACAGCCTTGCAAGTTTATCAAGTCAAATCTTAAGAGAATGGGTCGACTTAATATACCAACTTCTTCTTCCGCACCCCATCATGATGATACCATGGGCGAAGCAGAAGCTGAAGGAGTTGAGACTGAAGCAATGGAGGCCGAAGTAAGAGAAACAGAAGATGAGAGACAATAGGCCAGTGACACCTTGTTCACTCTAGTTACACACATTCGTCTACATGGTGGCCAGCGCGAGCGCCGAGCCTCGATTATTCATCAACTTCGCTAGCAAGATGAACGGTTGTCACAGCTTAAGCAGATCACAGGAGCAATACAGAGAGGATTGGAGCGAGTGGAGAAGGTGATGCAGGATCTGATATCAGCCGTCAAGTGGATATAGGGTCACTAGCTTGCTTATCAGTTATCTTTTTGGATAAACAAGCCAATCTGTGTATTACTTACATCGATTTGTGTAATACTACCTAAATCCAATGATTTATCATTGGCCAAGAGGGTCATTACCCAGAGTGTATTATGTCCATGATAAATACATATAAGTTACTAGTTGTGAGACTTTCAACACGTCACTTGCATCAATAGAGAAATAAGTCGAACTATAAGAGTTTTGAAATTTCAATACACTAGCCGAAACCATAAAATAAGGGAGGTAGCATAAGGCTAACATAATAAAGGAGAAAAATTAGAAATAAGCTAACTCAATAAAAGAGAAGAGTAGTAATAAGCTAACTTAACAAAAGAGAAGAGTAGCATTACGCTAACTCAATAAAATAAGAGATGAGTAAAAACCAACTCAATATAGGGCGGTACACGCATTGCCATCAAAATTGGGGAAGGACAAGGCTTGTATTCATCACTACACATGAATTCATAAAAATAAAGTATGATAAAATCATATCTTAACCATAATTCTCATAAGGATAAATAATTATTAACAGTCTATCAATCAATTGCATGAAAAATTATAATAAAAATGAAAGTATGTAAAAATACGACAAATCATGTATAAATCAACTCAAATTAGTGTAAGCTTAAAGGAATCCCTCACCTTAGCCTTAGATGTAAACCCTAGGTAGATCTTAATGTAGGAAAGATTCTACATAAACTAAGACATCGCTCGAGCAAGAGGGACATGACACACATGTTGGACCCCCCCCCTCCCCCCTCCCCCCTCCTCTCTCTCTCTCTCTTCCTTGGACGTTTGGGCGTGCATGGGTTTGTGAGTGGAGAAGGGGCGCATGCCCCCTTTTGTGAAGGAGTGGGCGTGGGAGGGGTGTGTCACATTCCACTTGAATTGGGTTTCTCCAATTTATCTTTTCAGGTGATATTTCTTTAAATCTAATTTATTCATGTTGTCGAGGTCATCGAATAGGGCCAGAGTATATAATTCGATCTGAGACTTAGATTGGCTTATTTTGAAAATTCTCCTAGCGGGTGCTAAAACAGACTTAATTTCGATTAACGGTCCACGCTTATTGATCAGGGCCTAATTTTTTTTTAAAAAAATGTTTAGTCATGATAGAAAAAAGATTGAGCAAAATTTAGTTGTTGATCGATAGTGAAAAAGGCCTAAATCTAAAATTTCACTTGTCGCACCAAAAGAAAGGAATTAACTTCAAGTTGGTTATCACTCAACGGTGTAGGATTATAGATCAGGGTCTAAATATTTTATGATCTCATAGTTCTATGAGCCCAAATTCTAGTCCAAATTTGAATTGTGATTGACGGTGTAAAGTATGTTAATCGAAAGGTCCAAATTTAGAAAGAGTTGGTAAGCCTAAATCATTGTGTCTAAGGAAAAGCCTACTAAGGTGGGGTTCTCACATTTCACACTTGTTCCATATGATGGACAATACAAGTGGTTCATATAAAGTGAGATATTCTACTACGACTACCTATGATCTTTCTTCACTCGATGGACACAAAAATCAACAGTTAAGGGGATGATTGGTCAATTTGGCCGCTTTTACAATGATCTAAGGGCTAAAATTCGACATGTATAGTTAATTTATGCTAAATAGGCATGGTAAAAAATTTTATATCAAACGGATCATGAAAACTATGTAATTTAGAATTCAATAGTCTAGGTTAATACCATGTTCTTAATTATTATTGATCTGAGAGTTTTGGGATATCTAATGATTCTACCTAGTAATAGGCACATTTTAAGCAATTCTTACAGAATAAATTATATCTAAATCATTACAAACAAAGAGTTATTCACCAAATAAGTTAAAATTATCATTAATTAAGGCGAGACACGTGTATCAAACAACATGATGGATGGTCATATGACATGTCTAAAATAGAAAAACTTGATAGTTAATACTCTAACCATGTATTTAGGTGGATGTATGGTCATTTTTCTAAACGGATGAACACAAAAGTGAATTTTTGAAGTGATCAAGAGGTAAAATATGTATATCGTTAGATTTAAGTGACTTGTGCACATATGTAAGTTCATAATATTATAGTTTTGATGGTATGTTAAGCATATTCATATGTGGTGAATAAGATGAACGGATCATCATCTTGATTCGACATATGTATGAGCAAATGTAGAGATCATGTAGTTAATTTACTATGATCGATGAATAATTGACTGAACGGTTAGTTATGATGGGCAAGTGAGAATACTTGGATGTATGATGATCATGTTTTAAAAATCAACAGTCGGATGACTTGATCTATAGATGAAGATTATTACCAACGGCCAGATTCAGGTTAGAGAATAGATGTAAGGAAAGGATAGGCTAAATTGGTGACATACACATGTATATACTTAATTAAATTTCATGATAATACTCGAGAACTTTCAATACTTGAGTATTGAAAAGTTTGAGGTGTTATACATTATCCGACTGGATAGGATAGGACTTCGATTCTACTTGAGTAATCCAATTGATTCAAGTCAATTAAACATTAAGGAATAGCTATAAGTGGATCATTGACACTCTAGTGTTTTATTTCTATTGATTTTTCTCGCAATTACATTATTCCTTAATTCAGATTTTATAAGTTAGCCTAGATCTAGATTTAGTTTTAAAGTGTTTCAAAAATCACACAATCATAAGTCCATGAAGGTACAATCTCGATCTCATCGAGTTATTACTACATCGCAGTCCCGCACTTGGCATTTACATCAATTAAATTTTAGGGTAATAATTTGTATTAGCGAGTGGAGTGATCAGTTGAATGTCAAAGCTTCGGTTTATGGTTGCTCTTTTCATAATTGAAGATGAGTATATGATGATGACATAAGCATTTAGGGAGACAATTTGGTTGAGGGGAATAATGAATGAGTTGAGGCTTTAGTAAGAAGCCATGCAAGTGCATTATGACAACGAATGTGCTATCAACTTGGCAAAGAACTCAATTTATCACTTGCGGACAAAGCACATTGATGTGCATCACCACTTTATCCGGCATATGCTAGAGGAAGGCGGTGTTGCTCTTAAGAAGATTCACACTAGTGAGAATCTGGCCGACATGCTTATAAAAGTAGTTTTTGTAGAGAAGTTTAAGTTTTGCTCGAGTTCTCTAGGCTTGGTGAAGACAGAATGATGACGGGAGTATGTACATGAAGTAATAATAATGCTTTGATGAAGATTAGAGATATAGATAGCAACTCGAAATGGTGAAACATAAAGATTGAAGCCACAGTTGAGATTGTTGAAATTGGTGCCTTCAATCTATGCTGAAATAGGGCATAGTTCGATATATCTAACACTAGCCTCGATCAATCGATAAAATTCTGAATAACCTAGTTAACTCTTTGGATAAGTTTGTACATGTTCGATCGACCGAAGATTGGGCTCGATTGATCGAGATAATTCAGAAAATATATGTTAGATCTCTGTACGTTTTTAACATGTTTGATTGATCCAACATTGTGAGATTGATCGATCAAAGGATCCTCGATTGATGTCAATCGATTGAAGGTATGATCAATGGTTTGCGTAACTTCTGCGTAACTGTGTGGTTTTATTTCTAATTCTATACGTAGACTTATATAAGCAGGTGTAATGGGAGATTAGGGTTAAGGAATGAATGTGAGAGAGTTCAAAAGATTTTTATAGGGTTTTGTAAAGGAATTTTGTCTCAAGACATGAAGGGTTTCGATACCTGTAACTCGCCTATCTCTTGTAATTCTTTGATAATAATGGATTGTTTTGTCGTTAGTGCCGTGATTTTTTCTCACAAGGGTTTTTTCACATAAATCAATATATTTCTCTGTGATTGCACGTTCTTTTCATTTTTCTATTAAGTGTTTGAATCGTTCTAAAATTATTTTCATACCTAATGAGTGGCAGATATGCACAACAAAAGGGACAATGGATCAGGGTTCTAGATCTGGGACAGTTGTTTGTGTTGTGGGCTGGGTGCCATAATAGGTGGGTTTCAAGGTAATGGCTGGTGGAATGGGTGATGTTGGTGTGGGGCTGCCAGACGAGGATGCAGGGCAGTGAAACAGTGGAGTTATGGTATAACGGCAAGGCAATAGCAGGGGGTTGATGAGCTGTAAGGTTGTTTGTGTTCTTACAAAGTGGAGCTGCCTATGGCATGGATCCTCATGGGGGACGTTGATTGCATACGACTGGAAGTTAGGTGGGGTCCATCATGTTATCTTTTTTCAAATCATGTTACCACACAGACCTAGAAAGGAGGCAAATTTAAGACTCAAGTGCTCTACCATGAGAGGAAAAAGTGGGCATGATGTAGAGCAGGTGACACTTTCATGTCTAAGATGGACCAAAGAAGGCCTGATAGAAGGCGGAAGTGATCAGGACCGTTAGAATACTAAAACAGGCATATCTCACAATTATTCGACATACCATATATGATTTCGGGGTAGGAGAAGCTACTTTAGCCACCCAATCCTTCTATGCTGGGTTGCCCACGCCGAATTTGTGAGATTCCATTAGATTGATGGTTGAAAATATATTTCATTTTCATTTTTACTATTCATAGTAAGTTTTATTTTGATAATAACTCTTCATCCTTTGATATTTAGGAGTTATGTCCAACATTTTTTTAAAAAAAGGCTTAGAAAATTTAGGAGAACAATGTGGTTAGGCCAAGTAGGACACTTATTATTTTTGGCCGAAAAGCATGAAGTCTAGTAGAAATCATGACCGTTTATAAGTAGTAAGTTTATTATTTATAGTAAGTTATGAATTTTAGGGAGTTTGAGTTGGAGTTTTATTCTAAAACTTCTTCCTAGGTTGGGTATCACTATTTATAAATTGTAAATTCATTTTTATCATCAATCAATTTAAATTTGATTTTATTAGAATTTATTTCTATTTTTTTAAATCTCTCCTCGTAGATCTGAGGAATCTCTGTGAGTCCAGAGAAGCTCCGTGGATTCAGAGTACTTATCCCCTGAGAAAGACTGTGTTCGACCTCATTACGTTCATCCATGCGTCAGTTTGGTATCAAAGCGAGGAGTCCCCTTAGACTGAAGGCAAATAATGACGGTATGGAGCAAAATCCCATGAACAGTGATCTAGGGATTCGTTATCCTTTGGAAAGAATTGGAGCTTTCCACCGGAAGAGTCAGTTGACCATGCAAGGGCTAAAGGAAACCATCAACTATCTTGTGGAAACGCTAATTCTGTCCCGAGCCCAAGGCGATACTCAACCTCTTGTGGTTGCTGTATGACACAACCTAGACTTCCGTAGGGCACTACTAGTGGTGAATTATAGGGCTTCACTAGATGAGTCGAGCTCTAGCAATGAGGACGTCGATGACGGCTTTGCCTAACGACCAATCTATGGAAGCGATCGACCAAATCGTGCTAAAAGAGACTATCGATATAGCCGAACTTTATAATTTTAATGACTTATTACGTATAAAAGATTTCCTCAATTGGCCAGCCGAAGTAGAGTGATATTTTGATTATATGAACTTGCCAGAACATAAAGAGGTGAAATTAATAGCGTTCAAATTAAAATCTAGCACTTCTGCGTGGTAGGAGCAATTACAACTCTCACATGCCTGATAGAATAAGGTACCCATCTCATCATGACCATAGATGAGACGCCTTCTTTGATCACGATTCCTCCCTAGTGATTACGAGTATGTATTATTATAGTAATATTAAAATTATCGATAGGGGAATTGAATCGTGACAGATTATACCGAAGAATTCCAGCAGTTGGCAACACGGAATGACCAGTTAGAAAGTGAATCATAGAAGGTAGCACAATTCAAAGGTGGGTTACTATCTACGATTCAGGACCGAATTCAGATGCACCCAGTCGGGACCGTGGATGAAGTAGTTCAGTTAGTAGGTAAGGCAAAAACACAACTTATAAGAGTCCCTACTCAACCTTATCATTCGACTCCCCCCCCCAATGACGGGTCACATGTAGGATTCAGTGATAATACGATGAAAAGAACCATTAGGAGGATGTCCTTAACCTTCTATAACCGCAAACCATGACATGGGGAGCGGCTCATCTAGGCCTCAACATGTAACACCCACAACAGCGGTTTTAAGTAAAATTACAAAGCCTTATGGTTAGCCAAGGCTGAATAATTGTTACTATTGTGGCCAACTGGGCCACTTATTAAACACCTACCCTTAATGCCCAACAGCTCACTTGATCATTAACGAAGGGGCACTAATGAAGATGCATAGAAAGAAACCCTTGGATTTGATGAAGATGAATAAGCCACCGAGGAAGGAGTTTGTGACGAGGAATGGTTGGTCGAGTATTATGGCAAATCCTTGGTCGTGAGGCAATTATTGTATTCCCCTTGAAAGAAATTGCATCTACAACAACACAAAAATATTATGTACGTGGTGTACCGTCAACAACGAGGTTTGTGATGTAATCATAGAGTGTGACAGCAGTGAGAACATCATCTCGAAAGTAATGTTGGACAAGTTGCGGCTACCTACAATAAAACATCCTTCCCTTTACTCGATTGGCTAAATAAAAAGGTAAACGAGACCAAGGTAACCAAATAATGCATTGTCTTATTTTCAATTGCTAAAAATTATAAGGATCAAGTACTTTGTGACATGGTCGACATGGAAACATGCCATATGTTACTCTGTCGACTATAGTAATCGGACCGTGATGCAACCCACCAAGGACACAATAATATTTACATGTACATCAATGATGGTCGAAAGATGGTCCTTACCCTTATGGTACCAAAGAACCACTCTAACGCTTCTAAAGTGGAGGCAAGTTTCCTACTGACCATTCGAAATTTCATGGAGGAATCCAAGGAAACCAGCGACATGTATGCCGTACTGGTAAAGGGGAAGGAATCGGAACCCTTAAACATTCCCCCAAGTTTAAGGCCATTGGTGAACGAATTCAAGGAAATCTGGCCTAAAGAGTTACTCGATGGATTGCTTCTAATGTGAGATATCTAACACCATATCGACCTTGTCCTGGGTCCACTTTACCTAATCGTTCTCACTATTGGATGAGTTCGAAGGAGTGCAATATTCTGCAAGGGCAAGTGGAGGAATTGATCCGTAAGGGTCTAATCCGAGAAAGAATGAGCCTATGTGTCATACCATCCCTATTAACTCTAAAGAAAGATGAGAGTTGGTGCATGTGTGTCGACAACCAGGGGATCAACAAGATTACCATAAAATATAGATTTTTTATACCACGGATGGACGATATGTCGGACATGCTTGAGGGTATAAAATTATTTTCTAATTTGAAGTTAAGGAGCGACTACCATCAGATTCGAATATGACTGGGTGATGAGTGGAAAACAACTTTTAAGACTAGTGGTTGTATGAATGGTTGGTCATGCCCTTCGGTCTTTCGAACGCGCCTAGTACATTCATGAGCTTAATGAACTAAGTTCTAAATCCATTTATTTGGCATTTCATAGTAGTTTATTTTGATGAAATTTTGATATACAGTCGTACGAAGTAAGCTATACGGAATACCTCAAACAAGTCCTTCAAGTGCTCACTGAAAATAAGTTGTATCTCAATATAAAATAATGTATCTTTTTTACTGATGAACTGTTATTTTTGGGCTTTATCGTGACATCCACGAGCATCCATGTGGATGATGAAGAAGTGCGAGCCATTAGAGAATGATGATCCCGACGAACATTCATGAAGTAAGGAGTTTCCACGGGTTGACGACCTTCTATATTCGATTTGTGTGGAATTTCAACATGATAGTCTCACCTATTATAGAATGCATGAAGGGACCTTTTCAGTGGATAGATGAGGCTAACAAGAGCTTTGTTGAAATCAAGCATCGGTTATCCACAACACCGATCTTGTTTCTTCCCAGTTTTGACAAGCTACTTGAGGTTGAATGTGATGCTTTATATGCTGGAATTAGGGAAGTTTTATCTCAAGAAGGCATGTTGGTAGCCTTATACAGTGAAAAGCTTAGTGATGCACGTGAAAAGTGGTCGACCCACGAGCTTGAATTGTACCCAATGGTCCAAGTATTACGACATTAACGACATTAATTAATTTAAAGAGAGTTCATTCTTTATGCAGACCATCAAGCTCTCAAATTCATTAATAGTCAGGCTAACATGAATCATGTTCATGCCAAATGGGTTGCATTTTTATAGGAATTCACGTTCATTATGAAGCACAAGTCAGAGCAATAGAACAAGGTCACTGATGCACTTAGCCGTCATGCTTCACTACTTGTTAGAATGAGCAATGAGGTAGTTGATTTCTATTGTTTCAAGGAGCTGTATGCTGAAGACAACGACTTTAAAAATGCATGGATTATGTGTCAAGAAGGTTATCCCAGTGACCTGCATATACAAAATGGTTTCCTTTTCAAATGGAATCAACTGTGCATCCCTCAAAGTTTTTTGAGGTAACATATTATTCAAGAGCTACATGGAGGTGGCTTTAGTGGACACCTTAGGCGAGATAAGACGTGGGCTCTTATAGAGGAGTCGTATAACTAGCCGCAATTGGTATGTGATGTGGGAAAAGCAGTAGAACGCTGTCATGTTTGTTAGACCTCCAAAGGAGCAGTCTCAGAATACGGGCCTCTACACCCCGTTACATGTGTCTGTTATCCCTTGAAAGGATTTATTTATGGACTTTGTGCTTGGTCTCTAATGAACATAGTGCATCATTAATTTAGTGCTCGTGGTAGTAGATCATTTTTCAAAGATGACGCACTTTATCCATGCAAGAAAATCCTCGATGCAACACATGTGGTGAATTTATTCTTCAGAAAGGTTATGCTGCTACACGGGATTCCCAAGACCATAACTTCAGAACGTGATGCGAAGTTCATCAGCCACTTCTAGAGAACTTTTTGGACTTGATTTGGTACACAATTTCAGTTCAGTAATGCCTACCACCCACAAACCAATGGGCAGACTGAAGTTGTGAGTCGTACGTTAGGAAACCTTCTTCAATGTATTTCAAGTGAAAAATCGAAGTAATGTGATTTGGCCTTATCTCAAGTGGAGTTCGCATTCAGCAATATGGTGAACTGCTCAACAGGGAAGTCTTCATTCTAGATTGTTTATGGTCGAGTGCCTCACCACATACTTCACTTGGTCCCGTTGCCCAAGTTCCTGGGCATGAGTATTACAACAAAACATATGGAGGACTGAATTTTGAGCATTCATGTGGATGTGCAAGCCAAGTTGCATGCCTCGAACGATAAGTATAAGGAGCAAGTTGACAAGCATCGATGACAAAAGGTGTTCGTGGTAGGCGACATGTTATGGTTCATCTACGCGAGGAGAGATTTCCGACCGGGACCTACAATAAGTTGAAGAATAAGAGATTTGATCGGTACCGATTCTCTGAAAGATTAATGACAACGCTTATGCTGTTGATCTTCTGGATGACATAGAGATTTCACATACTTTCAACGTCGTAGACCTGACCGAGTATCATGAACTGAGGTAGGACGATAACTCGAGGACGAGTTCTTTTAAAGTGGAGGGGACTGATGTAGAATGGGTTGTGGACACTATCATGTCTAAGATGGACCAGAGAAGGCCCAATTGAAGGCAGAAGTGATCAAGATTGTCAGAACACTAAAACAAGCATATCTCACAATTATTCAACGTACCATATATGATTTTGGGGTAGTAGAGGCTACTTTAGCCAGCCAACCCTGCTATGCCGGGTTTCCCACGCTGAATTTACGAGATTCTATCAGATCGACAATCGAAAATCGATTTTATTTTTATTTTTTTACTATTTATATTAAGTTTTATTTTGATAGTAACTCTTCATCCTTTAAGCTTTAGGAGTTGTGTCCAAACATAAAAAAGGCTTAGAAAATTTAGGAGAACAACGTGGTTAGGCCAAATAGGGAACTTATTATTTTTGGCCAAAAACCATGACAGCCTATAAATAGTAAGTTTACTATTTATAGTAAGTTACAAATTTTAAGGAGTTTGAGTTGGAGTTTGATTTTGAAACTTCTTCCTAGGTTTGGTATTACTATTTATAGAATTGTAAATTTGTTTTTATCATCAATCAATTTATTTTTTATTTTGTTACAATTTATTTTTATTTTCTATCTCTCCTCATGGATTCGAGGAATCTACGTCAGGAGTCCAGAGAAGCTCCATGGATTCGGAGTACTTATCCCCCTAGGAAGATGGTGCTTGACCTCATCACGTCCATCCCTGTGTTAGGGTAGGGAAATGACTACCAATGAAACCTCCATGGGTCCACATTCATATTCATATGCCATCCATTCTATTCAGAATGTCATTCCTACTCCAATAAACAACGTAAAAATATTAGCTTGATTCAAAACTTTGGTGGCTCAAAAATGATACTGTAGAAGTCCAATCCTTACTGTGTCCCATTGTGTGGGACACTTAAGTTTTGAATTTATCTCATTTTTGGCTCACATCATGAAATGATCTAATAAAACAGAGGGACGATGTGGATTTCTCATGAAAATCATGTTAGGTCCCACCTGGCCTTCGTGTTAGGTAATCTACGTCCCCCAATGGATTAAGCCGGAATAGATCCATGTAGAACAAATCTAGGTATTTTGTCGGAAACGGCTTATCAAAGGCAGACTTGACGTTTCAGCAACCTGATCAATATCTAATAGAAACATATCTTAATGTGAGAAGTGCCAATTGAATGTTGTGCTGACTTGAAGGGGGCATTTGGATCGTGGGTTACTTAGGGCTTGTTTGGGAGCATGGATTTGGAACTTCCTGGATTTGAAATCCTCCTATTGTGTTTGGCACCATGAATTGAGAATCAATTTTAATTCAAAAGTAGTTATGCATGATATATTTATGGGGGTTTGAATTTAGGGCCTATTTGGATACGCGTTTTGGGATGTATTGTATCATATTAGAAGTTATGGTTTAATGCTTACCATGTTTGGATTGGAGTGAATAGGAGTTGAATCCCATGCGTGTGAATACAAAGTCCAACCAAATTTTCGAATCGACGGTAGAGTATTGTCAGTGGGTTCTGTTGCCGTCAATACTTCATATTCATTGCGCTGTATTCGGCAGCGGATGAAAGTTTGAAATTTGTACGATTACAAGATATCTTGTACCTATGCAATGTAAGATTGGGACCATTCATTTGGTACATTTCAACGTGAAAATCATTTGGGCTAGAAATTTGGAAGTTCCATACATCAAACAGGCCACCCAACCTAATTAAGATTGTACAATACACAGACATAATACGTCCTATCCAAACATTGATCTGTATAATGTAATGTATACTATGCCAAACAATACCTCCTATCCAAACATAGATTAGTATCTAATTGATTTGGATATATTCTGAAAACCATCCAATGTATACATCAACAGTACCCAAATACAATACTATATAATACTATACGCAAATCCAAACAGACCCTTAATTACTAAATCAACTTTAATATCTTTAATTAGTGATGTATGTAATGTTTGACACAATGGTTGTAATAATTCCGCTGAAATATATGCTTTGCTTGAAAATAATGAAATTTTAAGTTTCAGATGGGCTACAAGCACAAGATCATGTCCAAGTGACTATCCAACGATTTTTATCTATTGATTTACATGGACAATGTTTGGATGGTGTCGATCATCATATTAAAGTAATATAGTGTTGCAATTGATAATTTAATTATTTTTGATATCATTTGTGGGTCATGTGCCCAATAGAATGATAATATGGTGACACACATGTTACACATGCAACTATTGATAGGATATTAGGTGTAATCCAAGCTCTCACCGTGGATTGCAAACTCCCTCTTTGAGGGGATTTGAAACCCCCATTTACTTTATGGGGCTAAACAACTAGGGATTGAAATCCCCTCTAATCCCGCCAAATCCATGGTGCCAAATGACTCCTTAAACTACTTATGCCTGAAGTAGCTTATCTTGGCTTCTACTTATTAAACATAAGTGATCAAGTAATTTTAAGTAAGAAAATTACTTATATTTGATCTTAAACCAAATTCACTTATCTCAAATAAGTTACTTATGTACTACTGTAATTAAAAAAAGTAACTTATTTGGTGGTATCCAAATAGGCCTAAAATGGGCTCAAACTGAAGCGGGAGATGACACAATAATGACGGCGGTACCGACAGCCCATCTTATGGGATTCTGTTCTAATTGAAACACATCATACATTACTCTTAATGATTAATGGCCAGGACTAAGCTATGATACCATGTCAGAAAATGCAATTATGAGAACTGAACTCATTTAATTTCTCTTACCCACTATATACAAGAGGGGAAGCGGATTGCATCCTGCTCCCACCTGCTTAATGCGTCGAGACAGGGGCTCTGTGGGGCCACCGTGATGTGTGGGTACTATCCATGTTGCCCATCTATTTATTTCCAGGTCATTTTAGAGTATGAGTCCAAAAATTAGGCAGGTTCAATGCTCACGTGGACTGCACCACGGGAAGCAGCGACTACTATAATGAAACTCAACAGTTGAAACCTTCCTTGGGGCCACCGTCATGTTTATTTGCCATCTAAGTTCCTAAGGTCATATAGACCTGGATGGAGGGAAAACATAAATTTCAGATTGATCTAAAACTTTTGCCGCTCACAAGAAGTTTTTAATAGTGGGAGTTCAATCCCCACTATGTGGTCTACTTGAGCCTTAGATCTGCCACATTTTTGGGTTCTTATCCTGGTATGATCTGAAAAAAAAGGATGGACACTGTAGATAAAATGCATACATCATGGTGGGCCTCACAGAGTCCTTCCTAGACGGATCATCGTCCAAGTAGGCATAGGATGCAATCCGCTTCCTACAAGAGGTCATATATGTTGTAAAAATATTGATTTTATAAAAAATATTTTAAATAAAAAATATATAATATAATATATAAAAAAAAAGTGTTTGAAAAATACCTTTTTGTAGGTTTTTGGGAATAGTCCCACATTGGAAAAAGAGAAGAAGAAAAAATGGTTTAAATGATAATGGTGGATTACTATAATATTTGCTTACCTGGTCCGTGGACTATGGGACTTACATGGAACACCGTGCACGCACTCGGGCTCGGGCTCGGGCACGGGCTCGGTCACGGTCTCGGTGCAAGGGCGTGGGCATGTGAGGCAGTGTGGCTGTAGAGGCGCACTTTGCACTTCGCTTGCTCGTGTCGCAGAGGGTCGTTCCCTTCGCAAACCGGAGCAAAACGTGTGCGAGTCGCGGTGCGACTAAGTAGCTATGGCGGGTGACTGGTTGGCAGAGAAACTAGATGACTAAGAGACAGATGTCTCTAAATCTGTATAATTTCTTAACAATATATGTATAAATGGTATGAAAATTATAAAAATATATATATACAAAATAGAAATCTACATTGACTG
The DNA here is from genome assembly GCA_037074715.1 of Magnolia kwangsiensis. Classification (NCBI taxonomy): domain Eukaryota; kingdom Viridiplantae; phylum Streptophyta; class Magnoliopsida; order Magnoliales; family Magnoliaceae; genus Magnolia; species Magnolia kwangsiensis. The sequence continues at coordinate 74,298,589 of CM073584.1, forward strand.
CCTTTTGTCTCTAACCATTTTTGGAAAAATGGTGCATGAACATATTTACAAACGGCACAGTTCTAATACTCTCTGAATTGATTCTAAACTCAGCCGAGTCACTTTAAAACTCGACTGTGAGTATATTCATCAATATCATCAATTTAATCATTAAATGTCAAATCAATTTAAGTCAAGTCAACTTGACCTAGTTAGAAATCCGGTCAATTAGGTGTTTTTGAGTTTTTGGGGTATGATTGCCAGTTCCCAAAGAACAAAAGAAAATGCACAATATTTGACATCCCCAAATCAAGATGTAATACATCCAAAGATATTACATGGAAGAAAAAAACTAACAGCCACTCACCAGCCTAACTATGACTGGAATACTTCTCTAATTCTGATGTGGCTTGAACCCAAATTTCTGTGCAGGAGTACTGATTGAATTCTTCAAATAGAGAATCATGGCCACAAAGAACAGTGCGGCCGGCAGAACAGAAACAATAACTAGCCTGAATGTGCTCTTCGGAAGCAGAATGTAAATTCCTAGGCTTATAGCATAAGTTCCTGATACTAATGCAAGGGACATGAAACCATAGATAAAACTACACAAAAGTGGTGTACATGGGCGGATAACGGTAATCATAAGCATAATTAAACCCGAGAAAAGTGAGGTATAAAGTAACCATAGAGAAGCTTCATAGAGAACCATGTGCTTGGAAATTTGCCTATTATTTCCAAGAAGACCCAAGTAGACACCGAGCATTGCAGCGGAGAGCCCAATCACACCCCATGAGATGTGAAGCTCTCTCTCCATTTGCAGAACTAGAACCCTATTCTCCTTTTCTATCCTCACTAGCTGTGGGGTTTCAACCATAATCCCCATTAATTCTTTTGCTTCAACGTCAGTCTCTGTTTGTGGTGAAGATGCAATCACTTGTCTTGGTATTTGGGCCAAATTAACTGGTTGCAAGTCATTTGGTAGCTTGGAAGATCGAGTCTGAGTTTCTAGTAAGGTTTGTGGTGGGAGTCCATGCACTGATTGTGTCCCAATTCCAAGACTAATTTCCTGTTCATCACGTAAGAAAATAGGGTTCTGTTTTATATTTTTCTGCTTAGAGATGTATAGTTAGAAATTAAGCAAACATATACTAGATGTATGCATGTACATTGTATCATCTACCTCTAGCATATGATTTCCGTCAACCTCTTCCAGATGTTTATCTTTAGATGCTTGAGGAACTTGGTCGACAGTCTCCTGTGCATCATTCATTTCAATTTGTTCACCAGCTATAATCATGGCCTGAAAGGAAGTGTTTTTACACATGAGATGTCGAAATTTTAGCTTTAATATATGTTTTTAAGAATTATAATTGGACCTTCTTTCGATTTCAATTAGTTAGGAAGAAGTAGAAGTGCACGATGTTACCCATAACATTGAAAACAGAACAAGTATTTGTAAAACATCCACCTCTGTTGGTTGATTATCGGTAGCACAGCCTGAGGGATTGTCCACAATAATCATTCGTGGGTCACTCTGTAGATTAACATATTCGATAGCTACATTCTGCAATGATTGTGGATAAAACATGATTTGTTGTTCTGTTTCATCAGTTGCAGTAGCTTTGCCTTTGATTTCTTCATCTGCCTTCTGTAAATAGAAACCAAATGAAATACTTCCAGTGTTTGCTTTAGAAAGCAAGATACCAAAGAGTGTAAATTTTAATTGGTATGTTTACCTTTCTGGTTGGCGATCCTCCTCTGGTTGTGGCAGCGAAAATCACAAAAGATAAAATCACCAGAGATAGAATAGAAAACTCCATCTTAGTGGTTAGGTGTTCGACTGTAGAATCAAAGACCAATATTCACCATATATTATAAGAGATGGAAGATGAAAAGAAATAGGAAAAAGGAAACAAACCCATGACTATATTTTAACTTTTAAACCCCATTTGTGAAGATTGTTATAAAGGAAATAAAATATAGGCCATATGGATGCATCCTAAAAAGGTATTTTTGACACTGAAACCACGTTTTGAGCCAAACCCCAGTTCAAGAATTATGCCAATTGGATGATCCTAACCCTTTGAATGTAGACAATTTGGTACAACCCTTGTTTAAATCTCATGGTCAAAATCAATGAACCTAAATGACACATTTCAACAATAGATCCAACGAATAGATTTTGTAAGATGATGATTGGTCTTATTTTGTTCTCCAATCAATCTTGACCGTCAATTTTCTACGCTATTGATGGGAAGTTTAGGATCATCCAATTCACAGGATTTTTCACCATGGCTTGCCCTAATACAAGTTGTATGAATGAATGGATGATTCAAATAAATAATGAGCCATCCCAATTCCCATGTGCCATTTAAAAGCTTTGGAAGTGGTGATGTTAGCAAAACCCCTAAATATAATGGAGGCAATTTTAACCTTGGTGCAACAGGGCGTTCGGATATGATCTCATTTCAGCTCCCACACTATCAAAAACCAGAAACTGCTGTGAAAAACTCCGAACTCAACCGGACGACCACTCCCGAAGAACTTCACTCTTCCCTTTCCACAGTTTTTCTGTTTGAAGAGGTCGGAATCTCCTTCCTATTTCACCATCTGCAGCACGAAAGGGCAGAAATACAAAAATTAGTAGTTGTTTTTTTTTTTTTTTTGTGTGTGTGTGTGTAAAGCTAAAGCTATTATTTACACCCACGTTCATTCTTTGCCACTTCCAGTAATATCAAACTACAAAGCTGTACTACTTGAAAACAAAAACTAAGAAAGAAATTTTGCGTTCATAAAAGTACGGGTGCAAATATCAATTCCAAAATCAGAAAGTCTTCAGAAAAAAAAAAAAAAAAAAAAAAGGAAAAAAGATTTGGTATGATTAGAAAAAAGAAATACTTGGACGTTGTCCGAAGGTAAGATCAGCATTCTGTCAAGGAGAGAGATCTCACCAGGCCTGCAATTGAAGAGCAAAGGAAAAGGATGAAAGAAGAAATTAAATGAGTGGAGTCCACACGGAGTTGACGCAGTACTTATAGCCCAATGAGACGTACGGAACTACCGCGTCAGGCGTCGGCGCTGCATTTATTGCCGTCATCGGGTGTTTCAGCTGGGTGTCCTGGTATTGCAAATGTTCAAAACATTTGGGTGTCGTGGTGTTACAATTATTCATCACATTTGTTGCCGTCAGTGTTACATATATGGCCGTCATAAGGTGTTTCACCTGGATGTCGTGGTATTGCAATTATTCATAACATTTGGGTGTCGTGGTCTTGTAATTATCCCACCAACAATATTTGTCTAGGTAATCCGGAATTGTAATCACAAACTTAGAATTGCAATCACAGACTGGTAGCATCAATGCGCGGATGTTTGGGAGGGGAAACGGATTGGCTACCCCCTTACACTAGACAATTGGCTGGTCCTAGTGCTCTGTGAGCCCCACTATGATGTATGTATCATTTTTACGGTGGGTTTTATTGGGCCCTATCACGTCTCTTTATTATTAATTATAGTCTATCAAGCTCTTTGGTTAAGAACAAGCTATTTCAACACACATAACATAACAAGAGATCAATCTATATCATTCAAATGGCTGGCCTGTTGACTGAAATATCAAAAACGACAAAATAACAACTTGAATATCTATAATAACCATGATATTTTTCCATTGGAATTCAATTATCAGCTCAACCATTATGACAGCTCGATCAAAATGCATATGCTCCAGCCATCAATCGGCCACAACCTCGATGGTCCAGATAGCAGTATAACTCACCAAATTATTGATAAACTATCAGCTTCATCTAATCTGTTAATAAATAAACGAAAATTTATACTGTAAATTGTCAATATTATAAGATAGCAGCTCACTTCCTTACACTACCACACGTCAGTACGTATACGTGGTTAACATGAAAATATCAAAACAATCAATTTAAAACTTCCAACCATTATAAAAAATTATACTGCTGTCATCATCTAACCCAATAAATATAACTGTCAACTCCTGTTAACAGAAGAAAAACCATTTCTAAGAGATGTATACTATATTCCAATCAGATCAAAATTCGAGTCAATGGATAAGATAATCAAATAGACTTGCGCGCAGAATGTACGGTTCAGATCAAACTGTAAGAAGTGTGGCAGATGAGTAGTCTAGGATCCATGAAAACGCCGAACAAAAAAAAAAAAAAAAGTAAGAAAATAAAATAAAATAGAAACATAAAAAAATAGAACCGACAACATGCAAAAGAAACCCGCTCTTAAGCACCAAAACAACAACAAATTCACATGTCTAATATCAAAGTAGTAAGGTGGGGTAGTCTCTATTATAACTGGATTGTCTTCTAAACCATACCATACGTTAGGCATGGATTCGGATTCCCAGCTAAACCCTGTGGTGAACCTATAAAGAGTTTAATACGAAAATGAATATAATATGAATAGGTACTCGACCCAAACTCAAGATGCCAATGTGTAGACTCTGTACCTGTCCGTGATGATAATGCAAGGAAGAGAACACCATACTCCCAGTCAATCGTACTTTCACAAACTTCTACCAAAAAGCTGAGATTTACTTATTTATATCTGAGTGATGTAAGTACATTATGACTACATACAAACGATTGCCTATATGCAAAGGGCATTACTACTCACTGTTAAATTCACATATGTCAAAATTGATGTGGTCGTTACACTCCATGCAAACAACTATTGCCTTGTAACACCCCGAATTTTTGTCAACCTGAAGTTAGACGTCCTTAGGCAATGAGTCAACTATAATACCTTGGTAACCTCTCATAACCCAATTCCAAAGCCAAAGAAACCCTTTAAGACTAAATTCTTTAGAAATTTAACGTGAATTAACTAGCGCTACACTAGATTATCTGTGAAATAAGCACCAACCACTTTAAATACAATCTGTAAGACCCAAAACATATGGACTTGTTACCGCTATGTTACCCTAAAATCTAAGATCCAACTTTAAACCCAGTTTTTCTCGGGAATGCTTTGTAACTTCGTATTGGATATAGACCTCATGTCGAAAGTCCGATAGCGATGAACTTAGACCATTATGACCGCCTAGTTGGACTTGATTATCATTTCAAAAATCAAGCCCAAACGATGTCCTGAGACCATTTCATTGAGTCCGGAGTGAAGAGAGTGAGAAAGCATAGATTTTTAAAAAATTAATTATAAATTTAAGTAATTTGGAACGTTCCACTTGCGCGTTATTTTTAAGCATTCTGACCATTAGAATTTGACCCAAATTCACCCTCGGATCAGGATAGGTGGCCCTTACATGTCATAGTACTTGTAGCTCTGATCGAGTTTCCGTAACCGTTGAACTGAAACTGGTCCGCCACATGCGATCTGGAAGTCCGACTGGGATGAAAACTTAACTCCACCTAGATCCAATATTGGTGAGCTTAAGTCCGACCGCATTTAGTAACAGGACCTCCAGAAGTGCTCCGTTGAGACGGAACAGTCCGTATTTGGACATAACCTAAGTATACCATGGCCCTGAGTCTAATTTGGAGAGTTTTGGGCCTATATAAGGACCTTAAACCCTCACTCTCTCATCCCATATGAATTTGAAAAAACCTAGGAGAGAGAAGAGAGAAAAGAGAGAGAAAGTGTGAGAGAAGTGGGAAGATCTTCCTGCTATCTTACGTGCTTAACCATCACGATCTAATCGCTTTTTCGATGACTTCGGCTTCATTCCTAGGTAAGAAAGCCTAACCCTAACCTGTTCTAGGGTTTCAATTGGTGCAAGTGGTGAATTACCTAACCTAAATCATATTGTAGGTTGCCAATCACTCGTTAACAAAGACTTAGAGTCTCTATTGAATTCGTTACACTTATACGGCATAAGGTGCAGATTTTAGATGCTTATGTTGTCATTTTTCAAAGCTTTCAATGTCGGATAATGGTAGATTATTGACAAGGATGCTATTTCACATGTAGAACATGTTGTCCGTTTTTCATTTCGAATACATACGAAGTATATAGAATTTTATGTATTTTAGGTATTTGTAGAAAATACCATATACGTATAAATTTTATAAATGTGATTGCCATGAGTATTTGTCATATATACATGCGAGTTATGGATGCAGTATCTGTTTGGTGAAAGGATTCACCCTAATACAGGTTTTAGCCAACATATGATGTGTAGGCTAATATGTGTAGTCTAAATGTTTGTATAAATGCTTGTATGAGTATATACGTAGTAAATAATGCTTTACTTGGGTGTTAAGATAGGATTCTTAACTACCTTAGCGATGTTTATGATTTCCTCCATGTAAGTTGTTTAACTTAGTCGCTTTACTTTGAAATGCATGCGTATGGATTCTTATTCATGTTGTATCTTATAATATGTTGGGAAATATGCTTGAATTATTTGGTTATTTCTGTTTTGGTTACTGTACATGTTTACTGGTTAATATGGAATGTGTTTGGGGCTATGTTATGGTCTAGGCAATCGGTAATAGATTTGAGCTCGTGGTTGGCCTCTATTCGCCACGCAAGACGTGTTTGACAAACCCGAGTCGTGCGTTGCTTGTCGGCAGTGGTTAGGCCACACGAAGTGCTTATGCACTTCATGTCGTACAACTCAACAGGTGCTCGTACTAGTTGAACTTGTTAAGTAACCCGATTGACCGTTGTATGTTCACCTTGTATTGGTCATAACTGCTTGAACCTAGGGTACTAAACTTACCAGTAAAAATTCTGAAAACCGTGGTACGTTAATTCATTAAGACTCATGAGCCAGTCATGGTGGTATGAGACACAGTCGAGCTGTCGGCCTACGTTGGGGCCACGAGCCTCCTCGTAGTGACTAGTGAGCAATTCAGACTCGTGAGCTGATTATGGTGGTATGGGACACTATATTCGAGCTGTCGGACTACACTGATAAGGTGATGGGGGAGCGGTGTAACGAGTGCGTGTAACAGCCCTGACAGCCCTTGCAGCGACCTAGAACTGCATCTTCGTATGAGATTAACTAGGAGTGATGACCCTAGACAGGATCCTTGTTTGGGAATGATATTAGGGAGGTACCTTAGTTTTCCAATCCTGCTGTATGAAAAGGACTAATAACAACTCGGTAATCATGCCCATATCGCATTATATATGCCTGAAAGATGTGAAGCACTTGAGGGATGAAAGTATGCCGTGAACGTAAGATGGTGTCGCATGAGGGAGTATGTAGGCGAGGGCATGCATCATTATTGCATCTCATCCTTGCATTAATCATAGTATTTAGGAATGTTTGATTTGTTTGCTTTATCATTACTGCTTGACTGAATTGATAACATGTTAACCTTTGCTCTATGATTCCACTGAGTTGATCACTCACGCTCACGTTACGGGACGGTGTTGTACACACCAACGAGTCCCTGTTTTAGTTTCAGATGATGGCGCTGCTTGTGAAGCGGAGCCTGACTTTTACGATGATGAGGAGGGTTTCTCCTATAAGCAGATGTCAGGCGGGTCTATGTAGACCGTGTTCTGATCGATAAGATTACAGGTAGGTTGATTAGACGCCATGACACTTGTCATTTTGTACTTTTGGAGTACTCATGTATATTTTTTTTATTCATTTTTGGAGTATACATGTATATATTTAACCTGGTAACATGTTCACACTCTGGAGACTTACAACAGTTTATATATGTTATATATACTATCACAGTCTTCCGCTTACATAATTTAGCTATCTCTGGAGTATGATATGCTGTTTTGACTTAATCCCACTCATGTTTAATACACTAACATAGACAACATTCAATCATAAGCATTTATGTTGCATTAGTGATGTTCTGGAACTCGGGTGTGGAGCTTATGCTCGACCTCCAATTTTTAGGACGTTACAGATGGTATCAGAGCATAATTTGGATTAAATTGGACCTGGGTTATGATAACACGACACACACTGATGCACTTTGACTTAGGAAGGGGGCGATAGAATCTAGAAACTACATTAGCATCCCAAGTGTCGCCGGCGGGCGAGATTAACTACCGTAGAATAGCCCATACACCCATCCACCACTATTATTTACAACTCTTCACCTTCCTTATACCCCTCTCATTTGGGCACGAAACCCACATTTTTGTGTCCCATAACCTGCACCACCTCCAAATGATGGGACATTTTGGGCCCATTCGACTAACTGCATTAGGTAAGATTAGGGCCAATGGAATTGTAAAAGTAGCAAGAAATGTATGTGTAAGGTATTGTCCCTAGATTGGGTGTATCCCACGGTTTCCAATGCTATGATTGGAATGTATGCAATTAACAATAAATCCTTGGATTTTCCTTTCAAATTACACTTAGAAATTCTTCATCATGGGATTTGAAAATCCCATCTCACACTTTCCAACACAAGACTCATTTTTTAAAGCCTATTAAATTAATTTTAATCTCACCCCACTCTCCTTCCAAACATGTCAATTCCAATCCCGAGGCGGGCTAAGCAATGCAATCCATGTAATACAACTTAATAACCAATCAGGCCCTTAGAGTTTAGACCAAAAGTTGGTACGCTTAGATTTCAAAGGAATTGACAGTGTAGGAAATTCAATAAATTAATAACGTGAATAACGTGAACCCTAGGACTTTCTTAGCAAGTATGAGCATGTGTTTAGTGCTCAAGCGCAGCGAAATTCAAGTCCGAGCAACTCAATTTCAATTAGGCAACTTTTGATCCTGAGCGATAAAATAATTTCTGGTATTAGAAATGATATGAAACCATCTAATGTATAAACATAGACTTTGGATTACAACTAGTGAATTGCCGCTACACATAAGATAAGACTAAGTTACTAGTTATACTGAGGAATGTAAAGGACTGATATTGCTAAGGTAATTGGAATATAGACTTAGTTAGTTGGCTTGATTAGGTTAGAGTGAGACCTCATCCCTTCGTCGAATCCCCTTAATACTTATGGGCTTCTTTAGTAACTCCTAGGAAGCTTGCTTGACTTAAAACCAGTCACGTTTGGGGAAAAACTTATATACCCCTCAGATCAAATGCTAGGATAAACCAGCACGCCTCTTAGATTTGCCCTCCCAAGGACTTAGTACAATTGGGAACACGGAGTAGAGAAATTATATATAAGTGAAGTATTCGCGGTTTGAATCGACTTCTTAATCCTGGTAGTTACCAATAAATCCAATGCTCTGATCAAGCAGAAGATCGGGATCGACTAGGATTAAGAACTGATACGACAAATTTTCTGTCCGAGCTAGGCAGAAAATCTATGTATCCGGCTCAGACCTACTACACAACTTATCTTCCGTGTTGGCCTAATCACCTACAACCAAAAGCTTATTACTTTATCTTTAAGGAGTGTTAAGAACCTACAGCCGATAGAAAGTTGTCTTTTTAGGCTCTAAAAATGTTTCAATGGGCAATAGATAGTTAAGAATTAGTTCCCAAATCACAGACTATTTTGACATACATATTGTGCTTATGAACTTAGAGAGATAGTTTGCCCGTCAATCTGCTTTGTCCAACTTCCTTATGTGCTAATAATGTATAGATTATATTATGGTATTAAAGAGGGTAACTCGGGACCGTAGTGAGAGTCCTTATTGGGTAGAATTAGGTATCTTGCTGCCAACTCATACCTGTCCCTGAACTCAACTACACTAGAGATTAGGCTCATTTCTACAACCATAGGTACCAATGTCATAGAACGCATCATTAACAAAGGAAGACCAATGTAGTGAGAGGTTGTTCCCATTTCATGTCAAGGATAAAGTCTTAAATTGCACCTCGTTCCAACAAATGGATTAGGACATAGATCTTAGAGCCTTGAGAGTAGACATAAATTTTTAAGGGGGGTAAAACCTTATGAGCCCAATCTAGTTAGGTCAGCTAATACAACCATTGGATCAGAATTGCGCAGCGGAAGCATGGTTGACCCTTTTCCCCACTGGCCCAGGATCGAAGGAAGTTGATCTAGGGTATGCATAAGGATAGGACCTGAACCTTCCTTAGAATGTTAACAATGAAGTACTGGAATAACAACAATTAGGGTTTAAGTGTTAAACCAATTCGTAACATTAGGTATGAGTTGAAGTACAATAGCCGAGGTCAGTGTGTCCACAAATCCACTCGTTACGTACGAACCTAATAGAAGTCTTACCACATGATGAGATTAGAAACCTTTTAAGGCGATCTAATAAGATATTTGTAAGCCCCTACCACGGACAAAGGTTAAAATGAGGACTCTCTTAGACTAAGACCCAGAGGATAACCTTCTATATTGGAAATTTGAACAATTTCGTGATGGGTATTCCCTAAGCTTTTAGAGTGATTGGACTACGGAGTTACTAAACTATATAACAGCGAAGCATTCACGACTTGACCCTATTCTTAATCCTGGCAGACTACCAATGGACTCACTGCTTTGACCGAGCAGAAGACCAAGATCTACCAGGACTAGGAAGGGATACGATGAGCCTTCTACCTTGGTCAGGTAGATGATCAATGTATCGGGATCAAGCCCACTACAACCGTCTCTCCGTACCGGTCAACCACTAAAAACATATATCTTACTCTAAGTAGATGAGAATCGTCGTCAAGACTTCAAATAGATAAAGAAATCAATTGTAGCCAACCATCAGGGTATAAGCAAGAGATAGAAAGTAAAATTTTGAGGATAGATAAAAATGCGCCAGACTAGTATAGATGTATATACCCCACCACGTATATAAACTTGAATCAATAAAGTTTAGGCAAAAGGAATAATAGAATCTTTATTCAGTACCCTTAGTAAATTTCATGGACGAAATTATTTTTAAGGGGGGTAGATTGTAATACTTCGGATTTTTGTCAACCTGGAGTTAGACGTCCTTAGGCAATGAGTTAACTATAATACCTTGGTAACCTCTCAGAACCCAATTCCAAAGCCAAAGAAACCCTTTAGGACTAAATTCTTTAGAAATTTAATGTGAATTAACTAGCGCTACACTAGATTACCTGTGAAATAAACACCAACCACTTTAAATACGATCTGTAAGACCCAAAACCAATAGACTTGTTACCGCTATATTACCCTAAAATCTAGGATCCAACTCTAAACCCAGTTGTTCCCGGGAATGCTTTGTAACTTCGTATTGGATCTATACCGCACGTCGAAAGTCCGATAGCGATGAACTTAGACCATTATGACCGCCTAGTTGGACTTGACTATCGTTTCGAAAATCAAGCCCAAACGATGTCCTGAGACCATTTCATTGAGTCCGGAGTGAAGAATGAGAAAGCGTAGATTTTTAAAAAATTAATTATGAATTTAAGTAATCTGGAACGTTCCACTTGCGCGTTATTTTTAAGCATTCTGACCGTTAGAATTCGACCCAAATTCACCCTCGGATTAGGATAGGTAGCCCTTACATGTCATAGTATTTGTATCTCTGATCGAGTTCCCGTAACTGTTGAACTAAAACTGGTCCGCCACGTGCGATCTGGAAGTCCGACTGGGACGAAAACTTAACTCCACCTAGATCCAATATTGGTGAGCTTAAGTTCGACCGCATTTAGTAACAGGACCTCCATAAGTGCTCCGTTAAGACGAAACAGTCCGTATTTGGACATAACCTAAGTATACCATGGCCCTGAGTCTAATTTGGAGAGTTTTGGGCCTATATAAGGACCTTAAACCCTCACTCTCTCATCCCATACGAATTTGAGAAAACTTAGGAAAGAGGAGAGAAAAGAGAGAGAAAGTCTGAGAGAAGTGAGAGGATCTTCCTGCTATCCTACCCTGCTATCCTACGTGCTTAACCATCACGATCTAATCACTTTTTCGGTGACTCCGGCTTCGTTCCTAGGTAAGAAAGCCTAACCCTAACCTGTTCTAGAGTTTCAATTGGTGTAAGTGGTGAATTAGCTAACCTAAATCATACTGTAGGTTACCAATCAGTCGTTAACAAAGACTTAGAGTCTCTATTGAATTCGTTACACTTCTACGGCGTAAGGTGCGGATTTTAGACGCTTATGTTGTCATTTTTCAAAGCTTTCAATGTCGGATAATGGTAGATTAATGACAAGGATGCTATTTCACATGTAGAACATGTTCATTTTTCATTTCGAATACATACGAAGTATATAGAATTTTATATATTTTAGGTATTTGTAGAAAATACCGTATACGTATAAATTTTATAAATGTGATTTCCATGAGTATTTGTCATATATACATGCGAGTTATGGATGCAATATCTGTTTGGCAAAAGGATTCTCCCTAATATAGGTTTTAGCCAACATATGATGTGTAGGCTAATATGTGTAGTCTAAGTGTTTGTATAAATGCTTGTATAAGTTTATACGTAGTAAATAATGCTTTACTTGGGTGTTGAGATAGGATTCTCAACTACCTTAGCGATGTTTATGATTTCCTCCATGCAAGTTATTTAACTTAGTCGCTTTACTTTGAATTACATATGTATGGATTCTTGTTCATGTTGTATCTTATAATATGTTGGGAAATATGCTTGAATTATTTGGTTATTTCTGTTCTGGCTACTGTACATGTTTACTGGTTAATATGGAATGTGTTTGGGGCTATGCTATCGTCCTGACAATCGGTAACAGATTTGAACTCGTGGTTGGCCTTTATTCGCCACGCAAGACGTGTTTGACGAACCCAAGTCGTGCGTTGCTTGTCGGCAGTGGTTAGGCCACACGAAGTGCTTATGCACTTCATGTCGTACAACTCAACGGGCGCTCATACTAGTCGAACTCGTCAAGTAACCCGATTGACCGTTATATATTCACCTTGTATTGGTCATAACTGCTTGAACCTAGGGTACTGAACTTACCAGTGAAAACTCTGATAACCGTGGTACCTTGATCCATTAAGACTCATGAGCCGGCATGGTGGTATGGGATACCGTGGTCGAGCTGTCGGCTTACGCTCTGGCCATGAGCCCCCCCCCCCCCCCCCCCTAGTGACCAGTGAGAAATCCAGACTCGTGAGCCGATTATGGTGGTATGGGACACTATATTCGAGCTGTCGGCCTACACTGATAAGGTGATAAGGGAGCGGTGCAACGAGTGCGTGTAACAGCCCTGACAGCCCTTTGTAGTGACCTCGAGCATACTCCGAGTCTGCGGAGAGGCGACGAGCCTTCTCGTAGTAAACAGAGTATAAACTAGGCTTGTATTGATAAGGTGATGGGGGAGCGGTGCAACGAGTGCGTGTAACAGCCCTGACAGCTCTTGCAGCGACCTAGAACCGTATCATCGTATGAGATTAACTAGGAGTGACGACCCTGGACAGGAGCCTTGTTTGGGAATGATATAAGGGATGTACCTTAGTTTTCTAATCCTACTGTATGAAAAGGACCAATAACAACTTGGTAATCATGCCCATATCGCATTGCATGTGCCTGGAAGATGTGGAGCACTTGAGGGATGAAAGCCTGCCGCGAACGTAAGATGGTGTCGCATGACGGATTATGTAGGCGAGGACATGCATCATTATTGTATCTCATCCTTGCATTAATCACAGTATTTAGGAACGTTTGATTTGCTTGCTTTATCATTACTGCTTGATTGAATTAATAACATGTTAACCTTTGCTCTATGATTTCACTGAGTTGATCACTCACTCCCACGTTACAGGACGGTGTTGTACACACCAACCAATCCCTATTTTAGTTTTAGATGATGATGCTTCTTGTGAAACAGAATTGGACTTTTACGATGATGAGGAGGGTTTCTCCTATAGGCAGCTATCAGGCGGGTCTATGTAGACCGTGTTCTGATCGACGGGATTACAGGGAGGTTGATTAGACGCCATGACACTTGTCATTTTGTACTTTTGGAGCACTCATGTATATTCTTTTTGTTCATTTTTGGAGTATACATGTACATATTGAACCTCGTAACATGTTCACACTCTAGAGACTTACAACAGTTTATATATGTTATATATACTATCACAGTCTTCCACTTGCATAATTTAACTGTCTCTGGAGTATGATATGCTGTTTTGGCTTAATCCCACTCATGTTTAATACACTAACATAGACAACATTCAATCATAAGCATTTATGTTACATTAGTGATGTTTTGGAATTCGGGTGTGGAGCTTATGCTCGACCCCCGATTTTCAGGACGTTACATGCCTACACACAAAACCACCTTACTTAGCAAATTATGCACTAATCCAAACCGGGTTTCAAGTAATCATACCTGGCCCTTGGGAAACTGTGTTCAAAAGGCTGGTCTTCAATTGTTAGGAACTTCATACTAATGGAGATTAACAAAAATATGGATAAAAGAAAGGATGAATGCATGCAATTTTAACACAATTTACATTCAAATCTACATATAATGAGATTTGTAGTTAAGATGCAGTTATACATGCCATCGAAAAGTGTTCTAGAATCTCCTATCTTATGTCTACCAAAATTTGAATAGAAAGTAAGTGGTACAACACTTACTGAAACTATAGCTTAATTATTATATACAATATGAAGAATAGAACCAAGATGACAACTACTAATGCAGCTACCGCTTCTCCGACTTTCAGGGTAGCATCATCTGTTTGTGTACTCTTGCACACCATGGATTTTAAAATTTCTTTGATAGAATTCCGAGCATCTGTAGGAGAATTTACCTCACCACATTGTCTGTTCATTAATCCATTACTTGAACTTGTATAGTTTGCATTCCACCATGCAGTCGCATCTTGGAATGTTTTGAAGGATCGATGTCTGGCACCGCTGTATCCCTCCACATGCAGTCGTGCCTCATCCTAGGACATATATCTCAGGTCCTCGTCCATTGATTACAACATAATATTCATTGTTACCTATCTGCATTCATATAAACATGACCAAAGTACGAGAAAATGTATGTTATAAAATTCATAGAACGAAAGCATGTAAAGCTGATAGATTGATAAAATGGCATTTTAACAACATCAAAAATATGTAAACGCAAGCATATGGTATAGTGTGTAAGTATCCAACGAACATTTAAAACGAAAAAAAAAACCCCACAAATCAGTATATAGTTATTACAAAACCGGAAAATAAAAATTCTTGTTTCGATGCGTAATAAAAGTATTTTAATCCATCAAAAAGAACCCCCACCAATCCCTGCATTCAAATCAGACAAGGTTTTTTTTCAACCAATCGGCCTTCTGCTCTGGGCGAAGACTTATAAAAAAGGATGCTAGTTGCTTATCCCGAGTCAGCATCTTACTAACCTCTATAAATTCTGTGTTGGTTAGTCCCTGAACCTCCTCGAGGATATCCAGCACTTAACTAGTGCAGTTTACCTCTTTCCCAAGTCCAAAGTTTCGCTTATCTCCACCAAACCATCAGCGAACTTCCAAGGACGTCACAAGGATGACCGGAACGCATCCGTTTTGTAGACACACTCCCACCACGACTACTCTCAGAGTCAGTCACTCGGTTGGGAGTGCTGCAGAATGAACAATTTTCTGTTGCCTGATTAGAATCATTTGAAAAATGATAATTCCCAGTTGAATCTCCGAGGTGATCCTTGAAAAGATCAATAGGTACATCCGTCTCATCGTCTAGCTCAGTCCAAACATCATTCAAATCTCGTTGAATACGAGAGGAAGACGCGGCCATGCTTCTACGTCCCTAGGCGTAGCAGCCTGTTGCATGGTCTGTACCAATAATCACTGCTAAATCATCCATTCGCTCAATCAGCTTTCCGCGTAACCTTTCTACTCTTGGATGCGACTACAATCAAGAAAGAGATTAGTTTAGTAAGAAAGAGATTAGTTTAGTAAACATATTTTATACAATCCTGATTTGCAATATAAGGGGTTGTACGCAATAATTACCTTCAGATACTCTTCTCAGACCTCTTCGGGTGCGGTTACTATCATACGCTCGCTGTCCCAACCAAAACCACTTACGGCCAACATGTCCTTCACATCGTTGTACTCACGCTTGCGATTCCGCATTTGGTTTTGAATGTTTTGTCAGTTCACCGTAATTTGTGTCCTCCTAAACACCTCCATAACGGCCTCATTATATGCCTCGTTAAATCCGTTATTTGCTTTCCGGCCTAAAGATATCTATTCAAGCAAGGCATCCAATAATATTTGATCCATGGTCCGGGTCCATTTGATTTTTGCAGCGCGTGACAGTGGCTCAACAAGCGATTTAATAGTCTTCTCGCGTGGAGAGAATCTTATCGAAAAAACTAGAATTCTTATTGGGGACTGCGTCGGAGTATGTGTATCTCTTACAGAATACCAGACATGTCACCTAGTGTGTGAATTAACAAATAGTTAAAAACCAACTTACACAATAATGAAGTTTAATATTATACTAGCAAATATGTATTACTAAAAGAACAATTAATCGTATCGAGCAAATATGTAGGTCAAAAAATGATAGACTTCATCTCGACTATCTTCTCTCATATATGTGTGTGTGTGTGTTTATCAATCACATCAATTAATGTGTCTTTAAAATAAAAGGACCTTATGGAGTCCTACTATTTATTTACGCGTTTGTCCACATTTGCTCCGTAATCTGATCTCGAACATTAATCCATGTAGATTTCTCCTGTTGTGTCGCTTGCACTAGCCATACCTCATTTAGTGTAGGATTGCTCTCTACATCCCCCACGGTTATACCAGCATCCTTCAAATCTTGTCGAGTTTCGTCTTCTTGACAAATGAAATTATATAGTATACAACAAGCTACTACAATCTTCACCTGGGTTTCAAATGGATATTGCGTAGTTATCTTCAAGACAGAAAACTGCCCCTTCATTACCCCAAAACAACGTTCAACTGCATTTCACAATTACGCGTGTCGGTAATTGAACAACTCCTTGTTCATGGGTGCTCTCCTAGTTCGATATTCGTGCAGGTGGTATCGAATACTGTGAAAAGGCACCATGAACCCAGGTGAGTGAGCGTATCCTGTGTCAATGATGAAATATTTTCTTACATTGCGTAAGAGTTATGGTGATGGGGGTTAGTGTGTTGAGAATGATGTTTAGGGTGAAGAATATTGTATGTTATTTATGAAGAAATAATTACCGTGTGATACAATTAGTGGATCATTACTTCAAGTCAGAGCGTTATGTAGGACCTGTGCATCCAAAACGAAACCCTCCCATCCAGCTAGCACGTATAAGAATGTCATGTTAAAAGAACAAGCAACAATTACATTTTGAGAAACGATACCCTTCCGATTGTGAGAGCTTGGGTGTTGGGATGATTCCACATGAGTGGGAATATGCATCCTGTCTATTGCACCAACACAATTCTATCCTCGATGACATTGAATTTCACTTATAAGATAATATGACAAATATTAGCATATGTCAAAATCAAAATGAAAAATGGCATTCCGCGATGAAAATGGTACCTGGAAATAAGTTTGCCAGTAAGGATTCAATTAAATCTCCAAGGGGATCTTAGTACCCGCCTGCGTAATAAAATCAAGGTACAAGGACACTATCGCATTTAGGACACGATGAAAGTGACGACTTACCATTTCACCTGAACGTATGAATTTGTGTCCTATCACACGATTACACACGTTATGTCCTATGGTATGGAGGAAGATAAATAGTTGCTCCTCAAGACTAACGTGTCGAGTATCGTGTAGGTGCGTTCTCTCACGCAGTACGTTACATAATGAGAAGAAACCTTGCTATTTCATCCTCAAATGTATAAAACAATCATTGTCACTTGCACACACGATTGAGTTTATAAACCTTGCCTGCTCGTCATCCCCTTGACACACCAGTTCTCTTAACATATAGTGACGGCAATATTCACCAAAAGAAACTACGCATGCGGCTATAGCTTGGACCACCATGGTCTCGGCTACTTCTTCTTCATCATCGCTATCTATCTCATAAATTTCACATACACTTGCGGAAACAAGATACTATATGATCACCTTTAATAGCTCTATGTCAAACTTCTAATTAAGCACGTAAACCCTTAGGTGGCCCCATAGAGTATAACGAAAATGATTAACAAATATACAGTGGGTATTGACAAATCGTATACCAAAAATAAGTAAAGAGTTTAAAGCTCATAGGTTTTTGATGATGGAAAGTGAAATTGAAAGCAAACCCACACACACTCACACACATACAGATATACAGAATAAACATTCAGAAGTTATACAATGATAGCTAATTGACCAGCATCATGAATAACATCATTTCAGTTAAAGATGGTCTAACAATCAGAAGGAATAGACTGATAGCCAATTAACAGATATCTATCATGGAACAGTCAACTGTGATTCAAATTATACATCCACTAACATCATGTGCTTGTATAACTCATAGCAAATTCAAACACTCAAGTGGATAAGGTCTTTGCTACATTATCAATTTATACGAAGCCACTAATTGAAAAGAAATACAATGTTCAT
Organism: Magnolia kwangsiensis; assembly: GCA_037074715.1. Taxonomy (NCBI): domain Eukaryota; kingdom Viridiplantae; phylum Streptophyta; class Magnoliopsida; order Magnoliales; family Magnoliaceae; genus Magnolia; species Magnolia kwangsiensis. Next base: position 74,316,986 of record CM073584.1, read on the forward strand.
AGTCTTAATGATCAATCTAGACTTTAATTGTTATAAATCTCCCTTTAGATGATCAATTTATATATCCTTCAAACAGAGACGATTTTATCTCTCATGCCTTTCATGCAAGACTTGCATATTTTATTTTTAATTTGTTGATCTACATCTGATTTAATTTGTTACTTTCTTAATGCATTCTGCAGGTGTCACTATTGATGATATTATGGAGAAAATTGCACAATATTTTGAGCTTGACCATTTCATGCCTAGACCTGAAAAACTTCCTCTGGTGAAGCAGTTTGTATCTTTCAGAAAGTTCCATGATTGTGAGATGTCTTTAACGAAGCAATTTTCTGTTAAGAAATTTGGTGATTCAAGTCATCGCGATTTTCTTGAGTTCATGGACAAATATGTTTGTTTCTTCCCATATGAACTGCATAATGGTTTGACTGGAGCCCTAGAGGTTTCTATGCTTGAGAACCAGCTGCTATTACTGTTGTCTCAAGCTGCAGGTGACTTGCAGGACAATGTTGTTGTAACCAAGCAACATATTTATACTCTTCAAAAAAAAAAAGTCTAGCTTTTAATCTATCACACTTTTTCTTTTTAAATATTGAATTTCTAAAATTTCAATTATCAAGCAGCAAGTCTTTGATCATGACATGTTCTCGGCGGATGACATCATGGGAGAAGCTGAGAATGATATCCAACCATTGGTCACAACAGCCACAACATATGGAGACATATCCCAGTTCGAAAACATGCAAGAAGGGAAATGGTTGAAATCGAATGACAACGCGCTCATTAATGATAATATCATCAACATTATCGATGGGAAGGTAAGACAGGAGGTATTACTCTAGCTCCAGAATGTGGAATGTGGAGAACTTCAGCTAGAATTGGAATGGATTCCACTAGATCAATGAGTCCAATGATCATTTTCTATATACTATTATTTGATGGGAGGAGATCCCACCTTTTGTTTGATGATCCAAACCTTTCATTCATTAGTAGGCTCTAGAAATGGACCATACACCAAAAATTGTAAAGATGGACAATCCCTGCCACATTAACACTACCATTTAATCACCGACCACCACATTTATATTCTTTTTTCCTTCGTTTTAGTGGTTAGGATTGTCCAATCACTCTTTTTTTAAAAATAAAAAATAAAAAATCTTACATTCTTTCTTCTTGGTCTATGACCCATTCACGATTGTCGTAGATGAACAAATTAATGGCTTAGATCATCATGCATGTCACATCATAGAAAGTAGGAGGATGAAGTTGGACTGGATCTCCTCCCTCTGTTTAATAGTTTTATTCTACTTGAATTAATTGTGAAATCATTTCTTCCTATATCTCTTTCATCCCTTTCAATTGTGAATAGCATAAAAAGAGTAGATTGGGTGATTGAAATTGTGTGTGGAGTGGGGCCATGGTCGATGTCGATGGACTTAAAAAAATGGTGGGTGAGGATGGTCCAATTTGGATATAAGTTCAGACTCTGGGCACTGGTTAAATATAAACCATTGCTATCATATCCAGTTATATATATCCATTTTCAATTCCCCTGCTAGCCAACATTCATCACGATGCTGATTATATGATAAGATCTACGATATACTAATCATAACCAACCCATTATCCACTTTGGACCAATGATTCCCTAAAAAGATCTGACGATCACAATTCAATGGAGGTTAGAAGATATGATTTGTACCATAGATGTGTAGAAACATGCATATACAGGGAAGACGTGTTTTGAAATGTGTGCATGATTTGTGTGACATAAATCAGGTCCATGTTGCTATGCACTGCCATTAATTGAAGTCTTGAGCCATTCTGGCAAAGAGTATTTCTTTACTTATTATGTGTCCCAGCATGTCATAAAATCCTACTTGTTGCAATCTCACAGGGCTAAATTATCACAAATTGCATTTATTTTAGCATGAAAACATAGTGCATCTATTTGTAATTGGTATAAATTGAAATCACAATGCATGAAAGCAGAATTCCCTTACTTGTGGCAAGTACAGGATCTGTGTTCAAATGTAAACTGAAATAAATGGACCAATCTACAGGAAATTACTTGGGGCTAACCTGAAGTCTGTATTATACTCAATGAAATTAGATGATCACACAGAAAAATGCATCTAGTTTAGAAACTCAAATGCATCTACTTTAGAAACTAAAAAATGCTTCTAGTTCAAAGACAATACACTTCTGTATGCAGAAGGAACTATTCTAGAATAAAAAGATGTTGAGCCAAAAAATGGAACTGAAGGCAGATTTTGGATGGGAATATATTTATGCCACATTTATCAAAGTATGAGCTACAAGAAGGCAGTATCTCAGGAAAGCCTTCTTTATGGATGGGTCTTACAAGACATGACCCTCTTCTTTACAAGGATAATGACCTGCGCAAATAGTAAACATATCCAATAGACCGCTAAATTACTTCTGTAAGCAAATGAGTTGAGAAATATTTTAAAATTCATCATGACAGACTTCATTAGCAGTCAATGTGGACATGAAACAATGCAAAGCACCGCTGACACCACCACAAGGAAACATTGACATACTTTGAAATTCATCATGACAGATTTCATTTATAGACAATGTCACCATACAACCATGCAAAGCACCCCTGACACAACCAAAAGGGATTATAGAAATATTTCAAAATTCGTAATGACATACTTCATTTCTAGACAACAAAATCAGGTCAAACCATGCAAAGAACCTCTGACACAACTACAAGGAAACATAGAATTATTTTAAGTTACATCATAACAGACTTCCAAAACAATAACAATGTGGCCATTATACAAAATGCACACACCACGCGATATCTCTCAGAAAGTAAATCTCAATTTGAAGATACAGGATTACAGAACAATGATTCACCAAAATAGTGAAAAATGGGAGAGTTTCCCTCTACTTGGTCGTCCTTATTGAACTAAAACATACAATAGTCCCTGAAATTGTACCTTTATGTAATTAAATGCAGACTTCATCTAAAGATTTCAACAAGTGAAACTGAATGCAGAGCATACATCATTCACCATCCATGGAGTCACTATGATTGAAGTTGTATACATGTATTGCATGACATTGTGACTGATATTGACACTATAAGTTCTACATAGATTAGAGTCCATATCTATATAATTTTTCTCGATCTAGTATTCCAAGGTTCTGTGACTCATGAATATGCACATCAATCATAAGATCTGGACATTAGTTAACCCTAAAGAATGAAATCATTTTCTACGAATAACATACACAAACTATAGAAGCTGATCTACAAGTACAAAGACCCATCTGTAAAATACTATGCAAATTACAATTACAGCCTGATCGATTTTTAAAGACATGAGACTGAACATTTAAACTCTTCAGCATATGTAAACAAATTGAAACCCAACGGAATTTGTATACATTTGCTCTCAGAAATTTGCCCCAAAATGAATGAGAATCATGTACAACATGTCTTCTATGTAATTATGAAAAAGGATAATACCATCCATTTTATGAAAATGGAAGTTATAATACCATCCATTTTATGAAAACCTCAGAAAATAGATAAATAGGGTATAAACAATATCAATACACCACCACACTTTCATCAATGAAGATGATTGGTATGATGTACCTGGATTACGAAGTAGGAGAACACCACAACATCGAGATCCCGCCGGCCACAGCTCTGTCATGCAAACCAAGAAAAGAAGTGATTAAGATCATATGAACAAACCACTTTCGTGAGAGAGTCATATAGATGATTTTCATCCTCAATACCTGATCACCCACAACATGCGCCTATTGGGGCCTCACCATTCAAGTCCAGAATAGATGGGAGAAAACCCTGAGATAATGATCTCAGAGGTCTTGTTGGCCGGTGAGTATTTGGGGGAGATCAAGCTCTCGGATGCACTTTCTATCTAACCCTCCCTCTTATAAGAATAGAGAGAATCCGAAAAGAGATTTTGGGAAAACCTACCTCACAATCACTTCTCCGGCAACGTGCCCTTGCAATACCTCTCCAAGCAATAAGCTCTGTGACGAACATGCATCCACATATATAACATCAATTTCGTGCCCAAAAACCTCAGACATGTCATCTCTCCTGCCAGTGCGAGGGATTGAGAAATCCCATCCACCGTCCATATGAGGGACGGTGAAATCGAAAGGGATGGGCTCGATGTGAGAGTGCCGGTGATGAATCCAAGGATGGATTTCACAATCCCTCCATATCTCCCATGTATACATTAAAGGACGGAAGACTTCCCACAGACGACACCACCCAAACAGGAAGAGGGGTAGGATAGGAGGGATTTGACAATCCTATCAGACGTAATCCCCTTTAATATGCCCAAAGTCGTTCGGCCAAACAAGGCCTAAGTGTACTGAGGCGGATTCTATACTTTGTTACTGAGTAAACTCCGTGGGGTCCACCGTGATATATGTGTCTTATCGGCGCCATCCATCCATTTTATCAGCTCATTTTAGGGCACAAGCCCAAAATTAAAGCATATCCTCTAGTGGACCACTGCACAGAAACACATGGGATAATGACATCCACTGTTGAAGCCTTCTTCGGGCCCACAGTGATGTTTACTTGTCATCCAACCTTTTCATAATATCACACAAGTAGAAATGAAGGAGAAACGCCAGTATTAGCTTAATCTAAAACTTTTATGGCCCTAAGAAATTTTCAACGTTAAGCATTCAATTCTTAGTTTCCTGTGATGTAGTACAGTACTTCAGCTTTGGATATGCTTGCATTCTAGGCTCACACCTTAAATTGAGCTGGAAAAATGAGTGGACCACATTGAAACCCACATGCTATGTTAAATTAGATTTTGAAATATATATATATATATATATGGAAATGGTACTATAAGGTTGAGTCATGTCTTAGTCCGAACCATTGATAAATTTTCAAAATATATAACAGAGGTGTCATCCTCAAAAAAAGGTAAAACTGGATAAATCGACGTTACACAATCTTGGGGTGCATTGCCATCACCAATTATGCGGTCCTCCATGATATATGTGTTATATCCATACCGTCTATCTATTTTCAGGTATCATTTTAGGGATTGACCCTAAAACTGAGGCAGATCCAAACCTCAAGTGGACTACGACACATAAAGTAGTGCGGACAATGGTGCCCACTGTTGAAACCTTTTTACGGCCCATCATGATGTTTATTTTACATCCAACCTGTCTGTAACATCACACAGAACTAGATGAAGGGACCAAACAAATATCATCTTGATCCAAAACTTTTGTGGCCCCAAGAAGTTTTCAATGGTAGGCGTTCAATCCCTACTACTTTCTATGTTATGGTTCACTTGAGCTCTGGATCTGCTTAATTTTTGTGTTAATGCCCTAAAATGATTTTTCCAAATGGATGGACAGTGAGAATATAATACTTATATCATGGTGGGCCCCACAGAACTTACAACACACCACCAAGGTCGGTGGCGTGTGGTGTACCAACCTTTCTGCTTCCCACACGGAAGGGACGCAGATTAGATACTGGCAGGTTAGGTAGCGAGTCAGCTACTGAAGTGACGTCAACAAGTTCTCTGGGCATCACTATGATGTATATGTTATATCCACACCCCATCCATTTTTAGATATCGTTTCAGTGTATGAACCAAAGAATGAGGCAAATAAAAATCTGTAGTGGACCCCACCAAAGAAAACAATGGGGAGAGTGATTCCCACCGTTGAAAGTATCCTAAGGCCCATCATAATGTTTATTTGAAATCCAACATGTTCAAAAGTTAAAAAAGACATGAAATAAGGAAAAACACAAAATCAGCTTGATCTAAAACTTCTGTGACATTTAGAAGTTTTTAATGGTGGATGTCACTATCCCACTGTTGTTTTCTGTGCTGGGAGCTTTGGATTTAACTCGTTCTTTGGATATTGCCCTAAAATGATCTCTCCAATTGGATGGAAGGTGTGGATACAAAACATACATCATGGTGGGCCCACATGGAACATGGTGACGTCACTTTAGTAGCTAGCCTCGCTGCTCAACCTACTAACAGGTTGAGTAGCGAGTTGGCTACTGAAGTCACGTTGGGAAGTTTTGTGAGCCCACTATGATGTATGTATTATATCCACACCGTCCATCCATTTTAGATATCATTTTAGTGTATGAACCAAAGAATGAGGCAAATAAAAATCTGTAGTGGACCCGACCAAAGAAAAAAATGGTGAGAGTGATTCCCACCGTTGAAACTATCCTAAGGCCCATCATCCTGTTTATTTGAAACCCAACCTGTTCAAAAGTTACAAAAGACATGAAATAAGGGAAAACACAAATATCAGCTTGATCTAAAACTTTTGTGGCCTTTAGAAGTTTTTAATGGTGGGCGTCACTGTCCCACTGTTTTTTGTGCTGGGTCCACTGGAGCTTTAGATTTAACTCGTTCTTTGGATATTGCCCTAAAATGATCTCTCCAAATGGATGGAAAGTGTGGATACAAAACATACATCATGGTGGGGCTCATGGAACTTGCTAACGTCACATCCCTAGTCTCACTAATCAACGTGTCAGTATAGCTAATCTGCGCCCCACGGAAGAGAGTAGATTAGGTGCAGCCTTCGCCTAACCTACGACAGTGCGTCCCTCATCATGGGGCCCAACTTGATCTACATATTATGTACCCACATGGTCCATCTATTTTGGAAGACAATTTTAGGTCCTGATTCCAAAAATAAAGAAGATTCAATTTTAGGGTGAACCATACTATCGGAAATAGTAGTGATTGAATACTCTACCATTAAAAACTTCCCATGGCCCAATATAACATATACATCATGCTTATTTTCCATCTAACCTGTTGATACGTTACATAAACCTGGATGAAGTTGTAAGTGTTATGGTTTCTAGCTCCTATGATTGTCAAATTTTTTAGTGCCAAAACCTCTTGGAATCTGTCTTGTGTAGCACATCAGCATATTCAAGACAGTGCATCTCATGTACAAGGACAATAGTCTTTACTTCAAGAACTTCAAGTGCAAGATCAAGTAAATTGTTCACTCCTTCAAGCGACAAAGTTGAAGGTTTTAAAGCTACATCTAAAGGCAAGACAATAGTCCTTACTTTGGTTCTCAAGACTCAAGGTGAAGTACAACTCAAGTACCTCAAGCTCAAGCTTCAATGTAATTACAAATTCAAGTTTCAAAAGGTCTCAAGTTCAAGCTTCATCATGTGTCAAGATCTCAATCTTTGTGAACTTCGAGGATCATCTATCAACCGAAGGAATAGAAGTTTCAATGTTCATACATCATGTTTAAGGTATAAATGACCATAGATTGACCATAGGGTAGGTCATTTTGAATACATAATTCCATTAGATCATTTTATAAGTGTATAGACTGTTTCTCGACTAGTCTTGAACTATGTTCGACTAGTCCTAGTATTGGCTCGACCAGTCCAAGAAATTCCTTGACTAGTCCTAAGGTTGTTACAAATTTTTAGAATTTTTTTGTTGAGCCTCGACCAGTCCTAGAGACTACTCAACCGGTTGTATGAACAGTGCTCGACTCGTGCACGACTAACCCTGTAGCCTCGACTCAAAATTCAGCAACTAAATTACATATGATCGGTTGTGGACAGGTCACGACCAGTCGTGGAGGTCACTCAACTGATCGTGAATGGCTTACGACCTGTCATGGAACGACTTTATCTTATTACGCTCAAAATTTCAAAAATCTGTTGGTCCTACAACCAGTCATGGAGACCTTAGGACCGGTCGAAGGTTCAATTTTTGTAACTATAAATAGAGTACGAATTTCATAGTTTAGTATTCAATTCAAGCTAAATCAATACGTCACTCTGAGAGATAAGTTAGTCATCTTTTTAAGCTATATTGTGCTCATTTAATATTTTCTTTATTTAACTTTATTATATTTGATTTTATATTCTTTATTCCAATCATATTTGAAGAAGGGATTGAGACTTGTCCTTTTCTTAGAATCAAAATCAAATAGAGCCAGCCCAACTTGATTTAATTTAAAATCAATCTAGAACCTAGAACCATATCATAAGTGAGTGTGGACATTGAACTTCTACATTGAACTCTACTCCGATTTGGTTTTTCGGGCTGTATCTAAAAGAGAATATCCAGGTATTTTACATTATTATAAATTTCTATATTTTGGTTTCATTGTGATTGTGCCAGAAAAATATCTCTATTTTGGTTTGTCTGAGGTGATCCAAAAAACTCAGTGTGAGATTTTTAAATTGTGTAAGCCCACTTGAAAGACATAATTATGAGGGTTTTAGGTGAACCTTAAAAAACCTTTTTTCATAGTGAACGCTAATATCCACTGTGTGAGGATATTAAGAGTGGAGTATTTATGTGGCTATTTTTCTAAACAGTTGGCGTACACATAAGCGAACCACTATAATTTCTGGTCTTGTGGATTAATTGTTTATTTCTTTTTGTGGATGGTTGTAATTTCTCTTTTTGCATTTGTGGAGAATGTTGTAATTTCTTTTATGCAAGTGTGGGAATGTTGTAATAACTTAGATTTCTTTCCTTGCTATAATTTCTTTATTCCTCTATATCAATTTGAGTTTTTGATAACAGACCTTTCTAGGAATTAGGTTATCTTACCATAAAATGTTGGTTTTTGGTGTAAGGTTGTCCTTAGAACGACATCTGTATCAATCTCTCAATACTCGTATATTTGAGGCTGTATTTAATTTCAGCATTGTGAGGTTGTTTATGTGCTATCTTTATTTAATCTGTTTAAATCTGTTTATGTGCTATTTAATCTGTTTAAATTCCCCTGTTAAATTTCAGCTCGACCACGATGTCCTATACTACCATCCCCGGCTCATGAGTCTTAGCAGATCGAGGCACCAAGGTTAAATGGGCTTTGCACTGGTAAGTTGGTACCTTAGATTCAAGCAGTAGCATCCATACATAGTGAACATACATTAAGTCAACCGGGTTGCTTGACAAGTCGATTGGTATGAGCATACGTCGAGCTGATCGACATGGAGCACGTAAGTACTCCGTGTGGCCTAACAACTACTAACAAGCAGCGTACAACTCAGATTCATCGGGTATGTTTGTCGTGGCTAAACAGTTCAGCCACCGATCACAAACCATTACCAATTGCTTAGACTACATCGTAGCCCCATTCACACTCTAAACAAAAGTATTCACGAGTGATAGCCAAGTACAGCATGTGACAACCAAATCTGAATATAAATCTTAATTGAGCATTTCAACAAAACACACGCTACACATGTTACCATACACAAGCATTTCATCTATAAATCACATAGCCAAATGTACTCTACCAGCAGGAATCAAATCATATAGCCAAGGTGATTGAGAATCTCATCTCAACACCCTCATTACATGCATCTAAACAATCATTTTCACATTCAGGCATTTTATCAAAAACTTAGGCTTCACGTATCGTATACATGTAATAAAGTAGTTATAACAAGTATTACAACAAATTCCTTTATAAGGGATTCACCATACATACAATAATTATGTAATTTCAATTAATAAATATGAAAAGCATAAATCATAATTCTATACTCATTCCAACATTTCGACAAACACCTGGAATGCATTAAAATCAACATAGTTTATATATATGTATAACAAATAGGAAACATCAAAACTAAGCACGTGTGACAACAATCAAGTCAGTCATAAATCATTATTGACATTGAAAGCCTTGAAAATCATAACCTAAACATTTATAGTCCGCACCTTTCGCCGATAGACTCGTAATAAACTCAGTTTTAACACTAAGTCCTCACCTACAGCACAACGACAACCTATAACATGAAATAGGTTAGCTATTTCACCATATACTCTATTTGAATATCTAAAACAAATTAGGGTTAGGATTTCTTACCCAACAACAGAATCAGAATCGCCGATATAGTGACACGAAAGTGATGATTCAGCACGTGGAGTGATGGGATCGAATCCTAGGAATAAACTCCAACTCTCTCTCACTTTCTCTCTCTTTCCTTCTTTCTTTGCTCTCTTCTCTCTCCTAGGGTTGCAAATTCGTATGTGAAGAGAGAGAGAGGATTTAAGGCCCTTATATTGGCCCAAAACTGATGGGAATGGAGCTAGGGCCATGGTATACTTAGGTTATAACTAAAGACTAGCCATTTCAGTCCAACGGAGCTGATCTGGAGGCCCCTTTTCAGCATGCAGTCGGACTTAAACTTCATGACATTGAATCTAAGTCAGGTTAAGATTTCAGCCTGATCGGATTAATGGATCTGCCGCGAGGGACCAGTTTCAATTCAATGATCACCGGTACTTAATCAGGGTCACAAGTACACTGGCCTGTGTTGAAAAATTTCCCTGATCTGAGGGTGTAATTGGGTCAGATTCCGACGGTCTGAATCCTTAGATTTGACCTGCAATCTAACGACTCAATTCACTTAAGTTTCAGTTTATTTTCTAAAGATATTCGCGTTTCTCACACACTTCGCTCTGGGCTCAAGTTGTGCATTTCTAGGTACTATTAGGACTTGATTTCTGAGATAGTTGTCAAGTCCAATAAGGCGGTCATAACCTTATAGACTTGGGGTAATTGGACTTTCGATGCGCGGTCCAGGTCCGATAAGGAGTTTCATGGTGGTCCCGAGAGCAACTGGATTTTGAGATGGATTCTAAGTTTTTAGGTAACATAGGTTAGCAATTCTGCTAATTTTAGATCTTACAGATCATATTTAAAGTGATTAGTGCTAATTTCATAGATAATCTAGTTTAACATTTTGTTAATTCTCGTCTAATTTGTAAAGGATTTGATCCTTAGTGATTTTTGCCTGAGGTGGTACTCAAGTCTTTGTATGGATTTTTTCGAGACGTTACAATCTACCCCCCTTAAAGAAAATTTCATCTTTGAAATTAGTACCTTTTCGTACTCCTCGAGAATCTGAGGGTAGCTCTTACGGACCTCGGCTTCTGTCTCCCAAGTAGCCTCTTCCTCAGTGTGTTGCGTCCATAACACCTTCACCAATGGGATAACCTTACTACGCAACACCTACTCCTTCCTGTCTAGGATACGTGTCGACTGCAGTACATAAGTAGCATCCTCATTCAACTGTATCTGCTCCCATTTCATAATGTGGGAAGGATCATGAATGTATTTCTTTAGCATAGATACATGAAATACGTTGTGCACGCCTGCAAGTGGTGTGGGCAAAGTAAGGCAGTAAGCTACCACACCCACCTGATCTAGTATCTGGAATGGGCCAATAAATCTCGGTGAGAGTTTTCCATTCTTTCCAAACCAAAGGACTCCCTTCATGGGGGAAACTTTAAGGAATACTTGGTCCCCAACCTCGAACTCTAGCGGTCGCCGTCTTATATCGGCGTAGCTCTTCTGTCTGTTTTGTACTGCCAGAAGTCGACGCCTGATAATGTCGATCTTCTCTGAAGTCCCCTGAACTAACTCTAGGCCAATAAAGCTCTTCTCGCCAACATCTACCCAACAGTGTGGTGCTCAACAGGGACAGTCATGCCAATACTCACCTGAAAACTGTTGTTATACACGAACTCTGCATAAGGAAGACAGTCATCCCAACTGTCCTTGAAATCAAGCACACAAGCTTGTAACATATCTTCCAACACCTAATTTACTTGCTCCACCTGCTCATTAGTTTGTGGGTGAAACGCGATACTGAACTTCAGCTTCACACCCATTGCTTCCTGGATACGAGTCCAGAAGATAGATGTGAATCGCGTGTCTCTATCCGACACGATCTCCATAGGAACTCCATGCAGACATACAATCTCCTTGATGTACAACTTAGCCAACTCGTCTGCTGAGTTTGAAACTCTAATCGGGAGAAAATGGGCCAATTTCATCAATCAGTCCACGATCACCCTGATGGAATCATGTTCCTTCCTTATCTTCGGCAGCCTTGAGATAAAATCCATAGAGATGAAGTCTCATTTCCATTCAGCTATGGGCATGGGCTGAAGCAGTCTAGGAGGTCGGCGATGCTCTACCTTGACCTGTTGACACGTGAGACAACGGGACATACTCTGCTATGTGGGCCTTCATGTTGTCCCACTAGTACGACCTCTTCATGTCTCGATACATCTTCGTACTACCAGGACGTATCGCCATCTTCGAATTATACGCAACCTCTAGAACTTCCTATCTCAGGTCGTGTAGGTTCGGGATGCATAGGCAGCCACGGTAATGTAAGCCCCCATCCGTACTAACTCTCCATTCTGAGTCTTCATGTCTGTAACACCCCAGATTTTTTTCAACCTGGAGTTAGACGTCCTTGGACGTAGAACTGCCTTAGAACCCTGTTCTGTCGTAATTAGGGCACGATTTAGTTAAGTACTGAACTAAACAATCGACAGATTTAGCTTGACCTAAAATGAGTAGAATCGTTAATGCTACGTTACCCTAAAATATAGGATCCATCTTAAAACCCAGTTGCTCCCGGGAGCACCATGAAACTCCATATCGGACCTGAACCGCACATTGAAAGTTCGATTATTCCAAGATTATACAGTTATGACCGTCTTGCTGGACTTGACAACCATCTCGGAAATCAAGTCCTAATAGTACCTAGAAATGCACAACTTGAGCTCGAAGCGAAGTGTGTGAGAACCGTGAATATCTTTAGGAAATGAACTGAAACTTAAGTGAATTGAGTCGGTTCACTTGCAGGTCAAATCTAAGAATTCAGACTGTCAGAATCTGACAATTATACCCTCGGATAAGGGAAATTGCCAACACAGGTTAGAGTACTTGTGGCCCTGATCGAGTACCGGTGACCATCGAACTGAAACTGGTTCGCTACGGTCGATCTCTAAACCCAATCGGAATGAAAACTTAGCTTGACCAAGATCCAATGTCAGAAAGCTTAAGTCCAACCGCATTCAGCAAAAGGGCCTCCAAAAGTGCTCCGTTGGATCGGAACAGACGCTATTTGGTTGTAACCTACGTATACCTTAGCCCTGGGCCATTCCCATCACTTCTGAGCCTATATAAAGGGATTAAACCCTCTCTCTTCCTTGCCATACGAATTTGCTAAAACCCTAGGAGAGAGAAGAGAAGAAAGAGAAGAAAAGAGAGAAAGTATGAGAGAGTTGGAGTTTGTTTCTGGGATTCTTCCCTGCTACTCCTCGTGATGAATTAGTCCATCTGTATCGCTATCCCGGCGATTCCAATTCCGTTCTTAGGTAAGAAATCGTAGCCTTAACCTATTTTAGGGATTCAAATAGAACAGATGATGGAATAGCTAACCTGTTCCATGTTATAGGTGGTTGTCGTGCCGTAGACTAAGGCTTGCTCTACAAAATGAGTTTGATACTTGTCTATCGGTGTAAGGTGTAGACTATAAACGTTTAGGTTATGGTTTTCAAGGCTTTCAATGCCAGTAATGATTTATGACTGACTTGATTGCTATCTCATATGCTTAGATACGATGTTTCCCATATATTACACATATATGTAAAATATGTTGATTTTAATGCATTCCAAGTGTGTGTTGAAATGTTTGAATGTGTATGAAATTATGATTTGTGTTTGCCATGATTTATATTTGAGGCTACATGATGGTTGTACGTGTGACAATTCCTATGTAAAAGAATTTGCTACGATATGTGTTTTAACTAATATATTACAAGTATGTAATATGTGTAGTCTAATATGTGTAGTCTAAGTGTTTGTTAAAATGCCTGTATAAGAAAATGCTTGTTGAAATGTATTTAAGTAGGGTGCTGAGATATGATTCTCAATTCCCTTATCTATAGTTATAATTCCCTTCATATAACCTATCTTACTACTACGTATTTTATGGTTGAATGCTTATATATGTTAACATGTACTCTAGGTATTCGTTTAAATGCTTATATGAGATTTATATTTGAATTTGTTACTACATATTATTTGACTTGCACATATGAATGTCTATTGTATTTGAAGTGTGTTTAGGGCTATGATGTGGTCCAGGCAATCGGTAATGATATGTGATCGGTGGCTGAACTGTTTACCCATGATAGCCACACCCGATGAATCCGAGTCGTACGCTACTTATCAATAGTGGTTAAGCCACATGGAGTTGCTTACGTGCTCTATGTCGATCGGCTCGACGTATGGTCATACCAGTCGATTTTGTCAAGTAACCCGATTGACCCAATGTATGTTCACCATGTATGGACGTCACTACTTGAATTTAAGGTACCAAACTTACCAGTGAAACCCGTTAACCTTGGTACCTCGATCCGCTAATACTCATGAGCCGGGCATGGTGGTATGGGCCACCGTGGTCAAGCTGTTGGCCTACGCCGAGATGACGAGCCCACCCGTAGTGACCAGTGAGTAACCCAGACTCGTGAGCCAAATACGGTGGTATGGGGCACTGTATTTGAGCTGTCGGCCTACACTGATCAGGTGACGAGCCCTTTGTAGTGACCTCGAGCATATTCTAAGACTGCATTGAGGGACGAGTCTTTCCGTAGCCACTAGAGTATAAACTAAGCCTACACTAATCAGGTGATGAGCCCTTTATAGTGACCTAGAACCACAACATCGTATGAGATTTACTAGAACTGACAACCTTATAATGGATCATTGTTTTGGAATTGATATAAGGGAGGTACCTTAGTTTCCCAATCCTGCTGCATGAAAAGGACTAATAAAAACTCAGTAATCATGCTCATAACATCACACTGCATGTGCCGTTGGCGTTGGTGTAGAGCACAATGGTAAAGATTCATGCCGTGATCGTTAGATGATGTCACAAGAGGGAGTGTAGGCAAGGGCATGCATCATTATTTCATATCATTCTTGCATTAACAAGAGTACTTAGGACCTAATTGTTGTATTGCGTTATCATTACTGCTTAATTGAATTGATAACATGTTAACCTTTGCTTTATTGTTCCATTGAGTTGATCACTCACTCCCACGTTACGGGACGGTGTTTTAAACACCCACCAGACCTTATTGTAGTTTCAGATGGTGGCGCAGCCTGCGAGGCGGAGCCAGACTTCGAGGATGACGAGGAGGGTTTCTCTTATATGCAGCTATCAGGCGGGTTTATGTAGACCATGTTCTGATCGATGGGGTTACAGGGATGCTGATTAGATGTCATTACACTTATTATTTTGTACTTTTGGAACACCCATGTATATTCATTTTGTTCATTTTTTGAGTATACATGTATATATTTAACCTGGTAATATGTTCACACTCTAGAGACTTACGACAGTTTATATATTTTATATATTTATCACAGTCTTCCGCTTGCAAAATTTAACTATCTCTGGAGTATGATATATTGTTTTGGTATAATCTCATTCATGTTGAATGCACTAATATGAACAACAATCAATCATCATTATCTATGTTGCATAAGTGATGCGTTGGAACTCAGGAGCTAAGCTTCTGTTTGACCCCCAATTTTCAGGGTGTTACACTGTCGCTCACCTGCTCTCTCATCTCAACCAATCGTTCATCGTCTTTCTGAGCCACGATGATCCTATCATCAATAAGTGGCCGCACACGAACGTGTGTGATGCTCTCAAACGGTTCCTCCACCGCGAGCTTTTGCTCAAAACTACACACAAACTCCACTATATTCCACTTCTCAATCATCAGTGGTGGCGCAAATGTTATTGCCTTCTTGCAGCTCAACACGTCTGCCACAAGTTTGGCCTTGCCAGGATAGTAGGAGACCTCGAACTTGAAGTCCTACAAGGTTTTCATCCATCGTCGCTGCCTCATATTCAGGTCTCTTTGCGTGAATATGTACCTGAGGCTCTTATGGTCGCAAAAGAGCTCGAACTCCTCTCCATAGAGGTAATGTCTCCAGAGCTTCAATGCAAAGATGACGGCCGCTAACTCTATGTCGTGTGTAGGGTAGTTTTCCTCGTGTTTCCTTAACTGTCGTGATGCATAGGCAATAACCCTGTCCTTCTGCATTAGAACACAACCCAAACCAGCACGAGACACGTCAGTGTAGATGGTATACTTGACCCCTTGCTCTGACAATACTAGCATAGGGGCGGACGTCAACTTGTCCTTCAGCTCCTGAAAAGATGCTCATTCCAGGAAAACTTGAGATCTTGCTGAGACAACAATCTGGCTATCTTGGAAAAACCCCTAATGAACCGATGGTAATAGCCTGTCGGGCCAAGAAAATTCCTCACTTCAGTAACCGAACCGGGCTGCTCTCAGTCCTGAACTGCGGCTACCATAACAAGATCCACAACTATCCCTTCCTTGGATACCACATGTCCCAGGAACTTGACTTCTTCTTTATAGAAGTCGCACTTCTTGTACTGTGCAAACAACTGATTCTTCCTGAGAGTATAAAAGATTGCTCACGGGTGCTCCTCGTGATCTTCCCAACTCATGGAGTATATCAGGATGTCATCTATAAATATGATAATGAATCGATACAGGTATGACTGAAACACCTAGTTCGTCAGGTCCATGAACAAGGCAGGTGCATTGGTGAGTCTAAATGACTTCACAAGCAACTCGTAGTTCCCAAAACTAGTCCTGAAAGTTGTCTTCTGCACGTCCTCATCCCTGACGCCCAACTGGTGATACCCTGACTGCAAGTCAATCTTCGTGAAATACTGTGCCCCCTTCAAATGATCAAATAGATCATATATC
This sequence comes from Magnolia kwangsiensis, assembly GCA_037074715.1. NCBI lineage: Eukaryota > Viridiplantae > Streptophyta > Magnoliopsida > Magnoliales > Magnoliaceae > Magnolia > Magnolia kwangsiensis. The sequence goes on from CM073584.1 coordinate 74,333,644, forward strand.
CTGGGCAAAGGATACTTTTTCTTCACCGTCACTTGGTTCAATCTGTGGTAATCAATACACAATCACAGAGATCATCCTTCTTCTTCACAAATAGCACAGGTGCTCCCCACGGAGACACACTAAGCCGTATGAATCCAGCATCTAACAGATCATCGATCTATTTCCTCAATTCCTCACATGGAAGCATGTGATAAGTCGATAATGAAATGGGTGTCGCACCAGACACTAGATCAATAGTAAAATCGATCTCGCGTCAAGGAGGCAACCCAGGTATCTTTCTGGACACATCCTCAAAATCTCTAACGACTAGCGTGGTTTAAAGTGTTGGGCCATGAACATTCTTCAAGGAAGCGTAACAATGCAGGCGGCAGGGCAAACTAACCTGAACTATAAAAGTAAAGGTCATGCCCTCAAGTGCATGGGCTGTCACCACTCTACTATTGCAATCGATCTCAGCCTTCATCTTGGTGAGTCAATCCATACCAAGGATGACGTCATAATGCCATAGTGGGGCAACGATCAGGTCGATGAGAATTATCCTACTCCCTAAGTCTATCAAACAATCCTTACACATCTCAGTAATGTCTGAAAAGGTCCCTATGGCGGCAAGAAGTCTCACTCCCTTCGTAGGACTAGTCTCCAACCCTAGTCGTTTGACCGCTGCGCATGATACTATAGAGGTAGTGGACCTGATGTCTACCAATAAAAAGATTGGTATACCTTGCATGTGTGATGTGACTTCAAAAGCCGGTGGTGCCGTAACTGCCGTCTCGGCTGCCTCAGCTGAAAGTGAGTGCACATGAACCTACTATGAACGGTTCGACTACGTTACCATAGGTCGCTGAGGCGGCCTAAATCGAGGTGTAGACGGTTGGAAAGATGGATGCGTTGGTGCTAACAGCAGAGGTGGAACTGCAATAGTCTGAGGAAGCTAGCAGTTGATCCTCTAAGGCGGCGAGAAACCGTTGTCCCTCATCTTGGTGAAGCAGTAGGTATCTGCATGGCCCGACCTCTTGCGGTAAGTGCACCACAAGTCTGGTCACCTCATAAGGGCTAGTGCAGCTACAAGTCTGGGAGGTGAGTCTGCACGGGGCCTCTTGCTAAGGAACGGCTTGCTCAGTAAATCTGGTCGCAGCCTAGGAGCCATAGGCACACGGGTGCAAGAGAATCTATCCCCATCCTGCTCGACTCGTAGAGACATGCCCACTAGCTCAGCATAGTTAGATATGCTAGCGCAACACATCTTCGAGTGTATCCCGGGTCGCAGGCACTCAGAAAATTGCCGCATCCGCATCGACTGATCAGCTAATATCTACGGAGCATACCTAGCCAGCTTTGTAAATCTGTTCTCATATTCTGCCACTGACATGTCCCCTGACGGAGGTGAAGAAACTCACTCTCCTTCTTATGGTGATACGTGAGAGGAAAGTACTTATCGTGGAAGCGGGTCTTGAAGGCCTCCCACGTCCAGACTTATCTGACAGCAATGGTCCGAAGGACGCTGTCCCACCAGAGGCTGGCCTCCTTCTCGAATATATAGGTGACCAACTCCACCTGTTCTGCCTCAGTACAGTGCAGCGGCCTCAGCATCTTAGAGATACAATCAAGCCAATACTTGCCTCCTCGGGTTTGTGAGTACTCACAAAGGTAGGAGGTCAGAAGTGCTGGAATCGCTCAAAAAGGCCGCTAGTGCTCATATTGCCCGCAGGCTACACAAGAGGTGTAGGTGGAACCACACCCATACTCTGGACAAAGACCCCCGCAATGGTGGCCAAGAACTGCTGCGCATCAGTAGCATCATCTGCTCCAACCTATCAGTAGGAGCAGTATACTGAGGCATGTGCGACGTCGAAGTAGACGCACGGTTCTGCTCAAGAACTGATGGTGTAACAGGTGTCGGCCCATTAGTGGGGTTAGTGGCCGGCTGAGAATCCAGCATAGTCTCGTGAATCGGGCCCAAATTAGGGTCCATCTGGATATCGCTCAAGGGAGGTGCCCCGTCAATCGAATCGCCAAGAGTGAGACGTGTCGTACTCCGTGTGGCCTTAGGTGGCATTCCCTATATACAACATAGGGTGCAACCCAGGTTAGATTCAGTATACTCACAAACTCAACTACACAGCATTCACACACAGCTTAAAGAAACTTCATGCATTTCATTTACCAAAATTGTCACAATACATGAGATACAGTATTACATGGACCATGACAGAAGATGTATGTGAGCTAATCTAAGCAAGATTTCACACACTAAAACCTACATACCAATCTACCACACTACTAAGCTTATCAAGGCTATGCATAGAAATAAGCAAACAAAGAAAAACAAAAGACGACTACATGCATGACTAGTCGTCAGAATCCGATAATGGTAGAGTACACCCTTGTCCTGTACACAGCACAGGATAGCCCTCAACGTGTGAGACACCTTAAATTTTTATTTCATGAAGGCCTTGCCCTCTTCAAGCTTTCGTCTCACTTCAGTCCGGGTCTCCTGAATCTCCTGCCTTAAGGCAGCTTGGTCCTCCTTAAGTCGAGCCAAGCGGGCTTCCATGGCAGCCCGATCACTGTCACGCTCTCGCATAGCAGGAGGAGAGCCCTCATCAGAGCCCTGAGCCTCCTCTTCTTCTTCCTGATCTCCCCTTGAGCCACTGTTCTCATCCTCACTGCCATCCCCACCACTTCCTTCTTCTTCGTCGCCACTTCTTTCTTCACCCTCGCTTCCTTCAACATCACACTTTCTTCTTCTGTATCATCGCTCTGCTCTTCTAGGCGGGCTCGACATCGCCTCTGGCCAATGCCCATGTTGTCGAGCATGTTTTCGCTAATAATGTGGATTGGGGCGACGTCTTCCATATGGAGTCGGAAGCAGTAGTGGTGGGAAATCTTGCAAACAAGTCGTCCAAAAGGCAAAGAGGAACTTTTTCTCTCAGATCGTGCCGTGTGGATTATCTGGGATAGGATAAGAGTAGGCAGGCATACTTTCTCTCCTTGTCCAACTCAGAACAAGAAATCCACCATGAACCTTATGCATTCGGTGTGGTTACCCCACCTAGGATACACATTATATGTGCATATGTGGTGGAGCAGGCGGAAGTCGTTCGTCATCTTGGATGAAGCAAGGCTATTTCCTTGCCTCCAATGCTCAGGTTGGCCACATTGGAAGTGTGTGCGGAGTCTCTTCTCTCTTTCACTGGTGAAATTCTTCTCACTGGCGTCACTATACCTCTTTCGACTCCCATAATGCGGGCAATCTCGTCCACACCAGTGATGATTTCCTGCCTTCCCAAAGGGATGGAAAACTGGAGGGGCTTCAATAGCGGGTTCTGAATGAGGGCGTAAAAGGTGCCCATAGTGCCCTCGCTCGCGTGAGTTTTCGTCTCAAATACGGGATCCCACCCATGGTCCAGGAGGAAGTCGATGACTGGGTACATTCTAAACATCCTCTCATCAACATGTGCTTTGAAAATGACCTTGCGGTTGCAGAACTTACTCAGGTCAATATTCGACAGTAGTGATCTCTCCAACGGAATGTGAGGATTAAGGTCCCGCTTGGACCTCCGTTCATGCTCGGCACTCGTACTAGCTTCGGTGTTCGCCCTCCTCATAGTACGGCGTGGTCAGCTTGGCCCGGCCTCATCCGGGGCCACCCTCTTCTTCCCCATAAGGGAAAGAAGTGTAGAGATCGAGAAGATAGCGGTGACCACTTTAAAGAAAGCCATTTGAAGTGTATGGAACTTGGGAAGAGAGCGGGGTTTGTAGGTTTGGGAGATTTTGAGACACAAAGATGGGTTTGTGTACTCAAATGGGAAGAAACAAGAAGGATGGAAGGTGGTAATGGATAGGTTTTTGAGAGAAATGATAGAGGTGGTGTAAAATGGGGAAGAAGATGGAAGATCTTTGTGAAAAATGGAAGAAAGAGAGCTCTTGAATGTATGGAAATGGAGGTTTTGGAGGGTTTAAAGGGCTAGGAATTGAGTGGAATGGCAAAAAGGAGAGGTGAGGGGGTAAAATAGGGGTCCCACGCCGCCGCGGTGGGCAGTGCCGCCGCCTAGGAGCTGTGGAGCCAGGCGGTGCGCCGTCGACCTGGTGGTGCCGCCACCCGGGCTCTGTCCCGACAACGGTTTCCCCACCTGGGGGCGGTGTCCACACCTCCTGAGGATGCCAAAAATACGTGGGACCCACCCTGGGTCCCCCTGTAACTTATGGTATGGGCCCCCACTTCCGTTCGGGGCACTTTCGAACTCCAACTCACACTACGCACGCTTTTAGCGTGTTCTAAGCATGGAATTTGCTAGATTATCGCCTAAACTCATCGGTTGACGGTTCAGGAAGGAGTTGAGATCGTTTTACATGATCCGCTAAGCACATGGGGTGAAAATTTGACGGTCCGTTCTGGTCAATTTCGTCGACTGACGAAACTGAAAATCCTATGACTATTTCTACATTTCATCGCACCCTCCTAAGTCAAAGTACGTCAGTGCGCATCATGTGACCATAACCCAAGTCCAGTTTAATCTGAATCATGCTCTGATACCAACTTGTAATGCCCTGAAAATCGGGGGTCGAGAGGGAGCTCAACTCCCGAGTTCCAACGCATCACTTATGAAACATAGATTATGATGATTAAATGTTGTCCATATTAGTGCATTAAATATGAATGAGATTATACCAAAATAACATATCATACTCCAGAGACAGTTAAATTTCGTAAGCGGAAGACTATGATAGATATATAAAGTATATAAACTGATGTAGGTCTCCAAAGTGTGAACATGTTACCAGGTTAAGTATATACATGTATACTCCAAAAATGAACAAAACGAATATACATGGGTGTTCCAAAAGTATAAAAATAACAAGTGTAATGGGGTCTAATCAACATCCCTATAACCTCGTCTATCAGATTACGGTCTACATAGACCCGCCTGATAGTTGCATATAGGAGAACTCATCATCGTAAAAGTCCGGCTCTGCCTCAAAAGCATCGCCATGATCTGCATCTACAACAGGGTCTAATTGGTGTTTAAAATACCGTCCCAAAATGTGGGAGTGAGTGATCAACTCAGTGGAGCTATAAAGTAAAGGTTAACATGTTATCAATTCAGTTAAGCAGTAATGATAAAGCAGCATAGAAATCAGGTCCTAAGTACTCTTATTAATGCAAGGATGGTATGTGATAATGATGCATGCCCTCGCCTACACTCCCCCTTGCGACATCATCTTACGATCGCAGTATGCACTCTTTCCTCTGTGCACTTCCTCACCAAAGCACCATGCAATACAATGCATGGTCGTGTTAGCCAAGTTCTTAATTAGACATATTCATACAGTAGGATTGGAAAGCTAAGACACCTCCCTTTATATCATATACCCAAACATTGATCCATCTAGGGTCGTCAATCCTAGTAGTCACATACGATAGACAATTTTTAAGTCGCTACGGAGAGGCTCATCACCTCAGCACAAGCCTAGTTTATACTCTAGTTCACTATGGAAAAGCTCGTCACCTCAACGTAGACCTAGAGTATACTCGAGGTCACTACGGGCTCATCACCTGATCATAGGCCGACAGCTCGAATATAGTGTCCAATACCACCGTATTCGGCTTACGAGTCTGGGTTACTCACTGGTCACTATGGGGAGGCTCGTTGCCCCAGCGTAAACCAACAGCTCCCATACCACCATGCCCGACTCATTAGCCGTAGTGGATCGAGGTACCAAAGTTAAACGGGCTTTGCACTGGTAAGTGGCTACCTTAGATTCAAGCAGTAGCGTTCATATATGGTGAACATATATCAGGTCAACTGGGTTGCTTAACAAGCTCGACTGGTACGAGCATACGTCGAGCTAATCAACATGAAGTGCGTACGCACTCCGTGTGGCCTAACAACTGCCAACAAGCAGCGTATGACTCGAATTCATCGGGCGTGTTTGTCGTAGCTAAAAAGTTCAACCACTGATTAAAAACCATTACCGATTGTCTGGACTACATCATAGCCCCATTCACACTCTAAACAAAAGTATTCACGAGTGATAGCCAAGGATAGCATGTGATAAATAAATCTAAATATAAATCCTAATTGAGCATTTCAACAAAACACACGCTACACATGCTACCATACACAAGCATTTCATCCATAAATCACATAGCCAAATGTACTCTACCAGCAGGAACCAAATCATATAGCCAAGGTGATTGAGAATCTCATCTCAACAACCTCATTACATGCATCTAAACGATCATTTTCATATTCAGGCATTTTATCAAATACTTAGGCTTCACGTATCGTATACATGCAATAAAGTAGTTATAACAGGTATTACAACAAATTCCTTTACAAGTGATTCACCATACGTACAACAATCATGTAATTTTAGTCAATAAACATGGCAAGCATAAATCATAATTCTATACTCATTCCAACATTTCGACAAACACCTGGAATGCATTAAAATCAACATAGTTTATATATATGTATAACAGACAGGAAACATCAAAACTAGGCACGTGTGGTAGCAATCAAGTCAAGCATAAATCATTACTAACATTGAAAGCCTTGAAAACCATAACCTAAACATCTATAGTCTGCACCTTTCACCGGTAGACTCGTAACGAACTTAGTTTTAACACTAAGTCCTCGCCTACAGCACAATGGCAACCTATAACATGAAATAGGTTGGCTATTTCACCATATACTCTATTTGAATATCTAAAACATATTAGGTTTAGGATTTTTTACCCAACAACAAAATCGAAATCGCCGGTATTGCGACAAGGAAGCAATGATTCAGCACCTGAAGTGATGGGATCGAATCCTAGGAACAAACTCCAACTCTCTTTCTCACTTTCTCTCTCTTTCCTTCAATCTTTGCTCTTTTCTCTCTCCTAGGATTGCAAATTCGTATGTGAAGGGAGAGAGAGGGTTTAAGGCCCTTATATAGGCCCAGAACTGATGGGAATGGCCCCAAGGCCATGGTATACTTAGGTTATAACCAAAGACTAGCCGTTTCGGTCCAACGAAGCTGATCTGGAGGCCCGTTTTCTGCATGCGATCGGACTTAAGCTTCCTGACATTGGATCTAAGTCAAGTTAAGATCTCGGCCCGATCGGATCAGTGGATCTGTCGCGAGGAACCAGTTTCAATTCAACGGTCACTTGTACTCGATCAAGGTCACAAGTACACCGACCTGTGTTAGAAATTTCTCCTAATTCGAGGGTGTTATTAGGTCAGATTCTGACAGTTTAAATCCTTATATTTGGCCTGCAAGTGAACGACTCAATTCACTTAAGTTTCAATTCATTTCCTAAAGAATTCGTGTTTCTCACACACTTCGCTCCGGGCTCAAGTTGTGCGTTTCTGGGTACTATTAGGACTTAATTTTCGAGATGGTTGTCAAGTCCAACAAGGCGGTCATAACCATATAGACTTGGGGTAATCGGACTTTCGATGCGCAGTCTAGGTCTGATACGGAGTTTTATGCTCTCGAGAGCAGCTGGGTTTTGAGATGGATTCTAAGTTTTTAGGTAACGTAACGTTAGCAATTCTGCTAGTTTTGGATCTTGCAGATCGTATTTAAAGTGATTAGTACTAATTTCATAGATAATCTAGTTTAACACTTAGTTAATTCTCGTCTAATTTCTAAAGGATTTGGTCTTTAGTGATTTCTGCCTGAGGTAGTACTTGGGTCTTTGTACGAATTTTTTCGAGACGTTACAGTGGGCCTACAATAAGGGTCGCACTGTCTTGCGTCACGCCTGAGCCGCACCTAATACACTCCCCACTTAGACAGCCTGTCCTCTGAATTGTGTGGGACGAAATTTTTATTTACACAGATAGGTGGGCTAATGTTTATGAGAAATCCACCACGTTCATTCATTTTTTCTGGTCATGTTAGGAGGTGTGAAAAATAATGAGTTATATCTATAATTTAACTGGGCCACACAACAAGAAAATGTGAGTAGTTAAATACCTACTATTAAACCTTCCTAAGGTCCATCATTATTCTCATATGCCATGTTGTTCACATGGTCATTGTTACCACGATGAATTGAAAATACAAAAATATTAGCCCAATCCAAAACTTCTGTAACCCCACCAATGTTCACCAGCAGACATCTATGCCTCACTATTTCTTGTCTTGAACCTACGTTATTTTCAGATTTGCCCCACTTTTTGTCTCATATCCTAACGTCACATGAAAAATCAAATGGACGGTGTGGATTTCTCACAACATGATGGTGGCCCCTAACTAGCTTCCTATCACATTAAGCTTCCTCGAGAGGTTAATGTTAAGGTTCTATGACCTTATAATACCATTTCCCATATATATATATATATATATATTCACACCCACACACTCAAGCTATAGGTTAGATTTTGATACATGATATTGATTCAATAATGTATCATATTGATTGGATCTAAGACCGAATTGACAAAATTCCCAAGTCTAGATCGTTTTCTTTTTGTGGCCGAGAAATGTGTCATTTTTCTATGAATCTAATATAAAGTAGTCCATGAATAAATTTAGATAATTTTATTATATACCATATCTAAATAACTGTCATTATTATTATTCTTGATCAGTAAAAATCATGTGGAAAAGAAAAACAATATAGAGAGAGAATCAGATTATAAAGTGGGACAAAGCATCCAAGTTGTACTGTGTTGATGTGGCAAAGTTACGTAAGACACCACCATCATGCATATGTTATGTCCACACCATTCATCCATTTCTCCATGTCATTTTATGGCCAGTGTACAAAATTGAGCTAGATCCAAAGCTCAAGAGGGTTACACCACAAGAAACCATGGGATAAAATGCCTAACATTGAAAACTTTACTGCCGACACGAGAGTTTTGGATCAAGCTTACATTTGTGTTTTTCCTTTATCTAAGTTTGTGTGACCTAATGAATAAGTTTGATGGCGAATAAACATCATGATAGATTTTAGGAAGGTTTCAAGAGTGGACAAACTACGCCAAAATCGCGGATTTGTGACGGACCAAATTTGTCGTAAAGCCAAATAAACGACGGATTTTGCCTGTCAGTTGGTGCATCGCTGTTTACTAGTCTTTTTTTTATCGATGGAAAAATCCGTTGTTGAATCTGCGATGGACAAGATCCGTCGCTGATATTCTGAAAAATTTTTCATCATTAAAAATATTAGAGAGCGACGGACAAAATTCGTCATTGATTTTGAACTTGTTCAGAAATTAGAGACGGATTTGGTCCGTCGCTAAAAAATCAGTAAAAACGAAGCTTATACTGGCAGATTTTGAATCTTACACCTGAATAGTCATTCAAAAAATAATTCACACGATTGTTTAATAAGAATCACATTCACAAGATTCAAAAGATTGGGCTGAATATGAAGCTGGACTAAATATTAATGTGTTTGGTTGCTCAGTAGGCCTTAATAAGAAACTGAACTAAATATAAAGTAGTCAAAATTAAATCAGCTACTGATGAAATAGGTAATGAGAGTCGACCATTACAGCCCAACAAACAGTTCAACCACCACCTATTATGCTGGTCATTACCATCATTGAATACCTTGGGAGCAACAAACCACCTAATTCAATCTTTCCTAACATGAATCATTTTCAGATTGCCATGGCCTCGGTGGAACCTTGGAGCATTCCTAAAAGGAAAATGTAGAGATTAATGCCTAACCAAGAGATTTACCTTATCCATGGTGAATAGATTTATCTTGGAAAGGTGGTTGAAGCAATGATGCCTTCTTCAGTTTCTTTCTTCTAGACGCACCAATGTATAGACAAAACTAGAAACAGTATAATGGCAACCGCTGCAACAGAGATTCCAGCAACAGCTCCCAGTGAAATTCCTGCTTAAAAGGACATTGTATATACAATGAGTTTCAAAAGGCATCATATAACTTGAGGGGCTGGATTTCATATGCTCTTAACTGGTTAGAAGTTATCAGCCGGGTGGAGTATAACTTGTCCAACCGGTTGACTTAAGGGTTGTGTGTTCACACAGTTCTATGGTGTGCCCCACCTGATAGTTGGATGGGCAAAATGCCATACAACCACCATGGTGGGTCCCACATGCCAACTAGTACTGTGTGGATTTTGCTAAATGTCCCCATTGTGACACGTGGGGTGCCCGATCATCAATCCGGACTGTTCATTCAATAGTAACATAGGAAGCAAGCCATGACCAAGAATCACACCGATTGGATTTTAGGCCGGCTCATTTAAAAGGTGGGGCCCACTTGACACACTGCTTGATTTTTGCATGCGCTTGCAAGGTTGGCATCTGTGGTCACATGTAGAGGTGTGGGTGGAGGACTACATGTGAGCTTAAGAAGCTTCACATAAGAAATTCAATTCTGAATTTGAACACTATAGTTTGAACAACAAGACAAAAATATCAAATGATAATTCAATCAGCGGATTAAATGAAGATGAGTTCTATGGTCCTATCCAATACAGGGATGTCGATTCTAATCCAACAGAGAAATATGTGTGGAAAGCAAAGGAGAAACTAAATGGCTTGCTGTCAAGGTTCCTAATCCATGATATCATGGTGAGATCTCCATTCAATGCAAGAGCCACTTTAAGACAGAACTCAAAACTGAAATGCCACGGTAAATTTTTTCATTAGCATATCGCATACAAAATAAATAAATAAAAGAGAAAATTTAACACAAAAGAGAATAGAAAAGAAATAAAAGTTTAATCATTTTTCATCTGAACTATTTAAGGGCCAGTTGGAAGGGTAGCAATTCCCAAGATTTTTCAATTTTTTAATAGAAAAAAGACTTTAATCGAACAAGGTTAACGCAAAACAGCCCCATTAAAGTGGAAATACCTTAAAAGGGTCAACTGTATCAATTCATTTCATTTCGTCTCCCCATAGAAAACAAAATACATTAGGCTAATCTTATCTGATTTGATTAGTGCCGCTCGCGTGCAAACATGCCCTACAAAAGAGTTCCAAATTCCAATGACCCGATCAAGTTTCAATTATTGCAAGTCCAATACTTCCCAAATGTTCTAAAGACAATAACAACAACAGCCCAATTGTCTATAGGTACTGGGTTCATACCAGTGAGGCCAACACTTCAGATCCTCTTCAAATGGTTTCAGTAGCAAGTCTATAGCAGATTTGCCAATGTATTCAGCAGGATGAAGAGGTGGAGGATCATCATCAATGGTCCAAATCTTGTTCCTTGGAAACCCATGTTGCTCCAGTGATCCACTGTTTCCAAACTCCAAGAGCATTAAAACATGATGTTAGTCGGGAACTTGGAATTAGATACCACAGGAAAAGATATGAGCATGCATGAACCTGCGGGAAACAAATGGGGATTCCTCCTCACATTGCTTTTGGTGGCTTAAATATAGCCTGCAGTAGATAAAAGACAATATTTCAGCAAAAGCTAGGATGATTTCTCTAGTAAATGAAGTTTGTCACATAGCTCTGCAACTCATGAATTTCATGTTCTGAAACATTATCACCATTAAGTAAAATGAGTTCAAAGTTATTTTCACGCAGCACCCAAACAGGCCTAAATTTCAATAACATGAACAGAAGATTGCTTCCTAAAAATAGCAACACCCCTGTTAATATATCATGTGCTAGCCTAATCACCTGAGCATAATGCCAAAATCCTGAAATGCTGCCAAAATCCAGTTGGAGAATTATGCAATCCATGAGCCTACCTTCCATTGACTCAGCTTTTGCGTGAAAAAACCTCCAACTTCTGAGACAGAAAATTTGGAACCCGTGACAATCAGCGAGTGACATAGAATGCATTAGTACATCACTCGTTCTTCACTGACAATCTCTCTAACAAAACAGAAAGAAAACAGACAAAAATCTGTTAGGCAAAAAATGAAGCAGCCCCTTCTGGCTCTAGTTCTCATCTTGCAGATATTAAGAAAGATTAAGAACGGGAGTTTTTAGTCCAACATTCCACATAAATGCAAACTTGCAACAACCCATTTTATGAGGACTTTTAAGAGCACTTCTGTGAGTTGCTATCTCTAAAAAATAACACATACCAACTCTTTGAGTTCTTTTGGTGCTTTAGACGGCAAACTAGGTGCCCTTTGAACATCATCAAAATACCCCTGAAACACCCATTCTATAATTTGTAATTGCTAGCTAACCTCCAGGCCCAAGAAAGAAAAACCAACTTTTAGATATATTTAATGAAAGATGTCAGAAGTTCGTCGATCCTTAATCTGAAAATAGTATTGGGCAGTAGAATGAGCAGAAAAATCAGTATGAAAAGAAAGGATAGAATGATTGATTTAAAATAAACTTTAGTAGATATTTCTGGACTGATTTAAAATAATCTTCCCAAATTGACCAACAAGAAAAGACTAAATTCTACAATTCTGTCCCCAATAATCAATACATACAACTCCATAGCCAATACATACCAATACATTACCAAGTTTGTCTCAACTTGCAAGAAAAAACAATAGACAGATATGAAAACTAAGAATGTCCAGCTATGCTAACTTCTAGATATACCAACTGTATGGACTATTTATGCAGTCATGCAATAATATAGAAACCATAAGATTTTGTATAGAAGAACACAAAAGGCAATATCCAATTGATATGTGTCAACAAAAGTGAACCCAGTTGGATCTTGCACCAACCTCCTTGCTATGTTAGTACATGTGAACTCGAGCAACATGCGGTTCCCTAATATTATTTACTGATTCACACAACATCATATTCATGCGCATTGCTTGTTAAATGCTTTGATGTCACCATCACTTTGTATAAAATTACATATACGGAACAAAGTTATAGGCCCAGTTTGGAAAGAGTGAAGATGTGCATATGCCATTATTATTTGAAGGCTCTGACTTGCCTTTTCAGATGTGCTTTTACTTGCTAAGTACAGACACCAACATTAAGCAGAATGGGGAAATTCCATCAAACTAGCTCAAAATGACAAGTGAACTCAATTCGGGAAGCGGATGAATTAAACAAAATCCCTGTTTTTGTTGATGGCCATTGGTTCAATGCAAATATAGCAGCTTTTGAATGCATCATTGATCAAGAAAGGAAGAATATCTATTGGGAGTGAAGTATTTCATATAATAGCAAGTAAGAGACGAAGATACCTCAACAATCCTTTTTGGAATTAATTCTTCAAGGGATGCTGTAACCTCTTCTGTGATCACAGGAGGTGGTCTTATATTGTGCTCAAAATCCAGATCAACCTCGAGTGCACTGTTCTTCGGTCTTTTACTGGCGATTACCTATCACCAGGAACCCAGCAGAATAATGATTTAACAAATCAATGACCAATCATGTGAATTTGATTCAAAGGATTGTGAACCAAATGCAAATACAAATACAACAAGGTAGAATCAGTAGATAGGCTAGCTGATGGATACAAGAATATTGACAATCAATCCCTGCACAGTCCAGGCCTTAGTTTTCAAGTTTCTTTCTCCATCTGCTCAATTTTAGAGTGGATCTTTTGAAGCTCTTTCTCATGGGTTGAAAGAGTTCCTTTATCATCTTCTTGTTTCTCGGCTATGCTCAGTTCTTCAGATCCATCGAAGGACTTGAGCTTTGTTGAACTTTTTTTTCTTTTTACCCCCAAAGAAGTCTTCATATCTGGGTCCTTACTCTTGCTCGGGTGGTAGACTCTCAGGAGTTTCAACTCCCGGTCAAGGGTTCGAATACCCATAGGTTCTGAAATTCCACTAGCGTGAGTGTGTACGTGTGTAAAAAAAAGAAAAAAAAAGGAAGTCTTCATATCTGGAAAAAGGAGATGCCACAGCCAAAGCTAATCACAACAGAAAGAGAAAAATAAAATTGAGAAGATATGACGTTTAACAGGTTTCATATCTTAGAAGATAACCTTTCACATTTAAAGACATCCCAGGTTTCAAACTAGTTGCTTCATTATATTACTTACAACCAATTTTTACAACAACCTCCTTGCTTGCTCCTAATGTTCACAGTTCACCTAATCACACTAAATGTTATCATATCAAAAAACTTACATGATTTTAAATTATATTCATTCATTCACAATGATCTTCAATCATTTAACCGTCGGCAAATCCAGTAATGCATACAGAACCCTGGCATCAACGTGCTACTCAAAGCTTTTGTCGATGTACCCATAGTAAGAAGGTGAAGGCAGCAGGTGATGCAATCATAGTGTAGTGGAAGGGTAGCAGTGACAGAACAAACCCTGTTGTTTTACTACCCAAAGAAGTGATAGATTGAATGTTGAGTGGATAAGAATGTCCCTGGAAAATTCTATCATCAAAAACAGAGAATGGTACTGTGGAAGGGTGAAAAGGAACTAGAAGGTAAAACGAGAACGTCACCCACGTCGCAATTGGCCAGCGTCTTGTCCCCAACGTTAGCAAACACATCCGCACTGGGAACTTCAACAACATCCAATATAACTTGGATAACCAAGCCAAGTAACCTACAATCCACAACATTACAAGAAACTATAGCCAACTTTTATGACTGGTGAGTGCTTCACTACTGTGGAGACTACAAAGTGCACAAAGCCCTAAACATTGATCACATTGCCTAAAACTAACATCAGTTATGAATCACAATAAAAAGATAATATATTAAGCATAACTAAAAAATGCCTAGATGCTTGCAATTGTAGCACATGCCAGGAGAGATATATTGTAACAAGTGCTTACTTACCTAACCTTAAATGTCATGATAGCTGAGTTAGATGGGAAAGAGATTATTTACCTCATATTCTTTGATCAGTAGAGATACAGCATGGTAAGCTGGATCTTCCGTACTTTCAACTACAAATAAGAATTCCAAAGGCCCACTATAAAGAGATGTGATCTACATTCATGAATTCATAAACTGAAATTGAAAGGAACTGAGATATGCAAAAGCATTTGCAAAAAACTATGACGCAACATCTTATGAGATATGATTAAAAGTACTTTTTCTCATAATTAATAGAATCTTATTAAAAAGAAAATGTAAGTTACAAATTAACAAATAGCCACCAATTAAAAAGCATCCTAGCTTCAGTACACAATGACAACCATAAGATATATGGAGTTTGTTGGTGATATTTCTGAATATGTATGTATGAACTAACATGTTCTTTTTTTTCTCTTTTTCTTTTTCTTTTTTTTTTTTTCTTTTTTCTTTTTCTTTTTTCTTTTTTTTTTCTTTTTTTTTTCTTTTTTTTTTTTTTGAGAAACAAAAAATTTTATTCACAAAGTGCCAAACTGGCGGCAAAGAATACAATGTTGCCCAAAAACTGTTGAATCCCACTCCATCCACAACAATCAACAAATCATGGAATTCCATGATTGCTTACCCATTAATCATGGAATTCCATGAGATGAAATCCTTGTGGGGCATACTTTCAAACACATGAAAGGCTTCCTCCATGTGTTTGGTGACATATATTCTTGGGCAACATATTGCTAGGGAATTTTGGCAAATGCAAATTTGTTTGGATACTTTCCATGCAAAGTAGGCCATTAGTTACCGATGCACGTGTTCATGTTTGAAGTATTGAATGTAGGCTTTTGCCATTTTACAGATAATGGACATTCTCAAATTAATCGGTGAAGAACTAAATGGAGAAGCTGATCTTATTTCACGGAAATGAAGGTATTAGTGGCCTTTTGTTGCTAGCGTTTGGCAGACATCAACATCACCAATCTCACTTGGTAGTTTTTCTACTATCAAATCGTTTAGATATAAAACCCTAAGCAATTTAAAGCCACTGAAAAGAAACTTCTATTACTCATTCCAGCCTTCCTTTATCTTGGGGGACAAACATAACTGAACAAAAGTGCCAAATGGAGCAATTTAAGTGTGTTTTGAACAACATGGCCCACTTAATGAAAAGTTTTGTTCTTGCAAGTTATGCTATATTGATACATGTGGCTGCAAGTTGTTGTGCAAGGCTCCACCCACATGTGAGCATAGCAAACCTAACCCAGAACTTACGCCTAGGTCCAAGAATCAGGTTGGTCGCAAACTAGGTGAACCAAACATATATCAAAGATATGGGACAGCTAGCATTTAATCTATATCTATACCCTATCAGATGATCAAAGTTTGATTCATGGGGAGCTGGACCAATTTTTCCAATATTCACCAAGTACCTTTTATCAATTTCAATACATTTCCATTGAAAAAATGGTAGGAAATTAAAATATTTTCTTGTATAGTTCAGTATCTATCTTACATGTATTGTGTTGGACCATGCATATCTTTTTCTTTATTTCTTTCTTCTTCTTTTTTTGACTGAAACAATAACCTCTTGAGATGCACAAAAAACCAAAGAGAGATCAATGACATTTGCCAGAAGACTTGTCAAGCTACCAAAATATCATGTAAAGTTTAGAGGATCTCATACCATGAACATTTGAGGCAGAGGATGAAAAGAGTTACATGTCACAAACATTAGCACATTGACTAATGCATTGATGAACAATAAAGACTCACATGTCACAAACAGTAAAGAAGGAACTGTGAAACAATGCATTGATGAACAATCAAAATTCACACGCCATGGACATTAGTATCTTGATACTCTAATGCTGGAGATGTCAGAATCTTTTGAATTTAATGGCAAAGACTGTAACTAACAGAGTAATATGAAACAGAAATATGGTAGCTCAATCAAGTGTGGAACAGTGAGAACCAGTTATAAGTATCGCGGCTCTAACTATTTTAAGGTTCATCCATACAAAATTACAAGTATGAACACATTAGCTTCTTCTTTCTTTTCATAAAAGTAAGTTTGAACACATTGGCATTGTTGCCAACAATGAAATTCCTTAACCAAACTATTTCCTAATCTCATGTGCAAAAACAAACTAGGTTGCAATTGACTAAAATTTCACTGTGGGAGAATCTCTAGTGGCAGAGACATAACCCTGCATGTTTCTCCAAATATCAATTTGTGGATATGACTACAAAGAATCCTGTTACTGTAAAAAGCGAAAACTATTACTGGCTCAGCCAACACACATGGGCTTTTATAGCATCTACTTATATCTGCATACATACGAGGCCCATAACAAAACCGATACCCTCTATATATCCATGAAAAGAAGTTTTTGAGTGCATCATGTATCTTGAAAAGCAGGTGATAAGACCTATTTAAAACAAAAAATAAAAAAAAAAAAAAACAAAAAAAAAAAACCAAAAAGACCCTGCAAACTCTCATCCAAAACATTCAATATATATATATATATATATATATCCCTAACATAACTCTAAGAAATGCATATGCAATTCAAAATTACTCCCAAAAACATCTCTGTGAAGCATATGAAAATTCTCTATCTCGGCAATTTCTCAGCTTGAGAATTTCTCAAGGGATTAACACTGTAGAATTCTTTTTAGTTCAACAGGTATTTGTCAAAGGATCATATATCCTACAGTTATGCGAAGTGTGAAGTGAAGCAGCAACATGTTCAGCTGCGGGAGTGAGCAGGTGTCTGCATCTAAATGTTAGCAGGTATAAACTGCTAGGAAGCAGGAAGGGAAGCCCAAGCCCAGAGCGCAATTGGATGCAAGGGGGAAGTGGCACCTGGTTGGAAGGAACAAGAAACTAAGTATATCCCTATTTCTTATTCACAACCATGGTGTAAGGGCCTAGCACTATGTCTCTCAAAGTGAACAAGAATGGCTCGAATTTGTTTTATAGCTCCCACATCAACCTCTCATCTCCAAATTGTTGATGACAACCTTCTCTACTGCCGCGCCTCAGAATTGCAAGCTTTCAGTGGACAGTTGGAACAATTAAAAAAAAAACCAGGTATACCTCACACCAGTATCAACATCACATCAGTACAATAGACTTACAGATATTTGTAGGATATGGTACTGATACTGGCATTAGATGCTCTAAAGATACTACTGTTTTTTCTTTTTAATGATCTCTACTTGTTGGATATGGTTTTAGCATAAATGACATGGAAAAAGCAGGGAAAAGACCCTCCCAATTCACATGCAAGAGCAATATGTGTAACTTAGCTACAATCCAGATCATATCTACAGTTCAGTCCAAAGCAGCACGAGTTCCATAGCATGGCATGGTTAGATTGACCAATTCAAACCTCCCATTCTCCCTATCTAACCCACAATTTACAGTAACTTCAAATCTTAAGCGACTGTTTGTACCTTGTTGGAGCAACATTTTGAGTAAAATTAACCAAATCCCATGAAAGTTCGGCGTCATCCTATCCCCTGCAGCTTTTATCAGTCGGGCACGTTTTGGGTGCTGGCCCGATGACTGAATGGTGGCAACCTCTGATTCGCCAGTAGCTTTGGAATGAGCGGTGCTGCTTGAATTACCTTCATAGACAGGAATATGGTCCTTTTGTCATCAATAGCATGCATAAACACTCTCCGCGGCAATGTTTGCAAAAAGGACTTCTGCAGCCTTGTTGTTGACAAGAAGTGGAATATGCTCCGTGTGGTCCCATACGTATAACTGCAACAGTTGGAGAACACGTAAGAGCTACAGGCTTGGTTGATGCTACCAGAGTTTCGTTAAGAGTAAGTTTGGAAGTCCTCATGAATCTGAGGGTGGCTGGGATGTTTTTACATAAAATTAATACTTTGCATGGTTCAACTACTGCTGGAAACCATGGTTCTAAAAGTCAGTTTAGACTAAAAAACTTGACCGAGCAGACTCAACTCCATGAGACTTCAAGCCAAATCACAAGGCAATTCTATCTTGATTGAGACTTGATCTTGAATTGATGAGACTTGTGGAGTCGACTTGACATAACTCAGGACAACTCGAACCAAGTTACTGGCAGCAAAATTGATCTTCTTTTAAAAAAGTGATGGCATGGGGTTTCGAACCTATGAAAACAATGGAGCAAACATCTTAGCCAGGTGCATGATACAAATTATAGCTGTTTGTACTAGAAAATTAATGTATTTCACCTACATATAATTATTTAAAATATTTACCACTAATTTAAGTATTAAAATGTAGAGTCGGGTCAAGGAAAGACTTGGTTGAGTCTTCGAGTCGGACTGACCCAGCTGGACATTGAGTTAAGCTGACTTTTGGGTTTTAGAACTGTGCTTCAAACAAGAATTGATAACCTGCCCATCTGGTTTTTCATTATCCAAGCTGCCCCAGATGCTGAGCACTACACAAAGTCACCCAACCAACATTCTAAACCAAATGTTGATTTGGGGGTTACTTCCCAACACTACCTAAAACAATGTTTGACTTCTTTGTAACATAGTTGTCATCGCATCACTCCTAAAATCCTCCTACCAATGTTCTAGTCAATGTAATCTCCAACAAATATATATATATATATATATATATATATATATATATATATATATATATAGGGAAAAGGTACTATACGCTCGACCGTATTATACCTTCCATAAGGTCGAGTGCTGGCGGCACATTATTGGTCAATTGGTAAAAGTTTTAAACAACCGGGATATTTTATAGGAAACTGAAGAAACACAACGCGGATTAGATACTAAAATAGCTAGAAACGTTATTGAAGTGACGTCACCAAGTTCCATGGGCCCCACCATGATGTATGTTTTATATCCACACCTTACATCCATCTGACGAGATCATTTTAGGGTAATATACAAATAATGAGTTAAATCCAAAGCTCCAGTGGACCCAACATAGAAAACAGTGGGGATAGTGAGGCCTACCATTGAAAACTTCTAAAGGCCACAAAAGTTTTAGATCAAGCTGATATTTGTGTTTTCTCTTATTTCATGTCTTTTTTAACTTTTGAACAAGTTGGATTTCAAATAAACATTATGGTGGGCCTTGGGATAGTTTCAATGGTGGGAATCACTTTCTCCACTGTTTTCTGTGGTGGGTCCACTACAGATTTTTATCTGCCTCATTCTTTGACTCATGCCCTAAAATGATATTTCAAAATAGATGGACGGTGTAGATACAACACATACGTCATAGTGGGGCTCACAGAAATTGGTGAGGTAGCTTCAGTAGCCGACTCGCTACTCAGCTGTGCGTACATCTACTTCCAGATTAAAAGGGGAAGCAGATTGGCTGGCGTACCTCACCCTGTATTGACGTTAGCAAGTTGTTTTGGTCTAATCATGAGGTATATCTTATATATATCCAAACCGTCCATCCATTTGGTGAGCTGATTTTAAGGCTTTGGACGAAAAATAAGACAGATCTAACTATCAATTAGACCACATTGCAAAAAGCAGTGTGAGATTGAACGTCTACCATTGAAACCCTTTTTGGGTCACAGAAGTTTTGGATCAGTATGAAATTTTTATTTCTTTTCCTCTTCATTCAGGTCCTTGTGACCTTATGAACAGATTGGATAGAAAATAAAAGTTATGGTAGGCCCTACAAATTTTTCAACGGTAAAAATCATTATCTTTGCTGCTATTTGTGGTGTGGTCCAAATGATCTTTGGATATGATTCATTTTTTGAATAATGCTCCAAAATGATCTCTAAAAATAGATGAACCGTGTAGATATAATAAATACATCAGTGTGGGCCATGTAACTTTGATCTCCTTTAAACCGTTCGTACAACTCGGAGATGGAGGAGCGTCAGTGCTCATCTCGCACGACACGTACCTACAACAGCTATATGGTTGGTGTAAGGTACACTAGCCAATCCCAATTCGCTTCCATTGGAACACAGATTGCGTCCTACTAGGGCTCTGTGGGGCCCAATGTGATGTAAGTGTTCTATATCCATGCCGTTCAACAATTTTCTCAGATCATTTTAATATATGAACCAAAAAATGAGGCAGGTCCAAGGCTTAAGTGGACCACAGGGTGGGGATTGAACGTCCACCATTAAAAACTTCTTACGAGCTAGAGAAGTTTGGGATCAAGCTGATATTTGTGTTTTCACTTCATCCACGTCTACATGACCTTATGAATAGGTTGGATGGTAAAACTTCAATAACAACTTATTTTTCCCTACATAATCATTACAGTGCGCCCTAGGAGTTTGTAACGATAGAAATTCAATAACAACTGTTTTCCCATGGTGTGGTCCATCTGAGATTCGGATATAACTTATTTTTGGTGTAAATCCCTTAAATTATATTTCAAAATGGATGGACGGCATGGATAGAAAATATACATCATGGTGGGGTCCACATAGCATCAGTTTTGTTTCTCCAGATTTCCTATAAAATCCATACCGTGTTTCTTCGGTTTCCTATAAAATCTCCCCGTTGTTTAAAACTTTTACCATCTTACCAATAATGTGCCGCCAGCATTCGACCTTATGGAAGGTATAATACGGTCGAGCATATAGTACCTTTTCTTATATATATGCAGAATCGTTATTGTATCACATATCATAATAGGGGTCAAATCGTATCAAATCGCAAATCATGTTGTGAACTGTAAGATTTTTTTCTGATTTCTTTTTTTTTTTTATTTTAAAAAAGATGTAAAAGAATACAAACAAACTAGAAAGACTTAAAAACCCATCAATAATCCATTTCCAATCAATATACCCCATGGAAAGTAATCGCATATCATGATATTATCAATTTTGAACACGCATAAAGTACACATATCATGTGTAAAATGGTAAAAGGGGTTTTAAAAAAAATAAAAAACAAAATAAATAAATAAATAAATAAATAAATAATGAAGGTGAAATCCCCAATTCCAAAAATCCTTAGATCCCCAAATCCCTAATTTGTAAAATCTGAAAAACCCCCAATTCGGGGTCCACATTCAAATCTGTAAGCCCTAAAATCCCCAAATCCAGGTCGGATTGTTGGGTAAGGCGGGCTACACGACCCATTGCGAGTAACATCACCGTGGGCCCCACCTAGCATATCAACAGGTTGTATGGCAAATAAACATTCCGGTGGAATCCACCCTAAATCAGTATTGAGATTGTGAGAGATTGAGAGAGAGAGAGAGAGAGAGAGAGAGAAATACCTCAGTGTTGCTGGAGATTTAATCCTTCAACCACAGATTCAGAGAGAGCGAGAGGGCGTGCGTGGGTAGGACGGTCGGCAACAGGATCGAGCAAGGAAGAGAGAGAGGAGGGACAGAGATTGACAGGAAGAGAGAGATGAGGGAGAGATCTGTAGGAAGAGAGAGAGAGAGAGAGGAGAGATGGGACAAAGGGCGAGAAAGGGACGGGAGACTGGTTATCTTCAAATGAAAGGGAAATGGAATAGCTGACGTCAGCAAGTTCTGTGGGTCCCTTCGTGAGGTATGTCTTAAATCCAAACCATCCATCCATCTGGCGAGCTCGTTTTAAGTCTTGAAACGAAATATGAGACACATCTAACTATCAAGTGGGACCACACTGAAAAAAGCATTGGGGGATTGAACGTCTACCATTGAAACACTTTAGCGGGTCACATAAGCTTTGGATCAATATGAAATTTTTATTTCCCTCTTCATCCAGGTCATTGTGACCTTATGAACAGATTGGATGGAAAATAAACGTTATGGTGAGCCCAAGGAATTTTTTAACGGTGAAAATCATCATCCTGCTGGTGTTTGTGGTGTGGTCAATTTAATCTTTGTATATGATTCATTTTTTTGGATAATTCTCTAAAATGATCTAAAAAAATGGATGAATGGTGTGGGTTGATCTTGAATTTTCAAATTTTCAATAAATCCAAAGCTCAAGTGGACCATGCCACACGAAACAGTGTGAAATTATGATTTCCACCATTGATACCTTCTTTGGGCCCACTGTAATGTTTATTTGTCATCTAACTTGTTCATAATATTAAATAGATATGGATGAAGAGAAAACACAAACATCAGCTTAATCCAAAACTTTTATGGCCTCCAAGAATTTTTCAATGGTAGAGGTTCAATCACACTATTTCCTGTGATGTGGTCCACTTGAGCTTCGAATATGTTTCCTTTTTGTTCTTTAAACCTCAAATTATTTGTTAACATGGATGAACGGAGTCGATAAAATAAATAAATAACGGTGGACCCCACAGAGTTTACTCTGGTACGGGTAATGAGTAACTCCTCTAAATGTAGTGGAGAGGGGTTTCCTTAAAACATTTATAATCATATATTGGGCCTGCCTAAATGTGATTCACATATCCAACCAACTCATTATGTGTGTCCCACTTGGATGAGGGGTTAGACCAAGTTTCAGCCGCATCCAAAACTCATGTGGGCCCTACCAAGTGCTTTTATATTTTTTAGGATGTCTTCACATGGTTTTAAATGGTATTAAGTTTCGTATACGGATGATTTTTGACATATCTCATAACCTAAATGAGACACATCAAATGCACAGTGTTGATATTCAATACACATAATGATGGGGCCCATAAAACTTACTAACATCAATTCTTAGGTTCTCACAAGGTCAATAAGTTGGGTCACAGTTTTGATCAGAATATTTGGCCCATTTTACATGTCTGGTCCATTCACTCTATTTTACTGATCAATATGCTCAATTTGACTAGTTACTCGCCCCGATCAAGCTACATATGAGAAAGATATTAGGCATATAAGATCGATCAACAATTTGAGTGAAATTTGATTTAAATATCTAAAGTTATTTACTCTTCAATCAGTGGATGTGCCTAATAATTTAATAAAGAATATTTTTTTTCACAGATAAATTTCAATTTCCATTTAAAGATAACATTTTTTTCAAAATGTATATTTTTTCTCTTAATTTTTCTTTCAAAACTTTTAACAAAATATCATTTTTATTATAAAACATTTCAAAAAAAAAAAAAAAAACTATGCAAATTCTAAATTTTTATTTTCAATATCTGAAAATTTTTCTCAAAATTTTTTTTTTTTCTCAAAAATTTCAAAATGCTGATTTTGTTCTTCAAAAGCATCATTTTGTTTTCAACTTTTCAATTTTCTTTTTTAAAATGATATATATTTTTTCTTTCAAAATCTCAATGTTTTTATAATTAACTTTTTCTTTTTATTTTAAAATTTAAACATTTTCAATTATTTTTCAAACATTGTTAAATTTTTTAAACTTCTCAATATTTTTTTCAGGTGATATTACAAATCATTTAAAATATTAGTTTTAAATAAATAAAAAAATTTCCACAAAAACAAAATACATTTTTTTTTTTTTTGCATTCAATCGATTGTTAAAAAAATAATCTTAGATACAAATATGTACAATTAAACCACTGAAATTCTATTAAAAAATAATTCTTAGACTACAAAAAAACATAATTTTCCACCATATTCTAAAAAAATGAAAAAAAATGATGATGAAAGTCCTTTAATGACGGACCATGATTCGTCGCAAAAGCAACTGAAAACCATTGTCATTTGGTATTTTGGGCGGGAATTTGTAACTGATCATATTCCATCGCAAAATCAAAATTTGCGACGGATTCCAACGGACCAACATCCGCCGTGAGTCCATCGTAAATCAGATTTTAGCAACGGATTTTAGTCCGTCGTGAAATCCGCGATGTTTGAACAAGGGATTTTCGGAAAGACGGGATTGGCGACGACTTTTTCCATTGGCGACGGATTAAATCCGTCGTTAAACCGAGCAATTTTTGTTAGTCGCAAAAATCTGTCGCAAATTTGCAATTTTGGCATCCCTCTTTTTGGGCTCAAGCTATAAAATAATACAAAAAAAATGAATGGATGGTGAGTATGATACATACATCATGATAGGCTTACTGAACTTTGCCACATCAACACGATGCGACTTCGGTGCTTTGTTCTTTGCGATGACCCTGACACCAGATACCACTGTGGTGAACTTACATAGATGGATTTGATTACATCAAGTACCGTTGCCAAAGATGGGGTTAAGTGTCATCATACGTTATTGTTTCTTGAAGGGGATCCACCTTTGATGTGCTGTATATCTACATGGCTCATCAGTTTTTCCCTTTTATTTTAGGTATGTTTAAAAAATTGAAGCGTATCCAAATCTCAATCGGACCACACAATAGCATTAAATGCCTACCATTAAAAACTTCCTTTGGGCCATAAAATTTTTAGATCAAGTTGAAATTTATGTTTTTCCTTCGTTCATGTGCGTGTGATCTGTTGGATGGCAAATAAACATTATGGCGGACTCTAGGAAGTTTTTAATGGTGGGTGTTTAATCACCACTGCTCCTTGTAGTGTGGTCCACTTGGGAGTTGGATGTACTTATTTTTTCAACCATGCCTTAAAATGAGCTTGGAAAACTAATGAATGACATGGATATACAATGCATTCATCGTGGTAGGACTCATTATCAGGAAAACACCCACTAATTGGTTACTGGGTTAGCACGAGTCTGTTCCCTAATCAAGTAACTACACTAACTAACAACTTTGAGGGATGCATATTACCTACCACCCTAGATCTACTCACGTAAGTGTGACCTTGACCATGAGGCCTACCTCGGTGAATGTGTGTATATCCACATCGTCCATCCATTTTTTCCAACTTTATGGCACGGTCTAAAAAATGAAGCAAATAAGTTTGGGTGGATCACACCATGCATAGGAAATAATGGTTCATGTTGGGGGGAAATAGAATGGACAATAAGAAAAGGTCGGGTTGGGACCTTCTGCGCTTTGCTAGGTCGAACAATAACAAATACAACTGTACATTCGGCCTTTGAACTCAAAAATCGAGTAGTAAATGAGGTTGAGCTCGATGTCACGTCAGTAGGTCGGAAGACCTATAGACCTACCCAACACCGAGAAGGGCTCAATCACTCGCCAAAGAAGACAGGTTAGCATAATCCCAACTTGACATGATTTCAGGTTAGCACAACCCACCTTTTGTCGGTTCCAACCTGATCCCAACTGTGTCTATCCAAGATTCCAGCCGAGAATCTAGGAAAATCCACGCGACTTGTGTAGAGTTTGAGTCCTACTACAATACATCCCTACTAAATAGGAAAATCCCTCCTACGCCACTGCCTCTCCTCACCTATAAATAGAAACACCTCCAATGGTGAAAGGTATGTATAATCTCTAGCCAAAAATCCTTTACTCAACCATACTCAGATTCCTTGCCTGACATAGGCATCAGAGGGTCCCCTGTCCTAGCCAGGGTCTCCTTTGTTCGTCCTTTGTGCAGGTACATGAAGGTCCAGGGAAGGCTAACCAGATTTCTGCGTCAACAATGGAAATTGAACGCCCATCATTAAAAACTTCCTAAGGTTCATGTTGGACAACCCCAAGTGCAAGTTTACGAAGTAGTATAGACACGGGGACCGAACTGGTTAAAAATACAAATAGAACTAAAGTAATTATAAAATTCAGATTTCCAACAAATTTAAGAGATTAAAAATAATAGTAAACGAATTTAAGAGATTAAAAATAATAGTAAAGGACATCTAAGGATCTATGGATCCCTAATTAATCAATCTTAACATCAATTCATCAATTCAACTTAATCACTCAATTAGAATCAAAGAAGGAATCGTTCTAATTGGAAGATAGTTCTGTTAAAACAATATATCATTCCCAAACAATATATATGAATAGTAATTGATCGATTTCTCATGAAGATTTGGTAGTTGATCGTAGGGAATCCAAAGCATCTATTGTACTCATAGTTAACAATAGATTAACGAATTTTACAGATCAACACCTTCACCAATATTAGGAATTCAATCAAACCAATCAAAATTCAGCCATAAAAACTACTAATCATTGAATAAAACAAATTAAAAAATTTAGAATATCTTAAAAGATTCACTCCTTAGCCTTAACTAAGAGATTAGCTAACCATATCTATGAATTGAACTAAACTCAAAAACAAAAACATAAAAACAAACTATAACTTGAAGAAAACTAGAAGAACTTGGCGTAGATCCAATCCACATCCTTGGAACCTAGGATGTCTAATTCACGTCTAGAAGATGCATTTAAATAGACCTGTTCCACCGAATTTGAGGAAATTCATGAACTTACGAACCAACCACCTCTTTCGATATGATCGAGTCCTATCGAAGGCTGTCAATAGAATCAAGAAAGTGAAAAATAGTCCAACAACCAAACTTGAAGATATCCAAAGTTTCTTGATATGTCCTTCGATCGTATCAAGTCCAATTGAGCCTCATCGATGGTTTGTCGATAGAATTGAAGTGCTATAAAAAATTTCATAAATTTGCAATTTAATTCTTCAAAGCTTCATGGATTTAAAATTTCGTTTCTTCAAAGCTCTAAGTGTTGGATCTTGGTTTCCATTGCTTCATCATTCTTGCTTTTAATCTCCTTTAGATTTTAAATCTCCATCCTTACATTAATTTATCTCTTATGCTTTCAAATCCTTCTGCACATTAAATATTTATCTAATCAAACCATTTTAGATTTTAAATGGAAGAGAAAAGAATACAAAACAGGGGATAAATATGAAATTGCGGTTTAGACTGCTACTATTGAAGTATGTGAAAAGGTTGAGCTAAAAGTCCTAGAGGGGGTGGAGAGGGTGAATAGGACTATGCCAAATTAAAAATTAAATACAAAACATAAATAATTATAAATAAAGATAACAATTAAACAATCCCACAATGAAGAAATGTAAAACAACCTCAAGTGTATAGTATTGAGAGGTTGATACAGATGTTGTTCTAAGGACAACCTTATACCAAAAATCAATGGCTTATGGTAGGACAACCTAATTCGTAGAACGGTCTGTGTATTAAAATCTCAAACCGATACAGAGGAATAATGAAATAAATAGCAAAGAAAGAAACTAAGCTATTACAAAATTCCCACACTTGCATAAAAAGATTACAACATTCTCCACAAATGCATAAAGGGAAATTACAATATTCACAAAATGAATCAATCACCACAAGACCAAAAATTAGTGGTTTGCTTGTGTGTACACCAACTATTTAGAAAAACTGCCACACAACTACTCCACTCCTAATATCCTCACACAGTGGATATTAGCGTACACTATGAAATAAGTTTTTCAAGATTAACTTAAAACCCTCACAATTGTGTCTTTCAAGTGGGCTTACACAATTAAAAAAACCCCATACTTTGAGTTTTTTGGATCACCTCAGATAAACCAAAATAGAGAGATTTTTCTGGCACAATCTCAAAGAAAACCAAAAGAATAATTAATTTACAAAACTGTAAAATACTTATTTGGATATTCTCTTTTTGATGCAGCCTGGAAGAACCAATTCGGAGTAGAAGTTCAACGTTGATGTTCAATGTTTACACTCACTTATGAAAAGGTTCTGAGTTCTAAATTGATTTTAGATTTAAATCACCTAGGGCTAGCTTAATTTGATTTTGATTCCAAAAAATGAGAAAACTTCAATCCTTCTTTCAAATAAAATTGGAATGTAGAATACAAAATCAAATGCAAAAGCTAATTAAAGAGAATATAAAATGAGCACTAAATAGCTTAAGAATATCACTAACTTATCTCTCAGAGTGTTGTCATGAATTTGCTTGAATTGAATGAATAACTTTGAAAATCGTGCTCTATTTATAAGTGCAGAAATTGCACCTTTAATTGGTCTAGAGGTCGGCTCGATTGGTCGAAGGACCAACAAACATTTAAAATTTTGGGTGTCATAAGATAAGGCCGTTCCATGACTGGTCGAAGGACCTGCTCGACCAGTCAAGTGGCCTCCACGACCGGTCAAGTCCTATCCATGACTGGTCATGTGGGACCCATTTTAGTTACTGGACTCTGAGTCGAGCCTGCAGGATTTGTCAAGCACTGTTCTCTTGACCAGTCGAGTAGTCTCCAAGACTAGTTGAGGCAATAACAAAAAATCTCAAAAATTAGTAACAAACTTAGGACTAGTTGAAGATTTCTTGGATTGGTCGAGCTAGTGTTAGGACTAGTTGAACTTAGTTTAAGACTAGTTAAGAAACAGACTATGCACTTATAAAGTGACCCAATTAAATTATGTATTCAAAATGACCTAACTTATGGTCAAACTAGGGTCATTCATACCTTATAAGCGATATATGAACATTGAATCTTCTTTTTGCTTCAGTTGATAGTTGTTCTTTGAAGTTCACGAAGCTTGAGATCTTGACATATGATGAAGCTTGAACTTGAGACATTTTGAAGCTTGAATTTGAAATTCATTGAAGCTTGAGCTTGAGGTACTCGAGATGTACTTCACCTTGAGCTTTGAGTAGCAAAGTAAAAACTATTGTCTTGCCTTAGATAAAGCTTTGAACTTTGAAGCTTGAAGGATTTAACCATCACATGGTGTTGTACTTGAACTTGTATATCTCTTGATCTTGCATCTGAAGTTCTTGAGGTAAAGACCTTTGATCTTGTACATAAGATGCATAGTCTTGGATATGTAGATGAGCTACACAAGACACAGATTCCAAGCGATTTTCCAAGAGGTTTTGGCACTACAAAATTTAACAATCATAGGACATAGAAAACATAGCACTTACAGTATGAATGTCTGACAAAGGTCCTGGAGGGGATGGGGGGTGAATAGGACTTTTTAATAATTATGTTAATATAAAATCTTTATGGCCTAATTTAAACTAATCTCCAGTTAAATTAAGCAAGGCAATCTAACTGTAAAGGCTTCCAAGCCAATAAAGGGTCCAATCTCATAGACTTCTTAAGATATATTAATCAAGCAATTATTCTATATCATATTAAACATGTGTGAATGGAATATGCTACTTATTAATCCTAAGCATTCATCTTATCATGCATACATAACTAAGCATTCAAACATATAAACATGGTTTAAACAGATGCACAAATGTTAATCCCTAACACAAGCATATATAGTGGTTTGGCTATGTGCCTACTTCACTCCCGGCAGACTCACTCTCTCCTAGAGTGTACTAGATTTCACTATGAAAAGGTTTTAAATCAGGTTTACCTTAAACCTCTACAACCTACATAGGGTATTGCCTACACAAGACAATCATTGAAGCTTACACAGGGCAATCATTGAAGCCTACACAAGGCAATCACACATACCTACATAAGGCATTAGGTCTAACACAAGGATAATATACATATTCTCCCGTCGGAGCCTACAAAAGGTCTTAATGAGTTTGAGAAACAAACTCTGAAACTAAATCCTACACAAGGAAGAGGTTTTAGAGTCTTTGAACTCTTATACTTGTAAGTGGATGAGCCCTTCTTGTTGCATTTCTTGGGTTGCTAGATCTCTGCTCTCTCATACTTCAATTAGCTCTTTGATGCTCCCCCAATTATGTTGTTGTTTCTTTGTTAAGGTTTTAGTTCCACGATCAATTTCCTTGCATTAGATGTTTCATTAAGGTTGCTAAGGTGATGAGAGTGGGTTGAATCTCCTGCAACTAGGTGGTAAGTGAATTTTCTAGGGGATTCAACTGATGGATGCTCTAGAGTATCATGGAGACTATGAATATACCAATAAGTTTGGTCTCAATTCTTTAGAGAAGGCATGAGATCATGTTCTTCACAAATAGGAGCTTAGAATGCTCATTAAAGTGAGAAATCACAATAATAAGAACATGAATCTCATAATAATAGAGTCTAAGATGTTTCGTTAAGCTTGGGATGCACTAGGGACTCTAGGATGCCTTAATCCATAATTTTCACAAAGTTCTGAATGCCCCTTTTATAAGAAAAAGGTTGCAATGGATCTTTAACGACTATGTTTCGATCCTACCGAGTAGTCTTTCGATCAGACCGAAATATCTTTGATCGGACCAAATAAGGTCCTAAAGTTGCTGGACAGTTTCGTCCACTTTCGGTCGGACCGAATAAGGTCTTAAAGTTGCTGGACAATTTTGTCCACCTTCGGTCGGACCGAGGTTATCTTCGGTTGCACTCGATCGTTCCAAATTTAAGCTTGGTCAGACCAAATTAGCCTTAAATCTTGCCGAAAAGTTTTGGCCTATTTCAGTCGGATTGAGGCTGACTTCGATTGCACTCGGTTGGACTGACCGAAGTTACCATTCAGTCAGACCGAGTCCAACTGAACAGAGGCCAGTTTTACCTATTTGGGTTTAAGTCCTGCAATGGCCAAATTCGGTCGGATTGAAGCTATGTTCGGTCGGATTGAAGGTTACTGATTTTAAAGTATACTTCAGCAACTTCAAACTTCTAAAGCCAAATTAAAGAGATAAAATATATGATCTTTATGGCTTAAGGGATGATCAAAATGTGTTTCCTATTTGGGTCAGGATCATCCAAGAGGTATATGTTTATTTTATTTTGAGGGTTAGAATCATAAGAGCTTCTTTTTAACCTGTGAATGTTTCTTGATGCTTCTACTCCACTTGCGTCTTTGGTCTTCATTTTTCAAGAGGCTCACCTGACTACTTGACACAACGGTTCACGTGATTGACAAACTAGTGTGTAAGAATGGGTGCACTAGCAATCTTCCCCTTTGTCAATTACGTGACAAAACAAACCTAAGACGATGTCATGTGGTCCATACCAGTGACATACCAAAACAATAGAGATTACATGTCAATATAGAAATTTTACAACTCTAGAACACTAAGACATGTAATGCAACAATTCTCCCCTTGAATTGCTTCCCTAATTAAACCTGCAACAAAAAAGAACAAACCCTACACAAGAGAATGTTTTGTTTTGGTGGATTGATTCATCTCCCCCTTTTTGTAAGTATTTGACAAAGGGTTAGTCCACAACATATATATCAATAAAAACAGAGATGTTCCAACTATATACAACAAAGATTTGCAAATATGAGTATGCTTAATATGGCTATTAAGAGGCTATGCCTAAGATGTTATGTAACGTCCCGTATCTTTAGGACTCCTCTTCATGGTGAATCATCCAAACACAAGAAACCCAAAAAGAGCAAGCATATACCCTGTGATTCACCTCCCAAATGCCCAGCTTGGAAGAAAGGTACTGTGGTTGACCGCATAATCCTTAGCACGTGTATTGAGCCTTACGAGGTTGATCATATGCTAGAAGCAAATAGATGGTACAACATAGTAAATCTTGGTGGCAAATTTTAGTATGACTTGATTCATCATTTTTTTCAATACATATAACACTGTCCGTGATGATCCCCCATGTACTAGCATAGAGTTCATGAATCAGACTAAACTCATCACCCCTGTGTTGATCAGATGTCTTTTGGGTGGGGAGGTTATGCGCATACCTATGACCGACAGGAAGCTAAATGCACTTGATGTCTGGCGAGAGGTGACTCGAGCATTGTGCACGGGCTCCACCATCCCTAGGAATGAGGAAAACGATCTCCACATGAAGTATCTCCAACCTACATTCAAGATTCTTCACAGCATTTTTAGTACCAATGTCTATCCATGTGAAGTAATAGGAAATGTACTCTCCCTATTTGCTCAACATCTTATATGATGTTCATTAAGAGATTCCTATGTGTTTGCCAACCTTTATCCTGCGACAATTAACTCGCTTAGTCAAAGGGGAGCATCTTACCACACTACCATTCCCATCTCTCATTTGCAAGATCACACACTTTATGGGGTTGCTGCCTTCGTTTGACCCAAAACACCCTGAGATTTGGTTCAATGAAGATACTATTCGGAGCCTGCACTTAACAACAATTGTCTATCCGGTTAGTCCCACTGCTTCGACCCATGGCACAGAGGACAGTCAGCGCCCACATCTGCTGACGTCATGGGGTTCCAATCGCATGCCGCTAAACATTCCAGAGTCATTCAGTAATCGCCTTGTGTTCAGTTAACACGAGGTTGGCCGACATCTGCTGAATGGACAATCTGACATTGAAGAACGACTTTGGCGATGTGAAGCGCGCTTGACCAGAATTGAGGCGAGTATAACCACACTGCAACAAACTACACAGCAAGTCATTGACTTGCTGACAGATGATGTGGCTCATGCACGATAGGGTGTCTCCTCTAGCCTCCCTTACCCATGAATGGCTGATGGATACTTGGGTTTTTTTTTACCCCAAGTATATATCT
Source organism: Magnolia kwangsiensis (assembly GCA_037074715.1). Lineage (NCBI taxonomy): Eukaryota > Viridiplantae > Streptophyta > Magnoliopsida > Magnoliales > Magnoliaceae > Magnolia > Magnolia kwangsiensis. The sequence continues at coordinate 74,366,518 of CM073584.1, forward strand.
CTGGGTATATGTGCTAGGTTGGTCATTTGTGCAGACATTTCTTTTTGTTTATGCCCATGGATGGGCAGAATGGTTGCAGATATTTCTTTTGGTTGGATGTGCCCAAGGAGGGGCTCGATGATAAATTTTTTTTGGTTAAATGGTTTAAACACTGATTCACTGTCAAGCTTGGGCAGTTTTTTAACTTGCTCTTATAAATAAATGATGATCTTCTCTGGGCTTGATATTAAATGCTTATGGGAATGAATGCTCTCTGTATAATACTGATTTAATTACAGTTTATCATATGCACTATGGAAGTATGTGTTATTTTGTGGAATGATGATTTCAGTGCTTTATATCCAAATGCATATCTGTGTCTCTAATGTCATCTATGGAATGTTAATTGAACTACTATCTTATACATTTTGGAGATATGATAACATGTTATGGAATGATGCTTTTCTACTCTACGGAATGAGAATTCACTGTCATGAGATGATCCTTACATGGCCCTCCTATTACAATGGTTCTCCCAGTTTCTTCAAGATCAACTTCAGTCAATCTATCTGCTATTGGTATATACTAGCCTTTGACAATGACTAAGAAAAAGGGGGAGAACAAATCTCACCATGAGAACACTTTTGTGTATGGTTTATGTGCATGGTGATACAGGTGATAAGGGGAGAAGCTGCAAGAAGATAGGGGGAGATGTTACATAAAGATTCAGAATTGTATGTGAACATAATAGAATATTTGTAAAATTGTGTAAAGCTGATGTACACACAATTTAGGGTGTTGTTCGAGGTGTTTTGTTACGTAATTGACAAAGAGGGAGATTGAAAGGGCCCTGGTTTGTCAATTAGTGTGAGGGTTGAGTCGGTGAGTCAAGTGTAAGACCCGTATCTTGGTCCGTACCTTTCCGTACACTTCCGCGGTCGTACCGGTCGAATTCCGGCAACTTTCGACCCTTAAACAATATCGACGCGCGACCTGGATTCATGTACCGACAACCCGAGTCGACTCAACCCGAGACCAATACCATAGCGACCGCGCTGTCGTTGCGGTTCCGATACCGCGACTCACGCGCCGAGGCGATACCCTGATCAAGAGATATGGGCCAACGTTCGGTGCGAGAAAACGCCGCGCGTTGCGAAAACCAAGGGAATCTCAACGATGTGTCACATCAATCACATCAATCCCATCAATCAATCACCCATCAAGCCATCACATGTCAAGTACACATCACTTCCATCCCTTTTCCCAAGCAACCACCAAAGTCTTCTCAACCCATACCTTTCTTACACAAAAAGCCACAAAAGTCTTCCTAACCCATACCTTTCTTACACAACCATCACTCACCCATCCATCCATCACTCTCTCTCTCTCCCTTTACATCACTCTCTCTTTCTCTCTTTCTCATTTCAAAGAACAAGCCCCAAGCAAACATCCCACGTATGGAATTTTGCTAAAATCCCTAAGCTTCAAGTGGCCCACCTTCCTACCCCAAAATCTCTCATCTCAACCCTCCATTCTTCATCTTAGCCATTGAAGTTGAAGACAAGGTGCCAAGGAACCCCTAGGAGCGAGAAGATAGGACGGTGGGTGCTTCTATAGGGTAGATTTTCTTGTTTTTATGGTGGACCAAGTGAGGCCCACCGATCAATGGTGTGGATCTCACTTGGGACCCTTATTTGTGGCCGATGGACCACTTGGATCATCATGATCATTCCATGATGGGGCCATTCTCCATGGACCCCATCATGATGTTTATTTTATTTAGGAAGGTCATCTAGACCGTCCATATCGGTGGGGAATGGATCTCCACCGTTGATTTGCATTTTGATGGTCCCATGTTCAAAGGGATCCGTTTATTGTATGATTCATTACAAGGGAGGGCCCATAGTGTCGGGGTCCCTCCATCACAAGCCGTGTCCCACTCTCCATGTCTCTCTCTCTCTCTCTCTCTCTCTTTTATTTCTTTTATTTTGTTTTATTCTATTTTATGGGATAGGGTTGTGTGGCCCACTTGGATGGACCCCACCATGAAGCATGTGTTTTACCTAAGCCACCTAGAAGTGGGGCTCACTTTATAGGCGTTGCATCGACACCATCCATCATCTGGTGGCCCACCTGAGCAGGCCCACATCTTTGGCACCTGAGAGCCAAATCGTCCAGCGTCCCTGGACGCTGGACGTCATTTGGAAAGCATAAATATAAGCTTGGTTTGAAGCTTTGTGTGGACTATTCATATGGGCCCTACGTTGATATATGTTGTTAATCCAAGCCGTCCATTCCATTCCTCAGATCATTTTAGGCGTTGAGCCGAAGAATGAGACTAATCCGATTAGTTGGTGGGCCATACCTTAGCAAAGGCGATTTTTACCATTCAAGTTCATTTTAAATTTTTGTATAAGCCTAAAGATGCCTAATATTGGCCTTGATGGATGAGGCATGGACTGAAGATTTCATTGGACGGTGTAGATTTGCTTGAAGCGGGCCCTACATATGAAAATCCGCTGAAAAATCGAATTTTTTAAAAATCCAATTTTTTTTTTTTAGAGGGTGCAGCGCCTGCTGCTGTTGTGCAGCAGGACGCTGCCAGCGTCCAGGGAGGTGGCGGGCGTGCCTGGGTCCTGTATGTGGACCCCATCATAATGTATATTTTGTATCCACGCCATTCATAAGGAGGACCACCCACTGAGGTGGGTCCCCTCCAAGTTTCAGCTGCTTCCAAAGATCAGGTGGCCCACATCATAGGAAACAATGTGGATTGAACTGCTGCCTTTGGAGCATCCAGAAGCTTTGGGCCAATATGAAATTTATTTTTTTTCTTTTCACCCAGGCCCGTGTGACCTTACCAACGGGTTGGATGACAAATAAATGTTCTGGTGGGCCCCACGTGGGACCCACCCAATGAAGTATGTGTTTCATCTTTGTGCGCCCGCCACGGCAGGTGTGCTGCGTTCGTACAGCGTGGGAACCACCGTAATGCATGTGCTGCATTCAACGCCCATCCATCTGGCTGGAGGGGCCCACACTGTTATGTGTCTCATCCACCGTCCCTGGACGGTGGGCCTCACCCCACGTATGAGGCCACCTTGGTGCACGTCTGTCCAGGCCGTCCAGGGCCTGGACGGGTGATATATTATTAATATAATATTAATATATTATTATATATATATATATATATATATGTATATATATATATTTATATTATATATATATAGCTGTGGTGGTGGGCCCTACGTGGGACCCACCTGCCTTGTTGCAGAACAGTCAAAAAAAAAAAAAAGACAAAAGGAGTAGCTATGCTACTCGTTAAGGCAGTACGTGGAGAGAGAGAGAGAGAGAGAGGGTCCCATACCCACTCCAGGTGTACGTATTTCATCCATACGGTGTGGGCCCAAATGATGTATGTGCCATATCTACGCCATCCATCGTTTGAATGGTGGGGCCCATCATGATGCGCTTAATGCCTCTAAACTGTCCAAACATCTTGACAGCCCATTTAAGGGCTTGAGGCTAAGAATGAGTCAGATCCATAGCCAAGTGGGCCCCAACCTGGTGTGTTTGAGATCCATCTTAATGCAATTGTAGTAGGTCATTGGGACCCACTTTGATGTGAATCTAAGGTCCATGGAATTAGGCCATTTGTCATAATTTAAGGCCCATGGGAGTGGACCCATTTGTTGTGTTTTAAAGCCCATGGGATTAGGCCCATTTGATGAAATCTAAGGCCCATGGGATTGGAACCATTTTGAAGTATTCCAAGGTCCATGGGTTGAGGCTCATTTGATGGTCATAGGGGGTCCAATTGGTGTGGCCCATTTGATACATATTAGACTCATATGATTAGGTCCAATGGATGCAATCCAAGGCCCACGGGTTTTGACCCATTGCAATGCACTTAAGACCCATTGGTGTGGCCCATTTATATGGCCCATCTGATGAATAAGAGGCCCATGAGGTATGGCCCATTTGATATATATGTAAGGCCCAATGGGAGGAACCTAAGGTCCATTGCAATGTGTAAACCCAATACCGATTATGTAGCGGTGTTTAAGAAGATCGTACCTGGAATGCAATGATGGTTTGACGTCCACATTGCGAGTGTAATGTTGGTTGAATGTCCACATTACAACTCTCCTTAGGGCCCATTACTAGCCGTACTTGCCTTGTATAGGCCGTCCAGGCCCATCTGCATCGTAAGATAATTCATTTCGTTATAACATGTTTAGTATAGTTTCATGACCCATGATCATACGCATCATATGTATGCTTGATATGAGGATTGACTGATCATGGCATTTGCCTTCGGGCAGGTTGTTTATGGGCTTCCGGTTAGGCGATGTTGCCCTACATGAGCGCACGGTATGCGCAGGATTGGTTGCATGACTGGATAGCGTGATTCATGCATTCTGCATTTGTGTGATATGGTTGTTGTACGCCCTAGCGACATCAGGGCCGTAGCCTCCACAGACGCATCGTGGTTGGCAGGATTGGATACCGGAAATCTTGACTTACATGGGGTACTATAGATATCCCTGGGTGAAAGTCCCTAAACCCTTATGGTACCAAGAGGTTGCTCCAACGTCTAGACCGAGTGGGTAGATGAGCGTTGAGTGCCGATTACCAGACGGTTACGCTCTCCACTGTGTCGTGGTCGGTTGGAAGGGGGTGCGGCCTTACCCGCCCGAGAGTAGGGGGCAATGCTAGGCTGAGTCTGACCAGCTCGAGGAATGGGTCCGCTATCGACGAGTCGCGCCCGATATTGGCAGACGGATAGTGAGGTCTCTTCCACTTACCTTATTGCGCGCGATGTGGCGGCAATCTGGTTTAGAGTGTACTAGACCCCGGTGATATTCCATACTCTGAGCTGTACTGATATGTGGACATTGATGAGTATCTGTATGCTTGAGTTGCATTGTACATTGCATGGCCTTGGGATGGCCAATACCATTCATGTCTTGCATTGCATAGCCTTGGTACGGCTCATGACGTTTTGGTTCCATCTGCATATTCCGCATTACTCTGACATTGCATTCATATTACTACCTTGCGCACACACTTTCACCACCCTCTAAGCTTTCTGTAAGCTTATGCACGACCGTTGCGTGCAGGTGACGTTGGACTACAGCAGCGTTGAGGCAGGAGCGCGTCGCTGATCATTTTGGAGTTTTCTGTTATTTACCATTGTATTTCCCTTTATGCTCATTGTACTTGTAAAAATTTTTGATCATAGTGGAAATGTAATGGATTTCTTGGTTGTTGTTTGTGGGTTATGCCTTTGGTTATGCTTATTACGTATCAGACTGATGTTAAAAATCCTCCTCGTAGCATCCTAGGATCGGAACCTGGCGAATGGGAGCTAGGAGCCGAGAATGGGGTTCTACGGAGGCTGTCGGTGCCGGATTCGGTGATCGGAAATTTTGTGAGCCCGGTTTCCGAGTTTGGGGCGTGACAGAAGTTGGTATCAGAGCATAACTTGGGAATAACCGAGAACAACATTACATGTTTGCTATGAGTGAAGAATGGCTAAGTTCTGAAGTTCGGATAACTTCACGACCTTCCGAATCAGACCATTAACATGCGTACATTCGAGAGTTCTGGAAGATGATAGGCGCTTTCGCTCTTTCCTGTAGGGTATGGCGCCTGTTACTCGATCGACTCCCGCACCACCACCTGAGGATTCTACCTCACCATCGGAGACTCCAGCTCTACCACCTGCGTCTCCCATTCCACCCTCAGAGATTCCTGCTTCTTCCCATGAGGATGACATTCCTCCACCTGAGACTGATGAGGAGCCGACTGTGACTGTGAGTGCCTCTCAGTTACAGCAGATGTTACTGGCTGTGACCGCCGCACTCCAGGGACAGGGTAGACGCCCAGCTGTTTCACCAGCTCAGGCGGAGCAGGAGCGCGCGAGCGCCGTACTTCATGAGTTTAGACGGCATGATCCCCCTCGTTTCCAGGGCGAGCCGGATCCGACTGCAGCCGAGAGATGGCGCTCCGATGTGGAGAAGATATTCGATACCATGTTGTGCACGACCGAGCAGCGCGTCCGGTTAGCAGTATTTCTCTTCCACGGTGAGGCCGAGCATTGGTGGACCTCTGTCGCCCGTGTCGCTGGACCTGATTATGTCTGGACATGGGAGGACTTTGTGGACCGATTTGAGGAGCAGTACTTCCCTGACCACATCCGTCGTCAGCGAGCCTTAGAGTTCGAGACTCTGGTGCAGGGAGACATGACCGTGGCACAGTACGCGGCCCGTTTCATGGCACTGTCGAGATTCGCACCATATATGGTTGATGATGAGGGGTGGAAGGCCCGCCGTTTCGAGCACGGCTTACGTTACGGCCTTCGAGGTCGTGTCATTGGGCATGAGCTTCCTACCTTCCAGGCAGTGGTGCGGAAGGCTCAGATATACGAGACTGAGTGGGCCGGTTCTCAGTCTGATCGTGGTCAGAGGGGAGACCGGAAGAGGCAGGCTTCTTCCAGTCATTCCCAGCAGGGTCGACCACAGCAGCAGAGGCGTACTGGTCGCCCAGCTTTCCGTGCACCATCAGCACCAGTAGCACCTCCACCACCACATCAGAGACAGTTCACCGGCACTTGCTTCAGGTGCGGTGCGACGGGACACCGTTCATGGGAGTGTCCCAGTCCCCAGCAGCAGCAGAGAGGTCCACAGCAGCAGAGACCTCCACCGCAGCAGCAGAGACCCCCACAGCAGCAGCGACAGCAGCAGCGACAGCAGCCTCTACCACCGAGGCCACCTCAGCAGCAGCATCAGCATCAGCACCAGCCTCAGAGGCCACAGCAGCAGAGGCAGCAGTTTCGACCACCTCAGCGACCCCAGCAGCAGCAGCAGCACGTTCAGAGAGGACTGGCACCTCCCCAGCCAGCTCAGGCTAGGTTTTATGCGGCTCAGCAGGATCCACAGTCATCCGGAGGAGTCGTTGAGGGTATATTGCCAGTTTCTGCATGCATTGCACGTGTATTGTTTGATTCTGGTGCATCGCATTCCTTTGTGGCCGAGAGCTTTTGTCGATCGGCTGGCTTACCGTTGGAGTCTGCTGGTGAGAGCCTGTCAGTATCTACTCCCTTGGGGAGGACTGCAGCGTTAGGACGATTTTGCTTGTCATGCCCCGTTCTAGTTGGGGATACCTTCCTGCCTGCTGATTTGTTTGTTTTGCCGATGTCCGAGTTCGACATTATCTTGGGCATGGATTGGCTCGCTGAGTATTATGCCATTTTGGACTGCGCCGCGAGGACCGTCACGTTCTGTATACCCGGCGTGCCACAGTTCCAGTTCGTTGCAGAGGCCAGAGGAGAGCAGTTGTCTTGTATGATGTCGTGCGCCATAGAGGAGCATGTCGCCGTTGGCATCGACCATTTGCCGATAGTTTGCGATTTTCCCGATGTGTTCCAGGAGATTCCGGGATTACCGCCTCGTCGACTCACCGAGTTCCAGATCGATCTCGTGCCTGGTACCGCGCCTATTTCAAAGGCCCCGTATCGTATGGCACCGTTGGAGTTACGGGAACTGCAGAAGCAGTTGGACGAGTTGCGTGAGCTGGGCTTTATCCGTCTGAGCAGTTCTCCGTGGGGAGCACCGGTACTCTTCGTGAAGAAGAAGGATGGTTCGTTGAGGCTCTGCGTTGACTATCGCGAGCTCAACAAAGTCACGATCAAGAACAAGTACCCGCTCCCTAGGATTGATGATTTATTCGACCAGCTGCAGGGTGCGCAGTTCTTTTCGAAGATTGACCTGCGTTCCGGTTATCATCAGATTCGGGTCCGAGATGAGGACATTCCGAAGACAGCATTCAGGACGCGTTACGGTCATTTTGAGTTTCAGGTCATGTCCTTCGGACTGACCAATGCACCAGCGGTCTTCATGCAGCTGATGAATGAGGTTTTTCGCCCATATCTAGATCAGTTTGTTGTAGTCTTCATCGACGACATTCTGATCTACTCGAGGACTCGTGAGGAGCATGAGCAGCACTTGGAGACTACCTTGCAGACCCTCCGCGCACACCAGCTGTATGCAAAGCTGGAGAAGTGCGAGTTCTGGCAGGAGGAGGTGAAGTTCCTCGGTCACGTGGTGACGAGGGAGGGCGTCGCAGTGGACCCCTCGAAGGTCGAGGCAGTGCGTCAGTGGGGCCAGCCCACTACTGCGACAGAGATCCGTAGTTTCCTTGGTTTGGCGGGCTACTACCGGCGTTTCATTGAGGGTTTCTCTCGTATTGCAGCCCCGCTGACCAGGTTGACTCGGAAGGGCGCAGAGTTTATTTGGAGCGACGCCTGCGAGCGAGCATTTACGGAGTTGAAGGACCGCTGACGTCCGCTCCTGTCCTCACTCTTCCATCTGGGAGTGACGGCTTCATTGTATTCACTGATGCCTCGCACATCGGTTTAGGTGCTGTCCTGATGCAGCACGGGAGACCAGTGGCCTTTGCGTCTCGTCAGCTCAAGGTCCATGAGCTGAACTACCCTACACATGATCTGGAGCTGGCTGCCGTTGTCTTCGCACTGAAGGTGTGGAGGCACTACCTTTACGGGATTAGGTTCGAGCTCTTCTCTGATCACAAGAGCTTGAAGTACCTCTTCTCACAGTCTGAGTTGAATATGAGACAGAGACGCTGGATGGAGCTCCTGAAGGACTATGATTTCGACCTTCAGTACCACCCGGGTAAGGCGAACGTGGTGGCCGATGCCCTCAGCCGTCAGCCACGAGGCCTAGTGGCTCACATGATGATTCAGGAGTGGCGGATGCTTGAGGATATTGCTGCGTATGACTTTGAGTTCGGCTTGCAGTCTTCCATTGTACAGTTATCGAGCTTGTCGATTCAACCCTCTCTTGTCGCTAGGGTGATCGAGGCTCAGCAGGCTGATGAGTCGTTGCAGGGTTATATGGCTGAGGCAGCATCTGAGGGTCAGGCCGATTGGCAGATCGGTACAGACGGTGGACTTCATTTCAGAGGCCGATTATGTGTCCCGGATATTCCAGAGTTACGCAGAGAGCTTATGACCGAGGCACATCGATCGCGGTTTTCTATCCACCCGGGCTCGACGAAGATGTACCGTGACATGAGGCGACAGTATTTTTGGGCGGGGATGAAGCGCCAGATCGCGAGTTTTGTGGCCGAGTGTGACACGTGTCAGCGTGTCAAGGCCGATCATCAGAGACCTCCTGGTCTATTGCAGCCGTTGAGTGTCCCGATGTGGAAGTGGGAGCACGTGTCGACCGATTTCATTATGGGTTTGCCGAGGACTCAGCGCGGTCATGACTCCATTTGGGTTGTTGTGGATCGTCTGACAAAGTCGGCACATTTCCTTGCGATGCGTGCGACTTGGTCTATGGACCGGCTTGCGAGACTATTCATTGAGGAGATTGTGAGACTGCATGGTGTTCCAGTCTCGATCGTTTCTGACCGAGACTCGAGGTTCACGTCTCAGTTTTGGGGGAGCTTCCAGCGAGCGATGGGGACTGATTTGCAGCTCAGCACCGCGTACCACCCGCAGACCGATGGCCAGACCGAGAGGGTCAATCAGATACTTGAGGACATGCTTCGGGCCTGCGCGATTGACTTCGGGGGTAGCTGGGATGAGCATCTGCGATTGGCTGAGTTTGCGTACAATAACAGCTATCAGGCGACCATCGGCATGGCTCCTTTTGAGGCACTATATGGCAGACCATGCAGATCACCGAGTTGTTGGACCGAGGTTGGAGAGCGTCATCTCCTAGGTCCCAAGCTTGTGCAGGAGACTTCAGAAGCTATCGACATCATCAGGCAGAGGATGCGCACAGCTCAGAGCCGACAGAAGAGTTCTGCTGATCGTCGGCGTCGTCCCTTGGAGTTTGATGTAGGGGACCATGTGTATCTCAAGGTCTCGCCCATGAAGGGCGTAGTTCGATTTGGAGCGAAGGGCAAGCTTGCCCCGAGATTCATAGGACCTTTTGAGATCACTGGGCGCGTTGGCGCCGTGGCCTATCGGCTTGCCTTACCATCACAGTTGTCTAGCGTCCACAACGTGTTTCACGTCTCCATGTTGAGGAAGTGTGGGTCAGACATAGTTCCCGTTATTGATTGGCAGCCGTTGGAGGTTCGTGAGGACGCTTCTTACATTGAGCAGCCAGTCTGTATCCTTGATCGGAAGGAGCAGGTCCTCAGAACCAAGGTCATTCCGTTGGTGAAGGTGCAGTGGGGTCACCATTCTGTAGAGGAGGCTTCTTGGGAGCGTGAGGCTGAGATTCGAGAGCGATATCCTCATCTCTTTGATGGTTGATGATCGTGTATTGTATTTTGTACGTTGTCCCTGATTCTATATGATGACGTTATATTTATTATTTTTCGCGAGTTACGCTTAGTTGCGATGCTTGTGTAAATTTCGAGGACGAAATTTTTATAAGGAGGGAAGAGCTGTAAGACCCGTATCTTGGTCCGTACCTTTCCGTACACTTCCGCGGTCGTACCGGTCGAATTCCGGCAACTTTCGACCCTTAAACAATATCGACGCGCGACCTGGATTCATGTACCGACAACCCGAGTCGACTCAACCCGAGACCAATACCATAGCGACCGCGCTGTCGTTGCGGTTCCGATACCGCGACTCACGCGCCGAGGCGATACCCTGATCAAGAGATATGGGCCAACGTTCGGTGCGAGAAAACGCCGCGCGTTGCGAAAACCAAGGGAATCTCAACGATGTGTCACATCAATCACATCAATCCCATCAATCAATCACCCATCAAGCCATCACATGTCAAGTACACATCACTTCCATCCCTTTTCCCAAGCAACCACCAAAGTCTTCTCAACCCATACCTTTCTTACACAAAAAGCCACAAAAGTCTTCCTAACCCATACCTTTCTTACACAACCATCACTCACCCATCCATCCATCACTCTCTCTCTCTCCCTTTACATCACTCTCTCTTTCTCTCTTTCTCATTTCAAAGAACAAGCCCCAAGCAAACATCCCACGTATGGAATTTTGCTAAAATCCCTAAGCTTCAAGTGGCCCACCTTCCTACCCCAAAATCTCTCATCTCAACCCTCCATTCTTCATCTTAGCCATTGAAGTTGAAGACAAGGTGCCAAGGAACCCCTAGGAGCGAGAAGATAGGACGGTGGGTGCTTCTATAGGGTAGATTTTCTTGTTTTTATGGTGGACCAAGTGAGGCCCACCGATCAATGGTGTGGATCTCACTTGGGACCCTTATTTGTGGCCGATGGACCACTTGGATCATCATGATCATTCCATGATGGGGCCATTCTCCATGGACCCCATCATGATGTTTATTTTATTTAGGAAGGTCATCTAGACCGTCCATATCGGTGGGGAATGGATCTCCACCGTTGATTTGCATTTTGATGGTCCCATGTTCAAAGGGATCCGTTTATTGTATGATTCATTACAAGGGAGGGCCCATAGTGTCGGGGTCCCTCCATCACAAGCCGTGTCCCACTCTCCATGTCTCTCTCTCTCTCTCTCTCTCTTTTATTTCTTTTATTTTGTTTTATTCTATTTTATGGGATAGGGTTGTGTGGCCCACTTGGATGGACCCCACCATGAAGCATGTGTTTTACCTAAGCCACCTAGAAGTGGGGCTCACTTTATAGGCGTTGCATCGACACCATCCATCATCTGGTGGCCCACCTGAGCAGGCCCACATCTTTGGCACCTGAGAGCCAAATCGTCCAGCGTCCCTGGACGCTGGACGTCATTTGGAAAGCATAAATATAAGCTTGGTTTGAAGCTTTGTGTGGACTATTCATATGGGCCCTACGTTGATATATGTTGTTAATCCAAGCCGTCCATTCCATTCCTCAGATCATTTTAGGCGTTGAGCCGAAGAATGAGACTAATCCGATTAGTTGGTGGGCCATACCTTAGCAAAGGCGATTTTTACCATTCAAGTTCATTTTAAATTTTTGTATAAGCCTAAAGATGCCTAATATTGGCCTTGATGGATGAGGCATGGACTGAAGATTTCATTGGACGGTGTAGATTTGCTTGAAGCGGGCCCTACATATGAAAATCCGCTGAAAAACTGAATTTTTTAAAAATCCAATTTTTTTTTTTTAGAGGGTGCAGCGCCTGCTGCTGTTGTGCAGCAGGACGCTGCCAGCGTCCAGGGAGGTGGCGGGCGTGCCTGGGTCCTGTATGTGGACCCCATCATAATGTATATTTTGTATCCACGCCATTCATAAGGAGGACCACCCACTGAGGTGGGTCCCCTCCAAGTTTCAGCTGCTTCCAAAGATCAGGTGGCCCACATCATAGGAAACAATGTGGATTGAACTGCTGCCTTTGGAGCATCCAGAAGCTTTGGGCCAATATGAAATTTATTTTTTTTCTTTTCACCCAGGCCCGTGTGACCTTACCAACGGGTTGGATGACAAATAAATGTTATGGTGGGCCCCACGTGGGACCCACCCAATGAAGTATGTGTTTCATCTTTGTGCGCCCGCCACGGCAGGTGTGCTGCGTTCGTACAGCGTGGGAACCACCGTAATGCATGTGCTGCATTCAACGCCCATCCATCTGGCTGGAGGGGCCCACACTGTTATGTGTCTCATCCACCGTCCCTGGACGGTGGGCCTCACCCCACGTATGAGGCCACCTTGGTGCACGTCTGTCCAGGCCGTCCAGGGCCTGGACGGGTGATATATTATTAATATAATATTAATATATTATTTTATATATATATATATATGTATATATATATATTTATATTATATATATATAGCTGTGGTGGTGGGCCCTACGTGGGACCCACCTGCCTTGTTGCAGAACAGTCAAAAAAAAAAAAAGACAAAAGGAGTAGCTATGCTACTCGTTAAGGCAGTACGTGGAGAGAGAGAGAGAGAGAGAGGGTCCCATACCCACTCCAGGTGTACGTATTTCATCCATACGGTGTGGGCCCAAATGATGTATGTGCCATATCTACGCCATCCATCGTTTGAATGGTGGGGCCCATCATGATGCGCTTAATGCCTCTAAACTGTCCAAACATCTTGACAGCCCATTTAAGGGCTTGAGGCTAAGAATGAGTCAGATCCATAGCCAAGTGGGCCCCAACCTGGTGTGTTTGAGACCCATCTTAATGTAATTGTAGTAGGTCATTGGGACCCACTTTGATGTGAATCTAAGGTCCATGGAATTAGGCCATTTGTCATAATTTAAGGCCCATGGGAGTGGACCCATTTGTTGTGTTTTAAAGCCCATGGGATTAGGCCCATTTGATGAAATCTAAGGCCCATGGGATTGGAACCATTTTGAAGTATTCCAAGGTCCATGGGTTGAGGCTCATTTGATGGTCATAGGGGGTCCAATTGGTGTGGCCCATTTGATACATATTAGACTCATATGATTAGGTCCAATGGATGCAATCCAAGGCCCACGGGTTTTGACCCATTGCAATGCACTTAAGACCCATTGGTGTGGCCCATTTATATGGCCCATCTGATGAATAAGAGGCCCATGAGGTATGGCCCATTTGATATATATGTAAGGCCCAATGGGAGGAACCTAAGGTCCATTGCAATGTGTAAACCCAATACCGATTATGTAGCGGTGTTTAAGAAGATCGTACCTGGAATGCAATGATGGTTTGACGTCCACATTGCGAGTGTAATGTTGGTTGAATGTCCACATTACAACTCTCCTTAGGGCCCATTACTAGCCGTACTTGCCTTGTATAGGCCGTCCAGGCCCATCTGCATCGTAAGATAATTCATTTCGTTATAACATGTTTAGTATAGTTTCATGACCCATGATCATACGCATCATATGTATGCTTGATATGAGGATTGACTGATCATGGCATTTGCCTTCGGGCAGGTTGTTTATGGGCTTCCGGTTAGGCGATGTTGCCCTACATGAGCGCACGGTATGCGCAGGATTGGTTGCATGACTGGATAGCGTGATTCATGCATTCTGCATTTGTGTGATATGGTTGTTGTACGCCCTAGCGACATCAGGGCCGTAGCCTCCACAGACGCATCGTGGTTGGCAGGATTGGATACCGGAAATCTTGACTTACATGGGGTACTATAGATATCCCTGGGTGAAAGTCCCTAAACCCTTATGGTACCAAGAGGTTGCTCCAACGTCTAGACCGAGTGGGTAGATGAGCGTTGAGTGCCGATTACCAGACGGTTACGCTCTCCACTGTGTCGTGGTCGGTTGGAAGGGGGTGCGGCCTTACCCGCCCGAGAGTAGGGGGCAATGCTAGGCTGAGTCTGACCAGCTCGAGGAATGGGTCCGCTATCGACGAGTCGCGCCCGATATTGGCAGACGGATAGTGAGGTCTCTTCCACTTACCTTATTGCGCGCGATGTGGCGGCAATCTGGTTTAGAGTGTACTAGACCCCGGTGATATTCCATACTCTGAGCTGTACTGATATGTGGACATTGATGAGTATCTGTATGCTTGAGTTGCATTGTACATTGCATGGCCTTGGGATGGCCAATACCATTCATGTCTTGCATTGCATAGCCTTGGTACGGCTCATGACGTTTTGGTTCCATCTGCATATTCCGCATTACTCTGACATTGCATTCATATTACTACCTTGCGCACACACTTTCACCACCCTCTAAGCTTTCTGTAAGCTTATGCATGACCGTTGCGTGCAGGTGACGTTGGACTACAGCAGCGTTGAGGCAGGAGCGCGTCGCTGATCATTTTGGAGTTTTCTGTTATTTACCATTGTATTTCCCTTTATGCTCATTGTACTTGTAAAATTTTTTGATCATAGTGGAAATGTAATGGATTTCTTGGTTGTTGTTTGTGGGTTATGCCTTTGGTTATGCTTATTACGTATCAGACTGATGTTAAAAATCCTCCTCGTAGCATCCCAGGATCGGAACCTGGCGAATGGGAGCTAGGAGCCGAGAATGGGGTTCTACGGAGGCTGTCGGTGCCGGATTCGGTGATCGGGAATTTTGTGAGCCCGGTTTCCGAGTTTGGGGCGTGACATCAAGTGAGCCCCATATGAAGAACATACAAGTTACTGCCTCAACTGGATGTGTGTTTAAAGATCGTCAAAGGAAAATTTGGCCTCACATCCCATGTCCCAAAACACCTAGGTAAATAAATCCTTAAAATCCATAAAACAACATAGGAGTTAAAAGTCTGAAAACTTATTTCTGAATAGGAAAATTTTTTAAGTTTTCTGCTTAGTTTGATGACATCAAGCTTATGTCGATGACATCGAACAGGCTTCGATGACGTCAAATTAAGACCTTTTATGTCCAACAACCACATAGTATTTAGATAGAATATTCGATGAATCAAACATACCTTCAATGACATCGAACATCAGTAATCGATGATATTGAAGGAGAGTCAATGACATCGAAGAACTTAGAACATTGTCAATCAAAACTTCTTGAAAAATATTCTGACTTTGCACGAGGAATCGAACAATCTTTGATGTCATCAAAATTCAAAATTCGATGACACCGAACTAGGTTCGTTGACATTGAATCTGGATAAGTCTGTGTCCAGTAAGCTTCAAAGGAAAATCAACTGAAAAGTTCGAGGAATCGAAACTTGCCTCGATGTCATCGATATTCAAACTTCGATGACATCAAGGGAGCCTTGATGACATCGAAATTGGACAAGGCTGGTCCAACAAGCTTGAAAGGAAAAATCAAATGGAAATGTTCAAGGAATCGAAATAGCCTCAATGACATCGAAATTCAAACGTCAATGACATTGAAACTAGATCAATGACATCGAAGACAAGCTTAAAAGTGTCCAACAAGCTCTTGTGTAAGATCACATAGAACGTCGAGGAATCAAACTGTAATTCGATGTCATCAAAGATCAAATTTCAATGTCATCGAAGAAGGTTCAATGACATCGATCTCCTGTCAAAAAGTACCAGCAATGTTTTTCAGTTAAGTTCGTATCATCAAAATGATATTCGATATCATCGAAAGTATACATTCAATGACATGGAATCAGGTTCGATGATAATGAACTCAATCAAACACTGACTATTTTATTACCATTGGAACTTTTTACCTATATAAGGAGAGCTTGTTCTTAGTTACTGCATTAAGAAAGAGAGAGAGAGAGAGAGAGAGAGAGAGAGAGAGAGAGAGAGAGAGAGAGAGAGAGAGCTTTGAGAGAGCTATTACGAATCACCAACCCTAAGCCCTTTTTCTTATGAGAGTTCATCCTTCAATCCACCCTCATCATTGATATTCAATAGAGTGGATTGGTGAATAAACTTCCTCATTCAAGGATCATCTAGCTACCAACTTAATGGTAAATCATTGAGCTAGGATCCCTTGAATGCTTAAATACCTTAGAATGACTCCGACTCTTCAATAAGTAACAGTTATTAGAGTGTATTCCAACATTACATTGACCCAACCCGTCACCATACATAGGAGCATCATTAATGTTGCGAATCAAGGGAACTGAAGAATCTCCATCATCAAGGGAGTATATCTTCATCAACGTACAGAACAAGGCTCATCTACTTATCTATAATTCATTAGAGTCTAGAGATCCAATTGATCATTCCTTGTGTAGGATTGGGTCACAAGTGCATATCTAACCCTTCAAGCCCTCATTTGAAGCCTCCGACGGGAGAGTACATTTGGGTGCTTAGTGTAAGACCCTTGCTCTTATGTAGGGCATAAACTTAGGTCCTTTATGTAGGTCATTGGCCTGTGTAGCCTAAACTAGGTTTCTTATGTGGATCATTGGCCTGTGTGGCCTAAACTAGGGTCCTTGTGTGGATCGTGGACCTGTATGGTCTGAACTAGGTTCCTTGTGTGGATCCTTAGCTTATGTGGCCTAAAACATAGGTTCCTTATATGGATCCTTGGCTTGTGTGGCCTAAAACTTAGGTGCTTTGTGTAGGACTTTTGCTCTTGTATCCTTGTGTAGGACTGTTTGCCTTGTGTAGGCATGTTTAAGTACCTTATGTAGGTCCTAGAGTCAAGCTTATGTAGTTTGTAAAGGTTAGAGGTAAAACTGATTTGAAACCTCCATTAGAGAAATTCGGTACACTCAAAGGTTGAGTGCATCCACCGGGAGTGGAGTAGGCACATAGCCGAACCACTATAAATGACTGTATTTGGGATTGCTATTCGCATATTCTTTTACTGTGTTTAGTTTAAATGTTCACATGAAGCATGATAACATGATTATCTAAGAACTGATAATAATCACATCTCGAACACTTTCACATAGTTTATCCATCGTAGACTAACTGTTATATCTAGTTTAAATATTGAGCAGTCTTGTGATTGGATCTTCTATTTAGCTTGAAAGCCATTAGAGTTGAAATGAGTATATCTTGATGGTTGCATATTAGATCAAGATTAAGTTATTAGAATTTTAAATTGGAAATTTTTTTTATAAAGTCCTATTCATTCCCATCTAGAACACTTTGACCTATTCTTACTTCTACGATAGCGGTTTATACTGTAATTTTAGAGATGAGGATCAATGCTTTTACCTGTGTCATCTTTATATAATTTGAGTGTTGTAGCAATGGGAGCAGCAAAGTTTTTACCATTTTCAAACTCAAATTTCTTAACTAAGTTTATCGCATACTTGGTTTGAGATATGAAAATTCCATCTTCGAGTTGTTTCACTTGAAATCCAAGAAAATAGTTCAGTTCTCCCACCATGCTCATCTCAAATTATGATTTCATAAACTTTGCAAATTTAGAAGAAATGTTAGCATTCTTTGATCCATAAATAATATCATTTATATATATTTGAACAATCAATAGCTTTTTATTAAATCTTTTGATGAATAGAGTTTTATCAACACTACGCATTTTAAAATTTTAATTGAGAAGAAATTTTGTTGATTTGTTACTATTAAGCATAACAGTCCCCATTTCTTATATAACTCTGTTTTTCCTTTCAACTATACCATTTTTTAAGGAGTTTTAGGAGCAAAAAATTCATGTAATATTTCATGGTCATCACAAAACTTCTCAAAATTGCTATTTTGAAATTTTGTTCCATGATCACTTCTTTTTTTTTTTTTTTTTCACGGGCAGTTCTTTTTCTGTTTGGATGCATTTAAATAACTTTTTGACTTAATGAAAAGCATACGACTTTTCTCTATAGAAGGCTACCCATGATTTTCTAATGTAGTCATCAACTACAACTAGAAAGTATTTTTTTATCTCCTATACTCTCTGTTTGGGTTGGTCCAACAAGGTCTATATGGAGTAATTCGAGGGGTTTAGATGTGGTTGAGGAGTTTACCTTCTTGTGAGTACTCCTGATTTGTTTACCTATTTGACAGGCATCACATACTTTCTTTTCCAACTTTTTTAACTTGAGTAAGCCTCGAAGATGATCTCTCTTACTAAGTTTGTATAGATCTCTAAAGTTCACATGTTTAAGAGTAGATGTCATAATTCAGTTTTATCTGTTTGAACCATATAGCAAGAGTGACTTAAGGAACATGATTCATCAATGATATTGCAATTTTTAGAGGTTCTTCGACCATTTAATATTATATGACCTTAATTATTAAGTATTTCACATCCGTGATTAGAAAATTTAACACTATGATCATTATCACAATTTTGAGATATGCTTAGCAAATTGTGTTTCAAACCTTCAACATATAAAACATCTTTAAAAACAGGAAGATTGGGAAGTTTTACATTACCTCTTCCACTAATTTTGCAGTTGATGCCATCTTCAAATGTTACTGAGCCTCCATCAATGTGATTGATGTCTAAAAGTATCACCTTATCACCTGTCATATGTCTAAAGCATCGACTATCCAGGTACCATCTTGAATGGCTACTAGCTTTGAAAGTTGTGTGGATGAGAAGACATTTATTTTTGGGAACCCATTTCAATATGGTCTTGGGTTTAGGAGGATCTCTAATAGCATGATTAGTTTGAGAGCAATTTTTTTCTTCTTATTCTCACTTACTCTCATAATTCTAGAGTTAGATTTCAAAAGCTCCTTAAGTAAGTCTACTATCTTATCTTCTAGAGATGAATTATAATTTTTTCTTTCATAGTTGGACTTAGTTTTTGGATAAAAAGGTTTTTGATGAGATTTTTTTAATTTCTTTATTTCCTTAGTAGTTTCTTCTTTAGAGTTTGAAGATTCACCTTTAACAAATATAGGAGCTGTATTTTTATATTTTTCTGAACCATAATCGATATATCCCAAGCTGGATTTGTTGTTACTTCGATGAGACGCAATTAGTAGCTTTTCAAGTCTCGAGTCACCTTGTGTATATATCCAAGTCTCTTTAGAATTTTTTAGAGAAGTAATTTCTAATAGTAAATTTTTATTTTCAGTTTTGTGATATTTAATTTCAGAATTTTTTATATTGAGTTCTAGTTAGGTTTTCTCAAAACAATCAGAAAAATGTGATTTCTCCAAAACAGATTTTTCAAGTTCTAATTTTAAATCAACAAATTTATCCTTTTGAATTTTTTAGTTTTGCTGCAATCTTACAACTTTCTTCATATAAGGCATCATAGGCTATTTGAAGATCTTCTTCATTTTCAATATCACTTCCGAGCATTTCATAATCAGAAATTTCATCTTCATTTGAGGAATTAAATCTAGCTAAGGTCAAAAAGGCCTTTAGATCATTTTCAGTTTCTTGATCTAATTCGTCAGTTTCTGAATTGGATTCAGATTTAAACGATTTATCACATGTGGTGATCATGCCTCTTCTTTTAGATTTATCCTTCTGAGGACATTTTGCAGCTAAATGTCCATATTCAGAATAGTTAAAACATTGAATCTTTAAATTTTCAATTTCCTTTTCTTTTGTCATTTGGTTTTTGAAAATTAGATCTATTTTTATTTTTAAAAATTCTATAAAACTTTTTAGCAGCCATAGACATGTCATCCTCATTCTCTGAGTCGTTTGATTTGGATTTTAAGGATTTTAAGTCTATGAATTTACTTTTGGGAGTTTTGAAATTCAGCTCATAGATTTGTAAAGATCCCACTAATTCCTCTACCTTCATTGTGTCAGTGTCCCTCAATTCTTGTATCACGGTGACTTTAGAATTGAACATGTCAGGAAGTGATCGTAGGATTTTTGAACATACCTTGCTTTCAGGGACTTTTTCTCCAAGACTTCACATGGAATTAACAATGTCGTTTGGTTTAGTGAAGAAATCCATGAATGATTCATTTTCTTCCATATTGATTTCTTCAAACCTTGTTGTAAGGATTTGAATCTTGGATTTCTTGACAATGTTAATTCTTTTGTGTGTCATTTCAAGTATATCCCAAGCTTGTTTTACTGTATCACACGAGATGATTCTTTTGAACTCATCCGGTGATAAAGCAAAAGTGATAACATTAAGTGATTTTGCATTAGCATTACTTGTGCTTTTCTGACCTGGAGTCCAAAGATTATAAACTTGAACTTTCATGGACTTGGTTTCATTTTCACCCACTACTTCCAACATTGGAGGGACCCATCGGGTCATGGTGGCTTGCCATACACTTTCATCAATAGATTTGAGGAAAATCCTTAGCTTTCTAGTTGGAATAGTTCAAGCCATCAAATGGTGGTGACTTGGAAATGGATAAACTATCAAAATTTGACATTCCAATAGATCTAAATCTAGCTCTAGAAAATTAATCTCAAAAAGATCAACCCTACTGTAATGCCCTAAAAATCGCGAGTCGAGCAGTCAGCCTATGCAGGGGTGACGATCCCACCCGTAGTGACCAGTGAGCAACCTGTGACCAGTGAGCAACCTATGCTCGTGAGCCGAATAAGATGGTATGGGACACTGTATTAGAGCTGTTGGCCTACGACTTGGTGACGAGACATTAGTAGTGACCTCGAGTATACTTTGATACTGCACTGAGGCGACGAGCCTTCTATAACATCTAGAGTATAAGCTAGGCCTGTATTGTGGTGACGAGCCCTTTGCAGCGACTTGGAACCATAATATTGTATGAGATCAGCTAGGACTGACGACCCTAGAATGGATCATTGTTTGGAAAATGATATAAGGGAGGTACCTTAGTTTCCCAATCCTGCTGCATGAAAAGGTCTAATAAGAACTCGGTAATCACGCTCATGCACCGCATTACATGTGCCTTTGGCATGGAAGAGCACAACGAGAGTATTACATGCTGTGATTGTTAGATGTTGTCATAAGGAGTGCAGGCGAGGGCATGCATCATTATAACATACCATACTTACATTAATAAGAGTACCTAGGACATGAGTGTTGTACTGCTTTATCATTACTGCTTGACTAAATTGATAAAATGTTAACCTTTACTTTATAGTTTCACTGAGTTGATCACTCACTCGCACGTTCTGGGACGGTACTTTAAACACCAACCAGACCCTGTTGTAGATGTAGATGATGGCGATGCTTTTGAGGCAAAGCCGGACTATTACGATGATGAGGAGTTCTCCTACATGCAGTTGTCAGGCGGGTCTATGTAGACCGCTCTGATCGATGGGGATTATTGGGTTGCTGACTAGATGACATTACACATTTTGTATATTTTAGAATTTTTCATATAACTATTTGACCCGGTAACATGATCATACCCAGGAGACTTACAATCACTTATTTGTTATATATACTTATCACAGTCTTCCACTTGTGTAATTAATTGTCTCTAGTGTATGATATGATGTTTGGTATAATCTCACTCATGTTTAAGGCACTAATACAAACAACATTAAATTATCATTATTTATGTTGCATAAGTAATGCGTTGGAACTCGGGAGTTGGGCTCTGCTCGACCCTTGATTTTCAGGGCGTTACAATTTGGTATCAGAGCATGATTTGGATTAAACTGGACCTTGGTTATGGTCACACAACACACACTGACATATTCTAACTTAGGAGGGCGCAATATAACGTAGAAGCAGACATAGGTTTCCCAATTTCGCCAAATGATGAAATTTATCGAAATCGACCATGAAAATTGGACCCGTAAGCCTTTATGATCATGTGAAGTGATCCCAACACCTTCCTAGACCATCAATTGACCAGTTTAGATGAAGATTTAACCAATTCCAATCTTAAATAATCCAAAACATATGAATGTACGTGAGATGGGACCCGAAATGACTCAAACGAAGTCGAGGGCCAAATCGGTACAATTCGGGAGGACTCAAAGTGGACCCCGCATGTTTTTGGCACCCCGGGGCGATGACATCACCCAGGGGGCGAGCCATCACTGGGGAGTCTAGGGACCGACGATGTCATCGCCGGGTCGGCTAGCCCTCGCCGGTTGGGTGGACCGGGCCTGTAGGGCCGGCCAAGGCTGGTCGGGCCGGTTGCTATGGTATGTTGTGGGGCCCACCAAAATGTATGAGGACCCCCTTAAGTACCTCATTTGCTCCTTTTCACTCTCATACACCCCTCCAAGCTTTCCTTTTTCCCTAAAAACTCTCTTTCTCCCCTCAAATCTCCCCTCTATTTATTCTCTTATTTTCTCATTTTCCTTTAATACATACATCCCTTCACCACCTTCATCAAAACTCATCTTCTATTTCCTTCATTTTTCCTCTCTTGAGCACACAAGACCATATTTGTGTCTCATTTATTTTCAAATCCATCAACCCATCCCATTTCCAAGTTTTTCTTCATTCTCATGGCTCTTTTTGAGCTAGTGGCAACGATTTTCTCCATTTCCACGCTTCTTTCCCTCATTGGGAAAGAAGAGGGCTCCCACGAATGAGGTCGGGCCTAACCGCCCTACTCGATCTCGAAGGCCGAGAAGCGCCACGGCAGATGCAAGCATTGATTGGGAGATAAGGACCAAGCGGGATCTCGATCCCCAGGCTCACCTCGAAAGGGCTCTATTGGTGGAGTCATCTCATGGAATGTATGAGGGCTGTAAGGTCTTTTTTGAAGCGCACATGGATGAGAGGATCTTTGGGCAATATCTGGTGATGGACCGCCTGGTGGTTGTCAGGTGGGGTCTCATATTTGAGGGTAAGACAAAGGCAAATGTGAACACTGTCCGAGCCTTCTACGCACATATTCGGGAGCCAACACTGGAGCCTTTGCAGTTCAAATTTCTTGTGGGAAGGTGAGACCTCATAGTCAATGTTGGCTTGATAGCCCGAGTCATGGGAATGTCGCTTAGCGAGTTCCATGCTAGTGAGAAGAATCTTTCAAGTGCACGTGAAAGGGACTGCCACATGCGATTCCTCTGTGGCCACCTAGTCCACTGGAATCTAAACAATAGCCTCTTAGTGTCCAAGATGACCGACGACTTTCGCCTGCTTCATCGCATTTTCACGTATAATGTGTACCCCAGGTGAAGTAATCGTAGCGAGTGTACACGCTTGATGGTGGACTTCTTATACCGTGTTGGGTAAGGAGATAAGCTGTGCCTACCTACCTTCATCTTGTGAGAGATAGTCCTGACCCGAAAATGAACTAATATGTAAGCTTGCACGTGAGTTTAACTATAGACTCAGTGCAGAACTTCTGGTGCCGATCCATTTCATCAACGACATGACTCTCAACAACATGGAGATTAGGCCATGACAGCATCGAGCCCGACATGAAGAGAGTGAAGATGAGGAAGAAAGTGAAGAGGAAGAGACTGACGAAGAGGGTGATGAGATAGAAGAAGAGCAAGAAGGAGAGGAAGAGGAGGCCCAGGACACTGATGAGGGCTCTCCTCTTGTTACTCAGGTGCACGATAGTGATCGTGCTGCTAGGGAGGCTCGCTTGACTCAATTGGAAGAGGGCCAAGTTTCCCTACGACAGGAGATCACGCAGGTCCGAAACAAGGTTGAGGAGACTGAGGCCTTCATGAAATGGAAGTTTAAGAAAGTGTCTCGCACTTTGAGGGCTATCCTGTGCTATGTACAGGACAAGAGTGCACCTCCACCATTGCCAGATTCAGATGACTAGTCCTGCACGTAGTAATCCTTTTAGTTGCTTTGTGTGTGTTTCTTTCCTTGTTGCTATGTATAGCTTGGTTAGGCATAGTAGTGTGGTAGAATGGTTAGTATGTTCTAGTTTGTATTAGCTCACATGCATCTTCTGTCATGATCCATGTAATACTGTATCTCATGTATTGTGACAATTTTGATAAATGAAATGCACGAAGTTTCTTTAAGCTGTGTGTGAATGCTTTTAATGAATTTGTGAATATGCTGAATCTGACCTAGGTTGCACCCTATGTTGAATATAAGGAATGCTGCCTAAGGTCACACGAAGTATGACACGTCTCACTTTTGGTGATTCAACTGATGGAGCACCTCCCCTGAGCGATAGCCAGACGGACCCTAGTTTGGGGCCGACTCTCAATACTATGCCAGATTCTTAGCCGGCCACTAGCCCCACTAATGGGCCGACACATGTTACACCATTGGTTCCAAAGCAGAACCATGCATCTACTTCAATGCTGTACATGTCTCAGTCTTCTTCCCCTACTGATAGGTTGGAGCAGATGATGCTCATGATGCAGTAGCAATAACAGTTTCTGACCACCATGGTAAGAATCTTTGCCCAGGCATGGGTGTGGCTCAGTCTGCTCCATTTGTGTCCCCTGCTGGGAATGTGGGTACTAGCGGACTTTTCGAGCGATTCCAGGGCTTACCGCTTCCTACCTTTGCTGGTACTCACTGACCTGAGGAGGCCGAGTATTGGCTTGACTACATTTCTAAGATGCTGAAGCCACTGCACTATACTAAGGCAGAGCAGGTTGAGCAAGTCACCTTCATTTTGAGAAGGAGGCCAGCCTTTGGTGGGACAGTGTCCTTTGGACGATAGTCGTTGGATACGTATGGATGTGGGAAGCATTTGAGACCCACTTCCATGAGAAGTACTTTCCCCTCACATACCGCCATGAGAAGGAGGGAGAGTTCATTTGCCTCCGATAGGGAGGCATGACAGTGGCAGAGTATGAGAACATGTTCACAGAGATGGCTAGGTATGCTCCTTTGATTCTTGTTGATTAGTCGATGAGGATGCGGCATTTCTTTAAGGGTCTGCGACCCTAGATTCGGTCGAAGATGTGTTATGCTAGCATACCCACTTATGTTGAGCTAGTGAACATGTCTTTGCGAGCGGAGTAGGATGGGGATTGTTTATCTTGTACGCGTGCACCCATGGGTCAGAGGCCTCGACCAGATCTACCAAGTCGTCCATTCCTTGGCAAGAGACCTCGCACAGACTCACGTCCCAGGATCGCCGCTCCACTAGCCCCTATGAGGCGACCAAATGTGTGGTGCACATACTGTAAGCGTACGGGCCATGTAGATACGTATTGCTTTACCAAGATGAGGGACAACGACTTCTCGTCGCCTCAGAGGATCAACTGCCAGCTTCCTTAGACGATTATAGCTCCACCTCTGTGATCAGCACTAGCACATCCATCATTTCGGCCGCTTGCACCTCGATTCAGGCTGCCTCAGCGACCTATGGCACCTCAACCTAACCGTTCTCAGCAGGTGCGTGTGCATGCTCTTACCACGGAAGCATTAGATGCAATAGCCACAGTGCCTCTAGCTTTCGAGGTCATTACCCAGATCCAAGATACTCCAGTTTTCTTGTTAGTGGACACTGGGTCTACTATTTCAGTGTTATCATATTCTATAGTCAAGCTCTTAGGATTGAATACGACCTCGATGGTTGGAGTGAGAGTTATTGCAGCCTCAGGAAATTTTACAGATGCCATTAAGATGTGTGAGGGTTGCTTGATTGATTTAAGGAGCAGGACGATATGCACTGACCTGATCGTCACCACGATATACCATTTCGACGTCATCCTTGGCATAGATTGGCTTACAGAAATGGGGGTCGAGACAACTGCGAGACCCGACTAGTGATAACTTACGGGCCTGAGGGCACGGCCTTTACTTTTCCCGTGCAGGTCAGTTGCCTTTTTCGAGTTCTTTATTACGCTTCCTTACTAAGGAATGGTGATGGTATAGCACTTGAAACCACACATGTAGTTTGAGATTTTAAGGATGTGCTCAGAAAGATACCAGGGTTGCCTCCTCAGCGCGAGATCGATTTTACTATAAATTTAGCGCCTAGTGCGATGCCCATTTTGTTGTCGACGTATCGTATGCTTCCGTGTGAGATGGAGGAGCTGAGGAAATAGATTGATGATCTATTGGATGGCAAATTCATATGACCTAGCATGTCTCCATGGGGAGCACCTGTGTTATTTGTGAAGAAAGATGGATCTTTGTGATTGTGTATTGATTATTGCAGATTGAACCAAGTGACGGTGAAGAACAAGTACCCTTTACCCAGGATAGATGATCTGTTTGATCAATTGAAGGGGGCGCAGTATTTCACAAAGATCGACTTACAGTCAGGGTATCACCAGTTGCGCGTCAGAGATGAGGACGTGCAGAAGATGGCTTTCAGGACCAGCTTTGGGCACTGCGAGTTTCTTGTGATGTGTTCGGCCTTATGAATGCACCGGCCATGTTCATGGACTTGATGAACAGAGTGTTTCGGCCGTTTCATTTTCGATTCATTATCATGTTCATTAATGACATCCTGATATACTCTAAGAGTCGGGAAGAGCACAAGGAGCACCTGCGAGCAGTCTTTGATACTCTTAGGAAGAACTAGTTGTTTGCACAGTACAAAAAGTGCAACTTCTGGAAGGAAGAAGTTAAGTTCCTGGGACATGTGGTGTCCAAGGAAAGAATAGCTGTGGACCTTGCCAAGGTAGCCGCAGTTCAAGACTGGGAGCAGCCTGGTTCGGTTATCGAGGTGAGGAGTTTCCTTAGCCTGACAGGTTACTATCAACATTTCATTCAAAACTTTTCCAAGATAGCCAGTCCTTTGTCTCAGTTGACTCGAAAAGATCTCAAGTTTGCCTAGAATGAAAAGGCAGAAGCAGCTTTCCTGGAGCTAAAGGACAAGTTGACATCTGCCCCTGTGCTAGTATTGCCAAAGCAAGGGGTCAAGTATATCATATACACTGACGCATCCCGTGTTGATTTGGGTTGCGTCCTTATGCAGAAGGACAGAGTGATTGCCTATGCATCGAGGCAGTTGAGGAAACATGAGGAGAACTACCCTACACACGACCTGGAATTAGTGGCCATCATCTTTGCACTGAAGCTCTGGAGACATTACTTCTACGGAGAGGAGTTCGAGCTCTTTTGCGACTACCAAAACCTCAGATACATATTCACTTAGCGAGACCTGAATATGAGGCAGCAGCAATGGATGTAAACCTTAAAGGACTTCAAGTTCGAGGTCTCCTACCATCCTAACAAGGCTAACCTTGTGGCAGACACGTTGAGCCGCAAGAAGACTATAGCATTTACAGCTTCACTGATGATAACAGAGTGAGATATGGTAGAGTTTGTGTGAGACTTTGAGTAGAAACTTATAGTAGAGGAGCCAAACGAGAGCATCGCACATATTCGAGTTCAGCTGGTTATCGATGACTGTATCATTACAGCTCAGAAGGAAGATGAAGAGTTGGCAGAGTTGAGAAAGCGGGCTAGCGACGATGAAGACGCCGAGTGGAGAGTTGGTACGAATAGGGGCTTACATTACCATGGCCACCTATGCGTCCCAAATCTTCATGACTTAAGACGTGAAGTTCTCGAGGCTGCGCACAATTCGAAGATGACAATGCATCCTAGTAGTATAAAGATGTATCGAGATATAAAGAGGTCGTACTAGTGGGACAACATGAAGGCCCACATAGTAGATTATGTGCCCCGTTGTCTCACGTGCCAGCAGGTCAAGGCTAAACATCGCCAACCTCCTGAACTGCTTCAGGCTATGCCCATGGCTGAATGGAGCGGGATTTCATCTCTATGGATTTCATATCGAGGCTACCGAAGACAAGGAAGGGATATGACTCCATTTGGGTGATCATGGACCGATTGACGAAATCGACTCATTTTCTCCCTATCAGAGTTTCAAACTTTGCAGACGAGTTGGCCAGATTGCACATCAAGGAGATTGTACATCTGCATGAATTTCCCCTAGAGATCATGTCGGACCGAGACACGGAATTCACATCTATCTCCTGGACTCGTATCCAGGAAGCGATGGGTGTGAAATTGAAGTTCAGCACCATGTTCCACCCATAAACTGACGGGCAGACAGAACGAGTGAATTAGGTGTTGGAGGATATGCTACGAGCTTGTGTGCCGGATTTCAAGGATAACTAGGATGACTGCCTTCCTTATGCAGAGTTCACGTATAACAACAGTTTCCATGCGAGTATTGGCATAACTCCATATGAGGCCTTATATGGGTGTCCTTGTTGAGCATCGCATTGCTGGGCAGAGGTTGGTGAGAAGAGCCTGATTGGCCCAGAATTAGTACAGGTGACCTTAGAAAAGATTGACATTATCAGGCGTCGACTTCAGACAACACAGAGTAGGTAAAAGAGCTATGTCGATATGAGGCGGTGGCAACTAGAGTTTGAGGTCGGGGATCATGTCTTCCTGAAAGTTTTCCCCATGAAGGGAGTTCTTCAGTTTGAGAAGAAGGGGAAGCTCATGCCGTGATTCATTGGCCCATTCCAGATATTGGATTGAGTGGGGGTGATAGTGTACCGCCTGGCTTTGCACACACCACTCGTAGGTGTGCACAATGTATTTCATGTATCTATGCTGAAGAAATACGTTCCTGATCCTTCGCACATTACCAGATGGGAGCAGGTGAAGTTGAGCGAGGATGCTACATATGTACTACATCCGACGCGCATCCTAGATAGGAAGGAACAAGTGTTGCGCAGTAAGGTGATTCCACTTGTGAAGGTACTGTGGACACATCATACTGAAGAGGAGGCTACTTGGGAGACAGAAGCTGAGGTCCGAAAGAACTACCCTCAGATTCTCAAAGAGTACGAAAAGGTACTAATTTTGAGGATAAAATTTTTCTTTAAGGGGGGTAGATTATAACGTCTCGAAAAAATTCGTACAAAGACCTGAGTACCATCTCAGGCAAAAATCACTAAGGACCAAATCCTTTAGAAATTAAACGAGAATTAACTAATGCTAAACTAGATTACTTGTGAAATTAGCCCTAATCACTTTAAATACGATCTGTAAGACCCAAAATCTGCAGGATTGCTAACACTGCATTACCTAAAAACTTAGGATCCATCTCAAAACCTAGTTGCTCTTGGGAGCATCACGAAACTCCGTATCAAACCTGGACCACACGTCGAAAGTCCAATTCGGTGAAACTATATGATCATGACCACCTTATTGGACTTGACAACCATCTCGAAAATTAAGTCCTAATAGTACCTAGAAACAAACAACTTGAGCCCAGAGAGAAGTGTGTGAGAAACGCGAATATCTTTAAGAAATGAACTGAAACTTAAGTGAATTGAGTCAGTTTGCTTACAGACTAAATCTAAGGATTCAGACCGTCGGAATCTAACCCAATGACACCCTCGGATTAGGGAAAATTTTCAACACATATCAGAGTACTCGTGGCCCTAATCGAGTACCGGTGACCATTGAAATGAAACTAGTTCCCCAAGGTCGATCTGTAAACCTAATCAGACCGAAAACTTAGCCTAACCTAGATCCATTGTCAGGGAGCTTAACTCCAACCGCATGTAGAAAAGGGCCTCCAAAACAGCTCCATTGGACCGAAACGGCCAGTATTTAACTATAACCTAAGTATACCTTGGCCCTTGGACCATTCTCATCAGTTCTGGGCCTATATAAGGGCCTTAAACCCTCTCTGTCCCTTGCCATACGAATTTTCTAAAACCCTAAGGGAGAGAAGGAAAGAGAGAGAGTGGGAGAGATAGTTGGGGTTACTCCTGGGATTTGATCCCTACTGCTCCACGTGCTTAACCACTACTTCTGTATCGCTATTCTGGTGATTTCGACTCCATACTTGGATAAGAAATCCAAACCCAAATTTATTTTAGATATTCAAATAGAGTAGAAGGTGCAGTAGTTAACCTATTTTATGTTATAGGTTGTCGTTGCGCTATAGATGAGGACTTAACATTTAAACTGAGTTCGTTACGGGTCTACCGGCAAAAGGTGTGGATTATAAATGTTTAGGTTATGGTTTTTAAGGCTTTCAATGTCAGTAATGATTTATGAATGACTTGATTGCTGGCGCACGTGCGTAGATACAACATTTTCCATATATTATGTATATACGTGGGGTATGTTGATTTTAATGCATTTCATGTATTTGTTACAATGTTTGAGTGAATATTGAATAATGATTTATGCTTACCATGTTCATTGACTAACAATACATGACTGTTTTACGTATGGTGAACCCCTTATAAAGGGATTTACTGTAATACCCGTTATAACTACTTAACTACATGTATAGGTTATGTGCAGCCTAAGTGCCTGATAAAATGTCTGAATGTGAAAATGTCTGTCGAAATGCATGTAATGAGAGTGTTGAGATGAGATTCTCAATTCCTCTATCCATGGATATAGTATCCTTTATATAACCTATCTTATTACTATGTGAATTTAGGATGAAATGCCTATGTATGGTACATGTGTAGTAGGTGTTTTGTCGAACTACTTAAGGTAGGATTTACGTTTGATTTTAGTCCTCACATGCTATCTTTGGCAACTACATGCGTATATTGCTATTTGAAGTGTGCTTGGGGCTACGATGTAGTCCAGACAATCAGTAATGGTCTGTGATCGGTGGCCGAATTGTTTAGCCACGACAGACACACCTGATGAATCTGAGTCGTACGCTGCTTGTCGGTAGTGGTTAGGCCACACAGAGTGCTTACGCGCTCCATGTTGATCGGCTTGACGTATGACCATACCGGTCGATTTTGTCAAGTAACCCAATTAGCCTAATGTATGTTCACCATGTATGGACGTCATTACTTGAATCTAAGGTACCAAACTCACCAACGAAAACCCGTTTAACCTTGGTACCTCGATCCGCTAAGACTCATGAGCCGGACATGGTGGTATGGGACACCGTGGTCGAGTTGTCTATAACGCCCTGAAATTCAGGGGTCGAACATAACTCAGCTCCCGAGTTTCAAAACATCACTAATGTAATATAAATAATGATGGATGTATATTGTCTGTGTTAGTGTATAAAACATGACATAGATCAAGCCAGATTAGCAGACATAATTCAGGGACATTGAGAAAATGCAAGTGGAAGACTTAAATACATATATAATTCAAAAAGAATCCCCAAAATATGCGTGCTCTGCCCAGGGCAATATATACAACTGTGTCTCAAAATACATGTATCAAACTGTGCAAAATCGTCATATACATGTCCCAGAAACCCCGCTGGTCAGGACAAGGCTCACATGAACCCGCCTGAGAACTGCATAAATAAGAATGCCTCCTCATCCTCATTAAAGTCTGGCTCCACCTTGCCAGCATCGCTGTCACCTGCAACTAAGTCAGAGTCTGGTTGGTGTTTAAGCACCATCCCAGAATGTGGGAGTGAGTGATCAACTCAGTGGTACTATACAGCAAAGGTTAACATGGTATCAATTCAATCAAGCAGTAATGATAAAGCGGTACAATTAAACATGTCCTAGATACTCTTGTTAATACAAGAATGAAATGGGGGAATGATGCATGCTCTCACCATAATCTCCCTCTTGCGACAACGTCTAACGATCGGGGCATGAATCACTACCACTGTGCTCTCACACCAACGCCAATGGCACATGCAGTGCAATGTCATGAGTATGATTACCAAGTTCTTATTAATCCTTTTCATACAGCAGGATTGGGAAGCTAAGACACCTCCCTTATATTAATTCTCAAACATTGATCCATTCTAGGGTCGTAAGTCCTAAGAAATCTCATATGATGTTACGTTTCTAAGTCACTGCAAGGGCTGTCAGGGCTGTTGCACCGAATCATTACACCACTCCCACATCACCAAATCAATACAGGCCTAGTTATATCCTCAATACTGCAACAAGACTTGTCACCCTTATGTAGTGTCAGGATATACTCGAGGTCACTACAGAGGGCTCGTCACCAATTAATATAGGCCGACAGTAAGAATATAGTGTCTCATACCACCATAATCTGCTCACGAGAGTAGGGGGCTCACTGGTCACTACGGGGAGGCTCGTCCAGCGTAGGCTGACAGCTCGACTACAGTCTCCCATACCACCATGTCCGGCTCATGAGACTTAGGGGATCACGGTACCAAGGTTAACGGGAGTTTTACTGGTAAGTTCAGTGCCTTAGATTCAAACAATAGTGACCAAACATGGTGAACAAACGTCGGTCAATCGGGTTAGTTAATGAGCTCAACTAGGCCAAGTGCATGTTGAATTGAACGACATGGAATGCATAAGCACTCCGTGTGGCCTAACCACTGTCGAACATCCCAAGCACGACTCAGATTCGTTAAACTCATCCTGCGTGGTGAAAATGACCTCAATCACTATTTATAGAATGATTACCGATTACCTGGACTGTAGTATGGCCCCAATCACGTACAAATTCAATAACAGGAATATGAGTCATGTTTTACAATCATATGGACAATCATGAAGTATAATTTAAATGCAAATACAGTACATGGAGGAAATCATACACAACTTTAACATGATTCATCTAAGTTAATTAATCCATGGAGGGAATCATACACACAGTTAATACGAATAATCTAAGTTACACAATTCATGGAGGAAATCATACACACAGTTAAGGTGAATGAGATTCATATCTCAACAACCTAAAACATCACTCTTTACTAATTACTAACTCATTCAAGCATTTATCCAAACACTTAGACTACCCTATTCAACATACATCACAAATGTCGATTCCATTACATATTAGGGCAAGTCCTTTCGCCAAGGAGTTGCCGCATACATATCATGCATATGTCAACGACAAATAATCATGGCAATCATAACGACATAATCCATACGTATACGGGTATTCTAACATATACCTGAAATACTCTATTTCTAACATAACTTATACATCTATGTACATCGAAACAGATAGCGCATTTGGCATGTGTAATAGCATTCACTTCATGAATAAATCATTATCTATCATTGAAAGTCTTGAAAACCATAACCTAAACGTATATAGTCTGTACCTTAAACCAGAAAATGCGTATTGGATATGATTCAGCCGATATGTCTTCGTCAACGGTTGATATGCTACCTATGGCATGAAATAGGTTAGCTATAATTTCATTTAAACTATTCTAGGCTTCACAATAGGTTAGGGTTGGCTTAACTTACCCAAGAATGGATTCAGAATCGCCGGAATAACGATTCAGATACGCAGGTTCAATGTATAGATGAACTAGGAAGAATCCTACGGAGAATCGACAGGTTCTCTCTCACTTTCTCTCTTTTCTCTCTCTTAAGTAGCTAGGGTTTAGGAAATTCGTATGGAATTTGGGAATGAGGGTTTAAAGCCTTTTTATAAGCCTAAACTCAACGAAAATAGCCTTAGGGCCAAGGTATACTTAGGTTATAACCAAATCGGGCTCTTTCTGATCCAACGGAGCACTTATGGAGGTCCTCTTATTAAATGTGGTTGGACTTAAGCTCACCAGTATTGGATCTTTAGTAAGTTAAGTTTTCAGTCCGATCGGGTTTCCAGATCATCCGTGATGGACCAGCTTCAATTCAACGGTTACCGAAATTCGATCAGGGCCATAAGTACTTTAACATGTAAGGACCACCTTTCCTAATCCGAGGGTGAGTTTGGGTCGAAATCTAATGGCCAGAATGCTTAGAAATAATGCGTAAGCGAAACTATCCAGATTACTTAAAATCATAATTAATTTTTTAAAAATCTTCGTTTTCTCACTCTCTTCACTCCGAACTCAATAAAATGGTCTCAGGACATCGTTTGGGCTTGATTTTTGAGGTGATAATCAAGGCCAACTAAGCGGTCATAATGGTCTAAGTTCATAGCTATCAGACTTTCGACGTGCGGTCTAAATTCAATACAAAATTACATAGCATTCCCGGGAGCAACTGGGTTTAGAGTTGGATCCTAGATTTCAGAGTAATATAGCGTCAATGATTCTCTAGTTTTGGGTCTTACAAATCGTATTGAAAGTTATCGGTGTAATTGTTACATGCAATCGAGTTTAGTGCTAGCTAAAACACATTAAATTTCTAAGGGCTTAAGGCCTAAATGATTTCTGCTAAAGATGATACTCGGGTCTAAGTATGGATTTTTCTAAGTCGTTACACTGTCGGCCTACGCTAGGGTGACGAGCCAACCCGTAGTGACCAGTGAGCAACTTAAGCTCATGAACTGAATACGGTGATATGAGACACTGTATTCGAGCTGTCAGCCTACAACTTGGTGAGAAGCCATTAGTAGTGACCTCGAGTATACTCTGAGATTGTGCTGAGGAGATGAGCCTTTCTATAGCAACTAGAGTATAAGCTAGGCCTGTATTATGGTGACGAACCCTTTGTAGCAACCTGGAACTGTAATATCGTATGAGATCAGCTTGGACTAATGACCCTAGAATGGATCATTGTTTGGGAAATGATATAAGGGAGGTACCTTAGCTTTCCAATCCTGCTGTATGAAAAGGTTTAATAAGAACTCGGTAATCATGCTCATGCACCGCATTACATGTGCCTTTAGCGTGAAAGAGCACAGCGGGAGTGTTGCATGTCGCGATCATTAGATGTTGTCTCAAGAGGGAGTGCAGGCGAGGGCATGCATCATTATAACATACCATACTTGCATTAACAAGAGTACCTAGGACATGACTGTTGTACTACTTTATCAATACTGTTTGACTGAATTGATAATATGTTAACTTTTGCTTCATAGTTCCACTGAGTTGATCACTCACTCGCACGTTCTGAGATGGTGCTTTAAACACTAACTAGACCCTCTTGTAAATGCAGATGATGGTGATGCTTTCAAGGTAGAGCCAGACTATTACGATGATGAGGAGGAGTTCTCCTACATGAAATTGTCAGGCGGGTTTATGTAGATCGCTCTGATCGATGGGGATTATTAGTTTGCTGACTAGATGACACTACACATTTTGTATATTTTGGGATTTTTCATATAATTATTTGACCTAGTAACATGATCATAACTAGGAGATTTACAATCACTTATATGTTCTATATACTTATCACAGTCTTCCGCTTGCGTAATTAATTGTCTCTGGTATATGATATGCTGTTTGGTATAATCTCACTCATGTTTAAGGCACTAATACAGACAACATTAAATCATCATTATTTATGTTGCATAAGTGATGTGTTGGAACTCAGGAGCTGGGCTCCTTCTTGACCCACAATTTTTAGGCATTACACCGGCTCTGATACTACTTAAAAGGATGAGCTATAGATGTCTTAGAGGGGGTATAAATAGGACAATGCCAAATATTTTGATATAATGCAGAACAATAAATCAACTAAATACAATTTTGTAATGTATTGAACTCATGATATCAAATAGTTCGTAGGACAATCTTAGACCTAAAAGATTTAGGTAGGATAACCTTATTTCACGACATCTTTGAAATCAAAATATCAAACTATTGCAATAAATAAATAAATCACAATAATTGCACAAATAAAAATATCTAATCACCGTAATGCATAAACGAGCTATAATGGTTCAGTGCCTCATTGCAACCTACTCCACTTTCAAAATTACTACACTCGTAATTTTGGCTTTCACTATTTCAAGGATTTCCAGGGTCACCTTAACAACCTTATACAATTATTGCGATTTTCATGGGCTATCACAATCAAACTCACTTTGTGATTTTATGGGGTCACCACAAACAAACCCGCTGAGATTTCTAAGCTATCTTAGAAAAACCCAAACTGAAATAATTTAAAAGACAGTACTTATCTTCGATTTGGCGAGTCGAAGTCATAGTTGTAGCTTGAATGCAGTGATCTTCTTCTTAGGATATTGATGAAGTCTTTGTATGAGTTCAACTTAAATAGATATAAAGGGATCTAATAAATTTTCAATAAAATGAAAGAAACTCTATTGTTGTAGATTTGATTCTCCCTTTTCTCAAAGTAGAGTGTGGATTACTCTATCAAAAATAATTTAATCTAACTTTGAGAAGGAGAATAGAATAAACTAATAAAAATAAGAATTACAATACAAATAACCTGACGAGGCTTAAAGAATCTCTCTTTACAACACAATATGAAACTATGAATTTTCCATTGTTGAAAGAGTAAGAGAAAGCTTCTATTTATAGCCAAGGATCTATGCAGTTTGGCTGACCTGGGATTCAGTTTGGTTGGCCAAACTTCAAAGATTTTGATCTAATGGAACTCCGATATCGCAGGATAAAATCTTTCAAAACTTCAATTGGCCTAAGCCCAAGTTTGGCTAGCCGAACACTAGGTTCAACTAGCCGAGCAGGAGATTCGGCTAGCCTAACTAGTCCAAAATCCAATTTCTGTTCCATTACTGGGAACTTGACCGAACCCACCTTGGGCTGGTTGAACCCCAGGTTGGGCTAGCCGAACCTACCTCAAAAGGATCTTTTGAGATATGTCTTTTTTACCGAATCTTATGGGGTTGGTCCAAATAGTTAGGCTGGATAAACCAGACGTTGAGCTGGCCTAACTTGAGTGTATTTAACATGAAATATGATTCTAAATATGCATGAGTGAAATACACCTAACCTATGGTTAAAGTAAGTTTATACCACCTGTAGGTTGACCCATACGAAGTGTTCTGAACTTCGAACTATGAATGATTTTGCTTTGAGATGTTGTCTTCTTTCAACATGCTTGATTGAGTTGATAACTTGTCTTCAGTTCAGCTTGTGATCGTAACCAAACTATGAAATTTGACAAACTAAAATGTGCTTTTAAGTGTAGGTACTTACATTGAACATGGCTTCGGTCAGACCTAATGTCAAGGAAAATTAACTCCAAAAATTACAGTTTCTTTTCTAGAATGTTGTGTGCACATTCAGTCGGACTGAACCAACTTTAGGTGGGACTAAATGATCTTTAATTGCTGTTGGTGCACTCTGTGATTTAACCAATCTTTTCTCTCTCCTTTACACTTGGTTGTCTTAGATCTTTGGTACTTAACATCTTCATTAATCACCTTCAAATCTCCAAGTCTTCACTTGGTCATTCTTTGGGTATTAAATATGCTTATTAATTATTATTTTCATCTTAGCTCGCCTAATCACCTCGCATAGGAAAACATATGTAATTAGATCAATTAATCACATCTATGCTTATAAAACCAATGCATAATAAGAGATAAATATACAATATTTCACTCTCAATAGGCAGTGTCGAGGGGCCCAAGAAAATACAGAGGCTAGAGACTAGATAGAGAGGAGAGTTTTACCAGAGAGAGGAAGGGACAGACAACGCATAGTGTCAAGGCAAAGTGCTAAGCTCTCAGAGATAGGGACGGCTAGATGGTCAGGGTCCATGGACGCAGGGACGACCAAACATGCTTGAACAATGAGAGAAAGGGGAAAAGAAAAAGGAGCTCAAGCTTGAGTGCCCAGACAATGAGAGAGTAGAAAGGGGGTTAAGGCTTAGGCGTTCGGGTGGCTCAAATGAATAAAAAAATTAAGCGTGGGAGGGAAGGTGTGTGGGTAGGGATTTTTTGGGTATTTATATTACTGAGTCAACTCGGATCGAGTCAATCTGAGTCTGGTTTGAGCCTTGGTATGAGTCGAACCGAGTCAAGCTTGGGCTAACTCGATCTCGGCTAGAAAAACTTTTAAGCTATAAAAATCAACTTGACTTGGATTGAACCTAGTTTTGAGCCAAATCAAGTCAAGTTTTTTTTAGTAAAACTGAGTGAGTTAACCAAGTTAGCTCAATTCGTGTCTAGCTTTAATCATATTTGCCCTTCATCTTTGTTTGTGTGACATTATCAACCGATT
Source organism: Magnolia kwangsiensis (assembly GCA_037074715.1). NCBI lineage: Eukaryota > Viridiplantae > Streptophyta > Magnoliopsida > Magnoliales > Magnoliaceae > Magnolia > Magnolia kwangsiensis. Next base: position 74,404,330 of record CM073584.1, read on the forward strand.
TTATGACAAATAAATATTATGTTGGACTATTAAGTATTAAATATTGTAGATTTTGTTAGTCCACCCATTCCTGCACACTAGTTTATCAATCACATGAAACGTTGTTTCAAGTAGTCGAGTGAGCCCCTTGGAAAATGAAGACCGAAGATGCAAGTGAAGTAGAAGCATCAAGAAACATTCACGGGTTAAAAAGAAGCTCTTGTGATTCTAACCCTTAAAACAAAATAAACATATACCTCCTAGATGATCCTAACCCAAATAGGAAACCCATTTTGATCATCCCTTAAGCCATAAAGATAATATATTCTATATCTTTGATTTGGCTTTAGAAGTTTGAAGTTGCTAAAATATACTTTACAATCAGTAAACTTCGGTCCAACCGAACATAGCTTTGGTTCGACAAATCTGGCCATTGCAGGACTTAAAACATAAATAGGTAAAATTGGCCTATGTTCAGTTGGACTTGGTATGATCGAATGGTAACTTCGGTCCAACCGAAGTCAGCCTCGATCCGACCAAAATAGGCCAAAACTATCCAGTAAGATTCAAGGCTATTTCGGTCCGACCGAGTGTAACCGAAGACAGCCTCGGTCCGACCAAAAGTGGACAAAACTATCCAACAACTTCAGGAACTTATTCGGTTTAACCAAGCACAAATTCAGTCCGACTGAAAGACTACTCAGTAGGACCGAAACATAGACATTAAAGATCCATTAGAACCTTTTTCTTATAAAAGGAGCATTCAAAACTTTATGAAAATTATGGATTAAGGCACCCTAGAGTCCTCAGTGCATCCCAAGCTTAATGAAACATCTTAAACTCTATTCTTATAAGATTCATGTCCTTATCATTGTGATTTCTCACTTTAATGAGCATTCTAAGCTCCTATTTGTGAAGAACATGATCTTATGCGTTCTCTAGAGCATTGAGACCAAACTTATTGGTATATTCATAGTCTACATGATACTCTTGAGCATCCATCAGTTGAATCCCCTAGGAAATCCACTTACAACCTAGTTGTAGGAGATTCAACCCACTCCCATCATCTTGGCAACCTTAATATAACATCTAATGCAAGGAAATTGATCATGGAACAGAAACCTTAACAAAGAAATAACAACATGATTGAGGGAGCATCTGGGAACTGATTGAAGCATGAGAGAGCAGAGATCTAGCAACCCAAGAAGTGCAACAAGAAGGGCTCACCCACTTACAAGTAAGTATAAGAGTCCAAAGAGTCTAAAACTTCTTCCTTGTGTAGGATTTAGTTTCAGAGTTTGTTTCTCAAACTCGCTAAGACCTTTTGTAGGCCTCCGATAGGAGAAAACATATAGTATCCTTATGTAGGACCTAATACCTTGTGTAGGTGTGTGTGATTGCCTTATGTAGGCTTAAATGATTGTCTTGTGTAGGCAATACCTTGTGTAGGTTGTAAAGGTTTGAGGTAAAACTGATTTAAAACATTTTCATAGTGAAATCTGGTACACTCTGGGAGAGAGTGAGTTTGCCGGGAGTGGAGTAGGAACATAGCCAAACCACTATACATGCTTGTGTTAGGGATTAACATTTGTGCATATGTTTAAATCATGCTTATATGTTTGAATGCTTAGTTATGTATGCATGATAAGATGAATGCTTAGGATTAATAAGTAACATATTCATTTACACATGTTTAATATGATATAGACTAATTGCTTGATTAATATATCTTAAGAAGTCTATGAGATTAGACCCTCTATTGGCTTGGAAGCCTTTAGAGTTAGATTGCCTTGCTTAGTTTAACTGGAGAATAGTTTAAATTAGGTAATAAGGATTTTAAATTGGCATAATTATTGAAAAGTCCTATTCACCCACCCCCCCCCCCCCCCCCCCCCCCAGGACGTTTGTTATGCATTCATACTTTAATAGCAGTGGTTTAAATCGCAATTTCAATTGGTATCAAAGTGGGTTCCTCTTAAAAGGGTTTAACAACCTAGAGAGACATATTGACTGAAGTTGAAAGTTATGGTCAAAGGAGAGGTAACATCAGTCTCTAGACCACTTATATTCGATGGTTCAAATTATGAGTACTAGAAAGCAAGAATGCACTATTTTCTACAATCTCTAGATCATGATGTTTGGGAAATAGTTGAGAATGGATATGTGCCACCAATTGAACAAGTGGTACTCGAAAATGACACAACTATGTCCAAATTAAAATTAAAAGAGATGTGGACTGCCTTTGATAAAGAGAAGAAAACTTATGAAGCCAAAGTTATGAATGCTATTTACTGTGCAGTTTCACAAGGAGTATTTAATTAGATTAGCATGTGTGGGACCTCAAAAGAAGCATGGGATCTATTGGAAACAACCCATGAAGGAACCAACATAGTAAAAAGGTCTAAGCTGCAACTCTCGACATCACAATTTGAACACATCAGGATGGAAGAACATGAGACATTTATGGAGTTCTTCACAAAACTAAATATCATATGTAACTCCATGGGTGGACTAGGAGAGAAAATTCTAGTATCTAAAATCTATAGGAAAATTCTGAGATCCTTATCGGAACGTTTTAACTCCAAAGCTACCACCATTGAAGAATGTTAAATATTGATGAAATGAAAGTAGAAGAACTAGTAGGTTCCCTACAAACCTTTCAACCACACTTCAAACGACCAAAAAAATCTAAAAATAATGTTCTTAAGGCCTTTAAGAACATAACTATGATAGAGGAAGAGGAAAGTGAAAATGAAGATGTTGATGAGGAGATGGCTCTCTTGGCTCAATAGTTCAAAAAATTATTCAACAAGAACCGTGGAAAACCATATAACAACAAGGGGAAACAATTGGACAACAAATGCCAAATAGGAAAATCTTTTAGGAAGTCCAAAGAACCCCAATGTTATTATTGAGTGTCAAATATTGCATATTTTTCCCTATTTATATCTTGGTTTTATGAACATGATAAGGCTTAATGGTGTATTTTATACATGTTTGTGTTACAAGGTGAATCTGAGAGCTTAGATTGAAAAGAATGTTAAAAGCATTGATTTGATGCTCAAGAATTACCAAGGCAAAGGATCTTAGGAGACCAAGAATAAAGAATTCACATCCCAAAGATCCAAGGAAACCAATTACAAAAACTGAAGAAATGACTTGAAAGATCACAGAATCTGTAGTAGAAAATAAATAGTTTCGATCCGACCGAACCCATGTTCGGTCTGACTGAACTTGCATAAAACAATCCAGCGACAAATGATGGAATTCAGAGTTAATTCGGCTCAATCGATGAACAATTCGGTCCGACCAAAGGGACAATTTGGTGCCACTAAAAGTACACAAAAAAACTCCAGCGTTGAAAGGAGTTAATTTGGTTCAACCGAAAATTAATTCGGTCCGACCTACGACTTAAGTTCAGTCTGACCGAAATTGAGCAACTGCTAAAAATAGAATCCTTTGCAAATTTGGACTCAACTTCAGATTTAACTTCGGTTCGACCGATGCGTAACGCGGCTATGTAAATTGAGGCAGTTTCACAATCGGTTTGCAGAAATTCCAAGTCGGTGCGTAAGGTGGAGCTTTAAAATTATAAATAGGAGTCCCTAGGGCATTCCTAAGGATCATCTAAGGTTTAAGGATTAGAGAAAAAGGGTGGAGAGCCACCTCCAAGAGTCTTTTTTCTTCTTCCTTAGTTGTTTTTCTATTTTGTTTAAGAGTTCTTGGTTCAATCATGTCTATGGTTGGCTAAACCTTTTAGCTAGGGCTAAGAGGTGAAGCTTGTAGCGTGATTGGGACGTTTATTTTACGTCAATTCATGTTTATGTTGAACTTCATTGATTTCTAGTTGATTTAAGGAATATTTTCAATTTTCAATGGTTGGTTGTAACTCAAATTACAGTATATCTGCGATAGCTTTGAGTATCTTCTTTTCTTATTTAAGATTGATGGATTGGTAAATATTGTTGTTCACCATCATCTTCACGGTATGGTTGGGTGATGGAATCCCTTTCAAATCTCCACAATCCTCTTCCATTGAGGCTAGATCAATGAGAAGTTCAAAGATTTGATCATCTCTCTCTCTCTCTAATTGGATAAGATATGACTCTAATTCCAATTAGATCTCTTAAATCAAATAAGGTAGCATCCCAAGAGCTACAAGTGGATCCTTGGCACCCTAGTTCCCACCTTTAAATTGACAAGTTTCAATTATAATAATCACAATTACTCTCTTAAAGATTTCAGATTTAGTTTTACATCTTCTTCTAGTTCTATTTCTAGTTACTTTCAGAAAAGTACGAGTTAGTCCCTGTGGATTTGACCTCGGTCTTACCGAGATTATTACTACATTGTGACCCTACACTTGGGGTTGTGAACAGTCATAACTGCTGGAGGTTATTTATCCACTGAATGTCCTGCTACGAAATTAAAAGGAATGGCTATGACAGGCACATGGGATGACACTGATGAGTCCAATTCTGAAATCAGCGATTTTGAAAGTGATGGAGACCAAAAGTCTTTAAAAATACTTATGGCCTTCACCACCACAATCATTCCCAAAGACAATGAGGAAATAAATAAGCAACAAGACAAAGAAGCACCCTCCTCGGATGATGAGAAAGAAGAAGAACAACAAGAAAACATACATGATGCTTGTGATCAACTTTACATCCATACCATTAGTGTGCTTAAAAAACTTGGCATTGCTGAAAATAAGAACAAACAATCACAAAAAGATCTAGATGAAACACTAGAAATAAATACTCAGTTAATAAACGATCTTCAGCAATATCATACAGATAATGACAAGCTTGAAAGGACAACAACATCCCTTACATATGAAATACAAAAATCAAACAAATAGATTGAACATTTAGAATCTAAAAATATGTGTCTAAAAACTGAAAATCATAAACTAGGATTAGAAGTTAAAAAATCAAAACAATCTATTGAACTTAGTCATAGGTTCTCCCAAAGTAATGAAAAACTAGAAAGACTTCTAGGAATGGGAAGAAATCAAAAGGATAGGAGAGGCTTGGGATACGAAATTTGCAAATCGAGCTTCCTTCCTGCACCACCTGTGACTAAGAAAAAATGTTGCATCTGTAAGCAACATAAGAAACACTCCTATCTATCATTCATATGGAGACTTGGGACATTACAAGTTTGAATGTTTTACATTTGGTAGGTCTCACTCCACTTCCGGGTTGAACTTTTTTGAAAAATTCAAACCAACTGGAAGAACAATACAGAAAATAAAAAGTCCTTCAAAATATACACCAAATGAAGGAAGGAAATATCCTACTCCACCTAAGATGACAAAAAGGATGGAGGAGTTACTAAATCAGGTGGCTCAACTAAATCGAAAAACTAAAGAATTGATGAGACAAGGGAATCTGGTTCAGTTGCCCGAAAAATCCAAACAGGCCCATGGGAAAAACAAAACATCATCTCCAAAGAAGATTGTCACCAAATGGGTAATAAAAAATAAGACAACAGCCTTGTAATTCATACCACTCCTAAGGCAGATAATAATTCTGAGTGGTATCTTAATAGAGGTTGCTCCAGACACGTGATAAGTGACTAGACCCATTTTCAAAATTTTTCAGAATTTGATGGTGGGTCGGTTACATTTGGAGATGGGAGCTTTGCTAAGATAATTGGGCAAGGAAAAATGGTTGGCCTTAGATTGCCCAGGATTGAAGATTTTCTTTGTGTAGAAGGGTTAAAACACAATCTCCTTAGCATTTCACAAATCTGTGACAAAGAACACTTGGTCACATTCTCCAAAGATGTGCGTAAGATCTCAGACCTTACGGGAAAATTCATTATGAAAGGTCTTCGTACAAGTGATAACTACTACGTAATTAAAAGTAGTGGGGAGAATGTTCTATCTACAAGATGCCACATTGTTCTAAATAATGAGTCAAAGTTATGGCACCAAAGACTTAGGCAAGTATACTATCAGAACTTAGCTAAGTTAAGCTCTCAAAAATTGGTGAGAGGACTCCCTAAGATAGGGAAGGAAGAAAGAATTATTTGTGGTGATTGTCTTAAAGGAAAACAAATAAAAGTGGGACATAAAAAGCAACCACCATAGCAACTTCTAAACCACTTGACTTATTTCACATGGATCTAATGGGTCCCACCAAAGTTGAGATTCATAGTAGAAAGAGATACTTTCTGGTAGGATTACTCCAGATTCACTTGGGTTGCCTTTCTTTGGGAAAAATCCGATGTATTTAAAGAATTTCAGAAGATGGAAAAATGACTCCAAAATGAAAAAGGATACTGTATAAAACACATAGATCATAGTGGGGAATTTGAGAATGATCGATTCCAAAAATACTGCAATGAAAATGGAATCCAACATGAATTCTTAGCCCCAAAAACACCACAACAAATCGGAGTTATTGAGAGAAAAAACTGGGTGTTGCAAGAAATGGGCTCGGTTATGCTAAATAGCAAGAATATGGCTAAAACCTTTTGGGCCAAAGCTGTCAACACTACTTGTTACATAATTAATAGAGTATACCTTAGGGAATGATTAAACAAAACTCCGTATGATTTATAGTGTGGAAAATAACCTAGTGTAAAGTACTTTCATATCTTTGGTAGCAAATGTTACATTCTTAAAGACAGAGAACAACTAGGTAAATTTGACTTTAATAGTGACGAAGGCATTTTTCTAGGATATTCCCCGAATGGTCATGCTTATAGAGTATACAATTTGAGGACACTCACCATTCAAGAAATCGTTAATGTGGTTGTTGATGACCAACCTCATAATGAATCTGGTCCTTCGATTGATGTAAAGCACGATGTGGATTCTTGCATAGTAGGTAAATTTGATAACAAATCCACCTCTCCTCCTGAACCTCAGCCATTGAGTAACATGTCTTTCATTAAGGATCATCCCCTCAATTAAATCATTGGAGATCCTAATGACAGTGTGAAAACTTAACATCAGCTTGAGGGTATTTACAGTCATCTCTGCTTCACCTTAAAGATTGAGCCCAAGAATGTTGTAGAAGCACTCCAAGATGAATATTAGATTGTAGCTATACAAGATGAGTTACAACAATTTGAGAGAAATTAGGTGTGGCAACTAGTTCTTAGACCACTTGAGACAAATATCATTGGAACCAAATGGATCTTCAAGAACAAGTTTGATGAATCCAGGAATGTGGTAAGGAATAAGGCAAGACTTGTGGCCCAAGGATATTCACAAATTGAGGGCATTGATTTTGATGAAACGTTTACCCCGGTAGCATGCCTTGAATCTATAAGAATTCTCATGTCTATTGCATGCACTTTACAATTCAAATTGTTTCAAATTGATGTAAAAAAGCACATTTCTCAATGGTTTACTTGAGGAAGAAGTATACGTAGAACAACCAAAGGAATTTCTAGATCCCAAATCTCCTCAACATATATATTGATTGAGCAAAGTGCTTTATGGTCTTAAACAAGCTCCTTGAGCATGGTATGAGCACTTTCTGCAATTTTTTCTAGACTATCATTTTTGTAGGGGGAGTGTTGATAAAACACTATTTACGCAAAAGACAGGGAATACCTTACTCATTGCCTAGATTTTTGTGGATGACAGTCTTTGGATCCACTTGTGAAGATGTTGCTCATAATTTTGTTGAATTAATGAAATCTAAATTCGAAATGAGCATGGTTGGTGAGCTAAATTTCTTTCTAGGGCTACAAGTGAAACAAATGCACAATGAAATATTTGTATATCAGTCCAAATATGTAAAAGATCTTGTAAAAATATTTGGACTTGAATCTAGACGTACTCATCATACTCCCATGAGTACCACACTCAAACTTTCCAAAGATGCAAATGGTAAGAGTGTGGATCGACACTTGTACCACAACATGATAGGTAGATTACTATACCTAACTGTGAGTCGGCAGGACATCGCTTTTAGTGTAGGTGCATGTGCTAGATTTCAGGCTGATCCTAAAGAATCACATTTATCCGTAGTTAAAAGAATTATAAAGTATGTGGCTAAGATTACTGATTTCGACTTGTGGTACCTGTTTGACACATCTACTATCATTGCTAAGGATTCGGATGCTAATTGGGCCAGTAATATAGACGATCACAAATCAACCAGCGGAGGTTTTTTTTATTTCGATAACTGTCTTGTATCATGGTAAAGTTAGAAACATAATTCAATATCCTTCTCTACTACTGAGGCCAAATACATAGCAGTCGGTAGTTGTTGTGCACAACTTCTTTAGATAAAGCAAATTTTGCAAGAATATGACATTAAACGATCCACAATGACACTTTTTTGTGATAACATGAGTGCCATTAATATTTCTAAAAATCCAATTCAACATTCAAGAACAAAACACATTGACATTCGACACCACTTCATACATGAACTTATCAAAGAAAAGATTTTTCACGCCCTATACTCAGAAATCGGGCTCACAAAATTTTTGATCGCCGAATCCGGCTCCGACAGCCTCCATAGTACCCCATTCTCGGCTCCTGGCACCCATATACGAGGTTCTGATCCTAGGATCTTACAAGGAGGAATCTTAACATAAATTTGTTTCATAAGAAGCATAACCCACAAACAATAACCAACATCACCACCACATATCTACTATAATAAAAAACTTTGAGTACAATGCATAAAGGGAAATACAAGATAGGTATTAAGGGCTTTAAAATCTCAGCTACATGCTCCTGACTCAATGCTGCTATGGCACCCTAGCGTCACCTGCACGCAACGATCATGTATAAGCTTATAGAAAGCTTAAAGGGTGGTGTAAGTGTGTGTGCAAGGTAAGTACCAAGTATGTAATATCAGAGTAATGCAGAAACATGTTGGTAAATCCATGAATATTATGCAGAAATGCTGGCAAGTCCATAAATGCTATCAGCCATACCAAGGCTATGTTATGCAAGGCCTACATGGTCGAATGATATATGAAAGATGTAACTTAAACATACCACTCCTCATCTGAATCCACATAACAATACATCTCATCTCTGGAATATCACCGGGATCTAGTACACTTTACACCAGATTACCGCCCCAACTGGATGCGCAACCATGCAAGTGGAAGAGACCTTACTATCCTCATGGCCAGTAGTTAACCAATATCTACCCGACACGTCGATAGTGGACCCATTTATGAGCTGGTCAGACTCAGCCTAGCATTGCCCCCTACCCTCGGGTGGATAAGGACACACCCCCTTCTAACTGACCATGACACAATGGGAGATGCGACCTAATAGTATTCGACACTCGTGCACTCATACATCCACTCAGTCTCGATGTTGGAGCATCCTCTTGGTACCATAAGGGTTCTGGGACTTTCACCCAGGGACATCTATCGCGCCCTAGTGCTAGTAACAAGTATTTTTGGTATCCAATCATGCCATCTACTATATGCCTGTGGAGGCCACCGCCCTGATTCCACTAGAGCATACAATAATCATATCATATAACGAAAGGTGAATGAATCACACTATCCAATCATGCATCAATTTTATGCGTACCGTGCGCTCATGTGGGGTAACTCCGACACTCAGGGAGTCCCACAAATAGTCTGCCCAATGGCATATGCTGTTAGCCCAATCAAGTGAGATGGGTCATATTAATAACAGTAGGTGGCCCAACGATTTAGGTTAGCTCACTAAGAGGAGATGAGAATGGGCATAACAATGGGCCTTAGGGAGGTTACAATGTGGCATTTAACCACCATTGCTCCCGAGGTAATGGGATCAACAACGGGCCCTAGGGAGGCTTACAATGTGAACATTTAATCACGATTGCTCCCAAGGTGTGGCCCACTTAGAACCTATCATATAATGGGGCTCGTGGCCCTTATACTAGCTAGGAAATGGATGGGCATCGTAAACATTATCACATACATCATAGTGGACTCACATATCATAGTTGGGTCTCATCACTTAGGCCTCATATACATCATAATGGGCCTCCACATGGGCCTCACATACATCACGTTGGGCCTCATGAAACAGCTCATAATTTAGGCACAATGGGCGGATAGTGTGTGTAACACATATAACATAGTGAGCCTTATGGGGTAGTCATGATTCATAAAATGAATGGGCAACATGAATATAGAACACATAAAACATGGTGGGCCTCTTGGGTTAGCCCATATGGTATAGAAAATAAATGGGCAGCATGAATATATAACACATCAACATGATGAGCCTCTAGACTGGACGTCCAGCCCATCTGGGCTTGCTGGACACCTAGAAATCTGGACTGCCTAGATTCAACACACATATCATGGCGGACCTGTGCTGTGCAGATGGGCCCCACTAAACAGATAGTGTGTATGGAATACATGTAGCAGGGTGGGCCCTACACTTACAGCAGGTGGACCCTGCACGTCTAGCAAACGAACAGACGACGTGGGATGAAACACATACATCATGTGGGTCCCACCGTCCCACGGGTAGGCAGCATGGACAAACAGATACATTAGGGTCCCACCATCCATGGCCAGACAGTGTGGATAAAATACATACACCAAGGTGGATCCCACTGTCCAAAGATGTTGGATGGTGAGGATATAAACATATACATCAGGTGGGTTCACACGTGTGGCCCACCAGCTGCTTTGAATTAAAGTAGATATTTGTGTTTTCTCTTATCCATCAAGCGTGTTGGACGTCCTATGGACGGATGGCCTGGATGGAACACATCATCTAGGTGGCCTCACGTCCAGGGACTGGATGGATGGCCTGGATAAAATAGATACATCATGTGGGGTCCATGGATGGACGGGGTGGATAAAGCACTTACATCATGTGGATCCCACCGTCCAAGGACTGGACGGTCCAAATACAGCACCTACCATCAAGGTAGGCCCCACGTCCTCGTTGGACAGTGTGGGGTGTACGACATACATCAAGGTGGGTCCACACATGCGGCCCACCAGCTTAGGGTACAAGGTGATATTTGTATTTTCTCTTCATCTGAGCCTGTCCAAATGGACGGGCAAGTGGGCCTGCCACTGGACATCACCAAGGTGGGCCCCATAAGTGGACAGCATGGATATAATACATAAATCATGGTGGTGTCCATGTGGCCCCACATTAGGATAATATTAGTGTTTTCCTTTGTCCAAGCCAGCCTGAAAAATGGGCAGCAAAGGTTGCTCGACGGTAAACAGCAAGATGGGCCAGTCCCACTGCTTGGATAGCCATGTGGTCCACCATTTGGAAAGCATGGATAATATTCATTCATCATTATTAGGTGGGCCACACATCACCATTGAAATAAAGGGAAAGAGAGAGAGAAAGGGAGAGAGAGAGAGAGAGAGAGAGAGAGAGAGAGAGAGAGAGAGAGAGAAGACGGTGGTGGTGGGAGGAGCTCCACCACTATGAGCTCCTCTCATGCATGCACATGTACATTAAGTGGGCCTCACATAGATGGGCCATACATCAAAAATTCTGGTGTGGAAATCCCATTTTTACCACATAAATCAGGGCCTAAGTGGCCATAACAAGTTGCATAAGATAGAAACTTCATAGTGAGATCCATGGAGAAGGTCCCACCATCGATATATACATCCAAGATATGGTGGGCCATTGGCTACACCTAGGGACTAAGATGGGATCTCCACGATTGATTGGTGGGTCCCACTTGCCCCATGCTAAAAAGGATGAAGATCCATGCAAAGATATAAAAGGTACAAGTGCTAAGAAGCACCCACCTCAAATCTCTTCCTCCTTCCACCTATAGGTTCCAGAGCTCCTAGAGGGTTGATTTAATTGTTAAGATGGGCTTAGGAAGGTTAGATTGAGAGATCTTGGGCTACAATAGTGTTGGATTTTCTCTCTAATGGTGGGACGTCCAAGCTCTTGCTAATGGAGAAATGAAGAAGAGAGGGAGGGAGGGAGGGAGATAAGAGAGAGATGGAAATAGGTAATCATTAATAGGCTAGACAATGATTGTACATGGGGTAAAAAGAAGCATTCTAGCTATCATTACATGTAAGAGGCATGGGCTAGGGTGACATCATCCTACCCTAGGTAGGCTAGGGTGATGTCACCATCATGATTGTTCTAGAGAAATGCACTAACTGGAATGGCCCCACAACATGTGGTCCACGGCCATGATGATGCGTGAGTGACATCTCACAATCTCAGCGTTGAATAGGCACAAGAGACGCAGTACTAAAACCATGGCAATGATGTGGTCGTAATGGCATAGGCCTTGGGCTGAGTTGGCTCGGGCTTACAGGATGTGACTTAGGGTCGCTCGCAAATGCTATTTACACGTCGCGAGTCACCGAAATTCGATGGAGAGGATCGTGAAATCCTAAGGAATGGAATGGTACTAGGACTCAGGCTTGACAGCTCTCCCCTCCTAATAAAAATTTCATCCTCAAAATTTACTATCACGTAGAACAAGACAAGAAGGAAGAGAAAACATGGCATCATCATACATATATATCAAAATATAATAAAGGCACAATCAATCTACAAAATGATGGGGACAGTGCTTTCTAATCTTAGCCTCGCGCTCCTAAAATGCCTCCTTGACACTATGGTGACCCCACTAGACTTTCACCAAACGAATGACCTTAGTCCGAAGGACGTGCTCCTTTCGATCAAGGTTTCAAATTGGTTGCTCAACGTAAGAAGCATCCTCACGAACCTATAGTGGCTGCCAATCAATCATGGGAATGGTGTCTGATCCACACTTCCACAGTATAAAAATATGAAAAACATTATAGATATCAAACAACTCTGGTGGCAAGGCGAGCCTATAGGCCACAGCGCCAATGCGCCCAGTGATCTCAAAAGGTCTAATAAATCTCGGGGCAAGCTTGCCTCTTACTTTAAATCAAACCACATCCTTCATGGGTGAGACCTTGAGATACACTCGGTCCCCTACTTTAAACTCCAAGGGACGATGTCGACGATCAGCAAAACTCTTCCGCCGTCTCTAAGCTATTCGCATCCTCTGCCTGACGATATTGATAACCTCTGATGTCTTCTGACAAAGCTCGGGGCCTAGGAGATGATGCTCTCCGACATTGACCCAACAACTGGAAGGTCTACATCGTCTGTCATACAAGGCCTCAAAGGGAGTCATACGAATAGTCGCTTGATAGTTGTTATTATATGCGAACTCAGCTAGGCAGAAATGCTCATCCCAGCTACCCGAGAAGTCGATCACGTAAGCTTTGAGCATATCCTCCAGGATCTAGTTGACTCTCTTGGTTTGCCCATCATTCTGTGGATGATGCGCGGTCCTGAACTGTAAGGCAGACCCCATCGCCTTTTGAAAACTCCTTCACAACTGAGATATGAACCTCGGGCCTCAGTCGGAAACGATTAACACTAGAACACCGTACAGTCTCATGATCTCAGCAATGAATAATCTGGTAAGATGGTCCAAAAGTCAGGTCGTACAAATCATGAGAAAATGTACCGACCATGACAACCTAAATGGCATCATGACCGTGCTGAGTCTTCGGCAAGCCCATAAATAAATCTATGGATACGTGCTTCCACTTCTACGTTGGGACACTCAATGGATGCAACGAACCTGTGGGTCTCTGATGATCGGCCTTGACACGATAGCAAGTGTCACACTCAACAACAAAAATGGAAACTTGGCACTTCATCCCAGCCCAAAAATGTTATCGCCTCATATCCCAGTACATCTTTGTCGAGCTAAGGTGGATAGAAAACCTCGATTGTATGCCTTAGTCATAAGATCTCTCCACAACTCTAGAACATCTAGGACACACAATCGGCCTCTGAAGCAAAGTCCACCATCAGAACCAACCTACCAATCTGACTAACTCTTAGATGCTGCCTCTACTCGATAACTCTGCAATGACTCATCCGTCTACTGAGCCTCGATCACCCTTGTGACAAGAGAGGGTTGAATCGACAGGCTCGATAACTACACGATAGAAGACTGCAGGCCGATCTCGAAGTTATATGCTACCACATCCTCAAGCATCTTTCACTCCTGAATCATCATATGTGCCACCAGTCCTCATGGATGATGGCTTAAGGCATCTGCCACCACGTTCTCCTTGCCCGGGTAGTACTGAAGATCAAAATCATAGTCCTTTAAGAGCTCCATCCAACGTCTCTGCCGCATGTTCAACTTGGACTGTGAGAAAAGATACTTCAAGATTTGTGGTCGGAGAAGAGCTCAAACTTGACCCCCATAAAGATAATACCTCTACACCTTCATTGCGAAGACGACTGCTACCAACTCTAAATCATGTGTGGGGTAGTTCAACTCATGTACCTTGAGCTGGCGAGATGTATAAGCCACTAGCTTCCCATGCTGCATCAGGACAACACCCAAACCAACATGCGAGGCATCGATAAACATCATAAATCCATCACTCCCAGAGGGAAGAGTGAGGACAAGAGCAGATGTGAGGTAGTCCTTAAGCTCCACAAATGCTCACTCACAGGCATTGCTCCACATAAAGTCTATGCCCTTCTGAGTTAACCCGGTCTGTGGTGTAGAGATATGAGAGAATCCCTCAATAAAGCGTCAATAATATCCCACCAAACTAAGAAATTTGTGGATCTCGGATACGTTTGTGGGCTGGCCCCACTGAAACACTGCAATAATCTTCAAGGGGTCCACTGTGACACCCTCCCTTTTCATCATGTGACCGAGGAACTTCACCTCCTGTTAAAACTCACACTTCTCTAGCTTTGCATTCAGCCGGTAGGCACGGAGAGTCTGCAAGGCAATCTCCAGATGTTACTTATGGTCCTCGTGAGTCCTTGAATAGAACAAAATGTCATCGATAAAGACCACAACAAACTGATCGAGATCAGGATGGAAGACCTCATTCATCAACTGCATGAAAACGGTGGGTGCATGGTTAGTCCGAAGGACATGACCTGAAACTTAAAGTGACTATAGCGCGTCTTGAAAGATGTCTTCGGGATGTCCTCCTCTCAGACCCGAATCTGATGGTAACTAGACCGCAGGTCAATCTTCAAAAAGAACTATGCACCCTGCAGCTAATCAAATAAATCATCGATCCTCAAGAGTGGATACTTTTTCTTAATCGTGACCCAGTTGAGCTTGTGGTAATCCACGCAAAGCTTCAACGAGTCATCCTTCTTCCTGACAAATAGTACCGGTGCTCCCCACAGTGAACTGATCAGCCAAATGAAGCTTAGCTCATGCAACTCGTCCAACTACTGTTGTGGCTCCTACAACTCCATCGGTGCCATACGATATGGGGCCTTCGAGATAGGCATGGTACCAGGCATAAGATCAATCCAAAACTCAATATGCCGGTGCGGCGACAACCCCAGAATCTCCTGGAATACGTCGGGAAAATCACAGACAAACGGTAACTGATCAATGCTCATGGAAACAGGCTCCTCTATAGCGCACGACATTAAACAAGATAGCAGCCCTCCTTTGGGCTCAGCTACAAACTGGAACTGTGGAAAGCCAGATAGACAGAATGTGACAATCCTCGCTGAGTAGTTCAAGACGGCATAATACTCGGCAAGTCAATCAATGCCCAAGATGACATCGAACTCTAACATTGGTAACACAAACAAGTCGGTAGGCAAGAAAGTCTCCCCTACCAAAATAGGGTAAGACAAATAAATGCACCCTAACACTGCAGTCTTCCCTAAGGGAATCGACACTGACAGACCCTCACTAGCAAACTATGTTAGCAATCCAGTTAAACGACAAAAGTCCTCAAACATAAAAGAATGAGATGTACCAGAATTGAACAGAACTCAAGCAATGTAAGTGGAAACTAGAAGAATACCCTCACCAACCCCTCCTGACAACTAAGGGTCTTGCTACGCCACATAGAAACTAGCATGAGCTGGTTGGGGAGGTGTTTGTCCCCTTTAAGGTCCCTGGTGCTACTACTCCCACCACTGTGGTGGCCTATACTGTTGTCTCGGCTGCGGTTGGGGCCTCTGTGGTGGAGGTAGCTGCGATCGTTACTGTTGCGGTGAGTGTGGCGACGACCGCTGCTATTGCGGTGGAGGTGGTTGTGGTCGCTGCTGATGTGGTGGAGGCTAATGTGGTACTCTCGGCTGCTGCTACTACTACTAAGGGCAGGGGCACTCCTGCCTACGGTGTCCTACCCCACCGCATCCATTACAAGTGCCCGTAAATGGCCTCTTAGGTGGTGCTGAAGGTGTTGCTGGTATTACTGGTACTCTAGTGGTTGGGAGGGCTATACGCCTCTGTTATGATCGAGACTGCTGCTACTGGGATCCAAGGGAGGGGGCTCACCTCTTCCGGTCACCCCTCTGACCTCGATCGCTCTGTGAACCTGTCCACTCAGCCTCATAAACCTGGGCCCTCTAGACTACCTCCTCAAAGGTCTAAAGCATATGGCCAACAACACCTCCCCTGAGACTATAACGTAAGTCATTCTCAAAACAGTGGGCCTTTCGCCCCTCATCATCAACCAAATACGATGAGAACCTCAACAACGTGACAAAACAGGCCTCGTACTGAGCTATGGTCATATCCCCCTACACCATAGTCTCGAACTCTAGTGCACGCTGCGTCGAATGTGGTTGGAGAAATACTGTTGGTCAAATCGGTCCACGAAGTCCTCCCATGTCCAAATGAAATCAGGCTCTACAACATGGGTGATGGAGGCTGACCAATGCTCGGCCTCACCCTCAAGTATATATATTGTCAATGGGACCCGCTGTTGGGTCGTACATCTCATGGTCTCAAACATCTTCTCCACTTGGGCGCGCCACCTCTCTGGTGTAGTCAGATCAGGCTCTCCCTGAAATCGCAGGGGATCAAACTGAAGAAGATCTCAAAATAAGGCACTCGCCTGCTCCTACTCTGGTTGCTCTGGGGTCTCAAAGGGGCACCTGCCCTGCCCATAGAGGGTGGTTCTCACAGCCTGGAGCATCTACTGCAACTGATCAGCACTAACTGACACGGTAGGGGTTGTGCTGGTCTCGAATGGAGGCGAAGGATCTGCAGAAGTCTCGAGAGTGGGTGCAGGAGGCTCAGGTGGGGGAACGGGAACTGTGAGTGGTGGAATAAGAATCTCAGGCAGAAGAATGGGAACATCAGGCTATGAAACGGGGGCCACTCGGGTCACTCGGGCACCTCGCCTAAGAGGCATGGCCTAAAGAAAAGAACAAAGGTGCCTTTTAACCGTGAGAACCCTCGAAGGCTCAAACATTAGAGAAACTAAACCAAAAGATTACGCACTCGGGACCTAATCCTCCTAAGCTCATAGTAGATATGTGAAGTTATTCTCAGTTATTCCCAATTATGCTCTGATACCAACTCCTATCACCCCCCAGACTCAGAAACTGGGCTTACAAAATTCTCGACCGCCAAATTCAGCGACTACAACTTCCGTAGTATCCCATTCTTAGCTCCTGTCACCCATATACCAGGTTTCAATCCTGGGATCATACAAGGAAGATTTTCAACGTAAATTTATTTTATAAGAAACATAACTATAAGCATAACTCATAAACAACAACCAATAACACCACCACATATCCACTATAATAAAAAACTTTGAGTACAATGCATAAAGGAAAATACAAGATAGGTATTAAGGGCTCCAAAATCTCAGCTGCACGCTCCTGACTCAGTGTTGTTGTGGCGTCCTAGGGTCACCAGCACGCAACGATCCTGCATAAGCTTATAGAAAGCTTAGATGGTGGTGTAAGTGTGTGCGCAAGGTAAGTGTCAAGTATGCAATATTAGAGTAATGTGAAAACATGCTAGTAAATCCATGAATGCTATACAGAAATGCTGTCAAGTCCATAAATGCTATCAACCATATGAAGGCTATGCAATGCAAGGCTTACATGGCCAAATGATATATGAGAGATGCAACTCAAGCATATCAATCCTCATCTGAATTCACATAATAATACAGCTCATCTCTGTAATATTAACAGGATCTAGTGCACTTTACACCAGATTGTTACCCCAATGGGACGCGCAACCATGCAAGTGGAAGAGACCTCACTATCCGCCTAGCCAATAGTCAACCAATATCTACCTGGCATGTCGATAACGGACCCATTAATGAGTTGGTCAAACTCAGCCTAGCATTACCCCTACCCTCGTACGGGTAAAGCCACACCCCCTTCCAACCGACCACGACATAGTGGAAGACGCGGCTTACTAGTATTCGGCACTAGAGAACTCATACATCCACTCAGCCTCGACGTTGGAGCATCCTCTTAGTACCATAAGGGTTTTGGGACTTTCTCCCAGGGACATCTATCGTGCCCCAGTGATAGTAACAAGTATTTTTGGTATCCAATCTTACTATCCACTATATGCCTGTGGAGGCTACGGCCCTAATACCACTATGGTATATAGTAATCATATCATACAATGCGAGGTGCATGAATCACATTATCCAGTCATGCATCAATCATGCGCATACTATGCACTCATGTAGGGCAACTCCAACACTCAGGGAGTCCCATAAATAGTCTGCTCAATGACATATGCTATGATTAATCACTCCTCAACCAAGCACGCATATGATGCGCATGGGTATGAATTATGAAGTTATACTAAGC
The DNA here is from genome assembly GCA_037074715.1 of Magnolia kwangsiensis. Taxonomy (NCBI): domain Eukaryota; kingdom Viridiplantae; phylum Streptophyta; class Magnoliopsida; order Magnoliales; family Magnoliaceae; genus Magnolia; species Magnolia kwangsiensis. Next base: position 74,422,883 of record CM073584.1, read on the forward strand.
ATGTCATACATTGATGATGTACTCTTCTCACATCAAAGATGGGCCTAGGTGGCCTACCCATATTAAGAATGGTCCTAAGAACAGGGAATTGACTTTCTTATTGTAACGACTTAGAAAAATTTATACTTAGACTCGAGTACCACCTTCAGCAGGAATCATTTAGGCCTTAATTCCTTAGAAATTTAATGTGTTTTAGCTAGCGCTAGAATAGATTACTTATGGAATTAGCATCAATAACTTTCAATACGATCTGTAAGACCCAAAACCCATAGAATCATTGATGCTATCTTACCCTGAAATTTAGGATCCAACTCTAAAGCCAGTTGCTCCCGGGAATGCTTTGTAATTTAGTATTGGATATAGACAGCGTGTCGAAAGTCCGATATCGATAAACTTAGACCATTACGACCGCTTAGTTAGACTTGACAATCATTTCGAAAATCAAGCCTAAACGATGTCCTAAGACCATTTCCTTGTGTCTGGAGTGAAGAGAGTGAGAAACAGAAGATTTTTAGAAAATTAAATATATTTTTTAAATAATCTGAAATGTTTCACTTGCGCATTATTTATAAGCGTTTTGACCGTTAGATTTTGACCCAAATTCACCCTCGGATCAGGATAAGTGGCCCTTACATATCAAAGTACTTGTGGCCTTGATCGAATTTTGGTAACCGTTGAATTGAAGCTGGTCCACCACGGATGATCTAGAAATCTGATCGGACTGAAAACTTAACTTACTAAAGATCCGATGCTAATGAGCTTAAGTTTGACCGAATTTGATAAGAGGACCTCCAGAAGTGCTCCGTTGCATCAGAAAGAGCCCGATTTGGTTATAACCTAAGTATACCTTAGCTCTAAGTCTGTTTTCATCGTGTTTAGACTTATAAAAAGGCTTAAAACCCTCATTCCAAAATTCCATAGGAATTTCCTAAACCCTAGTTTTCTAAGAGAGAGAAAAGAGAGAAAGTGTGGGAGAACCTGTCGATTCTCCATGAGATTCTTCCTTGTTCATCTATACATCGAACCTGCGTATTTGAATCATTCTTATGGCGATTCTAATTCCATTTTTGGGTAAGTCAAGCAAACCCTAACCTGTTTTGAAACCTAAAATAGTTTAAGTGACGTTATAGCTAACTCATTTCATGTCATAGGTAGCGTATCCGCCGTTGACGAAGACATATCGTCTGAATCATATTGAATACGTATTTTCTGGTTTAAGGTTCGGACTATATACGTTTAGGTTATGGTTTTCAAGGCTTTTAATGATAGATAATGATTTATTCATGATGTGAATGCTATTACACATGCCAAATGCGCTATCTGTTTTGATTTACGTATAAGTATACTTTATATTATAAATAGCGTATTTCATGTATATGTTAGAATACTTGTATGCGTATGGAATATGCTATTTTGAATTCCATGATTAATTGTCGTAATTACATGCTTGATATGTATGCGAAAACTTCTTGGTGAAAGGACTTGCCCTAATATGCAATGATATCGACATACGTGATGTATGTTGAATAGTGTAATCTAAGTATTTGTATAAATTCCTAATTGAGTTAGTAGTTAGTAGAGTGTGATTGCTAAGGTTGTTGAGGTATGAAATTCAATCACAATACATGAGTATATGATTTCCTCCATGAATTGTGTAACTTAGATTATTTATGTTAAAAGAGTGTATAATTTCCTCCATGTACTATATTTACATTTAAGTTATGCTTCATGAATGTCCATATGATTGTAGGATATGACTCATATGCCTGTTACAGAATTTGTACGTGATTGGGGCTGTACTATAGTCCATGTAATCAGTAACCGTTCTGTAAATAGTGGTTGAGGTCATTTTTTTCACACAGGATGAGTTTAACGAATCTGAGTCATACTTGGGATGTTCGACAGTAGTTAGGCCACACGGAGTGCTTATGCATTCCATGTCATTCAAATCAACGTGTACTTGGCCAAGTTGAGCTTATCAACTAATCCAATTGACCGATGTTTGTTCACCATGTTTGGTCGCTACTGTTTGAATCTAAGGCACTGAGCTTACTAGAAAAATCCCATTAACCATGGTACCGTGATCTCCTAAGACTCATGAGCCGGACATGGTGGTATGGGACACCATGGTCGAGCTGTCGGCCTATCCTGGGGAGACGAGCCTCCCTGTAGTGACCAGTGAGCACCTTACTCTCGTGATCAGATTATGGTGGTATGAGACAATATATTCTTGCTGTCGACCTACATTGATTGGTGACGAGCCCTCTGTAGTGACCTTAAGTTTATCCTGACACCGCACAAGAGCGACGAGTCCTGTTACAGTATCAAGGATATAACTAGGCCTGTATTGTTGTAGTGATGGGGGAGTGGTGTAACGATTCTGTGCAACAGCCCTGACAGCCCTTGCAGTGACCTAAAATTGTAACATCGTGTAAGATTTCCTAAGACTGATGACCCTAGAATGGATCAATGTTGGGAATTGATATAAGGGAGGTGTCTTAGCTTCCCAATCCTGTTATATGAAAAGGACTAATAAGAACTTGGTAAGCATGCTCATACCATCGCACTGCGTTTGCTAACGGTGTTGGTGAAAGAGCACTGAGGAAGTGACTGACATGCTCGACCGTAAGATGAAGATCGTAGAGGGAGATTGTGGTGAGGGCATGCATCATTACCTCATATCATCCTTGCATTAACAAGAGTAGCTAGGACATGTTTGCTTATACTGTTTTATCATTATTGCTTGATTGAATTGATAACATGTTAACCTTTGCTGTACAGTACCACTAAGTTGATCACTCACTCCCACGTTCTGGGAAGGTGCTTAAACACCAACCAGACTCTGATTTAGTTGCAGGTGACGGCGACGTTGGTGAGGCGCAGCCAGACTTTGATGAGGACGAGGAGGCGTTCTCATTTATGCAGTTCTCAGGAAGGTTCATGTGAGCCTTGTCCTGACCAGCGGGGATTTTTGGGAGATATATATGATAATTTTACACAATTGAAACATGTATTTTGAGACATAGTTGTATCTATTGCCCTGAGTAAAGCACACATATATTGGGTATTATTTTTGAATTATATATGTATATAAGTCTTCCGCTTGCATTTCCTCAATATCCCTGAATTATGTCTGCTGATCTGGATTGATCTATTTCATGTTTTATGCACTAACACAGACAACATACATCCATCATTGACTATGTTGCATAAGTGATGTTTTGGAACTCAGGAGCTGAGTTATGCTCGGCCCCCCAATTTCAGGGCATTACAAGTTGGTATCAGAGCATGATCTGGAGTAACCTAGACCTGGGTTAGGGTCATACAATGCACGTTGATGCCACTATAGCGTAGGAGGGTGCGAGAACAATCTAGAAATAAAATTAGGACTCTTAGTTTGTCTTTTGGCAAAAGTTTATGACAAATGGTCACCGAGATCGAGTCCGTGCACACTCCTGATCACACACGACGACCCCAAATCAGGTCTAGACCGTCAATTGATGGTTATAGACCGTACTTCACCCCATTCCAGCTGTTAGAAATTGGTAAAAGTGAATAGAGAGTAGATTAGTTCCGAAATGGCCCGAAACGGCTCAAATCGGAAGAGGGGGCCAAACGATCAACTTCCATGGGATTCCAGGGTGGGACCCCAACTTTTTTAGATCCAGGGGGTGGTGAGGCCCTCGCCCAATGAGCGAGGCTTCACCGGTTTGTCCAGAGGATGGTGAGGGCCTCGCCGGTCAACGGGCTGGGCCGACCGAGTTTAGGGCTTAGTGGGACCCTATGGTACAGGGTTCGACCCTCTTTTCATCCCAAAATCAGTGACTTCCTTCACAAAGTGACCCCCTAAGCTCTCCCTTTCCTTCAAAGTTTCTATTTTCTCTCTCAAACCTCCCTTCCAATCACTCCTTCCTTCATTTTTCGTTAACTCCTTCACCCCTTCATCGTTTACAACCATATCCAGCACTTACTCACTCCTTTTTTCTTTGATTTGAGCTCCCAAAGCTCTCATTTAAGTTCCAAAACATGCCAGCCCTAAACCCCTCCTATCTTGATCTTTTCTTTCTTCTATTTTCCCTTTCTTTGACCCTTTACACTCCACTTTCAGACCCAAATTCGTGAAAACCCATTAGGTCAGCCCTTTTCCTTCCATTTCATCACTCTTCCATGGCTTTCATGGAGGTTGTTGTAACCTTTTTCTCCTTTTCCGCTATCCTTTCGCTGATGGGTAAGAAGCGTGCTCCTGTGGATGAGGCTGGGCCTAGTCGTCCCGCTCGTTCGAGGTGGCCTAGAGGAGCTACCGCGAGTTCAAGTGTTGGGAGAAAATTACACTCGAATCGGGATTTAGATCCCCATGCTCCTTTTGGAAGGGCGTTGTTGGTAGAGTTGGCTCATGGCGTTTATGCGAACCGTAGGGTTCTTTTTGAAGCGCATGTGGATGGGCGAATCTTTGGCGAGTATTTATTATTCGAGCGTATAGAAGCTGTCGGGTGGGGTCCACTATTTGAGGATGAGTCTAGTGCAAATGTGAGTACAGTTCGAGCCTTCTATGCTCATTTTCGGGACCCTATGCTGGAGCCGTTGCAGTTCAAGATCCCCTTTGGCAGAGATCAGGAAGCCACAATCAATGTTGGGTTGATAGCTCAACTCCTGAATGTGCCACTTGGCGAGGTACATCCAAGTGCAAAGAATCTGAATAGTGTTCGTGAGAGGGATCGCCGCACCAAGTTTTTATGTGGTCATTTGGTTGAGTGGAAGCATAACAAGAGCCTCCTAGTGACCCATATGTCGAGCGATTTTCATCTGCTTCACCACATATGCACGTTCAATGTTTATCCCAGGTGGAGCAATCTCAGTGAATGCACGCGTGTCATGGTAGATTTTCTGTATCAAGTGGGGTAGGGAGAGAAGGTGTGCATGCCGACGTTTATGCTATGAAAGATCATCCTTATCACATGATCAAGAAGAACGAATGAGTCGCTTCCCTTTGGCTGACTCATATGCAAGATTGCGCTCGAGTTTGCCTATAGACTTGGGACGGAGTTGCCGGGGCCGGTCCATTATATCAATGAGGCTACTCTTAACCAGATGAAGATGGGGCCTTGGCAATGTGAGGCCCAACTGGATGAAAGCAAGGAAGAGTATGATAGCAAAGAAGAAGCAAGTGAAGAGGAATGTGGGGCATAAATAGAGGAAGAAGTGCAGGACGAAGAAGAAAAGGAGGCTCAGGATACTGATGAGAGTCCTCCTCCTGCGACTCAGGCTGATAGGGATGCCCTTATAGTTAGACTTGAGGAGGGTCAGGCTACTATTCGACATGATATTGTGGACTTACGGGGTCTCATGAAGCGTAAGTTTAAGAAAGTAACCCACACGCTGAAGACCATCCTGTGCTGCTTGAAGGATAAGGGTGCCCCTTCTCCATCACCAGATTTCAATGAATAGGCTTATGTAGTCGTTGTTTGCTTATTTATTTCTTATTTTTATGTATGGTTTGGTACTTGATAGTTGTTTAGTGTTTGAAGCTTGATGTTTGAAGCGTAGTTGTTTTGTTCACATGCTTTCTCTGTCGTGATTCATGTAATGCTGCAAATCATGTATTGTGACAATTTTGTTAATGAAATGCATGTTGTTGCTTTGGGTTGTATAGTTAATGCTGTGAATGGACTGTGTGAATGCCTAATCTCATTGGTTGCTACGCTCTGTTGTGTGTAGGGCATGCCACCTAAGGGTTCGAGATCTTCAGCCCGTCCTTCTCTAGGAGATTCGCTCGACGGGGCCCTTTCCCTGTGCGATACTCATATGGACTCCCATTTGGGCCCATCTCATTCAGATCCCATGCCAAGTTCTCAGCCGGCTTCTGGTCCTGCTGCTGGGCCACCTCCTGTGACACCTTCTGTGGTGCCTCCTGTCACACCTGCGGTTCCCGAGCAGCATCGTGTGTCTGCGACGACGCCTTCTACCTCACAGTCTGCTCTGCCTTTTGATAGGCTAAAGTAGATGATGCTGTTGATGTAACAACAGAAGATACAGCAGCAGCAGCAGCAGCAGTTCTTGTCCTCCATGGCTGGTATTTTTGCTCAGTCGATGGCTGCAACTCCACCTGCTTCGCCTCTACACCCTGTTGGGTATACTAGTGTGAGCGGTACATTCGAGCGATTTCAGCACTTGAGGCCTCCTACATTTTCGGGTACTCACACACCCGAGGAGGCTGAGTATTGGATAGACAACATCTCGAAGATGCTGAGACTGTTGCACTATTCAGAGGCAGAACAGGTTGACCTAGCCACCTTCATGTTTGAGAAGGAGGCTAGCCTATGGTGGGACAGTATTCTCCGCACAGTTGGGGAGAGATTTGAGTGGACATGGGCAGCGTTTGAGGCACGCTTCCAAGAGAAGTATTTTCATGTCACGTACCGGCACGAGAAGGAGAGTGAGTTCCTTCACCTTCGCCAGGGAGGCATGTCGGTGACAGAGTATGAGAACAGGTTTACGGAGCTAGGTAGGTATGCTCCATTAATTCTAAGTGATCAGCCGTTGAGGATGCGGCATTTTTTGGAGAGTTTACAGCCCGAGATTAGATCGAAGATGTGTTGTACGAGTATTTCTTCTTATGTGGAGCTTGTGAGCATGTCCTTACGAGCAGAGCAGGACGGGGAGAGGTTGTCCCACACGCGAGCACCTGTGGTTCCGAGGCCGCGACCTGAGTTCATGAGTAGGCCTTTCCTTGGTAAGAGGCCTCGATTTGATTCACCACAGGGGTCTTCTACATCTCCTGCCTATGTGAGGTGTCCTGATGTGTGGTGCAGCTATTGTAAGAAGCCTGGCCATGCCGAGATTTCTTGTTTTTCCAGGATGTGAGACAGTGGGTTCTCACCGCCTCAGAGGATCTGTCGTCCAATGCCTCGGGCCATTTCAGCACCACCTATTTGATCAGCACCAGCTCATCCTTCCTTCAGACCTCCAGCACCTCGTTTCAGGCTGCCACAACGTCCCATGGTTTCTCCACCTCATCGACCAAAGCAGGCTCGGGTTCATGCACTCACAACTGAGGCGCCCGAGGTAAATTCAGCACCAACGTCATTTGAGGTTCCTGTGCACATCCTAGGTACGCCTATCTTTCTATTGGTGGACACTGGGGACACTATTTCGATCATTTCTTGTGCTGCAGTCAAGGGGCTAGGGTTGGTTACGGCTCCTGCGAAGGGAGTAAGACTCACGATAGCTATAGGGACTACGTCAGATATTACTCGGACCTGTGAGTCTTGCTCGATAGATTTGGGTAGCAGGACAGTGGTCGTCGACTTGATTGTCACCCCACTGTGTCATTATGACGTTATTTTTGGTATGGACTGGCTCGCGAGGATGAGAGCAGAGATTGATTACGAGGCCAGAGTTGTGATAGCCTATGGACCTGAGGGCACGACCTTCTCTTTTCCAGTTCAGGTCAGTTGGTCCTGCCGTGTTAGCAGTTACGCTTCTATGTTAAAAAGTTCTGATGTTCCGATGTTAGAAGATATGCCAGTAGTCCACGATTTCTCTGATGTGTTTGAGAAGATTCCAGGGCTTTCTCCTCGGCACAAGATTGACTTCACTATTGATCTTGTGCCCGGTGCGACATCGATTTCCCAATCGACGTATCGTATGCCTCCATGTGAGATGGAGGAGTTAAGGAGATAGATTGATGGCTTGCTTGAAGCAGGCTTTATTCGGCCGAGTGTGTCACCTTGGGGAGCGCCTGTCTTGTTTGTGAAGAAGAAAGACGGTTCCTTGCGGTTGTGTATTGATTATCGTAAGCTGAATCAGGTGACAGTGAAGAATAAGTATCCTTTGCCCAGGATTGATGATCTGTTTGATCAGTTGAAGGGGGCACGTTATTTCTCGAAGATAAATTTGTAGTCTGGGTTTCATCAGTTGTGCATCAGGAATGAGGACGTGTAGAAGACTGTGTTCAGGGCCAGTTTTGGTCATTATGAGTTCCTTGTGATGTCCTTTAGACTCACGAATGCTCCAACCGTGTTCATGGATCTGATGAAAAAAGAGTTTCGGCCATTTCTGTTCAGGTTCGTCATTGTCTTTATCAATGACATTTTGATATACTCCCCGAGTCGGGAAGAGCATGAGGAGCACCTGAGAGCAGTATTGAATACTCTCAAGGAGAACTAGTTGTTCGCACAGTTAAGAAATGTGACTTCTGAAAGGAAGAAGTTAAGTTCCTAGGACATGTGGTGTCTACGGAAGGCATTACGGTTGACCTCACTAAGGTAGCTGCGGTTCAGGATTGGAAGCAGCCTAGTTTAGTTAACGAGGTGAGGGGTTTTCTGGGTCTGACAGGTTACTATCGACGATTCTTTTGAGATTTTTTTAAGATTGTCAGACCGTTGTCTTAGTTGACAAGGAAAGACTTGAAGTTTGCTTGGAATGAGAAGGCTGAAGCAGCTTTTTAGGAGCTGAAGGACAAGTTGACGTCCGCCCCTGTGCTAGTATTGCCAGAACAAGGGGTTAAGTATACGATATATACTGACGCATCTCGCATTGGTCTGGGCTGTGTCCTTATGCAGAAGGACAGGGTGATTGCGTTTGCCTCGAGACAATTAAGGAAGTATGAAGAGAATTACCCTACGCACGACCTATAGTTGGCAGCTGTCATCTTCGCATTAAAGCTATGGAGACATTACCTCTACGGAGAAGAGTTCGAGCTCTTTTGCGACCACAAGAGCCTTCGATATATATATTCTCACAGCGAGATTTGAATATGAGACAGCACCGATGGATGGAGACCTTGAAAGACTTTAAGTTCAAGGTTTCCTACCATCCGGGCAAGGCAAACCTTGTGGCAGATGCGTTGAGCCGTAAAAAGGCTATAGAATTTGCGGCTTTGCTTATGGTGATAGAATGGGCTATGGTGGAATTCGTGTGAGATTTTGAGCAGAAGCTCACAGTGGAAGAGCCGTATAAAGTCGTCGCACATATTCATGTGCAACCGCTGGTAGATAGCCATATTATTGAGGCTCAGGCAAGCGATGAGCATCTGATGAAGATGAAGGAGCGGGTTGGTACTGACGGGGACTATGAGTGGACTATTGGTAAGGATGGGGGCATGCGATATCGAGGCCGTCTATGCATTTCAGACATACCTGACTTGAGACGAGATATTCTTAAGTCAACCCACAGTTTGAGGCTTGCGATGCATCCAGGTAGCACGAAGATGTATCAGAATATGAAAGGAACGTACTGGTGGGAAAATATGAAGGTCCATATTGCCGAGTTCGTATCCCGTTGTCTCACGTGCCAGCAGGTTAAGGCAGAGCATCACCGACCTCCTGGATTACTTCAGCCCATGCCCATAACTGAATGGAAGTGAGACTATATTTCCAGGGACTTTATTTCAGGACTGCCGAAGACGAGGAAGGGACACGACTCTATTTGGGTGATCGTTGATAGGTTGACGAAGTCAGCTCATTTCTTACCGATCAGAGTCACAAATTCTGCAGACGAGTTGGCTAGATTGTATATCAGAGAGATTGTACGCCTGCATGGAGTTTCCTTGGAGATTGTGTCAGATAGAGACACCCGATTCATATCTATCTTCTGGACTCGTATCCATGAAGCGATGGGTGTGAAGTTGAAGTTCAGTACCGCGTTCCATCCGCAGACAGACGGGCAGACGGAGCATGTGAATCAAATTTTGGAGGATATGTTGCGAGCCTGTGCATTGGACTTCAAGGACAGTTGGGATGACTATCTTCCTTATGTAGAGTTCGCGTACAACAACAGCTTCCAGGTGAGTATTGGTATGGCTCCCTGTGAGGCACTGTATGGTCGTCCGTGTAGAGTGCCGCATTGTTGGGCAGAAGTGGCCGAGAAGACTTTGATTGGCCCAGAGTTGGTTCAGGCAACTTCAGAGAAGATAGATATTATTCGTCACTGACTGCTCTTAACACAGAGTAGGCAGAAGAGCTATGCCGATACGAGACGTCGACCGCTTGAGTTCGATGTTGGGGACCATGTGTTCCTGAAGGTTTTCCCTATGCAAGGAGTTCTTAGGTTTGGTAAGAAGGGGAAGCTCACGCCGAGATTTATTTGCCCATTCTAGATACTTGATTGAGTGGGGGTAGTAGCGTATCGCCTTACTTTACCCACACCACTCGCAGGCATGTATAATGTTTTCCATGTGTCCATGCTGAAGAAGTATGTACCTGATCCTTCACATATTATCAGATGGGAGCAGGTGCAGTTGAGCAAGCATGCAACTTATGAAATGTGCCCGATGCGTGTTTTGGATAGGAAGGAGCAAGTATTGCGTAGCAAGGTTATCCCACTTGTAAAGGTACTGTGGACGCATCACAACGAAGAAGAAGCTACCTGGGAGACGGAAGCTGAAGTCAGGAAGAATTACCCCCAGATCCTCGAGGAGTATGAGAAGGTATGAATTTCGAGGACGAAATTTTTTTCTTAAGGGGGTAGATTGTAAGGACCTAAAAAAATCCGTACTTAGACTCGAGTACCACCTTCAGCAGAAATCATTTAGGCCTTAATTCCTTAGAAATTTAATGTGTTTTAGCTAGCGCTAAACTAGATTACTTATGGAATTAGCATCAATAACTTTCAATACGATCTATAAGACCCAAAACCCATAGAATCATTGACGCTATCTTACCTTGAAATCTAGGATCCAACTCTAAATCCAGTTGCTCCCGGGAATGCTTTGTAATTTAGTATTGGATCTAGACCACGGGTCAAAAGTCCGATATCGATGAACTTAGACCATTACGACCGCTTAGTTGGACTTGACAATCATTTCGAAAATCAAGCCCAAACAATGTCCTGAGACCATTTCCTTGCGTCCGAAGTGAAGAGAGTGAGAAACGGAAGATTTTTAGAAAATTAAACATATTTTTTAAGTAATCTGGAACGTTTCACTTGCACGTTATTTTTAAGCGTTCTGACTGTTAGATTTCGACCCAAATTCACCCTCAGATCAGGATAAGTGGCACTTACATGTCAAAGTACTTGTGGCCTTGATCGAATTTTGGTAACCGTTGAATTGAAGCTGGTCCACCACGGACGATCTGGAAACCCGATCGGACTGAAAACTTAACTTACTAAAGATCCGATGCTAGTGAGCTTAAGTCCGACCGCATTTGATAAGAGAACCTCCAGAAGTGCTCCATTGCATCAGAAAGAGCCCGATTTGGTTATAACCTAAGTATACCTTAGCTCTAAGTCTGTTTTCGTCGTGTTTAGACTTATAAAAAGGTTTAAAACCCTCATTCCCAAATTCCATAGGAATTTCCTAAACCCTAATTTCTAAGAGAGAGAAAAGAGAGAAAGTGTGGGAGAACTTGTCGATTCTCCGTGAGATTCTTCCTAGTTCATCTATATATCGAACCTGCGTATTTGAATTGTTCTTCCAGAAATTCTAATTCCATTTTTGAATAAGTCAAGCAAACCCTAACCTGTTTTGAAATCTAGAATAGTTTAAGTGATGTTATAGCTAACCCGTTTCATGGCATAGGTAGCGTATCCGCCGTTGACGAAGACATATCGTCTGAATCATATCGAATACATATTTTCTAGTTTAAGGTGCGGACTATATACGTTTAGGTTATGGTTTTTAAGGCTTTCAATGATAGATAATGATTTATTCATGATGTGAATGCTATTACACATGCCAAATGCGCTATCCGTTTTGATTTATGTATAAGTATACTTTATATTATAAATAGCGTATTTCACGTATATGTTAGAATACCTGTATGCGTATGGAATATGTTGTTTTGATTGTCATGATTAATTGTCGTAATTATATGCTTGATATGTATGCGGTAACTCCTTGGCAAAAGGACTTGCCCTAATATGCAATGATGTCGACATACGTGATGTATGTTGAATAGTGTAATCTAAGTATTTGTATAAATTCCTAATTGAGTTAGTAGTTAGTAGAGTGTGATTGCTAAGGTTGTTGAGATATGAAATTCAATCACAATACTTGAGTATATGATTTCCTCCATGAATTGTGTAACTTAGATTATTTATGTTAAATGAGTGTATGATTTCCTCCATGTACTATATTTACATTTAAGTTATGCTTCATGAATGTCCATATGATTGTAGGATATGACTCGTATGCCTGTTACGGAATTTGTACGTGATTGGGGCTGTACTATAGTCCATGTAATCGGTAACCGTTCTGTAAATAGTTGTTGAGGTCATTTTCGCCACATAAGATGAGTTTAACGAATCTGAGTCGTGCTTGGGATGTTCGACAGTGGTTAGGCCACACGGAGTGCTTATGCATTCCATGTCGTTCAACTCAATGTACGCTTGGCCTAGTTGAGATTATCAACTAACCTGATTGACAGATGTTTGTTCACCATGTTTGGTCGCTACTGTTTAAATCTAAGGCACTGAGCTTATCATAGAAACTCCCGTTAATCGTGGTACCGTGATCCCCTAAGACTCATGAGCCGGACATGGTGGTATGGGACACCGTGGTTGAGCTGTCAGCCTACGCTGGGGCGACGAGCCTCCCTGTAGTGACCAGTGAGCACCTTACTCTCGTGAGCAGATTATGGTGGTATGGGACACTATATTCTTGTTGTCGGCTTACATTGATTGGTGACGAGCCCTCTGTAGTGACCTCGAGTATATCCTAACACCGCACAAGGGCGACGAGTCCTATTGTAGTATCAAGGTTATAACTAGGCCTGTATTGTTGTGATGATGGGGGAGTGGTGTAACGATTCCCCGTAACAGTCCTGACAGCCCTTGCAGTGACCTAGAACCGTAACATCGTATGAGATTTCCTAGGACTGACGACCCTAGAATGGATCAATGTTGGGAATTGATATAAGGGAGGTGTCTTAGCTTCCCAATCCTGCTGTATGAAAAGGACTAATAAGAACTTGGTAAGCATGCTCATACCATCGCACTGCATGTGCTAACGGTGTTGGTGAAAGAGCACTGAGGAAGTGACTGACATGCGCGACCGTAAGATGAAGATCGTAGAGGAAGATTGTGGTGAGGGCATGCATCATTACCTCATATCATCCTTGCATTAAAAAGAGTAGCTATAACATGTTTACTTATACTATTTTATCATTATTGCTTGATTGAATTGATATCACGTTAACCTTTGTTGTATAGTACCACTGAGTTGATCACTCACTCTCACGTTCTGGGACGGTGCTTAAACACCAACCAGACTCTGATTTAGTTGCAGGTGACGACGACGACGCTGGCGAGGCGGAGCTAGACTTTGATCAGGACGAGGAGGTGTTCTCATTTATGCAGGTCTCAGGCGGGTTCATGTGAGACTTGTCCTGACCAACAGGGATTTTTGGGAGATGTATATGATAAATTTGCACAGTTGAAACATGTATTTGGAGACACAGTTGTATCTATTGCCCTGGGCAGATCACGCATATTTTGGGGATTATTTTTGAATTATATATGTATATAAGTCTTCTGCTTGCATTTCCTCAATATCCCTGAATTATGTCTGCTGATCTGGCTTGATCTATTTCTGTTTTATGCACTAACACAGACAACATACATCCATCATTGACTATGTTGCATAAGTGATGTTTTGGAACTCGGGAGCTGAGTTATGCTCGGCCGGGTGTTACACTTACCCATCCCATTATGAAGTAAATCGGGCTTCCTAAGGGACCCAACAAGCATAAGGTGGGCCTAAGGGCTTTATATAAGTCTACAAGGCATGGTAGTAACACAATCCATAATGTGGCCTAATGGTTTGAGTTAGCCCAATAAAGTGAGATGGGTCATACTAATAATAGTAGGGGCCCAATGATTTGGGTTAGCCCACTAAGAGGAGATGATAATGGGCCTAACAACCAGCCTTAAGGAGGTTACAATTTGGGCATTTAACCAACATTGCTCCCGAGGTAATTGGCTCAACAATGAGCCTTAGGGAGGCTTATAATGTGGACATTTGACCACGATTGCTCCCAAGGTGTGGCCCACTTAGAACCTATCATATAATTGGGCCCGTGGCCCTTATAATAGCTAGGAAATGGATGGGTATCATAAACATTATCACAAACATAGTAGTGGGCTCACATATCACAATTGAGCCTCATCACATAGGCCTCATACACATCATAATGGGCCTCATAACATAGGCCTCACATACATCCCATCGGGCCTCATGAAATAGCCCATGATTTAGGCACAATAGGAGGATAGTGTGTGTAACACATACAATATAGTTGGCCTTATGGGGCAGCCCATGATTCAGAAAATGAACGGGCGACATGAATATAGAACACATACAACATGGTGGGCCCCTTGGGTCAGCCCATATGGTTCAGAAAATAAATGCACAGCATGAATATAGAACACATACAACATGGTGGGCCTCCAGACTAGACGTCCAACCCATCTGGGCCTGATGGATGCCCAGAAAGTTGAACTGCCTGGATTCAACATACACATCATGGTGGACCTGTAGAGTGTAGATGGACCCCACCAAACGAACAGTGTGGATGGAATACATGTAGCAGGTGGGCCTTGCGTGTATAGGAGGTAGACCTTGTATGTCCAACAAATGGTTTGACGACGTGGGATGAAACACATACATCATGTGGGTCCCACTGTCCCACAGCAAGGAGCGTGGACAAATAGATACTCAGGGTCCCACCGTCCATGGCCAGATGGTGTGGATAGAACACAGACACCAAGGTGGATCCCACCATCCAGAGATGCTGGACGGTGAGGATATAAACATATACATCAGGTGGGTCCACACGTGTGGCCCACCAGCTGCTTTAAATCAAAGTAGATATTTGTGCTTTCTCTCATCCATCCAGGTGTGCTAGAGTCCTATGGACGAACGACCTGGATGGAACACATCATCAAGGTGGCCTCATGTCTGGGGAGTGGACAGATTTCCTGGATTAAAAAATACATCATGTGAGGTCCATGGACAGACGGGGTGGATAAAGCACTTACATCATGTGGGTCCCACTGTCTAGGGACTGGACGGTGTGGATACAGCACATACCATCAAGGTAGGCCCCACGTCCTTGCTGGATGGTGTGGGGGTACACCACATACATCAAGGTGGGTCCACACATGTGGCCCACCAGCTTGGGGTACAAGCTGATATTTGCATTTTCTCTTCATCTGGGCTTATCCAGACGGATAGGTAGGTGGGCTTGCCGTTGGACGTCAGCAAGGTGGGTCCCACAAGTGGACGACATGGAGATAATACATAAATCATGGTGGTGTCCATGTGGTGGGCCACACGGCCCCACATTAGGCTGATATTATAGTGTTTTCCTTTGTCCAGGTCGGCTTAAAAAAATGGGCAGCAAAGGTTGTTGGACGGTAGACAGCAAGATGGGCCGGTCCCACTGCTTGGACAGCCATGTGGTCCACCATCATCATTAGGTGGGCCACACATCATTGAAAGAAAGGGAAAGAGAGAGACAGACAGAGAGAGAGAGAGGATGGTGGTGGTGGGAGGAGTTCCGCCACTATGAGCTCCTCTCATGCATGCACATGTACATTAAGTGGGCCTCACATAGATGGGCCATACATTAGAAATTCTGGTTGGGAAATCCCATTTCCACCACATAAATTAGGGCCTAGGTGGCTATAACAAGTTGCATAACATAGAAACTTCATGATGGGATCCATGGAAAATGGTCTCACCATGGATACATACATGCAAGATATGGTCGACCATTGGCCACACCTAGGGACCAAGATGGGATCTCCACCATTGATTAGTGGATCCCACTTGCCTCATGCTAAAAAGGATGATGATCCATGCAAAGATATAAAAGGAACAAGTGCTAAGAAGCACCCACCTCAAATATCTTCCTCCTTCCCCTATAGGTTCTAGAGCTCCAAGAGGGTTGATTTAATAGTTAAGATGGGCTTAGGAAGGTTGGATTGAGAGATCTTGGGCTGCAATGGGGCTAAATTTTCTCTCTAACGTTGAGACATCCAAGCTCTTGCTAATTGAGAAATGAAGAAGAAGAGAGGGAGGGAGAGATAAGAGAGAGATGGAAATAGGTAATCATTGTTATGCTAGAGAATGATTGCACATGGGGTAAAGAGAAGTATGCTAGCTATCATTACATGTAAGAGGCATGGGCAAGGGTGACATCGTCCTACCTTAGGTAGGCTAAGGTGATGTCGCCATCATGATTGTTCTAGGGAAATGCACTAATTGGAATGGCCCTGCAATGTGCAGTCCACGACTATGATGATGCACAAGCCACTTCTCATAATTTAAGCATCGAATTGGTGCACGAGACATGACATTGGAACCGCGGCGATGATGCAGTCGCAATGGCATAGGTCTTAGGATGAGTCGGCTCAAGTTTACAGGATGCGACTTAGGGTTGCTCACAAATGCTATCTACAGGTTGCGGGTCACCGAAATTCGATGGAGAGGATCACGGGATCCTAAGGAATGGAATAGTACTAGGAATCAGACCTAACAAGATTGTTGTGTTGGATCATGTTCCTACCGAATGACAACTTGTCAATATACTTACAAAACCCTTGGATGCCAATAGATTTGGAGATCTTGGAAAATATATTGGAATATGTGCGATATGACATATTCTGTGCCCATGAGTCTTTAATTGCTATATTTGAGGATATGTTGCTTAGTATTCTTTTTGGATATATGTATAGTCTTTTATTATTTATTATTTTTTTGTGTCTTTTAGATGTATAAAATACTAATTTACAAGATAAATTTATATGTGCATCTTTTGGGAATTCAACTTTAAATTTTTTGTCATTCAAGCGATTTTGGTCCAACCGAAATTAAGCTACGCAGAGTATTTAAAATGACCCTCACTCAGAACAGAATCACTCTACCCTATTTTCCTTTCTTTCCCAACTTTGGCTGGAAGGGTTCCTGACTGAAATCGACTGTGCCAAAGGTATTTCCTAGTATTTTTTCCTTCTCCTTTCTTTCTTTCTTGTTAGGATTGTTCTTCCTTTGTCTAGTCCTTTCTTTTTACTCTCATCTTCTTTAATGGAGAATCTAGAATCCACACCTCCCAGAGAACGCCATTCCAAGAAAAAGCATGATCATGAGGAGTCCTCCGGGACCAAGTATAAAATATGTGCTCCAAAACGAGGGCAGACTTCCCGTCAAAACCCTCGACCCATAGCCAAACCTAGTAGTTCCACTATAATACCTTCTCCTCCACCAAGCCATATTGTTGTTAGGTTTCAAAATAGAAAAGTCATCTGTGAACGAAACATTGACTCCTCGTGTCTTGATAACTTCAATGTTTACGAAATTCTTCATCGTCGTGGATGATACCCAATCCTATCTTTTGGGGGAGAAGTAAATGCCAATATAGCAGTCAATCCTCTCACACTATACACAACCAGAGGATAGGGATACTCTAGTTTTTGAAGTCAAATATCGAGGCAAGGTATTCATTGTCACTCCGTCTCGGATTGCATCCCTCATTGAGGTACCCGTCTGTCTCGAATAATCCTCTGAGTTACCCATGGCAACTACAGCCAAACGGATTGGGCATCGAAAATGTCAAATGACTTCTGCATCCTCCATCTCATCTTTGTTTCTAATGTGTATCCTCTCTCGGGAAACTACACTAAGCTCACTCCCTTTATGGTTGAAATCCTATATAAACTTGGAAAGGGGGAGCCAATATGTCTCCCGATGATGATTTTTCATCAAATAGTCTTTGCCTTTGAGTCTAATTCATCAGGAATACTATTTGGACGATTAATAAGTTGGCTAGCCAACCGGTTCAAACTAAAATGGAAAAAGGGCGAAATGATCATAACCCCGAAATTCACTTCACACAGTCTTAGAAAGATGAGACTCTCCTCCACACATGGTTCCTGCGACCAAGTAACAGATGAGGAAATTCGAGACGATGCCCATGACACCGTTGAGACCGCTCCTGACACCGCTAAGGCCACTGTTGACCATCCTACGACCTCTCTTGATGATATTCTCACAACAATTAGACAGCAGCAAGTGCAAATTATCCAGCAACAATCTAAACTGGAGTGGATGGTCCAATCCATGAGGGACACTATTCACTCACTACAGCGCACTATGCAGAGGATTACAGCCCACTTATTGTGCCATCAAGATGATACAATGGCACCAAGGCCATCTAGATCATTATAGTTTTTTGTTATTTTGGATGTGATGTGGCTATTACAGTTTGAACAATAATTTTTTTTGGACCTCTATACCAACACATTTTGGATTTGGGTGGTGGTGTTCATGTTCTAATTTAACCCAATTCAGTGTTTCCTAGGACTAATCTGACATATAAGCCTAACTTTTGTTGACAACTTACGCTTTCAATTAATCTAATGATACTCTTTTGTTTACAATTTAGTTATTTTTTGTTATACATAACATGTAGCACCCCGTACTTTTCCGTACTCAGATGTTACCATAAGAACTTGATTTAGTATAAACACAATTGCGACTTATGCCATTATTCACACACTCTATCCTAATTCCATCCGTTAATGGTAACCTTCACCCATAACTTATCCATTAAATTCCTTAGATGGAGCATCACACCACAAGAGAAATCTATTTTAGTGTTTCAATTACCTTGGGAAACAGATCTAAAAGTCCACTGTCAATATCAAACTCCAAGGATCACTAATGGTCAGGTTTGGATTCGATCTGACCGTTGGATGGACAGAAATCGTAGTTCAAACCCCAAGAATAAATGTCGTGTGACCCATCTGGTTAAATCTAAAATGAATGGTGGCCCTAATTGTCTCACCAATTATATGAACAATCCTGATCTCATGAGTGAACCACAAGTCATCATCGGGTCGACAATAGTCAGCACTCAAAGGCTATGCTTCAATTAATATGGCCCGCCTGAGCTATAAATCTATCTCAAAGGCAGATGGGTGGCCTATCTTAAGTTGGTACCATAAAAATTTATTTTAAATGTGATATAATTGTATACATATATTATAATATAAAATAATTTTATAATTACTTGTAATAATACATATGTGTCACGCCCCAATCTACTACTCAACGGCTAAAATGCTATTGGTAAGAGGATGGACGGCTTAGATTGAAAATATACATTAAGGTGGAGCCTATGCATGTGGCCCACCCTAAAAGCTCCTTTTCTTCTTTTTTTTTTTTCTCTTTACAGGGACGTCCAGCGTCCCAGACGCTGGACGATTTGGTCCTTGAAGAAATACATTGTGGTGGGCCCTGATTAGGTGGGCCACCACTGATGGATGATGAGGGTACAACATATAAGGTGGGCCCCACTTGAAGAAAGCTTGGACAAATTAAATACTTCAAGGTGGGGTCCATTCAAGTGGGCCAAACAAACACCATAATGATCTATAAAAAAAAATGTGAAAATAGAGGTCTCCTGCACAAGCTCGAGACCTAGGAGACGACGCTCTCCAACCTCGGTCTAGCAACTCGGTGATCTGCATGGTCTGCCATATAGTGCCTCAAAAGGAGCCATGCCGATGGTCGCCTGATAGCTGTTATTGTATGCGAACTCAGCCAATCGCAGATGCTCATCCCAGCTACCCCCGAAATCAATCGCGCAAGCCCGAAGCATATCCTCAAGGATCTGGTTGACCCTCTCGGTCTGGCCATCGGTCTGCGGATGGTATGTGGTGCTGATCTGCAAATCAGTCCCCGTCACTCACTGGAAGCTCCCCCAAAACTGAGACGTGAACCTCGAGTCTCGGTCAGAAACGATTGAGACTGGAACGCCATGCAGTCTCACAATCTCCTCGATGAATAATCTCGCAAGCCGGTCCATAGACCAAGTCGCACGCATCGCAAGGAAATGTGCCAACTTCGTCAGACGATCCACAATAACCCAAATGACGTCATGACCGCGCTGAGTCCTCGGCAAGCGTATAATGAAATCAGTCGACACGTGCTCCCACTTCCACATCGGGACGCTCAACGGCTGCAATAGACCAGGAAGTCTCAGATGGTCGGCCTTGACACGCTGGCACGTGTCACACTCGGCCACAAAACTAGCGATCTGGCGCTTCATCCCCGCCCAAAAATACTGTCGCCTCATGTCAGGTTAATTCTTCACCGAGCCCGGGTGGATAGAAAACCGAAATCGATGTGCCTCAGTCATAAGATCTCTACGCAACTCTAGAATATCCGGGACACATAATCGGCCTCTGAAGCGAAGTCCATCTTCTGTACCAATCTGCCAATCTGCCTGACTCTCAGATGTAGCCTCAACCATATAACTCTGCAACGACTCATCAGCCTGCTGAGCCTCGATTACCCTAGCGACAAGAAAGGGTTGAATCGACCGGCTCTATAACTGTACAATGGAAGACTGCAGCCAAACTCAAAGTCATACGCTGCGATATCCTCAAGCATCCGCCACTCCTGAATCATCATATGCGCCACTAGGCCTCGTGGCTGATAGCTGAGGGCATCTGCCACCACGTTCACCTTACCTAGGTGGTACTGGAAATCGAAATCATAGTCTTTCAGGAGCTCCATCCAGCGTCTCTGCCTTATATTCAACTCAGACTGCGAGAAGAGGTACTTCAAGCTCTTGTGGTCAGAGAAGAGCTCAAACCTGACCCCATAAAGATAGTGCCTCCACACCTTCAGTACGAAGACAACTGCAGCCAGCTCCAGATCATGCGTAGGATAGTTCAGCTCATGGACCTTGAGCTGACGAGACCCAAAGGCCACTGGTCTCCCGTGCTACATCAGGACAACACCCAAACCAATATGCGAGGCATCAGTGAATACAATAAAATCGTCACTCTCAGAGGGAAGAGTGAGGATAGGAGTGGACGTCAGACGGTCCTTCAACTCCATAAATGCTCACTTGTAGGCGTCACTCCAAATAAACTCTGCGCCCTTCCAAGTCAACCTAGTCAGCGGGGCTGCAATATGAGAAAAACCCTCAATGAAACGCCGGTAATAGCCCGCTAAACTAAGGAAACTACGGATCTCTGTCACAGTCGTGGGCTGGCCCCATAGACACACTGCCTCTACCTTCGAGGGGTCCACTGCGATGCCCTCCCTCGTCACCACATGATCGAGGAACTTCACCTCCTCTTGCCAGAACTCGCACTTCTCTAGCTTCGCATACAGTTGGTGTGCACGGAGGGTCTACAAAGTGATCTCCAAATACTGCTCATGCTCCTCATGGGTCCTCGAATAGATCAGGATGTCATCGATGAAGACTAAAACAAACTGATCGAGATATGGGCGGAAGACCTCGTTCATCAGCAGCATGAAGACTACGGGTGCATTGGTCAGTCCGAAGGATATGACCTGAAACTCAAAATGATCGTAACGCGTCCTGAATGCTGTCTTCGAAATGTCTTCATCTCGGACCTGAATCTGATGATAACCGGAACGTAGGTCGATCTTCGAAAAGAACTGTGCACCCTGCAGCTGATCAAACAAATCATCAATCCTCGGGAGCGGGTACTTGTTCTTGATCGTGACTTTACTGAGCTCGATGTAGTCAACGCAGAGCCTCAACGAACCATCCTTCTTCTTCACGAAGAGTACCGGCGCTCTCCATGGTGAACTGTTCGGTCGGATAAAGCCCAACTCACGCAACTCGTCCAACTGCTTCTGCAGTTCCTGCAACTCCAACGGTACCATACGATACGGGGCCTTCGAAATAGGCGCGGTACCGGGCACGAGATCAATCTGAAACTCGATGAGTCGACGAGGCGGTAATCCCGGAATCTCCTGAAACACATCAGAAAAATCACAAGCCACAGGCAAATGGTCGATACAAGCGGCAACAAGCTCCTCGATGGCATATGACATCAAACAAGACAACCGCTCTTCTCTGGGCTCTGCAACGAACTGGAACTGCGGCACGCCGGGTATACAAAACGTGACTATCCTCGCTGCGCAGTCCTATATGGCATAGTACTCGGTGAGCCAATCCATGCCCAGGATGACGTTGAACTCGGACATCGGCAATGCAAATATATCGACAGACAAAAAGATATCCCCAACTAGAACGGGGCAAGACGAGCAAAATATGCCCAACACTGCAATCCTCCCTAAGGGAGTCGATACTGATAGGCTCTCACCAGAAGACTCCAACGGTAAGCCAGTTGATCGGAAGAAGATCTCTGCCACTAAAGAGTGCGATGCACCGGAATCAAACAGCACACGTGCAATACATGCAAAGACTGGAAGTATACCCTCAACGACTCCTCCAGACGACTGCGGGTCCTACTGAGCTGCATAAAACCTAGCCTGAGCTGGCTGGGGAGGTGTCTGTCCCCTCTGAACATGCTGCGACTGCTGTTGGGGTCGCTGAGGTAGTCGAAACTGCTGCCTCTGCTGCTGCGGCCTCGGAGGCTGGTGCTGATGCTGCTGTTAAGGTGGCCTCGGTGGTGGGGGCTGCTGTCGCTGCTGTTGTGGGGGTCTCTACTGCGGCTGTGGTGGAGGCTACCGTGGATCCCTCTGCTGCTGTGGGCCTCTCTGCTGCTATAGGGGGCTGGGACTCTCCCATGAACGGTGTCTCGTCGCACCGCACCTAAAATAAGTGTCGACGAACTGTCTCGGAGGTGGTGGTGGAGGTGCTGCTGGTGCTCGGAAGGCTAGGCGACCTATGTGCCTCTGTTACTGTGGTCGACGCTGATGAGAATCACTGGAAGGAGCCTACCTCTTTCGGTCTCTCCTCTGACCACGATCAGACTGAGAACTGCCCCCCTGTCTCAAAAATCTGTGCCTTCCGTACTACCTCCTCAAAGGTCGGAAGCTCATGGCCAATAACATGGCTGCGAAGACCATAACGCAGGCCGTCCTCGAATCGACGGGCTCTCCACTCCTCATCATCAACTAGATATGGTGTAAATCTAGACAGCGCTACAAAGTGAGCCGTGTACTGAGCCACTGTCATATCACCCTGCACTAGGGCCTCAAACTCCAACGCTCGTTGTCGTCGAATGTGATCAGGGAAGTACTGTCGGTCAAACCGGTCCATAAAATCCTCCCATGTCTATACAAAATCGGCGCCTGCTGCTCAAGAGACTGATGTCCACCAATGCTCAGCCTCACCGTGGAGAAGAAATACGGCTAATCTGACTCGTCGCTCAGTCGTACATCCCATCGTCTCGAATATCTTCTCCACATCAGCACATCACCTCTCAGCTACTGTCGAGTCTGGCTCGCCCTGGAAACATGGGGGATCAAGCTGTCGAAACTCTCGAAGGAGGGCACTAGCACGATCCTGCTCTGCCTGTGCCGGTGAAACAACTGGCTGCCTGCCCTACCCATGGAGTGCAGCTGTCAAAGCCTGTAACATTTGCTGCAACTGAGAGGCACTCACGGATACGGTCGGCTCCGCACCGGTCTCTGGTGGAGTAGCAGGATACTCAGGATGGGCAGTAGGAATCTCTGGTGGTGGAACGGTCATCGCAGGTGGTAATGAAGGAGCCGCAGGTGGTGGAGCGGGATCCTCAGGTGGTGGTGTGGGAGTCGAACGGGTCACTCTCCCACGCGCCATGTCCTACAGGAAAGAGCGAAGGCGCCTATCAACTTCAAAACTCTCGAAGGCACGCACGTTAAGGGTCTGTAATGGGAGATCGCTAAGCTATCCAAACTTCGGGACTTAGTCATCTAACACTCATAGCAGATATGTAATGTTGTTCTTGGTTATTCCCAAGTTATGCTCTGATACTAACTTCTGTCACGCCCCAATCTACTACTCAATGGCTAAAATGCTATTGGTAAGAGGATGGACGACTTAGATTGGAAATATACATCAAGGTGGAGCCTATGCATGTGTCTCACCCCAAAAGCTCCTTTTCTTCTTTTTTTTCTCTTTACAGGGACGTCCAGGGTCCCAGACGCTGGACGGTTTGGTCCTTGAAGAAATACATTGTGGTGGGCCCTGATTAGGTGGGCCACCACTGATGGATGATGAGGGTACAACATATAAGGTGGGCCCCACTTGAAGAAAGCTTGGACAAATTAAATACTTCAAGGTGGGGTCCATTCAAGTGGGCCAAACAAACACCATAATGATCTATAAAGAAATGTGAAAATAGAGGGAGAGAGAGGGAAAGAGAGAAATAGAGAGTGGGACACGCGTGATGGAGGGACCCTGACACTATGGGCCCCCCCTTGCAACCAAACATACAATCGAATGGGTCCTTTAACACATGTGACCACCAAAATTTAAAATCAACGGTGGGGATCCTTTCCCCACCAATATAGATGGTCTAGATGACCTTTCTAAAGAAATAAACATCATGATGGGGTCCATGGAGAATGGCCCCATCATGGAATGATCATGATGATCCTAGTGGGCCATTGGCCACATCTTAGGGTCCCAAATGAGATCCAAACCATTGATCGGTTGGCCTCACTTGGCCCATCTCAAAAATAGGAAAAACTACTATGATCATGCACCCACCGACCGATCTTCTTGCTCCTAGGGGTTCCTTAGCACCTTATCTTGGATTTTAATGGAGGAGATGAGAAATGGAGGGTTGAGATGAGAGATGATGGGGTAGGAAAGTGGGCCACCTTAGAATTTTGGAGAGTTTGGAGGATTTCTCATACGTATGGGGTTTTTGCTTGGATGGATTTTTTTTTAAAAAAGAGAAAGAGAGAAGGAGTTGTAAAGGGAGAGAGAGAGAGTGATGGATGGATGGAGTGATAGATGTGTGTAAGAACTTTTTGACTTTTGAGGCCCTTTTGTGTAAGAGAGGCATGGGAGGTGTAAGAGATTCTTGACTTTTGAGGCATTTTGTGTAAGAGAGGTATGGGCTTTGTAAGGAAATCTTGACTTTTGTGGTTTCTTAGGAATAGGTGAAAGGTGATGTGTACTTGACATATACTTGACATGTGATGGATTGATTGATGGGATTGATGGGACATCTCGTAGAGATTCTCTTGGGTTTCGCAACGTGTGATGTTTTCCTTGTACTGAACGTTGGCCCACATCTCTTGACCAGGGTATCACCTCGGCGCGCAGGTCGCGGCATCAGAACCGTAGCGATGGCGCGGTCGCTATGGTAATGGTCTTGGGTTGAGTCGATACGGGCTGACGACATTCGAATCAGAGTCGCACATAAATGTCGGTTAAGGGTCGAAGGTTGCCGAAATTCGACCGGTAAGACCGTGAAAGTCTACGAAACAGTACGGTCTAGGATACGGGTCTTACAATATGTTACTTGAATCATTCAAATTATGTATATTATTTAAACTACATATAAAATAAATGGCATACCAACGCATTACTATATAATCGATGTACATTAATTAATATTTACATTTTATAATTTTAACTATATATTATTGTATTATACTATATACCACTTAATATTAATTTTACTATACCATATGTGCATATATAATCACAAAAATACATTATAAATATTAATGATTGTAAATAAATACTTATCTATAACCATCAATGTATTGTACTAAACAAATAGGTAAATTTATTTTTATTATATAGTCTAAAATACTATTTACTAATATTTATTATAATAAATATATAATAATATTGTATTAATTATAGTACACTTTGAATAATTAATACACACACACACACACACACACAAAAGAAAAATATAAATGTATACATACATATATATATATATATATATATATATATATATATATATATATATATATATATATATATATATATAATATTTCAAAGTAAATAAATAATCATTAATATAACATATAAATGTAATACAAATTGTATATATGTTGATCAAATATATTATAGTATATTTTAATGTAATTATTATTACTTAATACATAGTATTTCCATACAAATATTGAAACTAACGGATGGGTTAGATTTCTCGGATGCACCACTGTGTGCCCCACCTATGATTACATGTGCACAGATTGCACATGCACCCACGAGGTACCGAAACCAGGAAACCTAGTCAATTGGGCTTGACCCAACAGAAATGTAAAAGAAACAACGATCTTTCCCACTCGCCAGTCATTCAAACGGATGCCCTTTTGTGCAGCATTGTGGCCCACCAAAATCAGGCATATGCTTAATCCAAACCGTTCAATTCATTTGAAAGATATGAACGACCAGAGTGACGGTTGATTTATCCGTTGTATTGCACGCATGCACACACAAATTCAACCACAAGTCAGGCTACAAACACACCCTATTTTCAAAAATTGAAAGTCTAGTTTTTCTTCCATGCTGGCGATTCGTGTGATGCTGAATACGCGCATCTAAGCCTCTCATTGAAAATCCATACTAGCCCTTCATACCAGGGTTTCCTTCATAGCCAAGCTAAGATTTGTAACTGCCACCGCATCTCGAACCCATTAAGTAGAACCGTTAATCACCGTCCATCTGAAGGGCCCCACATTCATCAGAGGAGCAATCTAGACTGTCCAAACTCCTCAGATCACAAGCTCAACCGTCCAATGGCAATATGCCATTACCACGAAGTCATCTTCTCCGTCTGTTTGAAAAACCCACCACTTGTACTTGGGTCCCACATGCTAATCTGAAACGTCCATCAGGTGGATGCATATGCCATAAGTCTATTAGTGTGGACCGATTAGCCTCGTGCATGTAATTAAACCCAAGCTACCCTATTTAAATTCCATCTCTCGGCTAATCTGGGGATTAGTTGTCAGATCCACTAAACCGATTTGGGAGCAGCTGTAACACCCCGTACTTTCAGTACTCGGGTGTTGCCGCATAACCTAGCTTAGTATAAACACCGGTCTAATTAAATTGAATGTCCCCATGTCCTAACCTAAACTTGAACGTAAAGACTACCACATTATCAAATAAATCTTGTATTAATTTTTTTTCTTCATACGCTAACATAGATCAAACTTTATAGATGTATTTTAATAATTTACCTGAAAATGTATGGAATAGGGTGATACGTATATATTTAACGTATATGAAATATTTTGAAAATAATATTAAATTAAATAAACATAATGAGTGGTAATTTCACGATGAATAATTGAATTACAAATAACATTAAATATCTTTTATAAATATGTAAGAAAAAATTGTTAGATATTTTAAAATCGAGTATTATTTAGCAATGTGATTTCAAATATGATATCATACTATTTTCAATTCATATCTATGTATAATATGGTGTTGTATATTATGAATAAATAGGTGATCAATAGCATGTATATGGTAGTATGTTAATATTAAAATATTATATCTATATATCTATATATATATATATATATATATATATATATATATATATGAGATTTTTAATTATTTTAATTACAAGTTATATACCAAAGTAAATGAAATCTATGTTAAGGTTAGTATTGGTTAGTAATATGGGTTGAAAACCTTACAAATGGACCCTTGGACCTTTTCAACCGTTGACTTCAGTTTTGGGGTGATCCGGTCATTGGATCTACGTAATCAACACTTAAGGATCTTGATTCAGTTGGTATAGGCCACCTGAGCCTTGGATTTACCCTACCTTTGATCAGACGTCCTAAATGGACCCACATAACTTGGTGGACAGACCAGATCCATCAGAAACAGCTCAGTGTGCCCTACCTTAGTGTGCGCGTGCACATGGGGCGCATGCACTTGCTGTGCACAGGTCCAGGGGACGTAGTTAAATCGAAATTGACTCGAGCGTCAGAGAGTTTCTCTCTCATTTTTCTCCCGCCAACAACTGCGTTTGAAAAATGCCATCAATTGCGATGGTCATGGGCCACCAACGCATGATCTAAACCGTCCATCCGGTAGAGGTTTTGGAGCCGTTTGAACCCCCAAAGAATCACACGACTGTGCGCAACCACTTTTCAAAAATGGAGGAAACGTGTGTTTCTTCCCTTTCCAAAAATGAAGAGACTCCCCCTCACAGCTGGCTTCTTTCAATCTCAGCAGTCGAGGGCGTCACTTCCTCAATACTAGGGGAGAAAAACCGCGGCTGAAACTGCTCCTCCTTGGTTATTTTAAGAAACCAGATGCTAGGATTAAATCCCAGTCTTTTATTCGAAATCTAACGGACCTGAAGGGCGTTGGAATCCCTACAAGAAGGGAAAGAAAACACCCGGATCTCCTGTTCTTGCAGCCACCAAGGGAATCCAACTGTTTCCCTCTAAACTCAAACCCACCACTCTAAACTTCCTTAAGCTTCAAAAATTCTTATCTACAAGATTTCTAGGGTCCATACGGACCATCTGAATGGAACAGATTGAAGGAAGAGTTGGTGTTTTCAAATCCACCATTAATGGCCTATGTCTTCTCCATCGCTCAAAAATGAGCCAGACTCGGTTCAGGTACGCTGTTCTCAAGCTGGATCGTGTTGATGGATTCGGCTGGATAAGAATAGAGAGAAGAAGAAAGAAAGCAGAAAAAGAAAGAAGAAAAGAGAAGAAGGAGAGAAGTAGAAGAAGAAACAGATAAGGTGCGATACACCATGCCTCAGCCGCCCATCGACGTCAACAGTGGGTCCTGATCATGAGGTGCGTTACATCTCGACCATCCATCTGGATGATCGGCCAGCAAGTCATGCCCGCGGGTAGTAGCTGCTGTATTGGCATCAACAATAACAGGATCTGTGGGCCCCCTTTAATGTATATGTTGATACCCATGACGTCCGTGCTATGCACGTGGGGCCCACCTTAATTATACGTATCCACACCGTCCAGTAGCAGGCCAAACGCTGCTGGACAGTGGGGGGACTAACATCCACCATTGAAACCTTCTCAGGCCTCTAGGCCGTTCATGAGAGGCCCACTATCTAGGTGGCCCAAAAACAGTGGGTCCCACCCTTCATATGTGTTGTATCCATACCAACCATTTTCAAAGATCATTTTATGACACTGCAAATAAGGTAGACAGATCTAAATTTCAGGTGGGCCACACATGAGATATATCCCAGTGGACCGCACTTGGTCATGCATGCAGGTGGGCTGTACTGTTTGGTGGGCTGCACCTTCACTCTGTTTAAAACTGCGGGCCACACCATCGAAAAATCTCAGTGGACAGCATCTCACGTCCAATGCAGTGGGCCTAAACCATGTGAAACCTCGCAGCTAGGCCAAGATCAGGCCATGCTATTGGGCTGAGATACGAACTGAATCATGACTTCAGCTGGCCCATGAACTGAGCTGAAATCTGGCCTTGTCTATGGGTGGATTCCTGGCTGGAATTGGGCCGCTTGTTGGGACAAGTAACTGGTGGGCCTGGTCACCCTAATGCGGGTCCAAACTCCCTCATTAATGGACCCTTACAAGCCCTACATGACTCCAATATGCAGTTAGATAAAACTTTGGGACCACTCGACTAATATAAACCAAGACTAATAGCATTAGAAAGTACTTATAATTTTTCTTATGGAATTAGTATAATTATTAGCATTAATCCCTATTACATTACCAATAGTAAATATTCGATTTTTATTACTTAAATTACTTGAGAGATTATTAGTCATTATAAGAATGACGGTTAATATCGGTGTATTTAAATACGAACTTGTGAACCATCATTATTAATATGCCAACTAATATAAATTATAACACCAACATTAATGGTTATCTTGTAATTATTAAGAATAAATTATAACTAATACACCATCTAGGGTTCAAATCCTAGAATCTAAGTTTAGGATTAAAACCTAGGATGAAGGTCCTAATCCTATACCAAAACATTAAGAGATAACCCTAGGCTACTATCTTAAAACCTAAGTAAGGTGTAAGACTTGGATCTAATTGTACATCATGATTTATGGTAGGATTTGATTTGAAGGGAACGCGCATTCCCTAGCAATGCTGATAGGCGATACAAACTATAAGGTGATGATTCTTCCCCTTGAGCTTTCCATCTTCTCATTAGCTTAAGTTATAGTTTTTATTAAAAGTTATAATTGATATCTCTCTCTTATAATCACATGTGTTAACTGTTGGAAATTGAATTGCTATATTGCTTGCTTAATGATTCATCCTGTATATTTGTTCATGCTTGTGGATTATTTGTGCATTTCTTATGGACTTTAAACTGGTACATTAGTGGGAAACCCTCACCTATAAATGTACACCCATACTTGGGATGTAACCCGATTGGTTGTGATTAAAATGGACCTTCGACTTAGTGGTTATTGAGTGGTGTTCTAAATGGATCATTGATGTGGGCCTACCATCCAGGGTTGTTGTGTCCAATGATTTTCAAGGATGGTCTTTTATCGCATGGTTTTAATACTCGCCCTATGAGGCCTATTTTGATAATTGCCCTATGTGGCTTATTTGATATCGCCCTATGTAGCCTTGTTCTGGTATTTTTCCTATATGGGTTTGATGTTTTACACCGTGCAATCATGTGGTGGTAAGCCCCATATA
Source organism: Magnolia kwangsiensis (assembly GCA_037074715.1). Lineage (NCBI taxonomy): Eukaryota > Viridiplantae > Streptophyta > Magnoliopsida > Magnoliales > Magnoliaceae > Magnolia > Magnolia kwangsiensis. Next base: position 74,453,226 of record CM073584.1, read on the forward strand.
TTATAATATGATTGGCCACTAGTCGACGGGTTTCCATTAAACATCCTAAGATAGTAGCCTCATGGGCCGGAGATGGTGGTATGGGACACTATGCTCGAGCCGTCGGCCTACGCTGGGCTCTGAGCTCCCCGTAGTGACCTTGAGCTTACCCAAAATGGCTGATTTTAACTGGACTAATAACGGTTTGGCTAATCATGCATCCATAGCTTGTTGGCGATGACGGGTGGCTAATTTTGGATGCTGTAGCACGTGCCCTTAGGATCTTCGGGGTATCGATTCGTTAGCTCCCAGACCACCGACTATCGACCCCTGTCCGACTGGATGATTTTCCCAGGTCATGAATGCATGGGCGACGAGCCCAAGTCCGGATGGATGTGCATCCCCAGGCCGATGTGCATTCATGCATCTATGCATTTAAAAAGACTGCATCATGTATTATTTTGATTGCTTTGTCATTTTATAACTATGCTTACCTAATGCGGCGGTGTATAATCTTGAGGGCAATTCACACTGAGTTGGCCACTCATCCATAAAAAATATAACCGTACAGGTGGCACAAGTGACTTAAGTGATATGCAGGTTCAGACTGATAAGGAGCCATTATAGTGGTCAAGGACATGTGATTGTACCTATCAAGGAAGCTGCGTAATCTTGCGGCTTATATTTATATACTTTATGTTATTCTCCATGTATTATATTCTTGTAAATCTTGTACTTATTAAATTCAGAGACATTGGTTTGTATAAGTCATTATGGGCAGCTTCTTGTATCTTTGAATAATAATAAAATTTTTCTTTATGTCTATTTGTCCACACTACGCTCATTTTCTTACTCTGATAAAAATAAAATAAAATAAAAATGTACACTCGAATTTGACCATCCTTTAAGGTTAACACTCGGGTTTTTGGAAAACAGGTTATGTACTCGGGTCCTGAAAACACGGGTCGTTACAGCAGCATATAAGGATCTTATTTGTCAGAAAGCCTTCCCTAAACCCCAAGAATTGGAAAGCCAAAAGAAAGTTAAGAGGGGAGAGTGGAGTGTTGTTCTTCCTATAGCTGACCTGCTGCCGCACCAGCAGGGCTCGGACCGAGTTCTGTCTGGGTTCGTTTGCATGACTCGTCTGGTTGTAAGAAGAAGAACAAGAAGAAATCAAGGAGGAAGAAAGGAAGAAAGAGAGAGGAGAGGAAGAAAAGAGAGAGAGAAAGAAAGGAAGAAGAAGAAGAAGGAAAGAACAGAGAGAGAGAGGAAGAAGCTAGGGCTATTGTCCGGTGGAATCAAGTCGACTCATTTGGAACCGAGTCTGACTAGGTCGAGTTGGGTTTGGGCCTTGATCTAGACATTGTTGGACATTCCAACAGAAAATAGGAGAAGCAGTAGAAGAATATGGAAGGGAAGGAGAGAAAGAGAAAGGAAGGAAGGAAAGGGGAGGAGAGAGAGAGAGTTGGTAGTCGAGTCAACTCGTTGTCGAGTTGAGTCCGAGTTGACTCGTCTAGATGCCTGTTGCACGTTCTAGTAACATAAAATAATAAAAGGGGTAGAAGAAGAGGAGGGATAGGAGAAAGAAAGGAGAGAGAGAGAGAGAGAGAGAGAGAGAGAGAGAGAGAGAGAGAGAGAGAGAGAGAGAGAGAGTGTGTGTCAACTCGGTGGATCGTAGTTAAATCCACGACCTGTCGTTTGGCCAAATCTGAGTTGGCAAGTTAAGCTATCAAGTCGAGGTAAATCCATACCCATTTTTAGTCATTTTGTTACTGAGTTAACTTGGTGGGTTTTCACCGAGTCCATTGTTTATAGATAGTTGGTTGCTAGCAATTTCATTAGCATTTTGACCAGGTCGCAGGCACATAAGTAACAACCAGGATTGAATCTATTGGACTTCATTCGTGCTATCTAGCAGGCCACACATAACTAGATTACTTGACCAAGATGAGGACTCACCCTTTGAGCTTCTCACTTAAATTCATTAACCATAAATGATGCCTTAATCCTTTCCATTTAGTATCTACTAAGTTACTTGATTCAGTTATTTTACTTATTATGTGAATATGTGAATATGATAATGTGCTGCGCACCTGATTCCTATATTAGACATCACTCTTTAATTATAACATGTATAAATGATTTGATGATAACATGCTATCTTTTATTGTACCTGTAATAATTAATCATATGCTACCATTTTCCTAACATGGCTTAGATCGCACCTTTGACTTACACGACTTGGATCAAACATTTTTCCAACATGGCTTCGACCGCACGTTTGCCCTACGTGGCTCAGATCGCATATTTGCCCTTGTGGCTTTGATGGGTTATTGGTGCCCTTTGTAGCTTGTTGATTATATGTCACGCCCCAAATTTAGAAATCTGAGTCATAGGAATCCCGATTATCGAATCCGATGCAAACAGCATCCGTAATATCCTATTCTCATCTTCCAGTGCCTATATGCCAGGTTTCGATCCTAGGATCCTACAAGGAGGATTTTTCAACGTATATTTATCTCGTAAGAAGCATAACCACAAGTTTGCCCAATTCACAAAAGTAACATCATGATCAATATCCACTAATATAAACTTTGAATACAATGCTAAATGGGAAATACATATATCAAAATAAAATCAAAGCTCCAGAAGACAACTGCACGCTCCAAGCTCAACGCCGATGCGACTAACGTCACCTACACGCATTTATTGTGCATAAGCTTATAGAAATCTTTGAGGGCGGTGAAAGTGTGTGCGCAAGATAAGTGCCAAGAACAAAAATACAACGTCATAATCATACTATGTTGAAAATACTAGCGAAATCATGAATCATACGATATTAGAGTAAGCAGAAATACTGACAAGTCCATGAGTCATACAATATTAGAGTACACAATAAAATCATGAATCATACGATATTAGAGTAAGCAGAAATACTGACAAGTCCATGAGTCATACAATATTAGAGTACACAATAAAAATCAGCTATGTAAATGAGTAGTCATAAAGAGTCAAGTATCAGATACCAAGGATGCAATGCAATATGTGGTGCAATTGACCATGCAGGAGTGTGAAGTCGGGATGATAGTACGTAGTATTGCAGGCTATGGGGTCTATCACAAGGGACTTCTATCCAAACTAATCACATACCTAATTTGGATAGTCAGACTCAATATGGTAAACTCCTAATCTCAGGTTAATTGCATGCCCCAACTGAAATCCTGCCAATTGTGAAGGTACACGTAACAAATAGTTGTACACCACCAGCCCGAGTGGATAATGAATGAATAAGTATGCAACTCCTACTCCACAAATCAGTATGTACATCTTTGGGATCATTACCGAGGTCTAATACACTCTACATGCAATCGCCACCCACTGGACGCACAACCATGCAAGTGGAAGTAACCTCACTATCCGCTTAGCCAATAGTTAGCCAATATCTATCCGGCAAGTCGATAGCAGACCGATTCATGAGCTGGTCAAATTCATCCTAGTTATGCCCACTACCCAAGGCAGGTAAGGCCACACCCCCTCCCAACCGACCATGACACAGTGGGAGACGCAGTCTACTGGTATACGGCCCTCATGTGCTTATATATCCACTCGGTCTCGACATTCGGGCATCTCCTGGCCTAGGAGGTTTAGAAATTTTCACCCAGGGCCATTTATGGTAGCCCAATGCTAATAACATATTTTCAATGTCCGATCTAGCCATCCACGATATGCTTATGGAGGCTACGGCCCTGATGTCGCTAGGGCGTATAGTAATTATAACAAATAATGCAAGATGCATGAGTCATATAATCCAGTCATGCATCAATCCTGCGTATACCGTGCGCTCATGCGAGATAACCTCCGCCTATAAGGGAGTCTCATAACAACCTGCCTAATGACATATGCAATGGTCAACCACATCTCATAACAAACATGCAGATGATGCCTGTGCGCATGTATCATGATGTTATGCTATCACATACTCATAATTGGTATTGACAATCAGCCTCAATAATCAGCATCGACCTCGATAATTAGAATCGACCTCGAGGATTGAAATCGGCCTAATAAAGGGCGTAAGGGAAGGTCACAATGTGGACATTTAACCATCATTGCCCATCAATGTGGACATTCAACCAACATTGCTCCCAAGCAATGACCCACATAGAGCTAAACATAAAGTGGGCCCATGGCCTCACATAAAGGCCACAATGGGCCTCATATAAGGGATACATACACATCACTATGGGCCACATCACCTGGTCCTAATACACGTCATGGTGGGCTTCATTACATGGGCCTAATATGCATCATGATGGGCCGCAACCCATAGGCCTCAAATACAACAAGCGGGCCACATCAATAGGCCGCACCAATGGACCTCATATACATAACAGGTGGGCCCTGATCATAGGCCTCAAATACATAACATGTGAGCCCTATACATGGGTATCGTATGCATCAAATGAGCCACATATCTGGGTCTCGAATACATCAAATGGGCCGCACATCATGGCCCCAATACATATTACAATGGGCCTTGCCCATAGGCCACGAATACATCACAATGGGTCTTATCCATAGGCCTTGAATACATCACAATGGGCCATGTCCATGGGCCTAATACATATCACAATGGGCCACATCAATGGGCCTATATATACATCAAGTGGGTCGCATCAATGGGCCGCACCAATGGGCCTCATACATCACATCAGGCCTCACCACTTAGGCCTGATATATACCACATATGGGCCTCAAATATACAACAGGTGGGCCCTGCACCTGAACCTCAAATACATCACATGGGCCTCAAATACATCACATCGTGCCTCGTATCTCATGTTCTTAATACACATTACAACGGGCCGCATCACATGGGCCTGACACAATACAATGGGCCTCATATATACAACAAGTGGGCCTCTCAAGGCAATGAGGCCCACAACCCAAAAATAAATGGATAATGTGTGTAACACATACATCATGGTGGACCTAGGACTAAAAAAATCAAGTCAATTTGTGTCTTGTGTGGGCCACACTATGCACAACGGTTGGGAGGTTTACCCTCCATTAAAGCATTCATAATCATTTGTTGGGCCCACCAGGCTGTGGTTCAAAAATCCAACCCATCCATTATGTGTGCCCCACTTGGTTAAGGGGTCAAACTAAGCTTCAGGTGCATCCAAATCTCATATGGACCCCAACAAGTGCTTTTATATGATCTAGCACGTCTTCACATGATTGTAGATGATGTGGGCTACCTGAGCTCTGTGCACGGTTGATTTTTGGGGACACCCCATTTTTAAAGGGGACCCATCAAATGCACGGTGTAGATAGTCGACATGCATCATGGTGGGGCTTGTGGTGGGGGCCCACTGTCCCTGCTCGTTCCAAGCAGTAGGACGCTGCTTGCTGCAACGTCCTCTGGACGCTGGCAGCAACAACGTCCAATCTTGTTGTATTTATTTATTTTTTTCTAAGGATTTTCATAGGTGGGGTCCACATAAGGATGATCCACTTAATTTGTCGGATTCTATGGCTCGTGATGGGTCTAATAAGCCTAATATTCAATATGATTTGATGCATAGAAACATTATAGTGGGCTCTAATAGATTTTAACCATAAATATCATTGTTTTCTACAACATGGCCTACTAGAGATTTGGATTGGATTCATTTTTTGACTCAATGCCTAAAATGAGCTGCAAAATTGGATGGACGATATGGATTAGATACATATATCAAGGTGGGATCCACGTCCAGTGGACTGGACGGCATGGGTAAAACACTCACGTTAAGTTGTGGTCGTGGACTTCGTGAATAAAACACTCAAGTCATGGTGGGGTCCTAGTCCATTACGAGATGGCATGGATGTAACACAAATACATCAAGTGGGTCCCACCATCCTTCACTGGACGGTGTGGATGCCAAACGTCATCAAGGCAGGCCCCACTGTCCACGTGTTGGACGGTGAGGCTAAACAACATTTACATCTGGGTGGGGTCCACATAGGTGGCCCACCAGCTCAAGACAGAGCTGATATTTATTTTCTCCCTTCATTTAGGGCCTATCCAGGAAGGACGACCAGGATACAACACGTACATGGGTGGGTCTCACCATCCAAATTTGCTGGACGGTGTGGATCTTATATCAAGGTGGGCCACGTCCATGCCTTAGTCGACCTGGTCCCCAATACATCCTCAGGTGGGCCACAAACATCATCAACATCAAAAAAAGAGAGAGAAAAAGGGAGAGAGGGAGAAAGAGAGAAGAGAGAGATCGGATGGTGGAGGGACCCCGCCACTATGGGCTCCTCTAGGATCTACAACACATACATCAAAACGGGTCCCAAAATTGTGTGAACCCTAAATAAAAATCCAAATCTAGCACCATGAACACCCACCTTTAGATCTTGGACTCCTCCTTCAACCGATGCGATCTAGAGCTTCATGGAATGCATTTCAATGGTCGAGATGAAGCTTGGAGGGGATTGGGTGGTAGGAAGATGGGCCACACTAGCTCTTCTTATGGAGAGCTTGGACATTGGACTCACATGGGGTTACTTAGATGAGAAAATGAGAGAGGGAGGCGTGGTGATGGGATGAAAAGGGATGGGTTCTCTTAACTTTTGGGAAGAAAGGAATGGGTTAAGAATGGGTTGCTTTAACCTTGGGTGAGAGAGGGATGGGTGTGATGGGATATTTACTTGACTTGTACATTAATTGATTGATGTGACGTGTCGTAGAGATTATTTCAAAATTTGCAATGTGCGGCGTTTTCCTCGAACTGAACACAGGCCCACATCTCCTGACCTGTGTATTGCCTGGGTGCATGAAACGCGATGACGACGCGGTCACACTTGTAAAAGTATCGGGTCGAGCGGACTCGTATCGACAGGATGCGACTCAAGGTCATGCGCAAACACCGATTACAGATCGCAGGTTGCTGAAATTCAACTGGGGGGACCACGAAAGCCTATGGAACAATATGGTCTAGGATACGAGCCTAACATTGTATCTGCACATCCTGTTGATTTTGAGTCATTATGCAAAGTTCGTTATGATTTTCGGGTGGAGTTGAAGTTCTCCTATCGTTTTTTAGCCATCTTGTGGAGTTCATACGATTTTCGAATAATGTCGAGGTTCCTATGTTGGTACTCTCTTCATCTTGTGGTGTTCAGTCGTACCATGATTTTTGTGTGGAGTTGAACTTCGTTTATCGATTTCCTAGCCATCTTGCGGAGTTCACGTATGATGCAATTCCTGGGTGAAGTAGAGGTTTTAAGGTTGATTTTCTATTTACCTTATATATCTCGTTTGAAACATGATTTTCGGGTGGAGTTAAAGTTTGTTTATCAATTTTCTAGTGATCTTGTACAATGTGATTTCAAATGCAATAGAAAGTCCTATGATCGATTATTTGACTATCTAGATGTATTCCTTTATATTACGATTGCCAATATATTGTACTTATGATGAGATTCTATTAATTGGTTAATTTTTTAGTATATAATCATGATTATGAAATGCCCTGTTAAATATATCTAATTTCATGACTTGCAATCTATATTGGCTTATGAATGATGAGTGCGCAACCTTAGAGGGTGCTCCTCACTGCGATAGCCATTGACGTTATCAAACCGTAAAAGTTGATGCAGGTATAGGGTGAGCCAATGTTGTTCACTAGGTTGCTGGAGCAAATCGGGTAGCTAGGGGGCTAGGTAGGGTCCTTGCGGCCCATTTTGAGCTCCACCACTAGTTGATAGATTCCCATTTCTACTTATATGAACTTTGTTATTTGGGATTGTATAAGTCCTGTATGGGCGCTACATTTAAAGTTTCATTATGGTCAGAATGTTTTAATTTAATGCATGGTTTACTCTAGCTTTGTTGCTGTTAACTCTGATTAATGATAAGCGGTTCAAATTTACACTGGATTTTATAGGCTAAAACCTGGGTCTTCCTTCTTTAGATGAGAAGTGTCCTTAAGGCAGACTGATTAAAGGAAGTCAAAATCTAGAGAAGATCAGCAAAAAAAGAAATAATACTTTGGATTTTTCATGCGCTTGCTGTCTCTTTAATACCAAGGATCTTCGATGGCATCGAATCTAATTCGATGTCATCAGATACAAAATCATAATGGCATCAAAGTCGGGTTCGATGACCATTGGAAATAACCAAAGTACTTTCCCAATATTCAATGTGTCACATTTCAGAGTGTCTTCGATGACATCAAGACTGGTTCAATGTCATCGAATATGCCAAATCTTTGAAAGTTTTTGAATTTTTACTCTTCTTTGACATACATAATGGGCAATGGTTAGTACTATGAAATATGACTATTTTGCATATGTACATTTAACCAAAGCCAAACAACTTTTATGTTCTCCTTTTTCAAAAAGAGAGAACCTTAGTTTTCAGATGTGCCAATCTCCCTCATTTTTCCTGTGCATTCCATCAAATTGCACATTTTTCAATAGATTTTTAGAGATCACCAAATCTATTTGCATCAAGAGGCTTTGTTAGGATGTGTCTCTCAGTAGACACATAATCTAGCACCATGATTTTGTATATGTACATTTAACTAAAGCCAAACAACTTTTATGTTCTCCTTTTTCAAAAAGAGAGAACCTTAGTTTTCAGATGTGCTAATCTCCCTCATTTTGCCTATGCATTCCATCAAATTGCACATTTTCCAATAGATTTTTAGAGATCACCAAATCTATTTGCATTAAGAGGCTTTGTTAGGATGTCAAAAAGTTCTCTCTGTAGACACATAATCTAGCACCATGATTTTGTCTTCATCAAGCTCTCAGATAAAGTGGTGTCGGATGTCAATATGCTTAGTCCTTGAGTTTTGAACTGGATTTTTTAAAATATTGATGAATCGTGTTATCACAGAAAAGAATCATTGTGATTGTTCAGTCCCATAATCCAGCAACATTTGTTTCATCCATAGACGTTGTGCACAACAACTGCCTGTTACGATGCATTCAGCCTTGACAGTGAACAAGGATATCTAGTTTTGTTTCTTGCTTTACCAAGATACCAAACAATTTCCAATGTAGAAGCAACCACCACTGGTTGATTTGCGATCATGTATATTTCCAGCCCAATCGGCATCGGAGTACCTAACAATGGCAGTAGATGTTTCAAATGGGTACCACAAACTAAAGGTGGTTGTTCCAGCCACATACTTGACGATCCTTTTAACAGCTAATAAGTGTGATTCCTTTGGATCTGCCTGATATCGTGCAATGCACCGACACTAAAAGATATATCCGAACAACTGGCTGTGAGATACAATAAGCTTCCTATCATGTTGCAGTACAAATGTTGATCCACACTCATGCCATTTGTATCTTTGGAGAGTTTGAGAGTGGTACTCATAGGGGTATGATAAGTACGTCCAGATTCAAGTCCAAATCTTTTCACTAAATCTTTTGCATACTTAGATTAACATACAAATATCCCATTGTGTATTTGCTTCACTTGTAGTCTCAAAAAGAAATTTAACTTGCTAACCAAGCTCATTTCGAATTCAGATTTCATGAGTTCGGCAAAGCTATGAGCAATCTCTTCACATGTAGATCCAAAGACTATATCATCTACATAGATCTGAGTAATAAGCAATGAATTCTGTCTTTTGTGTGAATAGTGTTTTATCGACACTACCCCTACAGAATTTATGGTACAAAAGAAATTGCGTCAAACGTTCATACCATGCACGAGGTGCTTGTTTAAGGCCATAAAGAGCTATGCTCAACCAATAGACATGTTGTGGATACTTGGGGGTCTGAAAATCCCTTACATTGTTTTACATATACTTCTTCCTCAAGTACTCCATTGAGAACTGCACTTTTGTCATCCATTTGAAGCAATTTAAACTTTAAAGCACACATAATAGACAAGAGGATCCTAATAGATTTTAGGCGAGCTACATGGGAAAATGTTTCATCAAAATCAATGCCCTCTATCTGTGAATATTCTTGTGCTACTAGTCTTCCCTTATTTCTAATCACATTGCCAGACTCATCGGATTTATTTTTGAAGATTCATTTGGTTCCAATGATATTTGTATCAAGTGGCCTAGGAACCAGTTCCCACACCTCATTTCTCCTAAATCGTTGAAGCTCTTCTTGAAGAGCTTTCGCAATATTTTTGGGCTCAATCTTTGAGGTGAAGCAGAAATGGTTGTAAATGCTTTCTATTTGACGTTGAGTTCTTACACTATCATTAGATCTCCAATGATTTGATTGAGGGGATGATCCTTAATGATGGGTATGTTAGTTGACGGTTGAGGCTCATTAGAGGAGGAGATTTTGTTATTTGATTTACCTAGGATGCATGAATCCACATCGTCCTCTACGTCATTCGAAGGACTTTCTTCTTCATGAGGTTGGTCATCAACAACCACATTAACAGATTCTTGAATGGTGAGAGTCTTTAGATTATACACCCTATAAGCACGACTATTTAGGGCATACCCTAGAAAAATGCCGTCGTCACTTTTATATTCAAATTTTCCTAGTTGTTCTCTGTCTTTGATGATATAACATTTGCTACCAAAGACACGGAAGTATTTCACTTTAGGTTGTTTTCCATACCATAGTTCATATGGAGTCTTGTTTAAACCTGCTCTCAAATATAATCTATTTATTATTTAGTAGGCAGTATTGACTGCTTCGGCCAGGAAGATTTTGTCCATATCCTTTCCTCTTAGCATAACTGACCCCATTTCTTGCAGTACTCAGTTTTTTCTTTCAACAACTCCATTTGCTGTGGAGTTTTTGGGGCTTAGAACTCATGTTGAATCCCATTCTCATCACAATATTTTTGAAATTGATCATTTTCAAACTCACCACCATGATCACTCCTGATTCAGTTTATGCAGTATCCTTTCTCATTTTGGAGTCGCTTTACCATAATTACAAATTCATCAAAAGCATCAAATTTTTCTTGAAGGAAAGCAACCTAAGTAAATCAGGAATAATCATCCATTACCATAAAAAAAAAAATCTTTTTCTACCAAGGCTTTTAACTTTGGTGGGGCCTACTAAGTCCATGTGTAGCAAGTTTAGTGGCTTTGATGTTATTATGGTGGTTGTCTTTTTGTGTGAAACTTTTATCTGTTTTCCCTTAAGATAGTCACCACATACAATATTTTCTTCTTTCCTAATCTTGGGAAGTCCTCTCACCAAATTTCTTGAACTTAGCTTGGCTAAGTTTTGATAGTGGACATGTCCCAGCCTTTGGTGCCATAGTTTAGATTCGTTCTTCGTAGCCATATGAAACTTTGTGGATACTATATTCTCCCTACTACTCTCGATAACGTATTAGGTTTTCTTTTATGGTCTACGATTCTACACACATCTTTTGAAAAAGTGACCAGGTATTCTTTGTCACAGATTTGAGAAATACTAAGGATATTATGTTTTAAACCTTCCACACAAAGAACATTTTTTATTTTAGGGAGTCCTGGGCTGACTATAGTTCCTTGCCCAATTATTTTGGCGGAGCTCCCATCTCCATATGAGACTGATCCACCATTAAATTCTGAATAATTTTAAAAGTGAGTTTGGTCACCAATCATGTGTCTGGAGCACCCACTGTCAAGATACCACTTCAAACTATTGCCAGCCTTAAGAGCAGTATGAATTACTTGGCAATTTTTTTGACTGTTTTTACTTTTGATAATACCCAATAGTTTAAGAGTTTCAGTGTACAGTTTATTTTGAGTATTTGTAGTGTTATCCTTTACTCCCTCTAGTTCCACACTATTGACCATAGTTTCTCACCTTTAGTTAAGATCACTATCTAGGCAGTTAAACCCTTAGGATAGACCTGCTCTGATACTAATTGAAATTGTGGTATAAACTACTATAGTAGAAGTAGGAATAGGTCAAAGTGTCCTAGAGGGGGGTGAATAGGACATTATAAAATTTTATGCCAATTTAAAATCCTATTAACTTAATATTGATCTAATATGTGACCATCAAGATATACTCATTTCAACTCTAATGGCTTCCAAGCTAAGTAGAGGATCCAATCACAAGACTGCTTAATATTTAACAAGATATAACAGTTAATTTATGATGGATGAACTACGTGAAAGTGTGTGAGATGTGATCTTATCAGTTCTTAGATAATCATATTATCATGCTTCATGTGAGCATTCAAAGTAAACACAGTAAAAGAATATGCAAATGGCAATCTCAAACACAGTTGTTTATAATGGTTCGGCTATGTGCGTACTCTACTCCCGGCAGATGCACTCAACCCTTAAGTCTACTGAATTTCACTAACGGAAGTTTCAAATCAGGTTCACCTCTAACCTTTACAACCTATACAAGGTTGACTCTAGGACCTACACAAGGTACCTAAACATGCCTACATAAGGCAAACAGTCTTACATAAGGACATGATAGTTTATGCCCTACACAAGAGTAAAGGCCCTACACAAAACACCTAAGTTTTAGGGCACGCAGGCCAAGGATCCATATAAGGAACCTGGGTTTTAGGCCACATAAGCCAAGGATCCACACAAGGAACCTAGTTCAGACCACACAGGTTAAGGATCCACGTAAGGACCCTAGTTTAGGCCACACAGGCCAATGATCCACATAAGGAACCTGATTTAGGTCACACAGGCCAAGGGCCTACACAAAGGACCTAAGTTTATACCCTACACAAGAGCAAGTGTCCTACACTAAGCACCTAAACGTACTCTCCCATCGGAGGCCTTAAATGAGGGCTTGAAGGGTTTGATATGCACCAATGATCCAATCCTACGCAAGGAATGATCAATAGGATCTCTGGACTCTAATGACTTACAGATAAGTAGATGAGCCCTGTTTTGCACGTTGATAAAGATATACTCCGTTGATGATGGAGATTCTTTAGCTCTCTTAATCCGCAACATTGATGATGTTCCAATGTAAGGCGAAGGGTTGGGTCAAGGTAATGTTGGAATCTGCTCTAATAAATGTTAGTTATTGAAGAGTCGGAGTGATTCCAAGGTGTTTAAGCATTTAAGGGATCCTAGCTCAATGATTTGCCATTAAGTTGGTGGCTAGATGATCCTTAAATGAGGAAGTCCATTCACCAATTCACTTTATTGAATATCAATGATGAGGGTAGATGAACTCCTATGAGAAAAAGGACTTAGGGTTGGTGATATGTAATAACTCTCTCAAAGCTATCTCTTTTTTTCTCAATGTAGCAACTAAGAACAAGCTTTCTGACTGAGTTCGATGCCATCGAACGTATACTTTCGATGATATCGAATATCATTTTGATGATACGAACTCAACTAAAAAATATTGCTGGAACTTTTTAACAGGAGATCGATGACATCGAACCTTCTTCGATGACATCAAAATTTTAACTCCAATGACATCAAATTACAGTTTGATTCCTCGACGTTCTATGTGATATTACACAAGAGCTTGCTGTACACTTCTAAGCCTCTCTTTGATGTCATCGATCTAGTTTTAATGTCATCGACGTTTGAATTTCAATGTCATCGAGGCTATCTCGATTCCTCGAACATTTCCATTTGATTTTTCCTTTCAAGCTTGCTGGACCAGCCTTGTCCAATTTCAATGTCATCAAGGCTCCCTTGATGTCATCGAAGTTTGAATATCGATGACATCGAGGCAAGTTTCGATTCCTCGAACTTTTCAGTTGATTTTCCTTTGAAGCTTGCTGGACACAAACTTGTCCATTAGATGTCATTGAATTTTGAATTTCAATGACATTGAAGATTATTCGATTGCTCGAGCAAAGTCAGAATATTTTCCAAGAAGTTTTGTTGGACAATGCTCTAAGTTCTTCGATATCATCGACTCGCCTTCGATGTCATCGATTACTGATGTTCGATGTCATCGAAGGTATGTTCGATGTCATTGAAGGTATGTTCGATTCATCAAATATTCTATCCAAATATTATGTGGTTGCTGGACATAGAAGGTCTCAATTTAATGTCATCGAAGCCTGTTTGACGTCATCGAAAATGAGTGTTTGATGTTATCGACGTAAGCTCGCTATCATCGGACTAAGCAGGAAACTTAGAAAATTTTCCTATTCAAAAATAAGTTTTCAGACTTTTAACTCATATATTGTTCTAAGGCTTTTAAGGATTTATTTACTTAGGTGTTTTGGGACATGGGATGTGAGGCTAAATTTACCTTTGATGATCTTGAAACACACATCCAGTTGAGGCAGTAGCTTGTATGATCTTCATATGAAGATCATTTGACTCACCGACTCAACCCTTACGCTAATCGACAAACTAAGGTACTTTCAATCTCTACCATAGTATGATTGGTAGTCTCTTATATTTAACAACTAACAAGCCTAATATCTCTTTCAGTGTAGGCATATGTGTCAGATATCAATCTAACCCTAAATAATCTGGCTGCTGTAAAAAGAATAATTAGATATGTTATCAGTACTATTAATTTGGGTTTATGGTATCCACATGATACATCCTTACAAATTGTTGGATATATTAATGCTGATTGGGTAGGTAATGTGGATAATAAAAAATCCACAAGTGGTAGATGTTTTGACATCGGAAATTGTCTTGTCTCTTGGATGAGCAAAAAGAAAAACTCAGTATCATTATCCACTGCTGAAGCTGAATATATTGCCGTAGGAAATACATGCATGCAATTAGTGTGGATGAAAAGGATGTTAGCGGACTATGGTATTGATCAAGAAACAATGCATTTATACTACAATAATACTAGTGCGATAATTATATCCAAAAATCCTATTCAACATTCTAGTACTAAGCACATTGATATTCGATATCACTATATCATAGAATTGGTTGAAAGGAAGTTAGTTATAGTTGAATATATTAATACTGAAAAGCAGCTTGTAAACATTCTGACAAAACCTCTTGATAGTGTCAGATTTTTTAATTAAAAAAAATGATATTGGTTTATACAGTGTTTCTTAATTAATTAATCTATATTATAATTTATTGTTTTACATTTTTTCTTTAATAGAATAATGTTTATTCATATCAATGTTTTAAAATTATAAAATTTAAATTTTTTGGCCAACCCTATGCTGATTGCTCGATTTGGCCAGCTGAGGACATACTTGGGCTAGTCGAACCGTGCGCATTTGGGATTTATTGGGGATTTTTTTTTTAAATCCCTCATTTCCATACTCATCTTCTTTGGTCCGTCGGTGGTTCCTTTGGCCAACCCATCACTCTAGTGTCCTTATAAGTGAATATTTTTGAGTTTTCTTCTAGATTTAAGTTCCTTGTTATGCAGTATTGTAGATTTCATCATCTTTCTTGAATCTAGAGCCCTATTTTATTGGGTTTTTGGTAGAAATCTAATCTAGATAGTTTCCTTCTACTTGTTGGTATTTCATTTGCAATATCTAGTCATTTTATATCATGAAAACTCATACTAAGTGTACTGTGCGACGTCCCCAGACCGGTTCTTCCTCTCGATTCACTAATCAAGTTGTGCGCTCTATCTGTTTGTCAAAAAATGATCTAAAAAATGTGCAGGATTTTCATACCCGTAATATTATCATTGATCACACCGTTAATATAAATCATATCACCCGATTTGGCCTTGTTGAAATCCTATCCGCGGTAGGATGGGAAAAGATTTTTGCGTTGGGTGGTGCATCCTATCGGTCTATCGCAAGAGGGATGTTTGCATCCATAGATACCGTGTCTTCAGAACAATTAATATTTTCCATTCAATTTGTGGAAGACACTGTCACCATTAACCCCTCCATCATATTATCAATCTTAGATATTGATATGGTAAAAGACGAAATCTCTATTCCACCAATCTTTGAAGATATGTACCCAACGGAAAGAGATTCTCTCACTAAAGAGTTACACAGTTTTGATGCACCCTGTCGTAACTGTAACTTACTCTCCACGTTCAATCTTCTTCCAAAATACTATGTCCTACATCGTATTTTCACTTCGAATGTTTATCCTTGTGGTAGGAGTAAGACTGACCTTACTCCTTATATGATGCATATCATTCATTCAATCGTTTTTGGTACCCGTATCTGTCTTCCATCTTTGATCAACTATTAGATTGTCCAGTACTATCTTCATTCTCATCATGGCTTTATTCCTTTTGCATATCTCATGACTTGCATTGCATTGCGCTATAATGTTCAAATCCCTGCAACTGAAGTACTAGAGTCTAAGCTCCCATTTGGTAATGCTAATCTCAATATGATGCAACTTGATCTAAGGACTGAGGAGTGAGGTGATCAGGAAGGTGTTCCTGAAGAAGATGTTAATATGGATGATATCTTTGTAGATATGGAAGAGTCTGATGATACCAATTACTCTGATTTTTAGCCCCTCAATCTTAGAGAGGTTGGACAATTTAGAGAAGAAGATGGACGACCTGCATGTTTCTCAGGAAACATTATTCTAGACTCAGAAACAATAGATAAAGTAGATGAAAAAGTACTCTTGAGGATTAATGACCCTGACATGCCAGCACCATCCTCCTCTAGTTTTGACTGATCTATTTTCTTAAACTCTTGGCCTGTAATAACTTTAAGCATATATATATATATATATATATATATATATATATATATATATATATATATATATATATATATATATATATATACTCTTGCTGACATATATCTGGATACTATGTTATGCTTACTTTATGCAACTTAATCCTTATGTTATTTGCTCCTTATTCCTATATCCTATTGTGCTTTATTGATTGCTTCTTCCTTTGTTAACTTCTGACAAAAAAGGGGAGAAATATATATATTTGGATATGATCATGATCATCTCACGTTTATGAGCACACACATTTGCATGCACTCTATGAACTATATTTTTGCAGATATTACTATGTGCTCAGGGGATGTGATACAAATGCATGATCTCAAAGGGAGTAACAAGATTCAATGTGTCGACTCAAATGATTTGTGTTGTTTGAGATGTTGAAATAGGTTGTGTTGAGTTGTATTTTTGTATAAGTGATTTTTGTCACAAATTTGACAAAGGGGGAGATTGTAATTTCTTACACTTAAAGCACATTTTAGTTTGTCAAATTACACAGTCTGATTATAATCGTAAGCTCGACTGAAGACAAGTTATTAACTCATTCAAGCATGTGGAAAGAAGACTCAACATCTCAAAGCAAGATCATTCATGGTTCGAAGTTTAGAACACTTTGTATGAGTCAACCTACAGGTGGTATAAACCTAGTTTGACCATAGGTTAGGTGTATTTCACTCATGCATATTTAGAATCATATTTCATGTTATTTAAATACACTCAAGTTAGGCCAGCCCGACGTCTGGTTCGGCTACCCTAACTATTTGGACCAACTCTACAAGATTTGGTTAAAAAGATAGATCTCAAAAGATCTTTTTGGCAGTAGGTTCGGCTAGCCCAAGGTGGGTTCAGTCAAGTTTCTAGCAATGGAACAAAAATCAGATTTTGGACTAGTTAGGCCAACTGAACCTCCTGCTCGGTCAACTGAACCTGGTGTTCAGCTAGCCAAACTTGGGCTTGGGCCGGCCAAAGTTTGGAAAGATTTTATCCTGCGATATCCGAGTTCCGTTGGAACGTAATCTTTGAAGTTTGGCTAGCTAAACCGATTCTCGGGCCAGCCAAACTACACAGATTCTTGGCTATAAATAGAGGCTTTCTCTTACTCTTTAAACAATGGAAAATTCATAGTTTCATATTGTGTTATAAAGAAAGATTCTTTAAGCCTCCTCAAGCTATTTATGTTATAATTCTTATTTTTATTAGCTTATTCTATTCTCCTTCTCAAAGTTAGATTAAACTGTTTTTGATAGAGTAATCCATACTCTACTTTAAGAAAAGGGAGAATCGAATCTGTAATAGTAGGGTTTCATTCATTTTATTGAAAATCTATTAGATCCCTTTATATTTTTTTAGGTTGAACTCATACAAAAACTTTATCAATATCTTAAGAAGAAGATCACTGCATTCAATCTACAACTACGACTTCAACTCGCCAAATCGAAGATAAGTACTGTCTTTTAAATTATTTCAGTTTGTGTTCTTCTGAGATAGCCTAGAAATCTCAGCGGGTTTGTTTGTGGTGACCTCGTAAAATCACAAAGTGGGTTTGCTTGTGATAGCCCGTGAAAATTGTAATAATTAGGTTGTTAAGCTGACCCTGGAAAACTTTGAAATAGTGAAAGTCAAAATTACGAGTATAGTAATTTTGGGAGTGGAGTAGGTTGCATTGAGGCGCCGAACCACTATAACTCGTTTGTGCATTGTGGTGATTGAATATTATTATTTGTGATATTATTGTGATTTATTTTTCATTGCAATATTTTGATATTTTGATTTCATAGACATTGTGAAATAAGATTGTCCAACCTAAATCTTTTAGGCGTAAGGCTGTCCTCTGAACTATTTGATATCAAGAATTCAATACTTTGTAAAATTGTATTCAATTGATTTATTATTCTGCATTGTATTGAAAGATTTGACATTTTCCTATTCACCCCCCCTCCAGGACATCTATAGCTCATCCTTTCATTCAATGCTACCAAAGGGAGGTTCGCCGCGACCTAAGGAAGACAAAAACTTAAGATGGAAATTGAACAAATTCGGCTACAATCGAGAGGAAATTCAGTGTGACCAAAGGTATGTTCGGCTACAACCAAAGGTCACTCTTGGTGAGATTGAAGCGTAACAAAGTGCATAACTTTAAAGTCGGTTCCAAGTTGGTGTGGATTTTTCATATATAAAGGGGTGATTTTAGCTTTCTTAGGTATGAATGAGGGTAAAAAAGATAAAGAAAGGAGTTCTGGATCTTTTATGGAGTCATTCGTCTTCTTTAATCCTTTAGTTCTATTTCGGTTTTGATATTTTTCTTTTGAGTTTTATTTCAATCATGTCTTTCATTGGCTAATCTCTTTGTTAGGGATAATGTAAGACCCGTATCCTAGCCCATACTGTTCTGTAGGCTTCTGTGGTCGTCCCGGTCAAATTTCTATAATCCACGATCTGGAATCAGCAGTTGCACGCAACCTTGAGTTGTATCCCGTATTCTAGAGTCGGCTTAACCCGAGACTTGTACCATAGTGACTGCGTCATCGCCGCGTATTATACACCAAGGCGATACCTTAGCCAGGAGATGTGAACCCGAGTCCAATTCGAGGAAAATGCTGCGTATTGCAAAACCCAAGAGAATCTCTACAACATGTCCCATCAATCAAGTGCACATCAATCACCTCATGTCAAGTACAAGAGCAACCTCAAAATCAACTCTCTCTCTTACACACCCATACATGTCAAGTACATACCCATCACCCATCGCTCACTCCCCATCACTCCATCACTCACACCCATCCCTCTCTCTCCTTACATCACCTCTCTCTCTCTCTCATTCTCCTAAACAACCCAAGCACCCAACGTCCATGACTTTCATGGAGAAAGCTTTGTGTGGCCCACTCCCTACCACTCTATCCAACCATCCAAAATTAATCTCAACCATTGAAGTTTGTCCATTGGAGCTCTAGGATGCTTTGGCGGAAGAAGGAGAAGATCATAGGTGGGTGTTCTATAGGTTTAGATTTCATGTTTTGATGATGGGCCAAGTGGAGCTTACCGATTGATGGTATGGATCTCACTTTGGACACTAGATATGGCCGATGTCCCACTATGATTCTCATGATCATTCCATGATGGGGCCATTCTCCAAGGACCCCATCATGATTTTTATTTTTCTAAGTTTGAAAGAGGTCATCTAAGCCTTCCATTTTGGTGGAAAAGGAATCTCCACCATTGATTTTTGATTTAGTGGGCCCACATGTATTGGGACTCACTTGATGTATGATTGAATGCATGGAAGGGAGGGCCCATAGTGTGGGGGTCCCTCCATCGCACGTCTCTCTCTCTCTCTCTCTCTCTCTCTCTCTCTCTCTCTCCCTCTCTCTTTCATTTTTTTTGTGATGATGTGGCCATGTAGCCCACTCGAATGGACCCCACCATGAAGCATGTATTTTATCCAAGCCATCTATAGGTGGGGTTTAACTTGAAAATGTGTTGTAACCAAACCATCCAATGTCTAGGGACGCTGGACACGGCCACACAGTGAAGTGTGAAATGACAGTGTGGTGTACTGATCAAGTAAACAAAAATATCAGTTTGATTTAAAACTTTGGGTGGACTTCTCATGCCGGCCCCACCTTGATGTATAAATCAAATCCACGCCGTCCATCTTATTTCTCAGCCCATTTTAGGATTTCAGTCGAAAAATGAAGCTAATCTGATTTTCTGGCGGGCCATAGCTTAGAAAATAGTGATTTTTATCATTTAAATCAGTTAGGGCCCATCTTGATGTTTCTACAAGCCAAAACATGCTAAATATTAAGATTTTTTAGTTCGTCTTGAGTCCCAGAATCTAATGGGTGGAGTGGATCCACCTGATGCGGGCCCCACCTAGGAAAATCCATAAGAAGAAAATAATAAAAAATAAAAACATGCAGCAGGCGTTGTTGCTGCTACATGTCCAGAGGACGCTGCAGTAGTGTCCTACTGTTGCGTTACTCAAGGGGTAGGGACGTTGGTCCCAACCATGGCCCCCACTATGATGTGTGTAGAACATCAACACCATGCATTGATGGGGCCCCTTCTAGTTATGGGCCACCCGAAAAATCAGCCGTGTAGCGAGCTCAAGTGGTCCACGCCATAGAAACAATGAGGGACTGAACGTCTACCATTGAAACCCTTTTTGGGTCCCAAAAGTTTTGGATAAATATGAAATTTGTTTTTTGCTCTTTGTTTAGGTCTGTGTGACCTTATTAACATACTGGATGGAAGATAAATCTTATGTTAGGCCCCATGTGGGACCACCTGATGAGATAGCAGATTGGCTGGTGAGCGTTGACAGCAGTTACACTGCTACTATCATGACATCAGCAAGTTCTGTGGGTCTTGCCTGTATTGACATCAACAGGGTTTGTGGGACCCACATATGGTATGTCTTATATCCAAACTGTTCATTTATTGAACGGTGTGGGCCAGCAGCCCTCCTAGCTGATGTGGGTCCCATATAATGTATGTGTTACATCCAAAACACCCATCTGCACGGACATCAGAAGTTCTGTAGACCTCATCATGAGGTATGTGTATTACATTCAAACCAGCCATCTGTTTATCCACACCGTCTAGATTATTCTGGACGGTGATGGATAAAGTTTTGATGGTGCTAGACAATGTTTGGATGGTGTTGATTTACCTGGATAATGTTTGGACAGTGCTGATCATCATTATTGGGCCATGTGCCCCATAAAATGATAGTGTACAGTGATATACATGTTACACCTACAACTGTTGAAATGATTTTTGGTGCGGCCCATGTGATGAGGCCCACCTTGATGTATATGTGGCCATCCATGAGGCTCGCCTTGATTGAATGTATTCTTTATCAGCCATCCATCTGACAGGCTATGTGGGGCCCACTGTGATACATTTGTGATCCACACCGTCCAACTATCAGATGGACTACACAGTAGAAAACAATGGTGAATTGAATAGCTACCCTTGAAACCCTCTTCGGAGTATAGAAGTTTTGGATCGGTATGATAATTATTTTATCCTTGCCGTCTATCATTTTTCGGGCCCACCAGAGGCATGTGTTTTATTAGGCCCACCTATTATTATTTAAAGCCCATGAGATATGGCCCATGTGATATATTTGAGGCCCATATGATGGGAGCCACCTGCTTGAATCGGAGGCACATGGGCAAGGCCCATTGAGATGTATTCGAGGCCTATGGGCAAGGCCCATTGTGATATGTATTGGCCTATAGGCAAGGCCCATTGTGATATGAATTAGGCCCATGGGCAAGGGCCATTGTGATATGTATTAGGCCATGATGCGTGGCCCATTTGATATATTTGAGACCTAGATATGTGGCCCATTTGTGCGAGGCCCAATGGTGCGACCCATGAGATGCGGCCCACTTGATGTATTTGTGGCCCATTTGTGGGAGGCCCGTTCGTGCGGCCCATGTAATGCGGCCCACTTGATGTATTTATGGCCCATTTGTGCGAGGCCCATTGGTGCGGCCCATGTAATGCAGCCCACTTGATGTATTTATAGCCCATTTATGCGGGGCCCATTGGTGCGGCCCATGTAATGCGGCCCACTTGATGTATTTATGGCTCAAGATCGTTCAAATGAGCCCAATATGTAACATATTTGGTGTGTAAAAACATCAGATAAGATTTTTAATAGTAAAACCATAATTTTCTAAGCTATGACCCACCAGGAAAAATCAGATTAACTTCATATATTGGCTCAACACCTAAAATGAGCTGAAGAATGGGATGGACGACGTGAATTGAATTCATATATCAAGGTGGGGCCTAGATGAGTAGCGCACCAAAAGCTTATTGAATCAAGCTGATATATATATATATATATATATATATATATATATTATTTTGGTTAGCCGATCAGGACGCCACACGGCAGTTCATAGTTCACACGTCCAGCGTCCTTGGACGCTGGACGGTTGCATACAACACATATAAAGGTGGGCCCCACCTTCAGACGTGTTATCCAGGTGGGCCACCATATGTATGGATGGTGTGGATAAGACATCCACCAAGGTGGGGTCCATCCGGGCGGCCACACAACCATATCATCACTCAAAAATGATAGAGAGAGAGAGAGAAGCACCCACCTTAGATCTTGGATTTCTTCTTCCACCAATGTGATCTAGAGCTCCAAGGGAACAAGATTCAATGGTTGACATTGATTTTGGAGGGTTGGATTTGGGGGTGGAGAGTTTGCAAAGGGTTGGAAATGGAGAGCTTTCATGGACGTTGGAAGCTCTCTTACTAGGAAAATAAGAAAGAAAGAGGGAGGGAGAGAGATAAGAGAGAGAGAGAGAGAAAGTAATTAATTCATGTAAGGCCATAAATGCTAGGGTTGACTCATGGGGAAAATAAATGTTGTAATTGCTTGTAAGCATTTATTACTTGGCATGGGGTGATGACATCACCACATGATAACCTAGGAAATAGTGTCATTGTGACATGTGGGTCCTACAAATGTGCAGCCAACAACTATTATAGTGCGCGAGTTACATCTCATGATCTAAGCGTCGCATTGACGCACGAGACGAGGTGTTGGAACCGAGGCGACGACGAGGTCGCAATGGCATAGGTCTCGAGTTGAGTCGGCTCAGGTTTACAGGGTGTGATTCAAAAGCGCACACAAATGCTATCTATGTGTCGTGGGTCCCCAGAATTTGACCAGAAGGACCGTGGGATCCTATGGAACAGCACAGGCTAGGATACGGGTTGACCTCATAGTATGATAGGAAGTTTACTTTATTTAACTGCGAGTTGACCTAATATTGCTTTTAGCATTAGAATTTGTGCAAGATATTAATCAGACCCTAAAGAGTCCTACTTAATTGGTGTTAAGTAAATTTTGCGATATGTCTCTAGTTCAGCTTATCTTGGTCTCCGGTATCCATATAATACTAGTGTACAATTAGGTGGTTACACAGATGCTAATTGGGCTAGTGACATTGATGATCGTAAATTGACCAACGGTGGTTATTTTCATGTCGAAAACTATCTAATTTTCGGGCTAAGTAAGAAAGAAAGTTCTGTATCGCTCTCCACTGCTGAGGCTGAATATATTATTGTAGGTAATGCATGCACTCAACTAGTATGGATGAAGAGAATGCTAAGCAATTATAGAATTGTGCAAGAATCTATGATGTTATATTGTGATAACTCAAGCGTAATTAATATTTTCAAAAATCTCATTCAGTATTCATGAACCAAGCACATTGACATTATGTATCATTATATTCATGAATTGGAGGAAGAAAAGATAATTTCATTAGAATATATTCAAACTGAGATGAGCACTTTTATGGCTCGCATTATGCATGCAGTTGCATCTGGCATCCATATATGTCTTCCTTCTCTTATCTATCATCATATTGTTCAGTTTCGTCTCTATCCTGGTCTTAACGATATTCCATTCACTTATCTTATGACTGCCTTAGCTAATCATACTTTGATAACTATGCCTGTTAGAGAAGGTTCTATTAATCTCCATCCATTTAACAATTCTAATATTAACAAGATGAACCTAGACTTGACACCTAGTCAAGTTGATGGGATGCTGGAGGAGATGAAGAAGCTGAAGGAGCTAATGCTTTTCCTCAAGAAGACATTAATGTGGATGATTTATTTGATGAACTTGAATCAGATTCTGAGGCTAACCCTGATTATCTAAAAAGGCCGAGCAATATGTCCTAGAGGGGGGGTGAATAGGACTACACCAAATTTAAAAATTAACAGCAAAATTTAAACAAATTAAATAAAGATAGCACATAAACAATCTCACAATACTGAAATTAAATAAAACCTCAAATGTACGAGTATTGAGAGATTGATACAGATGATGTTCTAAGGACAACCTTACACTAAAAACCAACGGTTTATGGCAGGACAACCTGATTCCTAAAAAGGTTTATGTATCAAAAACTCAAACTGATATAGAGGAATAAAGAAATAAATAGCAAGGAAATAAATCTAACTTATTACAACATTCCCACGCTTGTATAAAAGAAATTACAACATTCTCCACAAATGCAAAAAGAGAAATTACAACCATCCACAAAAAGAAATAAACATTCAATCCACAAGACCAGAAATTATAGTGGTTCGCTTGTGTGTACACTAACTATTTAGAAAAACAGCGACACAACTACTCCACTCCTAATATCCTCACATAGTGGATATTAGCATTCACTATGAAAATAGGTTTTTTTAAGGTTTACCCAAAACCCTCATAATTGCATCTTTCAAGTAGGCTTATACAATTCAAAAACTCCACACTCTTGAGTTTTCTAGATCACCTCAGACAAACCAAAATAGAGAAATTTTTCTGGCACAATCTCAATAAAACCAAAACACAGAAACTTACAATAATGTAAAATACTTGGATATTCTCCTTTAGATGCAGCCCGAAAGAACCAAATCAGAGTAGAGTTCAATGTAGAAGTTTAGTGTCCACACTCACTTATGATATGGTTCTAGATTCTAGATTGATTTTAAATTAAATCAAGTTGGGCTAGCTCTATTTGATTTTGATTCCAAGAAAAGGGCAAGTCTCAATCCCTTCTTCAAATATAATTGGAATAAAGAATACAAAATCAAATATAACAAATCTAAATAAAGAGAATATTAAATGAGCACAATATAGCTTAAAAAGATGACTAACTTATCTCTTACAGTGACATATTGGTTTAGCTTGAATTGAATACCAAACTCTAAAATTAGTGTTCTATTTATAGTTGCAGAAATTACATCTTCGACTGGTCCTGAAGTCTCCATGAATGATTGCATGACCAACAGATTTTTTAAATTTTGAGCCTGATAAGATAAAGCCATTCCACGACTGGTCGTAAGCCCTTCATGATCGGTTGAGTGACCTCCACGACTGGTCGTGACCTGTCCACTACTGGTCGTATGGAGTGTGATTTAGTTATTAGACTTTGATTCGTGGCTATAGGACTGGTCATGCAGAAGTCGAGCACTGTTCATACGACCGGTCGAGCAGTCTCCAGGAATGGATGATGCTTAACAAAAAAATTCTGAAAATTTGTAACAACCTTAGGACTGGTCGAGGAATTTCTTAGACTGGTCTTGCTAATACTAGGACTAGTCGAACATAGTCCAAGACTAGTTGAGAAACAGTCTATACACTTATAAAATGATTTAATTGAATTATATATTCAAAATGACCTACCCTATGGTCAATCTATGGTCATTCATACCTTAAGTATGATGTATGAACATTGAAACTTCTATTCCTTCGATTGATAGATGATCTTTGAAGTTTACAAAGCTTAAGATCTTGACACATGATGAAGCTTGAACTTGAGACCTTTTGAAGCTTGAATTTATAGTTACATTGAAGCTTGAGCTTGAGGTACTTGAATTATACTTCACCTTGAGTCTTGAGAACCAAAGTAAGGACTATTGTCTTGCCTTTAGATGTAGCTTTAAAATCTTGAACTTAGAAGCTTGACGGAGTGAACAATGTACTTGATCTTACACTTGAAGTTCTTGAAGTAAAGACCACTGTCCTTGTACATGAGATGCACTATCTTGAATATGCCGATGTGCTACACAAGACATAGATTCCAAGAGATTTTGGTACTACAAAATTTGACAATCATAGGAGTTAGAAACCATAGCACTTATAATCTCCCCCTTGTCAAATTTGTGACAAAACACACTTCATAACATAAGCATTATATGCATAAAGAATCATGCACCAGTTATAAGGTCAAAACAAACAAAGCATGAATTGAATTCATCAATTCCTCTAACAATACTCTCCCTTACTTACTCCTCCCCCTTTCTCAAAGAAAGGCTACATATCCACAATCCATCTACAATACACATGCCAACCATATATTAAATCACAATCACCATATATCAAGCATGACAAAATTCTCCCCCTTTTTGTCAAAATATGACAAAGAAAGAAACTAATACATGGAAAAAGATGTAGATAAAGAAGGAAGAATGAGATGAGAAATAAGGAATAATGGATTAAGATAGTCAGTTATAAGCAAGTAATGTTTAAGCATAAGCAAACAACATTAACAAAGTTTAATTAAAGTCAATCCCACAAACTGAAAGCATCATAAGAGTTATTACAGTACATATGAGAAAATACTTATTAGATCTTGAAGAGGGAGCAGGAATAGATGGATCAATTTGATGTAAACCCTTATTAATGCACCTCATATATTTATGCATATAAGCAAATTAAGAATCCTAGATTACACAAATTTGAGCCACCTGTTCCTTAAGAGTATGCAACCTCTCAGCAAAATCAGAAACTGATAATTAGGATCATCTGCTGAGTCTAATTCAATCTCATTAAAAATGTCGTCAATGTTAATGTCATCTGGAGGTAAATCGCCTTCTTCTTCATTTCCTACTTTAGCTCCACCAACACCCACATTAACCTGGCTTGCAGCCAACTTCAGATTCATTTTGTTGATATTGGAGTTGTTGAAAATAAGGTGTTAAATGGGAGCCTCTCCAACAGGCATAGCCACTAGCATATGGGTGGCTAACACAGTTATGAGATAAGAAAAAAGGATATCATTATGTCCAGGATGGAGACGAAATTGTATGATGGAATAACATATTAAAGAAGGAAGACATACATTGGTACCAGAGATGATGGAATGAAGAATCTGAACCATGAAAGTGGTGAGTTCGATTTTGTTACTAGAACATGGATAAAGATTTAAAATAAATATCCTGTGAAGGACCTTGTATCTGGGTAACAAATACTTTAAAGCAAGTGCATTCCCATTTTGACTCCATTGTGTATCTATATTGCACAATGCTCTAGTAAGCATACATTTTTCTGATTAAGATGGTTTAGCTACTAGAGTGCTAATAGGAATACCTTCATCATTGATAGGTATGTCCATTAGGCCAGAGATCAGATGTCGGTCTACTTCAAATGTACCTTCTCTAGTTGCTATAATAAATGTTAAATTTTCAGCTAAAAAATCAGAAACACATGCATACATAGCTTACGCAATAGACCGGTATGCCGGCCCACCCCAATGTAGAATGTTATCCCATCTTACAGATTGGAGAAGAGGAAGGAGATCAAACGGAGCTATATGTTTAACATGAACAGGTCGTTTAACTATAACATTGCGTAACCTTAAATCCCACACATAGGCTTTTATTTTTGCCTCTACTATCTATTTGTAACTAAGAAATCAAGGAAACAAGTGGTTGTAAAAGAAGTAGAGTGGGTTTTCTCAAGATCAAATTTTGGAGAAGAAAATCCCCAAAACCGTAATGAAACAAGAAAGAAATCACACCAAACATGAAAAAGAAGTGATATAAACTTGAATCTACAAGGAATGTGGAAATAAAGTACTAACCTTGAAGAACTAAGAAGATGGGTTCGATCGGTCGTGCTAGGACCCATTGGAGAAGAATCCCAAATAGAATAAAAAGGGATTTTCCCCCCAAATAAAGGTCAAACCGCACTACACAACCGGTCGAGTACATGCTCGACCGGTTGTGCATAGTAAAAAATGAGTAATTTTCATTAAAATTTGAAATTTAAACATTTAAAATTAACATATATATACAATATGATACAGAAATGCATGAATAATTAATTCAAATTACACATACTAAGATCAAATTTTAATTTAAAAAACCTGCTTTTGTCGAGCGATTTTGTGAATATGTCGGCAAGTTGAGTCTCGGTTGGTATATATTCCAATGAAATTGTCTTTTCTTCCACTAATTCACGAATATAGTGATATCTAATGTCAATGTGCTTGGTTCGTGAATGCTAGATTGGATTTTTAGATGTATTAATAGCACTGAAATTATCACAATATAAAACCATAGAATCCCGTGCAATTCTGTAATCACTTAACATTCTTTTCATCTATACAAGCTGAGTACTTGCATTACCTACTGCAATGTATTCAGCATCAGTAGTTGAGAGCGATATGGAACTTTATTTCTTACTTTGCCAAGAAATTAAACAGTTCCCAACATAGAAATAACCACCACTGATTGATTTCCTATTATCAACGTTATTAGCCCAAGTAACATCGGTGTAACCAGCTAATTGAACATTAGTATCATGTGGATACTAGAGACCCAGATTTGCTGAACTTGCGACAAATCGCTTAATCCATTTAACAGTAGTTAAATGTGATTCTTTAGGGTCAGATTGATATCTAGCGTAAATTCATACGCTAAATGCAATAGCAGGTCGACTCGTAGTTAAATACAACAAACTACCTATCATACTGCGATACAATTTAGGATCCACTCTCTTACCTGTAAAGTCCTTTGAGAGTTTTAAACTCGTACTCATATGAGTGTAACATCCCAAATTTTTGCCAACTTAGAAATAGACGTCCTTGGGTAATGATTCAATCATAACACCTTAATTGACTTTTCAGAACTCAATCCCAAAGTCTCAAATTCCCTTTTAACCCATTTCTTTTAATTTTTATTTAACTTCAAAAAATCATATTTCCCTCGTTATAACTCTAATTTAGGTGATTCAAAAGCTAAATTGAACCTTGATAAGTCTAATTTTATATAAAAATAATTGAAAAATATAATAAAATATTTAATATAGTTAAATATAGGTCGTTGTGACAACTACTTGAAAATTATTAGTTTGGACAACTGCTACTTCTAGAATTTTTAGAATTTTTTTTACGATACAAAATCTAATGAAATTTGGTAGGGATAAAGTGGAATTGATTATAAACTATTATAAAAATAATTAAAATAATATACTAGCTGAAAGTGCCAGAAAGGGACGTAGAACTACTCTAGGACCTTATTATGTCGTAATTAGGGCACGATTTAGATCAGTGCTAAAATGAACAATCATTAAAATTAGATTGAATCACACTAAATATAATCTGTAAGACCCAAAATGTGTAGAATCATGGATGGTACATTACCTTGAAACTTAAGACCCATCTCAAAACCCGGTTGCTCTCGGGAGTACGCTGAAACTCCGTATCGGACCTAAACCGCGCGTCGAAAGTCTGATTACCCCAAAGCTATACATCTATGACCACCTTCCTAGACTTGACAACCATCTCAAAAATTAAGTCTAGATAGTATCCCTAAGCTATTTACTTGGGCCCGAAGCGAAGTGTGTGAAAAAATACGAATACCCTTAGGAAATGAACTGAAACTTAAGTGAATTGAGTCGGTTCGCTTGTAGGATAAATCTAAGGATTCAGACCATTAGAATCAAACCCAATTACACCGTCGGATCAAGAAAAATTTCCAACACAGGTCAGTGCACTTGTCGCCCTGATTGAGTACTGGTGACCATTGAACTGAAACTGGTCCCCCGCGGCCAATCCATTGTTCTGATCCGACCGAAAACTTAGTCTGATATAGATCCATGGTTATAGAGCCTAAGTCTGATCGCATATAGAAAAGGGGCCTCCAGAACATCTCCGTTGGACCGAAACGACCCGTATTTGGCTATAACCTAAGTATATCATAGCCCTAGGGCCATTGAGATCAATTCTGGGCTTACATAAAGGCCTAAACCCACCCCTCTCTCGTTCCATACGAATTTGGAAACCTAGGAGAGAGAAGAGAGAAAAGAGAGAAGGAATGAGAGAGAAAGTGAGAGAGAGAGTTGGAGTTGTTCCTGTGATTCGATCCCTGCCACTTGTGCTTAACCACTGCTTCCATATCGCTATTTCGGTGATTCCGACTCCGTTCTTAGGTAAGAAATCCTAACCCTGACCTATTTTATGGATTCAAATAGAGTAAAGGGTGAAGTAGCTAACCTATTTCATGCTGTAGGTTGTCATTTTGTCGTTGACAAAGACATCATGTTCAAACCGAGCTCGTTGTGAGTCTACCGGTGAAAGGTGTAGACTATAAACATTTTGGTTATGGTTTTTAATGCTTTTAATGTCAGTATGACTAACTTGATTGTTGTCACATATGCTTAGATACGATGTTTTCCTTATATTACATATATATGTAAACTATGTTGATTTTAATGCATTCTAGGTGTTTGTTGAAATGATTAAATGAATATGGAATGATTATTTGTGCTTGTTATGATTGATGTTTGAGAATACATGATTGTTGTATATGTGGCAACTCCCTTGTGAAAGGATTTGCTATAATATGTGTTTTAACAAATTTAATATATGTATGTGAAGTATGTAGCCTAAGTGTTTGATAAAATGCCTGAATGAGTAAATGCTCGCTGAAATGTATTTAATGAAGCCATTGATATGGGTTTCTCAATTACCTTGTATATAATTACCTTTTCCTTTATGTAATCTATCTTGCTACTACGTAATTTATGGATGAATGCTTATGTATGGTGACATGTACTCTACGAGGTTGTTAACATGCTTATATGAGATTTATAGTTGAATTGGCTGCTACATGCTATTTTGATTAGTAAACAAGAATGCCTATTGCATTTGATTGTGATCGGGACTATGACGTAGTTTAGGCAATCGGTAACAATTCTTGTTTGAGTGGCCGAGCTAGTCTCACCACATGTGATACGTTCGGTGAATTTGAGTATTACGATGATTATCAACAGTGGTTAGCGCTCCATGTCATTAATTCAGCGTACGCTCGTACCAATCGAACTTGTGAACCCAATTGGCCTATTGTGTGTTCACCATGTATGGACGTTACTGCTTAAATCCAAGGTACTAACTTACCAGTAAAAATCCCATTTAACCTTGGTACGTCGATCCACTAAGACTCATGAGCCAGACATGATGGTATGGGACACCGTGGTCGTGCTGTCTGCCTACGCTGGGGTGACGAGCCTTTCCGTAGTGACCAGTGAGTAACCCAGACTCGTGAGCCGAATACGGTGGTATGAGACACTATATTCAAGATGTCGGCCTACACTGATCAGGTGACAAGCCCTTTATAGTGCCCTCGAGCATACTCTGAGGCTGCGTTGAGGCGATGAGCCTTTCCATAGCGACTAGAGTATAAACTAGGATTACACTGATCAGGTGACGAGCCCTTTGTAGTGACCTAGAACCACAACATCGTATGAGATTTACTAAGATTGACGACCTTAGAATAGATCATTTTTTAGAAATTGATATAAGGAAGGTACCTTAGTTTCCCAATCCTGCTGTATGAATAAACCTAAGTAAGAACCTGGCTAATCACATGCATGCACCGCATTACGTGTGCGTTTGGCATAATAGGTCAAGCACTGAGGAAGTGTTTCATACTGCGATAGTGAGATGAAGTCACTGAGGGAGTGTAGGTGAGGGCATGCATCATTATTTCATATCATTCTTGTATTAACAAGAGTACTTAGGACCTGATTGTTGTATTGCGTTATCATTACTGCTTAACTGAATTGATAACATGTTAACCTTTGCTTTATTGTTCCATTGAGTTAGTCACTCACTCCCATGTTATGGGATGATGTTTTAAACACCTACCAGACCCTATTTTGGTTTCAGATGATGACGATGCTCACGAAGCGGAGCCAGACTTTTATGATGATGAGGAGGGTTTCTCCTATATGTAGCTATCAGGCAGGTCTATGTACACCATGTTCTGATCGACGAGGTTAAAGGGTTACTGATTAGATGCTAATACACCTGTTATTTTACACTTTTGGAACACTCATGTATATTCATTTTGTTCATTTGTGGAGTATACATGGATATATTTAACCTGGTAACATGTTCACACTCTAGAGACTTACAACAGTTTATATATTTTATATATCTATCATAGTGTTCCGCTTGCGAAATTTAACTATCTCTGGAGTATGATATGTTATTTTGGTATAATCTCACTCATGTTTAATGCACTAATATGAACAACATTCAATCATCATTATCTATGTTGTATAAGTGATGCGTTGGAACTCGGGAGCTGAGCTTCTACTCGACCCCCGATTTTCAGGGCATTACAATGAGTGTCAAAAGTTTTCCTATTCTCAAATCTGAACTTTTTAACCAAGTTCAGAGCATACTTGGTTTGAGAAATAAAGAAACCATCAGGTTACTATTTACTTGCAACCCTAGGAAAAAATTCAATTCCCCAACTATGCTCATTTCGAACTTGGATTTCATAAGATCTGTAAACTCAACAGTCATGTTAACACAGGTAGATCCATAAATAATATCATCAACATAAATTTGCATTATTAAAATGTGATCGTTATTTTTCTTAACAAACAATGTCTTATCAACACTTCTCATTATAAAATTATAACTTAGCAAAAACTTAGTCAACTTTTCATACCATGCCCTGGGAGATTGTTTTAAATCGTAGAGAGCCTTTTTTAGACGATAGAGATGATTCACATTCTTAGGGTCTTCAAACTCCGTTGGTTGTTCAACACATACTTCTTCATACAAATTGCCATTTAAAAAAAACACTCTTTATATTCATTTGGTATATTTTGAATTTTCTAAAGAATGCAATGGATATAAATAGTCTGATTGATTCAAGATGAGCTACTAGGGCAAAGGTTTCATCATAATTGATTCCTTCAATTTGAGTATACCCTTATACAACCAGTCTAACCTTATTTCTAATTATATTACCAAGTTCATCAGACTTATTTTTGAAAATTCACTTAGTTCCGATAATATGTTTATCTTTTGGTCTAGGAACTAAGTACCAAACACATTTCTAACAAATTGATTAAGCTCTTCTTACATTGCAACTATCCAGTTTTCGTCAGTTAGAGCTTCTTTTACGTTAGCCGGTTCTATCTGAGATGTAAAGCACACATAATTATATATATCTTCAAGTTGTCTATCAGTGCACACACCAGTGAGAGAGTTTTCAGGAATCTGATTAGATGGATGATCTTTGACAGTCCTCAGTTCAGAGTTATTTTGACTTGATGAAGTGTCTGGTTTATCAATTAGGACTTCATCATTTTCTGAATTTGAGGCAGGTGTATTCAAGTGATCGTGAATGACCACATTAATGGACTCTTGAATTACACAAGTCCTCTTATCGAGAACCTAATATGCTCGACTATTTAGAGCATACCCCAAAAATATCCCTTTATCACATTTGGTGTCAAACTTACCTAGATTTTTTCGGTCACATAAAATGTAGCACTTACTGCCAAAAACTCGAAAGTATTTGACAGTAGGCTTCTTATTAAACTACATTTCATAAGCCATTTTACTATTTTATTTTCTAGTATAAACACGATTAATTATATAACACGCAGTATTTACGGCTTCAGCCTAAAGATTTTTAGGGAGCTTCGTATTATTTAACATTATGTCAGTCATTTCTTAAAGTACTCTATTTTTTCTTTCTACTATACCATTTTGTTGTGGTGTTTTGTGTGCAGAGAATTCATGTGATATTCCCTGATCACTACAAAACTTCTCAAAACTATTATTTTTAAATTTAGATCCATGATCGCTATGGATCTTAAAGACTTAAGATTCTTTTTCAGTTTGGATACGTCTAAGTATCCTTTTTACTTCATTGAGAGTATCTGATTTGTCTCTTAAGAAGACTACCCAAGTGAATATGGTAAAGTCATCCATGATTACCAGTATATACTTTTTGTCACCTCGACTCTCCGTTCTAGTTGATCCAGTAAGATCCGTGTGGCATTGGAGTCCACCTTTTTGTGAGAACTCCTAGTTTTCTTACCAATCTGGCATTCGCCACATCACTTACTATGTTGCAGTTTTTAGAAGTTCTGCGACCAGTTAATATTACAGAACCATTTTTATTTAAAATTTTATACCCTAGGTTAGTAAATTTTACACTATGATTTTTATCACATATTTAAGAAATGCTTAATAAGTTGTGTTTTAAACCTTCTACATATAAAACATTCTCAAATAAAGGGAGATTAAAAAGTTGAACCGTACCTTGGCCAATAATCCTGCAGTTGCTACCATTATCAAATGTGACTGAACCATCAGTCATATCTTTAAGATTGGTGAACAGACCTTTATCACCAGTCATGTGCCTGGAGCATCCACTGTCTATGTACCACTTTGATTGGCTTGTAGCTTTGAAAGCAGTGTGGGCAAACAGGCAAGTAACCTTAGGAACCCATTTCATTACCGTCTTAAGTTTAGGAGTATAGTTGGTCTTCTTATGTTTATAATTGCAATAAGACTGACCCATTGAGTTAGATTTTAAGAGCTCTTTAAGTAAATCAACAATTTTCTCAGCTAAAGGATTACAATTCTGATGTTTATAGTTGATATGGTTGCTTTTAGGTTTTAAGGATTGAAAAGTTTTAGTATTTTTAGGATAGTTTTGATTTAGGCTTTTTCCTTTTGAGTTTGAAGACTCTCCTTTCACAAACTTAGGAGGAGTATTCTTATGTTTGGGAGGAATACTTTTGTCGTAGCCCAATCCAGATCGGTTACCACATTTTCTGGATCTGGATAATAGTTTTTCTAACTTAGGATCACCTTGGGCATACTTCCATGTGTCCTTTAAACTCAAAAGTGAAGAGACTTCAAGTTTTAGCTTTTCGGTTTCAGATTTTAAGTTTTCAACTTTGGAGTTTTTGAAATTCAGAAATCTGAAATATGAGATTTTTCTAAAACAAGATTATCAAAATTTTCTTTATGTTTCGAAAAATTTTCTTTTTAAAGTTTAAGTTTAACAACAATTTTATAACTTTCCTTGTAAAGGGCATTATAAGCATCTTGAAGATCTTCATTTTCATGATCACTATTTAGATTTTCTTCACTAGTTGAATCATCATGATCTGAAAAGTGAACTTGGCTAGAGTCATAAGGGCTTTGACTTCATTACCCGACTCGGTTTCAGAATCTTCTGATTTATAAGAGGCTTTAGAGTGAAAAGATTCATTCCAAGTAGCTAACATACCTTTCTTTTTAAGTTTGTCCTTTTTAAGACACTTGTTCGCTAAATGCCCATATTCATGGCAGTTGTAACATTGACTATCTTTTAAAGATTTCCAAGTTTTAGTTTTAGATCTTTTCTTATCATTAGACTTTTAAAAATCAACCGTCTTTTTACTTTTAAAAATCTTATAAAACCTTTTAGGAAAAAATTTCATATCATCTTCAAAGTTTTTTAAATCAGAATTATTATTTTCTTGAGAAATACATTTAGAATTTTTAAGGGCAATGGATTTACCTTTAAGAACTTTTAAGTTTAACTCATAGGTCTGTAATGACCCAACTAATTCTTCTACCCTCATATTATCTGTATCACGAAGTTCCTGGATCGCAGTCACCTTTGAATTGAACCGTTCAGGTAGTGAGTGTAGTATCTTTGCACAGACTTTATTTTTTAGGATTTTATCACCAAGACCCCATATAGAGTTGACAATGTCATTTAATATAGTATAAAAGTCTATGAAAGTTTCACTTTCCTCTATACGTATTTCCTTAAATTTGATTGTAAGGATTTGGACTTTAGATTTATTGACAATTGTTATTCCTTCGTGTGTCATTTCTAAAATATCCTAAGCTTACTTTGCAGTATCACATGATATAATTCTTTTGAATTCATCTGGTGACAGTGCGCAAGTGATTGAATGTAAAGCCTTTGCATTGACACTACTCTCATTTTTCTGAAGAGTGGTTCAAGAAAAATAAGGTGTGACTTTCATTGATTTGGATCCATCGATACCAGTTACTTTAGTGGTAGGAGGGGTCCATTCAGTCACTGTGGCTTGCCACACGCTCTCATCCATGGATTTTAGGAAAATCCTCATTTTTTCTTTCCAATAGGCATAATTGGAGCCATCAAATGGTGGAGGTCTAGTGACTAGAAGGCTATTAAAATTTGACATCTCAAATAGTTCAGATCGATTAGCTAAGGAAATAAATCCAAATAGAATAATTAAAAGCGAGCTATTAGGCTCTGATACCACTTGAAAAGGCTAAGCTATATGTCCTAGGGGGGGGGGGGGGGGGGGGGGTGAATAGGACTATGCCAAATTTAAAAACTAATAGTGAAATTTAAACAAATTAAATAAAGATAGCACATAAACAATCTCATAATGCAGAAATTAAATACAACTTTAAATGTACGAGTATTAAGAGATTGATACAGATGTTGTTCTAAGGACAACCCTACACCAAAAACCAACGGTTTATGGTAAGACAATCCGATTCCTAGAAAGGTCTGTGTATCAAAAACTCAAACTGATATAGAAGAATAAAGAAATAAATACCGAAGTTATCACAATATTTCCACACTTGCATAAAAGAAATTACAACATTCTCCACAAATGCAAAAAGGAAAATTACAACCATCCACAAAAAGAAATAAACATTCAATCCACAAGACTAGAAATTATAATGGTTCGCTTGTGTGTACACCAACAGTTTAGAAAAACAGCCACATAACTACTCCACTTCTAACATCCTCACACATGGATATTAACCTTCACTATGAAAATAGGTTTTTCAATGTTCACCTAAAACCCTCATAATTGTGTCTTTCAAGTGGGCTTACACAATTCAAAAAACCCACCCTCTGAGTTTTCTGGATCACCTCAGACAAACCAAAACAGAGAGATTTTTCTGACACAATCTCAATAAAACCAAAACATAAAAATTTACAATAATATAAAATACCTGGATATTCTCCTTTAGATGCAGCCCAGAAGAACCAAATCGGAGTAAAGTTCAATGTGGAAGTTCAATGTCCACACTCACTTATGATATGGTTCTAGATTTTAGATTAATTTTAAATTAAATCAGCTAGCTCTATTTGATTTTGATTCCAAGAAAAGGGCAAGTCTCAATCCCTACTTCAAATATGATTGGAATAAAGAATACAAAATCAAATATAACAAT
Source organism: Magnolia kwangsiensis (assembly GCA_037074715.1). Classification (NCBI taxonomy): domain Eukaryota; kingdom Viridiplantae; phylum Streptophyta; class Magnoliopsida; order Magnoliales; family Magnoliaceae; genus Magnolia; species Magnolia kwangsiensis. The sequence continues at coordinate 74,490,610 of CM073584.1, forward strand.
GCTAAATAAAGAGAATATTAAATGAGCACAATATAGCTTAAAAAGATGACTAACTTATCTCTTAGAGTGACATATTGATTTAGCTTGAATTAAATACCAAACTTTGAAATTCGTGCTCTATTTATAGTTACAAAAATTGCACCTTCGATTGTTCCTGAGGTCTCTACGAGTGGTTGTAGGACCAACAAATTTTTAAAATTTTGAGCACGATAAGATAAAGTCATTCCACGATTGGTCGTAAGCCCTTCACGACCGGTCGAGTGACCTCTACGACTAGTCGTATGGAGCTTGATTTAGTTGCTGGACTTTAAGTTGTGGCTACAGGACTGGTCATGCATAAGTCGAGCACTGTTCATACGACTGGTCGAGCAGTCTCCAAGACTGGTCAAGGCTTAACTAAAAAATTTTAAAATTTTTTAACAACCTTAGGACTAGTTGAGGAATTTCTTGGATTGATCGAGCCAATACTAGGAGTAGTCGAACATAGTCCAAGACTAGTCGAGAAACAGTCTATACACTTATAAAATGATCTAATTGAATTATGTATTCAAAATGACCTACCCTATGATCAATCTATGGTCGTTCATACCTTATACATGATGTATGAACATTAAAACTTCCATTCCTTCAGTTGATAGATGATCTTTGAAGTTCACAAAGCTTGAGATCTTGACACATTATGAAGCTTGAACTTAAGACCTTTCGAAGCTTGAATTTGTAGTTACATTAAAGCTTGAGCTTGAGGTACTTGAGTTGTACTTCACCTTGAGTCTTGAGAACCAAAGTAAGGACTATTGTCTTGCATTTAGATGTAGCTTTAAAACCTTGAACTTTGAAGCTTGACAAAGTGAATGTACTTGATCTTGTACTTAAAGTTCTTGACATAAAGACCATTGTCCTTATACATTAGATGCACTGTCTTGAATATGCCGATGTGCTATATAAGACACAGATTCCAAGAGGTTTTGGCACTACAAAATTTGACAATCATAGGAGCTAGAAATCATAACACTTACATTATCAGCCTTCTGATTTCGATGAGTGGTTGTGTAATCTTGAGGAACAGGTGGCTCAGATTCGTGTAACCCAGGATTCTTAATTTGCTTATATGCGCAAATATATGAGGCACATTAATAAGGGTTTACATCAAATTGATACATCTATTCCTGCTCCCTCTTCAGGATCTGATTAGTTTTGTTTTGATTTGATGGTAACTGTAATAACTTTATTCTAACTCTTTTCCCTATGAATATTTGGATAATTTTGTATAAACTCTATTCAGTTCAGATACTCTGTTTATTTGACTTGTATGAGTAGTTATTAATTCTACATGCTCTCTTATTCTCTTCATTCATCCTTCTTTGCTTCCTTTGTCATATTGTGACAAAAAGGGGGAGACATTGTAATATTGAATGATATCTGGATATGATATAATGTAATGTGGCTAATATTTTATTTTTTTGCAGAGAGTAATGGATTAAGGGAGAGAGTTGATTATTGTGCATGATATTTATTATGGATCATATCATACATGTGTATGCATGTTAGTGCAACATGTTTGTGTAATGTGTTGTTTGAATATCTATTACATATTGTAATTTTTGTTTTATCACAAATTTAACAAAGGGGGGGGGGGTATTAAAAGTGTTATGTTGATAAACCTTAAGTATTGTCAAATTTTAGTGTGACAAACCAATTCAAATTTGTATCTTGATTTGTATCAAGCTTGTGCATCTGTTCACATTGAATCTTCGATGTTCATTTTGTTCGTGCTCAATCTATCTTGCCGATATCTACGACGAACTTACCAAGATCTTTAAACTAGAAGAAAGTGAAGACTTTCATATATTGAGTGAAGACTGAGTTTTCAAGAACAATGTGGTTCAAGATTTAAAACCAGAAAAGTTCAAGAACTCAAGACCTAGTTGAAGAATATGTTTGATATGTCGATTTCAGGCTTCGAAGATTGAAAGAATTAAAGTTACTGAAGTGATCGATAAATTAAGTGTTCATATGTTCTATCTCACTAATAAGGTATGATTGACCTAGATTGACCTTAGATCATGATTAGATCATTTGATACTTTCTGTCGGTCATTCTAGTCATTTTATAAGTGTAAAATTCTATTCTTTCGACTAGCCTTAGCACTAGCTCGACCAGTCCTTGTATTTCCTTGACTAGTCTAGGATTTGTTATGAATTTTTAAAATTTTTCTGTTGGTCTACGACCAGTCCTAGAAACTAGTCGACCAGTCGTGTAAACAGTGGTCGACCAGTCGTGCAGTGCTTGACTTATTTTCCATCATGTAATTTGGACTCACACGACCAGTCGGGTGGTGTCCATGACCAGTTGAGCAGGCCACTCAACTAATCGTGGGACCCATAAGGCCAGTCGTACAACTAAAAAATCTTATCGTGCCAGAATTTTTAAAAATCTATTTGGATAAGGCCAGTTGTAACTAACCAAAGGCCAATCGTGCGAACCAATTTTTCACCTATAAATAGTGCTCGAATTTCAGAGGTTTCTATTCAATTCTTATCATTCTTAAGCAATCACTCTGAGATAATTTTGAGTACATTTTAAGCTATTTTGTGCATATTTAAGATTCTTTAAAGTAGCTCTTGTTTTTTAATTTTGATTCTATATTCCATTCTCATTTTGAAAAAGGATATTTGCTTTACCCTTCCTTGAGATCCTTGTAAGACTGAACGTTGAATAACTATGTCGTCATGAAGTTGGTTCTATCGAGCTGCTTCAGAATCATCATACCAATAAGTTTTTGCTTTTTCTGTAATTCAATTCCTTTTTGGTTTATGAGATTGTTCCACAAAATTTCTATTTTGGTTTTGTTTGAGGTGATTCAGAAAATCTAAGAGCGAGGGCTTTTTCAATTTTGTAAGCCCGTCTAAAGACACAATTGTAAAGGTTTTATGTGAACCTTGAAAAACCTATTTTGATTAGTGAATGTTAATATCCCGAGGGAGTAGATATTAGGAGTGGAGTAGTTGTGCGGTTGTTTATTAACAGTTGGTGTACACACAAGCAAACCACTATAATTCTCTGTGTTTGGTGGATGTGTGATTTATTTCTTTATCTTTTATGGTTTATGATTGTGGGATGTATTTGTAGATGTGAATATTGCAATCTTTATATTTCAGCATTGTGTGGTGAATGTTGAAATAGATTAGTTTCTATTTCTTTCATATCCTCTTAAGTTTGAGTTTTTGATACTCACCCACATTCTAGTAAGGTTGTCTTATCATAAACCTTTGGTTTTTGGTGTTAGGTTGTCTTTAGAACCAAGTTTGTATCAACCTCTCAATACATGGTTTTTGAGGTTGTTGTTCCCTTTTATTATTTACATTCTTTTTGGATATTTGTTGTCTATATTTCGCTTATTAATTTTTATTTGGCATAGTCCTATTCTGCCCCCCCCCCCCCCCCCCTATAGGACATAGCTCGGCTTTTTCAAAAGATGGCTTATATCTGTCAGTTTCGAAGAAGTTTTCTTCAAGATGCTTCAATATCTTGTCATATTGTTCATGAAGATATATATGTGAAAGAAGATCTGTACAACTCATCTCCTATGGAGATTTGAATGATGTGAGCAGAAATGTTGTTGAAATTTATATTTGAATCCGTTCAATACTTGTATTTCTTTATCTTGGAATCAAATGATAGAAATGATGTAAATGAATTCAGAATACATATAACATGATGATTATTCTCTTCATTCCATCTCTTTGTTATTATTCAGTAAGATAATCCCCAAATCAAATACTTTTTGTTTCTTGTCGAAACAAAATGGCGACTCTACTGAGGAATTATTTTATTTTCTTACTTAATATCGACTTGGGGAACTATTTAGAGAATTTCATCTTGTTTTGGCATTATATAGACGCCAAAATGGTGACTTTCAATGGGAATATCCTTTCTTTCATCTTTAAGATAAAGTGCATTTGTAAATAAATACTAATTGATGTTATTTTATCCTCTGACAGAATTACTTTGTAGCAGACAAGTTCAAATTTCAACTAATGGCAATCGCTTCCTGCAAAACAATTTTTTACTTAATTCCCACTGGATTCGTAATGGAATACGCTCACAATCATTCTTCGAGTTCGAAGAATCGACTGATCCCAAGTACATCAATGTCGACTAAAAGTAGTACTTCGCGAGCCATTGCCGGAGTGATATCTGTATCATCACTCTCGCAAGATAAAGGAGACATAGATTGTTGTTTCCAATTAGAGGTCGAAGGCCCAAAATCGTGCAGCTGTTAAATCAATCCCCCTGCAAATGGCTAGAGGGCCAGTGACGAGAAACACGGTAAGAAAGAATTCTACGCTCGCTCCTTTGGTGCTTTATCCAAGAAGATCTCCTTATTCCCTAACATCATGGGATTTTCCAACCTTACCCATCGCGAGTGTTAGATGGACAAGAAGAGAGAAGGGTGAATCACTGGTAGAAGATTCATCATCCTTTGTATAACCGCAAGTAACGCCTTTGATAGTTACGTTACAATCAGTCGAATCTTGTGAAAATACAAGGGAATTTAATGAGATTACTCCCTTATCGAGCTCTATCACTCCCATGCGCTCATATTCTGTTTCGACAATAGTTTTGCCAAAGAGAAAAAAAAGCTACTGTATATATGACAGGGATGAATCAGGATCCATTATCGAATGTTGATAAGCATATGATTGAGATTGCGCAAACTCAGAGGATTCTAATGGAAGAATGTTAGAATCTTCGAGAAGCCTTGGCGACTCTCGCCCACAATGTGGCTCAAGTTGTGGCCTTGCCAATGATGGCTATAGTAAATGAAAATGAGCAACGACCTGAAGGGTCACAACCTCTGAAGACAGGATCACATGACTCTGTGCCTTTCATGAGTAATTCAAGAAGAAATGCGTCAAGTGGTTACAGAAATAGTCAAGGAATGTGAGCATATTGAAAGATTCCACTATAGAACTCCATATTTGAGAGAGGTTAAGGACATACCATTTTTAGCTAATTTCAAGCATTCAGACTTTAAAAAATTCAACGGAGATGAGTCTCCAGAAGAACACTTAATGCACTTCATCACCACGATGGGTAATTTTTCCACAATTTCACAATACTTCTTGCGACTGTTTGGTTCCTCGTTAACATGAAAAGCATTTCAATGGTATTCCAACTTGGTACCGGAGTCAATACGGACTTGAGAACAAATGCTGGAGGCTTTCATGTTGAATTTCTTCTCATCAGATCACAATGTTAGTATTATAGAATTAGTTGTTATATAGTAAAGAGAGAACGAACCCATGGAGAAATTCATCGATGGGTGGAAAACTTTAGGAATGTTGTGCAGATAGTTTCCTGAAGAAAAAGAATAGGTGAAGATGTGCTTAAATTCTATGAAAATGGGAATCACATTCGAACTCACAAGCTCTAACATTAGAACCTTTTGCAACTTGGCTACAAAAGCACATGCGGTAGAGTTAATGGCCAGGAAAATGCCAATCTTTCAAAATAGAATAGAAAGAAGGGTATCAAATAGATCAATGGTAAATGTCATTGATCGTGAAAAGAAAAGAGATGGATTCCACAATAGACAAGAAGGGAGGAAAAGAGAAGATTCAGATCGCTATAGAGGTCGTGCGAATGATAAACGAACTCGATTATATGACTCTCATAAAGAGTATGCTTTTGAAAAAGAAGATGTTTTGCCAACGATGGAGCAACTACTAATACCTAAAACTATTAAATTGTCCCAACCCAAATATCCAGGGGAAGTTGAGATGACAAAAGAGAAAAACTATTGTCACTTTCATCATTTCTTAAGGCGTCCTATAGAAGCTTGCTTCACATTGAAAGATAAATTATAGAAGATGATAAAGCAGGGTGAGATAGTGATAAAAAAAGGATGAAAAATGAGAGAGAAAAGTAACTGCAAATGTGGTGGCAAAGTATCTATCACATGCGTGGAAAGATAAAGGGAAGGCTGTCATGACAAGAGAAACACCATTTTCTATATCTCCTACAACAAGTCCCATCAGAAATATTCACTATCATCATTCACAACTTCCTAGGCCATCCACTGGAGGAGTTAGTCCAGACGTCTTGGCTTCCATATGCCAAATAAAAGACCAATCAGTCAAAGAATTCATTGATAGATGAAGAATTTTGGGGGCATCATGTTCACAATTGCCGAAAGAAGAAGAACAATTCAAGTTATGTATAAAATGCATAAGACTAGATATTGCAATGGGTGTTATTGGTCTGAATATATAGACCTTTCAAAATTTAATCGTAAAAGCTTACAATTTAGAAAAGCTCAGTGGGAAAGTGTTCGATTTTTATATGAATCAGATGTTTTCAAGATTCTGAAAAGACTTCGGTTAGTATTCTAAAAAGATTCTAAAATAAATATGAGCAGTTCTACAGTGGGAAAATTAAAGAAAAGATTCAAACAATTCAATAATTTTGGATGGTATAAATTCGAAGAAGATGATATACTTCCTATGATGAATTAGTTATTGACTGTAAAGAAAATTAAGCTGCCATGGCTAAAATGCCCAAAAGAGATGAAGATGACGAAAGAAAATGATTATTGTTATTATCACCATCTTCTTGGACACCAAACTAAGAATTCTTCATCTTGAAGAAAATTTTACAAGAAATGATGGATAATGGAGAAATTGTCATAAGGAAAATGTATGATGTAAGAGAAAGATAACAACATGCAATCCTGATTGAAGCCAGTCATGATTATTTGGAACGAAAGTCACATTCTACTATGGATGTTGAAAGTGCACCTATTATGTGCCCTGGTTTGTCAATTACGTTGTATGTTGAGTCAGTCGGACGACAGCACCTAACAAGAAGATCAAGTCAAGCATCTGCCTCATCTAGAAGTGTGGAAGCTCACCAAAAGGTAAATCATAGCCTCACATCCCATGTCCTAAAACACCAGGTGATTAAACCCTTAAAAAGAACTAGAACATCTTAGGGTTTATGTGTAAGAAAACTTTTCATTAAAAAGAAAATCTTCTAAGTTTTTCTTACACTGTCGATTATATCGATTCCCCTTTCGATATGATCGACCATCTCTGTCGATATCCTCCGCATATCAATCGATACAATCAAGTGAACAAAAAGCATCCAGCAATCAAACAATCTTCTGGACGATTTATCGATATATCGACCTTCGAGTCGATATCATCGATATTCGAAAATTGATCATATCTGAAGTGGATTGATCATATCGACAGACTGCTTTTCGACGCCCCTATTTTTTCTAAAGAAAACTAACATATGCTTCGATATATCGATGACTGTCCTATTCAATCTGAACTCAAATATCGATCTTATCGGGAGTCAGTCGATCATATCGACTGTGGGGCGCATGTTCTCTCCAGCATGAATTTCAGGTGGCTTTTAATGTTGATCGGGGTGCCTGTCGATAAATCGATATTCATATATCGATCATATTGAGACCAGGTCGATTGAATCGAGTCAGGACATAATTCGTCCAACAAGCTTACATGTAAAATCCATACGATTTATCGATCCCATCGAAAAGGTCGCCGATATGATCGATGTACAAATTCCGATGACATTGACTGTTTCCCCGATCATATCTGTGATCCTTAAATTCTTCAAGGTTTCTCTCTTATTTTTCACATGTCAATAGATCGAACCATCACTCGATGGAATCGAAGTTCGAAATCCGATAACATCGATGTGTGTCTCGATCCCATCGACCAGTCGGCGGAAGGTTTCCAAAAGCGAAATGACAATTGAGTTCTTATCATCGAGAGGTCGGCCGATATAATCGAGAGTATACGCTCGATCATATTGACGACTACTCGATGATATCGAACTCTGTCATAAATATGACCGTTTATATCCGTTGGAACCTTTTGCCTATAAATAGAGAGAGTTGTCTTCATTGCTTGTAGAGAATGTAGAGAGTGCTTTAGAGTGTTTTAACCTTCCTATCATTTACCTAAGCCCTTTCTCTCAGAAAGTTCATCCTCCAATCCACCCTCATCATTGATATCTCATAGAGTGGATTGGGGAATGAACTTCCGCATTCAAGGATCCTTCAACTACTGCTTTAATGACATATCATTAAGCTGGGATGCGTTGAATGCATAGATGATGAAAACCTCTCTATCTTCCTTATAGGAAAACCTTTAGAGAGTGGTAGTCCATCATAACCTTGACCCAACCTAAGCCTAGCATATATACATCTTCATGTTGCGGATCAAGGGAGCTGAAGACTCTTCATCACTGTGCTGAAAGGGACTCATCAACTTATCTGTAAGTACTAAAAGTCTAGAGGGCACTTGCGATCATTCCTTTTTAGGATTGAGTTTTAAGTGTTGCTCACCATTTGAAGTCCTCGAAGGAGGCCTCTGACGGGAGTGTACGTGCGGGGTGCGTTGTGTGGACCCTTGCTCTGTGGAGAGCATAAACATTTGGTTAGGAGCCAGCAAAACTCCAGGGTTAGAGGTGAACCGAGTAGAAACCTCAGGGTGCGTTGTGTGGACCCTTGTCCTGTGTGGGCATAAAATATGGTTAGAAGTATGCCAGCAAAACTCCAGGGTTTGAGGTGAACCGAGTAGAAACCTCTGTAAAGGTTGAAGGTGAACCTGATTTAAAACCTTAGGTTTGAGGTGAACCATGAAAAACCTCCTTAGTGAAATCCGGTCACTCAAGGGTTGAGTGTGGAAGCCGGGAGTGGAGTAAACAAGTCGTCGAACCACTATAAAATGACTGTGTTTGAGTTTGATATTGTCTTTCATTTATGTGATTACCTTGCATGTCTTTATATATGATCACATTCTATGCACACACAGTCATATCCATCACAATCTCATCTACATTGTTTGTCTTTTAAATAGTTTGTGATTGGATCCTCTATTAGGCTTGGAAGCCAATAGAGTTAATTCTTGAGTAATCCTAATTTATACTCTGTGATAGGATTAGTGGGATAGGACTAAAAAATAATGTATAAATCTTTAAAAAGTCCTATTCACCCCCCTCTAGGATATACTGACCTATTTCTACTTCAACTAAAGCGGTCTTCACCGCAATTTCAGATGTAACTCTCTATATCTTTCTAATTAAGAATGTGAGAATATAAGTATTCAATGCCTGATTCACCAGAATATATTACCTCTGAAGGTTGTTGTAATTTTGATTATGAAGATTTTCAGCATAATACTTATTAATCAAAAGGGGGCAAGGCAAGCAGAAGGATGAAAGGGCTTCCCCTCAGAAGGTAGTGCCATGTATTATCCTTCTTATATGAATAAAGGGCAAGGTTCTCAAACATATTAAGCGCATATCAAGTGTGTTAAATTTATCACCAATGATTATTGCTAAAAATTAAAATTATCTCCAATCATCGCCAAGCGCCAATGGTTATCATCAAATTGATATTATCACCATCGTTGATCGCTGCTAACCACTATTACAAATACCATCATTGTCGAACTGATATTATTACCAGGTTGATAAACTATTTTAAACATAAATATTATTAAGGATCAACAAGGGCAATATATCGTTTACTGACTTATTATCTACAATAGCGACGATGACGATTTATCATCTATGGCAGCGAAGTGCTACACTTAAGACCTACCACAATAGGCGATATATCAAATATTATGCGAGCAGTAGTGAGAAGTAAGTGGCCCTAAAAAAACCCGTGAAGGTCATCACATGTTTGACCCATGCGGGCAGCAGATAGAGCTAGCGACTAAAAGCCCTAAGTAAGCAAAAAGTCCACAACGACCAATCACATATGAGACCAATGACGTCCATATAGTTTCCAACATCGTCATGAGGGAAGGTGAGAGAAAATGCCCTTTCCTAAATGGGTTTGACCCGACAGACGAAGAAAAAGTGAATTGTAGTGTGTGCTCTTTGGCTTATCCATATATAAGCCAACCATGCATAAGACCCCCAGATTCCTGTTTTGATTTCAGTAGAAACTCATGAGGACGGGTCTTTAAAGCAAACTACCCCCTCATTGATGGACTGGCGACCTTGAATTTGGTACCCTAAGGTAGCCTTATAAGCCCCGTGAACTCTAGAGGGTTACTGCGGCCAACTCTGTGTGTAAAACCCACATAGTTCATTGCCTCGATAACTTCACTGGGCCCCTCTGATGGATCACAGTTTGTGAACTCCTCGGCTGCGATAAGTTCACTGAACTCATAAGGGTTACAAAGACCATTTGTGTATGACCCGACTCCAACTACTTATGAGTCTAAAAAACCGTGCCTACTCAACTACTCATGAGCTTAAACTATGTGTGAAAGTGTCCAGTTAAGTCAATTTAAGTCAAGTTAAGTCTAGTCAAGTCCAGTTAAGTCAAGTTAAGTCTAGTTAAGTCAAGTCAAGTTAAGTCTAGTAAGTCTAGTTAAGTCAAGTTAAGTCCAGTTAAGTCAAGTCAAATCCAGTTAAGTCAAGTTAAATCCAGTTAGGTCCAATCAAGTTAAGTCATGTCCAGTCAAAGTATGTTCTGTCAAAAGTATCCTAGCTTCACTCAAGATCTTAAACTATGTGTAGCATCAAAATGCTACAAATACATATATGATCATCTATTTTACTTAAGATATGCTTAAAAATGCAATTGCATGATATGATAAAATAAATCATGAAAATATCAAACACTGATTAAACAACATAAAAAAATGCATTTCTTTTGAATCAGGCACAAATTATAAGCAATAACAAGTTTGTTCAAAACACTTGATATTTTCTATTCAAAAGTTAGTTCTTCAAGATCAACTATATGAATTATGGATCTTCAACTATAATATGCTTATCCTTCTGAAGAGAATGACGATGTCTTCTTGTCTCTTACTTTTTCGATGATAAAGGAAGGTTATCTTGTAAAATCCACAAGGGTGGAGGAGGATAGAATGGTAAAGAATCATCATTTTCTCCTTGAGGATCTGAAAATTTAGATCCATTCTTCAAAGGAACACCGAAGGTTATCCATCCTTCAAGAGTATTGGCAGATTTCATTTCACAAATATTATCTTCCAAAGAATTTTTTTTTTGCAAAACTGGCCTGGAGAGGGGGCATGATCTATTTCCTCAAAATAGCCAATGCCTTAGTCTTTCTGATAATATTTTAGGCAAGGAGGAAGAATCCATATGGCATGATTTACTGGGTAACAATTGTCTATCAAATAGTATTGATGAATCCACCAGTGTATCTAGTAATAAAAAGAGTGAACTAGAAAATTATAGCCAGGAATTATGAAATGCGATCCAGTATTAACATTCAAAATCTACCTTCATATTAAAGCCCAATTGTATGGTCTAATGCCATAACTTCTCGTGGACTTAGTGACTATATCACAAGTTTTTGGCATAGTTTGATCAAATCCAAATTGACGAGAGAACCTGCTTTGATAATATGGTTTGTGCCAATATGTACTACCTTCCCTCAGTGGAAGAGTATCAGATCTGATGGAAGCAAGGAATGAATGCTTGCTAAAAGAGATAAAATCATCATCGACAACTTTTATATCCTCCGGAGAGCTAGTAAATGGAAATTGATGGAAGTCGATAGGACCATTATTCTCTATCTTCCTGGTGACCCAACCCTATAATTTTTCAATCATCCTCCTTAGTTGATAATGTTGAAGAGGAAGCCGATGAGGGTCTGAATAGGCTCTATCGTAATCACCAAAAGTCCAAGGAAAATACACTGTAACACCCAGTACTTTTAGTACTCGGGCGTTACCAAGAAGACCTAATTTAGAAAATGTAAATTCAATTTACGTGAACATTCACACACTATAGCCTAAATCTAACCATTAAGAGTGATTTAGGACCATAAATTAATGCATCCATCTGTCATTTTTCAAGATGGACCATCACACCACACAAGAGGTCTATTTTAGGATTTTAATCACCCTGATAGACACATCAAACCATTAGATAAGGCCCACTTCGGATGTGGATCTGCCTCATAGTCAAATTGGTGTTGTTGGGTTGATGGATGGGATAGATTTCACGTAAACATCTTGGTGGACCACTAACAATTTTTGTTGAGGTAATCCGTCCATTCAAACTCACGATCGTACGTTCAATTGAGATATAAGATCAATGGATAATAGAAGTAATTGAAAGGGTTTCTCTAAAATGAACTACAAACCTTTGTAACTGCTAATGAACACATTCAGATGCAATCTAACCGTCGAATTGATGAAAACATACAACTAAGGACCCCAAATCGCAAAGTATGGCCCACTTAAGACTTGGATCTACCTCATACTTTAGGTTAGGCCCTAATTCGACCTGAAAGGACAAATAGATGGAGTATATTTGTCAAGTTCATCATGGTGGACCCTACACAAGAGTGTGTGTATGGTTGGAGCACACCCGAGGTGCACTGGATCAGGGATATTGGTCAAACCTTGTCTGACCCGTAAGATACGAGAAAGGAAGGGATTTTCCTTCCTTTCAAAAATTTCCCACCAGTGATATTTGAACGGACAACGTCTGTTTGTAAATGTTGTGGCCCACCATTAGTAACCACTTAGAAGATCCAAACTGTCCATATGGTAGAAAACTCGAAGATAACTAGAAGTACACTCGATCCACCTGTTGGATCGCATAAGTGCCCACATGAGCTCGATCACAAAATGAGTGCTTGCGGCTAGATTTTTCCAAATATGGAGAGATTCAATTTTTCTCCTTTCCATGTTAGCAATTCGCGTGCGACCTTCTCATGGGATCTCAGCCCTTCATTAAAAACCATCTAAGCCCTTCATACTAAGGCTTTCTCAATACTCGAATGAGTTTCCAACTCCCGCCACTACCGCAACTTAAACCCAAACCTATTAAGAAGAACCCTAATGACTGTCCATTAGGTGGGTCCCACATTTACCATACGACCAATCCACACCATTCAAATGCCCTGGATCATAAGATCATCCATTGGATCTAAATCCACCATTGGAGGAGTCATCTTCTCCGTTGGGTGAAAGAACCCACCACCCTTTAGTGAGACCCATTCATCGATCTGAGTTGTCCATTAGGTGGACCAAGAGCTCAAAAGATCATCCCTGGTGTCTGATAAGGGCCATGCAAGCAGGATCGCATGCGGCATTCGAGATCCCTAATCACTTAAAGCTATCAAACCGCAACTAATCTAGAGATTAGTTGCATTAAAAAATGATTAAGTTGATTTATAAAGGGTCCCCGTTAGGGCAACCCATTCCAAAAAAAAAAAGAGAAAAGAAAAGAAAAGAAAGAGAAAATGAGAGAGAGATCGTTGTCCCCTCTGCTCGTTGCCATGCTAAGCTGTGGACTCGGTCTGCCTGAGTTGGGCTCAAGTTCATGCTAAGCTTTGTCTTGGTCAGTTGATAAGAAGAGAAAATCAAGTAATAGGGAGAGAAATGTGAGAGAAGAGTATGTTCGAACGTGGATTGAGGGGTGATGCGTCCAATCACTGGAATGAGTCCAATTCATCGCTAGGTCCAGTGCAACTCAGGCGGTGGTTTACTTCAGGTTTGGTTGGATATTCCAGAGGTCATGCTGGGGTGAGGAGAAAGAGAGGTGAGGAATAAAGGAGAGAGTAGCAGAGAAAAATGAAAGAGAGAGGGAGATGCTGCCCTCCTTGCAATCTGTTTCCCCACCAGGCCACTGCAGAGTCTAGATTGACCTTAAACTGAGTTGGGTGCAGTCTAGTCGAGCCCAGACACCATCTGGTCTAGTAAGAAAAGAAATGAGAAGAGGGAGAGAGAGAGAGAGAGAGAGAGAGAGAGAGAGAGAGAGAGAGAGAGAGAGAGAGAATGTGAAGGGGTAGTTGCATTGGGCCGAGTGGACCTAACTCGGTTGGGTGTGGGTTGTGTTTTAAGTTATCTGGTCCAATCCATCTGGGTCAGGCTTCTTGATGGACATTTCTAGCAATAGGAGTAGAAAAAAGGGAGAAGAAAGAAAGGAGAGGGAGATAGAGAGAAGAGAAGGGGAAAGAGGGAGAGACTTTGGGTTTTTGGTGGCTATCGAGTAGACTCGGTTGAAATCAAGTCTAGCTGAGTTTGATTGGGTCAAGTTGGGCCTGGTCCAGTTGGGTTTCTAGTAAGGAAGGTGAGGTAAGGAGGAGAGAGAGAGAGAGAGAGAGAGAGAGAGAGAGAGAGAGAGAGAGAGAGAGCAAGTAAGAGGAAAGAATGAAGGAAAAGGAAAAAGAGAGATTTGGGTTATTTTTACAATTGTCGAGTCAACTTAGTGGAGTTGGGCTGAGTTTGGGTTGGCTTACTCTAGCCTTGAAGCTGTTAGGTGATGTAAACCCAAAGTGAGTTTCATTTCAAATCATCGAGATAGAGGTAAACCGAAACTCATTTACATCCATTTATTACTAAGTTAACTCAATGAGTTTTTACTGAATATATTGACCACGAATAGCCAAGTACTAATTATTTTTCTTGATGTTTTGTTCAGGTCCTGGTCACATATTGTCGAAGCCACATTCGTGCTATCTAGCAAGACACACAAGTAGATTGTGCGACTAAGGTGAGGACTCACCCTTTGAGCTTCCCACTTAAATTCAATAATCTAATCATAGATGATGCTCTAATTTCTTATAGTTAGTAACTCCTAAGTTATTGCATAGTGAATATACCAACCTATTGCGTAATTGACTCATGTGACATATAATTGATATATCTCTTTAATTTTAGCAGGCATAAATAATTTGATTATTGCATGTTACCTCCAGTTATGAAAATTGCTACATGTTACTACTTGTGTGATACTTGATAGATTGAACATAACTCGTTGTGGATTCACCATCTGTAGTCCATATTTGACTTATGTGACTTGGATCGCACATTACCTTACATGGCTTAGATAGCATATTTGCCCTTTGTGGCTTTGCTAGAAGATTGGCACCCTTTTGTGGCTTATTAATCATATTCACATATATTGTTGATTTTTAGGTCATTATGTCGAGTTCGTTATGATTTTCAGGTGGAGCCGAAGTTCATTTATCAATTTTCTAGTCATCCTGTGGAGTTCATGAGATTTTTGAATGACGTCAGAGTTCCCATGTTGATTCTCTCTTCATCTTGAGGTGTTCAATCTTACCATGATTTTTGGGTGAAGCTAAAGTTTGCTTATCGGATTTTTAGCCATCTTATGGAGTTCACGTTCTATATGATTTTTGAGTAAGTAGAGGTTTATATATTGGTTTCCTAGTCATCTTGTAGTGTTCAGTTTGTGTGGAGTTGAAGTTCACTTATCAATTTTCTAGCCATCTTGTAGAGTTCACGTACGATATGATTTCTGAATGGTATAGAGTTTGTATATTGATTATCTCTTCATCTTACGGAGTTCAGTCGACTATGATTTCCGAATGGAGCTGAAGTTCACTTATCGATTTTCTAGCCATCTTGCGGAGTTCACATAAGATATGATTTTCGGGTGAAGTAGAGGTTTAAAGGATAATTTTCTATTCACCTTTTAGAGTTCACTTGTACCATGTTTTGGAGCATAAAATTTGGTTAAGGAAAGAAACAGAGAAGGAAGGTTGAAGATTGAAGCAAATGTGGAAGAAGCAAGTTGCGCGGACCATGAGTTGTGCAAAGCACAAGTTGTGCTGAAGCTTGACTTGTGTGGAACCGCGCAACTCATCATAGGTGTGCTGCTCTACGCTGTCATGCCCCAAACTCATCCCCAAACTCATAAACCGGGCTCACAGAATTCCCGATCTCTGAATCCAGTGCCGACATCCTCCTTAGTACCACATTCTCGATTCCCAGTGCCCATACACCAGATTTCGATCATGGGATCGTACAAGAGGAATTTTCTAATGTACATTTATCTCGTAAGAAGCATAACCATAAGTTTACCTAAATCACAAAGGCAACATCATCATCACATATCCACTAATATATATAGTTGAATACAATGCTGAAAGGAAATACATATATCAAAAATCAAAGCTCTAGAAGACAGCTACACACTCCAAGCTTAACGCTACTGCGACCTAACGCTACCTGCACGCATCTATTATGTATAAGCTTATAAAAAACTTAGAGGGTGGTGTAAGTGTGTGTGCAAGGTAAGTGCCAAGTATGCAATATCAAAGTAATACAAAAATATTCCGGCAAGTCCATAAATACCATCAACCTTATCCAGGCTATGCGATGTAAAAAATATAATAGGCCAATGACATATTTAGGCTATGCAATACAGAATCATAGTTACTCAAATGTCATATACTGAGGGTGCAATGTAATATGCAATGCAAAGGAATGACAAAGCTGGAGTGTGTAGTCAGGATGATATAACTTGGTATCGCAAGCTGTGGGATTCATCATAAGGGACTTCTATCTAATAGTCATATACTTAAATTTGGATAGCTAGTGTAAGGTCTGTATCCTAAACCGTACAATTCCTTAGACTCCCACGATTCTCCCCGTCGAATTTCGGTGACCTGCGACTATAGTCGGTGTTTGTGCACGACCCTAAGTCACATCCCGTACATCTGAGTTGACTCGACCCGAGACTTATACCCTAATAACCACACCGTCGCCGTGTCTCACGCACCGATGTGATACCCAGGCCAGGAGTTATCGGCCCGTGTTTATTTCAAGGAAAATGTCGGGCGTTGCGAATTCCGAGAGAATCTCTACCACCTTTTACATTAATCAATCAATCATAAGTCAAGCACACAACCCATCCCTCTCTTACACAAGCCTTACCCAAAGTCAACTCTCTCTCTCTACCCATCCCTCTCTCATCCAAAATTCAACCAAGCCCATGCCCTTCATGTCATTCTTCTTACAACATCCATTCCTCTCATCCCATCTCTCTTACAACACCCTCTCCTCTCTCTTTCTCAATCCATTTCCCAAGAAAACCAAGAGAGAGAGCAATCATCCAAGCTCTTCCTAAAGAGAGCCAAGTGTGGCCCACTCTCTACCACCTAATCTCCCATCCTAGCCATCCATACTTCATCAACCTCCATCTAAGAGAGAGCTTAGGAGCTTAGCATTTCAAGCAGCCAAGAAGAAGACAATCGGTGGGTGTTTGTAGGATTAGATTGTGATTTTTGTGAGGGACCAAGTGGGGCCTACTGATTGATGGTATGGATCTTATTTTGGACCCATCTTGATGTATGTATTGTAATCTTAGGAGGGCTCATAGTGGCAGAGTTCCCTCCATCACATCTCTCTCTCTCTCTCTCTCTCTCTCTCTCTCTCTCTCTCCCATGTGTTGTGGACCCCATTGTGATGTATGATCCAGGCCGTCCGTCTAACAGGCCACACCATGATATATGTATTTCATTCATGCTACATCTAGCACGTGGACCCCACTTTGTTGATGTTTGTGTCCAGGCCATCCAACACGCTAGACGCTGGACGTTGTTTTCTAATATATATATATATATATATATATTATATTTGGTGGGCCTTATGTGGGACCCACCTGAAGGAAAGATGATTGGTTGGTGTACTTTACATCAGCTATGTAGCTAATGTATTGACGTCAGCAGGTTCTGTGGGTCCCACATGATGCATGTATTCCATCTTACTTCGTCTGTCCATCTGCATGGGACCCGCCGCATGATGTATGTGTTACATCCAAACCGTCCATCTGCATGCCCCCCCGCCCCAAGAAGTTCTGCGGGTCTCGTATGATGTATGCACACGGTCCATCTGCTGGGTCAAAATAGCTATATAGCCATTGTAGTGACGTCAGCAAGTGTGGGCTTGATCATGAGTTACGTGTTAGATCCAAACTGTCCATCTGTTGTATGAGCTCGTCCTAAGGCTTGAGACTAAAGATAAGATAGATCTATTTATCAGATGGACCACATTGCAAAGACCAGTGAAGGGTTGAATGCCTATCATTGAAACCCATTTAGGGTTCCAGAAGTTCTGGATCAATATGGAATTTGTTTTCCTCTTTATTCAGGTCTTTGTGACCTTATGAACAGATTAAAAAATAAACGTTTTAGTGGGCATGTGAATTGTTACAGTTAAAACCATTATCTCCATTTCTATGGATGGAATGGTCCAGATGATATTTCGATATGGTTCCTTATTTGGGTAATGCTCTAAAATGATCTCTAAAAATAGATGAATGGTGTAGATAGTCCAACTAAGACGATGGGTCCCACTTGATGTATATGAAGCCCATTGTTGCGGCCCATGTGATGCAACCTGATGTGATGTATATGAGGCCCATGAGTGAGGCCCAGATGGTGAGGCCCGATGTGATGTATATGAGGCCCATAAGTGAGGCCCAATGTGATGTATGAGAGGCCCATTGGGATGTATTCGAGGCACATAGGATGTGGCCCATTGTGATATATTTGAGGCACATGAGATGTAGCCTAATACGATGTATATGAGGCCCTTGTATGAAGCCTAATGTGATGCATGTGAGGCCCATGAGTGAGGCCCAATGCGATGTATGTGAGGCCCTTATGTGAGGCCCAAAATGATGTATATGAGGACTGATGTGATGTGTGATGCCACCATGATGCATGTAATAATGTTTATGATGGGCCATACCTCGGGAGGATTGATGGTTTGATGTCCACATTATAAAAGCAATGATAGTTAAATGTCTACATTGTAACTCTCCCTACGGCCCATTGTTAGGCCCATTCTCACCTCCCCTTAGTGGGCTAACCCAAATCGTTGGGCCCCTTCATAATTGTTAGGCTCATTCTCATCTTCCCTTAGTAGGCTAACCCAAACTGTTGGACCCCCATAATTGTTAGGCCTACCTTAATATGAGGAGAGCACATCATCATCATATGAGTATGCTTACTATAGCTCCATGATTCATGCATATGCGCATCATATGTATGTTTGATATGAGGAGTGATTGATCATAACATATGCCATTGGGCAGATTATTTATGAGACTCCGTGATAGGTAGAGTTGCCCCACATGAGCATGCAGTATGCTCAGGATTGTTGCATGCCTGGATGGTATAATTCATGCATCTTGCATTTGTGTAATATGATCTCTGTACGCCCTAGTGACGTCAAGGCCATAGCCTCTACAAGCATATTGTGGATGGCTGGATTGGACATCGAAAATATTGTTACTACCATCGGGGTGCCATAGATGTCCATAGGTAAAATTCCTAGACCTGATGGTACCAGAGGATGACTCTAACGTTGAGACCGAGTAGATGCATGAGCACATGAGGGCCGAATACCAGGAGGTTGCATCTCTCACAGTGTTGTGGTTAGTTGGAAGGGGGTGTGGCCTTACCCGCCCGAGGATAGGGGCAATTGCTAGGCTGAGTCTGATTAGCTCGTAAATGGGTCCGCTATCGATGTGCCAGATAGGTATTGACAAGCTATTGCATAGGCGAATAGTGAGGTTTCTTACGCTCACTTGGACTATGCGCCTGGGGAAGGGGTAGTGCCATTTGGAGTGTACTAGACCCCGATGATTATTTAGAGTGAGAATTGCACTAATATTTGATGCTGTAGTGATGAACTGCATCGATATGTGGATTCGGATGAGGATTGATATGCTTGAGTTGCATCTCGCATTGCATGGCCTTGGTATGGCCGACATCATTTATGCCTTGCATCACATGGCCTTGATATGGCCGATAGCATTCATGTCTTTCATCGCATAACCTTGGTATGACTGATGCATTCATGGACTTACCAGTGTATTCCACATTAGTCCGATATTACATTTTGAGCACGCTTATATTGCGCACATACTTTCACCACCCTCTAAGCTTTCTATAAGCTTATACACGACTGTTGTATGTAGGTAATGCTAGGACGCCGCAACAGCATTGAGCTTAGAGTGTACAACAAACTTATGGAGCTTTTGATTATCAATATTATATTTTCCTTAAGTATTGTACTCAAATTTTTTGATCATAGTGGATTTATGATGATGTTGTTGGTTGTTGTTTATGGGTTGTGCTTATGGTTATACTTATTATGATACAAATTCATGTTGAAAATCCTCCTTGTAGGATCCCATGATTGGAACCTGGTATCTGGGTACTGGGAGCTAAGAATGGGGTACTATGAAGGCTGTCAGCATCAAATTTGGCAATCAAGAATTTTATGAGTTCAGTTTCCTAGTTTGACACGTGACAACTAGACTCAATGTGGTAAACTCCTAACTCAGGTTGGTCGTGCACCCCAATCGAAATCCTGACAGTTGTGAAGGTACACATAATGATTTGGTTACGCATCACCAGCCCGAGTGGATAGTGAATGAATGAATGAATGAGTTAAATGCTGAGCACACAACTCCTGCTCATTAAGTCCACATATTAGTACTGTATATTTTTGGGATCATCACCGGGGTCTAGTACACTCTACATTAGTACTGGACAAGCAACTATGCAAGTGGAAGAGACCTCACTATCCGCCTGGCCAGTAGTCAGCCAATATCTACCTGGCACGTCAATAGCGGACCCATTTACGAGCTGGTCAAACTCAGCCTAGCTATGTCCCTTACCCTGGGGCAACTAAGTCCACACCCCCTTCCAACCGAACATGTTTAGTGGGAGCGCCGCCTACTAGTATTCGGCATCCGGGAGATCTTATTTCCACCGGGGTCTCGATGTTGGAGCGTCCTTTGGTACCAAGAGGGTTTAGGGACTTTACCCAGGGACATCTATAACACTCCATGTAGAAAAAGATTTTTGATGTCCCATCTGGCCATCAACGATATGTCTGTGGAGACTACGGCCTAATATCATTAGGGCATACAGTAGTCATATCACACAAATATAAGATGCATGAATGACACTATCAGTCATGCAACAATCCTGCGTGTATCACATGATCATGTGGGGCAACTTTGTCTTACAAGGAGTCCCATAAAAACCTGCCCAATGGCATATGCTATGATCAATCACTCCTATCAAACATACATATGATGCACATGGGCATGGATCGTGAAGCTATACTAAGCATGTTATATAATGATGATGTACTGTCTTCATATTCAGGATGGACCTAGATGACCTACTCATATCAATAATAGGCCTAACGATCATGACGGCCTAATGGTTTGGGTTAGTTCACTAAGGGGAGGTGAGAATGGGCCTAACAATGGGCCCTAGGGAGAGTTACAATGTGGACATTTAACCATCATTGCTCTTACAATGTGGACAACAAATCATCATTGCTCCCAAGGCATGACCTATCATAAACATCATTTCATACATCATGGTGGAATCACACATCACATCGGTCCTCATGTACATCACTTGGGCCTCACACAAGGGCCTTACATACATTGCATTGGGGCTCACTCATGGGCCTCACATGCATCACATTGGGCCTCATACAAGGGCCTCATATACATCGCATTGGGCCACATCCCATGGGCCTCAAATATATCACAATGGGCCACGTCCCATGGGCCTCGAATACATCATAATGGGCCACATCTATGGGCCTCTCATACATCACATCGGGCCTCAATCATGGGCTTCATATACATCACATTGGACCTCGACACATGGGCCATAAATACATCACAATAAGGTGGGCTTGCACATGCAGCAGGTGGGCTTGTAAATGCCACATTGGGCCTCGGCACATGGGCCATAAATACATCACATTAAGGTGGGCTTGCACATGAAGTAAGGATATATAATGCATACATTTCGGTGAGTCCCGCATCCTATGGACGGTGTGAATATACAACACATATATAACAGTGGCCCCACTTCCTTACTGGATGGTTGGGGGGGTGGGGTTACACCACATATATCATGCGGGCGCCACATCTCACGTCCAGAGATGGACGGTGTGGATATACAATATATATCATCAAGGTGGGTCCCACTAGATCTGGATGGTCTGGATCAGACACATCATCAAGGTGGTCCCATGGATGGACAACATGGCTAAAACACATACAATCAGGTGGATCTCACCATCAGGACAGATGAACGGCTGGATATAAAACATGAAGATCATGGTGGGCCACGGACGGACAAGTGGATTTAACACATATTATGCAGGACCCACCATCCAGAGTCTAGACGGTGGGTGTATAACACATACCTCACATTGAGGTGGTCCACACATGTGAATATGAAACACATAACATGGTGGCCCCACACGTGATAGACGGTGTGGATATCACACTGTAACGTCTTGAAAAAATCCGTACTTAGACTCAAGTACCACCTTTATCAGAAATCATTCAGGACTAAAATCTTTGGAAAATTAATGTGAATTAACTAGCGATAAACTAGATTACATGTGAAGTTAGCACCAACCACTTTTAATACAAATTGTAAGACCCAAAACTTATAGAATTGTTAACACTATATTATCCTGAAATCTAGGATTCAACTCTAAGCCCAGTTACTCTTGAGAGCATTCGAAAACTTCATATCGGACCTGGACTGCACGTCAAAAGTTTGATAGTGATGAACTTAGACAATTATGACCGCTTAGTTGGAATTGACTGTCACCTCAAAAATTAAGACCAAACGATGTCTTGAGACCATTTCCTTGAGTTCGAAGTGAGGAGTGTGAGAAAGTGAATATTTTTAAGAAATTAAATAAGAATTTAAGTAATCTGAGTCGTGTCGCTTGCGTGCCATTTATAAGCATTCTGACTGTTGATTTTTTACCCAAATTCACCCTCGGATCAGGAAATGTAGCCCATATATGTCAAAGTACTTGTGGCCCTGATTGAGTTTCGGTGACCGTTGAATTGAAACTGGTCCGCCACGATCGATCTGGAAACCCGATCGGATTGAAAATTTAACTTGCTTAAGATCTTATACTAATAAACTTAAGTCCGACCGCATTTGATAAGAGGACCTCCAGAAGTGTTCCGTTGGATCAGAAAGATCCTGATTTGGTTATAACCTAAGTATACCTTGGCCTTAGGGCTATTTTCATGGGTTTTAGGCTTATATAAAGGCCTTAAACCCTCTCTCCCAAATCTCATACGAATTTCCAATCCTAGCTAAGATAAAGAGAGAGAAAAGAGAGAAAGTAAGTGAGAACCTAGTATTTCATCTTAGGATTCTTCCCAGTTCTTCTACGCACTAATCTATCGTATTTGAATCGTTATTCCGGTGATTCTAATTCTGTTCTTGGGTAAGTCAATCAAATCTTAACCTGTTTTGAAGTTTAGAATAGTTTAAGTGTTGTTTTAGCTAACCTATTTCATGCCTTAGATTGCCTATCCGCCGTTGACGAAGACTTATCGTCTTAATCATATCCGTTTCGCATTTTTCGGTTTAAGGTGCGGACTATATACATTTAAGTTATGGTTTTCAAGACTTTCAATGTTAGATAATGATTTATTCTTGACATGGATGCTATTACACACGCCAAATGCACTATCCATTTTGATTTACGTATATGTATAACCTATATTATAAATAAGGTATTTCATGTATATGTTGAAATATTTGTATGCGTAAGGAATTTGATCTTATGATTGCCATGATTATTTGTCGTTGATATATGATTGACATGTATGCGATAACTCCTAGGTGAAAGGATTTGTTCTAATATGTAATGTGGTCGACATACATGATATATGTTAAATAGTGTAGTCTAAGTGTTTGTATAAATGCCTGAATGAGTTAGTATTCAGTAAAGTGTGATTTTTAAGGTTGTTGAGGTATGAATCTCAATTACTCTGATTGTGTGTATGATTTCCTCCATGAATTATTTAGTCTATTTTATTCATGTTAACTATGTGTATGATTTCGTCCATGTACTGAATTCGTGTTTAAGTTATATTTCATAACATGTTCATATGAATGTTGGATTTGAATCAATTGTCTATTATTGAGCTTGTACGTGATTGGGACTATGTTACAGTCCAGGTAATCGATAATTGTCCTTAAACTGGTGGTTGAGGTTATTTTCGCCACGTAGGATGTGTTCGACGAATTCGAGTCGTACTTGGGATGTTGGACAGTGGTTAGGCCACATGGAGTGCTTATGTATTCCATGTCGATCAATTCAATGTGCGCTTAGCCTAGTTGAGCTTATCAACTAACCCGGTTGACCGATGTATGTTCACCATGTTTGGTCGCTACTGTTTGAATCTAAGGTACTGAACTCACTAGTGAAAATCCCGTTAACCTTGGTACTGCGATCCCCTAAGACTCATGAGCCAGACATGATAGTATGGGACACCGTGGTCAAGCTGTTGGCCTACGCTGGGGCGATGAGCCTCATCGTAGTGACCAGTGAGCATCCTAGACTCGTGAGCCGATTATGGTGGTATGGGACACTATATTCACGTTGTCGGCCTACACTGATTGGTGACGAGCCCTCTGTAGTGACCTCAAGTATATCCTGACACTGCATTTGGGCGACGAACCTTATTGTAGTATCTAGGATATAACTAGACTTGTATTGATTGGTGACGAGCCCTTTACAGCGATCTAGAACAGTAATATCATATGAGATTTGCTTGGACTGACGACCCTAAAATGGATCATTGTTTGGGATTTGATATAAGGGAGGTACCTTAGCTTCACAATACTGCTGTATGAAAAGGACTAATAAGAACTTGGTAACCATGTTCATAACATTGTACTGCATGTGTCGTTGGCGTTGGTGTAGAGCACAGTGGTAGTGATTCATGCCCCGATCGTTAGATGATGTCGCAAGAGGGAGTTTGTGGTGAGGGCATGCATCATTTCCTCATAACATTCTTACATTAACAAGAGTATCTAGGACATGTTTGATTGTACTGCTTTATCATTACTGCTTGATTGAATTGATAACATGTTAACCTTTGCTGTATAGTTCCACTGAGTTGATCACTCACTCCCACGTTCTGGGATGATGTTTAAACACCAACCAGACTCTAACTTAGCTACAGGTGACGGTTATGCCTATGAGGTGGAGCTAGAGTTCGATGAGGACGAGGAGGCATTCTCATTCATGCAGTTCTTAAGTAGGTTCATGAGAGCCATGTTATGGTTGGCGAGGATTCTGGGCTATGATTGTAACAATTGATCACATTTTGTTATATGTATTTTGAGACATGACTTGTAATTATGACCTGGCAGAGCATACATACTTTGGGGACTTATATTGGTTTATATAATATTTCAGACTTTCGCTTGCATTCTTAGACTGTCCCTGAATTATGTTTGCTATTTTGGCTTAATCTATTTCATGTTTTATGCACTAATACAGACAACATACATCCATCATTAATTATGTTGCATATGTGATGTTTTGGAACTCGAGAGCTGAGTTATACTCGACCCCTGAATTTCAGGGCATTATAAGTTGGCATCAGAGCATGATCTGGATTAAATTAGACCTAGGTTATGGTCACATAATGCACATTGATGCCACTTTAGCGTAGGAGGGTGTGAGAAAAATCTAGAAACAGATCTAGGACTCACAGTTTTGTTAATTGGTGAAAGTTTACTGAAAACGATCACCGAGATCGAGTCCATGCACACTCCTGATCACACACGATGACCCTAAATCACTTCTAGACCGTCAATTGACAGGTTTAGACCGTATATCATCCCATTCTAGCCATTAGAAATCGATAAATATGCATATGTATCAGTTTTGTTCCGAAACGACCTGAAACGAGCCGAATTGGAGTAGGGGCCCAATAGGGGCTATTTTAGGGGGACCCAGGGTGGGACCCACATCATTTTAGACCCAAGGGGAGGGGGAGGACCTCGTCGGAGGGGCGAGCCCTCACCGAGAGGTCCAAAGACCTGCGAGGCCCTCGACGATTCTGCGAGGCCTTGCCGACCGGTGGGCCGACGCCCTTAGGGTTCTAATGGGACCCACTGGTCCACAGTTTCTCATCTAAAACCCCCCAAACATCTCCTTCCTTCACAAAACCCACCTCCAAGCTCTCCTTTTTCTTTAGAACATCTCATTTCCCTTTCAAATCGCCCTTTCAATCCCTCTTTCTTTTATTTTTCTTCAAGCCTTATATCCTTCCACCATTCTCAACAATACCCATCTTTCACCCCCTCATTTCCTTTGATTTGAGGTCCTAAACCCCCCATTTGAGTCTCAAATTCATGTAAACCCACTAACCCATACTACTTTGTCATTTTTCTCTCTATATCCTCTTCTTTTGAGCCTTTACACCCTCTTTTGAGGCTCAAATCCATGGAGACCCAAATATCTCATTCCTTTCTTTCCCTTTCTTCACATTTCCATGGCTTTCATGGAGGTTGTTGCGGCCCTATTCTCCATTTCCTCCATCCTTTCTTTCATGGGGAAGAAGAGAGCCCCCGTAGATGAAGTTAGGCCTAGTCGCCCAACCCATTCTAGAAGACCGAGGGGTGCCGCCGCTATTTCAAGAGCCACTCATGAATTGTAAATGAAGCAGGATTTAGATCCCCATGCTCCCTTAGGAAGATCCCTTTTGGCAGAGTTATCTCATGGCGTGTGTGAAGGCCATAGGGTCCTTTTTGAAGCTCATGTTGATGCGTGGCTATTTGGAGAGTTCATGTTGTTCGAGCGTCTAGTCGAAGCCAAGTGGGGTCTGTTATTTGAGGGTGAGCGTCATACTAATGTGGGTACTATTTGAGCTTTTTTATGCCCACATTCGAGAGCCAACATTGGATCCCTTGCAGTTTGGAATTCCAGTTGGAAGAGATCGGGTGGCTACAGTTAACGTTGCTTTGATATCTCATCTTCTGAATGTGCCACTTGGCAAGGTTCATGCAAGTGAGAAGAATTTAAATAGTGCACATGAGAGGGATCGCCACACACGATTCCTTTGTGGTTGTCTGGTTGAATGGCAGCCTAACAGAAGCCTCTTAGTGACAAATATGATAGACAACTTCCGTTTGCTTCACCACATCTGTACGTTCAATGTCTATCCCAGGTGGAGCAACTGCAGTGAGTGCATGCGCCTAATGGTGGATTTCTTGTATCAGGTGGGGCAGGGAGAGAAGCTTTGTGTGCCTACATAAGTCTTTTGATAGATAGTCCCTATCGCACGTTCAAATAGAGGGACTGAATCTCTCCCGTTTGGCAGACTCATATGCAGGATTGCACTTGAGTTTGGCTACAGACTTGGGGTGAAATTGCCAGCGCCAATCTATTACATTACTAAGACTACTCTCAATCAGATGGAGATCGGGCCTCGACAATGACAAGCCCTACTTGAGGAGAGTGAAGATGAGTCAGAAAGTGAAGAAGAAGAGGAGAGCAATGAAGAAGGTGGAACAGAGATAGAAGAGTAAGAAGAGCAGGACGAAGAAGAAGAGGAGGCTCAGGATACTGATGAGAGTCTTCCTTCTGCTACTCAGGAGCATGATCTTGATAGGGCTGATAGAGAAGCCTGTTTAGTTAGGCTTGAGGAGGGCCAGGCCACCCTATGGAAGGATATTATGGATCTGCGGGGCCTTGTGAAGCATAAGTTTAAGAAAGTAACCCGCACTTTGAGGACAATCCTGTGTTGTCTGCAGGATAAGGGTGTCCCTCCTCCATCTCCAGATTCTGATGAATAGTCCTTTATGTAGTTATTGTTTATCTGTTTGTTACTTGTTCTTGTGTGTGGTTTGGTAGTTGTTTAGTAGTTTGGTAGTTATTTAGTGTTTGAAGCCTAGTGTTTGAAGCTTAGTTGTTTTGCTCATATGCTTTCTCCGACGCGATTCATGTAATGCTACACTTCATGTATTGTGACATTTTGTTAATGAAATGCATGTTGTTTCTTTGGCTTGTGAAGTTAATGCTTTGTGGATGGACTGTGTGAATGCTTAATCTCACTGGTTGCACCCTCTATTGTATGTAGGGTATGCCACCTAAGGGCTTGAGGTCTTCGGCCCGTCTCTCTTTGGGTGATTGGCTTAACGGGGCCCTTCCCCTGAGTGATAGCCATATGGACCCCCATTCGGGCCCATCTCATTCTGATCCTATGTCGGATTCTCAGCCGGCTTCTAGCCCTGCTGCTGGGCCGCCTCCTGTGACACCTTCTGGGGTGCCTCCTATCACACCTTCAGTTCCTGAGCAGAACCGTGCGTCTGCGTCGACCCCTCATGCATCACAATCTGCTCCACCTCATGATAGACTAGAGCAGATGATGTTGTTGATGCAACAACAGTAGATACAGCAGCAGCAACAACAGCAGCAGCAGCAGTTCTTGACCTCCATGGCTGGTATCTTTGCTCAGTCGATGGGGGCGACTTCACCTACCTTGCCTTTATACCCTGTTGGAAATACTAGTGCCAGCGGTACATTCGAGCGATTTCAACGCTTGTGGCCTCCTACATTTATGGGTACTCACAAATCCGAAGAGGCTGAATATTGGATTGACCGCATCTCGAAGATGCTGAGACCGTTGCACTGTTCCAAGGTGGAGTAGGTTGAGCTTACCACATTCATGTTTGAGAAGGAGGCCAGCTTATGGTGGAATAGTATTCTCCGCACAGTTACGGAGGGATTTGTATGGACGTGGGGGGCATTTGAGGCTCGCTTCCACGAGAAGTATTTTCTGGTCACTTACCGACATGAGAAGGAGAGTGAGTTCCTTTGCCTCCATAAGGGAGGGATGTCGGTGATAAAGTACGAGAACTAGTTTACGGAGCTGTGCAGGTATGCTCCTTTGATTTTGGGTGATTAGCCGTTGCGGATGTGGCATTTTTCTGAGGGTTTGCGGCCCGAGATTCGATCGAAGATGTGCTATGCGAGCATCTCTTCCTATACTGAGTTGGTGAGCATGTCCCTGCGAGCTGAGCAGGATGGGGATAGGTTGTCCTGTATGCCTGCACCTATGGCTCCTAGGCCGCGACCTGATTTTTCGAGTAGGCCTTTCCTTGGTAAGAGGCCTCATGTTAATTTACCGCTGGGGTTCATGACATCTCCTGCCCATGTGAGGTGACCTGATGTGTGGTGCAACTACTGCAAGAAGCCAGGCCACACTGAGGTGACTTGTTTCTCAAGGATGAGAGATAGTGGTTTCTCGCCGCCCCAGAGGATCAACTGTCCGATGCCTCAGGCTATTTCTGCACCACCCCTTCGATCGGCATTAGCTCATCCTTCCTTCAGACCACCAGCACCCCATTTCAGGCCGCCATAATGGCCCTTGGTACCTCCACCGCATCACCCACAGCAGGCGCCCAAGGCAGATTCAGCATCGACATCTTTTAAGGTTCCCGCTCACATTCTAGGTACGCCTATCTTCTTATTAGTGGACACTGGGTCCACTATTTCGATCATCTCTTGCGCTGCGGTCAAGCAGCTAGGTTTGGTTACGGCTCCTACGAAGGGAGTGAGACTCACGATTGCTACAGGGACTTCTTCAGACATTACTCAGACCTATGAGTCTTGCTTAGTAGATTTGGGTAGCAGGACAATGGTCGTCGACCTGATTGTCGCCCCACTGTGTCACTATGATGTTATATTTGGGATGGATTGGCTCACGAAGATGAGAGCAGAGATTGATTGTGAGGCCAGAGTTGTGACAGCCTACGGACCTGTGGGTGTGGTCTTTACATTTTCAGTTCATGTCAGTTGGTCCTGTCGTGTTAGCAGCTATGCTTCTTTGTTAGAGAGTTCTGATGTTCCGACATTGGGAGTTACGCTAGTGGTTTGTGATTTTCCTGATGTGTTTGAGAAGATTTCGAGGCTTCCTCCTCGGCGCGAGATTGACTTTACTATCGATCTTATGCTTGGTGCGACACCTCTTTTCCTGCTGACATATCATATGCCTCCATGTGAGATGGAGGAACTAAGGAGACAGATTGACGTATTGTTAAAGGCAGGCTTTATTCAACCGAGTGTATCACCTTGGGGAGTGCCTGTCTTGTTTATGAAGAAGAAAGACGGTTCCCTGCGGTTCTGTATTAATTATCTCAGGCTGAATCAGGTGACAGTGAATAACAAGTATCCCTTGCCTAGGATTGATTATCTGTTTGATCAATTGAAGGGGGCACGTTATTTCTCGAAGATAGATTTACAGTCTGAGTATCATCAGTTACGTGTCAGGGATGAGGACGTGCAGAAGACTGCGTTCAGGACCAGTTTTAATCATTATGAGTTCCTTGTGATGTCTTTTGGACTCACTATGCTCCGACCATGTTCATGGATCTGATGAACAAAGTGTTGTGGCCATTTCTGTTCCAATTCGTCATTGTCTTTAGTGATGACATTTTGATATACTCTATGAGTTGGGAAGAGCACGAGGAGCACCTGAGATGGGTATTGAATACTCTCAGGGAGAATCAGCTTTTTGAGTAGTATAAGAAGTGCGATTTCTGGAAGAATGAAGTCAAGTTCCTGGGACATGTGGTGTCCAAAAAAGGTATAACAGTCTACATTGCTAAGGTAGTTGCGGTTCAGGATTGGAAGCAGCTTTGTTCAGTTATTGAGGTGAGGAGTTTTCTAGGTCTGGCAGGTTACTATCGACGATTCATTCGAGACTTTTCCAAAATTTCCAGACCATTGTCTCAGTTGACACGGAAAGACTTGAAGTTTTCATGGAATGAAAAGGCCGAAGCAGCTTCTCAGGAGCTGAAGGACAAGTTAACATCCGCCCCTGTGCTAGTATTACCAGAGCAAGGGGTTAAGTATATTGTATATACTGACGCATTTCGCGTTGGTCTGGATTGTGTCCTGATGCAGAAGGATAGGGTGATTGCTTATGCCTCGAGAAAATTGAGGAAACACGAGGAGAATCACCCTACGCATAACTTAGATTTGGCAGCCTTCTTTTCGCATTAAAGCTCTGGAGACATTACCTCTACGGCGAGGAGTTCAAGATCTTTTGCGACCACAAGAGCCTCAGATATATATTCTCTCAGTGAGACTTGAATATGAGGCAGCGCTGATGGATGGAAACCTTGAAAGACTTTAAGTTCGAGGTCTCCTACCATCCTGGAAAGGCAAACCTTGTGGCAGATGCATTAAGTCGCAAGAAGACTATATAATTTGTGGCTCCGCTTATGATTGCAGAATGGGATATGGTGGAGTTTGTGCGAGAATTTGAGCAGAAACTCACGGTAGAAGAGTCATATGAAGTTAGGGCACATGTTCGTGTACAACCCCTCATTGATAGCCGGATTATCGAGGCTCAGGTAGACAATGAGTGAAGATGAAGGAGCGGATTGGTACTGATGAGGACTCTGAGTGAACTATTGGTATGGATGGGGGCTTATGTTATCAAGGCCACCTGTGCGTCCCAGACATTCCTGACTTGAGATGAGAGGTTCTCGAGTTAGCCCACAGTTCGAGGCTTGCGATTCATCCAGGTAGCATGAAGATGTATCTAACCATGAAAAGATCGTACTAGTGGGATAATATGAAGGTTCACATTGCTGAGTTTATATCCCGTTGTCTCACGTGTCAGCAGGTTAAGGCAGAGCATCGCCGACCTCCTAGATTGCTTCAACCCATGCCCATAGCTGAATGGAAGTGAGACCTCATTTCTATGGATTTTATTTTAGGACTGCCGAAGACGAGGAAGGGACATGACTCTATTTGGGTGATCGTTGACAGGTTGACAAAGTTGGCTAATTTCCTACCGATCAGAGTTACGAATTCTGCAGATGAGTTGGCCAGGTTGTACATCAAGGAGATTATACGTCTGCATGGAGTTCCCTTGGAGATTGTTTCAGATCGAGAGACGCGATTCACATCTATCTTCTAGACTCATATCTAGGAAGCGATGGGTGTGAAGCTAAAGTTCAGTACGGCTGTAACACCCCGAAAATCGAGGGTCGAGTAGAAACCCAACTCCCGAGTTCCAGAACGTCACTTATGCAGCATAGATAATGATAAATGCATGTTGTCTGTAGGATGGCATTAAACAAGATTGAGACTAAGCCAAAACAGCATATCATACTCCAGAGACAGTTAAATTAACAAGCGGAAGACTGATAAATACATAAAATATATAATTGATTGTAAGTCTCCAGAGTGTGAACATGTTACCAGGTTAATTAAATACATGTATACTCCAAAAATGGAAGAAAAGAATATACATAAGTGCTCCAAAAATATAAAATGACAAGTGTCAAGGCGTCTAATCAACCTCCCTGTAATCTCGTCGATCAGAACACGGAGGAGAAGTCCTCCTCATCATCATACAAGTCCGGCTCCGCCTCACAAGCAACGCCATCATCTGCAACTACCACAGGGTCTGGTGGCTGTCCGGAAACACCGTCCTGTAACGTGGGAGTGAGTGATCAACTCAGTGAAATAATAGAGCAAAGATTAGCATGTTATCAAATCAATCACGCATTAATAGTAAAGCAAACAATCAAACATTCCTAAATACTATTGTTAATGCATGCATGAAATGACATGATGGATGCCCTCACCGACATATTCCCTCTTACGGCACCATCTTATGCCCGCGGCATGCTTACGTTCCTCAGTGCTCCACATCTTCCAAGCACATGCAATGCGATATAGATAATGATTACTAAATTGTTATTCGTCCGTTCATACAGCAGTATTGGGAAACTAAGGTACCTTCCTTATATCAATCCTAACATAGATCCTGTCTAGGGTCGTCACTCCTAGTAATCTCATACGACATTATATTTGTAGGTCGCTGCAAGGGCTGTCAGGGCTGTTGCTTGCACTCGTTTCACCGCTCCCCCATCACCTTATCAATACAGGCCTAATGTACTCTTGTCGCTACGGAAGGGTCATCGCCTCCCGTAGACTCAGAATACGCTCGCGGTCACTACAAAGGGCTCGTCACCTGATCAGTGTAGGCCGACAACTATAATATAATGTCTCATACCACCATAATCTTCTCACGAGTCATAAGTGCTCACTGGTTACTACGGGGAGGTTTGTGGCCCCAGCGTAGGCCGACAGCTCGACCACGGTGTCCCATACCACCATGCCCGGCTCATGAGTCTTTATGGATCAAGGTACCATGGTTAACAGGGTTTTCAATGGTAAGTTCAGTACTCTAGGTTCAAGCAGTTATGACTCATACATGGTGAACATACAATGGCCAGTCGGGTTACTTGACGGGCTCGACTAGTACGATCGCATCTCAAGCTGAGCGACATGAAGTGCATAAAATACTTCGCATGGCCTAACCACTGCTGCCAACCCAAAACACGACTCGCATTCATCGACGCGTCCTTCGTAGTAATTTGAAACCAACCACGAATTCAATCCATTACCAAATGCCTGGACTAGATCATAACCCCAAGCATTTGTGTATCAACATCAACAAGCATATGTGAGTAACAAAAAGAATATAAACAATACAAGCATGTTGACACATGTTATATCATACTACGTAAGCAAATCAACTAACACATGCATTCCATATATGTAATGAAATCAATTCATATAGAGAACGTGGTGGAAATCATATACATCAGCATGTTAATTAAGAATACAATCTTAAAACTAATTCACAACACCATTTACTCAATACATACTAATACAAACATTTATACAAACACTTAGTCTACACACTTTAGTCTACATAGCGTATGTCGACCCAAAGTGCGCATTAGGGCGAATCTCTTCGCCAAACAGATCATGCACGCATTCCTAGTATCCTAACACGACAAATAACCATGGCAAACATTTCAGCAAAATATGGACGTAAACAGTATTTCTTACAAATGACTAAAATACCCTAAATCTCATATTTTCCATACGCAGTCGAAATGGAAAACGGACAGCATGTTCTACATGTCAAACGGCGTGCTCGTCGATAATCTACTATTAAACGACATTGAAAGCTTTGAAATCAGTCAATCAAAGCGTCTAAAATCCTCACCTTTTGCCGTAGACGTGTATCGATTCGAATAGAACGTCAATGCTTTGTCAACGGCGTTATGGCGACCTATGGCATGAAACAGGTTAGTAATACCAACACTACAATTATTCTAAGCTTCAAATCAGGTTAGGGTTAGGATTTCTTACCTAAGAATGGAGCTGAAAACATAGGAATGGTGGCGCAGAAGTGGCGGCTATGGAACATGGAGCAGCAGGGAAAAATCCCAGGAGAGAGCTCCAAATCTCCCTCCCTTTCTCTCTCTTTTCTCTCTTCTCTCTCCAAATTCGTATGGAATGAAAGAGTAAGGGTTTAAGCCCTTTTTGTAAGTCCAAAAGCGACGGAAATAGACTTGGGGCCAAATTATACTTATTTTATGTCCAAATACGGACTGTTCCGCCTCAACGGAGCATTTCTGTAGGTCCCCTGGCTAAACGCGGTCGGACTTAAGCTCATGGGTACTGGATCCTACTCACATCAAGTTTTCAGTCCGGTAGTGTTCCCAGATCGCACGTGGCGGACCAGCTTAGTTCAACGGCTACAGGTACTCAATCGGGGCCACAAGTGCGTTGACATGTAAGGGTCACCTATCCTGATCTGAGGATAAAATTTGATCAAATTCTGACGGTCAGAATGCTTAAAAAATGTCACGCAAGCGACACGTGCCAGATTTCATAATTTATATTAATTTCTAACATTTCTCACACTCTTCACTTTGGACTCAAGGAAATCGTCGTGGGACATCATCTGGACTTGGTTTTTGAGGTGATTGTCAAGTCCAACTAGGCGGTCAAGATTGTCTAAGTTCGGGGTAATTGGACTTCCGACGTTCGGTCCAGAGCCGATACAAAGTTTCAAGTTGCTCCCGAGAGCAATCGGGAATAGAGTTTGATCTTAGATTTTATGGTATTGTAGCGTCAACTATCCTATACGTTTTGACTCTAGCAGATCGTATTGAAAGTGATTGGTGAGAATTTCACAGGTCATCTAGTGCAGCGCTAGTTGATTGTCATTGGATTTCTAAAGGAAGTAGCCTTTATTAATTTTTGTTTGAGATGAGATTTGAAGGGTGGAGCGAGGGTGTTTGGAAACGGAAGAAGGAAGAGTTTGGAGGGGTGGTTTTTGCCAAAAGTCAGACGTTTTGGTGAGAAAGGAGAGCTTGGAGGGTCACTTTGTGAAGGAAGTACCTGATCGGGGATGTTTTAAGGGACGACCCACACCTAGGGGAGGTACCCTACCCCCCAAACTGCGTCGGCCTGAAGCCTGGACCCAGCCTGGCCCGTTGACCGGCGAGCCCTCGCCGAACCGGCTAGGTCCTCGCCGGTGAAATCGTAATCCAGGGATGCCGGCCATATGGGCTGGTTTCCCCTGCCCTGGAGGTCTCAAATATATGTGGGGCCCACCATGGATCATTATGGATTAGCGTGGGTGGGCCCACGACTCTGTTCGAGGCGTTTCGGGGCCAGTTTGCTGACCGGAATGAATTTCTGCGGCTTATAGCATATGATTTTGGGGTAGGAGACGTTAATCTATCCAACTAACCTATCTATTTTGTTAGATTCTAAGAGGTTAAGGGTCGAGACCCATTTTACCCATTTATTTACTATTCACGGTAATTTTTAGCTTCGGTATTGTTCTTCATCGTTAATACCCTAGGATTGGTGTTCTTTACTATTTAAACTTGAGGAGTCATGTTTAATATGAAAGTACTTGGAGAAATTTGAAGAATGAGGTGGTAAAAGGTGAGTTTTGAAGGAAATTAGTTGAAAAGTGATTTCTTTGGCTTTGGGATTGAGCTTTGAGAGTGTTATGGTTGACCCATTTCCTAAGGACGTCTAACTCCAGGTTGGCAAAATCCGGGGTGTTACAACCGCGTTCCATCCACAGACAGACGGGCAGACAGAGCGTGTGAATCAGGTGTTAAAAGATTGCTGCGAGCATGTGTGTTGGATTTCAAGGATAGTTGGGATGACTGTCTTCCTTATGCAGAGTTCGCGTATAACAACAGCTTTCAGGCGAGTATTGGTATGGCTCCCTGTGAGGCACTGTATGGTCGCTCGTGTAAAGCGTCGCATTATTGAGGAGAAGTGGGCGAGAAGACTCTGAATGGCCCAGAGTTAGTTCTGGCGACCTCAGAGAAAATTGACATTATTAGGCGTCGACTGCTCTCAGCACAGAGCAGGCGGAAGAGCTACGCCAATACAAGACGACGACCACTTGAGTTTGATGTTGGGGACCATGTATTCCTTAAGCTTTTCCCTATGAAAGGAGTTCTTCGATTTGTTAAGAAAGGGAAGCTCACGTCGAGATTTATTGGCTCATTCCAGATACTTAATCGAGTGGGGGCAGTAGCATATCGCCTTACTTTGCCCACACCACTCACAGGCGTGCATAATATATTCCATGTGTCCATGTTGAAGAAGTACGTTCCTGATCCTTCACATATTATCAGATGGGAGCAGGTGCAGTTGAGCGAGGATGTCACTTATGAACTACGACTGACACGTATTTGAGATAGGAAGGAGCAGGTATTGCGTAGCAAGGTTATCCCACTTATTAAGGTACTATGGACGCATCATAGTGAAGAAGAAGCTACTTGGGAGACTGAAGCTGAGGTTAGGAAGAACTACCCTCAGATCCTTGAGGAGTATGAGAAGGTACAAATTTCGAGGATGAAAATTTTTCTTTAGGGAGTAGATTGTAACATCTTAGAAAAATTCGTACTTAGACCCGAGTACCACCTTTAGCAGAAATCATTCAAAACTAAAATCTTTAGAAAATTAATGTGAATTAACTAGCGCTAAACTAGATTACCTGTGAAGTTAGCACCAAGCACTTTTAATATGATCTGTAAGACCCAAAATCTATAGAATTGTTAACGCTATATTATCTTGAAATCTAGGATTCAACTCTAAGCCTAGTTGCTCTCGAGAGCATTCGAAAACTTTGTATCGGACCTAGACAGCATGTCAAGAGTCTAATAGTGATGAACTTAGACAGTTATGACCACCTAGTTGGACTTAACTATCACCTCGAAAATTAAGGCCAAACGATGTCCTGAGACCATTTCCTTGAGTTTGAAGTGAAGAGTGTGAGAAAGTGAAGTTTTTTAAGAAATTAAATAAGAATTTAAGTAATCTGAGTCGTGTCGCTTGCACGTCATTTATAAGCATTCTGACCGTTGGTTTTTTACTCAAATTCACCCTCGGATCAGGAAAGGTAGCCCATACATGTAAAAGCACTTGTGGCCCTGATTGAGTTTCGGTGACCATTAAATTGAAACTGGTCCGCCACGGTCGATCTGGAAACCTGATCGGACTAAAAATTTAACTTGCTTAAGATCCTATACTAATGAGCTTAAGTCTGACCGCATTTGATAAGAGGACCTCCAGAAGTGTTCGATTGGATCAGAAAGAGCCCGCTTTGGTTATAACCTAAGTATACCTTGGCCTTAGGGCTATTTTTGTGGGTTTTAGGCTTATATAAAGGCCTTAAACCCCCTCTCCCAAATCCCATACGAATTTCCAACCCTAGCCAAAATAAAGAGAGAGAAAAGAGAGAGAAAGTAAGTGAGAACCTAGTGTTTCATCTTAGGATTCTTTCCAGTTCTTCTACGCACCAATCCATCGTATCTGAATCATTTTTCTAGCGATTCTAATTTTGTTCTTGGGCAAGTCCATCAAACCCTAACCTGTTTTGAAGCTTAGAATAGTTTAAGTGTTATTTTAGCTAACCTATTTCATGCCTTAGGTTGCCTATCCGCCGTTGACGAAGACTTATCATCTTAATCATATCCGTTTCGCATTTTTCAGTTTAAGGTGCGGACTATATACGTTTAAGTTATGGTTTTCAAGACTTTCAATGTAAGATAATGATTTATTCTTGACGTGGATGCTATTACACATGCCAAATGCACTATCCATTTCGATTTACGTATATGTATAACCTATGTTATAAATAAGGTATTTCATGTATATGTTGAAATATTTGTATGCGTAAGGAATTTGATCTTATGATTGCCATGATTATTTGTCGTTGATATATGATTGACATGTATGCGATAACTCCTAGGTGAAAGGATTTGTCCTAATATGTAATGTGGTCGACATACATTATATATGTTAAATAGTGTAGTCTAAGTGTTTGTATAAATGCCTGAATGAGTTAGTATTCAGTAAAGTGTGATTTTTAAGGTTGTTGAGGTATGAATCTCAATTACCCTGCTTGTGTGTATGATTTCCTCTATGAATTATTTAGTCTATTTTATTCATGTTAACTATGTGTATGATTTTCTCCATGTACTGACTTCATGTTTAAGTTATATTTCATAACATGTTCATATGAATGTAGGATTTAAAACAATTGTCTATTATTGAGCTTGTACGTGATTGGGACTATGTTACAGTCTAGATAATCGGTAATTGTCCTTAAACTGGTGGTTGAGGTTATTTTCGCCACGTAGGATGTGTTCGACGAATTTGAGTCGTACTTGGGATGTTGGACAGTGATTAGGCCACATGGAGTGCTTATGCATTCCATGTCAATCAATTCAATGTGCGCTTAGCCTAGTTGAGCTTATCAACTAACTCGATTGACTGATGTATGTTCACCATGTTTGGTCGCTACTGTTTGAATCTAAGGTACTGAACTCACTAGTGAAAATCCCGTTAACCTTGGTACCGAGATCCCCTAAGACTCATGAGCCAGACATGATAGTATGAGACACCGTGGTCGAGCTGTCGGCCTATACTGGGACGATGAGCCTCATCGTAGTGAACAGTGAGCATCCTAGACTCGTGAGCCGATTATGGTGGTATGGGACACTATATTCGAGTTGTCGGCCTACACTGATTGGTGACGAGCCCCCTATAGTGACCTCAAGTATATATTGACACTGCATTTGGGCGACGAACCTTATTGTAGTATCTAGGATATAACTAGACTTGTATTGATTGGTGACGAGCCCTTTACAGCGATCTAGAACAGTAATATCATATGAGATTTGCTTGGACTGACGACCTTAGAATGGATCATTGTTTGGGATTTGATATAAGGGAGGTACCTTACCTTCATAATCTTGCTGTATAAAAAGGACTAATAAGAACTTGGTAACCATGTTCATAACATTGCACTGCATATGCCGTTGTAGAGCACAGTGGTAGTGATTCATGCCGCGATCGTTAGATGATGTCGCAAGAGGAAGTTTGTGGTGAGGGCATGCGTCATTTCCTTATAACATTCTTACATTAACAAGAGTATCTAGGACATGTTTGATTATACTGCTTTATCATTACTGCTTGATTGAATTGATAACATGTTAACCTTTGCTGTATAGTTCCACTGAGTTGATCACTCACTCCCACGTTCTGAGATGGTGCTTAAACACCAACCAGACTCTAACTTAGCTACAGGTGACGGTGATGCCTATGAGGCGGAGCCAGAGTTCGATGAGGATGAGGAGGCATTCTCATTCATGCAGTTCTAACAATTGATCACATTTTGTTATATGTATTTTGAGACATGACTTGTAATTATGACCTGGCAGAGCATACATACCTTGGGGACTTATATTGGTTTATATACATATTTCAGACTTTCGCTTGCATTCTCAGACTGTCCCTGATTATGTTTGTTGTTTTGGCTTAATCTATTTCATGTTTTATGCACTAATACAGACTACATACATCCATCATTAATTATGTTGCATAAGTGATGTTTTGGAACTCGGGAGCTGAGTTATGCTCGACCCCCGAATTTCAGGGCGTTACACACACATTATCATGGTGGGCACCCATGACCTAGACGATATGGGCATAACATATACCTCATGTGGGGCTCATAGAACTAGATGACGACACTACAATAGCTATATAGCTGGGTGAGATACACCAACCAATCTGTCTCACCGTCCAAGGATTGGATGATGCGGATATACAAGCAATCAAGGTAGGCCCCACCCCCACACGTGCAACATGTGTGAGGTGGGTCCCGTGTCTAAAAAATGGATGGACAACATGGATAAATCAGATACATCACTGTGTGTCCCACCATCCAGCTACTGGACAGTGAGGATGGCATATAAACATCACAGTGGGCTCCACCATCTAGACAGCAAGATGGATGGATGGTGTGGAAGTCACACATACATCAAGGTGGGTCCGCACGTGTGGGACCCACTAGATTTGGGTAAAGCTAATATTTACATTTTCCTTAGTCCAGGCCAGCCCGAAAATGGTCAGCAAGGTGAGTCCATTCACAGACAGTGGGTCAACCCGCTAGATGGACAACGTAAAAAAAACTCATGCATCATGATGGTGGGCCATCAACCAAGAGAGAGAGAGAGAGAGAGAGAGAGAGAGAGAGAGAGAGAGAGAGAGAGAGAGAGAGAGAGAGAGAATCAAGTGGTGAAGGGAGCTCCACCATTATGAGCTCCCTTTACAAGATACCAAGCATACATCAAATGGGTCCCATCACAAGTGGGCCCTCAAATAGAAATCAAGGGTGGAAATCCTAAGATCACCCACCGATTGCACTCCTTCTTGGTCCCTTGGCTTCTTTAGCTCCTTGGCTTCAACTTTAATGAAAGATGATGGAGATTGAAGGACTAGGATGAGAGATGAGAGGGGTAGGAAGTAGGCCACACTTGGCTCTCTTGGAAGAGCTTGGACTTCCTCTCCTTAGGAATTACTTGGAATGGAGTGAGAAATGAGAGAGAGAGGAGTGGTGTGTATGAGATATGACATGGAATGGGTCTCATTAACTTTTGGGATGAGAGGAATGGGATAAGCATGGGTTGCTTTGACTAGTTGGTGGCAGAGGTATGGGTGAGTGATGAGTTGTACTTTGATTGATTGATGTGATGTTTAGGTAGAGATTCTCTCAAAATTCACAACGCGCAACGTTTTTCTCGAGATGAACGTGGGCCCATAACTCCTAGCCTGGGTATCGTATTAGTGCACAAGACGCAGTGTTTGAACCGCAGCGACGGCGCAGTCGCAAGGGTACAAGTCTCGAATCGAGTCGACTCGAGTTGACAGGCTGCGACTTATGGTCATGCGCAAATGCTATCTACGTGTCGTGGGTCACTGAAATTCGACCAGGAGGACTACATGAGTTGAGTGGGCCTGTGCAACTCCTCGACCACGTAAGTCATGGAGGAGTTGCATGGGTACTTCATTGGGAAAAAACATGTTGATTTTGAGAAGTCTCCTAAGCAATTTTAAGTACTCCAAGGGGTTCTGGCATTTCTTTTATCATATTAAGGGAGGGAAACACATGCGTGGAGGAAATCTGCATAACTCATCTCTGTTGGAGATATGAATAATACAAGCCGGAATGCTGCCAAAATTCATATTTGAACATACTCAATACTTGTATTTTTTTAAGTTGTAAAACTTTATCCTGAATTAGGGGATTAAAAGGATGTAATGAATTTAGAATTAATAAAATTTAATTATTATTCTCTCTGTTCTTTCTTTTATCATTATTAAGTAAGATAATTTCCCTTAATCAAATTCTTTCATTTCTAGTCAAAACAAAATGGCGACTCCACTAGGGAATATTTATCTTATTTGATTTTGACTCAAGAACAATTTGGAGAATTTCATCAATGTTTAACATCTTACAAGACACTAAAATGGCGACTCTCGATGGGAACATCCTTCCTATCGTCCCCAGAATAAAGTGTGTTTGTGAATAGATGCTAAGAAACGTCATTTCTATCTTCTAAAAGAATCATAATAAGATAGCAATGAGCATATCAATCATTCAAGAGGTCGTTCATAGAGAAATAGAGAAGGGAGAGAGAAATGGATGACAACCACCCACTAAGAGATATAGGTGAAGCTACAGTAATCACATTACGTTCAGGCAAAAGAATAAAAATTCCCTGAAGGCAAAACACTGAAATAAAGAAACGAGAAACACCTAAAGAATACCATGGTGACAACAGAGAAGAAGAAAAAACAAGATCAAGAAGGTAGCAAATGATGTGATAAGTCATCTGAAAGGCATACCGGCTCAACTAAGTGTATATGAAATGTTGCGATTGTTAGAAGATTCTCGACGTAGCCTGATTCAAGCTCTGTCCAATAATAATGTCAAAAAAACATTACTCACGGAAATAAAACACAAATAGAGTGAAACAAATGCATGCCAGTAATTTCCTTCTCTGATGATGATGTAATTTGTGATGAAGAGCATAATAGGCCATTAATGGTGGTAGGTCATGTTCACGGTAGGCAGATCAAACGAATAATGTTAGACAATGGGTCCATGGTGAATTTATTACCATTAACAATGCTGAATGAATTAGGATATCGTCATTCTCATTTACGCCCCAGTGGAATGATGATACAAGGGTTTAATCAAGATGAACAGTGGGCGCTCGGCAAGATCACATTAACATTGGAAATAGGAGAGCTAATGATAGACATCGTCTGTCATGTCATCAATGCAGTAACGACATATAACCTCCTCTTGGGAAGACCCTTGATGCATCAATATGGCATTATACCATCTACCCTCCATCAATGCTTCAAGTATTTCAAAAATGGAATGCAGTATAAGTTAATGGCTAATGCAAAACCATATACGGAAGCATCTTTCTTCGCTGACGCCAGCTATTATAAAGGATTCACCATAGAAGATAAAAGGGAAAATTATAAGAGTAAAATAGTGCAGAATGAAGTTGTAAAAATAAAGTTATTTAAAAAAAGAAAATATGAAGCAAAAGTTTTATTCGTACTAAGGCATTTAAGACAACCGAGACAACCTCCACTGACGTTATTATCACCCAAATAGTTGAAGATTCTACAGTCGAATTATATGATGTCGTTACCACATGTAGAGAGGAAAAAGCCATTTTCGGCTATGCCAAAAAGGTTTCATGTTAAGGCTAGTTCAAAGAACCTAGAGCCTATTGAATTCTATGCAATTTTAGAAGAAAAAATAGAAGAGAAGGCATTAATAAGGTGAATGTCAATAAGTTAACATCTAAAGACCTCGAAAGATACAGCCCCACTAACAGGAAAATGATGAAAAATATGGGTTTTAATTGCGAAGAACCAGTTAGACTGAATAGTGGAAAATGTATTTTGATCCTAATTAGAGTCAATGAGGAAAAACGGAAGAAACCCCTCGGAATAGGGGAAGAAT
Source organism: Magnolia kwangsiensis (assembly GCA_037074715.1). NCBI lineage: Eukaryota > Viridiplantae > Streptophyta > Magnoliopsida > Magnoliales > Magnoliaceae > Magnolia > Magnolia kwangsiensis. The sequence continues at coordinate 74,533,480 of CM073584.1, forward strand.
CTTCAGTAAATATGATCATGGTTGAATCAGTGGAAGGGATAGACCCTGAAGTAATCAAGTATCTTGAAGCAGCTCTAAAACAGATAGAAGACGGGGGGCAACTGACCATTGATAGTTTGTGAGAAATAAATTTGAAAACTGAAGAACAACCACAGAACACATTCATAAGCGCAAATCTCCCTAAACAAGAAGTTGATCAATATATTAAGCTTTTAAAAGAAAATAATGACGTGTTTGCTTGGACATATGTCGAAACGCCAAGCTTGGAACCATCGGTGGCAATGCATCGGTTAAACATCTCTAAAGATAAGAAACCGACTAAGTAATCGTAGAGGCGATTTCACCCAAATCGGGTTCCCCTGATCGAAGAACAAGTAAATAAGTTGATTAAGGTTGGATTCATCAGAGTAGTCAAGTACTGCAAATGGATATCAAACATTGTCCTAGTGAAAAAGAAAAGTGAACAAATCAGAGTATGTGTTGATTTCAGAGATTTGAACGAACCATGTTCAAAAGATGATTTTCCATTGCTGATAACTGAGTTATTAATCAACAATATGACCAAGTATGCCGTTATGTCCTTTATGGATGGTTATGCTGGATATAGCCAAATAAGAATGGCTCCAGAAGATGAGGAAGCCACGACCTTTAGAACGTCTCTAGGAATTTACTATTATAAAGTCATGTCGTTTGGCCTTAAGAATGCTGGCATAACATATTAAAGAGCGACGTAGAATATATTCCAAGACATGATGTACAAGCATGTTGAATGCTATGTGGATGACCTAGTAGTCGAATCAAAGGATCATGAAGAACATCGTGAACATCTGGTTTCGGTATTTCATCGACTTAGAAAGAAACAACTAAAAATGAATCCATCTAAGTATTCTTTTAGTGTCTCGTCAGGAAAATTTCTTAGTTTTGTCGTCAAACACAGAGGAATTGAAATTGACCCAAGAAAGATTAGAGCCATTTAAGAGATGTTGCCACCAAAAATGTTAAAAGAATTAAAGAGTCTACAGGGCAAGCTAGCATATATTCACCATTTTATCTTAAATTTGGCAGGAAGATGTCAGTCGTTTTCTCATCTGATGAAGAAAGGAACAGAATTTATGTGGGACAAAGCTTGTTAGAATGTGTTTGATTCAATTAAAGAGTTATTGAATCATCCCCCAGTACTAGAAGCTCCTGTGAAAGGCAAAACCCTCATTCTTTATATCTCTACAGCAGAAAATTCATTAGGGGCCCTGCTAGCACAAATAAACGAATAGGGAAAAGAGATTGCGCTATATTATCTGAGTAGAACTCTGATAGGCACTGAGTGCAATTATTCACTTATTGAGAAAATATGCCTAGCATTAATATGTTCTGTACAAAAATTGAGACATTATTGTCTTTCTCATGATATAATCCTAATCTCGCGAACAGACCCTATAATTCTTTTAGAATATATGATCACCTACAAACCAGCAAAAGCGATGAAAGGACAAGTAATGACAGATTTCTTAGCAGCTCATCCCATACTAGATAATGAAGCAATCAGTGATGATTTTCCAGATGAACATGCAATGATGATAAAATTGCCTAATTTATGGTAGATGTACTTCGATGGGGCTTCTAGGACTTCAGGAATGGGTGCCAGAGTGATATTCATCAGTCCTCAAGGTGACTTGTTGCCGTATTCCTTTACATTAAGGGCCGCATATACCAATAATGAAGTTGAGTATCAAGTTCTCATTATAGGAATGGAAATAGCCATAGAGATGAAAATAAAAGCGCTATGAATTTTTGGCAATTCTAAGTTGGTGATAAATCAAACTACAACTAAATTTGAAATAAGAAAGTAAGAACTCCTACCATATTATCATGGAGCACAATAGTTGTTGGAACAGTTTCAAGACATTGAAATCAAGCATGTACCGTAATCAGAAAATGTAAGAGCAGATGCTTTAGTTAGCTTGGTTGCAGCCTTATCTTGTCCTAATCGAAGTCATCTTCAGATAACAAACGAAGAGAGAAGATTCTTACCGTCAGTCAAAAATGTTGACGAAATCTCTAAAGCACTTCCCGTGTCATGTTTGGAGATCACAATAAACAATTATTTTCAACCTTCTGTAGACTATCTCAAATATGATATTTTTCCAGAAGACCCTGCACAGAAGTTGCAAATAAAGCAAAGAGAGAAGAAATTCATTTTATGTAATGAAGAGCTTTACAAGAAGTCGTATAATGAGGTATTGTTAAGATGATTGGATGTGAAAGAAGTAAATTAAATATTACGAGAAGCTCATTCAGGTGAATGTAGGGCTCATCAGGCCGGCAGAAATTTGTTCCATCGGGTACATCGGATGGGGTACTATTAACCTACAATGTTCAAAGATGCGATTGAATATGCGAAGTGATGTCATAAATTTCAAATACACAGTGATGTCATACGTGTGCCTCTGGAAGATCTTCATTAATCGGTGACTTCTTAGCCCTTCGTAGCCTGGGACCTGGATGTTATCGGCCCTATAAATCCACCATCGTCTAAAGGGAAACAATACATTCTAGTGGCAACAGACTATTTCTCAAAGTGGACCAAAGCTATTGTATTAATAAATGTCAAGGAGAAGGACATCGTAAATTTCATATGACATGTAATAATATACAGTTATGGTATCCCGCAAAGAATCATCGCTGATAATGAAACGCCATTCCAAAACAAAGGTATGGGGAAGTTATGCCGAAAGTTTGATATCCAACATTCATTTTTGACACCTTACTATCCACCAGCCAATGGGTTACCTGAAGCGTTCATTAAGACAATCATGAAGATATTAAAGAAAACAGTCACAAGGAATAAGACTGATTCGGATGAAAAATTGTAAGAAGCTCTATGGGCCTATCAAACTACTCATCGTATTACTACAAAAATCACATCATATTCCTTAATTTATGGGGATGAAGCTGTTATCCCCATTGAAACACAAGTTGCGTCACTCAGAGTAGCAGTGCATCAATCATTAATAAATGATGAAAATGCAAAATAAGATTGGTGGAATTGGATTTGCTTGATGAAAAATGACTGGCAGCCCAACAACAGTTACAATTATATTAGGCAAGAATCTCCATTGCTTTTGAAAAGAAAGTTAAGTATCTATCCTTCAAGAAAGGCGACATGGTGTTAATGTTGAAAAGGCCGATCTTGGTCACTAGTAAAATAGGGGGCAAATTTGATCCCAAATGGGATGGTCTGTGCATAATATCCGAAGTGGGCATAAGTAAGTCATTAGAGCTTATTGGGTGGTAGATTAAGACAGACAGGGCATAAACATACCAGTCAATGCTCGCTTCATAAAAATATATTGCCCTTGAATATACACAAAGTTTTTATTGAAAAGATTCACAACTTAATACTTCTCAATCAAAAGGGACAAGATAAGCAAAATGATGAAAGAGCCTCAAAAGGCAACGTTGTATATTCTTTTCTGCGCAATTAATAAAAACATAGATTTTCAGACTTATCAAGTTAAAGCATCAATGATTATCGCCAAATGAAAAGTGCAAGTGATTACCATCAAATCATCAAAAGTCATCATCGCCATTGTCATATCGTGGACACAAAGGCCATTTTATTATCCAAATTTATTGAAATTAATAGTATCGCCAAGCTGATACACTATCTAAGTATAAAATTTTATTTTATATCATTGGCAAAGGGAGATATATCAATTTCAATTTATTACCTTTACCAGGGCCTATAAAGCTAGTTACATATAAATATCATCGGAATATGGCAATCTACATTTATGGCAATGGAATATGCTTATAAAACCAACCATGTATGAAATCCTACAACAACAATGGTGATCTATCATTTACAGTAGCATAACTAAGTATATGAAGTCAAGTACGTATAAGACTTTTCACCATTGGCGTTGGCGATACGATGAGATTATTCAGGTAGCAGTGAGAAGTCTGTGGCCCTAAAAAAGCCTGTAATGAGCGTCATGTGCACCCATGCGGGCAGTTGATGAAGCAATCACGTAAGACCTATGCCATCTGTACAGTTTCCGACAGCGTCACGAGGGATGGTGAAAAAAAGCCCTCTCGTGAATGGGTTCGACTTGGAAGATGAAGAAAAAGTGAGTCTTTGAAGCAAGACGACTCCCCAGATCATTGGCTTGATTTCAGTAGTAATGCATGAGGACATGTCTCTGAAGTAAGACAACCCCTCATTGATGGATTGGAAGCCCTAGATTTGGTATTCAAAGGTAGCCTTGCACACCTTGTGAAGTCTAGAGAGTTATTGTAGCCAACCCTATGTGTAAAACCCACCAAGTTCACTACCCCGGGAGCTTCACTGGGCCCCTCTGATGGATCGTGGTTTGTGAACTCCCTGGCCATGATAAGCCCCATAAACTCTAAAGAGTTAGAGAGGTCATTCGCATAAGACCCAACTCCAACTACTTATGAGACTAAAAAACTATGATTGCTCCAACTACTCATGAGTTTAAACTATGTGTGAAATTAACTGAAACCAAAATTTAGTTCCGCCCATTTAAAATGGCATATAGGTGATGTTATGCTAATAGTTGTATATACATCGTTACTGTATTAGCATGTACTTATTAAATATGCTTCCAAAAACTGATATGATTATAAGCCTCGAATTAGTGTATAACTCTGCAAATGCATGCGTTCATTCACCTCATACAAAAATGCATTGTCATGAAATTACTATAAGAAATATAAGACATTGTATCTTCTCTTTCAATTTATTCTATTCAAAAGTTCAACCATCTGAAATAATTATCAGTTAATTATGATATTTTTACCTCTATAATGAAAGTTGCGAGGTCTTTACAACGAAGATAAATTATCTTACAAAATTCTTAAAGGCGGTGGAGGATGTAATCGCGAAGAATCGTCATTGTCCTCCGAAAGGTTCAATGAATTGAATACATTTTTTGAACTCCTCATAAAGACACCAAAAGCTATCCATCCTTTAAGGGTATCATTTGGCTTTGCTTCATGAATAATATGTTTCAGAGAAATTCTTACACAATGCTGACTTAGACAAGGGGCATGGTTGATATCTTCGAAATAACCTATGCCTTAGTCTTCTTGATGACTCCTTAGCAGTGGTGGAAGAATGTATATTGCATAATTTGCTGGATAATATCTACGTACCAAGTAGTATTGATGAGCCCACAAGCGCATCTAGGAATAAGAAGTTTAGACTAGATAGTTATAGCCAGGAATTATGAAATGAAATCCAGTATTGACATTTAAGAGCTGCCTCCATAATCAAGCCCAATTATATGGCCCGATACCACAACTCCTTATGGATCTTGTAATAATATCATTGGTCTCCGGTACAATCTGGTCAAATCCGAATTGATAATCAAATCTACTCGGATAATAGGGTTCATGCCAGAATATACTACCCTCTCTTAGTGGAAGAGTATTAGATCTAATGAAAACAAGGAATGAATGTTCACCAAAAGAGATAGTATCATCATCAACAACTTCTATGCCTTCCGGATGGCTTGTGAACAGAAATTGATGAAAGTCGATAGGATCACCATTTTCTATCTTTCCGGTGATCCAACCTTCTGATTTCTCAATCATCCTCCTTAGTTGATAATGCTAAAGAGGGAACCAATGGGGATCTAAATATACTCTTTTAGAATCAGCAAAGGTCCAAGGGAAGTATACTCCTAGCCAGCCTATAAAGAAATACCAAGGAGCACTAATCGGAAAAGATTTAATCATTGAATCTACAGGACCGAAAACTATGTCCCCAAAAGCGTGATATAGGGAGCATAGAACTGGAGGAGCTAACCAATATCTCTGACCGTCTACCATTGCACCCGCAACTACAAAGAGAGATTGTTTGATGAAGTCCATCTGTTCCGAGTCAAGAAATATAACTAAGCTCAGCCAATAAGCTAAAAAAGTAGCTAATTCACAAGAACGGCTGTATTCAGTGGTGCTCGTAATGTTCTCATGAATGGTCTTGATGATTATAGCCTACAAAGTTGTCAAAGCAAAATAATATGGTTATTTAGAAGAAAGATGAAGACCTAAAAGACCTGAAAAGGAAGGAGTAAAAGAAAAGAAATATACCATAGTTTTCGAGAAAAGTGAGCTAGCCATTCAAGGGTAATGTGTTCAGGTTGTGGGAAGTTGGCCAGTTCTCTGAAGAGTTCAAGTGTAGCCTTTAAAATCTCAGATTTGTTATTTCCCATAAAGGTAAGAGAAAATTCTTTATTTGAAGGGATATAAGCATAAAAAAATGTTGCCCATGATGGGGAGACCTGCTATGCAGAGAAGATCCTATAAAGTAATACTCATCTTGCCTAAAGGAAGATGAAATGAATTGGTGATTGGGGACTAGTGATTGAGAAAACCCCTGAAGATAGCTATATCGTCATAGAAATGTTGTGATGTGGCTATGATTGTGTCAAGAAGGTTAATTTGTTCCTGAACGATAGTATGTTTTCGAGCAATGGTTCGGGCCTAAGCATTGTAGAAATTTTGAGGAGATAGAAGACCTTTGGCCAGAAAGTCATTTGTTCTCCAGGGTATATGACCATTGAAGAAATGTTGCTGAGCAGTTTTGAAGAAATGAGTTGGGAAGGGCTGATGAGGATTATAAAAAGGATGTAAAAATCACATTTTATATATCATACCAGCCTTTTGGCGTGATTCTTTCCCTTCCAAACAGCCTTCGAAAATCCTTGGTTCCCTCATAATCCAATTATCTATAGAAGCAAGGCTGCTTTGATAGGTGGATGGTTCAATATGTAGAATTGACCAATGGCGTCGCAAATTTATAGGGATAGTGATTGTTTCACTCCCAGAAGGGTGATGAAGCTCCAATACTTCTTCGTGAATCTCTACACAATCCTAAGTATGGTGAGAGGATTGTTCGAATTTCGAAAAAGACAAAGGATCCTTTCTTCTTAAAGATAAAGCTTCTGAATGTTTCATGATTAAGGAATAAAGACTATTAGAATTGAATATAAGATTTTGAGAAGAACAGAAGGGGACTTGAGGTTCAAAAGAAAATTTTGACAAAGTTCGGAACAATTTGAAATTGCACCAAGTGCAGACAATTTGTGCAGATTCCCAGTTGCGTGGGTCTGCGAGTTGCGCAAGTCTGTAAGTTGTGTGGATTCTCAGTTGTGCGGATCTACACGTTGCGCGGGTTTTAAGTAGCTCATAAAGAGGGATCTAGTTTAAAGAAGAAATTGTGAAGTGAAGAAATGGTTGGGAGTTTAGTATTTATAGCCGATCTAGGGTCTGGAGTGAAGTAGCGCTTAAGGAAAGAAACAAAGAAGGAAGATTGAAGATTAAAGCAAATGTGGAAGAAGCAAGTTGTGCGGAACATGAGTTATGTGGAGCACAAGTTGCGTTGAAGCTTGAGTTGTGCGGAACCACGTAACTCATCATAGGTGCGCCGGTCCGCACTACTCCCTTTAGGGTTGGATGAATCGGGGATGTGAAGTGGGGTCCATAGCTCGGGATTCGAGGATCCATACGTGAGAAGCCTATAAATACCCCCTTACCCCCTCATTTGGCAAGAGATATTTTCCAAAAGACCAGTGCCTCTGGTAGGTATGAAGAGAGGAAAAAAAGAGAGAATGAAGGAAGTTGGCCTGCGCTTCTCTCCATGAGTTGCGTGGGCCTGCGCAACTCATAGAGGAGTTGCACGGGTACTTAATAGGGAAACAAACATGATGATTTTCAAAAGCCTGCTAAGCCATTTTAAGCACTCCAAGGGGTTCTGACAACTCATATCTGATGGAGATATGAATAATATAAGCCAGAATGTTGCCAAAATTCATATTTGAACATACTCAGTACTTGCATTTTTTTAAGTTATAAAACTTTATCCTGAATTAGAGGATCTAAAGGATGTAATGAATTCAGAATTAATAAAATTTGATGATTATTCTCTCTGTTCTTTCTTTTATCATTATTAAGTAAGATAATTCCCCTGAATCAAATGCTTTCATTTCTAGTCGAAACACCATGATTTTTGGGTGGAGCGGGAGTTTGCTTATCGATTTGTTTTCGGACGTAATAAAAATTGTATGACTGATTATTTGACTATCTTGACACATTCACTTGCATTATGGTTACTATTGTATTTTGCTAATGATGAGGTTATTTTGATTGGCTTAATTTTTTTTACATATGATCATGATTATGAATTACACTGTTTAATATATCTATTCTTATAACTTACGATCTATCGCGGATTATGAATGATGAGTGTGTAATCTTAGAGGGTAATCCTCACTGCGATAGCCATTAACGCTATCAAACCATATCAGTTAGTGCAAGTGTAGAGTGAGCCGATGCTGTTCACTGGGTTACTAGAGCAGATCGGGTAGCTGAGGAGCTAGACAAGGTCTCTGCAACCCATATTGAGCTCCATTATTAGATAATAGATTTTGTCTTTATTTAATGAACTTTGTTATTTGGGATTGTATAAGTCTTGTATGAGCACTGCTTATGGTGTTTGAAATATTTTCATACAATGCATGGTTTATTCTAACTACACTTGCTACTAACTCTGATTAATGACAAAGCAGTTTAAATTTACACTGAATTTTAAAGGCTAACACTCGGGTTTTTGGAAAATGAGTCATATACTCAGGTTTCGAAAACCAGGGCATTACATACACTCCTAGTCAGCCTATGAATAAATGCCAAGGAGCATAAACTAAAAAAGATTCGGAGGTAGAATCTTTAAAACTAGAAACGACATCACCAAAAGCGTGATATAATGAACACAGAATTGGAGGAGCTAATGAATATCTCTGACCCTTTGTCATTGCACCAATGACTACGAAGAGAGATGGTCTGATGACATCTATTTATTTTGAATTAGGAAATATCACTAAGCTTAACCAGTAAGCTAGAAAAGCATTTAATTCATAAGAAAAACTGTATTCGGTGGTGTTCTTAATATTCTTACGAATTGTCTTGAGTTCTTGACGATTATAGCCTGCAAAGCTGTCAAGATAGAGATTCAATTATTAAAGGAATATTAACAAAAATGGCTGACCCATTTTTCCTCAAGACTACGGTATATGAATGTATACGAGATGAAGATTTTGGAAAGAGAAAATAGAAAAAAGGAAATATACCGTAGTCTTGGGGAAAAATGGGCCATCCATTCAAGAGAATTAATTTGATCAGGGTGTGAGAAATTAGCCAGTTCTCTGAAGAGTTCAAGAGTGATCTTTGAAATATCAAATTTGTTATCTCCTACAGAAATCAAAGTGAATTCTTCATTTAAAGGTATATATGCATCAAAGATATTGTCCATAATGGGAAGACCTACTATGTAAAGAAGATCCCATAGGGTAATACTCATTTCGCCCAAGGGAAGATGGAATGAGTTGGTAATTGGAGACTAATGGTTGAGGAAGCCTCTAAAGATAGCTGCATCTTTGTAGAAATATTTTGATGTAGTTATGATTGCGTCAAAGAGGTTAATATGCTCCAGAACGACAGTATGTTTTCGAGCAATAGCTCAAGCCCAAGCACTATAAAATTTATGAGGAGACAAAAGACATAAATGAAGTGTTGTTGAGCAGTTTCAAAATAATGAGTATGAAAGGTTATTGAAGATCGTAGCATGGTTGTAGAAATCTCATCCTATGAATTCTGCCAGCTCATTAAAGGGGTCCATTCTCTTTCAAGATGTCCTGCCAAAAGTCTTGGTTCTATCATAATCCAGTTATCTACAGAAACAAAAATGTTATGAGTCATTTGATTAAAGGGTTCGCTATGCAAAATCGACCAGTGACGCTGCAGATTGATGAGAATGACAATTGTTTCATTCTTAGAAGGGTTATGGAATTCCCAAACTTCTTCATGAATCCCTACACAATCCCAAGTGTTTTCAAGAATTAATTTGTTTTGCTTCTGAAGAAGATGAGTGATACTTCTTTCTTGAAAATGAAGCCTTCGAATGTTTCATGTTTGAGGGATGAAGATTATCAGATCGAATATAAGTTTTTGAGAAGAAAGGAGAGGATTCAAACTTCAGAAGGAAAATTCAGCAGAATTCCAGAATATAGAGAAGTTGTACTAAGTACAGTTAAGTTGTGTGGGTAAGCGAGTTGCGAGGGCAAAAGAGTTGCACATGATAGTGAGTTACGCGACTAAGTGAGTTGCGCAGATGAGGTGAGTTGTGCGGAAATCAAGTTACATGACAAGGTCTTTCGTCTAGAGAAGATTTTATAAAGTGAAAATAATTGTAAAAGTCTGATATTCATAGCTATCAAGACCCAATTTGAGTTGGATGGGACCCGATTCACCTAAGTAGCATAGGAGTTGCGTAGGGCCGTGCAACTCGATCCTTAAAAGGAATAGTTTTGATCCTTCATTTTGCCTAATGGTTAAGCAAACATTGGATTAAGGGGGCATCTGTTGAAGCATAAAATTGAGTATAAGAAGATTAAAGAAAGAAGATTGAAAAGTTGAGTTGCGCAGGGCAACAAGTTGTGTGAGGGGTCAAGTTGTGTGAGCCCACGCAACTCACCACAGTTGCGCAGACCCACACAACTCATCAATGAGATATTCGAGTGTTTATGTGAAGAAAATGTGAAGTGGGGTCCACAGTACGGGATTCAAGGGCTCACACATGCGAAAGCCTATAAATACCCCCTTCATTTGATTGATGAAGACTTTTCAGAAGATTGGTACCTCTACAAGTATCATAGAGAGGAGAAAGGAAGAGCATAAGGCCGAACTGCGCAACTCACATTGAATTGCGCGGTCCAGCCTTATGCTCTCCCCGCGTAACTCTTCAGGCCGCGCAACTCATTACTGAGTTGCGCAGATAGCTGAAAGATGGCTTATATTTGACGGTTTCAAAGAAGTTTTCTTCAGGATGCTTCGATATCTTCTCATATTGTTCATAAAGATATATATGTGAAAGAAGATCCGCACAACTCATCTCTTATGGAGATTTGAATGATATGAGCTGAAATACTATTGAAATTTATATTTGAATCTATTCAATACTTGTATTTCTTTATCTTGGAATCAAAGGATAGAAAGGCTTTAAATGAATTCAGAACACATATAACATGATGATTATTCTCTTCATTCCATCTATTTGTTATTATTGAGTAAGATAATCCACAAATCAAATACTTTTCATTTCTTGGTGAAACACCAATGATAATGTTTCCACTGGTCGTAGTCATATGGATCATATGTGGGAGAGTTTGATGGCTATTAGTACGCATTGTCACCCATAATATAATCACTCATTATTTTCTTCTTGTCGGATGGGTGATAATTGTTCTCAGTACAATAATCTTGTAATGTTTTCTTAATTGGTGGAGTGTAATTATTCTCCCGCCTATAATCACGCATGGAGTTCTTAATTAGTGGAATATCACAGTTGGGTTGGCTCTCAATCATAGTTTCATTTAAATTTCGAGACAGGCTTTTGTCCTGACATGATCATCTATCAGCATTTCATGGTATCTCTCATCTTCTATAAGTAGATGAGCATACTAACGTGTCCACTCTTGCATGTACATGGTGAAACCCTAATTCCAAATCTATTCCAATAATAAAATCCAACAATAATATGGAAAGTAAGTAGAGGGAAGAAGTTACCAAAAGAGAAGAACTAGAATCGAAGATCCTACAAAAATAAAATAATCAAACTATGTTACTAATGTTAAAAGAAGAAAAAATAATTAAGATGAATTTTTAAAAAAAAATTCTAAAATTTGAAAAGTTATAAAAACTGCAGATTAGAACAATTCAGGAAATAAGAAAAATCTAACCTAAAAATAAAAATCAAACCTAGAAAAACCTAAACCTAATCAAGTTCAACACCACTCCCCGACAATGGCGCTAAAAACTTGTTCACTACTCCAAGTGCAGGGTCACAATGTAGTAATAACTCGGTGAGAACGAGGTCGAATCTATAGGGAATGGGGAACACGGTTTAAAACTAATCTAAATCTAACTTATTTTGTCTGAGTTTTTAATCCAGTGAATTAAGAAAAGAGTTTTAATTAATAAAGATAAAAAACTAAGGATCCATGAATCTACCTATAGCAATCTCAACATTAATCTACTTGATTTAATAATAACTCAATTGGAATCAGAGTCCTATCATATCCAATTGGATGATGAAGTAGTTAAAACAGAATCTGAACTTTCATTGGATACGTTCACACATGAAGATCCATTGTATTGATTGGAAGGGATTCTAGTACCCTACCATGCCCATGAGACAATAGTGAACAACATGATTTACCAATCTCCATAACTCCAAATAGATTAAGAAGATATCAAAAGCCAACACAGAATCTACAATAATTGAAGTCATTATAAATCATAGAAAACTCAAAATATTCCTTAAATCAAACTAGAAGTCAATGAAGTTCAACATAAACTTGAATCAAAGTAAGATAAGCATCAAAATAAACTATAGGTTTCATCCCTTAGATTTAGCTAAGAGATTAGCCTAAGAAGACTAATATCCTAGAAGAAAAAAAATGTTGGAACCCATGAAGAAATCAAAGTGGAAGAACATTGTTGGCGCTCCACATAGGCCTTCTCTCCCTTTCCAAACATTAGAGGATACTTTGGAATGTCCTAGGGACTCCTATTTATAGTTGTGGAACTCCAACTTTTGCATCGACTTTGAAACTGCCTCAAATTTACGCAAAAATGTTACGCTTTGGTTGGATTGATGTTGGGTTCGGTCGAACCGAATTAAGGCTAAAAATCCCACTTTCTTATAGGACAATTCTGCGCAATTTCACTCGGACCAAAGTTGGATTCGGTCGGACCAAATTAAGGCTGAAAATTCTACTTCTCACTAAACTATTTTTCCCGATCGAAGGTTTGTTTCAGAACTTTTCTGTTTTAGACTCAGAATTTCAGAATATGTTTTTTAGGCCAATTTTCAGGATTCCTTTTATTCACTTTAAACATTCGATTTTCTTCATTCCTCACTTGATTTCCTTAGATCTTTGGCATGTGAATTCTTCATTGATGACTTTCATATCTTCAAATTTTCATTATCTTCTTTTGATCTCTAAATCAATCTTTTTAAGAGCATATTTATCATAAGCTTCCTAATCACCTCGTATGAAAAAAAGGTATATAATTAAATCAAATTATCAATTAAATTCCAGGAAAACTAATGTAATTGAAGGGATAAATATGCAATATTTGAATATCAACAAGCCCCGTGATGAACGAATATTTAAAGACCTGAACTGCAAGGTGGACCCTATAGCCTTCTGGAAGCTCCTCCAAAACTGAGACGTGAACCTCCAGTCTTGGTTGGAAATAATCGAGACTATAACATTGTGTAGTCTCACAATCTCATCAATAAACAAACCGGCAAGCTGGTCTAAAGGCTAAGTCGCACGAATCGTGAGAAAATGTGCCGACTTCATTAAACGATCAACGATAACCCAAATGGTGTCATGACCGCATTGAGTCCTCAGCAAGCCCATAATGAAATCGGTGGATATGTGCTCCCACTTTCACATTGGGACGCTCAACGGTTGCAATGGACCTGAGGGTCTCTGATGATCTACCTTGACACACTAGCATGTGTGCTGCAAAACTGACGATCTGGCTCTTTATCCCTTCCAAAAAATACCGACGCCTTATATCATGGTACATCTTCATCCAGCTAAGGTGAATAGAAAACCGCGAGCGATGTGCCTCAGACATAAGATCTCTGCGCAACTATGAAACATCCGGGACACATAACTGGACTCTAGAGTGAAGTCCACCATCAGAACCAATCTGTCAATCTGACTAACTCTCAGATGCTGCCTCTTCCCGATAACTCTGTAAGGACTCATCTGCCTGCTGAGCCTCGATCACCCTTGCGACAAGAGAGGGTTGAATCGACAAGCACGATAACTGCAAAATAGAAGACTACAAGTTGATCTCAAAATCGAACGCTGACACATCCTCAAGCATCTTCCACTCCTGAATCATCATGAGCACCACTAAGCCTCGTGGCTAACAGCTAAGGACATCCACCACCATGGTCACCTTACCTAGGTGCTACTGAAGATTAAAATCGTAGTCTTTCAGGAGCTCCATCCAACGTCTCTGCCTCATGTTCAACTCGGACTGTGAGAAGAGATACTTTAAGCTCTTATGGTCGGAGAGAGCTGTAAGACCCGTATCTTAGTCCGTACCGTTCCGTAGACTTCCGCGGTCTTACCGGTCGAATTTTAGCAACCTTCAACCCTTCACCGATATTTACGCGTGACCCTGATTCATATGCCGTCAACCTGTATTGACTCAACCCAAGACCACTACCATAGCGATCGCGCCATCGCTGCGGTTCCGATACCGCGACTTGCGCGCCGAGGCGATACCCTAATCAAGAGATGTAGGGCAACGTTCGGTGCGAGGAAAATGCCGCACGTTTTGAAACCCAAGAGAATCTCTACGATGTGTCACATCAATCCCATCAATCTTATCAATCAATCAATCTATCAAGCCATCACATGTCAAGTACACATCACTTTCACCCTCTCCCAAGCAAGCCACAAAAGTCTTCCATGCCCATACCTTTCTTACACAAATGCCACAAAAGTCTTCCAATGCCATGCCTTTCTTACATAAATGCCACCAAAGTCAAGATTTTCTTACACACCCATCACTCACCACATCCATCCATCACCCATCTCTCTCTCCCTATACAACTCTCTCTCTTTCTCATTTCAAACTCATTTTTCCAAGCAACCAAACCCCCTCCATACGTTGGAGCTCTCTAAGCTTTTCAAAACTTCAAGTTGGCCCACTTTCCTACCCCATCATCTCCCATCTTAGCCATCCATTTCTCATCTCCTCCATTGAAGTTGAAGTTAAGGTGCTAAGGAAGCCAAGGGAGCAAGAAGATCAAGCTGTGGGTGATGTTAGATTTTATTTTCCATTTTTCTTTTGATTTAAGGGTCCATCTATGTGGGACACACCTTGATGTAGGCCTTGTATCAAGAGGGGCCCATAGTGGCGGGGCCCCTCCATCCTCACCGATTTTCTCTCTCTCTCTCTCTCTCTCTCTCTCTCTCTCTCTCTCTCTCTCTCTCTCTCTCTCCCTCTCTTTCTTATGTGTTGTGGACCCCTCACCATCATGTATGACCCACACCATCCCATCTGTGGGGCCCACCTTGCAGTCCATCCTTTGGTGGGCCTGGATTTAGGAGAACACAAATATCAGCTTGATTCAAAACATAGGTGGGCCACGTCCCTGTAAGACTTACCATGAGGTTTGTGTTACACCCACACGGTCCAGCGTCCAGGGACGCTGGACGTGTGCTGGAATGATGGGTGGGCTGCCAGGGGGTGGCTAACACTGATGTGAACTGACAGTGGGTACATGGGACCCACTCCTGTCCTCCACCCCTCCATATGGGCCACACCAAGATGCATGTGTATTATCCAAACCGTCCATTACATTCTGACGGTAGAATCCAACATTCGTGTGGGGCCCATCTTCAATGTCATGATCCATAGCTCACCTGACAAACTAAGTGGAGAAGTCCCATTTCTACACTTGAGGTCTTGGCGTGGTGGCTAACAGTGGGGTGTGGACTGATGGCGTGGGGTCCATAGGACCCACCTACACTGTCCATTCACCATGGTGGGCCACCCCACTTGTGATTCAGGCTGTCTGAATGGTGGGCCCCATGGCTCATGTGCCAGATGGAGTGAAAGATACTCCGTTTCAACGCTGGGACCCACCCAGTCCCTTAGCTCACTGGCAGTCCGAGTGGAAGATACCTCATTTCACATTGAGGTCCAGGGGCTTATTCCCTAGGACGGTGGCTAGCATGGAGTGCATGCTGACTTGGGTGTGCCCTAGCGTGGGGTCCATGGGACCCACCTACACCAACCTTCCATTTAGATGCCCCCCTCACGATGCATGCTAGTGGGACTCACCCCACGTGTGGGGCCACCACGTGGTATGTGTTTGTCCAGCCGTCCATCTGGACGTTAGATGTGTCATTTATATAATATATTATATTATATATATCATGTATTATATTATATAATATATGTATTATACATTCCCTTTTTATATACTTGTTGTGGTGGGCCCTACATGGGACCCACCTCTCCCTTTAAATGCTTAAAGCTGCTCAAACAACAGCTATACTTATACATATACTATATTTTATATATATATATATATATATATATATATATATATATATATATATATATATATATATATAAAGCTGACAGCAGCCATATTGCATATAATATGGATGTGTTGTGTAATGCCGTCTAACCATTTGTGGCCCACTATGATTGTTGTTTGGGTGGTAGGGCCCACTATGATGCATGTGTTCTCCCCATGCTGTCCATTTATATGGGACCCGCCTGGATGTAGGTGTCGTATCCAATCTTTCCATCCATTTAAAAGTTCATTTTATATGAGTTAAAGAATAAGCTAGATCCATAGTCTAAGTGGACCCCGTCTTAGCATGTTATGAGGCCCATCTTGATTTAGTTGTGGTTGTTCATTGGGGCCCACTTTGATGTGGATGTAAGGCCCACGAGATTGGACCCATTTGATGTATTTTAAAGCCCATGGGAGTAGGCCCATTTGATATGTATAAGGCCCATGGGTCGAGAACCATTTGATGCATTTTAAGGCCCACGGGTTATGACCCATTGCAATGCACATATGGCCCATTGGTGTGGCCCATTTATGTGGCTCAATTGAAGAATAAAAGGCCCATATGACATGGCTCATTTGATGTATTTAAGGCCCAATGGGATATACCTAAGGTCCATTGCAATGTGTGATCCTAATACAGAATATGTGCGATATTTATGACGATCGTGCCTTGGAAGAAATGTTGGTTTGACATCCACATTTCGAGTGTAATGCTGGTTGGATGTCCACATTACGACTCTCCTTAGGGCCCATTATTAGGCTCGTACTTATTGTGTATAGGCAACCCAGGCCCATCTGTATTGTAAGGATAGTTCATCTCATTATAATATGTTTAATATAGCTTCATGACTCATGATCATACACATCATATGTATGCTTAATATGAGAGTGACTGATCATAGCATATGCCTTCGGGCAGATTGTTTATGGGACCTCGATTAGGCGGTGTTGTCCTGCATGAGCGCACGATACGTGTTAGGATTTGCTGCATGATTGGATAGTGTGATTCATGCATCTCACATAGTGTGATATGGTTACTGTACGCCCTAGCGACATCGGGAACGTAGCCACCACAGACGCATCGTGGTTGGCAGGATTGGATACCGAAAATCTTGTTCTACATGGGGTGCTATAGATATCCCTGGGTGAAAGTCCCTAAACCCTTATGGTACCAAGAGGTTGCTCCAACGTCTAGACCGAGTGGGTAGATGAGCGTTGAGTGCCGATTACCAGACGGTTGCGCTATCCACTGTGTCGTGGTCAGTTGGAAGGGGGTGCGGTCTTACCCGCCAGAGTGTAGGGGGCAATGCTAGGCTGAGTTTGACTAGCTCAAGGAATGGATCCGCTATTGACGAGTCGCGCCCGATATTGGCAGACAGATAGTAAGGTCTTTTTCACTTACCTTATTGCGCGTGATGTGGCGGTAATCTGGTTTAGAGTGTACTAGACCCCGGTGATATCCCAGATTTGAGTTGTATTGATGTGTGGATATAGATGAGGATTTGTTTGCTTGAGTTGTATTTCACATCGCATGGCCTTGGGATGGCCGATATCATTCATGTCTTGCATTGTATAGCCTTGGTACGGCTCATGATATTATGGATCCATCTGCATATTTCACATTACTCTGATACTGCATGATCATACTACTACCTTGCGCACACACTTTCACCACCCTCTAAGCTTTCTATAAGCTTATGCACGACCGTTGCGTGCAGATGATGTTGGGGCACAGCAGCGCTGAGGCAGGAGCACGTTGCAGATCGTTTTGGAGTTTTATCCTTCATCATTGTACTTATAAAAGTTTTTGATCATAGTGAAAATGTAATGGAGTTCTTGGTTATTGTTTGTGGATTATGCCTTTGGTTATGCTAATTATGAATCAAACTGACGTTAAAAATCCTCCTCATAGCATCCCAGGATCGGAACTTGGCGAATGGGTGCTAGGAGCCGAGAATGGGGTTCTACGGAGGCTATCGACGCCGGATTCAGCGATCGGAAATTTTGTGAGCTCGGTTTTCGAGTTTGGGCGTGACAAGAGCTCAAACCTAACCCCATAGAGATAGGGCCTCCACACCTTTAGCATGAAGAGAACTGCTGCCAGTTCCAAATCATATGTGGGGTAGTTCAGCTCATGAACCTTAAGCTCGTAAGATGCATAAGCTGCTGGCTTCCCATGCTGCATCAGGACAGTACCTAAACCCACATGTGAAGCATCAGTAAATACAACAAAGCCTTTGCTCCCAGAAGGAAGAGTGAGGATAAGAGCGGATGTGAGGTGGTCCTTCAACTCCACAAATGCTCACTCACATGCATCACTCCACATAAAGTTTGTGCCCTTCAGAGTCAACCTGGTCAACGGTACTGCAATACGGGAGAATCCCTCGATAAATCATTAGTAATATCCTGCCAAACCAAGGAAACTGCGGAGCTCAGATGCGTTCATGGGATGGCCCCACTGATGCACTCATCAATCTTCGAGGGGTCTACTGCGACACCCTCCCTCGTCACTACGTGACTAAGGAACTTCGCCTCCTCCTACTAAAACTCACACTTGTCCAGCTTCACATACAACTAGTGGGCATGGAGGGTCTGTAAGAAAATCTCGAGATGTTGTTCATGGTCCTCATGGGTCTTCAAATAGATTAGAATGTCATTGATGAAGACCACACCAAACTAATCGAGATATCGACGGAAGACCTAATTCATCAACTGCATGAAGACCACGGGTGCATTGGTCAGTACGAAGGACGTGACCTGAAACCCAAAGTGACCATAGCGTGTTCTAAAATCCGTCTTCAGGATGTCCTCCTCTCGGACTAGAATCTTATGATAATCGGACCACATGTTAATCTTCAAAAAGAACTGTGCACCCTACAACTGATCAAACAAATCATCAATCCTCGAGAGTGGATGCTTGTTCTTGAGCGTGATTCGGTTGAGCTCGTGGTAATCCATACAGAGCCTTAATGAGCCATCCTTCTTCTTGACGAATAATACCGGCCCTCCCCATGGAGAACTACTTAGACGAATGAAGCTTAGCTCGCGTAACTCATTCAACTACTGTTGCGGCTTATGCAACTTCAACGGTGTCATACGATATGGGGCCTTCAAGATAGGCACAGTACCAGGCACAAGATCAATATGAAACTCAATATGCCGTCATGACGACAATCCCTAAATCTCCTAGAATACATCAGGAAAATCACAGACCACTGGCAACTGATCAATGCTCACTATTATAGGCTCCTCGATAGCACATGACATGAAACAAGATAACGGTTCTTCTCTAGGCTAAACTACAAATTGGAACTGAGGTAAGCCAGGCATATAGAACATGACTGTCCGTGCGTGGTAGTCCAACGTGGTGTGGTACTCCACGAACCAATCCATACCCAGGATGATGTCGAACTCTGACATCAACAACAAAAATAAGTCAGCAGGCAAGAAAGCCTCCCCTCCAATACGGGGCAAGGTGGACAGAATTGGCCCAAAACTGCAGACTTCCCCAAGGGCATCGATACTGACAAACCCTCGCGGGTAGGCTCTAATGGTAATCCAGATGATCGGTAAAAATCCTCAAACATGATTAAGTGAGAAGCACCAAAATCAAACAGGACTCGAGTAATGCATGTAGAGACTAGAAGTATACCTTCAATGACTCCTCTAGATGACTACGAGTCCTGCTGAGCCATATAAAACCCAGCCTGAGCTAGTTGGGGAGGTGTATTTCCCCTATGAGGTCTCTGTTGCTATTGCTACTACCGTAACTACTACCTTGACTATTGTGGTCTCGAGGGATGATGCTACTGCTGCTGATGTGGGGGCCTTGGGGGTAAGAGTTGTTGTCGCTGCTGTTATGCTGGAGGCTGCTATAGCCCTCTCGGCTGCTATTGCTACTGGGGGTGGGGGCACTCATGCTTGCATTCCCTGTCCCACCACATCTAAAACAAGTCCCTACAAACGGTCTCTAGGGTGGTGCTGGAGGTGCTATTGCAACTACCGTAACTATTAACGGTCTCGGCTATTATTGCTACTACCATAACTACTACCTTGACTATTGTGGTCTCGAGGGCTGATGCTATTGCTGCTGATGTGGGGGCCTTGGGGGTAAGAGTTGTTGTCGCTGCTGTTATGCCAAAGGCTTCTATAGCCCTCTCGGCTACTATTGTTGCTGGGGGTGGGGGCACTCATGCTTGCATTCCCTGTCCCACCACATCTAAAACAAGTCCCTACAATCGGTCTCTAGGGTGGCGCTGGAGGTGCTGTTAGGGCTCAATAGGTCACGCGCCTCTACTGCTGTCGACGTTGCTGCTGTTGGGAGCCATCGAAGGGGGCCTGCCTCTTCTAGTCTCTCCTCTAATCACGATCGCTCTACGTGCTGACCCCCTCAACCTTATAAATCTAGTTCTTCCGTACTACCTCCTCAAAAGTCGGGAGCTCATGCTCAACAACATGGCCTCGGAGACCGTAACATAAGCCGTTCTTGAAACGGCGTGCCTCCACCCCCTCATCATCAATCAAGTACGGTGCAAACCTTGATAGCACTACGAAATGAGACGAGTACTGAGCTATGGACATCTCCCTGCACCAGGGTCTAGAACTCCAATGGTAGTTATCTTCGAATGTGGTCGGGGAAATATGTTGGTCAAACCTGTCTACGAAATCCTCCCATGTCTAGATGGAATCAGGCCTTACAACACGGGCAATGAAGGTCCACCAATGCTTGGCCTCACCCACAAATATATATACTGCCAATAGGACCCTCTATAAGACCCGTATCCTAGTCCGTACCACTCCATGGACTCTCGTGAACCTCCGCGTTGAATTCTAGCAAACTGCGACCTATAATCGGTATTTACATGTAACCCTAAGTCGCATCTGGTAGATCTAAGTTGACTTGACTCGAGACTTATACCCTAGCATCCATGTCATCGTCGTGGTTCTAACGCCGTATCTTGCGCACTAATGCGATACTCAGGCCAGGAGTTGTGGGCCCGCACATATTTCAAAAAAACGCTACTCATTTGTAAAATCCAGGAGAATCTCTGCCAAACATCACATTAATCCATCAAGCTCAAGTCAAGTACACATCCCATCACAACCCATACCCTACCCATACCTCTCTCATGTAAAGTCAACTCTCTCTCTCTCCACCCATCCCTTCCTTACACCCATCACCCATCACTCCATCCCTTTCATCCCATCACTTCTCTCTCTCTCTCTCATTTCTCTCTTCACTCCCAAGCAATCCCAAGAGAGGAGAGACCGTCCAAGCTCTTCCAAGAAAGAGCCAAGTGTGTGGCCTACTCCCTATCCCATATCTTTTAATCTAACCCTTTAATCTTCATCTCCCAAGATCAAAGAGTTAGCTTGAGAACTAAGGAGTCCAAGGATCTAAAGAACAAGGCCATAGGTAGGTGTTTTATAGGATTGTATTTCAATTCTTTTGGTGGACCAAGTGGGGCCTACCGATTGATGGTATGGATCCTATTTGGGACCCATTTTAATGTATGTATTGTAATCCTAGGAGGGCTCATAGTGGCGGAGCCCTCCATCGCATGATTCTCTCTCTCTCTCTCTCTCTCTCTCTCTCTCTCTCTCTCTCTCTCTCTCTCTCTCTCTCTTCTGTCGAGGCCCACATTGATGAATGAATTATTTCCATGCCATCCATTAGTGGCAACCACCTTAACGTCAACCTTACTGCCCGATTGGGTGAAGCCTATTTGAAGGGAAATCATAAATATCGGCTTGATCAACTAGCCATGTGGACCCCCATCTGTGGACCCCAGCTTGATATATTGTATCAATGTCGTCCATCCAATCTTTCCAGATCATTTTTGGGGCAGGCAGGCCACCTTCTGCCGAATAGCCTGCTATCCAGAAGCAAGCCCTGTAGTTGAAGACAAAATAGGAATATCAGTTGGATCCTTCTAGCTGGTGGGCCACCACGTGGACCCACTTGACGTATGCATGATATCCAAGTCGTTCGTCCATTGCATGGGACGATGGGCCCCCATCATGATGTATGAGTGGATATACACCATCCAGTATGTGAACGATGGGTGTCACATGATGTGTATGTTGTATATTCACACCATCCTGAGACGAGGGGACTTTGTATGTGTGGTGTCCACACCGTCCAGCTAGGACGGTGGGACTCACCTTGATATAAGTGTTTTATCTACACCTTCCATTCAACTTCCCAGCTCATTTTAGCCATTGAGCCGAAAAATGAAGCCAATCCGAAACTCTGTGGGGCCATATCATAGAAAATAGTAATTTTTACGATTAAAATCTGTTAGGGCCCACTGTAATGTTTCTTTACGTCAAAACATGCTAAACATTGGGCTCGTTAGGTTTGTTATGAGCCATAGAATCCAACAGAAGGATTGGATCATCCTAATGTGGGCCCCACCCATGAAAAACCTAAGAAAAAAATAGGGGCTGGACGCCACTTGCTGACAACGTCCAGAGGATACTGCAACAAGCAGCGTCCTGCTGCTTTGAATGGGAAGGTCAGTGGGCCCCACCATGATGCGTGTTGAACATCAACACCGTCCATTTGATGGGTCCCCTTTATATACGGGGTGCCTTAAAAAATCCGTCGTACATAGAACTTAGGTGATCCACACTATAAAAAATTAGCAGGGGATTGAATGTCTACCATTGAAACCTTTTTTTTTTGCCACAAAAGCTCTAGATGAATGTGATATTTGTTTTCCTCTTAATTCAGGTCTTTGTGACCATATGAACAGATGGGGTGGAAAATAAATGTTATGGTGGGCCCTACGAATTGTTTAAGCGGTGAAATCATTGCCTCCACTACCAATTATGGTGCTGTCCAGATAATCTTGATCTCCTTTAAACCGTTCATACAACTCGGAACTCGAGGATATAAGAGCACTTATTGGGGTCCACCTAAGACTTAAATTCATCTGAAACTTAGTCTAGCCCCTTAACCAAATGGGACCCATAAAATGGATGGGCTGGATTTATGAACCACATCTTGATGGGCCCCACAATTGATTATGAATATTTAATAGAGGGTAACTGTAACACCTGGTTCTCAAAAACAGTCGCTTGAGTACGAGAACCCGAGGGTTACGCTACAAAGTGGACTAATCATACATTTAAATAGCGGTAAATTTCATAACATGGAGTAAGACAACATTGCATAAACTAAGGATATCAAAAGTAACAACAAGGCAGTTTAATACAAGTAAATATAGGCAAAATGAAATCCCACAATAGGGAAAATATTTTATTATAACACAAAATCTAAAATATGAAAGCAAGTAAATCCTAAATGATCAGTCGAGCTCCAACGGCTCAACTGCAATGGCATAGAAGCCCTCCTTGCCTAACTCCACCTCAGCCGTCCATGGGATCCTGTCATAGGTGTCTCCACCTATCATCAAACTTGCATCTATTTGGTGCAACCACACGATTAGGTGAGTGAAAAATCAGTGGAAACTTCCCTCATAGATTCAACCATGACACATCATTCCAAAATAGGTTAACAATTCAAGTTTAATTCATAGGGCAATACAACTAGCAATGCGTTTGTGTGAATGTATGAATGTATGCTCAAGTCACAGATCTGGGGATGCACATCCAGCTGTCAAAATAAGAGATCACCCGCGGTAGTAGACTACTTGAAAAAGACCATATAGACCGCCTGCAGTAGATTAACTACCTGGAAAAGGCCATGAAGGTGAGTGTGCCCAAGGACGACCTCCTGAAAAAATACTCGAGGTATGCCTGAGGAGGTATAAAATCTTAAAAAATTCTCATGTAAAGAAAGAATGGCCCAAAGTGTACAAGTGCACAAGCCTAATGGTTGGACTTAGGTAATAGAACCTTGCACAACCCAACAAGATGTGACTTACGATGAACACTCGGAAAAGCTGACATGTCATGCGTGAATGTTATGCACCATGACACACACACACACACACACACACACACACACACACACACATATATATATATATTACTTTGATAGAATAATAATGACCTTCAACTTTCAAATAGGAAATATCTAACTATGCATTCCATATGAACCTCCATGATTTCTTTACATTCAAAGGAGGGCTCACCAAGAGTCATGTAAATTTTCAAGTGAGGTCATATGTAACGCCCTGAAAATCGAGGGTCAAGTAGAAGCTTAGCTCCCGAGTTCCAACGCATCACTTATGCAACATAGATAATAATGATTGAATGTTGTCCATATTAATGCATTAAACATGAGTGGGCTTAGACCAAAATAGCATATCATACTCTAGAGACAGTTAAATTTTACAAGCGGAAGACTGTGATAGATATATAAAATATATAAACTGTTGTAGGTCTCTAGAGTGTGAACATGTTACCAGGTTAAATATATACATGTATACTCAAAAATGAACAAAATGAATATACATGGGTGTTCCCAACAGTGCAAAATAATAAGTGTAATGGCGTCTAATCAACATCCCTGTAACCCCATTGATCAGAACATAGTCTACATAGACCCGCCTGATAGCTGCATATAGGAGAAACCCTCCTCATCATCATAAAAGTCCATCTCCGCTTCGCAAGAATTACCATCATTTAAAACTAAAACAGGGACTGGTTGGTATTTCAAACACCATCCCGTAACGTGAGAGTGAGTGATTAACTCAGTGGAACAACAAAGCAAAGGTTAACATGTTATCAATTCAGTCAAGCAGTAATGATAAAGTGTTCACTCCCCAAGTGCAGGGTTGTGATGTAGTAATAACTCGGTAAGACCGAGGTCGAATCCCAAGGGACTGAAACTCGTACGTTATCTAAAGTTAAGTAGAATTAGAACTAGAATAAGGTGAAATCTAAACTAATTGTAATTGAGGGATAATGGTGGAATGATTATTATAAAACTTAAGAAAATTCAGAGGTAGGAAACTAGGGATTCAGAGGATCCACTTATAGAGATCAGAGAGATCTTATGCCTGTTTCATGAATCATGGAATTTACTGAACTGTCATTGATCTAGTTTTCAAGAGATGAAAAGTATATGAATTAGAATGGATTCCATCACCAAACCATGCCCAAGAGACTATGGCAAACAACAGAATTAAACTAATTACCAACCAATCACATGTCATGAAGGTTAGGAAGGGCACCGACATCCAACCATGCCCAGGAGACTATAGTGAACAATAGGGCTTCCTGACGTCATAAACATAAAAAGGAAAGGAAATACTCAAGCCATCGCAGATCTACTGTAATGTAAGTCACAATAAACCATTAAAAACTATAGGCAATTCCTTATAATCAAAACTAATCATCAAAATAGTTCAACTAACATAATCCAAGCCATTAAATCTTCCCATCACGCCACGAGCTTCACCTCTTAGCCCTAGCTAAGAGGTTTAGCCGAGCATGGATAGAGTAAACTCCATGAAATTCATAGAAAGAAATCAGAAAAAGAAAGGAAAAAAATAAATAACTCAAACTCTTTCTCTCTCTCCTTGTCTCCTTCTCTTCTCTTCACGTGAACTCCGTCCAAGCTCTTGCTCTCCTCCTTTTATAACCAGCGAAAGTGCTTGCGCCAAAACAGACTTGCACACCTCTATGTTTACGCAGGAAACTGCATAAACGGGTTGTAGTTGAGCGACTTTAAGGTGAAAAGTCTTTCCTTCTTTGAAACTTGCCATCGTGGTGAGGGTAAGAACCCCTTGCTTGACAATTCGGACGGTTCAGATCAATGATCCGGCCGTGATCAATGTCACACAGCCCGCCCACATCGTCCGGTTTTCTCGGATGTGCGAAGCATTACGCAGGGGGCTGCGCTAATGCTTGGTGGGGCCCACTTCTTCTGATGTCTACAAAATCTACTCTGTCCATTGTATTCAGTACAAAAAATTAGCTGGAACAGATGGTATTTTATTGGATTTGGTGTGGCCTACTGAGTTTTTTAGACTACCGTCCATCTTTCGTTTGGCCAATCAAAACCCGGTCTTCACTGTCATTTGAGAAACTACCACCTAGGCAGTGGTAATAGGGGCTACGTAGGTCTAATGGATGGTCCATATCTTTCATTGGAACAATAGTGGTGGGCCACTAAAATCGTCCGCAGGCTCTGTTGCGAAACAGAGCCTGTGCGTCCCTGCACTGAGATATCTAGTGGACCCATGATTGATGCAGGTAGGGAAATCCAATTCTTCCATTAGATTCGTGACGAAAAATCCCTTGAAAAGCTATTAATTTGTTTCGGATTAGGTGTGGCCCACATCATTTTCCATGGGGCCGTCCATTCACTTTTGGGTCACGATTTACCTGTGCGTGTATGCATGGGACGAAAAAGAGACCTTGGCAAGGGTTTTAGCCTCACTCTAGATGTGATGGACGGTTCAGATTTACCCAAGGATTGATGTGTGGGGGCCACTATGCAAAAATGAACGTCGCGTGGAAGACGTTGTTTCCTTCTCCGATTTGGAAGATGAGAGTCGGTCAGCGTGCGCTGACCGACTTTGGGAAATTCGGTGCACAGCGATCGTACGTATGCTGTGCACACGCACCCTCAAGGTGGATCCCACCTTGATGTAAATAATGAATCAGCTCCGTCCATTCCTTTCCTCGTGTCAATTGAGGGGTTGAGACCAAAGTTTAAGCATATTCAAATACCATGTGGGCCCCAAATAAGAGATTCATGGGCTGATCTGTCCGTTGGGCCACTTCCACAGGGATCGAATGGCTGAAAATTGATGTGTACGGTTAATTTGTAGTCCCTTGGCCATGTATGAAGTTTCAAGCCAAACTGATGTTGGGGACCCTATGATCTTGCATTTTGGACCAATTTTGGGCCCACCGAGCTTCAGTTTCTCGATTCTCTTGGATCTTTGGCATGTAAATCCATCGATCGTGGTCCCCTGGGGTTTGTCCCTTGCCTTAGTATCATCAGAGCATCAAATCCACATTTTTAGTACCCATTTTTAGCTCAAGCTCCTAAATTTAACCTGCAGCATAAACACGATAAAACGAGCCATTAAACAGTATCATGCTTGTAAATTCAAGCAATAAATGGGGTCTGATATGCAATATTTGACCCTCATCATAAAGCAGTACAACAAACAAGTCATAAGTACTCTGATTAACGCAAGAATGGGATGTAGTCATGATGCATGCCCTCGCCAGCACTCCCTCTGCGATCTTCATCTCACGGTCGGGCATGTCAGTTACTTCCTCAGTGCTCTGCCTAACGCCAAATGACACATGTAATACGGTGCATGAATGTGATTACCAAGTTCTTATTAGTCCTTTTCATACAGTAGGATTGGGAAGCGAAGGTACCTCCTTTTTATCAATTCCTAAACAATGATCCATTTTAGGGTTGTCAATCCTAGTCAATCTTATACGATGTTATGGTTCTAGGCCACTATAAAGGGCTCGTCACCTAATCAATGCAGGCCTAGTTATACTCTAGTTGTTATGGAAAAGCTCATCACCTCAGCGCAGACTCAGAGTATACTCAAGGTCACTACTAATGGCTCTTCACCAAGTCGTAGGCTGACACCTCGAATACAGTGTCTCATACCACCGTATTCGGCTCATGAGTCTAGTTTGCTCATGGTCACTACGGGTGGGCTCGTCACCCCGGTGTAGGCCGACTGCTCAACCACGGTGTTCCATACCACCATGCCTGGCTCATGAGTCTCAGTGGATCGAGATACCAAGGTTAAAGGGGCTTTTCACTGGTAAGTTTGGTACCTTAGGTTCAAGTAGTAGTGTCCATACATGGTGAACATACATTGGGCCAATCGATTTAGTAGACGAGTTCTATTGGTACGAGTGTATGCTGAATTTATCGATAAGGTACCGTTGTCAATGATCTTCGTATGACTCGAATTCACTGAACACATCAATTGTGGCGAGTCTAGCTCAGTCACTCAAACATGAATTGTTACCGATTGCCTGGACTATACTATAGTCCCAAACACACTCTAAAACAAATTATTTTACATGTGATAGTCAAGTACAGCATGTGACGACCAAACCATAGAGAGATCTCATTTGAGCATTTTGTCAAACACTTAGTATACATGTCAACCTACATGCATTTCATCACCAAGAATGTAGTAGCAAGATCGAGTACATAAAGGAAACTGTAACTATATACAAGGTAATTGAGAAACCCATCTCAATGGCCTTATTAAATACATTTCAATAAGCCTTTCCTCATTCAGGCATTTTATCAAACACATAGGCTACACATTTCAACATACATGTATTAGACTAGTTATAACTTATATCCTGGTAAGCCCTTTTTCAAAGGAGTTGCCACATACACAATAAGCATAGATTCATAGTTAATAATCATGACAAGCACATATCCAAATTCCATATTCATTCAGACATTTTTACAAGCACTTAGACTATACATATTACATACTTGTAATAAATTAGCTAAACCACATATTATGGCAAATCCTTCTACATAGGAGTTGCCATACATATAACAATCATGTATTCCCGCACATCAATTGTACCAAGCACAAATCATAATTTTGTATTCATTCAAACATTTCAACAAACACATGAAATGCATTATATTCAACATACTCATGGAAATTCTTGCATCTAAGCACATGTGACAGCAATCAAGTCAATTATAAATCATAAACTGACATTGAAAGCCTTGAAAACCATAACTTAAAACATCTATAGTCTACACCTTACACCGATAGACAAGTAACGAATTCAGTTTAAACCATAAGTCTTTATCTACGGTACGATGGCAACCTGTAGCATGAAATAGGTTAGCTATTTCACCCTACACTCTATTCAAATCCCTAAAACCAATTAGGGTTAGGATTCCTTACCTAAGAACGAAGTTGGAATCGCTGACATAGTGATATAGAAGCGGTGATTTGGCCTATGGAGCGATGGGATCGAATCTCAGGAACTCTCTCCCACTCTCTCTCTCTCTCAGTTTCTCTCTCTTTCCTTCTCTAAAAGCTCTCCTCTCTCTCCTAGGGTTACAAAATTGTATGGAATAGAAATGGGGTGGGTTTAGGCCTTTATATAGGCCCAAGATTGATGGAAATGGCCCTAGGGCCAAGGTATACATAGGTTATAGCCAAATAGGGTCTGTTCTGATCCAATGGAGCACTTCTGGAGGCCCCTTTACTGAATGCAGTCAGAATTAAGCTCCCTAACCATGGATCTAGGTCAGGAAAACTTTTCAGTCCAATCGAATTTATAAATCAGACGCGACAAACCAGTTTCAGTTCAACAGTCACCGGAACTCGATCTGGGCCACAAGTTCACTGACATGTGATGAGGGTTAAATATTGCATATCAGACCCCGATTATTGCCTAATTTTACCAACATGATAATGCTTAATGCCATAATTTAATTGTATTTTTATTACCTGATGAAATCAGGAGTGTTGATTGTAAAAGGATATTAAAAGCATGGATCTGACGTTCCGAACTAACCAAAGCAAAGGACGGACTTTAGAGGACTGAGATCAATGAATTTACATGCCAGGGATCCGAGAAAATCAAGCCGTTCACGTTAAAGAGGCGCAAAATTGGTCCAAAAATGCAAGATTACATGGTTCCCGCCATCTGATTGACTCGAAACTTCATACATGCGATGTGGGCCATAAATTAACTGTACATATTAAATTTCATCCATTGTTGATCTCGAAAAGTGGGCCAACGGACAGATCAGCCCATTAATCTCCAAGTTGGGGCCCGCCTGTTACCTGGATATATTTCAAAATATGTTTTGACGGTTTAAATAATGTTAGAAAAAGGATGGATGGTGCAGATTTCTCTTAAACATCACGTTGGGACGTGCACTATGGTGAGTGTACACCATGTACACTCTTAGCCGAACTGCACCAACGCCTACCCGTCTTTAAGTTTAAAAACGGCAACTGCCGTTTCAAGCAACAGTGCGTAACGCACGGCCGCTGGCCGTTTTGCGAAGCGATGTGGGTCCCACGTATCACCTGTATGACTCATCCAAGCCGTCCATCTTGTAGAGGGCTGCAGACACTACAAAACCATGCTAACCTTTCGTACCCATGCGCACACATGTGTGCGATACAGGGGCCACAAAAGGGCTGCCCTGTAACGTTCAAAACTGATCCTTTTGTGATTTCTTCTCTGGGCCACGTCAATGGACATTCAAAACTACCCATTCTTGACTGAAATTTCATCCTGAATCCAATGGATGGGGTGAATTTTCCAGAAAATGCTTCTGTGGGGCCCACCGATCACAACAGCGAAATGGTGCGAAAGGTTTCGTACATCCGCGAAAACTGACTTTTCCAGGCGGTTTTGGCCCACCATCTTTGATTATATGGCAGATCTGAATTGTCTATCATGTAGAGGACCCAAGAAAGTCCTAAGGGACGGTGTTTCTTTGGAATTTGAGAAAGGAAAGTGGCGTGTTTCGAGGCACTGAACTTGGCTGCGAAAAAGCTTTAGTTGGGCATGCATAGCTTTCCAAATTCGATTTTCACCACTCCAGCAGCTATATAAGGATATTTTAGACGTGGGGAGCATGGATTCAGACCTTGGAAAAGAATATGCAGAGCTAGAGGTGAGCCAAAGCCAGAGAGAGAGAAAAAGAAGAAGAAAGAAGGGAAAGATGTTTTTAATATTTTTATTTTATATTTTCTTTTTTTTAATTAATTTTATGGATTGCTAAACTTCTTAGCTAGGGCTGAGATGAAGCCCCTAATTTGATTGACTCTTGTTTATGTTGAATTTATTTTAATTGGATTGATTTGTTTCTTTTTCTAGTGTGCTTTCCTGAGATTTCTGTACTTCTCCATTCTATGAGCTCGACCAAAGTCTAGATATGGATGTTGTTTGGAATATTATTCTAGGTACTTGTGTCTGACCATGAACAGGTCTCTTATAGAGGAAGAAACACGATTTACATCTCTCCATGCCTGACCATGGATGGAAAGACGTGATCCATCTGCTTTAAAGGATTATCCATTTTGTGTGCCCGACCAAGGACATAGTGTGTACTTTGTTTATTTTGATATCAATCTAAATTAGAATAAATCAACAGGTAAAATAAGGGTTAGGATAATTAGGGGTGGATTCGAAAGTCCTAGTCTTCTCCTGGATTGAATTTTTCTCATAGTTCTCAGTTATTTTCCATAGATTTGTGTTAGTTTACTTATTAGTTTGCTAAAATATTTGTTGAATTAGTTAAGAAGAGTCTTAAATTTCGAATTGCGACAACCAGTCCTCGTGGGAACGATCTCGTAATACATATCATATTTACATCTGATTCGTATACTTGCGAGTTAAAATCATTTAAATCAAATTGGTTTAAATTAAAACATCAAGTTTTTGGCGCTGTTGCCGGGGACTGTTTCGGTCCAAATTGAATTTAAGATTCTCTCTTATCATAATTCATAGCCTTAGGATTTTACTAACTTTAGGTTAAAGTTCATTTTATTTTATTTTATTTTAGAAACTAACATATTTCCTGTTTTGTAGGGTCCTGATTTGAACTTTTATTTTGGTAATCCCTTTCTAAAATTCTCTACTTTTTCTAATTTCTATTTTTTAGGAATTTTCTAATTCTAGGCTTTCTTCTTAGAAATTTTCTAATTTTTAATTTTATATTTAAATTCTTCTTTCAATTAACTTTCTATTTTCTAGTTTTAGAAAATTTTCCCTTTTTAGAAACTAACCGTTGCTTAAGATTTTTTTTCTTTCTAGCATTATTTTAGGAAATTGTTTTTGTTTTTATTTTTATTTTAACATGAATTGAAGAAGGAAGCTGTTAAATAAGATTGTCTTCAAAAGGAGAAGCTACCAAATCTTCAGACATCCATCACCTTCTTTTCCGGGTTCTTTCTTATAATTCTTGTTTACATAGCTTTCTCTTGTTTATAGGAATTCATAATTTTTAGTTCTAGTCTTATTTCTCTTAGGTTGCATCTTAGTTTAGTTTAGTTTTCTTTCCCACATTTTAGTTATTCAGTTTATGCTAGGGCGTAGATCTTTGAACATAGAACTAGCACCCTTTGATCCTGAAATAGAAAGAACTTTTTGTAAAAGATCTAGAAATATCCTATTCGAAATGACGGATCAGAATGCAATTAAAGCGCTTAGAGATTATTCAGCTCCAGTTCAATTTAATGCGCCTTCATGCATAGTGTTGCCAGCCACCACGGCAGCACACTTTGAACTTAAACCAGGGGTCATACAGTTGTTACCATCTTTCTATGGTTTAGACAAAGAGGATCCATATCATCATGTAAAAGAATTTCTAGACATTTGCTCGACCTTTAGGTTTCAAAACTTTTCAGATGATTCGATCCGTTTGCGCCTTTTTCCTTTTTCTTTGAAGGATAAGACAAAAGCATGGTTGAATTCTCTAGGAGTTGGGACGATCACTACATGAGATCAACTGTCTAAGAAGTTCTTAAACAAATTCTTCCCTGTTCACAAAACAAATACTCTCCGTAGAGAAATCACTAATTTCACACAAAAAGAGGGAGAACACTTTCATGAATGTTGGGAAAGATGGAAGGACTTGCTACTTAAATGTCTACACCAGGGCTTTGAGAAGTGGCAACAAGTTCAATACTTCTATAACGGTTTGACACCTCAAAACCGTCGCATGGTTGATGCCACCAGTGGAGGGTCATTTATGACCAAAAGTGATGTCGAAGCGTGGAATTTCTTTGAAACCTTGTGCGAAAATTCCCAACAATGGGACTACTCAAATAGAGGTGAAAGAAATCCCCAACTGCCAAAGAAAGGTGGTATATATGAGATAGGAGTCACGCCAAATATTTATACCATACTTGATAGCCTGACACAGAAAGTCGATGCTCTGATGTTGAATAATGGACCTCCACAAACAACTCAAATCGAGTCATGTGTTATATGTTCTAGTCTTGGCCATCCTACGCAGTCGTGTCCATCTGGTGCAGCATTTCCTGAATTTCTCACCGAACAAGTACATGCTATGAACACCTTTCGGAGACCTGGGAATGATCCTTACTTAAATACCTACAACCCAGGGTGGGCTAGACATCCAAATCTTTCTTGGGTAAAAGGACCACAACAAGGAGGACCATCTGGAAATCCTCCTATGCAACCTTACCCTTAAGTTGGTAGTCAACAACCTTAACAGTTTCCGCAATATCAACAAGCTCCTGCACAATCTAGGAAACCATCTCTTGAGGATACACTCAATCTTTTTATACAGAGTTCTCTTCAATTTCAGAAAGACACCCAACAAACTTTACTAGCTAACCAGCAAAGCGTACATGCGAATGCTCAATCTATTGCTAAGCTAGAAGTTCAATTGGGTCAACTTGCTGCCACAGTGAGTGAGAGAGAGAAGGGGAGGTTCCCTAGCCAACCTGTGGCAAATCCAAAAGGACAGTTTGAGATTGGCTCTAATTCAAACCAAGAACAATATCATGAGCAAGCCAAATCTATCATTACCCTTAGGTCCGGCAAACAGATCGATAACAAAGTAGAAATGCCTAAGGAAGAATCAAATTCCAAACCGGAAGAGCAAAATGAAGCGGAGAGACATACTATTACATCTAGAGTCCAAAAGCACTTTAACCCTCCAGAAACCACTCTTGTGCCATCCTATGTGCCTAAAGCACCTTTTCCTCAACGTCTGGCACCAGTTAAGAAAGGAAACAACTTTAATGAGATATTGGAGATGTTTAAGCAAGTGAAAATTAACATTCCATTGCTTGATGCTATCAAGCAAGTCCCTGCTTACGCTAAGTTTCTTAAAGATTTATGCACTCAGAAGCGTAAGATACATGTTCATAAGAAGGTCTTCCTTGCAGAGAAACTCAGCTATATGATTCAACATAACACCCCTCCTAAATTTAGGGATCCAGGAGCTCCTACCATTTCTTGCGTCATAGGAGATCATAAGGTTGAAAAAGCATTGCTTGATTTAGGGGCGAGCATTAATTTATTGCCATATTCTGTATATGAGCAGCTAGGACTTGGTGAACTGAAATCAATTAAAATAACACTACAACTAGCTAATAGATCTATCAAGGTGCCCCGTGGTATTATTGAGGACGTGTTAATCCAGGTTGATAAGTTTTATTTTCCTATGGATTTCATCGTTCTTGATACTCAGCCTGTCTCGAATCCTACGAGTCAAATCCCAGTTATCTTGGGACGTCCATTCTTAGCTATATCCAATGCTATTATAAATTACAGGAATGGAGTCATGAAGTTGTCTTTTGGTAACATGAAGATTAAACTTAATGTTTTCAATGCTGGACAACAACCGGCAGACTTGGATGATATTTTTGAGGTGAACATGATTGATAGTCTAGTGCATGACTCTTTCTTTAAAACTTCCGAAGACGCACTGGAGACTTGTTTAGCACATTTTGGCACAGACTTTGACATAGAAAGTTCCATCGAAGAAGTTAATGCATTGCTCGACTCTAATTCTATAATGGATACTACAAAATGGAAAGCAAAAGTGAAACTTCTTCCACCATCTGAGTCTAAACCGGTCCCGTCTGTTGAGAAACCACCCGAACTTGACCTTAAACAATTATCTAAAACCCTCAGGTATGCATTTTTAGGTCCTTCTAAGACCCTACCTGTCATCATAGCTTCTAACCTCGATAAGGAACAGGAGGGCAAGTTGCTTAATGTTCTTAGAGAACATAGGGCAGCTATTGGGTGGACAATAGCGGACATAAAGGGAATAAGCCCCACCGTGTGTATGCATCGTATTCATCTTGAGGAAAATACAAAAACGTCACGTGAAATGTAAAGGAGGCTTAATCCTAACATGAAAGAGGTCGTATAGGCAGAGGTGCTTAAATTGTTAGATGTTGGTATCATTTATCCTATTTCGGACAGCAGGTGGGTCAGCCCAGTTCAAGTTATTCCAAAAAAGTCTAGGATTAAGGTGATAAAAAATGATGATAATGAATTAGTACCAACCCGCATGACTACGGGTTGGCGAGTTTGTATTGATTACCGTAAACTGAACCTGGTCACCAGGAAGGATCACTTTCCTCTTCCTTTCATAGATCAGATGCTTAAGAGATTGGCAGGGCATAGCTATTATTGTTTCCTAGATGGTTATTCTGGGTACAATCAGATTCCCATTGCTCCCGAGAATCAAGAGAAAACCACATTTACATGTCCTTTTGGTACATATGCCTATCGGCGTATGCCATTTGGGCTATGTAATGCGCCTGCTGCTTTTCAACGATGCATGATGAGTATTTTTTCAGACATGGTTGAGCGTTTTCTCGAGATTTTCATGGATGATTTTTCCATTTTTGGCTCTTCTTTGATGAATGCGTATACCATCTATCTCTAGTTTTGGAAAGATGTAAAGAAACGAACCTGGTATTGAATTGAGAAAAGTGTCATTTTATGGTTCAAAAAGGGATTGTACTCGGGCATGTTATTTCAAGTAAAGGCATTGAAGTTGATAAAGCCAAGATTGATTTAATTTCTAGTCTTCCTCCACCTAGAACGGTGAAGAAAATTAGATCATTTTTAGGACATGCAGGATTCTACAGGAGATTCATTAAGGATTTCAGCAAAATTTCTCGACCCTTGTGCAGTTTATTAGCTAAGGATGTTGCATTTGACCTTGATGATGATTGTCAGAAAGCTTTTGACAAGTTAAAGCTTTTATTAACTTCTGCTCCAATCATCCAACCACCTAATTGGAGTTTACCTTTTGAGCTTATGTGTGATGCTTTTGATTATGCTGTTGGAGTCGTCTTAGGACAACGATTGGACAAAATACCTCATGTCATTTATTATGCTAGTAGGACTCTAAATGATGCTCAACTGAA
Organism: Magnolia kwangsiensis; assembly: GCA_037074715.1. Classification (NCBI taxonomy): domain Eukaryota; kingdom Viridiplantae; phylum Streptophyta; class Magnoliopsida; order Magnoliales; family Magnoliaceae; genus Magnolia; species Magnolia kwangsiensis. The sequence continues at coordinate 74,569,516 of CM073584.1, forward strand.
CTACTCTACCACTGAAAAAGAGTTGTTGGCAGTGGTATTTACTCTAGACAAATTCAGGTCATATCTCATTGGATCGAAGGTTATAGTGTTTTCAGATCATGCAGCATTGAAATATCTTCTTTCTAAAAAAGATGCTAAACCTCGATTGATTCGTTGGATTCTCTTGCTACAAGAATTTGACATTGAAATTCAGGATAAAAAGGGTTCCGAAAATGTGGTAGCCGACCATTTGTCTAGACTTGTCTTGGAGCCCACAGTGGATCTTGTGCCAATGAACGAGTCTTTCCCTGATGAACAACTTTTAGCTATTTCTCAATTACCATGGTATGCGGATATCGTAAATTATCTTGTTACAAGTCAGATTCCTTCTCATTGGACTAAACAGGATAAATCCAAATTTCTTGCTGAGGTTAAACATTTCTTTTGGGATGATCCATACCTATTCAAACTCTGTCCTGACCAGGTCATTAGGAGATGTGTACCTGAGAGTGAGTTTCATAGTATAATCTCCTTTTGTCACGACCATGCATGTGGTGATCATTTTGGTTCAAAAAAAAAGCTGCAAAAGTTTTACAAAGTGGATTTTAATGGCCTACGCTTTTTCGAGACACACATGCCTTTTGTTCTACATGTGATCGATGCCAATGTATGGGTAATATTTCCCGTAGGAACATAATGCCACTTAACAATATTCTCATTGTTGAGATATTTGATGTTTGGGGTATTGACTTCATGGGTCCATTTCCCCCATCATTCGGTTATATGTATATCCTTGTGGCCGTCGATTATGTCTCTAAGTGGGTGGAAGCAGTGCCATGTAAAACGAATGATCACAAAGTTGTGATCCGCTTCTTGAAAGAAAATATCTTTTCTCGTTTTGGTACTCCTCGGGCAATCATAAGTGATGGTGGTACTCATTTTTGCAATAAACCGTTTGAATCTTTAATGAAGAAATATTCCATCACCCATAAAATTGCAACTCCATACCATCCACAAACAAGTGGTCAAGTAGAAGTTTCGAATCGGGAGATTAAACAAATTTTAGAGAAAACAGTTCGCCCTGATCGTAAGGATTAGTCGCAACGTTTGAATGATGCTCTTTGGGCGTATCGTACAGCATTCAAAACCCCGATTGGAATGTCTCTCTATAGGCTTGTCTTTGGGAAAGCATGTCACTTACCTGTGGAATTTGAACATCATGCTTATTGGGCCATCAAAACCTTTAATTTTGATTTGAACAAGGCTGAATCGCACCGTAAACTTCAACTCAATGAGTTAGAAGAAATTCGAAATGAGGCATATGAAAATGCAAAAATTTATAAGGATCGGACAAAATTTTTCCATGACCAATCAATTCTTCGCAAGACATTTGAACCGGGTCAGAAAGTCTTATTGTATAATTCCAGGTTACGCCTCTTTCCTGGAAAACTATGTTCGCGATGGTATGGTCCTTATCAGGTAGTAAAAGTATTTCCTCATGGAGCAGTTGAGATTAAAAATCTTAAGGACGGAAATATTTTCAAAGTAAATGGTCAAAGAATGAAACCTTATTTGGAGGATTTGGTTAATCAAGATGTTGAGGAAGTTAATTTGGAGGACCCAAGTTTTCAAGATTGATTAATTCATGGTTCATTCTTGTCTGGCTGAAGACATTAAACTTAGCGCTCTTGGGAGGCAACCCATCTTTTCATTCTATTTCATTTTTCTAGTTAGTTGATTCAATGTTTGTGGGTAACATTGCTGCAAACCCTCACGAGACTACAACTCGTCCACTAGGGGTAACCTAGGGGTTTAAAGGCTTATTGCATACGCTAAATGCAATCGAGAGCACCTGCGAAAGTGGTATAGGTAGGATTTTCTTTTTGTGATTTTCTTTTTATTATTTTACTTTTGTTGATTTCTCTCTTGTGCTGACTCGATTTTACGTTGATATTTTTGGGAAAGCCTCTTGATTCTCCGTTCCAGGTACTATCTTTCCATCACTCCTCATTTACTTTCGTTGTCCCATGTGCATTGCATGCTTATTTCTTTTCCATTGAGGACAATGTAGATTTTAAGTTGGGGGTGGGAGATTAGGTAACATAATCAGTATTTTCTTAGTCTTAAGCCCAAAAAAAAAAAAAAGATTTAATGAAAAATGGATTGAAAAAAAATTATGAGTCTTGAGTGAAAAGTATGAAAACTTTTACAATTTTTCTGAAATTTCTTGTGAATTTGAAGTGATTTTGAAGGATAATTGTGATTTTAAAATTAAAAGATACATAATGTTGATAATTTATGACTCTTGGATTTAGTTATCTGTTAGATTTTACATTTAAGTTTGAATTGTTAACCCGTGATTAGAAGTTTTAAACATTGATTGAGTCATGATCTCACAAGATACATCTCGCTTACACATTAAATGATTAACTTGGTAATCTCTAAGTATGAATGGAATCAACTTGAAAAAATAATAATTTGTGTTCAGTAAAAGAAGAATTAAAAGGGTAAGTCGCATAATCTTTACCATAGGTTTGCTCCCTATGGGTGTAGATTCGATCCCCTATGGTTGATAGTTAGAAAAGAAGTTAGGTGACAAGTTTTCACCATAGGTTTGCTTCCTATGGGTGAGGATTTGATTCCCCTCTTTGGCGTTACTGTTCAAGAAAATCAAAGGCTGGTAGAATGAAAAGTTAATCTGTAATGCTAGTGTTGGTTTCAGGTTTAATTGTCATGAATTCCAATGATATCATCAAATTGACAATCAAATCTCTTAATAATTGTGAGCCGAGATTACACTATACACTCGTGGAACTCAATGTTTAGAATGTTCTAATTAATGGATTAATATTTTGAACTTGTTCATGTAGTTTACTGTGAGCTTGATTCCTGGAGAAAATTTCACACACCATTCATGAATCTTAGAATTTTTACATTTTAACTATTTGTTCACAAGTCACTTGAGTTTACAGGAATTGTCCTTTATTTAAAAAAAAAATAATTTTCGCATGTTTTGCTCGAGACTAGCAAAATGCTGGTTGGGGGTTGTGATAAGGGTTAAATATTGCATATCAGACCCTGATTATTGCCTAATTTTACCAACATGATAATCCTTAATGCCATAATTTAATTGTATTTTTATTACAGGATGAAATCAGGAGTGTTGATTGTAAAAGGATATTAAAAGCATGGATCTGACGTTCCGAACTAACCAAAGCAAAGGACGGACTTTAGAGGACTGAGATCAATGAATTTACATGCCAGGGATCCGAGAAAATCAAGCCGTTCACGTTAAAGAGGCCCAAAATTAGTCCAAAAATGCAAGATTACATGGTTCCCGCCATCTGATTGACTCGAAACTTTATACATGTGATGTGGGCCATAAATTAACTGTACATATTAAATTTCATCCATTGTTGATCTCGAAAAGTGGGCCAACGGACAGATCAGCCCATTAATCTCCAAGTTGGGGCCCGCCTGTTACCTGGATATATTTCAAAATATGTTTTGACGGTTTAAATAATGTTAGAAAAAGGATGGATGGTGCAGATTTCTCTTAAACATCACGTTGGGACGTGCACTATGGTGAGTGTACACCATGTACACTCTTAGCCGAACTGCACCAACGCCTACCCGTCTTTAAGTTTAAAAACGGCAACTGCCGTTTCAAGCAACAGTGCGTAACGCACGGCCGCTGGCCGTTTTGCGAAGCGATGTGGGTCCCACGTATCACCTGTATGACTCATCCAAGCCGTCCATCTTGTAGAGGGCTGCAGACACTACAAAACCATGCTAACCTTTCGTACCCATGCGCACACATGTGTGCGATACAGGGGCCACAAAAGGGCTGCCCTGTAACGTTCAAAACTGATCCTTTTGTGATTTCTTCTCTGGGCCACGTCAATGGACATTCAAAACTACCCATTCTTGACTGAAATTTCATCCTGAATCCAATGGATGGGGTGAATTTTCCAGAAAATGCTTCTGTGGGGCCCACCGATCACAACAGCGAAATGGTGCGAAAGGTTTCGTACATCCGCGAAAACTGACTTTTCCAGGCGGTTTTGGCCCACCATCTTTGATTATATGGCAGATCTGAATTGTCTATCATGTAGAGGACCCAAGAAAGTCCTAAGGGACGGTGTTTCTTTGGAATTTGAGAAAGGAAAGTGGCGTGTTTCGAGGCACTGAACTTGGCTGCGAAAAAGCTTTAGTTGGGCATGCATAGCTTTCCAAATCCGATTTTCACCACTCCAGCAGCTATATAAGGATATTTTAGACGTGGGGAGCATGGATTCAGACCTTGGAAAAGAATATGCAGAGCTAGAGGTGAGCCAAAGCCAGAGAGAGAGAAAAAGAAGAAGAAAGAAGGGAAAGATGTTTTTAATATTTTTATTTTATATTTTCTTTTTTTTAATTAATTTTATGGATTGCTAAACTTCTTAGCTAGGGCTGAGATGAAGCCCCTAATTTGATTGACTCTTGTTTATGTTGAATTTATTTTAATTGGATTGATTTGTTTCTTTTTCTAGTGTGCTTTCCTGAGATTTCTGTACTTCTCCATTCTATGAGCTCGACCAAAGTCTAGATATGGATGTTGTTTGGAATATTATTCTAGATACTTGTGTCTGACCATGAACAGGTCTCCTATAGAGGAAGAAACAGGATTTACATCTCTCCATGCCTGACCATGGATGGAAAGACGTGATCCATCTGCTTTAAAGGATTATCCATTCTGTGTGCCTGACCAAGGACATAGAGTGTTCTTTGTTTATTTTGATATCAATCTAAATTAGAATAAATCAACAGGTAAAATAAGGGTTAGGATTTGTGTTAGTTTACTTATTAGTTTGCTAAAATATTTGTTGGATTAGTTAAGAAGAGTCTTAAATTTCGAATTGCGACAACCAGTCCTCGTGGGAACGATCTCGTAATACGTACCATATTTACATCTTATTCGTATACTTGCGAGTTAAAATCATTTAAATCAAATTGGTTTAAGTTAAAACATCAACATGTGTGGGACATTTCTCCTGATATGAGGCTGTAATTGGGTCAGATTCTGATAGTTTGAATCATTATGTTTGGCCCGTAAGTGACACGACTCAGATTACTTAAATTCAAATTTTATTTCTAAAGAAATTCACGTTTCTTACTCACTTTGCTCCGGGCTCAAGGGAATAATTCTAGGATACCATCTGAACTTAATTTCCTCTGTGATTTTCAAGTCCATCAAGATGGTCACAACCATATAGTTTCGAGGTAATTGGACTTTTGATGTGCGGTACAGGTTCGATACGAAGTGTCACGATGCTCCCAAGAGTAACTGGGTTTAGAGATTGATCCTAGGTTTCTAGGTAACATAGAATTAGCGGTCCTACTCATTTTGGGTCTTGTAGTTCATATTTAAAGTAGTTCAAGATAATTCTACTGAGTATTCAGTTTAGTACTTAACCAAATTCTACCCTAATTATGGCAGAATAAGGTCCTAGGGCCATTCTATGCCCTATTTTTGGCACTTCTAGTTAGTATATTATTTTAATTATTTTTATAATAGTTCATCATCAATTTCACTCTGTCTCCACCAAATTTTATGAGATTTTGTGTTGTAGAAAAATTCTAAAAATTCAAGAAGCAGCAGCTGTCCAAACTATGATTTTTGGATAGTTGTCACAACGACCTATTTTTAACCATATTAAATATTTTATTATATTTTTTAAATATTTTTATATGAAACTAAACTCATTTATATTCAATATAGTTTTTGAATCACCTAAATCGGAGTTATAACGAGGGAGATATGATTTTCAAAGATGGATGAAAATTGTAAAAATTTGTGAAAAACAGATCGTCTGGCCCGCTGTACGGACGAGGCCTCGCCAAACCGGCGAGCCCCTTAGTCACTAGTCATTTTAGTGAGGGTTCACCCCAGGGGCGATGACCCCCCCCCCCCCCCCCCCCCCCCCCCAGGGTGTCGGATACATGCGAGACCCACCTCGAGTCCCCCCGAATTATGTTGTTTTGGCCCCCGAGTTCGTCGAGGCATTATCGGGTCTCATTTGCAAACTGGAATAAGTTACATGACATACAATATATGATTTTATGGTAGGAGAAGCTAATATATCCAAATAACCTATCTATATCATGAGATTCTAAAAATTCAATAGTCAAAATCCTATTTTATTCATGTATTTACCATTTATAGTAAGTTTTAGTTTAAGTATAGTTCTTCACCATTTAAACTTTAGGATTTGTGTCTAATATGAAAGTACTTGGAGAAATTTGAAGAATGAGTGGTGAAAGGTGAGATTTTGAAGGAAATGGGTTGAAAAGTAATTTTTTAGACTTTAGGATTGAGGTTTGAAAATGTTATGGTTGACCCATTGCCTAAGGACATCTAACTCTAGGTTGGCAAAAATCCGGGGTGTTACATCATATCATTCAGATTATCTAAGAGTCCTCCTATATCCCTTAAGGACTCTTCCCATACTCAATCTGCCCACTACTCACAATGTATAAGAAAATAAGAGTTTGTAAAACTCAAGTCGTCTCATCAAAGTTATGTTCATGATGTAAAGATGACAAGAGGAATTTTTATTTTATGACAAATCCATGATAGTTATGAAAGATGGAATTCCAATCGTCACTTTACACCACATGTAAACCAATTTTCATTTCCCATATTGTAAGATCTATCCACATGATAATACCAACTAAATTAGAGATTAAATAATATAGTCAGTCATAAAGGAAATGTCTCACAATTCACAAATGATCTAATATGAAAGGATCCATTTCTCAACATAAGAAAACAATTATAAATGTGAAATGGAGTTTGCAAGAAAATACATCATACACATAATGATAAGGAAATATGACATTAAAATAATTATTTCATGAAATTTAAGATAGCTAGGGATTAATAATTTTCTAAAATTTTATACATTAGAGATTTAATCCACATGGAAATTAGTGAAAGGAAGAAGCTATAGGGGATGCTCCTCACCTTGGGGGGATATTTTCTCTGATTTGCAATGCCCTTAAGTGGTGAGCGATGATCCTAATATCCAAACAAGTGTAAGTTCTAATTCCTAATCCTTAACTCACATTTTAACTTAATAGTTACATAGAATCTAACTTCTACTTACTGATTTGGATTGGTCGAAGGATGGAGGGTCTTCCAAAGTAATCAGTTGCTGGTTGAACCTAGATGAAGCATTTCAAGACCTCAGTGAGTTACGACCGAGTTGACTCAGTCAGAGTTTTTAACCAATAGCAAGTTGGGTTAGCTACAAGGATTTCATCTACTACAAGGCCTTATTTGTGATTAGATTTCATCCAACTTTTTTCAGATCATACTCAGATGGTTGGAGTTAGTTTGTTTTAGAAGAAAAACTGACTAAGTCAACTTACAGATGGGGTTAGAGCTGATTCAGCTAGTTAAACACAGTCGGGTTATCCCCAAAGTGGGCATATCTCAGTTTCCACGGGTTGTGATTTAGGCTGATTGGGAAAATTTGTATCCTGGTTCCCACTGAGTTAGGGCTACTAATTCAAAATCGGTTCTAAGTCACTGACTCAGTGATGACTTGATCACAACTATCCCTACAAACCACATATCCAAGACTTATAGAACTCGGGTTAGGTGTGGTCTGCCTGATTTGAATGGTCCCAGTCGGGGAACACGTTCATGAGCTCGGTTTAAGTCAATTTTCAATCTCTGCACCGCACTTAGAGTCACTGACATGGTATCACCTTAATGCAAAGGCACTGCGATCAGCAGCATCTGGCAAACCAGAGCTTGACTAGGAGCATCAGTCACAAATTCAGGAGGAAAAATGATCCTCTCCATGGATGCGGATTGGTCTTTCTCATGGAAGAAGGGTGAAATGGGGGCAGAGTTTCCTAACTCGTAACTGAGTTAAGTTGACTGTGAAATAGTCAGTTATTTCGGTGCAATATGATAATAACAAAGAGCAAGCATGGGTGGTTACCTGACCAGGGACAATCCTTAGTTGCTGTCGAAAGGCTCGGGATGATCGACAACACCAACAATGATGCAGCTGGCCGTTGATCAGGGAGCGACTTGACCGACCCAAAACTAGTTGAAACAGCTGCTGCAAACGATTTCTAGTAGTCACCCTCCTTCCGATCCCACTCACGACTACCAACCTTACCCTTCAATCTCCCTCTTCCCTCTCAGATTTCTCTCTGGATTGAATGACTCAGCTGAGTCGAGTTGCTATTGTAAGTGCTATGATTTCATATCCCTTTGGTTGTCAAATTTTGTGGTGCCAAAACCTATGTCTATGTCTTGTATATCTTGTTTTTCATGTTTGAGACTTTTCATTGCTTCAAGACATCGTATTTCAAGACAAGAACTTAAACGAAGAAAGTTTCAAGTCAGTCATGGATGAAGTATACAAGAATAGAAGTCTTCAAGTATGCATGTTCAAGATTCTAACAAGTACAAGATAGAAGAAGACTTCATCAAGACAAGAAAGGTTCAAGCTCGAGAAGGCCTACAACAAGATTCGTAAATTCTCAAGCTTCTCTTAAGGGTCATCTGAGAGTACAGACTATCAATGTCCATCTCACTTTCAAGGTTTGTTTGACCTTAAATTGACCTTAGGTTGGGCTTTATTGTAGGTCATTATGGATACATAATTCGTATATTTTAAATATGCTTGTACAGGCTGTTCTAAGACCAGTCCTAGGGACATCAAGACCAGTCCTATCTCTGCTACGACCAGTCTTAAGTTTTTCAGGACTAGTCCTAGGTTGTTGAAGATTTTTAAATTTTTCTAGTTGTCTTAGGACCAGTCCTGGACATCCTACGACCAGTCCTATGAGCTGTACGACCCGTCCTTCGACCAGTCTTAGCCCTACGAATCAAACTCCAGCAACTAATCTGAGGGTCCTACGACCAGTCGTAGGTGGCCCACGATCGGTTGTAGGCTACCCAGGACCAGTCGTGGAACAGATAATCCTTATCCCGTAGAAATTTTTAAAAATCTTTGAAGCTACGACCAGTCCTAGGATCCTAAGACCAGTTGTAGATGGGATTTTTTAGGCTATAAATAGAGCACGAACTTCAGAATTTTTTAATTCAATTCAAGCAATTTTAAGGCCATACTCTGTGATAAGTTCGTGTTTGTTTTAAGCTACTTTGTGCTCATTTAATATTCCTTTTGCTAGCTTGTTTTGTATTTGATTTTGATCTACATTCCAATCTTATTAGAAAAGAGGAATTTTTGATATTCCTTCTTCTTGGATTCAAAATCAAATAGAACTAGCCCTTTTTAATCTAAAATTAATTAGACTTAAAACCATTCATAAAGTGAGTATTGGACTTTGAACGTTGAATCGAACTTCTACTCCGATTGGTTCTACCGGGCTACTTCAAAAGGAGATTCAAGTATTTTACATTTGTGTAATTTACATTCTTTAGTTTTGTTTGAGATTTGCCAGAAAAATCTCATTGTTTTGGTTATCTGAGGAGAGCCAGAAAACTCAGATTGTGTGGGTTTTTGGATTGTGTAAGCCCGAGATAAAAAGACACAATTGTGAAGGTTTTAAGTGAACCTGTGAAACATATTTTGATAGTGCATGTTAATATCCCCTGTGTGAGGATATTAGGAGTGGAGTAGCATTCTGTGTGGCTGTTGGATAACAGTTGGTGTACACACAAGAGAACCACTATATATCGTTGTGTTGTGGATGTGCTTTATTCTTTCATTTCTTTATTCATTCAGTTTTGTGGATTGTATTTGTGAATGAATGTTGTAATCATTTTATTTCAAGCAAGTGTGGGGAATGTTGTAATAACTTAGGATTTATTTCTGCAAGTTATTTTGGTTGCTTTGCTTTCTTTTCCTCATTAGTTTGTGATACAAAGGATGTTCTAAAAATAAGGTTGTCCTACCTTAAACCTTTGGTTTTTAGTGTGAGGTTGTCCTTAGAACTGATATAGTATCATTCTCTTAATTCTAGTTCATTGAGATTGATTTTTAATTCAGCATTGTGCTTTATTTCTTTTATTATTCCGCTGTTATATATTTTATTTGGCATTGCCTATTCACCCCCCCCCCCCCCCCCCCCCCCCTCTAAGGCATATAGCTAGGCCCTTTCACCGATCAAACTAACAACCTGCTCGAGCGGTGCTCTCTCACTCTCTCCATCTCTGCCTTTCTATTTCTTTTCTTTTTTCCTTGTCTTGGGATTCGCCCTAATTTTGGCCTTTATAGCAGTTCCTGATTTTGAAAACCTCCATAGGTAATCAGAAGGGATTAGCGTGGAGTTTAACGAAGAGGTTCCGGGAAACCCATCATCAGTGCACTCACCAGGCCCTGATCGCATGCATGGGCCCAATCAATGTTCACTGATGGGTTTTTAGTGGGATGGGCCACATGGTGAACGTTTCAGATGGGAGAAAACGTCCACCCATCAAGATCCGTTAACAGTGGTCAGATCAGGGAAGATGACCTAGCGATCATGGCCATTTTGTAATGATCGACTGATTTGCTGATCAGGGGCATTTAATGGCTTGGATGATGCCCAAGAGGCTAGTGTGGCCCACGCAACGGTGAACAGGGACCATTGGTTACGGCCCTAATCTAAGAAGGTGGTGACTCATGCTAGTGCGACATCTCGTCAAAATCTCGACTCTCTTTACGAGTTTTTGAATAGCCCTAACATGGACGGTTAGGATCTGCCCTAGGGAAGCTTCCAGAGGTCAGAGGAGGGCAGAGATCGTTCTTACCTGAAACAGAAGTTTTCTTCCACCTTTCCGTCGCGTAGGGTACTATTTTTGGAAATCATAGGTCTGACTCGGACTTCCTCTACAGACGTGGCCTCCGTCCGACCATCTCCAATGGTCGGATTGGTTAGAGGTGCGTAGGACATGGCTGTAGCTTCCCCTTCAGCACTCAACTCATGCGTTTCCCGCTGGTTTGCTGACAGTAGTGGTGTGGTTGGTTTTCAATCGATGATCTCGACATGGTCGAGGTCGTTGTGGCCCAATAGATCAGGTGGATGGTTAGATCTATATTATGTATTCGGAAGGATGGCCATTTGCACCGTTAAACGGATGGTTAGGTTAGAACGCGTGACGGGCGAGAGGATTTTCTTTTCCATTGAGTTATCGGGTCAGCATGGTCAAAGCCGCATGCACAGTTCTGGTGTGATGCGGGTGCACGCACAGAAGGTGCACACATACTTCCAAGGTGGGGTCCACAGGGTTTTTCGTGGGAGATCCACACTGACCACTTATTTCAGTTGATCATTTTAAAGTGATAGACTAAAGGTGAGACAGATTTGAACCTTGGGTGGGCCATAATAAAGGGTTTGTGCGTCTGAATGACAATATCCGATGGTCATTGAAGATTCGACGATCAGATCTTTTCCTAATCTATTCATTAGTGATTCTTAGGATTTCTACCCCCGCCTATATGGAATTCCATTAGTAGATTTGATGATCTTAGGTTTCAATCACAAAGATCGAGTGCATCTAATTAATGGTTATCGATAATTTAGCAATTGGAAAATTTTGAAACTGTATATCAATGATCCAGATGTCCCAAGGTTCATCCAGTTGAAGATCTATGGTTGGATTGGTGGTCTAATGGTCTAAGTGTGATGATTAAGTGAAAGGCCTTCAAGTTTGACCCTAATGAATGGTGGATCTAACGATTCGGGTCTCAATCCTTAAGATGATCCAAGATTAGGGCCTTCTATAATTCGTATTGGAATGTCTGATTTATCTATCAAAGCAATAGGTCTATCAGGGTGGTTGAACCTCTAAAATAGAGTGATTTGATGATGTAGTGATCCATAAATAATAATAATAATAAAACAACGAATGTATAACTTGTTCTAGAGATGAATATTATACCTAATGGTCAGATTTAGACTTAAGTGACGCCAAATGTTCAAATACAAAATACCCAATTAAATTACATAGTAACACCCGAGTACTAAAAAGTATGGGGTGTTATAGTAACCCTCTCAACTTTTGTGTGGTGTGGCCCACACAAGCCACCAATTGACTTGATTTTGAGTCCCAGGCCTCACCATGATGTGTGCATTATACATACACTGTTCATTCATTTTCTTAGGGTCGTGGACCCCATTGTCTTGAGAGGCTCACCCTACGTATGTGCCCCAATCATGGGCTGCCTTAGGTAAGCCCGCCATGATATATGAGTTATATAAAGGTTGTCCATCCTTTCTCTGGGCTATGGCTACCCCATGAGGCCCACTTTGATGTTTGTGTTTTATGTACACTGTCCATCCATTTTACGGACTGTGGGCTGCCTTATACAGGCCCACCATGAGGTATATGTTATACGCGCTGCCCACCCTTTTTCTAGATAGTGTAAGGGCCGTAGGCCCCATTAAGAGTTAGATCCAAATCCCAAGTGGACCGCACCATAGGAATAGTGGTGGTTAAATGCTCACCGTTGAAAACCATACCTCATAGGCCCCACCTGCTATGTAATCGCAAGGCCCACCTATAAGTATTTCATCTATGCCATCCACTTAGGCAGCCTACCTTAATGTATGAATCCTCTATCCACACCGTCCACTGTAGGGACGTGTAATACCCTGAAAATCGGGGGTTGTGTAGAAACCCGACTCCTGAGTTCCAGACCATCACTTATGCAACAAATATGATTATGATTCAATATTGTCTAAGTTAGAGCATTCACATGAGTAAGATTATACCAAAACTGTAATTCATACTCTAGATCTAGTGATAAAATGCAAGCGAAAGACTAAAGAATATATATATATCACTGTATGGAAAACAAAATAATCTCGAACTGTCTCCAAAGTATGAATACATCTCTGAGTCACATATACATAAATCAAACCAAAAATAAAATGTCATATAACTGTCCAACTAGCAAGTCCCGCCGATCCAAGCCACCTACGCAAAGCCGTCAGTGAACTGCATATACAAGAACTCGTCCTGATCCTCGTAGAAGTCCGGCTTTACGTCCTGAATCTCCTCGTCACCTGCAACTAAGAAAGAGTCTGGTAGGTGTTGCAAACACCTTCCCGTAATGTGCGAGTGAGTGATCAACTCAGTGGAATCATAGAGCAAAGATTAGCATGTTATCAAATCAATCACATGATAATAGTAATGCAAGCAATCAAACATTCCTAGATACTGTTGTTAATGCAAGCATGAAATGACATGATGGATGCCTTCACCGACATACTTCCTCATGCAGCACCATCTTACGCCCGCGGCATGCTTGCGTTCCTCAGTGCTCCACATCTTTCAGGCACATGCAGTGCGATATGGATAATGATTACCAAGTTGTTATTAGTCCATTCATACAGTTGGAAAACTAAGGTACCTTCCTTATATCAATCCTGTAAGACCCGTATCTTGGTCCGTACCTTTCCGTACACTTCCGCGGTCGTACCGATCGAATTCCGGCAGCTTTCGACCCTTAAACAATATCGACGCGCGACCTGGATTCATGTACCGACAACCCGAGTCGACTCAACCCGAGACCAATACCATAGCGACCGCACCGTCGCCGCGGTTCCGATATCGCGACTCGCGCGCCAAGGCGATACCCTGATCAAGAGATATGAGCCAACGTTCGGTGCGAGAAAACGCCGCGCGTTGCGAAAACCAAGGGAATCTCAATGATGTGTCACATCAATCACATCAATCCCATCAATCAATCACCCATCAAGCCATCACATGTCAAGTACACATCACTTCCATCCCTTTTCCCAAGCAACCACAAAAGTCTCCCAAACCCATACCTCTCTTACACAAAAGCCAACAAAGTCTTCTCAACCCATACCTTTCTTACACAAAAAGCCACAAAAGTCAAATTTCTCTTACACCACCATCACTCACCCATCCATCCATCACTCTCTCCCTCTCCCTTTACATCACTCTCTCTCTTACTCTCTTTCTCATTCCAAAACTTTCAAGCAACAAGAAATTGCAAGGGCTCCATACGTATGGAATTTCTCCAAAATCCCTAAGCTTCAAGTGGCCCACCTTCCTACCCTAAAATCTCCCATCTCAACCCTCCTTTCTTCATCTTAGCCATTGAAGTTGAAGACAAGGTGCCAAGGAACCCCTAGGAGCGAGAAGATCGGACGGTGGGTGCTTCTATAGGGTAGATTTTCTTGATTTTATGGTGGACCAAGTGAGGCCCACCGATCCATGGTGTGGATCTTACTTGGGACCCTTAAATGTGGCCGATGGACCATTTGGATCATCATGATCATTCCATGATGGGGCCATTCTCCATGGACCCCATCATGATGTTTATTTTCATTTGAAAAGGTCATCTAGACCATCCATATTGGTGGGGAAAGGATCCCCACCGTTGATCTTTAGTTTTGATGGTCATATGTGCAAAATGACCCATTTGATGTATGATTTCATGTATGGGAGGGCCCACAATGACGGGGTCCCTCCATCACAAGCCGTGTCCCACTCTCCATGTCTCTCTCTCTCTTACATTTATTTTATTTTACATTTATTTTATTTTATTTTATTTCATGCTATAGGATGGTGTGGCCCACTTGAATGGATCCCATCTTGATGTACTTATTTTACTCAAGTGGGGCCCACCATAGATGTTATTCCTACGCCGCCCACCATGTGGTGGCCACCTTCATCAGGCCCACCACAAATTTCTATGTGAGCCAGCCGTCCAGCGTCTGGGACGCTGGACGTTTCTAGGAAATGAGAACAAGAAAGAAAAAGAAAGGAAAAAAAGAAAGAAAAAGGAAAGGGATTGGGGTGTTTCCCTTGCATAGGCCCACCCTGATGTTTCTATCTGATCCAAGCCGTCCATCCCTTTCACCATTTCATTTTAGGCGTTGAGCCTGAAAGTGGGATTGAACGGAGCACCTGGTGGGCCATAGCGCCAAATATTGTATTCTCACCATTCAAACGCTGATTTCCTATTTTATTCCACTTCCAAGCGTTAAAAAAATCCAAACTTTGGACTCATTTGGACGGCCTCGGGCCACTGATCGCTATAGCTGGAGTGGATTGTCAGAAAGCGGGCCCCACACATGCTTTTTGTCAAAAATCAAAATCCAAGGGAGAGAGAGAGATGGGGTGTGGCAGCAGCAGCTGCGTCAGGCGCTGGCAGCGCCTGCACAGGCCCACCCTGATGTTTCTATCTGATCCAAGCCGTCCATCCCTTTCACCATTTCATTTTAGGCGTTGAGCCTGAAAGTGGGATTGAACGGAGCACCTGGTGGGCCATAGCGCCAAATATTGTATTCTCACCATTCAAACGCTGATTTCCTATTTTATTCCACTTCCAAGCGTTAAAAAAATCCAAACTTTGGACTCATTTGGACGGCCTCGGGCCACTGATCGCTATAGCTGGAGTGGATTGTCAGAAAGCGGGCCCCAC
The DNA here is from genome assembly GCA_037074715.1 of Magnolia kwangsiensis. NCBI lineage: Eukaryota > Viridiplantae > Streptophyta > Magnoliopsida > Magnoliales > Magnoliaceae > Magnolia > Magnolia kwangsiensis. The sequence goes on from CM073584.1 coordinate 74,584,908, forward strand.
ACATGCTTTTTGTCAAAAATCAAAATCCAAGGGAGAGAGAGAGATGGGGTGTGGCAGCAGCAGCTGCGTCAGGCGCTGGCAGCGCCTGCACGGCTGCCAGGCGACGGGCGGGCGGACGACCGTGGACCCACGGCACCAGCCGTGGGCCCCACCTTGATGTTTATATGCCATCAAAACCGTCCATTAGGTGGGCCCCCTTCTCAGGTGGGCCCCCTCCAAATTTCAGGTTGATCCAAACCTCAGGTGGGCCACATCACACGAAACAGTGAGATTGAGCACCTACCATTAAAATTTTTCTGGGGCCCTCCCTTGATGTAGGCGCATGTCCAGGCCGTCCAGGGCCTGGACGTTTTATATTTTTTTTTTTTTAAAAAAAATAATAATAATAAAATTAATTAATATATCTTGTTATATTAATGTATAATATAATATTACCTGTTATATCATATGGGTTAGGCCCTTTTGGTTTGCAATAGGCCTATGGGCTAGGTCCATTTGTATTATAAAAGGCCTATGGGCTAGTCCCATTTAAATTATGAAATACTTATGGGCTAGGCCCATTTGATTCGTTTAAGGCCCAAGAACTTGGGCCCACTTGATATGTCCCAAGGCCATGTGTCTAGGCCCATTTGAATTAAATATGAGGCCTAGGGATTTAGACCCATCTGGCTCATAGGACGCCTATGGGCTAGGCCCATTCGAATTTCAAAGGGACTATGGGCTAGGCCCATTTGGGTTATGAAATTCTTATGGGCTAGGCCCATTGGTTTCATTCTAGGCCTAAGAACTTAGGCCCATTTGATATGTTCCAAATCCATGGGACTAGGCCCATTTGATGTACTTCAAGGCCCATGAAATTGGACCCATTGTTGCATTCTTAAAACCCATGGAAGGAGGACATTTGATATATGTAAGGCCTAGGGGTTAGGCCCACTTGATATGTATACAAGACCTACAGATTTAGGCCATTTAATGAACCATAAGGCCTAGGGGTTAGGCCCATTTGAACCCATGTTTAGGTCTATGGGTTGAGGCCACTTGATCTACTTATAGGGTCCAATTGGTGTGGCCCATTGGTCAGATATAAGACCCATGTGACTAAGCTCATTTGATGTAATCTAAGGCCCACGGGTTTGACCCATTGCAATGCACATAAGACCCATTGGTGTGGCCCATTTATGTGGCCCATCTGATGAATAAAAAGCCCATGGAATATGGCCCATTTGATATATATGTAAGGTCCAATGGGGACAACCTACGGTCCATTGCAATGTGTAAATCCATTATAGACTAAGTACGATGTTCACAACGATCGTGCCTTGGGAGCAATGTTGGTTTGACGTCCACATTGCGAGCGTAATGCTGGTTGGATGTCCACATTACGACTCTCCTTAGGGCCCATCACCAGGCCGTACTTGCCGTGTATAGGCCGTCCAGGCCCATCTGCATTGTAAGATAATTCATTTTATTATAACCTGTTTAGTATAGTTTCATGACCCATGATCATACGCATCATATGTATGCTTGATATGAGGATTGACTGATCATAGCATATGCCTTCGGGCAGGTTGTTTATGGGCTCCCGGTTAGGCAGTGTTGCCCTACATGAGCGCACGGTATGCGCAGGATTGGTTGCATGACTGGATAGCGTGATTCATGCATTCCGCATTTGTGTGACATGGTTGTTGTATGCCCTAGCGACATCAGGGCCGTAGCCTCCACAGACGCATCGTGGTTGGCAGGATTGGATACCGGAAATACTTGTTCTACATGGGGTACTATAGATATCCCTGGGTGAAAGTCCCTAAACCCTTATGGTACCAAGAGGTTGCTCCAACGTCTAGACCGAGTGGGTAGATGAGCGTTGAGTGCCGATTACCAGACGGTTACGCTCTCCACTGTGTCGTGGTCGGTTGGAAGGGGGTGCGGCCTTACCCGCCCGAGTGTAGGGGGCAATGCTAGGCTGAGTTTGACCAGCTCGAGGAATGGGTCCGCTATCGACGAGTCGCGCCCGATATTGGCAGACGGATAGTGAGGTCTCTTCCACTTACCTTATTGCGCGCGATGTGGCGGAAATCTGGTTTAGAGTGTACTAGACCCCGGTGATATTCCATACTTTGAGCTGTATTGACGTGTGGACATTGATGAGTATCTGTATGCTTGAGTTACATTGTACATTGCATGGCCTTGGGATGGCTGATACCATTCATGTCTTGTATTGCATAGCCTTAGTACGGCTCATGACGTTTTGGTTCCATCTGCATATTCCGCATTACTCTGACATTACATTCATATTACTACCTTGCGCACACACTTTCACCACCCTCTAAGCTTTCTGTAAGCTTATGCACGACCGTTGCGTGCAGGTGACGTTGGACTGCAGCAGCGCTGAGGCAGGAGCACGTTGCTGATCATTTTGGAGTTTTTGTTATTTGCCATTGTATTTCCCCTTATGCTCATTGTACTTGTAAAATTTTTGATCATAGTAGAAATGTAATGGAGTGCTTGGTTGTTGTTTGTGGGTTATGCCTTTGGTTATGCTTATTACGAATTAGACTGACATACAAAATCCTCCTCGTAGCATCCCAGGATCGGAACCTGGCGAATGGGAGTTAGGAGCCGAGAATGGGGTTCTACGGAGGCTGTCGGCGCCGGATTCGACGATCGGGAATTCTGTGAGCCCGGTTTCCGAGTTTGGGGCGTGACAAATCCCAACACAGATCCTGTCTAGGGTCGTTACTCCTAGTAATCTCATACGATGTTATATTTATAGGTCGCTGCAAGGGCTGTCAGGGCTGTTGCTCGCACTCGTTGCACTGCTCCCCCATCACCTTATCAATACAGGCCTAATATACTCTTGTCGCTATGAAAGGGTGGTCGCCTCCCGTAGACTCAGAATACGCTCGAGGTCACTACAAAGGGCTCGTCACCAATCAGTGTAGGCTGACATCTCGAATGTAGTGTCCTATACCACCATAATCGGCTCACGAGTCAAATGTGCTCACTGGTCACTACGGGGAGGTTTGTGGCCCCAGCGTAGGTCGAAAGCTCGACCACCGTGTCCCATACCACCATGCTCGGCTCATGAGTCTTTATGGATCAAGGTACCATGGTTAACAGGGTTTTCAATGGTAAGTTCAGTACCCCAGGTTCAAGCAGTTATGACTCATACATGGTGAACATACAATGGCCAGTCGGGTTACTTGACGGGCTCGACTAATACGAGCGCATCTCAAGCTGAGCGACATGAAGTGCATGAAACACTTCGTGTGGCCTAACCACTACCGCCAACTCAAAACACGGCTCACGTTCATCGACGCGTCCTTCGTGGCAAATAGAAGCCAACCACGAATTTAATCCGTTACCGACTGCCTGGACTAACGTATAGCACCAAGCATTTGTACACAACATCAGTGATCATATGAGAGTGACAGAAATAAATATAAATAATACAAGCATGTTGACACATGTTATAACATACAACGTAAGTAAATCAACCAACACATGCATTCCATATATATAATGAAATCAATTCATGTAGCCAACATGGTAGAAATCATATACATCAGCATATAAATTGAGAATTCAATCTCAAAACTAATTCATAACACCATTTACTCAATACATACTAATACAAACATTTATACAAACACTTAGTCTACACACTTTAGTCTACATAGCGTATGTCGACCCAAAGTGCGCATTAGGGCGAATCACTTCGCCAAACAGATCATGCACGCATTTCTAATATCCTAACATGACAAATACCCATGGCAATCATTTCAGCAAAATACGGATGTAAACAGTATTTCCTATAAATGCTTAAAATACCCTAAATCTCATATTTCCCGTACGCAGTCGAAATGGAAAACGGACAGCATGTTCTACATATCAAACAGTGTTCTCGTCGATAATCTACTATTAAACGACATTGAAAGCTTTGAAATCAGTCAATATAAGCGTCTAAAATCCTCATCTTTCGCCATAAACGCGTATCGATTCGAGTAGAACGTCTACGCTTCGTCAATGGCGTTATGGTGACCTAATTTATAAGATACATCAGCTACTCCGCTACTTGTATCACAAGAATCCTTAAAATAGCTATAGGTTAGGGTTTTCTTACCTAGAAGTGAGTTGGAATCACCGAAAAAGTGATTTGAAGGCGGTGCTTTGGTACGTGCAAAAGCTGGAGCAAACGGCAGGAAGTTCTCTCACAAATTCTCTCACTAACTCTCTCTTTCTCTCTCACCACTTTCTAGGGTTTCTTGCAAAATCGGATGTAACACCCTGAAAATCGGGGGTCGTGTATAAACTCAACTCCCGAGTTCCAGACCGTCACTTATGCAACAAAAATGATTATGATTCAATGTTGTCCGATTTAAAGCATTCACATGAGTAAAAGTATACCAAAACTGCAATTCATACTTCAGATCCAGTGATAAAAGCAAGCGGAAGACTAAACAATATATATATCACTGTATGGTAAAACAAAGTAAATCTCATCTGTCTCTAAAGTATGAATACGTCTCTGAGTCTCATATACATATACATGAACAACAATAAATATCCAAAATAGTCTCATTGAAGTCCCCTCGATCCAGGTCGCCTACGCGAAGCCATCGTGATACTGCATGTACGAGAACTCGTCCTGGTCCTCGTCGAAGTCTGGCTCAGCCTCCTGGATCTCAGCCTCACCTGCATCTACAACAGGGTCTGGTGGGTGTTGCAAACACCATCCCGTAATGTGGGAGTGAGTGATCAACTCAATGGCATCATAGAGCAAGGATTAGCATGTTCACAATTCAATCATGCGATAATAGTAAAGCAGTAAATCAGACAATCCTAATATTGTTGTTAATGCAAGATGACATGACGTGATGTATGCCCTCACCGACGATCTCCCTCATACGGCAACATCTTACTACCGCGGCATGCCACACTCCCTAGAGTGCTCCACATCTTCCAGGCACATGCAATGCTATGGTGATATGATTTCCAAGTTCTTATTAGTCCATTCAAACAGCAGGATTGGGAAACTAAGGTACTTCCCTTGTATCAATCCCAACACAGATCCTGTCTAGGGTCGTCACTCCTAGTAATCTCATACGAGATATATTTATGCAGGTCGCTGCAAGGGCTGCCAGGGCTGTTGCTCGCACTCATTGCACCGCTCCCCCATCACCTTATCAATACAGGCTTACTGTACTCTACTGCAACGGAAGGGTCGTCGCCTCCCGTGGACTCAGAATACGCTCGCAGTCACTACAAAGGACTCGTCGCCTGATCAGTCTAGGCCGACAGCTAGAATATAGTGTCCCATACCACCATAATCTGCTCACGAGTCTAGGTGCTCACTGGTCACTACGGGGAGGTTTGTGGCCCTAGCGTAGGCCGACAGCTCGACCACGGTGTCCCATACCACCATGCCTGGCTCATGAGTCTTCGTAGATCAAGGTACCATGGTTAACGGGGTTTACAATGGTAAGTTCAGTACCCTAGGTTCAAGCAGTTATGACTCATACAAGGTGAACATACATCGGCCAGTCGGGTTGCTTGACGGGCTCGACTAGCGCGATCGCATCTCAAGTCGAACGACATGAAGTGCGTAAAACACTTCGCGTGGCCTAACCACTGCCGCCAACTCCAAACACGAATCGCGTTCATCGACGCGTCGTTCGTGGCTATGACCAGTCAACCACGAATTCGCTCGGTTACCGACTGCCTGGACTAAGTCTAGTCCCAAGCACTTATGGAATCACATCAGCAATATATATAAAAGTATTGGAATTGAAATACAATCATGTGAGCATGTTAACACATGTTATAACATTCAACTTAAGCAAATCTTCAAGCACATATATTCCATGCATGTAATGAAATCATGCATTTAGTCAACATGTAGAAAATCATTTAGGTCAGCATATTAATTGAGAAATCAATCTCAAACTATCACATAACATCATTTAATTCAATACATACTAATACAAGCATTTATACAAACACATACACTACACACTTAAGTCTACATATAGTATGTCGACCCAAAGTGCTCAACTAGGCGAATCTCTTCGCCAAACTAATTATGCACGCATTCCTAACTTCCTAATGCGACAACAAACCATGTCAATCACATCAGCAAAATATGAACATAACCTATACTTCCTACAAATGACTAAAATGCCCTAAATCTCATATTCTTCGTTAATTTACGAAACAGGAAACGGAGAGCATGTTGTACATGTCAAACGGCGATGCCGTCGATAATCTACTATTAAACGACATTGAAAGCGTTGTAAACCGTCAATCAAAGCATCTAAAATCCTCACCTTATGTCTTACGGATGCGTGATTTTGAACGGAGCGTGTACACTTCGTCTACGGCAGTAGGAGAACCTATTTTACAAGTTACGTTAGCTAACACGCTATGAATCTAAGTAAACCCTAAATCAGCAAGTTCTAGTGTTGTTTTATACCTGATAAAGCGAAGAAATCACCGGCCAGGTGATCAGGAAGTGTTGCTGTAGCACGTGGAAGTAGCGGCACGGAGGCGGGAAAAATCCTCCCACTTTCTCTCTCAAACTCTCTCCTTTTCTCTCTCCCCAAATCTAGGTTTTGCAATTTTCGGATGGGAGAGAGGAATGAGGGTTTCAACCCCTTTTATAAGCTTAAAAATGCTAGAAACAGGCTCCGGAACGAAGTTTACTTAGTGCCTATCCATTTCGGGGCTGTTTCGATCCAAAAGATGATTTCTGGTGGTCCCCTGGTCGATTGCGGTCGGACTTAAGCTCATGCGTACCAGATATAGCACGTATTAAGTTTTCAGTCCGGCAGGGTTCGCAGATCGCACGTGGCGGACCAGTTTCAGTTCAGCAGTCACCGCACGTAGATCAGGGCTGAAAGTCTCATGATAATAAATAGAAATTTTTCCTGATCCGAGGGTGTAATATGGCTGAATTCTGATGGTCAGAATGCTTAATACTGACGCGTCAAGTCGTGTGCCAGATTTGAATTTGAAATTCCAATTCTGTCCCTATTCGCGGTCTCTTCAGTCCGGACTCAATGAAATAGTCTGTGATTATCGGTTTGACTTGATTTTCTAAATGATTGTCAAGTCCAGCTAGGCGGTCCTAACGGTCTAAGATAGGAAGTATCGGACTTTCGACGTGCGGTCTAGATCCAATACAAAAGTTCAAAGCGGTCCAGAGACCAAACCTGCTTAGAGTTCGATCTGAGGTTATAGAGTATTATAGAGTCGTTGGTTCTACTCAATTTGGGTCTTGTAGAACATATTTAAAGTGATCAGGGACCATTTCCCAGCCACTCAAGCGTTGCGCTAGCTAACTTACGCTTAATTTCCATGGAATTTAATTCTGCGCAATTTCGGGTCGAGTTGGTACTCGAGCCCAAGTATGGATTTTTCACGGGCGTTACAATCTACCCCCCTTAACAAATAATTTTGTCCTTGAAATTTGTACCTTTTCGTACTCCTCGAGAAGCTGTGGGTAGTTCTTTCTGATCTCGACTTGTCTCCCAAGTAGCCTCCTCCTCAGAGTGATGCGTCCATAATACCTTCACAAGGGGTATCACCTTGCTACGCAGTACCTGCTCCTTCCTGTCTACGATATGTGTCGGTCGCAGGATATATGTAACATCCTCTCCTAACTGCACCTGCTCCCATCTGATGATATGGGAAGGATCAGCAACGTACTTCTTCAGCATAGAAATATGAAATACGTTGTGAACGCTCGCGAGTGGCGTGGGTAAAGCCAATCGGTAAGCCACCGCTCCCACATGATCAAGGATCTGGAATGGGCCGATGAATCGCGGTGCCAGCTTCCCCTTCTTTCCAAACCGAAGGACTCCCTTCATAGGGAAAACTCGCAAAAACACATGATCCCCAACTGTGAACTCTAGTGGCCTCCGTCTCGTATCGGCGTAGCTCTTCTGTCTGCTCTGCGCTGTAAGAAGCCGACGTCGAATAATATCAATCTTCTCTGACGTCGCCTGCACTAACTCTGGGCCGATCAAGCTACGCTCACCGACCTCTAGCCAGCAATGCGGTGCGCGACAAGGTCGCCCATACAGCGCCTCATAAGGTGCCATACCGATACTAGCCTGAAAGCTGTTGTTGTACGCAAACTCCGCATAAGCAAGACAATCATCCCAACTGTCCTTGAAGTCCAATGCGAAAGCTCGCAACATGTCCTCTAAGATCTGGTTCACCCGCTCTGTCTGTCCGTCTATCTGTGGGTGGAAGGCAGTACTGAACTTCAACTTCACACCCATAGCCTCCTGAATGCGAGTCCAGAAAATAGAAGTGAACCGCGTGTCTCTGTCCGACACGATCTCCAGCGGAACTCCATGCAGACACGCAATCTCTCTGATGTACAATCTAGCCATCTCGTTTGCAGAGTTCGTAACTCTGATCGGTAGGAAGTGCGCCGACTTCGTCAGACGGTCGACGATCACCCAAATGGAATCATGTCCCTTCCTCGTCTTCGGCAACCCAGAAATGAAGTCCATGGAAATGAAATCCCATTTCCACTCTGCAATCGGCATAGGCTGCAAAAGTCCAGGTGGTCGGCGATGCTCTGCCTTCACCTGCTGACAAGTGAGACAACGGGACACGAACTCAGCTATGTGGGTCTTCATACCTTCCCACCAATATGTCCTCTTCACGTCACGATACATCTTTGTACTGCCTGAATGCATCGCGAGTCTAGTAGAATGCGCAGCCTCGAGAATCTCTCGTCTCAAGTCAGGGACATCTGGGATGCATAGGCGGCCACGGTAACGTAAGCCCCCATCCATACCAACTCGCCAGTCGGCGTCAGCATCATCACTAGCCTGCTCTCGAAGCTCAGTAAGATGCACATCGTCCCTCTGCGCCTCGATGACTCAGTCATCGATCTGAGATCGCACCTGTACATGTGCGATGAACTCAAACGGCTCCTCTACGGTGAGTTTTTTCTCAAAGTCTCGCAAAAACTCGACCATATCCCACTCGGAAACCATTAGCGGAGCCGCAAACTCTATCGCCTTCTTGCGGCTCAACGCATCAGCCACAAGGTTCGCCTTCCCAGGATGGTAAGAGACTTCAAACTTGAAGTCCTTCAACGTCTTCATCCATCGCCGCTGCCTCATATTCAAGTCTCGCTGCGTGAATATGTACTTAAGGCTCTTGTAGTCGCAAAAGAGCTCGAACTCCTCTCCGTAGAGGTAATGTCTCCAGAGTCTCAATGTGAATATAACGGCTGCCAACTCTAGGTCGTGCGTAGGATAATTCTCCTCGTGTTTCCTTAATTGTCTCGAGGCATACGAAATTACCCTGTCCCTCTGCATAAGGACACAACCCAAACCAACGCTAGACGCGTCAGTATATATAGTGTATCTAACCCCTTGCTCTGGCAATACTAGCACATGGGAGGACGTAAGTCTATCCTTCAGCTCCTGAAAAGCTGACTCCGCCTGATCGTTCCAAGCAAACTTCACGTCCTTCCGTGTCAACTGAGATAAGGGTCTCGCGATCTTCGAGAAGTCCTGTATGAAGCGTCGATAGTAACCAGCGAGACCCAAGAAACTCCTCACCTCAGTGAAAGAACCAGGCTTCTCCCAGTCCTGCACCGCAGCTACCTTAGACAGGTCAACTGCCATGCCATCTTTGGACACCACGTGTCCCAGAAACTTCACCTCCTGCTTCCAGAAGTCGCACTTCTTGTACTGTGCGAACAACTGATGCTGTCTGAGCGTATCCAGGACCAAACGCAAGTGCTCCTCATGCTCCTCTCGACTCCTAGAGTACACCAAAATGTCGTTAATGAAGACAACGACGAATCGATAGAGGAAAGGTCGAAATACCCGGTTCATCAGATCCATGAACACGGCTGGTGCGTTCGTAAGGCCGAACGACATCACGAGGAACTCGTAGTGGCCAAAACTGGTCCTGAATGTTGTCTTCTGCACGTCCTCATCCCTGACGCGCAACTGATGATATCCTGACTGAAGATCAATCTTCGAGAAGTACTGCGCTCCTCTCAACTGATCAAACAAGTCATCGATCCTGGGCAAAGGATACTTGTTCTTCACCGTAACCTGGTTCAGCCTGCGATAATCAATACACAATCGCATCGAACCGTCCTTCTTCCTCACGAATAGGACCGGTGCTCCCCAAGGTGACACACTAGGCCGTATAAGGCCAAGCTCTAGCAGACCATCAATCTGCGTCCTCAACTCCTCCATCTCACATGGTGCCATGCGATACTTCGGCAGTGAGACGGGTGTAGAACCAGGAACCAGATCGATAGTGAAATCGATCTCACGTCGGGGCGGCAAACCAGGGATCTTCCTGAACAGATCCCCAAACTCGGAAACGACTGGCACATGCTTGAGTACCTGGGCACCAGCGTCGGGCAATAAAGTGGCGTAACTAAGTATGCGGAAAGGGAGATTTACCCGCACTGAAAATGTGAAAGGCGTGCCCTCAGGCTCGTACACCGTCACCATACGAGTCTCGCAGTCAATCTCGGCCCTCGCTGCAGTCAACCAATCCATGCCAAGAATGACGTTGAGATAAACGAGCAAGAGATCGACGACAAGATCAAGAGTCATCGTCCTGCCTCCCAGATAACTAAACAACCCTCACACATCTGGGTAACATCCGAATAATCCCCATGAGCTGCAAAGACTCGCACGCTATCCATAGTGATAGTCTGTAACCCAAGATGCTTGACTACGGCACGCGATATCAAAGAAATCATGGAACCAGTGTCCACCATCACAAGAATGGGAGTACCTCTAATATGGGCTGTGACCTCGAAGGCCGAATGCTGAAAAGTCGGTGTCGCAGCTGCCTCAGCTGTCAACGCATGAACCCGAGCCTGCTGTGGCCGGTTCGGCCACTGTGTCAAGGGCCGTGGAGGCTGTCTGATATGCGATACCGTAGGTCTGAATGTAGGGTGCGCAGGAGCTGACCATATAGGCGGTGCTGATAACGACTGTGGATATGCACGGTCGATCTTCTACGGCTGCGAGAACCCACTGTCCCGCATCCGAGAAAAACAGCTCTGCGCCAAGTGGCCTGTCCTCCCACAGTATGTACATGTCAAATCAGGGCGTCGAAACCGTGGTACAGGCGCTGTAGTCCTAGCAGGGGGATCAATGCGAGGCCTCTTACCCGCAAGGGGCCTGTCCTGCATGTCTAGTCGCTGCCTAGAAGCAACAGGGCCACGAGATCGCCCAAGTCGATCCACATCCTGCTCTACCTGCATAGACATGTGAATCAACTCCGCATATGAGGGAATGCTCAAACAGTACATCTTCGACCGAATGTCCGATCGCAAATCCTCCAAAAAACACCGTATGCGCATCTGCTCATCAGCCAAAATCGTCGGGACGTATCTGCCCAACTCCGTGAATCGATGCTCATACTCTGTAACTGTCATAGCTGCCTGTCTGAGGCGGAGAAACTCATTCTCCCTGTCATGCCTGTAAGTCTGGGGATAATACTTCTCATGGAAGCGGAACTCAAACGCTGCCCACGTCCATACATAGTCGGCGGCAACGGTCCGCAGTACGTTATCCCACCACAAGCTAGCCTCTCTCTCAAACAGGAATGTAGCCAGCTCTACCTGCTCGGCCTTAGTGCAATGTAACATCCGCAAAATCTTCGACACACGGTCGAGCCAGTACTCAGCCTCCTCGGGTCTGTGAGAACCCGTGAAAGTAGGAGGCCGCAAGCGCTGAAATCGCTCCAATAGGCCCCGTGTATCGGCGGGATTCCCCGCAGGGTAAGCAGGCGGTGCAGGATGAGCCATGCCCTCATCCTGGGCGTATGTATAAGCATCCTCAGCTGGATGCGCAGGTGGTGCAGGTGGTGTAGATGGAGCCGCACCCCCACCCTGGGCTAATGTCCACACGATGGTAGTCAGAAGCTCCTGCTACTGCAGCATCATAGCCATCATCTGCTCGAATCTGTCAGGAGGTGGAGCAGGCTGTGGCGGATGCTGTGTCGAAGTATATGCACGATGTGGCTCTCTGACAGACGGCGTGAACGGCGGTGTTCCAACTGTAAGACCAACAGCAGGCTGAGACGCACGAACAGTCTCAGGAATCGGGCCCACAGCAGGGTCCGTATGGGTGCCAGACTGCGAAGGAGTCTGATCCATATGCTCAGTCAGTGCAAGACAAGTTGTGCTCCACATAGCCTTAGGCGGCATTCCCTATATTCAAAATAGGGCGCAACCTTGTCAGTCTCAATTGCACAAATACACCGCAATCATTCACACAAGGAGTCAAAGGCATTCCATGCATTCCATTTAATCAAAATTGTCACATTACAAGGGATATATCCTTACAATCATCATGACAAGAAATGCATGGGAACTAAGACAGTTAAAATTTGCAACAGCAACATAAGCAAAGCACTAGCCCTAACAGGCTTACACACGTAAAGCAGGAAATGACTAACTACTGACAACTACATCAAGGTCACATCGCTAGTCTGAGTCTGGGGATGGAGGAGGTGCACCCTTATCCTGCAAGCAACACAGGATCGCCTTTAAGGTGCGAGTCACCTTGCCTAATTTCTTCTTTGTAACGGCCTTGGCATCCTCGACTTCAGCGCGAAGTTCTTGAACTTCCCTTCGCAAAGCGGTCTGACTCTCCTCCATCCGAGCAATGCGATCGTCGATAGTAGCCTGCGCAGAAGGAGGAGGGCTCTCATCTGTATCCTGAGCCTCCTCTTCTGCCTCTTCCTGAGCTTCTTCCTGAACCTCTGCTCCAGGTTCTTCTTCGCTTTGATCTTCCTCATCATCAAAGTCATCTTCGCTGTCCTCCTCGAGCTGATTTTCACGGTACTGCGACCCAATCTTCATCTTGACCATAGTCGACTCATCAATGGTATGAATCGATACTGGCAATTTCGGCCCAAGTCTGTAGGCAAACTCAATCACAATCTTGCAAATCAGTCGGCTAAAAGGAAGTGATTCGGATGTTCTTCTTGACTTGGCTATGAGGATTATTTGTCGTAAGATGAAGGTAGTCATGCATACATTCTCTCCCTGGGCCACCAGATACAGGAAATCAACCATAAGGCGTGTACATTCAATGCGATTCGTCGACCTGGGATACACATTGTACGTGTAGATATGGTGCAGCAGGCGCAAATCATCAGACATGTACGTCGCCTTAAGACTATTATTAGGCTGTCATGGAACCAACTTACCGCACAGAAACCTGGTGCGGCGATCTCGTTCACGTCTAGTCCTCAGGTTCTTCTCACTAGGATGAACATCACCAAGAGGCACGTTCAGAAGTCGCACAATCAGTCGCACATCAATTGTAGCCATCCGATCTCTACCAAAAGGGATTTTAAACTGCAATGGCTCCAAGGTAGGATTCTGGATACTAGCGTAGAAGGCACGAACAGTGCTCACATTAGCACGAGCATGAGCTTCAAAGATCAGACCCCAATGCGCAGCTTCAATGCGTTCGAACAACAGATATTCGCCGAATAGTCATCCATCTACGTCCACCTCAAACAACACTTTTCGATCAGTGTATTGGCCGTGAGGCATCTCCGATAGAATTGCTCGCCCAAGGTGTGCATGGGGATCCAAATCTCGCTTTGTACGGCACTCCAGGACTGCAGTTGGACCTGCGGTGGCGCTTGAACTTGCGGCACCACCCCGCGGTCTTCTCGATTGAGCAGAGCGGCTTGGCCCAGCCTCGTCTGTTGCAGTTTTCCTTTTACCCATCAAGGATATGATGGATGAGAGTGACAAAAGGCCTAAAATGGCTTCCACGAAGGCCATGGAAAACGGTGAAAATGCGGAGAAGTGGCTACCAATCTGGAAAAAGGAGATCTAGGCATCGTAGAGGGATGCTTCAAGCTTTCCAAGAGTGTATTTTTAAGGAGAAATGTAAACGAAAAAGTGGAATGGAGCACCTCACGATTTTAGCTCGATTTGGGGGTTTTTGGAGCTCCAAATGATGAAATCTTCAAGAGGAAGGGCTGCCAACTCCCAAGAAGTGATGGATGATGGTCGGTTTTGGCCAAGGAGGGATCTAGGGATGATTTGGGACCACAAAATTTGGAGATAGTTGCTGAAAAATGAAAATGGAGCTATAGGGAGGGCTGTTTGTGAAGGAGGGGTGTGATTTGGGGGTTTTCGTGGGACAGAACCTATATGGGGAGGGTACACGTGGGATTTAAGGGCGTGTGCCCAAAAATCATGGCAAACTGGCCCACCTGTACGGCGATGCATCGCCGGATTGGCGATGGCATCGCCGACCGATGATGCATCCAGTCAGTGGGGCTGGATGGGTTCGGTCCCCCATGGTCCAAGGGCCCCATAAATGTATGGTCCAACCCCTGGTTCATTGTATTTTGACCTACATAGGCCTAAACATGTGTTCGGGGCTTTCCGGGACCATTCTACAATTCTGAATACCAAACCATATGATGCAGCATATGAATTTGGGGTAGAAGGAGTTAGTACGTCCATCTAGATCCTTAGTTGCTAAAGAAAGTGAAGTTAGAATGGCATTATGGCCATTTTTCATGAAATTTTACTATTCACTGTATAATTTTGTGAAAGTATCATTTTATATTATTTTCACATTATGTTTAATGTCTAACATGATTTGGATAAGAAAGAAATAAAGATTCGAGTGGTGAGAGGAAGAATTTTGAAAATTTTTGGCGAAACGGGGTTTTTAAGCCCTGACGAGTGATTACAGGAGTCGTGGTCATCCCACGGCCCAAGAATTTACTTTTACGGGTTTAAAATTGTTCATAGGATGTCTCAACCCGACTTCCTACAGCTTAGAAGCTATTCGGGTTGCTTTACGCGACCCGAGATGCGTTACAGACTCGATCGTGCGATCGATTCGAATAGACATCGCCTATCGGCGAATCTGCGATCCTAGAAGTGTTTCTAGACCCTTCTCGTACCCACCTAAGTCAAAGGAAGTGACAGCGTACATCACGAGACCATAACCCAGGCCCAGTATACTCTTATTCATGCTCTGATACCAACTTGTAACACCCTGAAAATCGGGGGTCGTGTATAAACTCAACTCCCGAGTTCCAGACCGTCACTTATGCAAAAAAAATGATTATGATTCAATGTTGTCCGATTTAAAGCATTCACATGAGTAAAAGTATACCAAAACTGCAATTCATACTTCAGATCCAGTGATAAAAGCAAGCGGAAGACTAAACAATATATATATATATATCACTGTATGGTAAAACAAAGTAAATCTCATCTGTCTCTAAAGTATGAATACGTCTCTGAGTCTCATATACATATACATGAACAACAATAAATGTCCAAAATAGTCCCACTGAAGTCCCCTCGATCCAGGTCGCCTACGCGAAGCCATCGTGATACTGCATGTACGAGAACTCGTCCTGGTCCTCGTCGAAGTCTGGCTCAGCCTCCTGGATCTCAGCCTCACCTGCATCTACAACAGGGTCTGGTGGGTGTTTCAAACACCATCCCGTAACGTGGGAGTAAGTGATCAACTCAGTGGAATCATAGAGCAAGGATTAGCATGTTCACAATTCAATCATGCGATAATAGTAAAGCAGTAAATCAGACAATCCTAATACTGTTGTTAATGCAAGATGACATGACGTGATGTATGCCCTCACCGACGATCTCCCTCATACGACAACATCTTACGACCGCGGCATGCCACACTCCCTAGAGTGCTCCACATCTTCCAGGCACATGCAATGCTATAGTGATATGATTTCCAAGTTGTTATTAGTCTATTCAAACAGCAAGATTGGGAAACTAAGGTACTTCCCTTGTATCAATCCCAACACAGATCCTGTCTAGGGTCGTCACTCCTAGTAATCTCATACGAGGTATATTTATGTAGGTCGCTGCAAGGGCTGCCAGGGCTGTTGCTCGCACTCGTTGCACTGCTCCCCCATCACCTTATCAATACAGGCCTACTGTACTCTACTGCAACGGAAGGGTCGTCGCCTCCCGTGGACTCAGAATATGCTCGCGGTCACTACAAAGGACTCGTCGCCTGATCAGTCTAGGCCGACAGCTAGAATATAGTGTCTCATACCACCATAATCTGCTCACGAGTCTAGGTGCTCACTGGTCACTACGGGGAGGTTTGTGGCCCTAGCGTAGGCCGACAGCTCGACCACGGTGTCCCATACCACCATGCCCGGCTCATGAGTCTTCGTGGATCAAGGTACCATAGTTAACGGGGTTTACAATGGTAAGTTCAGTACCCTAGGTTCAAGCAGTTATGACTCATACAAGGTGAACATACATCGGCCAGTCAGGTTGCTTGACGGGCTCGACTAGCGCGATCGCATCTCAAGTCGAACGACATGAAGTGCGTAAAACACTTCGCGTGGCCTAACCACTGCCGCCAACTCCAAACACGAATCGCGTTCATCGACGCGTCGTTCGTGGCTATGACCAGTCAGCCACGAATTCGCTCGGTTACCGACTGCCTGGACTAAGTCTAGTCCCAAGCACTTATGGAATCACATCAGCAATATATGTAAAAGTATTGGAATTGAAATACAATCATGTGAGCATGTTAACACATGTTATAACATTCAACTTAAGCAAATCTTCAAGCACATATATTCCATGCATGTAATGAAATCATGCATTTAGTCAACATGTAGAAAATCATTTAGGTCAGCATATTAATTGAGAAATCAATCTCAAACTATCACATAACATCATTTAATTCAATACATACTAATACAAGCATTTCTACAAACACATACACTACACACTTAAGTCTACATATAGTATATCGACCCAAAGTGCGCAACTAGGTGAATCTCTTTGCCAAACTAATTATGCACGCATTCCTAACTTCCTAATGCGACAACAAACCATGTCAATCACATCAGCAAAATATGAACATAACCTGTACTTCCTACAAATGACTAAAATGCCCTAAATCTCATATTCTTCGTTAATTTACGAAACAGGAAACGGAGAGCATGTTGTACATGTCAAACGGCGATGCCGTCGATAATCTACTATTAAACGACATTGAAAGCGTTGTAAACCGTCAATCAAAGCGTCTAAAATCCTCACCTTATGTCTTACGGATGCGTGATTTTGAACGGAGCGTGTACGCTTCGTATACGGCAGTAGGAGAACCTATTTTACAAGTTACGTTAGCTAACACGCTATGAATCTAAGTAAACCCTAAATCAGAAAGTTCTAGGGTTGTTTTATACCTGATAAAGTGAAGAAATCACCGGCCAGGTGATCAGGAAGTGTTGCTGTAGCACGTGGAAGTAGCGGCACGGAGGCGGAAAAAATCCTCCCACTTTCTCTCTCAAACTCTCTCCTTTTCTCTCTCCCCAAATCTAGGTTATGCAATTTTCGGATGGGAGAGAGGAATGAGGGTTTCAACCCCTTTTATAAGCTTAAAAATGCCGGAAACAGGCTCCGGAACGAAGTTTACTTAGTGCCTATCCATTTCGAGGCTGTTTCGATCCAAAAGATGATTTCTGGTGGTCCCCTGGTCGATTGCGGTCGGACTTAAGCTCATGCGTACCAGATATAGCACGTATTAAGTTTTCAGTCCGGCAGGGTTCGCAGATCGCACGTGGCGGACCAGTTTCAGTTCAGCAGTCACCGCACGTAGATCAGGGCTGAAAGTCTCATGATAATAAATAGAAATTTTTCCTGATCCGAGGGTGTAATATGGCTGAATTTTGACGGTCAAAATGCTTAATACTGACGCGTCAAGTCGTGTGCCAGATTTGAATTTGAAATTCCAATTCTGTCCCTATTCGCGGTCTCTTCAGTCCGGACTCAATGAAATAGTCTGTGATTATCGGTTTGACTTGATTTTCTAAATGATTGTCAAGTCCAGCTAGGCGGTCCTAAAGGTCTAAGATAGGAAGTATCGGACTTTCGATGTGCGGTTTAGATCCAATACAAAAGTTCAAAGCGGTCCAGAGACCAAACCTGCTTAGAGTTCGATCCGAGGTTATAGAGTATTATAGAGTCGTTGGTTCTACTCAATTTGGGTCTTGTAGAACATATTTAAAGTGATCAGGGACCATTTCCCAGCCATTCCAGCGTTGCGCTAGCTAACTTACGCTTAATTTCCATGGAATTTAATTCTACGCAATTTCGGGTCGAGTTGGTACTCGAGCCCAAGTATGGATTTTTCACGGGCGTTACATCGGATGGAAGAGATATGAGAGGGTTTAAAGCCCTTATATAGGCTAAAATCTCACCTAAATAGACTTGGGACAAGGGTATACTGGGGTTATAACCAAATCGGGACTTTTTCGATCCAAAAGAGTGTTTCGGGAGGTCCCCTGGCTGAACGCGGTCAGACTTAAACTCATGGATACTAGATCCAGCACACATCAAGTTTTCAGACCGGTAGAGTTCCCAGATCGCACGTGGCGGTCCAGTTTCAATTCAGTGGTCATCGAACCTACATCAGGTCTACAAGCTCCATGACATGAAAGAGAAATTTTTCCTGATCCGAGGGTGAAATCTGGCTAAATTCTGACGGTCAGAACACTTAAGAGTAACGCGCAACGACACGTGCCAGATTTTGAATTAAATTTCTAAATCTTTCCCTTTTCTCACTCTCTTCACTCCAAGCTCAATGAAATAGCCTCAGAACATCAGTTGGGCCTTATTTTCAAAATGATTGTCAAGTCCAGCTAAGCGGTCATAATGGTCTAAGATTATGGATATCGGACTTTCGACGCGCGATCTAAATCCAATACGAAATTTCAAAGGGTTCCTGAGAGCAAACGGGTTTAGAGTTTGATCCTAGGTTTCAGGGTATTGTAGCGTCATTGGTCTTCAAGTTTTGGGTCTTGCAGAACGTATTTAAAGTGATCAGGGATAATTTTACAGCTAATCTAACGTAGTGCTAGTTAACTTACGCTTATTTTCTAAAGGAATTACTCCTAAGTGATTTCTGATCGAGTTGGTACTCGAGTCTCTGTACGGATTTTTTTGAGGCGTTACTAGACGATGGGTCCGACCATATGATGTATGCATTTCAACCTCGTCATCCATCTGTTTGTTGTGGGGCCAACTGTAATGTTTGTGTTTGATCCAAACCGTCCATATGTGACACCCAACTTGATGTGTACGAGGCCCATATGGGAGGCCGAATCTGATGTCTATGAGGCCCATATGAGAGGTTTATATGATGAGCCTGATGTGATGTATATGTGGCCCATGTAATGTGGCCCGTATTTGAAGCCCATTGTAATGTATATTAAACCCATGTAATGCAGCCTGCGTATAAGGCCCATCGTGACGTGTATTAAGCCCATTGTGACATATTTAAGGCCCATGGGATGTGGCCCTTGAGATATATTAGAGGCCCATGGTTGTGACCCGTTATGATGTATTTGAGGCCCATGGATGTGGCCCATCGTAATATATTTAAGGTCCATGAGATATGGCCCAATGTGATGTACATGAGAGGCCCATCTTGTGATGTGTTGTATATTCACACTGTCCATTCACATGGCCCCCACGTGAGATGTAAGACCCTACCCGATACTGTGCATTTTGTTCCTCTAGGTCTCGCGGTCCTACTGGTCGAATTCGAGTGACCCACGACCTACAGATAGTGTTTACGGTCATCCCCAAGTCAGATCATGTAGACCGAACTTGGATCGACCCGAATTTAATACCTTAGCGACCGCATCATTGCTCCAGTTCCAACGTCATGTCTCGTGCAACAATCCAAGTTGTAAATCATGAGATGTGGGTCGTGTACAATTTAGGCCGTTGATCGTGATTGTGGGGCCTACCTAGGATTTGGTGCAAATCCCTAGGCATAGGCTTCATCACCATAGCCATCATAGGGTAGGTATATTAGACTAGGTCCCTAGCCCTACCTAGCTAGCAAGTGATCATGAGTTCTCTATCCAAGAGAGCTCCTTTTTCTATCTCCCATGCAAAAGTTACTTTTCCCTCTTCCCTAAATCTAAAATTTTAGAATTTCTCTCTTCTATAGAGAGAGAGAGAGGATTATATCACTCTTACCTAGTAAAACAATCATTACATTGCATAAAACCCTCTTTTACTAGTAATTTCATTCATTTCTCTCCCTTCCTCTCTTCTCCTCATCTCTCCTTCTCCCTCTCTACCCTTTGAACATCCCACCTTTCTCCTCATCTATAGTCCCTTATACCCTAAAAAAGACCTCTCATCTAACCTTCCATCTCCAATCTTAGCCATTGATCCATGAAGCTTGAAGCTTGAAGCATAGAAGTCTATTGGTAGGAGTTTGGTGAAGAACTATTGAGGTGAGTATTTTTAATTTAGTATTTCTTTACTTCCTTCTTAGATCTTTTCATTCCTACTTTAAGGAGCTTGTGAAGCCCACCAAATGAAGGTGGAGGTCCCCAAGTCTCCATGGATGAGGCCTATGGCCCATCTTCCTTACATGCATGATTCCATGGATGGGGCCATTCTCCATGGACACCGTCATGCTTTTTCTTTTAACCCATGTTCTTGTGGGGTCAACTAGACCCTAAACCCCAGTGAAGATGGCATCTCCACCTTAGGTTTGAATTTTACTACATGTATGCCTATGATGTACCTTGTAAATGAACATAGTGGAAGATGTAAATGTTGTGATAAAGGGAGGACCTCAATGGTGGCGGAGACCCTCTCTTGTGGCTGGATATTTATTTTCTTCTTTCCTTTTCTTCTTTTCCCCATCTTCATTATCTAATTTCTGAGGTTTGTGGCCCACTTAGAGGCCTTGCAATATCCAGACCGTCCAAACATAGTGGACGTCCATTGTAGTCCATACTAGGGACGTTGGTACCCCTTTTTGTCCCACATGTGATGTATGCAATGGATTTTTGGGGTGGGGATATGGCTTGGATATTTTTAGGGCCCACTAAGGTAGACCATAGCACTAATTTTAATTTGGCTCATATACTTAGTTTATTCCATGTATATGTTGCTGTCCAGAAATCCTCTGGACAGTTTCTAGTTATTTTTGGACCAAATTTTAGGATTGATTGGGGGACCTTTCCTATCTCTCAAATATACTTTCTTGAAGGTGGGGACCCCACCTAGATGTCCCCCAAATTTTATCTCCATCTGACCTTGATTGAGTCCTAAAGGAGTAGCCTAAGTGGGATGGACAGTCCAAATTTTTTAGATTTTCCAACAACATTTCAGTAATGGAAATCTTAAAATATAAAATAGTTTTTGTATTGGTGGGTCACTTATGTAGACCCTACCTTGTAGTATACATATGTGTGGAGGTTAAGATTAATTCTCCCCAAATTTTGGAGACCTTGGGCCCACCCCATTGGGTGTTCAAAATAGGGTCAGCCATAATTCTGCACTAACCAGATTTTTGGATAGTCTGTTTTCTCTTAATTCACAAAAATACTTTCCTAACTTAGAAAAATCTAAAATTTTAACTGAAGGTGGCCCACCCATACTAGGACCCACCTACCAATTTCAGGCCCAATGGACCACTGAGGAATTTTTGGCAAGTGCTAGACCGACCCACCAGGCTGGACGCCCAAGGCTGGGGCGTCTAGCATGGACTGGCCGTCCGCCACATTTTGTGGCCCATCATTATGTGTGCTTTATCCCTCTAGCCTTCCTTGGTGTGGCCCACTAAAGTATGGTTAGTACCCAGGGTGGGGCCCACCTTTTTACTAGCACATGGGCTGACAGTCCAGTGCATCGGGACCCAGGCCCATGTGGGACGCCCCATGTGGACTACCTGTTGGACCTTGGTCCAGCAGTGTGGCCCACCTCTTTCCCCAATTAATGTGATGTAATCCTATGTAGTGGGGCCTACCACATTGTGAGTACTTAGAAGGAATAAAATTATGCTTAGAATCCCTTAAATTTGGGCTTAATTAATGCTTATTTTTCAGGCCCACCGTAGTTGGATGTTAATAGGTCCATGTATGTATCAAGTTGTTGGACACTTTAGGCCCATAAGGGCTGAAACTCTCTTGATAGGCCCATTGGACCTTTAGGCCACTTTTCCATATTATTATGTTTGGTTTATAGCCCGGATTTCACAAGTGGTTGGGCCCTTGGTCGCCCACCAAATTAACTTTATACTTGGGCCAGGTTATAGGCTTAACTCACTTGACTTACACATGAGAAATTGCACATGTGGTTTGAGTAATGGGCTCCCCACTAGGCCCACTACAATGTGGACTAATGACCCTTATGTTTGGTCCCAAAGCTTATGTATGAGCCCACGATATTGCTTATGGGTTGGGTTATGTGTGTTGCTAATTAGACCCATGTATTGGAATAGGCCTTGGGCCTTAATCCACGATTGATTAGAGATGAACCACCTCTTGGAGACCAGTTGTGTTTGGATGTCCACATTGGTGGCCCTAAGTAAGCCCATGGGTTTCTATGGGTAGTTAAAGGCCCATCATAGACCCTTGCTAAGACCGTTCATCTATTTAGGCCCATGTTGTTGTTCTCCTTAGCCTTATGGGCTACCCCAAACTATTGGGCCCCCACTAGAGGATGACTCCTTAGAGAATTTGTCTAAGTACCTAGACTTAGTCCCTCCTTAAAAAGGAGGCGTATACTATGATATCATCCCCGTATGGCACACCTAGTTCATCCTCTTGACCCACGTGCATCATTGTGTGATTGATTGCATTGTGTGTGGTCATTAGGAAAATGTGATAATTTCCCTGAGGGATGGAGTTTCCCTTCTTGTGCACGTTTAGTGCCTGGAGCGGATGCAGATTGGTATGCGCGACTCATGAATCCGGTATTGCATTTCATGGATATTATTTATCCTTGTGGTATATCGTGGGTGGCTGTTTGTGGATACTGAAAATATTATTTGAGCAATTGGGGTGTATAGGATACCCATGGGTGAAAGCCCCTAAACCTTTGAGGTATCGAAAAGATGCCTCAACGCCGTGTCCAGGTGAAAAACATGAGTGCCCAAGTGCCTTACACCGTTAGGCCATGTCTCTCACTGTCATGAAGTTGGTTGAGACGGGATGTGGCCTTATCTGCCTGAGTGAGGGGAGCATTGTTAAGCTGATTTTGACCAACTCATGAATGGGTCCACTACCGTCGAGCCTTACTGGTGATTGGTTGTCTATAGGAGGGTAGTGTGGTCTCTTATGCTAGTTTGACTATGCAATCTCGGAAAGCGACAGCCATCCTGCTGTACATTAGACCCCGGTGATATTCCTTATAATAGAACTATATTAGATATGTGAACTGGATATGAGCACTGACATTACTTCGCATTTGCATTGGCATCGGCTGTTTAAGCCTTATTGCACTGTATAGCCTTGGTATGGCTCCTTGCATTATAGTTTAGCCTCAGTAAGACTAGCGACATTAGTATTGATCATGTTTCCCTTCAGCATTCCCTATTTTCTCCTGTACATTATTTTCATACACCTTCATCGCCCTCTAAGCTTTCTATAAGCTTATGCATGATTGATGCGTGCAGGAGATCCTAGGTCAGTGCAGTAGCGGAGGAGCTGTGGATTGGGTTGGCGCATGCTGAGGACCTGTTGCAGACCTTTCCTTCCCTCTTTCTATTTTATGTATTTCCTTTTGAGCCTTATACCTGTAAAGTTTAAATTCTTAGTGGATTTTGCAGTGTGTTCCTTATTTATTTTCTGAGATTTACTTGCTATGATCTTAGATATGCTCAATTTAGTTTGGAATTATGATATGAAAATCCTCCTTGTAGGATCCCACGATTGGAACCTATGATAGGAGCCAAGAGTGGGGTGCTACAGAGGCTGTTATGGTTGGAATCGACTATCGGGTTCCTTGTGGATCTGGTCATCGAGTTTAGGGTGTGATAGCAGTTGGTATCAGAGCATAACAAGTAATTTCAGAATGACATGGGTTAACATTGTATATCTGCTACGAGCTTAGGACAAGTAGCGTCCAGAGGGTGTTCCTTTCATTCCGTTGACCCTGTAAGATTTTGATCCCTATATGTCTATCGTCCTTGTTGTTGTGTAAACAATGCCGCCTAGACGTGGTGCCCATGGTCGTGGTGCCTGTGGTAGAGGCAGAGAGGTAGAGGCACCCATGACACATGGTCAACCCGAGCACATCATGCTCCACCCAACGTGGACCTTAGTCCTGATCCTATACTTGAGGTCGTGATTCCGCCCCCTATAGAACCTATTCCCCCGCCTGAGCCTGCTATTCCAGTTTCTAAGGCTCCAGCTCCTTCTGCCGCACTCGTGCCTCCGCCTAAGGCAAGTGTCACCCCTGCTCATCCTATGGTTTCGGTTGGGGTTGAGCATTTTCATCAGATGATGCAAGTCGTCACTGCTGTGCTTTTTCCGCACTCATGCCTCTGCCTGAGGCGAGTGTCAACCCTGCTCATCCTATGGTTTCGGTTAGGGTTGAGCATTTTCATCAGATGATGCAGGCCTTCACTGCTATCCTTCAGTCCTGTCAGATTGCCTATGAGGTTCCTGTGTAGTCTGACTTGCCGCGTAGTTCCGACAGAATGATCCCCCAAGGTTCAGGGGTGAGCCTAACCCTTCTGCCCCTGAGTCATGGCATACTGAGATCGAGAGGATATTTGACACTATGCAATGTCCAACCGATCAGCGAGTCTCATTAGCTACTTTCCTTCTGTAGGGCGAGGCTCGTCATTGGTAGTCATCAGTATCGAGGATGGTCGGGCCTCAGTTTATTTGGACTTGGGAGGAATTTGTGGTCCGCTTTAACCAAAAGTTCTTTCCCGAGCATGTTCAGGAGCAGAGGGTGATTAAGTTTGAGACCCTAATTTAGGGTGATATAACGGTGTCCCAGTATAAGGCCCGTTTTGTAGCACTTTCCTGATTCACCCCCTACCTCGTCAACGACAAGAAGAAGAGGGCTTACAATTTTGTGAGTGGCTTGCATTTCGCTCTTTGTAGCCATGTGGTGGGACATTGCTTGACGATGTTTAATTAGGTCATTCACAGAGCATTGGTTTATGAGGAGGACTGAGCCTTGTCCCAAAGGACCAAAGATTAGAGTTCTAGTGGAGACCGGAAGAGGAAGGCACCTTCCGGTAGTTCCCATCAGCACTGACATCAGAGGTATAGAGGCCATTCTGGGTTCAGGCAATCCACAACGCAGTCTGTAACATCATCATCAGCGCAGCCAACTGCTCCCTCCAAGCTATTTTTTGGTGTTTGTTATGGATGTGGGCAGACAAGGCATCATAGGCGTGCATGTCCTCATTCCTTGTAGAAGCGGAGGCCACTACAGTTGCCTCCTCCCCATCCTCAGCAGCACCAACATTAGCAGTGAGCGCAGCATCAAGTTCCCGCTCCTAAGCCTCCTCCTTAGCAGTAGAGGTAGCCAAGAAAGCCTCCAAAGCAGCCACAATAGTAGCAACAAAGGGGACCAGTACCTCCCCCACAGTCCCTGGGTCGAGTTTATATTACCGTACAACAGGTGTATAGTCAAGATCTAAAGACTTCAGGCTTGTTACCTTTAACAGCTTAGGGCAGATTCTATTCTGCACAATAGGTGCAGGGCTAGGACTAGCAATCTTCTACTGGTGGAGTTGTCGAGGGT
Source organism: Magnolia kwangsiensis (assembly GCA_037074715.1). NCBI lineage: Eukaryota > Viridiplantae > Streptophyta > Magnoliopsida > Magnoliales > Magnoliaceae > Magnolia > Magnolia kwangsiensis. The sequence continues at coordinate 74,610,478 of CM073584.1, forward strand.
ATTCTCCTTATTTCTGCTTTTGTTGCTTATGTTCTATTTAATTCTAACGCTTCCCATTCCTTCATGGCCAAGGAGTTCTACCAATCGACTGGTATTCCATTGGAGTCCGTGTCTGAGGCTTGGTCCATTTTGACTCCCTTGGGGAAGTCGGTTGTTTTGAGCTGTCGTTGTTCTTCTTTCTTGATTTTAGTTGGCGATATATTCGTGCCCGATGATTTGTTAGTGCTGCCGATGGAAGAATTTGATGTTATCCTATGTATGGACTGGCTTGCGGAGCATTATGCCATCTTGGACTGTGCTGCGAGGACAGTCACTTTTCATATTCCCAGATTTCCAGTGTTCCAGTTCGTTGCCGAGCCCAGAGGAGAGTCATTGTCTAGTTTCTTGGCTTGTGTCATCGAGGAGTTTGTGATAGGGTGTATTGAATAGCTGTCAGCAGTTTGTGAGTACCCAAATGTGTTCGAAGAGATCCTGGGTTTGCCGTCGCATCGGCAGGTTAAGTTTCAGATTGATTTGGTGCCCGGTACCGTGCCTATTTCGAAGGCCCCCTACTAGATGACATCAATGGAGTTGAGGGAACTGCAGGAGCAGTTGGATGAGCTTTAGGAGTTGGGTTTTATTTGTCCTAGCAGTTCACCTTGAGGAGTCCTGGTATTGCTCGTGAAGAAGAGGATGGCTTATTGAGGCTCTGTGTGGATTACCCCGAGCTAAACAGGATCACTATCAAGAACCGATACCTGCTTCCCCATATAGATAATTTGTTCGAGCAGTTATAGGGTGCGCAGTTCTTTTTTAAGATAGACTTGCGCTCTAGTTACCATCAGATTCGGGTCTGAGAAAAGGACATTCCGAAGACAGCATTCCGGATGTGCTACGGTCACTTTGAGTTCTAAGTCATGTCGTTCGAATTGACCAATGCACCCCACCGTATTTATACAGCTGATGAACGAGGTCTTCCAACCTTTCCTCGATCAATTCATGGTGGTGCTTATTGATGTTATTCTTGTGTGTTCGAGGACTCGGGAGGACCATGTAGAGCACTTGCAGATTGTGCTTGAGACCCTCCATGCCCACCAGCTGTATGTAAAGCTAGAGAAATGCGAGTTCTGGCAGGAGGAGGTGAAGTTCCTCAGTCACGTGGTGATGAGGGAGGGTGTCGTTGTGGACCCCTTGAAGGTTGATGTAGTGTGTTAGTGGGGCAAGCCCATGAATGCGTTCGATATTCGTAGCTTCCTTGGTCTGAAGGAATTTTATCGACGATTTATCAAGGGTTTCTCCCGTATTGCACACCGCTGACCCAATTGACGCGGAAGGGCACCGAGTTTATCTGGAGTGACACCTGTGAGGAGGCATTTATGGAGTTGAAGGACCACCTCACATCTGCTCCTATCCTCATTTTTCCTGATGAGAGTGATGGTTTTGTTGTGTTTACCAATGCCTCTAAAGTTGGCTTAGATGCTGTTCTGATGCAACATGGGAAGCCTGTGGAGTAAACCTCATACTAGCTCAAGGTCCATGAGCTAAACTACCCCACCCATGATTTAGAGCTAGCAGCAGTTGTCTTCGCACTAAAGGTATGGAAGCATTATCTTTATGGGGTTAGGTTCGAGCTCTTCTCGGACTATAAGAGCTTGAAGTATTTATTTTCGCAGTTCGAGTTGAACATGCAATAGAGGCAATGGATGGAATTATTGAAGGATTATGACTTTAACCTTCAGTACCACCCGGGTAAGGCGAACGTGATAGCGGATGCACTCAGCCGTCAGCTATGAGGCCTTGTAGCACAAATGATGGTTCGAAAGTGGCAGATGCTTATGGATGTTTCAAAGTTTGACTTTGAGTTTAGTTTGTAGTTTTTCATGGTTCAACTTTTGAGATTGTCGATTTAGTCCTCTTTGATTACTAGGGTGATTGAGGCTCAGCAGACGGACAAGTTACTTTAGGAGTACTGAGCAGAGGCAGCATTTGTGAAGCAACCAGACTGGCAGATTGGTTCTGATGGTGGATTATGCTTCATAGGCCGATTGTGTATCCCGAACGTGGCAGAGTTACATCATGATCTAATGACCGAGGCACATCGATCAAGACTTACCATCCACTCGGGCTCCATGAAGATGTACAGGGATATGAGGAGGCAGTACTTTTGGTTGGGGATGAAATGCCAGATTGCTAGCTTCGTGGCCGAGTATGACTCTTACCAGTGTGTCAAGGCCGATCACCAGAGACCCCTGGTCCCTTGCAGCCATTGAGAGTTCCAATTTGGAAGTGGGAGCATGTGTCGATGGATTTATCGAGGACTTAATGCGGTCACGATACCATATGGGTTCTCGTTGATCATCTGATGAAGTCGACGCATTTCATTCTAATACATGCTTCCTGTAATATGGACCGGTTGGTGAGGATCTTCATTGAGGAGACAGTGAGACTACACGGCATTCCAGTTTCTATCGTGTCTGACTAAGACCCCAAGTTTACATCTCAGTTTTAGATGTGTTTCCAGCAGGCGATGGGGTCTACCTTACATTTCAGCATCGCTTATCATCTATAGACAGATGGGCAAACCTAAAGGGTCAATCAGATCCTTGAGGATATGCTCAGAGACTGTGTGATTAACTTTGCGAGTAGTTGGGACAAGCATTTGTATCTCGCCGAGTTCGCATACAACAATAGCTATCAGGCGACTATCGGCATGGCTCCTTTTGAGACACTATATGGTAGACCGTGCACATCTCCTAGCTGTTGGACCGAGGTTGGAGAGTGTCGTCTCTTAGGTCTCGAGCTTGTGCAGCAGACACCAGAGGATGTGGATATTATCAGGTAGAGGACACCACAGCTCAGAGCCAGCAAAAGAGTTTTGCTAATCATCAGCGTCGACCCCTTGAGTTTGTAGTTGGGGATATCGTATATCTCAAGGTCTCACAAATGAAGGGCGTGGTTTGATTTGGAGCGAAGGGCAAGCTTACCCCGAGATTCATTAGACCTTTTGAGATTACTAAGCGTGTAGGAGATGTAGCCTACAGGCTTACCTTACCTTCAGAGTTGTCCACGATCTACGATGTATTTCATGTTTCTATGTTGAGGAAGTGTAGGTCGAACATCATTTCAGTGATTGATTGGCAGCCCCTTGAGGTCCGTGAGGATGCTTCCTACATTGAGCAGCCGATTCGTATTCTTAATTGAAAGGAGCAGGTTCTCAGGACCAAGGTCATCCCCCTAATGAAGGTGCAATGGGGTCATCATTTTGGTTTTAGCAATTTTGAGGATGAAATTTCTTTGCTGGTGGGGAGAGCTGTAAGACCCTACTCGAGACTATGCATTTCATTCATAAAGGTCTCGTCGTCCTACCAGTCGAATCTCGTTGACCCGCAACCTGTGGATAGTGTTTACGGTCATCCCCAAGTCCGGTCACATAGACCTGACTCGGATTGACCCGAATTTAGTGCCTTAGCGACCGCATCGTCACTGCAGTTCTAACGCCACGTCTAGTGCGGTAATCCGAGTTATAGATCATGAGATGTGGACCGTACATAATTTAGGTTGTTGATCATGAATGTAGGACCCACCTGATTTGATGCAAATCCCTAGGCATAGGTTTCATCACCCTATCCATCATAGGGTAAGTAGATTAGACTAGGTCCCTAGCCCTACCTAGCTAGCAAGTGATCATGAGTTCTCTATCCAAGAGAGCTCCTTTTTCTATCTCCCATGCAAAAGCTACTTTTCTATCTTCCCTAAATTTGAAATTTCAGAATTTCTCTCTTCTCTAGATAGAGAGAGAGAATCATATCCCTCTTTCCTAGCAAAACGATCATTACATTTCATAAATCCCTCTCTTGCTAGCAATTTCATTTATTTCTCTCCCTTCCTCTCTTCTCCTCATCTCTCCTTCTCCCCCTCTACCCTTGGAACATCCCACCATTCTCCTCATCTCCAGCCCCTTATACCCTAAAAAATCCCCCTCATCTAACTTTTCATCTCCAATCTTAGCCATTGATCCTCGAAGCTTGAAGCATAGAAGTCTATTGGTAGGAGTTTGGTGAAGAACTATTGAGGTGGGTGTTTTTAGTTTAGGATTTCTTTTCTTCCTTCTTAGATCTTTTCATTCCTACTTTGAAGATCATGTGGAGCCCACCAAATGATGGTGGAGGTCCCCAAATCTCCATGGATGAGGCCTATGGCCCATCTTCCTTACATGTATGATTCCATGGATGGGGTCCTTCTCCATGGACCCCCATCATAGCCTTTTCTTTTAATCCATGTTCTTGTGGGGTCATCTAGACACTAGACCTTGGTGGAGAAGGCATCTCCAACTTAGGTTTTAATTTTATTGCATGCATGCCTATGATATAACTTGTAAGTGAATATAGTGGAAGATGTAAATGTTGTGATGAAGGGAGGGCCTCAATAGTGGTGGAGACCCTCTCTTGTGGCCGGATCTTGATTTCCTTATTATATTTTCTTCTTTTCTCCATCCTCATTATCTAATTTCTGAGGTGTGCGGCCCACTTAGAGGCCTTGCAACATCCAGACCGTCCAAACATAGTGGACGTACATTGTAGTCCACACTAAGGACGTTGGTGTCCCTTTTTACCCCACATGTGATGCACGCAAAAGATTTTTGGGGTGGGGATATGGCCTAGATATTTTTGGAGACCACTAAGGTGGACCATAGCATCAAATTTATGGGGTAATTTCCTTTTTATTTGGCTCATATAATTAGTTTATTCCATATATGTGTTGCTGTCCAGAAATCCTCTAAATGGTTTCTGGTTATTTTTGGACCAGATTTTGGGACTGATTGGGGGACCTTTCCTACCCCTCAAATATACTTTTCTTAAAGGTGGGGACCCCACCAAGATGTCTCCCAAATTTCAGCTCCATCTGACCTTGATTAAGGTCCCAAAGGAGGGACCCATGTGGGATGGACAGTCTAGATTTTCTAGACTGTCCAGCAACATTTCACTATTGGAAATCTTAAAATATATAATAGTTTTTGTATTAGTGGGCCACTTTTTTAGACCCGACATTGTATTATACATGTGGGGAAGTTAATATTAATTCTCCCTAATTTTTGGAGACCTTGGGCCCACCCCATTGGGTGCCCAAAACACGGTAAGCCATAATTCTACACTAGCCAGATTTTTGGACAGTCTGTTTTCTCTTCATTCACAAAAATACTTTATTACATCAGAAAATTTTAAAATTTTAACTAAAGGTGGCCTACCTTTGTTAGGACCCACCTACCAAATTTGGAGTGTAATGAACCACTGAGGAATTTTTAGCAAGGGCTGGACCAGCCCACCAAGATAGAGGCCCAAGGCTAAGGTGTCTAGCATGGGTTGGCTGTTCACCTCATTTTGTGGCCCACCATGATGTGTGTTTTACCCCGTGGCCTTCCTTTATATGACCCACTTAAGTATGGTTCATCTGAGGGTGGAGTACCTAGGGTAGGGCCCTCCTTTTTGTTATGTTTCGAATAAGAAATAAATGCATTCGATTTGGAATATTATCTTATTCAAACATAACAGAGAGAAAGAGAGAGTATTTAGGACAATCATCATATTTTATTTCACCGAAGTTCATTTACATCCTCAAACATTCCTTGATTATAAGATAGATTATTTAAAATGTATGAATTAACAAAGTTCAAATATTCAAGTCAGATATCAAATCCGGCAGCACTTCGACTCGCGATTTGATCATCTCTTTAAGAGGAATATGACTCAAATATATCTTCTACTAGTTTCTCCTCTTGAAGCTTGAATAGAAGAAATCTAGTAACTTGGAAATTTTAGCAGCATATTAGCTCTTTTAGCTTTACAGACTGAAGGGCAGTCTGGTTGCGTGGACCCACACAACTGATATGGCACAAACCACCGGAGCCTTCTCTCTTACACCTTCAGTCTTCCTCCTTACTCTGCTTCCTTTCCAAAATCTTCAACGGTCCAAATGAAGGAGGGGAGGGGGTATTTATAGGCCCTTGCACATGTGGCACCTCGATTTTGGTGCCATGGGACTAGCCTTTCGATGTTTTAGGTCTTTTTACAAAGAACCAGTTCTGGAATTCGTTGAGCGAACCCACACAATGGTTATTTCGGTTACGCGGTCCCACACAATGGATATTGGTTGTGCGGTTCTGCTTAAACCACCCTTGAGTTATTTTATTCTTCTTCTTTCTCAATTTTCTTTCTATTTCTCAATCTTCTTTTGCTTCAATCCTTTCATCATTTTTATGCCTCAACATGCTAGCACATGGGCTGGGAGTCTAGCCCATCGGGATGCCCCATGTGGACTACCTGCTGGACCTTGGTCCAGCAGTGTGGCCCACCTTTTTTCCTAATTAATGTGATATAATCCTATGTGGTGGGGCCCACCACATTGTGAGTACTTAGAAGGAATAAAATCATGCTTAGAATCCCTTAAATTTGGGCTTAATTAATGCTTATTTTTCACGCCCATTGTAGTTGGATGTTAATAGGTCCATGTATGTATCAAGTTGTTGAACTCTTTAGGCCCATAAGGGCTGAAACTCTCTTGATAGGCCCATTGGACCTTTGGGCCACTTTTTCATATTCTTATGTTGGGTTTATGGCTCGGATTTCACAAGTGGTTGGGCCCTTGGTCGCCCGCCAAATCAACTTTATACCTGGGCCAGGTTGTAGGCCTAACTCACTTGACTTACACATTAGAATTTGCATATGTGGTTTGAGTAATAGGCCGTCCACTCGGCCCACCATAGTATGTGGACTAATGACCCTTATGTTTGGGCCCAAACCTTATGTATGGGCTCATGATATTGCTTATGGGTTAGGCTATGTGTGTTGCTCACTAGACCCATGTATTGGAATAGGCCTTGGGCCTTGATCTGCGATTGATTAGAGATAGACCACCTCTTGGGGACCAGTTGTGTTTGGATGTCTACATTGGTGGCCCTAAGGTAGGCCCATGGGTTTCTATGAGTGGTTAAAGGCCCATCATAGACCCTTCTAGGACCGTTCATCTATTTAGGCCCATGTTGTTGTTCTCCTTAGCCTTGTGGGCTACCTCAAACTATTGGGCCCCCACTAGAGGATAACTCCTTAGAGAATTTGTCTAAGTACTTAGAATTAGTCCCTCCTTAGAAAGGAGGCATATACTATGACATCATTGCCTTATGGCGCACCTAATTCATCCTCTTGACCCATGCCCATCATTGCGTGATTGATTTCATTGTGTGTGGTCATTAGGCAGATGTGATAGTTTCCCTGAGGGATGGAGTTTTCCTTCTTATGCACGTTGAGTGCTTGGAGCTGATGCATGATTAGTATGGACGACTCATGCATCCGGCATTGCATTTCATGGATATTATTTTCCTTACTTCATCAGGGCCAATGCCTCCATTAATATATCTTGGGTGGCCGTTTGTGGATACCGAAAATACCATTCGAGCAATTGGGGTCATAGGATACCCTTAGGTGAAAGCCCCTAAACCTTTAAGGTATCGAAAGATGCCTCAACACTGTGACCGGGTGGAAAACATAAGTATCTGAGTGCCTTACAACATTAGGCCACGTCTCCCACTTTCATGAAGTCGATTGGGATGGGGTGTGGCCTTATTCACCTGATCGAGGGGGGCATTGCTAGGCTAAGTCTAACAAGCTCGTGAATGGATTCTCTATCGTTGCTGGTGATTTGTAACGCCCTGAAAATTGGGGGTCGAGTAGAAGCTCAGCTCCTAAGTTCCAACGCATTATGTAACATAGATAATGATGATTGAATGTTGTCCATATTAATGCATTAAACATGAGTGGGATTAGATAAAAACAGCATATCATACTCTAAAGACAGTTAAATTTCGCAAGTGGAAGACTGTGATAGATATATAAAATATATAAACTGTTCTAAGTCTCCAGAGTGTGAACATGTTACCAAGTTAAATATATACATGTATACACAAAAATGAACAAAATGAATATACATGGGTGTTCTCAACAGTGCAAAATAACAAGTGTAATAGCATTTAATCAACATCCCTGTGACCCTGTCGATCAGAACATGGTCTATATAGACCCGCCTGATAGGTGCATATAGGAGAAACCCTCCTCATCATCATAAAAGTCCAGCTCCGCTTCGCAAGCATCGCCATCATTGAAACTAAAATAGGGACTGGTTGGTGTTTTAAACACCGTCCCGTAATGTGGGAGTGAGTGATCAACTCAGAGGAACAATAGAGCAAAGGTTAACATGTTATCAATTCAGTCAAGCAGTAATGATAAAGCAGTACAATAAACAAGCCCTAAGTACTCTAATTAATGCAAGGGTATTGAGATAGGATTCTCAATTACCGTATCTATATTTACTGTTTCCTTCATGTAGCCTATCTCACTATTTCATGATTTATGGATGAAATTCCTTTGTATGTTAACATGTGCCCTACGTGTTTGATAAAATACTCACATAAGTGTTGTACTTGGATTGTTTGTCAAATGCCTATATGATTATCACATGTCTCCATATGCTACATTTGAATATGATTGGGACTACGATGTAGTCCAGGCAATTGGTGACAATTCCTGTTTGAGTGGCCGAGCTAGTCTCACCATAATTGATGTGTTCGGTGAATCCAAGTCGTACGAGGATCGTCGACAATGGTACCTTGTCGATAAATTCAGCGTATGCTCATACCAGTCGAACTCGTCTACTAAACCGATTGGCCCAATATATGTCACCATGTACGGACGCCACTGCTTGAACCTAAGGTACTAAACTTATCAGTGAAGAGCCTCTTTAACCTTGGTACCTCAATCCGCTAAGACTCATGATCCAGGCATGGTGGTATGGGACACCATGGTCGAGCTATCGGCCTACGCCGGGGTGACGAGCCCACCCGTAGTGACCCATAAGCAAACCAGACTCGTGAGCCGAATACGGTGGTATGAGACACTGTATTCGAGATGTTGACCTACGACTTGGTGACGAGCCATTAATAATGACCTCGAGTGTACTCTGAGTCTGTGCTGAGGTGACGAGCTTTTTCGCAACAACTAGAGTATAACTAGGCCTGCATTGATCAGGTGACGAGCCCTTTACAGCGACCTAGAATCATAACATCGTATGAGATTGACTAGGATTGACGACCCTAGAATGGATCATTGTTTGAGAATTAATACAAGCGAGGTACCTTAGCTTTCCAATCCTACTGTATAAAAAGGACTAATAAGAACTTGGTAATCATATTCATGCACCGCATTGCATGTGCCGTTTGGCGTTGGGCAGAGTACTGAGGAAGTGACTGACATGCACGACCGTGAGATGAAGATCACAGAGGGAGTACAGGCGAGGGCATACATCATGACTACATCCCATTAAATCTCATGAATTTTGGTGGAGACGGAGAAAACTTGATGATGAACTATTAAAAAAATAATTAAAATAATATACTAACTAGAAGTGCCAAAAATGGGGCATAAAATGGCCCTAGGACCGTATTTTTCCATAATTAGGGTAGAATTTGGTTAAGTACTAAACTGAATACTCAGTAGAATTAGCTTGAACTACTTTAAATATGAACTACAAGACTCAAAATGAGTAGAACTGCTAATGGTACGTTACCTAGAAATCTAGGATCAATCTCTAAGCCCAATTGCTCTTGGGAGCATCGTAAAACTTCGTATCAGACCTGAACCGCACATCGAAAGTCCAATTACCTTGAAACTATACGGTTGTGACTATCTTGCTGACCACCTTGAAAATCAAATCTAGATGGTCTTCCAGAACTATTTCCTTAAGCTTGGAGCAAAGTGAGTAAGAAACGTGAATTTCTTTAGAAATAAAATCTGAATTTAAGTAATATGAGTCGTGTCACTTGCGAGCCAAATATAATGATTCAGACCATAAGAATTTGACCCAATTACACTCTCAGATCAGGGGAAATGTCCCACACATGTCAGTGCACTTATGGCCCTGATCGAGTTCCGGTGACCGTTGAACTGAAACTAGTCCGCTGCGTCTGATCTGTAAATTCGATCAGACTGAAAACTTAGCCTGACCTAAATCTTTGGTCAGGGAGCTTAAGTCCGACCGCATTCAGCAAAGGGGCCTCTAGAAGTACTCCGTTGGATCAAAACAGATCCTATTTGGCTATAACCCAAGTATACCTTGGCCCTGGAGCCATTTCCATCAGTCATGGGCCTATATAAAGGCCTAAACCCACCCCATTTCTATTCCATACGAAATTGGAAAGCACTAAGAAAGAGAAGAGAGCAAAGAGAGAGAAAGTGAGAGAGAGAGTGGGAGAGAGTTCCTGGGATTCGATCCCATCGCTCCACGAGCCAAATCACCGCTTTTGTATCGCTATTTTAGCGATTCCAACTTTGTTCTTAGGTAAGGAATCCTAACCCTAATTAGTTTTAGGGATTTGAATAGAGTGTAGGGTGAAATAGCTAACCTACTTCATGCTATAGGTTGCCATCGTGCCGTAGATAAAGACTTATGGTTTAAACTGAATTCGTTACTTGTCTATCGGTGTAAGGTGCAGACTATAGATGTTTTAGGTTATGGTTTCCAAGGCTTTCAATGTCAGTTAATGATTTATGACTAACTTAATTGTTGTCATATGTGCTTAAATGTAAGGATTTCCGATTATTACATATATATGTGACTATGTTGAATATAATGCATTTCATGTATGTATTTTATCAAACACTTAGAATACACATATTAATATACATGTATTAGACTAGTTATAACATATATCCTAGCAAGCCCTTTTTCAAAGGAGTTACCACACACACAACAAGCATATATTCATAGTTAATAATCATGGCAAGCACATATCCAAATTCCATATTCATTCAAACATTTTTACAAGCACTTAGACTATACATATTACATACTTGTAATAAATTAGTTAAACCACATATTATGAAAAATCCTTCTACATACGAGTTGCCATATGTACAACAATCATATATTCCCACACATCAATTGTAACAAGCACAAATCATAATTTCATATTCATTCAAACGTTTCAACAAACACATGAAATGCATTATATTCAATATAGTCACATATATATGTAATAAACGAAAATCCTTGCATCTAAGCACATGTGACAGCAATCAAGTCAGTTATAAATCATTAGCTGACATTGAAAGCCTTGAAAACCATAACCTAAAACATCTATAGTCTGCACCTTACGCCGATAAACTGTACCGAGCTCGGTTTGAACATTATGTCTTTGCCTACGACACAACGGCAACCTACAACATGAAATAGGTTATCTATTTCACCCTATACTCTATTTAAATCCCTAAAACTAATTAGGATTAGGATTCCTTACCTAAGAACGAAGTTGGAATCACTGAAATAGCGATACAGAAGCGGTGATTTGGCCCGTGGAGCGATGGGATCGAATCCCAAGAACTCTCTCCCCACTCTCTTCTCTCTCCTAGGGCTTTCCAATTTGGTATGGAATAGAAATGGGGTGGTTTTAGGCCCTTATATAGGCCCAGGACTGATGAAAATGGCCACAGGGCAAAGGTATACTTAGGTTATAGCCAAATAGGGTCTGTTCCGATCCAACGGAGCACTTCTAGAGGTCCCTTTCCTAAATGCGGTCAGACTTAAGCTCCCTGACCATGGATCTAGGTCAGGTTAAGTTTTCAGTCCAATCGAATTTACAAATCAGACACGGCGGACCAATTTCAGTTCAACGGTCACCGAAACTCGATCAGGACCACAAGTGCACTGACATGTGTGGGACATTTCTCCTGATCTGAGGGTGTAATTGGGTCAAATTCTGACGGTCTAAATCATTATATTTGATCCGTAAGAAATACGACTTAGATTACTTAAATTCAGATTTTATTTATAAAGAAATTCACGTTTCTTACTCACTTTGGTCCGGGCTCAAGGAAATACTTCTGGGATACCATCTGGACTTGATTTCTGAGGTTCTTGTTAAGTTCAACAAGACGGTCACAACTGTATAGTTTCGAGGTAATCAGACTTTCGACGTGCGGTCTAGGTCTGATACGAAGTTTCATGATGTTCCCAAGAGCAACCGGGTTTAGAGATTGATCTTAGGTTTCAAGGTAACGTAACATTAGTGGTTCTACTCATTTTTGGTCTTATATTTCATATTTAAAGTGGTTCAAGATAATTCTACTGAGTATTCAATTTAGTACTTAACCAAATTCTACACTAATTATGATAGAATACGGTCCTAGGGCCATTCTATGCCCTGTTTTTAGCACTTCTAATTAGTATATTATTTTAATTATTTTTTTAATATTTCATCATCAAGTTTAATTCATCTCCAACAAATTTTATGATATTTTAAGTTGTATAAAAATTTTAAAAATTTTAGAAGCACCAGCTATCCAACAAATAATTTTCAGATAATTGTCACAACGACCTACTTTAAATTATATTAAATATTTTATTATATTTTTTATTTGTTTTTATATAAAACTAGACTCATTTATCTTCAATCTAGTTTTTAAATCACCTAAATCGGACTCATAACGAGAGAGATATGATTTTTCAAATTTGGATGAAAATCATAGAAATTTGTGAAAAACGGACCGCCCAGCCCACGTACGAATGAGGCCTCGCCAAACCGGCGAGCCCCTCGCTGGTGACTGGATATTTTGGTGAGGGCTCTCCCCAAGGACGATGTCCCCCCCCCCCCCCCCCCCCCCCCTCCCCCCGCCCTCGGGGGTGCCGAAAATATGCGAGACGTCCCCCCGAATTGAGTCATTTGGGCCCACGAGTCCGTCGAGGCATTATCAAGTCTCATTTGCAAAACAAAATGAGTTACGTGACATACACTATATGATTTTGGGGTAGAAGAAGCTAAGTTATCCAAATGTCTTATTTATAACATAAAATTCTAAAAATTCAATAGTTGAAATACCATTTTATTCATGTATTTACCATTTACAGTAAGTTTTAGTTTAAGTATAGTTCTTCACCATTTAAACTTTAGGATTTGTGTCTAATATGAAAGTACTTAGAGAAATTTGAAGAATGAGGTGGTGAAAGGTGAGATTTTGAAGAAAATGGGTTAAAAAGTGATTTTTAGACTTTGAGATTGAGCTCTAAGAGTGTTATGGTTAACCCATTGCCTAAGGACGTCTAACTTCAGGTTGGCAAAAATCTGAGGTGTTACAATCTACCCTCCTTAAAAATAATTTCGTCTCTGAAATTGGCTAAGGGTAATGAGTAAAGATTTTATTATTCATTTCACCTAAGCTTTACTGATTTCAAGTTTATATGCATGGTGGGGTATATGCATCTATACTAGTCTGGCACATTTTTGTCTATCCACCTTAAAAATTTACTCTTTATCTCTTACTTATACCCTGATGGTTTGCTACAATTTATTTCTTTATCTATTTGGAGTCTTGATGACGATTCACATCTACTTAAAGTAAGATATATGTTTTCAATGGTCGACCAATACGAAGAGACGGTTGTAGTGGGCTTGATCTTGATTCTTTAATCACCTACCTGACCAGGGTAGAAGGCTCATCGTATCCCTTCATAGTCCTGGTAGATCCTGGTCTTCTGCTTCCTCAAAGCAGTGAGTCCATTGGTAGTCTGCCAGGATTGAGAATTGGGTCAAGCCGCGAATACTTCGCAGTTGTATATTTCAGTAACTCCGTAGTCTAATAACTCTAAGAGCTTAGGGAATGCCCATCACTGAAAGGTTCAAATTTTCTATTTATAAGGTTTCCCTTTGGGTCTTGGTCTAGGAGAGTCCTCGTCTGAATCTATGTCCAAGGTAGGGGTTAATAAGCACCTTAATAGATCATCCTAAAAGGATTTCTAATCATATAGAGTTGGTCAAGGCTTTTATTATGTTCGTATCTAACGAGTAGATTTATCGATACACTAACCTCTACTCATTCCCATTATTAGGCCTATGATTTAATATGAATGGGTTCAACACTTAAGTTCTAATTGTTTCCCTTTAAAGACTTCATTATTGACATTCTAAGGAAGATTTAGATCCTATTTAATGACCTAACCTTATGTATAACCTAAATCAATTTCCTTCGATCCTGGGCCAGTGGGGAAGGGGCCAACCACACTTTCGCTACACCACTTTGATCCAACAGTTATATTAGCTGACCTAACTAGATTGGGCTCATAATATTCTACCCCCCTTAAAAACTTATTTCTACTCTCAAGGCTCAAGAATCTATCCTAATCCGTATGTCGGAACAAGGTATAATTTAGGAACTCTCCTTGACATGGAATGGGATACGATCTCTCAATACATTGGTCTTCCTTTCATTGATGATGTGTATTATGGCATTGGTACCTATGGTTATAGAAATGAGCCTAATCTCTATTGTGGTTGATTCCAAGGACGGGTGTGAGTTGGTGGCAAGATGCCTAATTCTACCAAAGGACTCTTACTACGGTTCTGACTTACTCTCTTTAATCATGTCTAGTTTAATATCGTAATATAATCTATACATTATTAGTACATAAGGAAGTTGGACAAAATAGGTTAACAGGCAAACTATCTCTCTAAGTTTATATGCACAATATGTATGCTAGAATAGTTTGTGATTCGGGACCTAATTTCTAACTGTCTATTGCCCATTTAAGACATTTCTTGGGCCTAAAAAGAAAAATCTCTATTGGCTATAGGTTCTTAACACTTCTCAAAGACAAAGTAATAAACTTTTGGTTGTAAGTGGTCAGGCCAACACAGAAGAAAACTTGTGTAGTGGGTCTGAGCCAGATACATAGACCTTCTGCCTAGCTAGGATAGAAAATTTATCGTATCAAATCTTAATCCTAGTCGATCCTGATCTTCAGCTTGATCAGAGCATAGAGTTCATTGGTAACTACTAGGATTGAGAATTTGATTCAAACCGTGAATACTTGGCTTATATATAGTTCCTTTACTCCGCATTCCCGATTGTAATAAGTCCTTAGGAAGGAAATTTTAAGGGATGTATTAATTTATCCTAGCGTTCAATCTGAGGGATATATAAGTTTTCTCTAAGCGTAACTAGTTTCTAAATCAAAACATCTTTCCTAAGAGTTATTAAGGATGCCTATAAGTATCAAAATCCAACAAAGGAACGAGGTCTCACTCTACCTAAATCAAGACAACTAACTAAGTCTATATTTCAATTATCTTAGCAAAATCAGTCTTTTATAATCCTTAGGATAATCAGTATCCTAGTCTTATCTTATGCGTAGCGGCAATTTACTAGTTATAATCCAAAGTGTATGTTTATACACTAGATGATTTCATACCATTTATAATACAAGAAATTATTTTATCGCTTAGGGTCAAAAGTTGTCTGATTAGGATTGAGTTGCCCGAACCTGAATTTAATTACACTCGAGCACTTCACATATGCTCATACCAGCTAAGGAGGTCCTAGGGTTCACATTAGTAATTTATTAGATTTCTTATACTGTATGATATTTCGAAATCTAGGAGTATCAACTCTAGGTCCAAAACTCTAAATGTCCCAGCACTTAATGATCACTGTTTATGGACTAAACTACATTGTTTGGTCTCGCTCGTTGGTAGAGACTATTCTAATGGAATTCGAGGGTCGAGATCCCGTTTCGACTTTCGTTCGACGCATGCACTTTTCTTCTTCTTAAAACGGCTTGGACAGCTAGGCCCGGCCTCATCCGGGGTCGCTCTCTTCCTTCCCATGAGGGAAAGGAGCGTAGGGATCGAAAATATGGTTGTAACTAGCTCAAAAAGAGCCATTGGAGTAGAATGAAGTAGGAAAATAGGATGGGTTAATGAATCCCAAGATCTTTGAGGCACAAGGTAACATTTGTTTGCTCAAAAGGGGAGGAAACGAAGGTAGTATGAGAGGGATTTTGGTAAAAACGGTGGAGGGGCGTAAGCCTTGAAAGAAAATGAGAAAATGGGAGAATAGAGGGAAGATTTGAGAAGGGAACAAGGTTTTTGAATAGAAAGGAGAGCTTGGAGGGGTGGGTTGTGAAGAGGGGGAGTATTGGGAGGGGTTTAAACCGACCCAACGTACATCAGTGGGCCGCACAACGTCCCAAAGGCGTCGGTCCAAATCGGCCCGCCCAGCCAAGCCCGCCAGGCGGCGATGGCTCACCAGTGGGGCGAGGTCCTCCTACCCCCTGGACCCTAGAAACATGTGGTACCCACTCCGGGCCCCCTGGACATGCTCCGTTAGGCCCCCGACTCCATTTTAATTCGTTACGGGTCACTTCGAGTATTTTCTGATGTATATTTACATTTAACGATGGTTGAAGACTGAGATGGGATAAATCATGGTCTAAACCCGTCGATTGATAGTCTAGGAAAGGTCTGGGGTCACCACACATAATCTCGGATGCATACGGGCCCCGATTCTAAAGGTCAATTGTAGGTAATTTCGTCGATTGGCGAAACTGGGAATCCTACGATCATTTCTATGTTATATCATACCCACCTAAGTCAGAATGCATCAATGTGCATCGTGTGACCATAACTCAGGTCCAGTTTAATCCAAATCAAGATCTGATACCATCTTGTAATACCCTAAAAATCAGGGGTCGAGCAGAAGCTCAGCTCCCGAGTTTCAACACATCACTTATGCAACATAGATAATCATGATTGAATGTTGTCCATATTAATGCATTAAACATGAATAGGATTAGACCAAAACAGCATATCATACTCTAGAGACAGTTAAATTTTTCAAGCAGAAGACTGTGATAGATATATAAAATATATAAACTGTTGTAGGTCTCCAGAGTGTGAACATGTTACCAGGTTAAATATATACATGTATACTTAAAAATGAACAAAATGAATATACATGGGTGTTCCCAACAGCGCAAAATAACAAATGTAATAGCTTCTAATCAACATCCCCGTGACCCTGTCAATCAGAACATGGTTTATATAAACCCGCCTGATAGCTGCATATAGGAGAAACCCTCCTCATCATCATAAAAGTTCGATGCTGCTTCACAAGCATTGCCATTATCTGAAACTAAAACAGGAACTGGTTAGTGTTTTAAACACCGTCCCGTAACGTGGGAGTGAGTGATCAACTCAGTAGAACAATAGAGTAAAGGTTAACATGTTATTAATTCAGTCAAGCAGTAATGATAAAGCAGTACAACAAACGACTCGTAAGTACTCTAATTTATCTAAGAATGGGATGTAGTCATGATGCATGCCCTCGCCTGCACTCCCTCTGCGATCTTCATCTCATGGCCATGCATGTCAGTCACTTCCTCAGTGCTCTACCCAACGTCAAACAGCACATGCAATGCGGTGCATGAACATGATTACCAAGTTCTTATTAATCCTTTACATACAGCAGGATTGGGAAGCTAAGGTACCTCCATTCTATTAATTCCCAAACAATGATCCATTCTAGGGTCGTCAATTCTAGTTAATCTCATATGATGTTATGGTTCTAGGTCATTGCAAAGGGCTCATCACCTGATCAATGCAGGCCTAGTTATACTCTAGTTGCTGCGAAAAAGCTTGTCACCTCAGAGCAGACTCAGAGTACACTCGAGGTCACTACTAATGGCTCGTCACCATGTTGTAGGCTGACATCTTGAATACAGTGTCCCATACCACCGTATTCGGCTCACGAGTCTGGTTTGCTCATTGGTCACTATGGGTGGGCTCGTCACCCCAGTGTAGGCCGACAACTCGACCACGGTGTCACATACCACCATGCCTGGCTCATGAGTCTTAGCGGATTAAGGTACCAAGGTTAAAGAAGCTCTTCAATGGTAAGTTTGGTACCTTAGGTTCAAGCAGTGGCGTCCATACATGGTGAACAGACATTGGGCCAATCAGTTTAACAAACAAGTTCGACTGGTATGAGCATACGCTGAATTTATCGACAAGGTACCGTTGTCGACGATCCTCGTATGACTCGGATTCACCGAACGCATCAATTATGGCGAGACTAGCTCAGCCACTTAAAGAGGAATTGTTACCGATTGCCTGGACTACGTCATAGTCCCAATCATATTCAGATGCAGCATATGAAGACATGTGATAATCATATAGGCATTTGACAAACAATCTAAGTACAACACTTATATGAGTATTTTATCAAACACATAGGGTACATGTTAACATACAAAGGCATTTCATCCATAAATCACGAAATAGTGAGATAGGCTACATGAAGGAAATAGTAAATATAGATAAGGTAATCGAGAATCCTATCTCAATACCCTCATTAAACACATTTCATCAAGCATTTTCTCATTCAAGTATTTTATCAAACACTTAGAATACACATATTAATATACATGTATTAGACTAGTTATAACATAATCCTGACAAGCCCTTTTTCAAAGGAGTTACACATACACAACAAGCATATATTCATAGTTAATAATCATGGCAAGCACATAACCAAATTCCATATTTATTCAGACATTCTTATAAGCACTTAGACTAAACATATTATGTACTTGTAATAAATTAGTTAAACCACATATTATGGAAAATCCTTCTACATAGGAGTTGCCATATGTACAACAATCATGTATTCCCACACATCAATCGTAACAAGCATAAATCATAATTTCATATTCATTCAAACATTTCAACAAACACATGAAATGCATTATATTCAACATAGTCACATATACATGTAAAAAATGGAAATCCTTGCATCTAAGCACATGTGACAACAATCAAGTTAGTCATAAATCATTAACTGACATTAAAAGCCTTGAAAACCATAACCTAAAACATCTATAGTCCGCACCTTACGCCGGTAAACTGTACCGAGTTTGATTTGAACATTACGTCTTAGTCAACGGCACAACGGTAACCTACAACATGAAATAGGTTAGCTATTTCACCCTACACTCTATTCAAATCCCTAAAACCAATTAGGATTAGGATTTCTTACCTAAGAATGAAGTTGGAATCGCTGAAATAGCGATACAGAAGCGGTGATTTGGCCTGTGGAGCGATGGGATCGAATCCCAAGAACTCTCTCCCACTCTCTCTCTCACTTTCTCTCTCTTTGATGTCTTCTCTCTCCTAGGGCTTTCCAATTTCGTATGGAATAGAAATGGGGTGGGTTTAGGCCTTTATATAGGCCCAGGACTGATGGAAATGGCCCCAGGGCCAAGGTATATTAGGTTATAGCCAAATAGGGTCTGTTCCGATCCAACGAAGCACTTCTGGAGGCCCCTTTATTGAATGTGGTTGGACTTAAGCTCCCTGACCATGAATCTACATCTGGCAAAGTTTTCAGTCCGATCGAATTTACAGATCAGACGTGGCAGACCAGTTTCAATTCAGTGGTCACAGGAACTCGATCAGGGCCACAAGTGCACTGACATGTGTGGGATATTTCTCCTGATCTGAGGGTGTAATTGGGTCAGATTCTGATGGTCTGAATCATTATATTTGGCCCGCAAGCAACACGACTCAGATTACTTAAATTCAAATTTTATTTCTAAAGAAATTCACATTTCTTACTCACTTTACTCTGGGCTCAAGGAAATAGTTTCGGGATACCATCTGGACTTGATTGCGGAGGTGGTTGTCAAGTCTAGTAAGATGGTCACAACCGTATATTTTCAAAGTAATCGAACTTTCGACGTGCGATCCAAGTCCGATATGAAGTTTCACGATGCTCCTAAGAGTAACTGGGTTTAAAGATTGATCCTAGGTTTTTAGGTAACATACCATTACTGGTTCTACTCATTTTGGGTCTTATAGTTCATATTTAAAGTGATTCAATCTAATTCTACTGACTATTCAGTTTAGTACTTAACCAAATTCTACCCTAATTATGGCAGAATATGGTCCTAGGGTCATTTTATGCCTTGTTTTTGGCACTTTTAGTTAATATATTATTTTAATTATTTTTTTAGTATTTAATCATCAATTTTAATCCATCTCTAACAAATTTCATGAGATTTTTGGTTGTAGAAAAATTTTAAAAATTCTAGAAACAGCAACTGTCCAACGAATAATTTTCGAACAATTGTCATAAAGACCTACTTTAAACTATATTAAATATTTTATTATATATTTTTATTTATTTTTATATAAAAATAGACTCATTTATATTCAATTTGGTTTTTGAATCACCTAAATCAGAGTTATAACGAGGGAGATATGATTTTTCAAATTTAGATAAAAATTGTAAAAATTTGTGAAAAATGGACCGCCCAGCCTGCTGTACGGACGAGGCCTCGCCAAATCGGCGAGACCCTCGCCAGTGACTGGACATTTTGGTGAGTGCTCACCCCAGGGAAAATTCCCCCCCCTCCCCCGGTGGGGGTTCCGGAAACACGCGGGCTCCTCGGGTCCCCCTGAATTGAGTCATTTGGGCCCACGAGTCCGTCGAGGCATTATCAAGTCTCATTTACAAACCGGAATGAGTTACATGACGTACAATATATGATTTTGGGGTAGAAGAAGATAATCTATCCAAATATCCTATCTATATTATGAATTTTAAAAATTCAATAGTCAAAATCCCATTTTATTCATGTATTTACCATTTATAGTAAGTTTTAGTTTAAGTATAGTTCTTCACAATTTAAACTTTAGGATTTGTGTCTAATATGAAAGTACTTGGAGAAATTTGAAGAATGAGGTGGTGAAATGTGAGATTTTGAAGGAAATGGGTTGAAAAGTGATTTTTAGACTTTGAGATTAAGCTTTGAGAGTGTTATGGTTGACTCATTACCTAAGGATGTCTAACTCCAGGTTGGCAAAAATCCAGGGTGTTACATGATTGGTTGTCCATAGGCGAGTAGTGTGGTCTCTTACACTGGTTTAACCATGTGGTCTCAGAGAGTGACAGTCATCCTGCAATACATTAGACCCCTGTGATATTCCTTATGATAGAACTGTATTGGATATGTGGACTGGATATGAGCATTGACATTACTTCACATTTGCAATAGCATCGGCTGTTTAAGTCTGATTGCACTATATATCCTTGGTACGGCTCCTTGCATTATAGTTTAGCCTCGGTAAGGCTAACGGCATTAGTATTGATCATGTTTCCCTTCTGCATTCCCTATTTTCTCCTGTACACTATTGTCACACACCTTCACCGCCCTTTAAGCTTTCTATATACTTGCACGATTGATGCGTGCAAGAGATCCTAGGTTAGCGCAATAGCAGAGGAGTAGTGGATTAGATTGGCGCAAGCTGAGGACCTGTTGCAGACCTTTCCTTTCCTCTTTTTATATTATGTATTTCCTTTTGAGCCTTGTACCTGTAAAGTTTAAATTCTTAGTAGATTTTGCAGCGTGTTCCTTGTTTATTTTCTGAGATTTACTTACTATGATCTTGAGTATACTCGATTTAGTTTGAAATTGTGATATGAAAATCCTCCTTATAGGATCTCAAGATCGGAACCTGTGATAGGAGATGAGTATGGGGTATTACGGGGGCTGTTGCGGTTGGAATCGATTATCGGGTTCCTTGTGGGTTAGGTCACCAAGTCTGGGGTGTGACATGATGTATATGTTTGATCTGAATGGCCCAATCTGATGTGTATAAGGCCCACTTGGCAAGGCCTGATATGATGTAATGAGGCCCGATGTGTTGTATATGAAACCCATGTAATGCGGCCCATTGTAAGGTATATGAGGCCCATGCGATGTGGCCCATGCGATGTATATGATGCCCATATATTGGGGCCTATTTGATGTATATAAGGCCCATGTATTGTGCCCCATTGTGATGTATATAAGGCCCATGAGCGAGGCCCAATGTGATGCATATGTGGCCCATGAGTGAGGCCCATCGTGATGTGTACTAGGCCCTTGAGAGAGGCCCATGGTGATGTATATTAGGCCCTTGTGTAAGGCCATGGGTCCATTATACTTTTGACTCTTTGTGGGCCACTCCTTGGGAGCAATGTTGGTTAAATGTCTACATTGATGGGCAATGATGGTTAAATACCCACATTGTGACCTTCCCTTAGACCCTTTGTTAGGCTGATTATCAATACTAATTATGAGTATGTGATAGTATATCATTATGACACATGCCCATACCCATCATCTGCATGCTTGATATAAATTGTGGTTGACATTGCATATGCCATTAGGCAGGTTGTTATGGGGCTCCCTGATAAGCGGAGTTATCCCACATGAGTGCGTGGTACATGCAAGGTTGATGCATGATTGGATTGTTTGACTCATGCATCGCCCATTTTGTGATATAACTACCGTACGCCCTAGCGACATTAAGGTCGTAGCCTCCACAGGTATATCGTAGATGGCTAGATGGGACAACAAAAATCATTTTTCTACATGAGGTGTCATAGATATGCCTAGGTGAAAGTCCCTAAACCCTCTAGGTACTAGAGGATGCCCCAATATCTAGACCAACTAGATACATGAGCACCCGAGTGTCGAATACCAGTTGGTCGTGTCTCCCACTGTGTCGTGGTTGGTTGGGAGGGGGTGTGGCCTTGTCCGGCCGAGGGAGTATGCAAAGCTAGGCTGAGTCTAACCAGCTCATAAATGGGTCCGCTATTGACGAGCAAGGTAGGCATTGATATACTGTTGGCAGATAGATAGTGAGGTCTCTTCCACTTACCCAATTATGCGCTTGATGGGGCGGCAGGTGACGTCGAGTGTACTAGACCCCAGTGATGATCCTAGAGATGTATGGTACTAATATGTGGACTTATTGAGTAGGAGTTACATACTCAACATTTTATTCATTCATTCATTCATTCACTATCCACTCGGGCTGGTGGTGCACAACTAATTGTTATGTACCTTCGCAATGGTCTGGATTTTAGTTGGGGTGAGCGACTAACCTGATATCAGGAGTCAACCACATTGAGTCTGACTATCCAAATTTAGGTATAGAACTGGTTTGGATAGAAGTCTCTTGTGATGGACCCCATAACCTGCGATACTACATACTATCATCCTGACTTCACACTCCAACTTGGTCATTTCATTCGCACCGCATATTGCATTACATCCACAGCATATGACATTTTGAGTTGCTATGTTTCTACATTTATATGGCCTAGATGAGGTTAAAAATATTCGTGGACTCATCAGGATTTACATATTGCATTGCATCCTCAGTATATGATATTTGGCTTATTGTGTCTCTACATTGCTTCTTCAGTATATGATATTGGCTTATTCTA
Source organism: Magnolia kwangsiensis (assembly GCA_037074715.1). NCBI lineage: Eukaryota > Viridiplantae > Streptophyta > Magnoliopsida > Magnoliales > Magnoliaceae > Magnolia > Magnolia kwangsiensis. Next base: position 74,633,607 of record CM073584.1, read on the forward strand.
TTTTTTCATCACATAGTCTGAATAAGGCTAATCATATTTATGGACGTACCAGCATGTTTCCTTATTGCTCTAATGCTGCATATTTAGCACTTACCTTGCGCACACACTTACACCACCCTCTAAGCTTTTTATAAGTTTATGCATGATAAATGCGTGTAGGTGGCGTTAGGTCGCAGTAGCGTTGAGCTTGGAGCGTGCAGTTCTCTTATGGACATTTAACCAACATTGCCCATACAATGTGGATATTTACCTAACATTTCTTCCAAGGAGTGGCCCACATAGAGCCAAACATATAGTGGGGCCCATGGCCTCACACAAGGGCTTCATATACAACATAATGGGCCTCACACAAGGGTCTAATATACATCATGATGGGCCTCGCACAAGGGCTTAATGAAACCTCCCATAGCCCTCATAATGGCTGGAAAATAAATGGACTTCACTCATATTATCTCATACATCAATATTGAGCCTCTTGAGCTAACCCATAGCCCACATACATTAAGGTGGGCCACATGGGGTAGCCTAAAGCCTCAAAAAAATGCTAAGGTAGGCTATGTCTAGCACATCCAACATGGTGTGTATCTTTGGGCAGCCCATAGGCTCCAAAAATATAGCTGGGTCAAGTGTACAACATACTTAACATAGTGATTCACAATTCAGCCCATGTAGTCCACCATAATGAATGGATAGCACCTTATTATAGGAATTCTAAGGCTGGATATTCAGCCCATCTGGCCCCTTAAATATCTAAAAAAAAAATCAAGGCAATATAGCCCTTATACAATCAGATGAAAGGGGGGCCTAACAAGGCATCAAAGGGGCCCAAATTCTGTTTAACATAGTTGTGTATATCATATAAGGAGGTGGGGCTGCTTCTGGACTTTTGGGCCAACAGTAGTCCAGTCAATCTGGACGTTCAAGGGCTGGATAGCTGAGGATAAAACATGCATCAAATGGGTCCCACATCCAGGGGGTCGGACGGCATGGATACGACACTTACATTATGGTAGGGCCTCACCGTCCAGGGGTCTGGACGGTGATCCAGATGGGCCGCTGGCCTTGCTAGGCTGGTTAGACAGGCGATATGGAATGCACATACATCAGGTGGGGTCCACATGTGCATGGCCCACCATCCAATCAAGCCGATGTTTATGTTTTGCCTGCCCAAAACCGACCGTCCATGCAGGACAGCCCTGTTAAATGGTCAACATGGTTAGGCCCATGATGGATGGTCAGGATATAAGATATATAGGTCAGGGGGGTTAGTGCTGATGATCATCAAGGTGGGGTCCACATGCATCATCCCAATACATAAATCCCAGGTAAACTCAAGGTAAAACCCCTCTACAAACATTAAATGGGCCTGGAGAAAAATCTAAACAGTAACATGTTGCTATCCAATTCCAGGAAAAAGTTTGCTGGAAAAAAAATAACACCATGCACATCAAGATTGGACCACCTATATGGGTCCCACACACTCAGACCAAAGCCCACATGCATCAGAACTTTACATGCAAGACAGGGCAGCAAGGTGGGTTGGCCTACGTCTAGAAAATGGGACAGCAAGGGTGTTCCAACCTGTTGGACGATCTGGATGTGTTGAGCACATCAGATGGGCCATGATCATTAGGAAAAATAAGAGATGTAGGGGGAGAGAGAGAGAGAGAGAGAGAGAGAGAGAGAGAGAGAGAGAGAGAGAGAATCGGCTAATAGAGGAGGTACTCCACTACTATGAGTCCCTCACATGATCTACACCATACAATCACATATAAGTCCCATGCAAGCATGGGCCCAACATAACGAAAAAAAACTGAGGTGGGGATACCATCCCCACCATGCAAATCAGGGGTCTAGATGACCCTTAAAAGGTATGGATTGAAGTAAAAACCATCATGGTGGGGTCCATGGAGAATGGTCCCACCATGGCTCATGCATGCAACAAGATGGACCAAAGGCCACATCTATGGGATCATGGAGGATCTCCACAATGGATTGGTGGGTCCTTCAAGTCCCCATGCAAAGAAAAGAAAGGGATCAAGAGAGTAAGATCTAACTCTAAAGAGCACCCACCTTCAAATCTCAAGCTCCTTCTTCCACCAATGGAATCCTAGTGGGCCAATGAAGATGTTTCAATGGTTGAGATTGTCTTTGGATGGTTAGATGAGGGGTATAGGAGCACGCAAGGGGCTAGTTTTTGGGATAGCTTGGGACGTCCAATCACTTGCAACAATAGAGGAAATGGGAGAATGAAATAGAGAAAGAGACTATAACACCCCGCATTTTTGCCTACCTGGAATTAGACGTCCTTAGGCAATGGGTCAACCATAACACCTTGGTAACCTTTCAGGATTCAATTCCAAAGCCAAAGAAATCATTTAGAACCTAATTCTTTAGAAATTTAACGTGAATTAGCCAGCGCTACACTAGATTTTCTGTAAAATTAGCACCAACCACTTTAAATACGATCTGTAAGACCCAAAACCTATAGAATCATTGACGCTATCTTACCCTGAAATTCAGGATCAATCTCTAAACCCAGTTGCTCTCGGGAACACTTTGAAACCTCATATCGGACCTGGACCGCACGTCTAAAGTCCAATAGCGATGAACTTAGACCATTGCGACCGCCTAGTTGGACTTGACAATCACCTAGAAAATTAAGCCCAAATGATGTCCTGAGACCATTTTATTGAGCCTAGAGTAAAGAGGGTAGGAAAATGAAGATTTTTAGAAAATTAATTATATTTTTATGAAATCTGGAACGTTTCACTTGCACGTTATTTTTAAGCATTTTGACCGTTAGAATTCGACCCAAATTTACCCTCGGATCAGGATAGGTGGACCTTACATGTCATAGCACTTGTGGCCCTGATTGAGTTTCGGTGACCGCTGAACTGAAACTGGTCCGCCACGGCTGATCTGGAAACCTGACCGGACTGAAAACTTAGCTTGACCTAGATCTGATATTAGAGAGCTTAAGTCCGACCGCATTTAGTAACAGGACCTCAAGAAATGCTTCGTTGGATCGGAACAGACCTGATTTGGTTATAACCTAAGTATACCTTGGCCCCAATTCTATTTCCGTCGCTTTTGGGCTTATAAAAAGGCTTAAAACCCCCATTCCTAAATCCCATACGAATTTCCAAACCCTAGCTTTCTAAGAGAGAGAAAAGAGAGAGAAAGTGAGGGAGAAGTTGGTGTTGCTTCTTGGGATTCTTCCCAGTCTATCTACGTGCCTCATCCACCCTTCTTCATCGTTATTCCAACATTTCTGACTCCATTCCTAGGTAAGAAATCCCAACCTTAATCTATTTTGAAGCCTAGAGTAGTTTAAATGACATCATAGCTAACCTGTTTCATGTCATAGGTAGCGTATCCGCCGTTGACGAAGACTTATCGTCTGAATCATATCCGTTTTGCATTTTCTGGTTTAAGGTGCGGACTATATATGTTTAGGTTATGGTTTCTAAGACTTTCAATGTTAAGTAATGATTTATTCTTACCTAGGATGCTATTTCACATGTATAAAGTGTTGTCCGTTTTATTTTTCAGTTATACGTTAACTATGTTGAATATACTGTATTCCTCGTATTTGTAGAAAATACCGTATACGTATAAAATTCAGATTTGTGTTTACCATGATTAACTGCCATCTATGTATGCTAGATGTATGTGTAACAACTCCTGGGCTAAAGGTTTAGTCCAAAGACATGATTTACCAACATATGATATGTATTTAATATGTGTAGCCTAAGTGTATGTGAAAATGATTGAATGAGTATAGACTTTGTATTCGTGCTTGCCATGACAATCTTTCGTGGATATATGATTGTTGTATGGGCGGCTACTAGAGGTGGGCATCGAACCGAGTCGGATCGGATTACGTCCAACTCAATCCTACCTAAAATGTATATGGGCTTATCCGAACTCGTTCCAATCCGGGACCGGATCTGGCGTATCTGATCCGAATAGATCCGATGTGTGGTTGACTTCACCCGAACCGATTCTGATTCGGTTTTGAATCGGATTATTTATATTTCGGATCAAGTTAACTTTGTGGGTCATTTTTTTTTTTCATATGCTCTAAAATAATCGTAAAAAATGGATGAACGGTGTGGATATAATAAATACATTATTGTGGGGCCCATATAATCTTGATCCCATTTGAGCCGTTCATACAATTTGGAGCTTGAGGCTGTCTACAGCTATAAGTTTTGCGTTGGAAAACGGATTGGCTACTCGCTACTCCCCCGCCACTAACCCTGTGGCTGATGGTCGGTTCTCTGTGAGAACTAACATGATGTATGTGTTTTATCCATTCCGTTCATCTATTTTTTAAGATAATTTTAATGCTTTAAGACAAATATTAGAGGTATAAACATCTCAGATTGTCCACACCACATGAAAACAATAGTGATTGGAAATTCACCATTAAAATCCTCCCATGGCCTATTGTACTGTTTATTTAATTATTTAACATCCAATCAGTTGATTAGGTCATACAGGCCCAGATGAAGGGAAAAAACAAAAATCAACTTGATCCAAAGCTTTTATGGCCACCAAAATGCTTTTAATGGTCTACGCTCATTCAACACTGTTTCCTGTAATATGGTTCATTTCAGATTAGGATATATCTCATTTTTGGTCTCACATAGTAAAAATATCTCTAAAAATAGATGGACGGCATGGATGAAACACATACATCATGGTGGGGCCCACAGAGCACTGACCACCAGCCATGGTGTCAGGCGGAGTAGCCCTGCCCGCTGTTGTCTGTTGACGTACCGTGCACGGCACGTCTCTGCAAGATACACCCGTGGATGTATATACATACATCTTATCGTACTGAGTAAGCTCAGTGGGACCCACATTGAATGTATGTGGTCTATCCACGCCGTCCATCCGTTTTTAAACCTCATTTAAGTGGTTGGGCCCAAAATTGAAGCATATAAAAGGCTCAAGTGTAGCATAACACGAGAAATAATGGAAATAATAATTTCCACCGTTGAAACCCTACTAAGCCCTACAGAGATTTTTGTTTGCAATCAAACCTGTTCATTGGATCATACCGACATAGATTTAAGATCATACCGACATAAATGAAGGGAAAATAAAAATATAAGCTTGACTGACACGTGTAAGAAGATGATGTGAAAGCGGGCCATCAGTGGAGTTACTGGGTGGGTGAGAAAGGAGGGTTACAATACCCAAGAGAGTAAGGGTAAGGGTAAGGTCGCATTAATGCGGGATTATCTGAAAAAGCATACTTCATATCAAATCGTCAGTTCTAATATTATATAAAATTTTCAAATTTCAGCGGCTGTCTGCTGCTGTAGTGTAGACCACACCAAAGTAAAATAGTATTGATCATCAAAGACATGGCACACTGTAATGTTTATTTTCCATCCAACATGTTGATAAGGTCACACAGACCTAGATGAATGGAAATAAAAATTATTATCTTGATCCAAAACTTCAGTGGCCCTCATAAAGTTTTCAATGGTAGACATTCAATCCACACTATTTCATGTGGTGTGGTTCCTCTGAGATTTGGATTATTCCTAATTTTTGGTCTCATACCCTAAAATGAAATGTAAAAATGGATGGATGGCATGGATAAAATAGATCCATTATTTTGGAGCTCACAGTGCTTTGACACTAACTAGCTGGCTAGATGCGGTGGATAATCTGCCAGCGACGAATTCATTTCGCATGTCTCGTGGCTCAAGATAACCAGCATCCGTCGCCCAATTGGGCCACAAATTCAGACATGCCCTGATGATCTAAACCGTCCATGCTCTAGATGATACTCTATCTGCGGATCAAATTGAAAATATCATTTTCGATTGATCACATTCAACTCCTAAAATTAAAGATCAAGATGATATTAGAAGCATGATTATTGTACCACAGCTCAACTATACTAACACCGAGAAGATGGACGGTCCAAATCATCGGACCATCACCACATGTGTGTCCCAAGTGTCCACACATAGCCAGTCCTTACTTTCTTACCTACAAAGAACTCTCCTTCTAAGTCCTGGGATCGTCACTGGCGTGACCGCTTCGTCGTAACGGGCGTTTGGCACGCTCTCACCGATACGAAATTTCAGCCGATATCTTTCCGAATGCCGACTTTTGGGACGAGAAACGGTCCAAAGACCCGATATTATAATAGCAATAAGCAGTCAAGTGCACAAAGGATTCACGGAGGATAAGCTAACTAGGAGCGCTCCCACGGCTGAGTTGATGGGACCAAAGAAGGGGAAAATGATGGCGGAACCACGTCGGTATGACCATGGGCAGCCGGGCGAGGAAGAAGAAGAGGTGAGGAAGAAGATCGGGCAAAGAGTGTAAGAAAAGATGGGTAAAAATGATTTGGGGGAAAGAGTTTTGGATAAAATAGTATTTATACTATCCGACTACCCGTGCCGGGTTGAGTCTAGTCGGGTCGATACGGATCCTTTCGGTTCGGTTTTTGGATCGGATCTGTCCGGATAGACCATTACCCGAACCTGATCCGAAAAAACAATCGAATTTGGATGGCAGACTCGATCAGGCCCGATCTAAGCCATCGGTTCGGGTCAGAACGGGTCGGATCGGGTCTGATCGAGTCAAATCCACCGGATCGGATAAGAAATGCCCAGCTCTAGCGGCTACCCTTTAACGAAAGGATTTGCCCTATTAAGTAAGCAAATGAATACATAATATATATGATATAATGTGTAATCTAAGTGCTTGTATAAATGCCTAAATGAGTTAGTAGTTCGTAAAATGAGATTGTTAAGGTTGTTAAAATATGATTCCCGATCACGTTAACTGTGGTATGATTTCCTCCATGGATTGATTAACCTAGATGAATCATATTACATGTGCGTATGATTACCTCCATGTATTGTATTTACATTTAAGTTATACTTCATGAATATTCATATGAAAGTAGGATATGAATCATATGCATGTATTTGAACTTGTTCGTGATTGGGGCTGTGCTACAGTCCAAGTAATCGGTAATCGTACTCAAAATGGTGGTTGAGGTTGTTCGCCACGTAGGATGAGTTTAACGAATCTGAGTCGTGCTTGAGATGTTCGACAGTGGTTAGGACACACGGAGTGCTTATGCATTCCATGTCGTTCAACTCAACGTGCGCTTGGCCTAGTTGAGCTTATCAACTAACCCGATTGACCGATGCTTGTTCACCATGTTTGGTCGCAACTGTTTGAATCTGAAACACCGAGCTTACCAGTGAAACTCCCGTTAATCGTGGTACCATGATCCCCTAAGACTCATGAGCAGGACATGGTGGTATGGGACACCGTGGTCAAGCTGTTGGCATACGCTGGGGCCACAAACCTCCCCGTAGTGACCAATGAGCATCCTACTCTGAGCAGATTATGGTGGTATGGGACACTATATTCTTGCTGTCGGCCTACACTATTTGGTGATGGGGGAGTGAAGCAACGATTGATCGCAACAGCCCTGACAGCCCTCTGTACTGACCTTGAGTTTATCCTGACACTGCATAGGGGCGACGAGTCCTGTTGGAGTCTTAAGGATATAAATAGGCTTGTATTGATAAGGTGATAGGGGAGAGGAGCAACGATTGCGCGCAATAGCCCTTGCAGCGACATAGAACCATAACATCGTATGAGATTCCTAAGACTGACGACCCTAGAATGAATCAACGTTGGGAAATGATACAAGGGAAGTGTCTTAGATTTCCAATACTGCTGTATGAAAAGGACTAATAAGAACTTGGTAATCATATCCACGACATCGCACTGCATGTGCCATTGGCGTTGGTGTGAGAGCACAGTGGTAGTGATTCATTCCGTGATCGTTAGATGATGTCGCATGAGGGAGTTTGTGGTGAGGGCATGCATCATTATCTCATTCATTCTCGCATTAATAAGAGTTGCTAGGACATGTTTGCTTATACTATTTTATCATTACTGCTTGATTGAATTGATAACATGTTAACCTTTGCTGTATAGTTTTCACTGAGTTAGCTACTCACTCCCACATTACGGGACGGTATTTGCAATACCAAACAGTCTCTATCTTAGTTTCAGATGACGGCATTACTTGCGAAGCAGAGCCGGACTTTATGATGATGAGGAGGATTCCTCCTATATGCAAGTTCTGATCGACGAGGTTACAGGGTTACTGATTAGATGCCAATACACTTGGTATTTTTTTCTTTTATTTAAACACCCATGTATATTCTTTTCTTTCGATTTTTGGAGTATATATGTATTTAGTTAACCTGGTAACACGTTCACACTCTGGAGACTTACAATCAATTATACATTTTATATATTTATCACAGTCTTCTGCTTGACAAACTTAACTGTTTCTGGAGTATGATATGCTGTTTGGGCTTAATCCACTTCATGTTTTATGCACTACTACAGCCGACATTCATCCATCATTGAAAATGTTGCATAAGTGATGTTCTGGAACTTGGGAGTGGAGTTTATGCTCGACCCCCGATTTTCGGGATGTTACAGATGGTATCAAAACATGATTTAGGTTAAACTGGACCTGGGTTATGGTAACACGATGCACACTGACGCACTCTGACTTAGGAAGGGGGAGATGGAAACTTAGAAACTACATTAGAATCACAAGTTTCGCCGACAGGCGAGACTGAATATTGTAATTTAGTCCACAGTTCTTTTAATTTATTTTGTTGAGATTCATATACCCAGCTACACCCTAATCTCACCACCACCACAGACCGAATTTCTATTACTACTAAGTAATTCAGTAGGCCACACAAAGGATCACAACAATAATAAAATCTAGGACCATAAAGAAAAGAAAATGTTTAAGTTCATATGTTCCACCATTCCACTCTATTCAGGACCATCCTCAGTTAAACCATAGATCATCAAATCATTTCTTTTTGCCTCCAAGCGCATACTTTTGGGCCTTCTCTTTACACTTTTAGGACCTTCAACTTAAAGCCAACTCGCCCCAACCGGTGTTGTTCTTGGTCTCCATCTCACATGACCAAAGCATCAATGTCTACTTTACCTATGAATGATACCCCAAAGTTCCCTCGAATGCATTCATTTCTATATCTGTCATTCCTCATCTTGAAACCTATCCATCTCAACATCCCTCATCAATCTCACCACTTTCATGAAGTATCAACCAAGATATTGAAAACAACTTCTCATGACTCAATCCTAAAATCTAACCCATTTCCTTCAAAGTCTCTCCTTTCACCTCCTCATTCTTTAACTTTTTCTAAGTCCTTTCATACTAGACATAAATCCTAATGTATAAATGATGGAGAATACTACTTAAATAAAAATTTACTATAAATAGTAAATATATGTATAAATTGGACTTTTGACCATTCAAATTATGGAATCTCGTAGAATAACTGAGTTATTTGGATAGATTAGCATCTCCTACCCCAAAATCATATGCTGCATGTCACATAAACTCATTCCATTTTACAAATTGGTCCCGAAAATGCCTCAAATGGAGTCGGGGGCCAAACGGAGCACTTACAGGGGGACCCAAGGTGGGAACCACATCATTTTGGACCCAAGGGGGGGGGGGGGGGGGAGGACCTCGCCGAAATGGCGAGCCCTCGTTGAACAGGTCAGAGACCGGCGAGGCCTCGCCGATCAGCGAGCCAGGTCGGGCGGACCGCTCGGGCCGATCAACTTTGGGGTGTTGTATGACCTCCTGATGTGTAGGTCGTCCCTTAAAACCCCCCAAAACATGCCCCTCCTTCATAAACTATCCCCCCAAGCTTTCCCTTTCCTTCATAATTTTTATTTTCTCTCTCAACCGCCCCTCCAATCACCCATTCCGTCGTTTTCTGCTATAACCTACACCCCTCTATTGTCTACAGCAAACCTCACTCCCCTACCCTCTCCATTCTCTCTCGTTTGGGCTTTACATTCTCCATTTTAGGCTTAAAATCGTGTAAGCTCTCAACTCATCCCATTTCTTCATTTTTCTTTCTTCAATCCCTGTCTTTTGGGGCCTTACAACCTCTGTTGAGGCTCAAACCCATGGAGACCCAAATTTCCCATCCCATTCTTCTTATTTCCCTCCTTTTCCATAGCTCTTTATGAGCTAGTTATAGTCATTTTCTCTATCTTTATGCTTTACCGTTGGGCGAGACCAAACACAATAGCTTAGTCCATAAATAGTGACCATCTAGTGCTAGGACATCTAGAGTTTTGGACTTAGAGTTAGTACTCCTAGATTTTGAAAGATCTAACGATATAGGAAATCCAATATCAATTAGACAATCTTGACTCTAAGTGATAGAACAATCCCTTGTAGTAGAAATTGTATGAAACCATCTAGCGTATAAGCTTAGACTTTGGATTACAGCTAGTGAGTTACAGACTAGGCTACTAGTTATATTAAGTAGTGTAAAGCCTATATATGCTAAGGAATAGTAGGTTTGATTTGGTTGGAGTAGGACTTCATTCCTTTGATAGATCCTCATAGTATTCATAGGCTCCTTTAGTAACTCTCAGGAAGCTTACTTAACTTAGAACTAGTCACACATAGGGAAGACTTATATACCCCTCAGATGAAACACTAGGATAAACCAGCACGCCCCTTAGAATTGCCTTCCCAAGGACTTCTTATAATCGGGAACGCGGGGTAAGGGAACTGTATGTAAGCGATGTATTTGCGGTTTGAATCAACTTCTTAATCCTGGTAGTTACCAATAAATCCAATGCTCTGATCAAGCAGAAGATTAGGATCAACTAGGATTAAGAACTAATACGGTAAATTTTCTGTCCTAGCTAGGCAGAAAGTCTATGTATCCGGCTCAGACCCACTACACAACTTTTCTTCCGTGTTAGCCCGACCACCTACAACAAAAGTTATTGCTTTGCCTTTGAGAAATATTGAGGACATATAGCCAATAGAGATTAAACATCTTACCATAAGCTCACACCTGCCCCTGAACTCAACCACAATAGAGATTAGACTCCTTTCTACAACCATAGGTACCAATGCCATAGAACGCATCATTAGCAAAGGAAGACCAATGTAGCGAGAGGTTGTTTCCCATTTCATGTCAAGGATAAGTCCTAAATTACACCTCGTTCTGACAAACAGCTCGAGACACAGATTCTTGAGCCTTAAGTAGAATTAATATTTTTAAGGGGGGTAGAACGTATTGAGCCCAATCTAGTTAGGATTAGCCAATACAACCGTTGGATCAGAGTAGCGTAGCAGAAGCGTGGTTGGCCTCTTCCCCACTAGCCCAGGATCGAAGAAGTTGATTTAGGTTATACGTAAGGTTAGGTTATTAAATAGGATTTGAACCTTCCTTAGAATGTTAATACTAAAGTCTTTCTAGGGACTCATTACCCTTAGCCAATTTCGGGGAGGAAATTATCTTTTAAGGGGGGTAGATTGTAACACCCCAGATTTTTGCCTACCTGAAATTAGACGTCCTTAGGCAATGGGTCAACCATAACACCTTGGTAACCTCTCAGGATTCAATTCCAAAGCCAAAGAAATCATTTAGAACCTAATTCTTTAGAAATTTATCATGAATTAGCCAACGCTACACTAGATTTCCTGTAAAATTAGCACCAACCACTTTAAATATGATCTGTAAGACCCAAAACCTATAGAATCATTGACGCTATCTTACCCTGAAATTCAGGATCAATCTCTAAACCCAGTTGCTTTTGGGAGCACTTTGAAACCTCGTATCGGACCTGGACCGCACGTCTAAAGTCCGATAACGATGAACTTAGACCATTGCGACCGCCTAGTTGGACTTGACAATCACCTAGAAAATCAAGCCCAAATGATGTCCTGAGACCATTTTATTGAGCCCAGAGTAAAGAGGGTGGGAAAATGAAGATTTTTAGAAAATTAATTATATTTTTATGAAATCTGGAACGTTTCACTTGCGCGTTAGTTTTAAGAGTTCTGACCGTTAGAATTTGACCCAAATTTACCCTTGGATCAGGATAGGTGGCCCTTACATGTCATAACACTTGTGGCCCTGATCGAGTTTTGGTGACCGCTGAACTGAAACTGGTCCACCACGGCCAATTTGGAAACCCGATCGGACTGAAAACTTAGCTTGACCTAGATCTGATATTAGAGAGCTTAAGTCCGACTGCATTTAGTAACAGGACCTCCAAAAATGCTCCGTTGGATCGGAACAAACCCGATTTGGTTATAACCTAAGTATACCTTGGCCCCAAGTCTATTTCCGTCGCTTTGGGGCTTATAAAAAGGTAAAAAATCTCCATTCCCAAATCCCATACGAATTTCTAAATCCTAGCTTTCCAAGAGAGAGAAAAGAGAGAGAAAGTGAGGGAGAAGTTGGTGTTGCTTCCTGAGATTCTTCTCAGTCTCTCTACGTGCCTCATCCACCCTTCTACATCGCTATTTCGGCGTTTCTGACTCCATTCCTAGGTAAGAAATCCCAACCTTAACCTGTTTTGAAGCCTAGAGTAGTTTAAATGACATCATAGCTAACCTGTTTCATGCCATAAGTAGCGTATCCGCCGTTGACGAAGACTTATCATCTGAATCATATCCGTTTCACATTTTCTGGTTTAAGGTGCGGACTATATACGTTTAGGTTATGGTTTCCAAGACTTTCAATGTTAAGTAATGATTTATTCTTACCAAGGATGCTGTTTCACATGTATAAAGTGTTGTCCGTTTTGTTTTTCAGTTATACGTTAACTATGTTGAATATACTGTATTCCTCGTATTTGTAGAAAATACCGTATACGTATAAAATTTAGATTTGTGTTTACCATGATTAACTGCCGTCTATGTATGCTAGATGTATGTGTAACAACTCCTGGGCTAAAGGTTTAGTCCAAAGACATGATTTACCAACATATGATATGTATTTAATATGTGTAGCCTAAGTGTATGTGAAAATGATTGAATGAGTATAGACTTTGTATTCGTGCTTGCCATGACAATCTGTTGTGGATATATGATTGTTGTATGGGCGGCTACCCTTTGACGAAAGGATTTGCCCTATTAAGTATGCTAATGAATGCATAATATATATGATATAATGTGTAATCTAAGTGCTTGTATAAATGCCTAAATGAGTTAGTAGTTCATAAAATGAGATTGTTAAGGTTGTTGAAATATGATTCCCGATCACGTTAACTGTGGGTATGATTTCCTCCATGGATTGATTAACCTAGATGAATCATATTACATGTGCGTATGATTACCTCCATGTATTGTATTTACATTTAAGTTATACTTCATGAATATTCATATGAAAGTAGGATATGAATCATATGCCTGTATTTGAACTTGTTCGTGATTGGGGCTGTGCTACACTATTTGGTGATGGGGGAGTGGAGCAACGATTGCGAGCAACAGCTCTGACAGTCCTCTGTAGTGACCTTGAGTTTATCCTGACACTACATAGGGGCGACGAGTCCTGTTGGAGTCTTAAGGATATAAATAGGCCTGTATTGATAAGGTGATGGGGGAGAGAAGCAACGATTACGCGCAACAGCCCTTGCAGCGACCTAGTACCATAACATCGTATGAGATTCCTAGGACTGACGACCCTAGAATGGATCAACGTTGGGAAATGATACAAGGGAGTTGTCTTAGCTTCCCAATACTGCTGTATGAAAAGGACTAATAAGAACTTGGTAATCATATCCATGACATCGCACTGCATGTGCCATTGGCGTTGGTGTGAGAGCACAGTGGTAGTGATTCATTCCACGATCGTTAGATGATGTCGCATGAGGGACTTTGTGGTGAGGGCATGCATCATTATCTCATTCATTCTCGCATTAACAAGAGTTGCTAGGACATGTTTGCTTATACTGTTTTATCATTACTGCTTGATTGAATTGATAACATGTTAACCTTTGCTGTATAGTTTTCACTGAGTTAGCTACTCACTCCCACGTTACGGGACGGTATTTGCAATACCAAACAGTCTCTATCTTAGTTTCAGATGACGACGTTACTTGCGAAGCAGAGCCGGACTTTATGATGATGAGGATTCCTCCTATATGCAGGTTCTGATCGACGAGGTTACAGGGTTACTGATTAGATGCCAATACACTTGGTATTTTTTCCTTTTATTTAAACACCCATGTATATTCTTTTCTTTCCATTTTTGGAGTATATATGTATTTAGTTAACCTGGTAACACGTTCACACTCTGGAGACTTACAATCAATTATACATTTTATATATTTATCACAGTCTTCTGCTTGACAAACTTAACTGTCTCTGGAGTATGATATGTTGTTTGGGCTTAATCCACTTCATGTTTTATGCACTACTATAGCCGACATTCATCCATCATTGAAAATGTTGCATAAGTGATGTTCTGGAACTCAGGAGTGGAGTTTATACTCGACCCCCGATTTTCGGGATGTTACAGAGAGAGAGAGAGAGAGAGAGAGAGAGAGAGAGAGAGAGTTAGTGGGGTAGGGGAGTAGGGTAGCTAACCTCTCTCTCCTAGCTAGGTAGGATAGAGTGTAAGAGAAGCATGGGGCTAGCACTCATAGGGGTGTAAAGTCATAGGGTCTGTAAGGGTAGGATGATGTCATTCTACCTAGACTAGCTAGGGTGACATCACCCACATGATTGCCTAGGGAAATTAGCATGGACACCATGGGTCCCACAATGTATGATCAATGGTCAGGATAATGCGAGGGTTAGATCTCACTATCTGGACATCGGATTGATGCACAAGACGCGACATTGGAAAGGCAGCGACGAAGCTGTCATAATGGCATAGGTCTTGGGTTGAGTAGATTTGGGTTTACAGGATGTGACTTAGGGTCGCACGTAAATGCTATCTACGGGTCACGGGTTGTCGAAATTGACGGGGTGGATCGTGGAATCCTAAGAAATGAAATTATCACTAAGACACAGGCCAGACATCTTGGGGTTGCGATGTGTTCATAACCCCAAGTGTAGGGTCGCGATGTAGTAATAACTCGATGAGACCGAGGTCGAATCCACATGGACTATTCTTGTGTGTATTCTGGAAGCTACTAAAATTAGAAGTAGACTAAGATCTAAACCTAAATATGGAATAAAAGAGTAATTGTGAGTGATTTGTGAAAACTATCAATTCAAAGTGGGAACTGAGGTGCCAAGGATCCACTTGTAGGTTCTCAAGTTGCTACTTTGCTTGATTCAAGGATCATAATTGGAATTGAAGTCTTATCCTATCTAATTGGAAAAAAGAGGTAATCAAATCTCTAAACATCTCATGAATATAATCTCAACAGATGAGAGTTGTGAGGTTTGGAAGTGACTCTATCACCTAACCATGCCCAGGAGACAATGATTAACAATAGGATATACCAATTTCACAACCAAACATAAGATAATTAGGAAGATTAGAAAAGATTCCATTACTCGACCATGCTCATGGAACAATGGTGAACACATACAATTTCCTAATTTCTCAATCTCAAAACAGAAAAAGAAGATACTCAAAGCTATCACGGATCCATTGTAATTTAAGTCATAACAAACCATTAAAAACTAAAAGTATTCCTTAATAAAGAACTAGAATCCATTAGTTTAATAAAAACATTAATCAAACTAAAGAAAACATTCCAATCATGCTACAAGCTTCGCCCTTTAGCCCTAGCTAAAGGACGAAGCCAACCATAGATATGATTCGAATCAAAACCCTAAAAGAAAGCATTAAAAATAAACTAGGAAAGAAGAGAAATCTTGGGAGGCTTCTCCACCCTTTAGCCTAGCTCCTTGAAATCCTACATATCCTAAAATTTGCATGGAAACCCCTATTTATAGCATTTCGTCCGTAAAATCGTAAAACCGCCTCAAAAATACGCACTCCGCGTAAAATCTATGTAACCCTCGACTGGTCGAGGACCACCTTCGATCGGTCGAGGGTCACCTTCAACTAGTCGAGGACCACCTTCGACTGCTCCAAGATCGCACGCATTAAAAAGATCATATTGCTGGAGTTCGATTCAAAGTTTCCTTGTCTAGTTGAGCAAGAGCTTAGACGAGTCGAAGTAAAGCTTAGACCAATCGAAGCTTCGACTAGTAGTGCTAGAGCTTAGACCAGTCGAAGCATAAGCAAATTCACTTCAAATTTTTGATTTTTTTCATTCTTTACTTGGTTTCCTTGAATCTTGAGGTCTTAAAACATTCAATCTTGGTCTCCTAAGATACATCCCTTGCCTTAGTGATTCTTGAGCATTAAATTTATGCTTTTAACATTCTTTTCAATCCAAGCTCTCAGATTCACCTTGCAACACAAACATGTATAAAATATAACATTAAGCAACATCATGTTCATAAAACCAAGATATAAATGGGGAAAAATATGCAATATTTGATACTCAACACACACCCCAACTAGCATTTTGTTAGTATTGAGCAAAACATACGAAAGATATTTTAAAAACCACTGTATAATTTCTATAAGCTCAAGCATTCTGAAGTCAATCCATTCCATAAAAATCTAGGATGCATTAGTATTGAGCAGTATTTCCTCCTAAAGTTTATCACACGGTAAATCTCATAGTCAAGTTCAAAGCATTAATCCTCCAATTAGAACAATTTTAAACATTGAGTTCCATGGGTGCATAGTGAAGTCTAAACTTATTACAATCAAAGGTTCAATTCTTCATTTTCATGATAACATTGATAATCAGAAGAGCATTCAGGACAACCAAAACCTAAACCAAAACTTGTCTTACAGTTCATCTTTTCATTCATTGTCTTTTTTCCAGCTTTTGATTTTTCCATTGATGGCTTTTATGCTATGTCAACCTTTTTAAAGATCTTTAATAGGTAGCCATTTTTTACGACAATTGCTTTTTAGCTGGGTATTACTTTTTTATTTTTTTAACATGATGGACAAATTCCTCAGGTTGGTTCCTTCCATGCTTAATAATCACCAAGTTGACACTTCAATATCGCACTGAAGCTCTAATGCGAAGCTAGATGTGACATGTGAAATCATAACTCAATCCATGTTTAAAACTTCTAATCATGGATTAATAATTCGAACTTAAATTTGGGATCTCCTAAGTGACTAAAATTCAATAGGCATAAAGCATCAACATTAAGCATCTTATAATTCTAATTCATGAATTAACTTTAAAATCACTTGAATTCACAGAATTTTCAGAATTTTTTTTAAAAAAATTCACAATTTTGCTCAAAGACTAAGGAAATAATTGATTAGCCTGCCTAATCTACACCCCCAACCTAAAATTTACATTACCCTCAATGTAAAAGAGATAAGCATGCAATGCACATGAGGTAACAAAAATAAAAGTAGTGATGGAAAGGTAGTACCTGAAGAAGGAAGTTTGAGGCTTTGGTACGAATCTCAGCATAAAATGGGTTAGCACACAGACTAAACAATTAAAAACACACTATTCTAATCCTAAATCCTATGAAAGCAATAAACCTAATTACACCTCCATCAGACTAGGAGATCAATCCTAGTAGACAGGATTAGTCAGAGGTCTGGACATGTCCTCCAAATCAAATTTCTCAACAAATGGATTTAAGCGGTGTCCATTCACTTTGAAAGCATTTTCATTTGTTGGATTTACTATCCCGACGGCCCCATGAGGATGAACATTAGTGATAGTGAAAGGGCCGGTCCAACAAGATCGGAGTTTACCTAGAAAAATGTATAATCGAGAATTGTACAGAAGGACTTTTTGGCCAGTCAAGAATGATTTACGAAGGATGTTCGTATCATGGAACACCTTCATCCTGTCCTTGTAAATTCTTGAGTTCTCGTAAGCATCATTCTGGATTTCCTCGAGTTCATTCAACTGAAGTTTGTGTAGCGAGCCAGCGTTGTCCAAATTGAAATTCATATTTTTAATAGGCTAGTAGGCTCTATGTTCTAACTCCACAAGTGACAAGCTTTCTTATAGATAAGTCTAAAGGGAGACATTCCAATGGGGGTCTTAAAGGCAATACGGTAAGCCCATAAAGCATCGGTCAAGTGAATTAACCAATCTTTACAGTCAGGGTTAACCATTTTCTCCATAATGTGTTTAATTTTTCTATTGAAAATTTCATCTTGCTCACTTGTCTGTATATGATATGGAGTGCTCACTTTGTGAGAAATGTCATATTTCTTCATTAAATTCTCAAATGACTTATTGTAAAAGTGTGAACCTCTATCACTAATGATGGCTTGAGGCATTTCGAATCGGGAAAGGATGTTTTCTTTTAAAAATCTAATGATCGTTCGATGGTCATTGTTTCAGCACAAGACCGCTTCGACCCATTTAATGACATAGTTTACTACTAGCAGAATGTATAAGTTCCCAAAGGATTAGGGAAATGGTCTCATGAAATCGATGTCCCAACAATTAAATGCTTCAATGATCATAATAGGGTTCAGAGGCATCATATTTCGATGAGACAATGCTCCTAATTTCTGACAACACTCACAAGCTTTGCAAAACTCAAGGACAGTAAAAGCCACACTGCAGAATTTTGGCTATAGTCTTTTTAGTAGAAATGTGACCACCACAGGCCTAAGAGTGATAAAAGGAGATGATAATTTGATCTTCATTGTCAAGCACACATCTCCTTAGAATTTGGTCTGGGCAATATTTAAACAACTATGGATTGTCCCAAAAGAACTTACATACCTCGCCGAAGAAAATTTTCCTATCTTGCGCCGTCTAACGTGTCGGTATGAAACCTGTGGTAAGATAATTGGCAATATCAGCGAACCAAGGTAATTGGGAGAGTTTAAAAAATTGTTCATCAGGAAACACGTCATTTATATGGGTCATCTCAAGGGAATTAGAAAGATCAAGCCACTACGGTCTCTACCCCCTTTCTATCTTTTATTTCTAAATCAAATTCTTGGAGTAAGAGGATTCATCTTCTCAAGCAAGGTTTGGGGTCATTATTAGAAAGAAGATACTTTAATGCCTCATGATCAGTGTGGATGATGATCTTAAATCCAATCAAGTAGGACCTAAATTTGTCCAAAACAAATACTACAGTTAAGAGTTCCTTCTCCATAGTAGAATAGTTCACTTGGACAGAATTTAGAGTTCTACCTGCATAATGAATAAAGTAAGGCTTCTTTTCTTTTCTCTGGCCTAATACTCTCCCAATAGCATAGTCAGATGTGTCGCATATGATTTCAAAAGCGATCTATCAATCAAGTGGCTAAATGATAGGTGTGGTTGTTAACATGCCCTTGAGCTAATAAAAGCTTCTTAGCATTACTCAGTCCACTCGTATGGTACATCCTTTTGAAGTAGATTGCATAAAGGACGAGAGACGTGACTAAAGTTCTTTATGAATCGTCCGTAAAGACTGACATGTCCTAAGAAGGATGGCACATCACGTATGCTCTTGGGTGGAGGTAAGTTGGAGAGAAGATCAGTTTTAGCCTTATCTACCTCAATTCCCTTGGACAAAATTATATGTCCAAGAACTATTCCCTTAAGAACCATGAATTGGCACTTCTCCCAATTTAGTACCAAATTCTTTTTTTCACATCGCTTCAGCACATTTTTCAGACTTTCCAAATACTCACTGATGGATGGACCAAAAATGGAGAAGTCATCCATGAAGACATATAAATATTGTCCCACCATGTCAGAAAAAATACTCAACATGCATCGTTGAAAAGTGACGGGGGCATTACACAGTCTGAATGACATCCTTTGATAAGAAAAGGTGCCAAAAGGACATGTGAACATGGTCTTTTCTTGGTCTTCAAGGGCTATCTTAATCTGATTGTAGCCTGAATATCCATCAAGGAAATAATAGTACAAGTGACCAACTAGCTTTTCTAAAATTTGATCAATGAAGAGCAATGGAAAGTGGTCCTCCCTTGTGACGGTATTCAATTTCCTGTAGTCAATGCAGATTCTTCAACTAGTAGTAACTCTAGTTGGCACAAGTTCATTATTGGAATTGGCTATGATGGTGATTCCAGACTTCTTAGGAACCACCTAAGTTGGACTCGCCCATTGACTATCGGATATCAGGTATATGATACCCACATCCAATAGTTTAAGTACCTCGGCTTTAACCACTTCCTTCATGTTTCGATTTAATCTATGTTGTGGTCGCCGAAAGGTCTTCGCATTATCCTCTACATAAATGCGATAAGTACAAATTGAATGGTCAATTCCCTTGAGATCCGCAATCGACCATCCGAGGGCTCCCTTATGCTCAATGAGAGTAAAAATGAGCATACTCTCTTATTCTTGCTCAAAGTGGGAAGACCTAAGTAGAAATATTTCAAATCAGATGGCAAATGTTTTAGGTCAAGTTTCGGTGCTTTGAGGTTAGACGGTAGAGGCACTACATCGGTTTGTGGCAATTCTTCAAATTGTGGCCTCCACCGGTTAACTTCAAGTATCGACACGGTATCAAACATAGCCCCCTTCTCCCTAATCATGTTGTCATCAAAATTATGGGAGTGGACCAGGCACATCTATAGAGGGTTAGACGATAAGGTCAAAAGTGCTCTATCTTCCATGAAAGAATTAATCAGGCTAGTATCGTGGGAATCGTCTTCATCATCTAACTGTTTGCCTATGTTGAAAAAGATATTCAACTCCAATGTCATATTCTCGAAAGACATACTCATTATTCTATTATTACAATTAATGATTACATTTGAAGTGGCTAGGAATGGGCGACCAAGAATGATGGGAATTTGAGTGCTTATGTCTATGATGGGTTGAGTAGAATTTATCAACATGGACCAACACATCCTCGATTATCCATCTCGGTATATGGACTGAGCGATCGGTAAGTTGTAACGTGGCCCGGGTGGGTTTTAATTCACCTAGACCCATTTGATCGTGGACCAAGTACGGGATGAGATTCATGCTAGCTCCTAAGTCAAGAAGTGCATGCTTAATCTGGTAGTTTCCAATTACACAAGTGATGGTTGGGCTACTGGGATCTTTGTACTTTTATGGCACATGTTACTTCAGGATGGCACTCACTTTTTCAGTCAAAAAGATCTTCTTTTGAATATTTTGTCATCTTTTGGTCGTGCATAAGTCTTTCAAAAATTTGGCATATGAAGGTATTTATTTTACGACATCTAGTAAAGGAATATTGACCTTCACTTATTTTAACACCTCTAGAATGTCCTGAGAGTTAGAGAGAGATTTTAGAGCTATCAACCGTTGAAGAAATGGTGTAATCGGCTTCCCTTGAGGTTCCGGTTCTAACTCTTATGGGGCATGGCTAGATCTATCATTATTATCCTTAGGCTTTTCAGCCCTAACGGAAATGTTTTGTCAATGGTCTTCCCACTCCTAAGAGTGGTGATAGATTTAGCTTGCTCCATCTGATTTGAAGAGCTCTGGTCGCTGACTTCATATTGCGTTTTTGGATTGGGAAGAGGTTGAGCTAGAAAGCTCCCTTTATTCCCAATTGCACTTTTAGTCTCAAGTCCTTGTATGGCCTTTGTGAGGTCTTGAAAGACTTGTAGCATAACCCGATTGAAAAGCCCTTGACTTTGAAGATGCTTTAAAATCGGATCCTCCTGAGGTTTTCCTTGATGTGAAATTTGGTTAGGGAATCCTTGAGGTGTAGCAGTTTGTCTGTTTCTCCAACTGAAGTTTGCATGATTTCTCCAGCTGGGATTGTATGTATTAAAGGTGGGCCCACAGAGGGGTCTTTGGTATTTATTAACAGCATTGGATTGCTCATTCGGTACCTCTTGAAAGGCAGGTATTGTTGGACAATTTTCAGTTGTGTGAATGTTGCAAGCACAAATACCACAAACAGTTTCCTTAGCCTTATCCTTCTTTAATTCCATGGTCTCGAGTTTTCTGATGAAATTAACCACTTTAGAATTGATATCATCATCCTATCTCAGGAGATACATTTCACCCCTCTCTTTGGATTGAGTTGGCCTAAACATGGTTCTTGATTTTGGGGAGATGTCCTATGATTGTGTGTTTTCAACAAGCTTATCAAAGTAGTCCCACACATCATCGACATTTTTATTTATGAATTCTCCATTACACATTGTCTCGACCAATTGGCGCATGGGAGATGTCAGTCCATCACAGAAAAAGTTTGTGATGCGCCATATTTCAAAACCGTGTTGTGGGCATGAACTGACAAGATCCTTTAACTGCTCCTAACATTGGAAGAATGTTTCATCTTCCTTTTAGGCAAAGTTCATAATTGACTTTCTAAGGGTGTTTGTCTTGTGGTATGGAAAATTTTTCTTTATGAACTCCCTTGTCATGTCATTCCATCTACCAATAGATTGAGGACATGACGAATGCAACCACGTCTTAACTTTCTCTTTCAAAGAAAAAGGAAAGAGTTTTAGCCTGACCATGTCATCGAACACGCCTAGAAAGTATAGAGTGGCTATAATCTCGTCAAACTCTTTCAAGTATAGGTACAAATTTTCAGATTCAAGCCCATGAAATTTTGGAAGGAGTTAGATTACCCCTGGCTTGATATCCATGTGTCCCGTATTTTCTACAAAAATCATTCATGTGGGTGTATTCACCCATGCCGGTTGTAGATAATCTCGTAAAGTACGAGGCGGGGGTGCTTGATGCACCTCATTCTCATCTTGAACTTCCTCAACCCTAGGTTGAGGTTGTCTTCCAGGTTGATTGGCCAATTGATTGGCAACCATAACCTCAATTAACTCTTAAGATCTCAAGTAGTGTCTAATCTTGTGATGGATAAATAACCTCTCAACCAATCCTCCTTCTCTCAAAAGACATTGAGTGTTGTCACGGACCCACTTGAGCATGAAACTCTCTCAGTCCTTAATTCAGATTCCAACCTAAACCTAAAAAAAAAAAAAAAGGACATGGAAATTTAGAAATAGAAAGAGATAGGGAATTAGAAAGAAGTTACCAAATTAGAAGTTCCTAAATTAAGATACTGCAAAACAAAACAAAACAAGTCAGTTTCTAAAACAACAATTTTGAAATTAAAAAGTTTCTAAAAACAAAAATAGAAAGATGAGTTAATATCTAAAAATAATAATAAGAAAGAAACCTAGTTTCTAAAAATGAAAAGGGAAAGTTTCTAAAAATAGAAAATAAAAAGTTTCTAAAAAGAGAAAAAGTTAGTTTTTAAAATCAAATTAAGAAAGTTTCTAAACCTAAAATTAGAAATTAGTTTCTAAAAATTTAAAAATATATATATATTTCTAAACCTAGAATTAGAAAGCTAAATTAGTTTTTACAATAATTCATAAAAACCCTAACCTAAAAATAGAAAGTGAAAAAAAAAAAACTTAATCTTAACTTAATCCCAAAACTAGCTAATTTCAGAAAAACACAACCATTAGTCCCCGGCAATGGCACCAAAAACTTGTTCACAACCACAAGTGTAGGGTCACGATATAGTAATAAGTCGGTGAGATTGAGGTCGAATCCACAGGGACTATGCTTATGTGTATTATGGAAGCAACTAGAATTAGAAGTAGACTAAGATCTAAACCTAAATCTGAAATAAAAGAGTAATTGTGAGTGATTTGTGA
This sequence comes from Magnolia kwangsiensis, assembly GCA_037074715.1. Taxonomy (NCBI): domain Eukaryota; kingdom Viridiplantae; phylum Streptophyta; class Magnoliopsida; order Magnoliales; family Magnoliaceae; genus Magnolia; species Magnolia kwangsiensis. The sequence continues at coordinate 74,657,114 of CM073584.1, forward strand.
AAACTATCAATTCGAAATGGGAACTAGGGTGCCAAGGATCCACTTGTAAGTTCTTAAGATACTACCTTGCTTGATTCAATGATCACAATTAGAATTGAAATCCTATCATATACAATTGGAATAGAGATAATCAAATCTCTAAACATCTCATGAATATATATAGTCTCAACGGATGAGAGTTGTAAGGCTTGGAAGTGATTCCATCACCTAACCATGCCCAGGAGACAATGATAAACAATAAGATATACCAATCTCACAACCAAACATAAAAGAATTGAGAAGATTAGGAAGGATTTCATCACTCGATCATGCCCATGGGACAATGGTGAACAACATGATTTTCTTACTTCTCAATCTCAAAACAGAAAAAGAAGATACTCAAAGCTATCGCAAATCCATTGTAATTTAAGTTACAACAAACTATTAAAAACTAAAGTATTCCTTAATAAATAACTAGAATCTATGAGGTTCAATAAAAATATTAATCAAAGCAAAGAAAACATCTCAATCACGCTACAAGCTTCGCCCTTTATCCCTAGCTAAAGGATTTAACCAACCATAGACATGATTGGAATTAAAACCCTAAAAGAAAGCATTAAAAATAAACTAGGTAAGAAGAAAAACTCTTGAGAGGCTTCTCCACCCTTTGGTCCAGCTCTATGAAACCCTAGATATCCTAAAAATCGCATGGAAACCCTTATTTATAACATTTTTTCTGCAAAATCGTAACACCGCTTCAAATTTACGGACACTACGTAAAATCTGTGTAACCCTTAACTGGTCGAGGACCACCTTCTATTGGTCGAGGGTCACTTTCGACTAGTCGAGGACCACCTTCGACTAGTCGAAGATCACGCAAATTAAAAAGATCATGTTGTTGTAGTTCGAGTCGAAGTTTCGACTAGTCGAGCCAAAGTTTAGACCAGTCGAAGCATACGCAAATTCACTTCAAATCTTCGATTTTCTTTATTCTTTACTTGGTTTCCTTGAATTTTGAGGTCTTGAAATCTTCAATCTTGGTCTCCTAAGATCCATCCCCTATCTTTGTAATTAAATCCATACTTTTAACATTCTTTTCAATTCAAATTCTCAGATTCACCTTACAACACAAGCATGTATAAAATATAGTATTAAGCAGCATCATATTCATAAAATCAAGATATAAATGAAAAAAAATATGTAATATTTGACATTCAACCTGATATGGCAGCAAAGGTACAAGGAGCTGGTTGATGAGGTGAAGGGTCCACTGTGTTCTGAAAAAGCAATGTTGTTTACTGCACAGATCCCAGTGGGCTACGCTGGTTAGATATGTTTGGATCAGATCGGGGTGTTTTTACCAGGAGTCTGGATTCTCTGGTTGATATAAACAGGAATTTTATATTTGTTTGTGCCACATCATCACACACTGCATTTACCGTGGCAATGATAACTTGGACCAATCAGAATACAAGAAAACAAGAAATCTGACAAGCAAATGATCCAGATTTTTTTAACATAGATGGTAGATCCAAGACAGAATTCCAATGCAGGTGATTTGTTCAGTATCTGATCGGAGGATGCAGATTGCAACACTGCCACGGTGCACTGTGGCCACAAAATGATGTATGTGTTTTATCTACTCCGTTCATCTATTTTGGATCATTATTTAGGGCATGTGCCCAAAAATGAGACAGATCCAAATCTCAAGTGGACCATACCACTTGAAAAATGTGGTGATTAAGTGCTTACCATTCAAAACTTCTTAAGGCCAACTATAATATTTATTTTCCATTCAAATTGTTGATTAAGTCACACAAACTATGAAGGGAAAACACAAATATAAGCTTGATACAAAACTTTTGTGCCCCAATCAGTTTTCAGTGGTCTTTAAATCACTACCATATCCTGTGACGTGTGGTGGGGTCCACTTGAGATTTGGATCTGCCACTCTTTTTGGCTCATGCCTTGACAATGAGCTGGCAAAGTAGATAGACGGCGTGGATAATAGAACTAAGTTATAATGAGCCCACACAGAATCGACAGCATGCAATCGGCATTCCTGATCGGAACATATCTGAACATCCGGATGTACCAATTTGATCAGATTCCTACGGAGCGTAGCACTGACCGGAATGGATCCGAACTGAAGCTAGGGATGGGTGCAATGATGGTGGTGCTGAAGTTCCCTCTGATCTGTGTTTAGATCTGATCGAAATAGATCAGAAAAAACTCAATCATTAACGGCCCATATTAAGCTATGATACTATTTCAGACAATGCAAGAGAAGGAACAGATGGGCTACTCCCCTTACCACCAGCCAATGGTGCTCTGTGGGCCCCACCCACCATGATGTATGTGTTTCATCCATGCCGTCCATCTATTTTTGTAGATCATTTTATGGTCTGAACCAAAATGAGGTATATCCCAATCTCAAGTGGACCACATTACAGGAAACAGGGTTGAATGAACGTTGATGATTAAAATCTTTTTGGGACCGTATGGCCTAATCAACAGATTGGATGTCAAATAAACAGTACAGTGGGCCTTAGGAGGATTTTAATAGTGGATATCCAATCACTATTGCTTTTCTGCAGTGTGGTCCACATGATATTTTTATGCCTCTCATTTTTAGTATCAAGGCCTTAAATGATCTGTAAAAATGAATGAAGGAAATGGATGAAACACATACATCATGGTGAGGCCCACATAGCACCGACTATCAGCCACGGGGCTCGTGGCAGGGGGAGTAGCCAATCCGTTTCTAGAGGGACGCGGATTTCCTGCGAAAGCCTTTCGCAGGAAGCTCCTGCGCAAAGATTCGGGGTGGAGCCTACTGCGATTTTTGTTAGAAACCAAATCCGTCCATCCGTTTTTCGACCTCATTTTAAGAGATTCTACCAAAAATGAAAAGGATCCAGAACTCAAGTGGGCCATAGGAGATGAAACAGCGGGGAAAGGATTGCCTACCTTTGAAACCTTCTTAAGCTTCACGTTGCTGTTTGTATGTCATCTAAACCGTTTATAAGGTCATTTTCACACAGATAAAGTGAAAACAGCATAAACGGGACCGTTACAAAACTTTTATGGCCATATAAATATTTCAACGGTAGTCACTAAATATTCACTTTTTCCTCTTGCGTGGCCCGCTTGAGTTGTGGATCCTCCTAATTTTTGGCTTCACGTTATAAAATGAGCTTCAAAAACGGATAGAAGGGTTGGATTCTCACAAACATCTAAGTGAGCCTAACAAAGAAATCTTGCGCAGGAAGAGAAGGGAGTGCATTCATGTCAATGTAACATCCAGTACTGAAGGCTGTAACACGGCGCCAGTGGTCTGCCGTCTGCCAGACACGTTCTAAGTGCGACCTGACAACCTTTTGAAAGTTGGTGTGCTACACTTACGGGTGTACACGAATCGAGCTAGCTCGGTTAGCTCGCTAGACTCGACCCAAGAAAACTTGGTTTGACTCGGTTTAAAGTTGAGTTCGAGCCGAGTTGAGCTGATTTTTTTTAGCTCGAAAATGAGTCCGAGCAGGCCCCAGCTCAGCTAGACTTGGATCGTATCCAGCTCGAATCGAACTAGTTCGGTGACTCAATTACTTTGCCATTGATGTTGCTCACCAACTGTTTGATAAAATGCCTCAACGAAATGTGGCTGGTGGCAAGGAGGTAAGGAAGGTTTGGCTGATGGCAAGGAAGGTATGTACATGAAACAAATGCCTTTTTTTATTTTAAAAGGTGTTTGAGAAAATACCTGTAAATTAAACCGTTGCCCTTGCTTGTAAATCAATAGAATTTTGAAGTTGTAGATCTGGTGTTTGTGGAAATTCCTCAATGGCTAACTCGGCTTGATCTTGGCTCGAACTTGGCCCAAGCTGCTGACCAAACTGAGCCAAGCTGGCAAGTCAGGCTCAAGGACCGAGCCTAGCCGAGTTTGAGCTGACGTCAGCCACTGTTCGAGCCTAGTCGAGCTAATGCCAGCTCAACTCAGTTCAACTCGATGTACACCCTTAGCTACACTTAGATAAAGTTGCTGAGCTACTTTTTTTATAACAGGTTAATGAAATAACATCACATCATGGAATGAGAGCCTGATATTACCCTGACCTTATAACAGGGATTAGCTACTTATGCTTTTTACTTATTAAGCTGATGTGATTACGTGAATTTTATTTATCTTCAATAAGTTACTTATCTACTACTGCTGTATGTACAAAAAGTAACTTATTTAGTGGTATCCAACCCGCCAAAAATCTACTCATTTCCAAGAAGACAACTTGACACTTCCCATTACATAAATATATACATAAGGCTAAATAAGTATAAATGGTGCAAAAGTATAATATGAGAAGCGAACTTTCTTTTAATTGCACTACCCAGTATGGTAATATACATATATACACAAGAGGCTATCGAATTATAAATGATATGAACAATGGGACAAATATATACCTTCTTAACCAGGAGATCCTGTATCTAAAATCTGGAAGTATATATGTTAAATCTACATTGATTGCCTTTTATCTCTGCAACCACTTGTGGAAAAATGGTTCATGAATATATTTATTACTAGCACAGTTCTCTAACTCTCTGAACTGACTCTAAACTCAGTTGAGTCTACTGGACTAGCTGAGATTTCGAGTGGAGGCGCCACAAAACTCGCCTGCGAGAATGACTGTTTTGACTATTGTGAGAATGACGGTGTGTCAACACCGTGCCACTCAGAACTGATTAACGCGACTTGCATGGCAAAGGCACTTTCTTGTAGTGTTATATATATATATATATATATATATATATATATATATAGTACTGGTCTCCTGCGCACCAGCTATTTATGGTCAGATTTGTTAAACCATTCAGGTGGGCCCCACCGCCATGTGTAGGCTAAATTTTGGACTCGGTACGGTTAAAATAGAGCAGCTCATTTGGTGATCGAGTTGGATTTCATTTAACATCACTGTAAGACCCACTTCAACTGGCCACACATTAAGACCATAGATAATGCGTACGGACCGGTTGGCAGGGACAAGTAATATATATAGATAGACACCCCACCCAAGTTAACATCTTGAAAAGGCTAAGATAATCCAAGAACTATGATCACACTATACCCTAATCTCAGCTTAAACCTAACCCTGACCCAAAAATCTCAAAAATCTCCAAATCGAGACTTAAAACCTTGATCCAAACTGTTCAATCCACACACAATCCCCGCCTATACCTTATACCGTGATTAGAACCCTTTACCCAAGCCTAAACTCATCTGTCCGAGCCATAAAACTCTAAAAGGAGGCCACCGTGCGAACCTGCACATCAGACAAAGCCCGCACGAGCGAGCCCGGTCCAAACAGAGCCTAAGCGGCAGTCTGACTCCCACGGTACTTCAAGTGTCGCCGCTCGCGGCTCGGGTGTGGACTACTGTCCCAGCGTCCAAAAGTCAACTTTCCTCTGGATTTACCCCCCCAGCCTTCACTATTTACCGTTTTACCGCCCCCCATAGCAAATGAGAGAGTGTCATGTGGCATTCTTCTCTCCACAACTAATCACCACTTACCACCTCACCCTTTGCCCCTCTCAAACAAAAAAATTACCAGAATGTCATTGGAGAAGGCTATAAATAGCCCTCTCCTCTTCTCATTTCAACAACAACTCTTCACTTCCAAGCTTAAGTGAAAAGGAGAGTGAAAGGGAGAAAGGGAGGAAGAGAGTGAGGGTGAGGAAATGCTCCAAAGCCTTCAAGTCTAGATTTTTTAGCTATCTTCTTAGCCCGCTCTTTGCCTTCCTAGCCATCCTAACCTTCTAGTCTAGCCCAGTTGATCATGGTTCAATTCACATCCTAGCCTATTCAAGATCAAGCAAAGGATCCATTTACATACAAGCATTCATCATAACATATACTCTCTTCTCAATCCTCCTGCTTCTCTAGATCTCTAGTGAACGTATGCTCTATGGCTTGCCGTATATCGGATCCTGTCACGTCAGAAATTCCTAGTGACCTAGTCCATTTTTAGTCTTTGCATAAGCATCATCACATCCGCCTTCTAGACACGCCATTGGACGTATGCTCTGTGGCTTGCCGAAATCTCCGATCTTGTCATATCAGAAATCCACGTGTGTGCCTAGTCTTATCCCGACCACATCATCTATCCCTTGAGATTGTTTTGTCACACAACGTAGAGACCGTACACTTGTATGGGCAGAGAGGGTGCCTAACACCTTCCCTCTCTGTAACTAAGGTCCCTTACCCGGAATCCCGGATCGTAGATCAGGAGTCAATTTAGGGTAGGGAAGTCTTCGAATTTTCCTCACCTTACATATTTCGTGGTTCTAGCCAACCGCGGAATTTCGAGATTTTTCTGCTAGTGGCGACTCCAACATTCATAATCAGCCTATTACCCCTAATCAACCCCTATAAATTCAAAATCAGCGTGGGCGTCGATTTTTCAGTGTCTACAGAATGACGACTCCAGTGGGGATGAGTTAGCTCGCCCTAACTAAGACCCAACTTGAAAGTGTGTGATACTTAATCTCAGGGGACATCATTACTGCATTCATACAAACAAAACAAAAAATCTTTGGCTTGTATAGATCCGAACCATGACCACCCGATCTGCGCAGCCTCTCAAGCTACCCATGAAGGAGAGTCGACAGTACAACCAACTCCCGAAACATCAGTACCTACACCGGCACCTGCACTACCACCACCAGTGGCTTAAGTAGACCCCCAAGCTAATGCTTCCACGTAAGAGTTGCTGCTTCGAACAATACAAGAGTTACTGAAATTGTGGTGAAGGCCGCTCTAGTTGAAGTAGGAATAAGTCAGTATATCTTAGAGGGGGGTGAATAGAACTTTTTAAAGATTTATACGTTATTTTTTAGTCCTATCTCACTAATCCTATCACAAAGTATAAATTAGGATTACTCAAGAATTAACTCTATTGGCTTTCAAGCCTAATAAACGATCCAATCACAAACTATTTAAAAGACAAACAATGTAGATGAGATTGTGATGGATATAACTGTGTGTGCATAGAATGTGATCATATATAAAGACATGCAAGGCGATCACATGAATGAAAGACAATATCAAACTCAAACACAGTCATTTTATAGTGGTTCGACGACTTATCTACTCCACTCCCGGCTTCCACACTCAACCCTTGAGTGACCGGATTTCACTAAGGAGGTTTCTCATGGTTCACCTCAAACCTAAGGTTTTAAATCAGGTTCACCTTCAACCTTTACAGAGGTTTCTACTCGGTTCACCTCAAACCCTGGAGTTTTACTGGCGTACTCTTAACCAGATGTTTATGTCCACACAGGACAAGGGTCCACACAATGCACCCTGAGGTTTTTACTCGGTTCACCTCTAACCCTGGAGTTTTACTGGCATACTCCTAACCAGATGTTTATGCTCTCCACAGAGCAAGGGTCCACACAACGCACCCCGCACGTACACTCCCGTCGGAGGCCTCCTTCGAGGACTTCAAATGGTGAGAAACACTTAAAACCCAATCCTAAAAAGGAATGATCGCAAGTGTCCTCTAGACTCTTAGTACTTACAGATAAGTTGATGAGTCCCTTTCAGCACAATGATGAAGACCTTCTACTTGTTGATGAAGAGTCTTCAGCTCTCATGATTCGCAACATGAAGATGTATATATGCTAGGCTTAGGTTAGGTCAAGGTTATGATGGACTACCACTCTCTAAAGGTTTTCCTATGAGGAAGATAGAGAGGTTCCCATCATCTATGCATTCAAGGCATCCCAGCTTAATGATATGTCATTAAGGAAGTAGCTGAAGGATCCTTGAATGCGGAAGTTCATTCCCCAATCCACTATATGAGATATCAATGATGAGGGTAGATTGGAGAATAAACTTTCTGAGAGAAAGGACTTAAGGTAAATGATAGGAAGGTTAAAACTCTCAAAAGCACTGTCTACTTTCTCTACCAACAATAAAGACAACTCTCTCTATTTATAGGCAAAAGGTTCCAACGGATATAAACGGTCATATTTATGACAGAGTTCGATATCATCGAGCAGTCGTCGATATGATCGAGCGTATACTCTCGATTGTATCGGCCGTCCTCTAGATGATACGAACTCAATTGTCATTTCGCTTTTGGAAACCTTCTGCCAACTGGTCGATGGGATCGAGACACACATCGATGACATTAGATTTCGAACTCCGATTCCATCGAGTGATGGTTCGATCTATCGAAGGTGAAAAATAAGAGAGAAGCCTTGAAGAATTTCAGGATCACGGATATGATCGGGGAAACAGTCGATGTCATCGAAATTTGTACATCGATCATATCGGCGACCTTTTCGATGGGATCAATAAATCGTATAGATTTTACATGTAAGCTTGCTGGACGAATTATGTCCTGACTCGATCCAATCGACTTGGTCTCGATATGATCGATATATGAATATCGATTTATCGACAGGCACCCCGATCAACATTAAAAGCAACCTGAAATTCATGCTGGAGAGAACATGGGCCCCACAGTCGATATGATCGACTGATTCCCGATATGATCGATATTTGAGTTCAGATTGAATCGGACAGTCATCGATATATCGAAGCATATGTTAGTTTTCTTTAGAAAAACAGGGGTGCCGGAAAGCAGTCTGTCGATATGATCGATCCACTTCAGATATGATAGATTTTTAAATATCGATGATATCGACTCGAAGGTCGATATATCGATAAATCGTCCAGAAGATTGTTTGATTGCTGGACGCTTTTTGTCCTCACTCGATTGTATCGATTGATATGCCGAGGACATCGACAGAGCTGGTCGATCATATCGAAAGGGGAATCGATATAATCGACAGTGTAAGAAAAACTTAGAAGATTTTCTTTTTGATAAAAAGTTGTCTTACACATAAACCCTAAGATGTTCTAGTTCTTTTTAAGGGTTTAATCACCTGGTGTTTTGGGACATGGGATGTGAGGCTATGATTTACCTTTTGGTGAGCTTCCACACATCCAGATGAGGCAGATACTTGATTTGATTTTCTTGTTAGGTGCTGTCATCCGACTGACTCAACATACAACGTAATTGACAAACCAGGGCACGTAATAGGTGCACTTTCAATCTCCCCCTTTGTCAATTACGTGACAAAATCCCCAAAACACCCTAGGAACATATCTAGACAGATATATCCTAAATTGTGTGTACATGTATTAACACAATTTTACAAATTCTAAACACTCATGTACACAACAAATAAAATTCTCCCCCTTAATTCAAAAACTCCCCCTTTCTTGTTGCGGCTGCTCCCCCTAACACCTGCAACAAAGATATACAATTTTCGCTCGGGGTGTTTTGAATTGTTCTCCCCCTTTTTGTCAGTCATTGACAAAGGTATAAGATGTGATATTGACTGAAGATTGAAGCATATGGGAGAACCTCAGAGAGAGATATTTGTAGTAAACTAGTGTGAATCATGCATCAATGATAGAGCATTATGAGAGCAATAACAGTTAAGATAGTCATTTAAAATTTCATGCATTGTAATAATTTACCAGATAACCAAGATGGTAGTAAAGATATATAAGTAAAAACAGCACATGCCATGCAAAACTATGGATGCATTAAGATAAGAATCTATCACAAGCAATCCGTACAAGGTATACTCGAACCAAAAAGAAACAACCTTTGCAAGTTTGAAATTCATCACACTCATAAATGTGATCACAGGCAATCAAAAAGATGTTTAGGCCTGAATTATTTCAAAAGGACTTCAGGAATGTGATGGATGTGTATCCTGAGCACATTTATGGTGCAGGTAGACGTTTCAGAACTCGTTTAGTTGCTCGTTGCAGGATCATCACTTGCTGTTGAACTTCAGAAAGATAAGCTTTGCAATCAATTAGTTTCTCTAAAATGTGAGCTTGTTCATTCAAAAGATCTTGTATGCTGTCTTGCACAGGGATATCAGAATTTTGCACCAATCTGCTACTACCAGGAATTGAACCAGTTCTTCCACCACAAAATACATTTTTAAAGATGTTTAATTTATGTATGTCTTCAAAGTTGAACCACGCACAAGGATGAGGAAGATCATAAGTCAGTGGTAGTCTGAATTGACATGAAAGCTTAGAGAGAAGACATGAAAATGGTAGTGTAGTGATGGATGCTTCTGTAAGCACATGGATCAACTGTTGTACAATCAGAGTGGGTAAGCATATTGAAATTCTCAGATGAATGTCATACAAAATGTTCAGAATGTATGGTGAGAGTTTGTTGCCAGATATTTCACAGGGATAGACATTAGTGCTAAAAATGCTGTGAAGAATCCTATAGGTAGGATCAAGGTATTTGATGTGGAGAATATTTTTAGCATTCCTGAGAATTGTGACACCATTGCACAAAGCACGAGTAACTTCCCCCCATACACCGAGACCATTCAAGTTGCGATTAGTTGCAGATATTTCAGTAAATCCGATGTCAACTAGCCTACTTATCAGTTTGGGTGTGATATATTCAACTTGATTGACGACTGCAATCGGGATGATTAGAGGATTGTTATCAACATTGAAGATTAAGCTAGTAAGTTGATGTACCAGACTATGTTGAAACGATCCACCAAGATCGATGATTCTGAAGGGTTCAATGCTCCTTTTTGTGAACCATTTGCTCCCCCACAAGGTTTAAGTTAAACAAGGAAGAAGAGGTGGTTGCATCATCCTTACCTTTCTTCTTTTCAATTGATGCACACTGTGGATGGAACAATTCTTTCTCTTTTTCCATCTTGGGGAGATGAGATGTCTAGGTCTTGAGAGCACCAGATGTGGCTCTCTTTTTGATCTTTTGATTCTCACCAAGCAGCTACAAACTATCCCTTTGCTCATGTTCTCTGATTTCAAAAATTTTGATTTTTAATTCCAAGTTCTAGGGAAGAACAACCGTCCCGATGTTTCAACTACCCAGAGAGTCGTCGATTCTATCGATTATAAGTCAATGTGATCGACATTCTCAAGTGCCCAATCGGCACTTATATCAAAGGTAGATTTTTGTGATTTTTTTTTTTTCAGTCTAACAATTGTTCATATTTAGAATAGTATCTTTTTGAAGTTCCTAGCAAAGAGTATCAACAAAATTTCACATATCTTTTGTACATTAAAAAGTATAAACATATGGATATTTATGTGCAAAAGGTGAGGTGAGATGTCTCAAATTGTTTCTTTGATGCAAAACCTGGACCAATTTCTTCATTCTCAGCGTTTTTCAATATCACTCCTTCCTTTTCCTTCAATAATGTAGCAGTGGTTATTTGTGCGAAGACATTTTATAATTGACTTCCCTGATTGATCTAGAATCTCGCATTCTTCTTTATTGAAATTTACCACATGCCCATTATCGCAGATTTGAGAGATGCTCAGTAAGTTATGTGCCAATCCTTTTATGCAAAAAGCATTCTCATTCTTAAACTGATTAATTCCTTCTATAATTCCCTGACCAATTACTTCAGCAGTGGTTCCATCTCCGTAGGTGACTATCCCTTTGTGAAGGTCCTTATAGTTTAAAAGAAGAGATTTGTCGCCAGTGACGTGTCTTGAGCAACCACTGTCCAGGTACCATTTAGCCATATTGCTTGATAAATGATCTGATTGAGTAACAAGGCAATTAGTCTTTTCTTTAATCACTCACTTTGTGACAGGAGTTTTACTTGTGGTATATTTGTTCTTCTTATTTGATTTATCCACATGACTTAACTGTTCCTTCATCCTGTCAACTATCTCAAGTGGTGATGCTTGCACACTTCTTTTATTTAGCTCATAAATTGACTCCTTATTTTTGCAATGAGCTGGGATAGGTTTGGTGTTACTACTGGATGCAACAGATTTTTCAAATGGTTGTGCATCAGTTTTTGTTCTAGCCTTTCCATAACTTAATCCCTTTTTGTCTTCTCCATATTTTCTCATTCCTAATAGTTTTTCTAATTTCTCACCACTTTGGAAAAATTTACAGTTTATTTTGGCAATTTTTCTAGATTCTTCTAGATCATTTTGAAGTATATAATTTTTATCTCGAAGAATCAGGTTTTCATCATTTGCAAATCAGTGATTAGATGAGTATTAATATTTGAAGCTTTATCCAGATCTATTTGCACCAGTTCCTTTTTATTTTCAACTACTCCAAGTCTTTTGACAATATTAACGCTATGAATATAAAGTTGATTGTAAGAGTTTTGTAATTCATTTTGCTCTTTATCTTCTTCTTCTTCAATTTCCTCATTGTCAGATGAAAATGAGTTAGTGGCTTGTTGTTCTTCTTCTCTTTCAGATTCTATATGAATAATTGGAGTGGTGAAGATCATAAGAATTTTCAAAGATTTCTGATCTCCATCACTTCCTGAGTCATTGTTTTCTGAATTTGACTCCTCTGTATCATCCCATGTGGCGGCCATCGCCTTACCTTTGGTTTTTCTGTTTGGGCATTCGGTAGATAGGTGACCATATTCATGACAGGCATAGCATTGTGGTTCTTTGGTCTGTTTACCAAATTTGCTTGCAGAAGGTTTGTAGTTCACCTTTCTACCTTTAGAAGAATGGCCGCGATTCTTCTAAAAGAATCTTTTGAATCTTTGTGCTAGCAAGGCCACTTCCTCATCTTCATCTTCCTTTTCACTCTCACTGTCCTCATGTTTTGATATCTTAGAAGTTTTTAGGACAGTGTTTTTGGATTTTTGAGGTTGTGTGAAGTGTACTTCAAAAGTTTGTAGGGAACCTACCAGTTCTTCTACTTTCATCTCATCAATATTCCTACACTCCTCAATTGTTGTTACCTTGGGATTGAAGCGTTTCGATAAGAATCTTAATATTTTTCTACATATTTTAGGTGCCGGAACCTTCTCTCCCAATCCACCCATGGAGTTACAAATGATGTTTAATTTTGTGAAAAACTCCATAAATGTCTCATGCTCTTCCATCCTGAGATTTTTAAACTGTGAAGTTAAGAGTTGTAGTTTAGACATCTTCACAGTACTTGTGCCTTCATGGGTTGTTTCCAGTAAATCCCATGCTTCCTTGGATATCCCACACATACTTATTTGATTGAATATATCTTGGGACACAGCACAGTAGATGGCGTTCATTGCTTTTGCTTCAGCATTTCGCTGTTCTTTGTCAAACGCCGTCCACTTCTCATTCAGTTTGGGTTTAGCGATTGTGGTTTCATTTTCAAGTACAATTTGTTCTGATGGTACCACATATCCTTTTTCAACTACATCCCAAACTTCATGATCTAAAGATCTCAGGAAGTAATGCATTCTAGCCTTCCAGTAAGCATAGTTTGATCCATCAAATACTGGAGGTCTAGTGACAGATGAGCCCTCTCCTTTGGCCATGTTTCTACTTCAGTCAAGATCACTCTCTAGGCAGTGAAGCCCTTAAAGAGAGACCCGCTCTGATACCAATTGAAATTGCGGTGAAGGCCGCTCTAGTTGAAGTAGGAATAGGTCAGTATATCCTAGAGGGGGGTGAATAGGACTTTTTAAAGATTTATACTTTATTTTTTAGTCCTATCCCACTAATCCTATCACAGAGTATAAATTACGATTACTCAAGAATTAACTCTATTAGCTTTCAAGCCTAATTGAGGATCCAATCACAAACTATTTAAAAGACAAACAATGTAAATGAGATTGTGATGGATATGACTGTGTGTGCATAGAATGTGATCATATATAAAGACATGCAAGGCAATCACATGAATGAAAGACAATATCAAACTCAAACACAGTCATTTATAGTGGTTCGACGACTTGTCTACTCCACTCCCGGCTTCCACACTCAACCCTTGAGTGACCGGATTTCACTAAGGAGGTTTCTCATGGTTCACCTCAAACCTAAGGTTTTAAATCAGGTTCACCTTCAACCTTTACAGAGGTTTCTACTCGGTTCACCTCAAACCCTGGAGTTTTACTGGCGTACTCTTAACCAGATGTTTATGTCCACACAGGACAAGGGTCCACACAATGCACCCTGAGGTTTTTACTCGGTTCACCTCTAACCCTGGAGTTTTACTGGCGTACTCCTAACCAGATGTTTATGCTCTCCACAGAGCAAGGGTCCACACAACGCACCCCGCATGTACACTCCCGTCGGAGGCCTCCTTCGAGGACTTCAAATGGTGAGAAACACTTAAAATTCAGTCCTAAAAAGGAATGATCGCAAGTGTCCTCTGGACTCTTAGTACTTACAGATAAGTTGATGAGTCCCTTTCAACACAATGATGAAGACCTTCTACTTGTTGATGAAGAGTCTTCAGCTCCCTTGATCCGCAACATGAAGATGTATATATGCTAGGCTTACGTTGGGTCAAGGTGATGATGGACTACCACTCTCTAAAGGTTTTCCTATGAGGAAGATAGAGAAGTTCCTATCATCTATGCATTCAAGGCATCCCAACTTAATGATATGTCATTAAGGTAGTAGCTGAAGGATCCTTGAATGCGGAAGTTCATTCCCCAATCCACTCTATGAGATATCAATGATGAGGGTGGATTGGAGGATGAACTTCCTGAGAGAAAGGGCTTAAGGTAAATGATAGGAAGGTTAAAACTCTCAATAGCACTCTCTACTTTCTCTACCAGCAATGAAGACAACTCTCTCTATTTATAGGGAAAAGGTTCCAACGGATATAAACGGTCATATTTATGACAGAGTTCGATATCATCGAGCAGTCGTCGATATGATTGAGCGTATACTCTCGATTGTATCGGCCTTCCTCTAGATGATACGAACTCAATTGTCATTTCGATTTTGGAAACCTTCTGCCAACTGGTCGATGAGATCGAGAGACACATCGATGACATCGGATTTCGAACTCCGATTCCATCGAGTGATGGTTCGATCTATCGATAGGTGAAAAATAAGAGAGAAGCCTTGAAGAATTTCAGGATCACGGATATGATCGGGGAAACAGTCGATGTCATCGAAATTTGTACATCGATCATATCGGCGACCTTTTCGATGGGATCGATAAATCGTATAGATTTTACATGTAAGTTTGCTGGACGAATTATGTCCTGACTCGATCCAATCGACTTGGTCTCGATATGATCGATATATGAATATCGATTTATCGACAGGCACCCCGATCAACATTACAAGCAACCTGAAATTCATGCTGGAGAGAACATGCGCCCCACAGTCGATATGATCGACTGACTCCCGATATGATCGATATTTGAGTTCAGATTGAATCGGACAGTCATCGATATATCGAAGCATATGTTAGTTTTCTTTAAAAAAACAGGAGCGCCGGAAAGCAGTCTGTCGATATGATCGATTTTCGAATATCGATGATATCGACTCGAAGGTCGATATATCGATAAATCGTCCAGAAGATTGTTTGATTCCTGGACACTTTTTGTCCTTACTCGATTGTATCGATTGATATGCCGAGGACATGGACAGAGCTGGTCGATCATATCGAAAGGGGAATCGATATAATCGACAGTGTAAGAAAAACTTAGAAGATTTTCTTTTTGATAAAAAGTTATCTTACACATAAACCCTAAGATGTTCTAGTTCTTTTTAAGGGTTTAATCACCTGGTGTTTTGGGACAAGGGATGTGAGGCTATGATTTACCTTTTGGTGAGCTTCCACACATCCAGATAAGGCAGACGCTTGACTTGATCTTCTTATTAAGTGGTGTCGTCCGACTGACTCAACATACAACGTAATTGACAAACCAGGGCACGTAATAGGTGCACTTTCAGTTACTACTTCGCTTGGTGCCAAATCTCTCCCTAAATACACAGGCAACTCAGCCTATTGTACAGAACAGTTCACTCCCACAATCTCCCTTCGCCTTCTCTCTCATTCCTCCAGCAAATCCCGTGCTCCCTCTCCCAGAAGAGTCGACACAAGAACAACAACAACCAGCAAATGTGAGCAACCCTCCTGCACATCTCTACTTAACACATCACAACAATCAGGTTACAACACGGGCTCCCCTTAACGGGAACCACAGAAAAGAACTGGCGGATGCCCATGAAGGGGGCCATTTTCGAGTCCAATTCACTTCCCCTAATGGGAGTAACGTCCCGAACTTGGCAGATACCCCAAGCGGGAGCCATTTCCGAACATCAAACGCTCCTCCGAATGGGAGCGGTGCACAATTCCAGCTGCCTCCCTCCACCGGGAGTCCACCATCTTTCCAGCAAACCTCCATTCTCGATCCATATGAAGAAGAAGCAGCACAAGCTTTATAACAAGGGGCAAGATACTCATAGCAAGGCAAGTCAGGGATTGAGGAACTACGAGAGCAATTACAAATAGTACAAAGTCAGCTTCAAAAACAGCAAGGAGTGGATCACCCATCCACCAAATTTAGGGACCTTTGTCCCTTCCCAAATGCCCGGGTACCCTTGAACTTCAAGGTACCAAAATTCAAAAGGTATGACGGTAGCGAGTGCCCCACAACACATCTAAAAGCATTTTGTGGGGAACTTAATGCGATAGTAGGGAATGATGGAGCCTTGATACGACTCTTCCAGAAATCCCTCAAGAGCGACGCTTTGGATTGGTATACCTCGCTGGACAGCCATCAAATCAGAACCTGGGAAAAACTCTCCCAGGAATTCATGACCGATTCTCCTACAATCTGAACATGGCTCCAAGGAGATCTGATTTGGCTACTCTGAGACAAAAAAAGTGACAAATCATTGTCAGCATATATAGGACGATGCTGGGCCATGGCAGCCCGAATGAAAAACCCCATCAATGAAAAGGAGCAGATATCTATGATCGTACACTCTGCAAATCCTAGCATTTCAGGATATCTAATCTCGTATCCCTACGTAAATTTCTCTCAACTCATCCGAACTGGTGAACAAGTGAAAGCCGGGATCAGAGCCGGAACCATTTCCCCATGGCCACATCAGACCCCTTCAATCAAAAGAAACAAAGTTGAGGGGAAACCTGTAGGATACGGGAATGGAAACGGCACTGCTCCCGCACAACGCACCACAGAAGTTAACAATATCGTCACTAACACTCAAGGCAATCAGTACGCTCCGTAACCGGAGCCACAACAAGACAGGAAATACCAGCCACAGTCAAACAGGAAGTACCAACCACAGTAAGCCCAACAGGGATATCAGGGACAGCTGTCTCAACAACAACAGCAACAACCTCGAGGGAATGCACTAGGTCCATACAAATAGCAATGTTAGGGGGGAAGTTCACCCCTTTAGCACAAACATACAGTCAGATTCTGACAAATTAGCAAAAACAACTTCTAACACCACTCCAACAGCGACTTCCCCCTAATCCCTTGCCGCCTGGTTACAATGAGAATCAATATTGCGCATAACATCAGGCTCCTAGCCATTTGACAGACCGCTGCTTCGCTTTGAAACATGCAGTCCAAGATTTGATCGAAAGCTAGAAAATTGCGCTCACTCCACAGGCTAACAATGCAGCTCAGGCCAACATCCTCCAAAATCCCCTACCATCACACCAAGAAGGCCCCAGTACATTTAGCACTTCTACCGTCAACTACATCGAAGAAGGGCTATCCATGTACTCCTCTCCGCATCATTCCATACAAGCAATCATGACCGATACAGCAAACCGGACATGGGGTTACCAACATACGCCATCACCGGAGCCACAACTAATCCTTGAAGCAACACCAGCAACACAACCCCTCATATTTCTGGAAGCAGCACCGGTAGTTCAACCACTCGTAACCCTCGAAGCCGCACCGAACAGGTCACGCTTGCAGCATCTTGTCCCTCAAGGGGCACACTCCGCACCCATATATCTAAAAAGATCAAATTTTGAACCTGTCATTCTCCCAATAGGTCTCCCTAATCTAGCTTTGCTGACTTTGCAAGGGGCACCCCCAGTTCAAGGTCCAAAATTCTTGATACCTCACCAATTGGCACATGGCCAGAGGACCTCTCCCGCACATCAAGAAGAGGAAGAGAACCCTAGCATTAAATCTTGCCAAAACTCGGTGGTACCTCAACAGAAATCACCAGGTCCACCAAAAACTATTTCAGCCACCACCTCTCAACCTCAGGAATCATTAATATACTTGAAAGGAAGGACGGTTCTATCCTACAACCCGAAGGCAGTCCCATGGCATTACCCAAAATGCGCTGAAGTGGGCAACAATGAGAGGTACTTCAGGAGAGATAATCAGAATCCAAAGGAAACCCGGGGAACTTTGTCAGGAACCACCTGCAAAACCAACGCTACTTATAACATAGCAGCCCGGCTCAAAACCATCCCCGCACAAATATCCATCTAGGAACTCCTATGTACATCAAGATTGCATCAAGAAATCTTTACGAAGACTTTGAATGATGCACATATTTCTCCTGACATATCACCCGAAATGGTGGTAAGTATAATTGGACCACTCCTCGCACCACTAGCCATCACTTTCTCCGATGATGAATTACCACCTGAGGGACACAAGCACAGGCGCTCATTGAACATAGTGGCCTGTCACAAGAATTTCAAAGTCCCACTTGTGCTCATTGATAATGGATCTAGCCTTAATGTTTGCTCTCTAAGGACTACCAAATGGTTAGGGATAGAACCATCCTCTTTTAGGCCCAGCACCATGAGCATCAGAGCTTTCGATAATTCTCGAAGGCAAGTTGAGGCAGAGATTGACATTGAGCTACAAGTCGGACCAGACCTAACCCTTGTCACATTTCAGGTCATTGACCTCCCTGCCTCATTTAACCTTTTATTGGGGCGGTCGTGGCTCCATGCTGTTAGAGTCATTCCCTTAACCCTCCATCAAAGGGTTAAATTCCCTTCAGGAAATCGAATCATCTCAGTATTGGCTAAGCCAGAAACTATCCTGTCAATAGCGGTTAATATCCCAGAAACTAACATCCCTATGATCGACATCCAGCACGCGGAGGGTGATGTATCATATCACAGCTTCGAGTTTGAAGTTGTAAATTCAATCAGTAATCCTCGCCCTCTCACTGTTGAACATGTCATTCCCCCCGCTGAATGGCTAATCTTGAACTACCGTACCGAGTTCCATGAGAAAGGTATAGTAGTAAAGCTAGCACGTGCTAACGTGCAGAGACAGAGGTTGGGGTATCAACCAACGCCAAAGGATCAGGCTGAGAGGCCAAAGAAGGGTCAATCCTTCAAGTATATGCCCATTAAGTTCATCAAGGCTGAGATAGTTTGTGGAGACACAGTGATCCATCTTGAGGACCAACTCTAGCAACTCAAAATCTCTGAACATTCTCACCCGGAGTCCGTCTGGCCACCCATAAGGTGGAACAAAATTCTCAAGGCATCAAAAATACACCTGACACTAGGGGCAGAACCCCCAAACCCATCACATGAGCTAAGGGGCATGAAAAATGATCCACCCACGCAAGACCCAGAACCATTTGCCCCTTGAGGGGGTTACAGGCAAGAATAGGGAAGTGCCCATTTTCGCTCACGGTTAAAAGGGCACGTCCCCGTCACCAGCTCAGCAACACAAGGGGCAGAAGCAGCCCATCCACTGGATTGATAAGGGAAAGTGGCCTGCCCTTGACTGGACAGATGTCAAGGTCCCATCACAAGAGGAACTAGAGGAACCAGAAGAACTTCAACTCTTGCGTGAAAAGATCGAATCAGATTCCAACTCTGAGGCCAGCCTAGCAGACATCATGGTCATTAAAACAGATGACCCACAGGAACACACAAGTCAGGACTGCAGGATTCAAAGGGGGAAAGAATCACTATGGACAGCTATCTCCCTAACAATCGAGTCGGTTAGCGAATCCTCCATAAATGCCGACCTCAAAAAAAAATACCAATGTAAATAGCAATAGGTACCCCGGACTAGGACATGATCAATCTTGGTTCGCAATACCGTCCTGTTCGGGACTCCCAGGCGACACAAAAAAATTAGAAAATTTTCAAAACACAAAAACATCATAATTCCCAAAAGCACAAAAAATCAAATATTTCTCAAAATCACAAAATATCAGAAAATCTTCAAAAGACCAAAACAACAGAAAAGCTTTCAAAAACCACTCTGCCAAATATCCCACGCACATCACAGGAGTTCGAGTTCGACTCGTATGATTTCGATCTTAAGTTGGACTTCGAGCTCATGGGTTTGGATGAAGCCCCGGATGAGGGAAATGATGATACAGCTCTCGAATTCGAGGATTCTCTCGAAAAATTTGAAACAAAGGCCAATGTTGTGGCAGATGATTTCAAAATTGTGAACCTAGGGTCAGCGGAACTCCCTAGAGAGGTGCATATCGGACGGTCACTCTCCCCTGAAAACAAGCAGAGGATGATGGAGTTTTTGAAACCGAGGTTGTCTAACTTTGTTTTCTCGTATGAGGACATGCCTGGGCTCGATGAGGATCTGGTGGTGCACCATCTGCCAACAAAGTCAGATATGAAGCCTGTCAAGCAGAAGCTACGAAGAATGAAGCCAGAATGGGCCCTGAAGGTCCGTGATGAAGTCATCAAGTAATACAATGTGAGATTCTTGGTAGTCTCCAACTACCCGGAATGGCTCGCAAATATCATACCAGTTCCAAAGAAAGACGGGAAAGTCAAAATGTGCATCAACTTCAGGGACCTCAACAAAGCAATTCCTAAAGACGACTTCCCCCTGCCTCATATCGACACACTGGTAGATAATACTGTTGGGCACAGGATCTTCTCCTTTATGAATGACTTTTCAGGCTACAATCAAATCAAGATGGCTATTGAAGATCGTGAGAAAACTTCTTTCATCACACCATGGGGAACCTTTTTCTATCCGATTATGCCCTTCGGGCCAAAAAATGCTGGAGCTACATATCAGCAAGCCATAACTGCCCTGTTCCACAACATGATAAATAAGGAAATGGAAGTTTATATGGATGACATGATCATCAAATCTTGCACAATCGAAGGACATTTCAAGGATCTCGAAAAGCTCTTCGATAGGCTAGAGAAATTAAAGCTCTGACTCAACCCGCAAAAGTGTGTCTTCGGTGCGACCGGAAGCAAGTTGTTAGGCTTCATTGCTAGTGAAGAAGGTATTTGGGTGGATGAGACCAAGACCAAGGCAATCATCGAAATGCCACCACCCAAAACTGAGAAAGAAATTCGAGGCTTCCTCGGGAGAATCCAGTATATCAGCCAATTCATCGCACAACTCACTCCGGTCTGCGAGCCCATATTCAAGCTCCTACGGAAGAACTCGCTAAGGGAATGGAATGACGACTGTCAAGAAGCCTTCAACAAGATCAAAAGGTACCTGATAAATGCCCCAGTGCTCATGCCACCTACTCCAGGTAGGCCATTGCTCTTATACATCTCCGTCGCAGCAGAAGCAATCGGATGCGTCCTTGGTCAACACGACGAAATAGGAAAAAAGGAGCAAGCGATCTACTATTTAAGCAGGCGATTCACGGGTTATGAGGCTAAATACTCCAGCTTAGAAAAGGCATGCCTCGCCTTAGTCTGGGCCACGCAACGATTGCGGCAATATATGATCGCTCATCCGGTCCTTCTGCTCGCTCGCATGGACCCGTTGAAGTACTTGTTCAAGAAGCCAACATTGATAGGCATGATTGAGAAATGACAATTATTGCTCTCCGAGTTCGACATCACCTATGTCACTCAGAAGGCAATCAAGGGCCAAGCACTGGCCGATCATCTAGCCGCACATTCTCTGCCAGATTATCAGCCACTGAAGACCTTCTCTAATGAGGACATCCTCCTAATCGAGGAAGAAGAAGAAAGAAAGGCAGGAGAGTGGAGACCCTTCTTCGACGGAGCTGCAAACTCGAAAGGAAGTGGAGTAGGCACCATACTCTTTTCTCCCGAGGACATCCTATTCCCATATTCAAAAGGCTAGCATTCTAATGCACTAACAACATAGCTGAGTATGAAGCATGTATCGCTGGTCTGAGAGAAGCCATCATCCTTAATGTGAAGAAGTTGCGGGTCTACGGGGACTCACAACTCATCATCAATCAGACAAATGACGACTGGAAGACCAATGATGAAAAGTTGATCCCATACCACATCTATCTAGAGAATTTAATCGAAGAGTTCGAAGAAATCTCATTCTCTTATATGCCCCAAGTCAAGAATCAGTTTGTAGACGCATTGGCTACCCTCGCCTCGATGTTAGAAATTTTAAAAGGAGTTGCTGAATGGGAACTCACTGTTGAACTTCAGGAGGAACCCACATTCTGCCTACAGATCAATGAAGCTGAGCTACCCTTGAATGATCAGTCGTGATACACAGACATCAAGGAATATCTCGAGCACCAGAGTACCCGAAAAGAGCAACACTAACAGATCGTCGCACCATACAGAGGCTGGCGACACAGTTCGTAATCACTGGCGACATCCTTTACAAGTGATACTTCAATCAGGTCCTTCTCCGCTGCGTGGATGAAACAGAAGCAACGCATGTCATGTCAAAAATCTACGAAGGACTATGCGGCCCACACATGAATAGGCACTTGATGGTAAAAAAAAATCTTGCGACTTGGCTACTATTGGCTCACGATGGAGACAGATTGCTGCAAGCATGTCAGAAAATGTTTCAAGTGTGAGAAACATGCAAATCAGATCCATGCCCTTGCTTCCGAACTCTACAACCTGACATCACCATGACCCTTCTCTGTATGGGGGCTAGACATCATCGGAAAGATCAGCCCTAAAGTTTCAAATGGGCATGAATACATCTTGGTGGCGGTAGACTACTTCACCAAATGGATAGAGGCAGCATCTTACACTACCATCGCGACATCTCATGTGGTTAAGTTTATGAAGAACAGTATCATCAGCCGTTATGAGGTCCCTCACGCCGTCATTACTGACAACGGTACTCCGTTCGTCAATAAAAGGATGGGCGATTTTCTCGACAAGTTCAAGATCCAACGCCATCGATCAAGCCCCTACCGCCCTCAAATGAACGGTGGGTCGAAGCTGCTAACAAAACTATCATCCGCATACTAGAGAAAATGGTGAAAACATACCGCGATTGGTCAGAGATGCTGCCCTACGCACTTTGGGCCTATCGGACGTCTGTACGGTCTGCTACAAGCGCAACTCCATATGAGCTCGTATACGAAATGGAAACAGTATTACCGGTCGAGATCGAAATCCCATCACTCTAGATACTGCTAGAAAGTGAAGTCGAGGAAGGTGAGTGGCTACAAGAAAGATACGATCAACTACATCTGGCAAATGAGAAGCACATGCGAGCATTAAGCCACTCCCAAAGTTATCAGAGAAGGATCGCCCGAGCTTACAATAAAAGGGTCCGCAAGCGAAGTTTTAAAGTCTGCGAAATGGTCATGAAGTGCATCCTACCACTGCACTTACCAGACCCTAGAAGAAAGTTTAAAACCTCGTGGGAAGGACTACTAATCATTCAAGAAGTACTCATAGGAGGCGCTCTTCGACTCACTAATTTGAAGGGAGAAGACCTTCCCGAGCCCATCAACCCCGACAACGTGAAAATCTATCATGGGTAACACTACCTGACTTTGTCAATGATTACAATTGTGAAGCTGCATCCATCACATCTCAAAAAAAATATTGAAAAAAAAAAGAAGAAAAAAAAATCTATATCCACCACCTCCCCTATCAGAAATACCAGTTGCCCCTCCCACAAAAAAAAAGGGAAAAAGTAAAAAAGAAACAAAAAAAGAAGAAGAAAGAAAGAAAGCGAAAAAGAAAGAAAAAAAGAAGGAAAAAACAAGGTGGTCTCAAAGGAAAACCCAAAAAAAAAAAAAAAAAATCCATCCCCAAAACCTTCTTACAGCTTACGATTATACCCAAGGACAAAGGATTGACAGGTAACCCGTTAGCCGGCTATGAAGGAAGTCTCTCCGTCTCCTCCATCGCTCCTGGCGCTCCAAAGAGAAATGAATAAAATAAAATAAAATAAAAACAAGGGGCATGCCCAAGCAAAAGGGGCGATTCGAAAACTCGAAAGGGCGACTCGAGTAAAAGCAACGGGCATATGGCGGACTTGGTGAAAACCTGAAAGGGTGCCAAGGGTAAAAACAACATAGCTGTCAAGGGACAGGCAAGATCAAAGACCCGAGATATAGTGAAAATCTGAAAGGACGCTACGGGTAAAAATGACGAGGAAAGCCGGACATAGTGAAAACCTGAAAAGGTACTACGGGTAAAATAATAAAAAAATACAAAAAAGAGAAATAAAATAAAAGGTGCAGGTACAGAAAAATCCCAAGTAGCAAGCATCACAATGAGATACAAAGGAAAGATCAGCTGCGTATCAGTTCTCTATCAGACTATGCTCAAATCTGCGGGATGCGATCCCAAAAATCCTCTCAGGGAACCAAGACCCTAAAGACACGATCTAGAATATTGCATACAACGTGGGCTGAGCCCAAGATTCTGATCTCAATCGTCCAAAGCACAAATCCAAACACAAGCAAACATTGACTTTTGGCACAAACAAAAATCGTCTTTCATTCCTTTAAAATTTTCTTACAAGTACATTTTCTTCCTTTATAAAAGCTAAAAACACCAAAAAAATAAAGGTTTTAAGCATACATGACAAAACAATTGGTCAACATCAAGAACTGCAAGTAAGCTCCTATCTCTCATACATCGACAACCTCATCCTGAGCCTCTATCTCCATGCACAGGTAGAAGGCCTCATCTCTCTCTAGGCGGTGCGTTGCAAGAATACTCTCATCATATCGCTACCCCAATGCCAGCCGGCGAGCCATGTCCTCACATGTGTGACGGAGAACAGTGATCTTAGAGATCAGGTGACCATGTGTGGCCAACAAGAAAGACGGATCAATGAAGGAACGAATCAACAACGCAAGAAGAAGAAGAAGCGGTATCGCCCACCATGTCGTGATCAGCAGCCTCATCCGCCAAATGCCAGCCAGGAACCTGTCGATAAAGTGACTGCTCGGCCACCCATCGTTGGTATGGTACTGTCGCCAGAGGAGGAGCCCAAGACTCAAGCTCCAGCATCGCCGCATCTAAAGAACTCTGCCACGAAATTCAAACTCGCCTATATAAAGCAGTCAGGTCAGAAGGAAGAGAGGCATGCCCAAACCCAAAGAGGGTGAACTCTGGAATGTCCTGCCAAAAGCCGAATTGTCGAAGGAACCTCACCGAATGATAGGAGCAATACCCTTGCAAGTCGAGCAATAGAAGAGGAGAGCGAGCAACGTTACAAATCAATGGCGAACGGCAAAGCCAAGTAGCTTCCCAACAAATCTCCCACCCCCAAAGCTGAGTGAGCATACAACGATAAAGCGGCTCCGTAGCCTCGGCACCGAGCGGAAGGCCGTCAAGCAACAAACACAGCACATCTCCACGACGGGAATCCAGCCACAGAAGCTAAGGAACCATGAACAAATGCTCCCACAACAAACCTGCAAGAGGGTACAAGTCAAGCTCAGGTCACTTATAGATGAGCATGGCAAGCAAGAGAAAAGGAAAATGGAAAATACCTGAAGAAACGTACAGCAACCTCGGAGGATACGAGTACGCCTAAGGGAGCACTCAGTTAGCCCTAAAAAGAGCTCTGCCAATACCACAGAGATAATGCTCCTAGGATGGAGGACCCGACAGAAGACATCCATCAAGGCTACCAGTGAAGACTGCCGCCAACCTGAGAAGAGCATCTCAGCCAGGACACAAAGTATCAGCACATTCAAACACTGAAGCTGGCGATCTGATCCAAGGGCACCTCGGGAAGTAGCACAATGATCATATAATAAAACCAGAGAAAGCTCATCGGCCCTACCCTCCATAGTAGGGAGAGAAATGTGAAACCCAAACCAGGAGACCAGATCTGAAGAACGAACCGGCTCAGATGAGGGAATGTACGACTCTCAGGTGAGAGGAAGGCCAGACAAGCATGAGAACTCCTCCAGTGATGGACCCAGCTCTAGGTCGTTGAAGAAAAACAGGTTCAGGGAAGGAACCCAGTCATACAGCGCCGCAATCAAGAGTCACCAATCTAGGCAAACTCTGTGAAAGTGAAAAACCTCCCAGAAGCTTAAGTAACTCAGCTCAAAGATCTCGGACTCGGTCAAGTTCTCTATCCAAAGGTGCAAACGCTCTGAGCAAGTATCGCGAGGTTGCAATCGACAGGTCCGGACAGGCATGCCCTCAACAATCTAAATTCCCAGGTCAACGAGCGAATCATAAAAAATAGGCATCCCCTCATCCTGCAATTTTATCTCATGGTGTTGAAAGAATCCGGCATCACTCATCGCACCACGTAGGGTATCCTGGAAAGCTACAACAGGCGGGCTGGAGCCACCCACGATCACCACGTCAAGAGCACAAGCCCCAGGAGCCGTAGCACCCAAAGTCTCCCAATGGCTGATAGGATTGACACCCTGAGCCCCAACTGCGACTGCCTGTCGTAACACTGCCTCGATATCCATGCTAAAAATTTGAGCCAAACCGTCTGCAAAAAAAATCATCACCTGCTAAATCCAAACCGTTCGGACCACCAAGATAGGGTCCATCATCTGTCAAAACCAGACCCATCCCATCCACCATCACTGTGCTACCATCCACACCACCCATGGGCATCGGCCCATCAATCAAGGCATTTCCCACCATCGTCACACTATCCACACCATCTAAACCATCCGTCCTTACATCCATGGATCCTGGCGGCCCATATAGCATGGATCCATCAAACTCATCAAAACCCCTCAACCCAACCTCACATCCCTCATTAATGGTGGTGGGAGTAATGCTATAAATGCATTGATCTCTCCAAAGGAATTCATTACTCCCCCACCAACCTCCATCAACTCTTCCATAAATGGATTCCCTCCACCATTATTAGATCCACCAACACTCTCACTACTTATGAGCCCATCAATACCCCCATCATGGCTGGCCATAATCAGCCCCAAAAAGGAGAAAGAGGACAAAAGAAAAAAGAGGACAAAGGAAGAAGAGGATAGAGAAAGGGGACAAAAGGAATGGACAAAGGAAATGATCGGACGGACAAGGACAAGGAGGAATAACTGAAAAAGGACAAAGGAAATGAACAGAGAAAAAGGGCACTCGCTGAAAGAAAAGATGAACTTAGGTGGTAGTCCGATTACCGCCCGTGGTACTCGAATCACCGCCCTCAGACCCTGACATTTTTACATCACTGCAACGCTGACAGGACAGAACGAGAGAAAAAAAAAAGGTCAGCTGGCGGCAGTCGGAGTACCGCCTGCGGTAGTCCGATTACCGTCTGGGCCCACTTTCGGCCAAAGTTCGAGCAAGGGCCATCTCGGAAGACAAGGATCCCGGAACAAACATCCATGCACTCAACTGAGATCTCAAAGTCAAACAAAAGTAAAGATTAAGAGGGAACAATATTGGTTAACCGGGATCTTATAAACATGAAGATTGTACATCGAAGGATACATGAAAAGCAAGATACAACAAGCTAATCATCATCAGGAAGATGAGCATCAGTATCTTGGCGATGAAAGTGAGGACCCAAGATCGCTTCTCCAGCAAAACGCACACCGCCATTAGGAGCATAGCCAGGCTGCAAGATCGGGCCGATATCGTACTGTTCACACCAGGAGCTGTACTTCCAGATGGATCAACAAAGGCGTTAGCATCATAGCCCTCTAATGCAGCAATCAGCTCCCTCTTGGGCACCGATCTCCAATCAGAAGGACCAAACGGTGGACTAAGTGGCACCATGAGAATACCAGTCAACTGCTAGAAAAGTCTCTTTCCCAGATATCATTTTGTCACACAAGGATCCTCAAGAATATGACGTCGATGAGAAGCCTGAAAAGCTTCCTGGGCCCCAGGAGTAAGTGCTGCGTTCGACCGAAGATATGGCCTGGACAAGAACTACAAAAAGAAAAATCAAAGGTTGAACAGAAAAAGCAACACATGGGCAATACAGAAAACAACAAGATCACTCACATCACTCGGAACAAGGGCATCGACATTGATCGAAAAATAAACGTGTGCGGCTGTGGTTATCCTTGTATCACAGCATCATGCAAGGAAATGAAGGCGAATGGTCGATTAAAGTAGGGGCCAAATGGGGAAAGTGGTCAAAAAAGAAGACCTGCGCGAATGACGGTCAGAGAAGAACAAACTAGATCATCTCCAGGGAGAATACTGTAAAGATAGAGATTGAAGAAAATACCTCGATGACTGGGTAAAAGCCAGTCAGGGATCGGCTGATTCAACGGCTGACCTTATCCAGCCCTTCGTACAAATGGGCAAGAGGGCCGCATTCCAGTTGTATGATGTGGGGAAGGTGATGTCTGCCACGAGCGACAACAGATGAGAACTCACCAGCTCATTCCCGTGGCAGAAAATTATCGCACCCATAGTGTACAAAATCAGGGCACGTGCCTTTACCACAGCCGCCGCTTCAGTTTCTGGGATGCGTCTAGCAAAGTTCGATGATAACCAGAGTGAAGCGGGGATCGGTAAAGTTCGTTGCGTCTGGCATCATCCCTAATAGACCCATCCAATCCTCCTCAATGGGCACCGGAAGGTCATCCTCAAAAGGACGGATCCTCCATCATATCGAAGGCCCAACTGCATGTATATATCATATGGGGTAATGCCCCACTCTCCAAAAGAAAGATGAAAAGTATGGGTCTCAGGGTGTCATCTCTCAGCCAGAGTTGACAAGAGAGACATATTTTTCTGACTCAGACGAACCCAGAATAGGTGAACGAAGGGGGTACGCTCCAAAACCTCAAAGAATAACGGCTGTGGATCCTGGAACCAATCAGGCCAGTGCATCCTGACCCCACGCCCTCTCAAGACACCAGGCAAACCACCTTCTCGGGCTATGTCAGATAAATGACAGCCCTCTCTCGGTACGTAACATGGATCGGCCGAATGACGTGAGGAGCTGGCCTCATTCTTACTATGTCGAGGCATACTGCACATACAAAGTACCTGAGTAAGTACCCCATCTCAAGGCCCATTTCAAAAAACTCACTTCATAAGGCCCATTCCAAAAAGCCCCATTTCAAGGCCCATTCCAAAAAGCCCCATTTTAAGGCCTATTTCCAAAAATCCAAAACCCATTCCAAAAAGCCCATCTCAAGGCCCATTTCCAAAAATCCAAGACCCATTCCAAAAAAGCCCATCTCAAGGCCCATTTCCAAAAGTCCAAGGCCCATTCCAAAGAGCTCTATTTCAAGGCCCATTTCAAAAAGCCCATTTCAAGGCCCATCTTCAAAAGTCCAAGGGCCACTCCAAAGAGCCCATTTCAAGGCCCGTTTCCAAAAGTCCAAGGCCCACTTCCAAAAGGCCCATCTCAAGTCCCATGTTCCAAAAGACTTCTGGCCAGGGACCGTTCTTAAGAATCATCAACCACCACAAATCCAATCCATGCATCTGGGCATGTTAGAAGCATGATGTGGGGTCTACTTCGAAAATTCCACCCGTCCATCCTTCACCAAAAATGGCCAAGTATCACAATCCATGCCACCAATACATCCAAGTGATCCCCAGATCATCCATCCAACGGTCCAGATCGTCACTAATAATTTCAAAAAAAAAAAAAATGAATAAAGGGTGGGACCCCTTTTCCTATCACACCCCACTCCAACAAAAAAAAAAAGAGAAGAAAAACAATAAAATTTTTACAGCAGTCCAACCAACTATATGGCCCAAAGCAAATCAGTCCAGCGAGATCCAACCGATTAGATCCAATCAAGGTGGCCCAACATGTCCTGATCATGGTCCTCTTCAAACCCCAAGGAAGATACAATCCATCAAAATTTCCTAAGAGGATGGCCCAATAGAGATCCAGTAAGAGTTCAATGGCCAAAGATTACCTGAAATAGAAGAGAGGAAAAAATGAAAATGGACCACAAAGATCTCTCCAAGATAACTCCAGGGACCACAAATGGTGTCCTTGGACGTCCCAAGAGCTAAATTCAAAGAGAGGAAAAGACCACACCGGACGAACCGATGCACCTGACGGACCAGCGGTCCAAACAATGGACAGGCGGTAGCCGGACTGCCGCCCGACCGTAAACCAGTTTGAGGCAGCGAGTTGTCCCCCAAGGACCAAAATGGGTGACCGGTTCCATCCTCTGATTGGTGGTTAATATCCAAAAATGTATTTTTCAAAATTACCAAAATAGCCCCCATGGTTCCAAAATTACCAAAACAGGCCCAATTTTATTACCAAAATAGCCTCCGAGTTTTTAAAAATTATCAAAATAGCCCTAAATTTTCACTACCAAAATAACCTTCAAGTTTTTAAAGCTACCAGAACAGCCCTCAAGTTTTCAAGATCTACCCAAAACAGTAAATAAAAAATAAAAAAAAAAATCTAAAAAATTTCGAAAAAAACTTGAAAAAATCCCAGAAACTTCCCAAAAATTTTGAAAAAATATCCAAAAATCCCAAAAATTCCCAGAAACTCTCCAAAATTTCCAAAAAGTTTTAAATCCCTGAGCTACCAAAGATAGAATACAATCCCTGGGAGTATGCCCTCAAAAAGGACACTTCTTCCAAACTCATCAAGCCCCATTAATTTATTAGTGGAGGCCATCTGACTTCTCTATAAATAAAAACTAAACGACGACGCCCACCCGAAAAATCGAACGGATATTTTTTAAAAAATCTAAAAAATATATTTTCAAATAAAATTCCCAAGGAATCTAGCTCCAAAGGGAATAACTTTCAAACAAAGTTTTCAAAAATGCACGTGGCACGCAATACACTGAGGAATCTTCCATATTCTCCAGTTGCGGCCAATGCACACAACTAAATAAGATTCGATCTCTTCCGGTTTCCCCGAAGGACGATTGAATCCGTATATGATACATGTACAATTGGCCCAATCTCTATATCTGGACAGTCATACAAATGTTAGGAAAATGAGTGGATCCATCTCTAGAAAGAACCATCAAAACTCGAAGTGGCAACGATCCATTATAACCAAAGTATTAGAATCAGCAAACTGCATGGCAAAAGATTACTCGCACATACCTAGTCCAGGATATTCGAAAAGTTTGACTAAGTCCAAGTCGGCGTAGTGAGTTCCCCATAAGGCCGCACCAACGCGCAGAGTAGCTAACCACTTTGACAATCAAATAGATCGAATACTCCTAGGGTGATTACGTAGCAAAGGAACGATAGACCAAACAATATGGGAATCCTCGTAAAGCAGCGACGAATGCGCAGAGGCCCTTACTTTTCATACTTTCCCTCCAATGCTATTAACAATTAGACGTGAAAGGGTTGTGATTGGTGATCCGTAAAGCCACGACAAATACGCAGAAGGCAATCACAACGTTTTTCTCAACCCTCATGACATGTGCAAGTCATCTCTTTCCAACTAGTCAAATGACAATGATACAATGGCAAGCAACAGATTTAAGTCGCTACCCTTTTTCTGACCAAAAGGGTGGGGTGTCCACTCGCTTTGACCATCAGCTGCTTGCAACCTCGGTCAAAGAGGGGCATCTGTAGACACCCCACCTAAGCTAACATCTTGAGAAGGCTAAGATAATTCAAGAACCATGATCACACTATACCTTAATCCCAGCTTAAACCTAACCCTGACCCAAAAATCTCAAAAACCTCCAAACCAAGACCTAAACCTTGATCCAAACCGTTCAATCCACACACAACCCCCGCCTATACCTTATACCGTGATTACAATCCTTTACCCAAGCCTAAACTCATCTGTCCGAGATAAAACTCTAAAAGGAGGCCACCGTGCGAACCTGCACATCAGACAAAGCCCGCACGAGCGAGCCCGGTCCAAACAGAGCCTAAGCGACAGTCTGACTCCCACGGTACTTCAAGTGTCGCCGCTCGCGGCTCGGGTGTGGACTACTGTCCCAGCGTCCAAAAGTCAACTTTCCTCTGGATTTACCCCCCTAGCCTTCACTATTTACCATTTTACCGCCCCCCATAGCAAATGAGAGAGTGTCATGTGGCATTCCTCTCTCCACAACTAATCACCACTTGCCACCTCACCCTTTGCCCCTCTCAAACCCAAAAATTACTAGAATGCCATTGGAGAAGGCTATAAATAGCCCTCTCATCTTCTCATTTCAACAATAACTCTTCACTTCCAAACTTAAGTGAAAAGGAGAGTGAAAGGGAGAAAGGGAGGAAGAGAGTGAGGGTGAGGAAGTGCTCCAAAGCCTTCAAGTCCAGATTTTTTAGCTATCTTCTTAGCCCACTCTTTGCCTTCCTAGCCATCCTAACCTCCTAGTCTAACCCAGTTGATCATGGTTCAACCCACATCCTAGCCTATTTAAGATCAAGTAAATGATCCATTTACATACAAGCATTCATCATAACATATACTCCATTCTCAATCCCCCTGCTTCTCTAGATCTCTAGTGAACGTATGCTCTGTGGCTTGTAGTATATCGGATCCTGTCACGTCAGAAATTCCTAGTGACCTAGTTCATTTTTAGTCTTTGCATAAGCATCATCACATCCACCTTCTAGACACGCCATTGGACGTATGCTCTGTGACTTGCCGAAATCTCGGATCTTGTCATATCAGAAATCCACATGTGTGCCTAGTCCTATCCCGACCACATCATCTATCCCTTGAGATTGTTTTGCCACACAAAGTAGAGACCGTACACTTGTACGGGCAGAGAGGGTGCCTAACACCTTCCCTCTCTGTAACTAAGGTCCCTTATCCGGAATCCCGGATCGCAGACTAGGAGTCAATTTAAGGTAGGGAAGTCTTCGAATTTCCCTCACCTTACGTATTTCGTGGTTCTATCCGACCGCGGAATTTCGAGAGTTTTCAGCTAGTGGTAACTCTAACATTCATAATCAGCCTATCACCCCTAATCAACCCCTACAAATCCAAAATCAACGTGGGCGCCGATTTTTCAGTGTCTACAATATATATATATATATATATATATATAAGGAAAAGGTACTATGCGCTCGAGCTCACCACTCTGTCCCATGCGGTTGAGCTGTGTGGGCCCCACCGTGATGCATTTCGAACATCTACTCCATCAGTCAGATGCACCATTCCATCGTGGAACTAGGTCTCAAAAATCAAGTCAATCCGTGACTTTTGTGGGCCACACTACATACAGTAGTGGAGAGGGGGCCGTACACCATTAAAACATTCATAATCATTTTTTGGGTCCCACTAAGATGTGGTTTGCAAATCCAGCCCATCCATTATGTGTGTCCCACTAGAATTAGGGGTCATACCAAGTTTCAGTAGCATTAAAGACTCAGGTGGGCCCCACCAAGTGCTTTTATATGTTTTAACGGTGTCTTCACATGATTTTAGATGGTATGGCCCACCTGAGTTCCGTATACGGCTGATTTTTGGGATATCCCATTATTTAAATGGGAACCATCAAATGCACGGTGTTGATGGTCGACATGCATCACAGTGGGGCCCACACAGCCCAAAAATCAGCCGTATACGGAACTCATGTGGGCCATACCTTCTAAAATCATGTGAAGACACCATTAAAACATATAAAAGCACTTGGTGGGGCCCACTTAAGTTTTGAATGCTGCTGAAACTTGGTCTAAACCCTCATACAAGTGGGAGACACATAATGGATGGGCTGGATTTGCAAACCACATCTTTTGTGGACCCCAAAAATGATTATGAATGTTTTAATGGTTGCATGGCCCATCTCCACTTTTGTATATGGTGTGGCCCACACAAGTCACGAATTGGCTTGATTTTTTAGACCTAGGTTCACGGTGGAATGGCACATCTGATTGATGGGGTAGATGTTCGAAAGGCATCACGGTGGGGCCCACACAGCTCGACCGCATGGGACGGAACCGTGAGCTCGAGCGCATTGTACCTTTTCCCTATATATATATATATATATATATATATATATATATATATATATATATATATGCTCACCTAGGAACCTATGCACATGCTCACCTTTCTACACATGTCTATAGGTGGGCATGTTGGACCCGATCTGACCCATTCTGAATAAAATTGATGGCCAAGATTGGGCCTGATTGAGTTTATCCATTCAAATCCGATCGTTTTTCGGGTCAGGTTCGTATAATGGTGTATTCAGACAGATCCGATCCGATAACCCGAACCGAAAGGATTCGGACCAATCCGACCCGACCCGACCTGGAGCGAATAGTCGATAGTATAAATAATATTTTTACCCTAAACCCTAATCCACTCAAATCATTTTTACCCCTCTTTTCTCACCTTACCCTCTCCTGAACGAACAAGTGCTACCCTTCCTACCCGATCTTCTTCCTCTTCTCTTCTTCTTTGATGCTCGATCTGAACCCACCAGACACTAGTTGTTGCCTGCCCGACGCCCATATTCCGCTCATCCGACCGTCTACTACCAAGGCCTATTCTGATCCGCAGTTTAACTGGGAACTCACTCATTGTCTGCTACCAAGGCCTATGACCTCCTGATCCTCTTGTCTCTTAGAATGAAGACCCCTCTAGTCATTACAAGGTGCATTGCAAGGACGGGTATCTTCTCATCCCTAAAAAAAATTCCTTTTTCATCTCTTTC
Organism: Magnolia kwangsiensis; assembly: GCA_037074715.1. Classification (NCBI taxonomy): domain Eukaryota; kingdom Viridiplantae; phylum Streptophyta; class Magnoliopsida; order Magnoliales; family Magnoliaceae; genus Magnolia; species Magnolia kwangsiensis. The sequence goes on from CM073584.1 coordinate 74,691,612, forward strand.
TTTAAATATTTTTTGAACGAAAACTTCGATTTTATTAAGACCTAGAAAGAAAAAAGGGTTTGAGTAAAGAATGGTGAGAGATCGTCCTCACTCCTAGAAAACTAAAGAAAAAATGAACAAATAACGACAATCCTCTCTAAGTCAAGAAGAAATGGCTAGCTAGCAGCATGAATTAAAGAGTTCTAATATCTCAGTAGAAAAGGATAACCCTCCAAACTTTGTACTTGGTATAAAGGCACCTGCTGAAAAATTATGCAATGCGGTTTGGCTAGTGGTCGGTGCTATTTGGACCCCACCAAGATTTATGTGTTTTATCCACGCTGTCCATCCATTTTGAAAGATAATTTTAGGGCTTCATCCCAAAAATGAGGTAGATCTAAATCTCAGGTGGACCACACCATGGGAAAAAGTAGTGATTGAATTTCCACCATTAAAAAATCCTAGAGCCCATTTTAATGGTTATTTGACATCTAGCATGTTGATTATGTCATAAGACTTGGATGAAGGGAAAATTATATTTCAGCTTGATCCAGCACTGTGCTGTCCATCCATTTTGAAAGATAATTTTAGGGCTTCATCCCCAAAATGAGGTAGACCTAAATGTCGGGTGGACAACACCATGGGAAAAAGTAGTGATTGAATTTCCACCATTAAAAAATCCTAGGGCCCATTTTAATGGTTATTTGACATCTAGCCTGTTGATTATGTCATAAGACTTGGATGAAGGGAAAAAATATATTTCAGCTTGATCCAAAACTTTCGTGGCCCCAAGAAGTTTTTAATGGTGAGCATTCAATCAACACTATGCAGTCCACTTGAGACCTGGATCATACTAATTTTTGAGCTTATATCATAAAATGGAAGGAATGGATGAAACACATACATCATGGTGGGGTCCACAGACTACCGACCACTGGCCATCGGTTAGTGGCAGGGTCACCCTTCAACGTGGACGTTTGCATGCCCTCACACGTGCTAGTTAGGAGGTGTGTACGATATCAGCGCCATGTATCAGGTTGGGGAGAACTTACGTATCTTTTAGCCGAAAACTTCGGACGGTTTCAGTCTCCGGATGGCCCCACATGCAAGACAACGTTGGACGGTCTAAAAGAACTAGAAATTTATAGAGTTTCCACATGTTGGCCTATTCCAATCATCTACAATGTGGGTCCCACCTGATATACACACGTGTCACATTACCACGCATGGACGCATCTCACGCGTGGCACATAGGGAGTGCACTCGCCTCACACACGTGCATTTGAAGACCAAATGAACTGCTCATATATCGCACGTGTGATGAGGGAGCGAAGTAGGCAAAGAATGTCTACTCAAGCAATTAATGTAGGGAAATCGTCATCATAGGGAGGGGTACTTATCTCAAAAGCCACCTAATCTATACATTAAATAACAGGTGTAATCTCATTACGAGATCTCTTCTGCAACTTCACCCGGTTCTCTCTCCCCAACATCCGTCCTGAGGTTTGGTTCTATACATCTTGACGTATTATAATTATACATAGCAAGTTTTGATATTTTAATTTTCATGCATATTTTCAGTATTCGAATCATGCTATATCTAATCCGATCTGATTCGGTTTTCTTGACCTAGTCGAACTCGGATTGGATCAGGCCATGTACAATTCAAAACGGTTCGAGTCAAGTGACTCGGACTCGGGCTCAAAATGGATTGAGTTCGGATCAGGCCAATGAGATTTTGGATAGGATCGAGTTGGACCCAATCCGATCCGAGTCGGTCCGATGCCCAGCTCTACACGTGTCTACGCACATACGTACCTTTGTACAAGTATCATGGGCATCTAATCCGAATGATCCATGTGATGTAGAATCACATGAAATCCCAAGGAAAAAAATTTCACCATAATCTAAAATTTTGGTAGGCTATAGCAAAGAAAAATTCAAATCAAGGGATGAAATTGTTTTATTTTTCATGGGCCACCAAAGCTCTCAATCAAAGTAAAAATTGTGCCTGAGGGTTTCATGATGTGCTACTTCATGTGATCGGTTCAGATTATGAAGTCACGTCATGTATGTATGTTTTAGAAAAGTTTGCACAAGCTCCATGTGCACACCCGAGCACGCGGCTATATGTGTGTGTGTTGGACCTCACGGGAAGTTCCCATGAGGTCGGTCAAGTTGTGTGGGCCTCACCGTGATGTGTGTTGAACATCAACACCATGCATTTGATGGTTCCCCTTAGTTTATGGGATATCCCAAAAAATCAGCCACTCATATGGGAACTCATATGGGCCTAACTATCTATAATCATGTGAAGATGCCTAAAATATATAAAAGAACTTGGTGGGGCCTACCTGAGTTTTTGAATGCGGCTGAAACTTTCTCCGACCCTTCATCTAAGTGGGACACACACAATGGATGGGCTGGATTTGTGAACCACATCTCTGTGGGCCTAATAAATGATCATGAATGTTTTAATGGGATGGTAACTCTCAACTGTTGTATGTGTTGTGGCCCACTCAAGTCATGAATTCACTTGATTTTTAAGCCCTTGGCCCAACATGGAATGGTGCATCTGACTGATGGAGTAGATGTTCAACACACATCACGGTGGGGTCCACACAGCTCGACCTCATGGAAAGTTTCCACGAGGTTGACCTCATAGTAGATCAGGGAGACTAAAGTCTCTTAACTACCATGCCAAGCGCTCTGTGCGCTTCTGTTAGTTTAATATTTATCGGTATTCCAAGTATCTAAGATATTCAGAAATATTATAAATTTATATAATATAATCATTAAATATCAAATCGATTCAAGTGGAGACTTGTCCGAGTCATGCAGTTTAATTGACCCAGTTGGAAATTGAGTTAATTCAGTTTTTTTGAGTTTTTGAACTAAGATTACCAGTTCCCAAACAGCAAAAGAAAATTGCACAATATTTGCCATCGCAAAATCAAATTGAAAAAAAAAATCAAAGAAATTGTATAAAAATAAATACAAAACTGTTACTAAGCTGGGGTAAGAAAAATGAATAGGAGCAGAAACTGTTTTGATAGAGGAAAAGTATCTAAAGAATCCAATGCATCCAACACAATTTAAAGTAAATAGAAAAAGGAGCATAAACTTGTTTTACGAAGGGATCAATGTATATTGAATTCAATGGTTTAAAATTCAGGTAGGTGGGTGTGGGGATCTAAGCTTCAATGTTCAGTCGGGTCTCAGCCATCTCAGTCTCATTGGCTGAAATACTTCCATAATTCTCATGTTGCTTGAACCAAAACGACCGTGCAGTCGTAATAATTCGATCCTTGAAATAGAAAATCGCAGCCACCAAGAACAGTACCCCCGGAAGAATAGTAAGGATAAGCAGCCTGAATTTGCTCTTCGGAAGTAGAAGGTATATTCCAAAGCTTATAGCATAAGTTCCTGATACGACTGCAAGAGACATGAAACCGTAGAAAAAAGTACAGGGAAACTTACAGAAGATGGAATTCATAAGCATAATTATACCCGAGAGCAATGAGGTATAAAGTAACCATATACCGGCTTCATAGAAATCCATGTGGTTGGGAATTTGGTTATTGTTTCCAAGAAGACCCATGAAGGCAATGATCGCACCAGCAGAGAATCCAATCACAACCCAGGAAAGGCTTAATTCTGTCATATTCACATTCACATTCTCCGTTTGTGGTGAAGATGCCCTCGCTGGTGTTTCTCTTTGGGCCACATTATCTGATTGTGTTTGTCTAGTATCAATCTCTGGTAATGATTGTGGGGTGGGCCCATGCACTGGCTGTGTCCCATTTCCAGAACCAGTTCTCTGTTCATTACACAAAAAAATAGGTTTATGTTTCAGATTCTTCTACATAAAGATGCCGAGTTAGAAATTAAGCAAACAAATATTAGATGTACTCATGTATGGTGTAACATCTACCTCTGGCGTATGATTTCCAGGGGTCCTTTCCAGACTCGTATCGTTGAAACATGCTTCAGGAAGTAGACAATCAGTTTCCTGTGTATCATTAATTTCAATTTGTTCACTAATTGTAATCATGGACTAAAAAAAGTTTTCAACACATGAGATGTCAAAAATTTAGCATAAATTTCTACTTTTAAAGAAATATACTTGGACCTTCTTAATTTCAATTCTGTTGAGTTTTCTTTCAAAAATAAATAAATAGAACAGAAAAAGGGGGGGGGGGGGGGGGGGGGGGGGGTGGTGGCGGCCTCGTGTGTTTTAGTGATTGTTGGTGATCATTGGATTGTGAATTATGGTAACTATTGGTGACATCTTTCGAAGTTGAAATTATGGTGGAGAGCAGCCATTTAAATGAAAGTCACATTTGCCTTTCTAAAAGGGGCTCAAAGTATCCCTTATTGCTTTACGAAAACCATATTTAGGTTATTCCAACACATAACAACTCCATCAATCTTAACATTTTCTCCACCAATTTTCTTTTTTGAATCTTTTTGAGAAGTTGCAGAAATTTCAGTGAGTTTACAAATAGAAAAGAAGTTAAAGATTAAATTACAAAAATAAAGAAGTCACAGATGTACACTGCAAAAGTACGTTTGGAGTGTAACTTTTTGATTTTATAGGCCAAAGCCCACATTTCTCTGGTTTAGAAGAGGAAGCTTATTATATCCTAGAGGTACATTTACTATAAACATTTTCCAAACTAATTTAACAACCAGTAGAGTGATAGTGACACTGTAGCACACCTTAAGCTTATCTTTAAGTGTTTTTCTTTGTTTCTACCTCTTGTATATGCCTCTCTTATTTCGATTTTAAGGCAATATAATGAGTTCTTCTATAGGCCATCCTGACATTACTTGAATAACAATGTTTGGCGGCTCAAATTTTCTTCCATAGCAATCGTGGGTATATCTTTTTATCACATCACTCAAGTTAGACCGTGTGCTTATTGAATATTCTCTCGCACCACCTTCCAACAATGATAGTGGAACAAGTTTAAAAGTGATAAGAACGAAAGTGTAATGATTACCTATGCAAGGGTCACATCTTTAACACATTATCCAATTCATCATATGTTATCTACCGCTTTATGATAGGCGCTGCTAATTAAGTACGTATCAGAGGATGAAGGTGATAAAAAAAATCCTTAAAAGTCGATTCTTAGAATTTTGATGAAAGACTTCTCCTCAATCAAGTTCCTGAGTTACAATCTTTATCCAATTGATTCTGGCTGAGGTCACTAATCATGGCAAATCCTTTCAAGTATCAATAGTTATAGCCAAACTACCAACTAGATGGAAAGATACTAAGAAATCTCTAAAATAAAAAATTGAGAAAATATCTTTAGAGGATTTCTTGATTTATTATTATTATTTTTAATTAAAGAGAAATCTAGGCTCTATGACAACAAGGAAGAACAACAAGAGCCTTTAGTTAAGGCTAACCTAGTTGAGAATGGTATAAATCGTGAATTAGAAAAGACACATTTCAAGAAAGAAGACAGATGCAAACTCAATAAACAAAGGTTTAAAACGAATACATCTAAGAAAGGCCCATCCTTTATATATATATATATATATATATATATATATATATATATATATATATATATATATATATATATATATATATATATATATATATATATATATAAAATTCTAAGTTATTTTAAGAAAGATAGTGAAAAGTATGAAAAGAATGTAAGAAAAGAAAGGGCAAGTCAATATAGCAAAATTGATGAATCTGGTAGTGGTCATCTCTAAGGAAAGCATGATGAATGAGGATGTTAAATGGTGGGTACACTCTAATGCGACTAAACATGATAGTGAGGAATGATCAAGAACTATATATAAGAAATGTCTCCACAGTTAAGGTTGTAAGAAAAAGAAAATTATTGCTTAACTTCCAAAAAGTCCACTCTCTAAATGATGTACTACATGTACCAGATATTAGAAGAAATCTTATCTCCACTAGCCTACTAAGTTTGGCTTCAGAATTTTTTAATCTAATGAGTTGATTTTTTTTTTTTTAAAAAAAATAAATATTGCAATATATGCAAGGAAGGATTATGTATTCAATGAAATTTAAAGTTAAACCTTATAAATGAAAATTTCTTCTTTTGTTGATACGCTTGATTTATTTTGTAGATTGTCTAGAGATGAAAAAAATAAGAAAAGAGAAGAGAGAGAGAGAGAGAGAGAGAGAGAGAGAGAGAGAGAGAGAGAGAGAGATGTGAGAAGAAAATGTAGGGTTAAGGTTTCATTTCCTTACCCTTTTATATTTTATTTTAAGTTTAAAATATAAGAAATAAAAAAAGATTAACTTTACTACATATCCAAATATTAAAATGATCAAGAAATAACTGAGTCATAGTGTCAGGCATATGTCCTAGTGACCATTCCATTCCTTAGGACACCGCGGTCCTCCCGGCCCAATTCCGGCAACCCGCGACCCATAGACAGCGTTTGCGAGCGACCTTGAGTCACGTCCTGTCAACCCGAGTCGACTTAACCTAAGACCTGTGCTATTGTGATTGCATCGTCGGCTTGGTTTCAACGCCGCGTCTCGTGTGTCAATGCAACGCTTAGATTGTGAGATCCGGTCCGCGCATTATCCCGGCCGTTGATCGCATGTTGCGAGACCTGAGGTCTCCTAGTGCAATTCCCTAGAACCCATCATGATGCCTAGGCTAGGATGACATCATCCTAGCTTTAGTCAACTCACCCTAGCCATAATTACCTACAAGCAATAATAACTTCCTTCTTCCCCATGAGTCAACCCTAGCAATGATGGCCCTACAAGCCATTATGATCTTACAAGTAATAATTATCCTCCTGCATTTCTCTCCCTCCTATTCTCTCTCTCATTTCCCTTCTCCATTAGCAACCAAAGAGCCTTGGGACATCCAAGCTTGAAGACCAAAGACCGCATTAAAATAGCCCCTTCCTCGTAAGATCCCACTCAATCCGACCTTGGATCGTCATCTCCACCATTGAAGGAGCACTTTAGGAGCATTGGAAGGCTAAGGAGGAAGAAGAAGGAAAGGTGGGTACTCTTTAAGTAGATCCTTTTGTTTTCTTGCATAGGGCAAGTGGGACCCACCAATCAATGGAGAGGATCCCATCTTGGTCCCTAGGTGTGGCCAATGGCCTCCTTGATTGCATGCATGCATTGTAATGCAAGAGGGGCCCATAGTGGCAGGGCCCCTCCCACAACCGTTTTCTCTCTTTCTCTCTCTCTCTATTTTTTTTAATGATGTGTGGCCCACCTGATGTGCACAACACATCCAGACCGTCCAGGGCCAGCAGGCCCACTGTGATGCATTTTATCCATGTTGTCTATCCAGCTGGTAGAGCCCACCTTGCTGTCCATTTTGGGACACGCATGGACAGAGGGAAAACATTAATATAAGCTTGTTTCAAATCAAGTGGACCACGCACATATGGGACCCACCAGATGCAAGCATTTCATTTAGGTCATCTGCCCATTTTGCTGGACATGAGGGCCACCTTGATGATGTGTCCATCCAGGCCGTCAGCAGGACGTCCAATACATCTGGATGAATATGAGGAAAACAAAAATATTTTCTTGATGCAAGCAGCTGGTGGGCCACACGTGTGGACCCACTTGATGTATATGTTTCATCCATGCTGCCCACCGTCCACACGTGGGATGGTGGAGCCCACATAATGTATGAGTTTTATATCCACACCGTCCACCGTCCATCCTTAGACGGTGGGAACCTACCATGATGCAAGTGTGTATTCACACCGTCTGTCCGTTTCGCTGGATGTGGGAACCCACCTTGATGTATGTATATCTCCACCGTTCATCCAATTTCCCAACTCATTTTGAGCGTTGAGCCGAAAAATGAAGCCAAACCGAGTCTCTGGCGGGCCACGTTGTAGAAAACAACAGTTTTGGGGATATAAACTATTAGGGTCCACTGTGAAGTTTCTATACACCAAAATACATTGAATATTAGGCTCATTATATCTATCAAGAGCTCGAGAACCCAGTAGACAGAGTAGATTGTTATGATCTGGGCCCTACCTAAGAAAAACTATATATATATATATATATATATATATATATATATATATATATATATATATATATATATATATATATATATATATATATAACAACTAGACGTTGCAGCAAGCAGTGTCCTGCTGCTTGGAATAGAGGCCGGGTCCGTGGGTCCCACCACAGGCCCTACCATGATGTATGTTGAACATCAACACCGTGCATTTGATGGGTCCCCTTTAAATATAGGATTATCCCAAAAATCAGCCGTACACAGAACTCAGGTGGCCCACACCATCTAAAATCATGTGAAGACATGCTAAATCATATAAAAGTACTTGTTGGGGTCCATCTGAGATTTGGATGCACTTGAAACTTGGTCTGAGCCCTTAAACTAGTGGGGCACACATAATGGATGGGCTGGATTTGTGAACCACGGCTTGGTGGGCCTAACAAATGATTATGAATGCTTTAATGGAGGGTAAACCTCTCAACTGTTGTTCATGGTGTGGCCCACACAAGCCACCGATTGACTTGATTTTAAGTCCCAGGCCCCACCATGATGTGTGTATTATATCCACTCTATTCAGCTATTTTTTTTCTAGGGCTGTGGGCCCCATTGCATTGTATGGCTCATCATGATGTGTGTATTATATACACGCTATTCATCTTTTTTATTTTTTTAGGACCGTGGGTTGTTTGATGAGGCCCATCATGATGTATGTGTTAGATACATGTTGTCCATCCATTTTCTTTGGGCCATGAGCTGCCCCATGAGGCCCATTATGATGTATGTGTTGCACACATGGCCCACTCATTGTTTCAGGGCCATGGACCCCTTGTCATGAGAGGCCCACCTCGATTTATGTGTTTTACGCCAGCTATGGGCTGCCTTATGCAAGCCCACCTGTTGGTCATGCAGGGCTCACCTGCTATGTGGCCCATTATGATGTATTTGAGGCCCATGGTATGTGGCCCAATGTGATGCATATGAGGACTTTGCATGAGGCCCGACATGATGTATGTAAAGCTCATGAGATGAGGCCCAATGTGGAGTATGTGTGGCTCTTGTGTAAGGCCCAATATGATGTATATGGGGCCCTTGTGTGAGGCACGTTTTGGTGCATATGATGCCTATGTGATGAGACCCAAATGGATATATGATTCCATGATATATGTGATGATGTTTATGATGCCCATTCATCTTCCTAGTTGGTATTAAAATGGGTCATGCCTTGGGAGCAATGATAGTTAAATGTCCACATTGTAAGAGCAATGATTGTTAAATGTCCACATTGTAACTCTCCCTAGGGCCCATTGATAGGTCCATTCTCATCTCCTCTTAGTGGGCTAACCCAAATCGTTGGGCCCCTACTGTTATTAGTATGACCCATTTCACCTTTTTGAGCTAACCCCAAACTGTTAGGCCCCCATTATGGATTGTACTTCCACCATGCTTTGCAATGCCCACCTTGTACTTATTACACCCTTAGGAAGCCCAGATTACTACGTAATGGGACGGGCAAGGAAGCCCACTACTTGATCTTATGCCCATTCTTGATATGAGTAGGCCATCTAGGCCCATCCTTCATATGAGGAGAGTACATCATCACCGTAGGCGGAAGGATTGGTGGTATCAGATTTGGTATATCTATTATTGAGGACCGATCCTCATGTTATGGATTAGATCTGTTGTCCTTTTATGGACCCCGCCATATATGTGGGTCGATTATTGATTACGACTATGTTAGTATACACACTGAGTATGTGTTCACATAGCATTCTGATTGTTTGAGGCCCTTGTGTGAGGTCAATTATGATATATGAGGCCCATTGTGATTGTAAGAGACCCATTGTGATTATATGTGGCCCATCGTGATCATATGAGGCCCATTATGTGATTGTATGAGGCCCATTGTGATTATTTGTGTATGAGGTCCATTGGAATTGTATGAGGCCCATTGTAATTGTATGAGGCCCATTGTGATTCTATGAGGTCCATTGGGATTGTATGAGGCCCATTGTGATTGTATGAGGCCCATTGTGGTTGTGTGAGACCTATTATATGCATGAGGCCCATTGTATGTGTGAGGTTCAATTGTGATGCATGAGGCCCACCATGTGGGTGTGATTATGTGCACATCACCCATTCATTTATATAGGCCATGGGCTGCCTTATACAAGCACACTATGATGTATGTGATTATAATTATGCTTAGTATACTTCATGATACATGTTCACATGCATCATTCATATACTTATTATGAGGAATGATTGAGCATAGCAAGTGTCATTGGGCTAATTGTTTATGGGACTCCTTGAGAGGTAGAGTTGCCCCACATGAGCGCGTACACGCAAGTTTAATGCATGGCTGGATAGTATGACTCATGCATCTCATATTTTATGATATGACCACCGTACGCCCTAGTGACATCAAGACTGTGGCCTCCACAGACATATTGTGGATGGCCAGATGAGACACTAAAAATGATTGGTTCGAGCATATAAGCACTTTGGATATCCATGGGTGAAAGTCTCTAAACTCCCGTAGCCAGGGGATGCTCCAACATCTAGACCGAGTGGAAGACATGAGCGTCGAGTATCGAATACCAAGAGGCTTGGCTTCCCACTGTGTCGTGGTCGATTGGGAGGGGGTGTGGCCTTACCCACCCGAGGGTAGGAGGCAAATATAGGCTGAGTTTGATCATTTCCTAAGTAAATCCGCTATCGACGAGCCGTGCTAATATTGGTAGGCGGGTAGTGAGGTCTTTTCCACTTGTTGGACTACGCGGCCAGCAGAGGCGACAACCAGCTTTAAGTGTACTAGATCCCGGTGATGATCCCAAAGATATACGATACTGATATATGGACTTACTGAACAGGAGTTGCATACTCAGCATTTGATTCATTCATTCATTTACTATCTATTCGGGCTAGCGGTGCGCAACTAAATCAATTTTTAATCCCTCCTTTTTGTCACCAGTCACTATAATATCAGTTAGTGTACTGATTTGTGTACCTTGTTTGTCAATCACATGAGTCTGTATATCATGTAGTTGGTTGAGCCCTTAGAAGCTGAAGACCAAAGATGTAAGTAAATATGAGCATTAAGGAGCAAAGAATAGGTATATGATATGTCTTGGTGACCCTAACCCTTAAACATCTAGATGATCCTAGCTCTATAGTAAATCTCTTATTCATCCCTTTTAATTAGAAAATGATAAGGTTGGAAGAGGTGTAGAGTTGTTGTAAAATCGTATGCCCAAAATAACAATCTTCAAGTGGTTCTCGGTCCCATCGACAAGCTGTCGGTAAGACTTTATGGAATCGAATAACTACTCGATCAGATCAAAGAATGAGTCCAATAACCAAACATATATTTTTTGAATTTTCTTAATGAGATCCACAGATGGTCAATCCTATCAAAGTACCTTTGATCCCATTGAAGGCCCTTTCAATCCTATCGACAAAACCCTTAAGTACCCATTTTATACCCATTGCAAATCAGTTTCTTAAAAAAGGGTATTCGGTTCATGGAAAAAATGATGAATTTTCTGTGCAATAGAAGCTTGGGTGATCCCATATTCATATCCCTCATCGTAAGACTAAACCAATGAGTTTCAAATCATCTTCATTGATAATAACACTCTTATAAAGAATCCAACATCTGCTTTGAAGATGTGCTTGAACTCCACCATTCTCTAGAGATTAAACCCAACCTTTATTGGTATATCATTTATCTAAATCCTCTAGAAGACCCATCTAGGGGAATCCCTTAGGATAACAACCTTCCATTAGTTGTATGAGATTTCACCAACCTTACATCACTATGGTCGCATCAAGGAGCATCGCATGCAAAAGTTTAATCTTGGAGATGAAGAATTAGAAATGCATCAGTATCAATGATTGAGGGAGAAAATAGAAGTATATCGAAGCACGAAAGAGCATCGATCGAGCAATCTGAGAAGGTGCTACAAAAGTGGATCAATTTGAAAAGTAAGTTGTCGAATTGTAAAAGTCTACACACTCCTTTTGTAGGATTGAATATAGATTCTGTAACCTAAACTTGTGTAGGTTCTTATGAATGACTATATCGCTACCAACATGGGTGAGTATGTATGTAAGTCCTTATATAGGCCACTAACACAGGTATGTACGTGGGTAAGTCCTTGTATAGGCCACTGACACGAGTGTATACATGATAAGTCCTTGCGTAAGCCATCGACATGGGTGAGTACACGGGTAAGTCCTTATGTAGGCCACTATAAGAGAACTATCACAATAAAATATTAGAATGAAAGAGTTTGAAAATTTTATGAAAATTTATTTTAAACTTAATGATATTTGCAATTCCATGAGGGGCTTAGGAGAGGAGTTTTAGTCCACCCAAAGCATACTGATACCAAAGTTGAAGCATACAGTCGATTAATCGGGGTAAGGGTCTTAAAGTGAGCTTGATTTAAATTCTTCGATAATGAAATACACACATTCATGGCTTGAGTGCGTCTGTTAGGAGTGGAGTACAAAAACCAAACCAACATATATGATTGTATTTGGGATTATTATTTGAACACTTATTTAATTATGCATATGCAATTAATTGATGAATTATAAGTATGATGAGATGAATGCTAGGATTTGATAGTTGTCATATCCCGCACACACATGTACATTATCATGTTTATAGATTATTTGCTTCATAAGAATATGATTTATATCCTATGTAATTGAACCTTCTATTTTCTTTGAAGCCTTACATTTAATTTTCTTAGTTTAATGAAAAATTAGTTAAAATAAGCAATTGTGGAGGGATAAATTTTAATTGGTCCTATTTAAGACATAGCCTTCATTACTTAGATCTTCCAAGCTTTTGCACGCATAGCTCGTGGACCCACCATGCGCTATTTTATTTTTATTTTTACATGTAAAGGATATGTTAATTGTTAGTAGATATTAGAAATAATAAATAACACCAAAAGATTCTTACCATCTAGTCTTGACATGAAAATTATAGGCGAAGTTAATATGATTCCAAGTATCATACTAGTGAGAAACAAGAATTGTATAATTCTATCTCAAACACATTATATTGAAAAGATGCTAAGAAACTTTAATCATTATAGTAAAAATCACGTTTTTACTAATTTAGATTCTAACATTTAGTTAGTTTGAAATGAAGTTTATAGCGTATTTTAGTTCAATTATTCTAGGGTGATTGGTAGTCTAGTGCATACCATGATATCTATTTGACCTAATATTGCATTTAAAGTAGATAAATTGAGTAAGTTTACCAATAATCTAAGTTTAGATATTATAATGCTGTTTCTAAAGAACTTAGATACTTGAAGGAAATAATTAACTATAACCTACACTTTTCTGGTGAAGATCCTTAGTGATGTAAGTTGGATTACACTCTAATGAATCCAAGTCCACCAATGGATTAATATTTTCAGTTGGAGGAGCCATTGTTTCTTAGGGATCCAAGCAACAAACTTGCAGATCTTATTATTTCATAAAATATGAATTTATAGTTTTGGTGGCCAAGGATAAAGAAACAGAATGGTTGTAAAATCTATTATTAGAGATATCATTATTCGCAAGGCCTTTGTTACTTCTATCTATCTATTGTGAAGGTGAAGCGACGTTGTTTAAGATATATAACAAGACTCACAATGAAAAATCTAGATATATTAGTGTAAGACACCATTTTTTACAGTACTTATGTAGTGATGGCATTATAACAATATAGTATGCACTATAGAATCTAATAAACTCATTTACCAAGGAACTAGTAAGGGATGTTGTTAGTAGAATATCAAGAGAAATGAGACTTACCTTAATTTCATAGACACTAAATAGGAAAAATTCTAATTTATTTTAATAAATTAAATGTACAAAGTACTCATACGAAGTAGCTAAAGTAGTATTGTACATTTTCTTATCCATTTCATTCTTGAATATATTTAATGAGACTTACCTTAATTTCATAGACACTAAATAGGAAAAATTCTAATTTATTTTAATAAATTAAATGCACAAAGTACTCATACGAAGTAGCTAAAGTAGCATTGTACATTTTCTTATCCATTTCATTCTTGAATATATTTATAGTGTTTGGTATCTATAATGATTAAAAGGAAGATGAATTTTCTCAAAGTAAGTCTTTTCAATGATGTTATTCTTTAAAGGGCAGTGATAATGATTCACCTATATGAGTATTAGAAGTGGGGCCGCTTCCCGATGTTTGAAAGTTTTAGCTTCCCATATAAACTTATGAATATAGGACTAACTAAAAGGCAACTAATTTTTTTATATATTAATTTTAGAGCACATATCAATTGAAATATATGTACATGTGACAAGTTCATTTGCGTCATATAGAATAGTTAGTTAAAGACCATAGTCACTAAGAATTTTAGTGCAAATTTGATGTGTTTATACTCAGTGAAGGTTCAAGTCCATAAAATACTTTATCCTAAGCACATATTTTCATTTTATATTCCACCTCTTTATTTAGAAAAATAGTGAGGATTGTTAGGATTTTTAAAAATAAACAATTTTTTTTTAAAAAAAAAAGGGGTTGTGGGTTTTGTTGATTGGTGGTAACCATTGGATTGTGAATTATGATAAATTTTTGTGAACGAAGCATCTTTTAAAATTGATATTTTGGTGGATAGTTGCCTTTTAAATAAAAATTTACCTGTAAGTTTTCACATAAGGAGCTTTATATATCCCTTGTTAATTTATAAAAACCTATCTTTGAGCCATTCCAACACATAACAACTCCAGCAATCTTTTCTTTCCATCTTAATCTCCACTAATTTCTCTTTTGTATTTTTGAAATGTTGCAATATTTTTAGAGGGAAAATTACAAATAAACAAGAAGTAAAAGGTTAAATTGCAAAAATAAAGAAGTTAGGGGCATGGACTGCAAAAGTGTGTTCAGGGTGCAACTTTCCGGTTGTAAGCCAAAGCTCACTTTTCTCCAGTTTAGGAGAGGATGCTTGTTATATCCTGGAGGCATATTTTTTGTAACCTTCTTGTAAACTAGTTTAAAAACTAATAGAGTGTGAATATTGCCTTAAAAATAGTGACACTATAACGTGCTTAAACCTATTTTTAAATATTTTTCTTTATTTATACTCTTCCATATGCCTCATCTATTTCAATTTCAATCAGTTTGCAAGAACTAGAAGTGCATAATGTTACCAATGACATTGAAAATAAAATAAGTATTTGTAGAAGATCCACCTTTTCCATTTCATTATTGGTGGCGTGGCATAAGGAATTGTCCAAAACATTTTCATTTCCCTCCTAGATATAGAAACTAAATGAAGTACTTCAAGTGTTTGTTTTAAGAAGCAAGATATAGAGAGCGTAAAATCCAATTAGCATGTCTACCTCTCTATTTGGCGAGCTTTGTCCTTCCATTTATTTGTTCGAAGTGAAAACCATGAAAAGTAAAATCATCCCAACCAACAAAGGGAACTCCATAGTAGTTAGGTATTCGACTGTTGAATCAAAAAAGCAACATTCACTATTGAAAGAGCTAAAGAAGAGGAAAAGAAATAGAGAAAAGGCAACAAGCAAATGTCTATATTTCAACTTTAAAACATCATTTTTTAAGCTTGTTATAAATACAATAAAAGATTAAGGGGCCATATGGATGCATTCTCAAAAGTGACTTTAGATACAAAAAAGACATTTTGAGTCAAATCCCAATTCAACATTTGTGTTTAATGCACTTTTACAAACCCCATCCAATACCTTGTGGATCGAAATTGGAGTTGTAAAGCTAACTTTCCAGAAATGGTTAACCAACAAAACGAAATATATAAGTTAATCATAAACTAATATATTATGACATAAATGATCATTTGGAACATTCTAATTACAATTAGCAAACATTTTAACTAACATGATTCATTATATTAATAATTTTCTAAAATCTTTTTGAATCCAGAATCTCCGAGACTCCAAGGGGAAAAAAAAGTGACTTTTGAGAGGGATTGGCAATGAATATGAAATCCACACCGTAGAATGCATAATCGAATGACCCTTCTGTTGTATAATCAACACTAATCATCCACTTATCAAGCCAATGCATCATTGTTAACATCTTCTGATTAAAGTAAGTTTTCAGGGATTTAAAAAAAAAAAAAAAAAAAAAAAAAAAACCTACTAACTTTATAGAGAATTTACATTTTGGTAGTTTTTTCAAAAAATGTACCTTATTAATCTAAGCAATTATCACTAGAGTACTAAATTTATATTTCGTAGCAACGGTAAGTATCGACTTTGTGAGCAAAGGGGTTGATGGCTCAAGTAGGCCCCACCTTGATGTTTATGTGAAATCTATCTCGACCACTAGGTGCTCACCCCCTATTAGGCCCATGGCCCAAAAATCAGCCCCATCTATGATTCAAGTGGACCACATGATTGAAAACAGTGTATAGGGTAACAGTCATCCTCCAAACTGTTTCCCTTGGTGTTGCCCACCTGAATCATGGATTGACCTGATTTTTGGGCCCCAAGTATAAATTTTGGTTTGGTATCTAATGGTTGGAGAGGATTTCATAATATTATCATGGTGGGCCTCGTAACAATCAAGGTTGGCCTTTCCTCTCTCAAGTGTTTTCTTTAATGTAGTTCATCTGAATCACAAGTCAGCTGAATTTTATAGACCTACATCTAATGTGGGATTATATAACTAATGGTCAAATTAGATCTCACATACACCATGATGGGCCACTAAAGAAATCAAGGGCGCGTGAAGTCTTTTATATATATATATATATATATATATATATATATATATATATATATATATATATATATATATATATATATATAGAACAATTGGGAGGAGTATGCTGCACCTTGGAATTTTGATGAGACAAGGCATGGCATGTACATGAATTCCACTTTAACTATTGCATGTGTAATCCCATGTTAGGTCCAATTCTAAAAAATCAAGTTGACCTTTGATTCAGATGAACCACTCTAATTGGAAGGGTTGATGTCCACCTTTGCTTTTACAAAGCCCTCCAGGATGTTTATATGAAATACACTCCAACTATTAAATGCCACACCAAAATTCAGTCATGAAGCCCAAAAATCACACCCATTTGTAATTCAGGTGGAGCCACCAAGGGAAACAGTTTGGAGAGTGAGCATTGCCATATACATTGTTTCGAGTTATATAGTCCACCTAAATCACAGATGGAGCTAAGTTTTGGGTCTTATGCTTAACAAGGGATGTGACGCTTATTGATCGGAGTAGATTTCACAAAAACATTAGGGTGGAGCCCGCCCAAGCCGCCAACCCCTATGCTCTCGTGGCCGACCCCCAACCATCGTTAAGAAATCCACCGGAGGGTACTCTAATGAAAACTACTTAGATAAATGAGGTTCTTACTGAAAACCTTTTGAAAAAGTTATGAGAATGTGAATTCTATATTAATTAGGTACTTTTTTTTTTTTGGTAAAATTTCCTAAAATTTTTAAGGAATGGAGAATCAAAGGTGGGTTAATGATCGGTAATGACCCATCTTTTCATGTAAAAAAATGGCATGTCCACTTCCCAGCCTGGCTTGATACAATGGATGGTAGGGTCATGAATCTCCTATCCAATCGGATGCTTAGATCCTTAGATTATAGTGATTTTTAAGAGATGGAAAATCAAAGTTGGCACATCATCATGGATGATCCGAATCAATACAAGGCCTTTTTTCGTTAATCGATATAGATCATCCACTTTCACAAATATTTATCTATTGGATAGGATCTTTTAATCAAATTATTTTTAAGATGGATGAACGATCAAAGTGGTGCTGCACATAATTGATAATTTGGATTGTAGTTCTGTTATAATCCATACATACCATCCTTTTCTAAAGGATGTGAGGATCATCCAATCATTTTAACTGATACTTTTTTTTTGGTTTTTAGGCACACACCCCACAATAGGTACTTGAACCCATGACCTTAGTATTGAAACTCTTGTGAGTATACCACTAAGCCATCAGTAAGGACCCTACAATAATTGATACTAAACATAGGGTTTTGCTAATATTTATCTAGGCCTTTCATAAGCCTTGAAGGATTCCCAATCATCAACTAGGATGGTTAACTCAACGGTACTATTGGGAGCAAGCAATAGCGCAAAAATCATGCCAATTGGATGATCCTAACCATTTGAACGAAGACAATTTGGTACAACTATTCATTGTTTATGAGCTATAAATCACATGGTCAGAATCATCCCAAGTGATACATTTCAACCATAAACAATACAAAGTGGGATCGAATAGATGCTTTAAGATGATGATTGAAAGTGTTTCTCCGCTCAATCTTGAGCATCCATTTTCCATGCCATTGATGGATGTTTAGGATCGGCCAATTCACATTATTTTTGCACCATGGTCTGCCCCTAGTTGCATCAAAGAATGGGCGATTCAAATAAGCAACGGGCTATGCCATTTGTCGTTTAAAAGCTTTGGAAGATGGTGATGTTAGCAAAACCTTAAATATAATGGAAGAAACTTTTACCTTTGTCCAAATGGTACAACATGGCTCCAGCATATTGTCTCATTTCAGCTACTTCACTACAAAAAAAAAAAATAAACAAACCAAGGAAGAAACGTTTGAACTCAACCGGAAACCCACTCTCAAAGAACTTTACTCTTCTCTTTTCCCTAGTTTTGGAGTTTGAAGAGCTCAAAATCTTCCTCTGATTCAACATCCATGGCAAGAAATGACAAAAAACCATAAAATTAAAGTCGAAAGAAAAAAGAAACAAAAGAAGCTACTATTTACACCCACCAATTTGATAACACACACTTATTCTTTTCCACTTCTAGTATTATCATAGTAAAAAGTTGTACTAATCAAAAATAGAAAGTAAGAAAGAAATTATTCAGAAAACCTTAAAAAACAAAGAACAAGAATCAGTGTGAATAGAAAAAAGAACTACCCAGATGTTGTCGGAAGGAAAGATTAGCGGCCTCTTAAGTAGAGTTCTCACAGCTGCTCGTATATGAAGAGCAAAGGGAAAGATATGAGAGATGGAAAATGCATGGAGTGGACACGGAATAAACGAGGCAGTTTACAAAGTCTAGGAAACACATAAATATGGATTATCACTTTATTGGGAAACACATTGCGCTTGGCTTATTGTATACCCATTTTGATTCTTCTAGCAATCAGCTTGCTGATGTATTCACAAAGCCTCTTTCTCACGACACCTTCCTCTCAATTCTTATCAAACTTGGCTTTCAATATCTGCCTAGTTTTAAGGGGAGTATAATAGATGATTTTTCAAATCATATTTTGCATCAGTCGTTAGATGAGAATAATTGTACACGTCATGTAATATGCGTTCAGTAAATCATGGCCTATTTGTCCTTCCTTCATGCCTTGAGTGTTGCCATCTTCTTAGTATCTCATTGTGTAACACTGCATAATGTTTCACGTGTTAAGTCCTCTATAGTTTTTTTGATTGTGTAACTCATTTGTTATTATTTCATTGTGTAACTCCTCTGTAATTATTTCAACATGTAGTTCGTATATAAAATTGCTCTATAAATAAGAGTCATGCCTTATATTCAAAATAATGAAAATAGTCAATACAAAAACTCTATATTTACAGTTTATAAGCTAGAGAATTCTCCAAGCGTTAGTGTTCTTCTAGAGATGCACCATCCTAACTTGGCTAGTAGGTGATGGATCTACTTCATTCACCAACGTAAATCCTCCACATCACCTTTGTACCCATTGGGCAGATCAATCCTGTGGGACCCAACATATTTTGTATGACATCAACTTGATCATTCACGCGCGCATTACTTTTGTTAAGGGTTCCCAAGGCTAAAAGTAGCCTTAACTGCAAATAAGGTGATCAATGCATAAGAAACGATGGGGAGCGATACTAATTGTTGGTTTGTATGTGAGGCCTACCATGGTGCCTATATTCCAACCAGCATGCTCATTTGATGAGCCTGACTGGGATGATTAGACAATAAAATGCTTAGCATTATCAAAACATAGGAAAGACAAACCGCATAGTCGTAGAGGCTTTTTTTTTTTTTTTTTTTTCTCGCATTGATTATATTTTGGTCTTTGTGTCCTTCTTTGGATTGGGTTCATCGATAAACTATACAATGAGTGTTAGAAGTGGCACTCGATAAATGGAGTGGATGTGATGCACACAACATTTGTGAGCTTCAAAAGCTTTTGACCAACTGCTGCTTACAACCATAGTTTAAAAATCCAAAAATGGTTTTAACTCGACTTAAGTTCTCATTTAGGTTGGGTCAACTTCGAGACTACTTATTTAAGAAAAGAAAAGCTTTGCTAAGGTTCCCACCTTCATGGGGATGCCTAATCATCAATTGGGATTGTTCATTCAATTGTACCATTAGGAGAAACCCATGGTCCAAGAATCACACTTGATAAGATGATCCTAACCTATGAATAATGCCAACTTGTTATAACCACCTTTTTTATTTTATTTTTTTTTAAGCCATATATCACATGGTTGGAATCATTAAATCAAGGTGCTACTTCAAAATCATAAGCAATACAAAGTGAGTTCTATGGGAAAAATGGTTCTGAATGATAATTGCAAATGTTTTTTATGTACTAAATCTTATCTATTCATTCCCCATGCTATTGATTGTATAATTAAGACCATTTGATTGGCATGATTTTTGAACCACATTAGTTGTCTCTACTTGTATTGAAGAATGGATGATTCGAATTGATGATTGAGTACTATTTCATGTGCCATTAAACAAGTTTAGAGACATTGCTAACATCTGTATAAAGGTAGGTGATGTAGGACAAGGTCAAGGAAAATCACGTGGTTATTTAGGATCAAAGGAGCTTGGGTTAGAGTTTGATCCTATGTATAAATGGCATTATAGCTTCCGACAACTATAACGTTGTGAGTGTTGGGGGACCTTGCACAAAACCTTAGGATCTAGCCTCCCGAACAAACCAGAATTATGAGATAATAATAGTAATGAAATAAATCAAAGCAACAATCACACACCACACAAGAGATTTTTACGTGAAAAACCTTCAAAGAGGTAAAAACCACTGGACCTCGTCCAGATCAACAATCTACTATGAAGTAGAACGTTACAACCTTCTTTACTCACGCAGGAGCGGATAAACAGTAAGAGAATAAAAGAAAAACTGAGAGGTCTAACCGATTACGTGGACGTAAGAGCGCTGAGATATAGATTATACCATAGATCACCTCCACAAGCATAACCTCCATTCTACAAGCTTCCTCTCTCTCTCTCTCTCTCTCTCTCTCTCTCTCTCTCTCACACACACACACACACACACACACACACACACACACACCTTTTGATAACCCTCTTGTATTTTTCTATCACTCTTCATACCCTAGAAAAATCCTAGAGACCCATTTTTATAGTTTTAGAAAACTCCCTTCCGCATCCCAGTTACGAAAGGACTTGCAACACGAAATCCATGCAAAATCGCTGAACGAAACTGCGTAAGCACGACCGGTCGAGTGCCACCCATGACCGATCGACCGACACCTACGACCGGTCGACTGCCACCTACGACCGGTCGAGCACCCCTGAAAAATTAGTCCGCACTTGCTAGACTTTGAGTCGTGCAACTCACGACTAGTCGAGCAACGACACACGACCAGTCGAGAGCCCTTCTCGACTGGTCGAAGACGAGTCAAAAACCCATCAAATCTCCTCCTTTTTGACCCAGGAGGGATCCTCCTTATTCAAGCCAGCCAGGTTTTTACAAACCTCAAATTTACCCTTAAGCAAAGCCTTAGTCATCATGTCTGACCCATTATCGTCCGTGTGGACCTTCTTAAGCTGTAACACCTTCTGTTCTAAAGTATCCCTGATCCAGTGATACCGAATCTCTATGTGCTTCGACTTGGAATGCTGACTTGGATTCTTGCTCAAGTGTATAGCACTCTGACTATTGCAATCGACCACGTGCTACTCCTGCTTTAGGCTAAGTTCCTGTAGGAACCTCTTCATCCAAAGTATTTCTTTACATGCCTCTGTGACTTCAATGTACTCAGCTTCTGTCATCGACAATGCTACGACCCTCTGTAGATTGCTCTGACAAGAAACCGCTCCCCCTCCAAACGTAAACATGAACCCTGATGTAGACTTCCTGGAGTCTATGTCGCCTGCCATATCTGCATCTGTGTAGCCCTTTATCACAGGTTTTTCGTCACCATATCATAGGCTCAACCTGGATGAGCCTCTTAGATACCGTAGTATCCAATTCACCGCTGCCCAATGCTCTTTGCCAAGATTGGCAAGATACTGTTTGACAACACCAACCGCATATGCTATGTCTGGGCGTGTACACATTATAGCATACATCAAACTTCCTACAGCTGACGCGTAGGGTATCTTCTACATTTCTTCCACCTCTGCCTTCGTCTTGGGACACTGTCTGTCGTTCAATCTAAAGTGACCATCCGGTGGAGTACTGATAGGCTTCACTGCATTCATATTGAACCGCTTTAGGACTTTCTTAATATACCGCTCTTGTGACAGCCAAAGCTTCCTGCTGCTTCTGTCATGAATTATCTCCATTCCTAGGATCTGTTTAGTCGGGCCCCAGTCTTTCTTCGCAAAAGACTTGTCCAACTCCTGTTTCAGCCTGTTGATCTTCTTGATGTCTTTTCCCATGATGAGCATGTCATCAGCATATTAGAACAAAATTATGAAATCACCATCTGAGAACTTGTGCGTGAACACACAGTGGTCCGACTCCATTCTATCATACCCATGCTGTAACATGAACGAATCGAACTTCTTGTACCATTGTCATGGAGCTTATTTCAGCCCATATAAGCTCTTCCTCAGCCTACACACCATATGCTCCTTGCCATTGACTTCGAACCCCTCTGGTTGGTGCATGTAGATCTCTTCTTCTAGGTCACCATGGAGGAAAGCAGTTTTAACGTCCAACTATTCTATCTCCAGATCCATACTAGCTGTCAACCCAAGCAACACCTGTATGAATGTCATCTTCACCACTGGTGAGAATATCTCCTCGAAGTCTATGTCTTTCCTTTGACCGAACCTTTTTACCACAAGTCTGGCCTTGAACCTCGTCTGTGAATTCTTCTGCTCAACCTTCTTTCTGAACACCCACTTATTGCTCAAAACTTTCTTGCCCTTAGGCAATTTTACCATGTCATAGGTGTGGTTCTTATGCAAGGATTCCATTTCCTCTTGCATAGCTTTCAACCACTCATTTTTATGTTCGTCAGCTAGGGCCTCAGAATAGTCTTTTGGCTCTCCCCCATCAAGCAACATAATGTACTCATGCGGCGAGTACCTCTTGGATGGCTGTCTGTCCCTAAATGTCCTCCTCACATGTGGCTCACCAGGTGGATCAAGTGAGGGTTGCTCCCCTGGTCCATCTTCTGAAGGAACTTCCTCATCCTCTACACCTTTCTGTACTCCTCCCTCATCAGGCACCACGGGAGGGATAACCGGATCCATATCCTCTAACTCACCTGAACTAGGCTGGTTCTTCTCTGGCTTACAAATGTCTTCTATACACTAATCTTCAAACCACATCTCTGCTCCTGACGAGCTTCTTCTCGGTCAGATTCCACAATCTGTAACCGAAATTTTCATCACCATACCTTAAGAACACATACTGCCTGATCTTCATATCGAGCTTGGACCTCTCGTCCTTCGGTACGTGAACGGATGCCCTGCATCCAAACACCCTGAGATGACTGTACGATGGATCATGTCCAGTCCACACCTTCTTAGGTACTTCTCCATTCAATAGGGCTGATGGAGACCTGTTTATCAGATATACCGCCGTGTGCATTGCTTCTCCCCATAACGTCTTGGGCAACTTCACATGGGATAACATGCATCTGATTCTCTTAACAATGGTGCGATTCATTTGCTCAACTACACCATTATGCTGGGGGGTCTTGAGAACCGTCTGTTCATGCCATATACCTAGGGACTTGCAGTACTCATGAAAGTCGCCAATGTAATCACCACCATTGTCAGTGCGAATGCACTTCAATGATCTACCTGTCTCTCTCTCTCGACCATAACATGAAACAACTTAAATACTCCAAAGACCTCGTCCTTAGATTTCAAAGCATAAGCCCAAACCCTCCTAGATGCATCATCTATAAAAGTAACAAAATACAATGCCCCACCTAAGATTTTTATCCTCATAGACCACAAACATCAGAATAGACCAAATCTAATACATGCACTTTATTAACATGAGAAGCAGTTTTAACAAATAAAACTCTATGTTGTTTCCCTGATAAACAATCAAGACAGGTTTTGAGAGGTGTACCTATCACGTCTGGAAGGAGATGCTTCCTCGCTAGTAGCTGAAGCTCTTTTTCACTCATGTGGCCTAAACGCCTGTGCCACATGTCTATAGCTGAATCTTCCGCTGCGTTCAACCCACCCTTGCATACACTGACACTTTCCTTGTAAAGGGTCCAACACTTCTTTCCTCTGGCTGCGATCAACGAACCCTTAATGAGCTTCCAGTGCCCACTAGCAAATCGGTTTTCATAGCCATCATCATCCAACCTTCCCGTCGACATCAAGTCAAGGCGAAGGTCTGGGATATGCCTCACATTCCTGAGAACTAATGTGCAGCCCACATCAGTCTTCACACAAATATCACTGACCCCTACGATCTTCGATACACCAGAATTTCCCATCTTCACGGTCCCAAAGTCACCTGACTTGTAGCTTGTGAAGAAATTCCTGCGTGGAGTCGTATAAAAAGAAGCTCCCGAGTCTATTACCCGGTTGGTGTCCTGACTCGTCCCCGTGAGACATATATCATGATCTGCAGAAAGAATAACTACAACGTCGCCATCTGAAGCGACCGCAGTGGAATCAGATTCATCTTCCTACTCCTTTCTTTTTCCTTTCTTGTCATTCGTAGCCCTACGACATTCATGCTTATAGTGGCCCTTCTTGCCACAATTTCAGCATTCAACATCTTTTCTGTTACTCGACTTGCCTCTTGATTTATCTCGGGCCTTCCCACCATTCCTGTTCTTTCCTCTCTCTCATTCCTGTGTCACAAGTGCCTCTTGCTGAGTAGACCCCTGAGACTTCCTCCTTATCTCTTCATTGAAGAGACAGCTAGTAACCTGTTACATGGATATCTTTCCGTCTGGCACGAAGTTACTTAGAGAAACCACCAATGTCTCCCAACTGTCATACAATGAACTAAGCAATAGTAAAGCCTGCAATTCATCATCCAGGACCATCTTCATAGAAGAGAGTTGGTTCACTATATTGCTGACCTCATTCATGTGCTCGACCACAGAATCACCATCCTTGAACTTGAGATTCACAAGTCGCCTTATTAGAAAAATTTTATTACAGGCTGTCTTCCTCTCATACAACCCTTGTAGTTTCAGCCATAGGCTAGCGGCTGAGGTTTTTGTAGACACATGGTGGAATAGAGAATCATTCAGCCATTGTCTAATAAACCCCACCGCCTTCCGGTCCAACTTCTTCCAATCATCATCAGTCATTTCTTTAGATTTTGCTAATATGCCTAAAATTGAAGAATATAGATCCTTGCAATAAAGAAAGTCCTCCATCTTAGCCTTCCATATGGTCCACTTAGAACCATTGAGGCTGATTATCCTTAATGAGCCACCTTCCATAATTTCAAACTGATCCTACCCGTTCAATGAACTTAGCGCTCTGATACCACTTTGTTGGGGGCCTTGCACAAAACCTTGGGATCTATCTGATGAGGGTCAAATATTGCCTATCAGACCCTGATTATTGTCAGATTTTACGTACATGATAATGCCTAATGCCATATTTTAAATATGTTTTTGTTACAGGATGTAATAGAGAGCGTTAATTGAAAAAGGATATTAAAAGTATGGATTTGATGCTCTGAAGTAACCAAAGCAAAGGACGCACTCCAAAGGGCCAATATTGAAGAATTTACATGCCAGGGATCCGAGCAAATCAAGCCGTTCACATTAAACGGGCCCGAAAACCAGCTAGAATGCAAGATCACAGGCTTCCCACCATCCGATCGACTCGAAACTTCATATATGGGATGAGGGCAATAGATTAACCGTACACGTAAAATTTCAGCCATTGAAGATCTCAGAAAGTTGGCCAACGGACAGATCAGCCCCTTAATTCCTTAAGTGGGGCCTACATGCTATCTGGATATACTTCAAAATTTGTCTCTACGGTTTAAATATTATGAGAAAAAGGATGGACGATGGAGATTTCTCAAAAACATCGCAGTGGACCCCACACGGACAGAGTGCGTGTACACCATGTGCATGCATGCGCCGTGCACAAGGTCCCATGACTACCTTCCAAAACCAGCGCCCGCGTCTCCAGCACGAAAATGGCAGTTGCGGTTTTCAGCCGCGCGCAAGCCCGTTCACTGGCCAATTTTGCGATCGACTGTGGGCCCCACCTATGGACCATATGACTCATCCGAGCCGACCATCTTATAGGGGGGCTTGAATACTGCAAAACCATGTAGAATCTTTACACCCATGCAAGCACACGTGTGAGATATAAGGACTACAAGAGGACTGCCCTGCAATGTTCAAATCTAATCTTTTAGTAATTTCTTCTCTGAGACACGTCAATGGACGTTCAAAACTACCCATTTTTGACTAAAATTTCGTTCTGAATGCAATGGATAGAGCGAATTTTTTCAAAAATACTTCTGTGGGGCCCACCGATCACAACAGCGAAAGAGTGCGAAAGGTTTTGCACATCCGTGAAAATTGACTTTTCCAGGCAGTTTTGGCCCACCATCTTTGATCATATGGCAGATCTGAACCGTCTATCATGTAGAGGACCCAAAAATGTCATAAGAGATGGTGTTTCTTTAAAAATTAAGAGAGGAAAGTGGCGATTTTTGAGGCACCGAACTTGGCTGCGAAAAAACTTTAGTTGGGCATGCATAGCTTTCCAAATCCGATTCAAATCCGATTTTCACCACTCCGGCAACTATATAAGGAGGTTTTAGACGTGGGGAGCATTCATGCAGACCTTGAGAGGATCCAGAAAGAGAAAAAAGAAGAGAAAGAAGCAGAGAGAGAGGAAGAAGGGAGAATGTTTTCTGTTTCTACAAATATTTATTTTTTTCCTTCTTTCTTAATCAATTTTATGGATTGCTAAACTCTTAGCTAGAGCTGAGACGAAGCCCCTAATTTGAATAACTTTTGTTTATGTTGAATTCTTCTAATTCAATTGATTTATTTCTTTTTCTAGTGTGCTTAACTGTAATTTCCATGCTTCTCCACTCTATGAGCTCGACCACAGTCTAGATATGAATGTTGTTTGGAATATTATACTAGGTGCTTGTGTCTGACCATGAACAGGTTTCCTATAGAGGAAGAAACAGGATTTACAACTCTCCATGTCTGACCATGGATGGAAAGATGTGATCCATATGCTTTAAAGGATTATACATTCTGTGTGCCCGACCAAGGACATAGGATGTGCTTTGTCTATTAAATTTATATCAATCTGAATTAGGGTGAATCAACAGGTAAAACTAGGGTTAGGATAATTAGGGGTGGATTCGAAAGTCCTAGTCTTCTCCTTGATTGAATTTTCCTCATTACTCTTGGCTACTTTTCCATAGATTTATGCTAGTTTACTTAATAGTTTGTTAAACCATTCGTTGGATTAGTTAAGAAGAGTTGTAAATTTCAAATTGTGACAACCAGTCCTCGTGGGAACGATCTCGTAATACGTGCCAAATCTACATCTGATTCGTATACTTGCGAGTTAAAAATCATTTAAATTAGATTGGTTTAAATTAAAACATCAAGTTTTTGGCGCCGTTGCCGAGGACTGTTTCGGTCCAAATTGGATTTAAGATTCCTTCTTATCATAATTCATAACCGTAAGAATTTTATAGCATTATTTTAGAAAATTTAATTTATTTATTTATTTATTTATTTTTACAGGAATTGAAGAAAGAAACTGGTAAATAAGATTGTCTTCAAAAGGAGAAGCTCCTAAATCTTTAGACATCAATCATCTTCTTTTCCGGGTTCTTTCTTCTAATTCTTGTTTACATAGCTTTCTCTTGTTTTTAGGAATTCATAATTTTTAGTTCTAGTCTTATTTCTCTTAGATTGCATCTTAGTTTAGTTTAGTTTTCTTTCCTACATTTTAGTTATTCAGTTTATGCTAGGGCGTAGATCTCTGAACATATAACTAGCACTCTTTGATCCTGAAATAGAAAGAACCTTTCGTAAAAGATCTAAAAACATCCTATTCGAAATGACGGACGAGAATGGAACTAAAGCTCTTAAAGATTATTCAGCTCCTATCCAATTCAATGCACCTTCATGCATAGTATTGCCAGCCACCACGACAGCACACTTTGAACTTAAACCAGGGGTCATACAGTTGTTACCATCTTTCTATGGTTTAGACAAAGAGGATCCATATCATCATATAAAAGAATTTCTAAACATTTGCTCGACCTTTAGGTTTCAAAACTTCTCAGATGATTCGATCCGTTTGCGCCTTTTTCCTTTTTCTTTAAAGGATAAGGCAAAAGCGTGGTTGAATTCTCTAGGAGTTGGGACGATCACTACATGGGATCAACTGTCTAAGAAGTTTTTAAAAAAATTCTTCCATGTTCACAAAACGAATGCTCTCCGTAGAGAAATCACTAATTTTACACAAAAAGAGGGAGAACACTTTCATGAATGTTGGAAAAGATGGAAGGACTTACTCCTTAAATGTCCACACCATGGCTTTGAGAAGTGGCAACAAGTTCAATACTTTTATGATGGTTTGACACCCCAAAACCGTCGCATGGTTGATGCCACCAGTGGAGGGTCATTCATGACCAAACGTGATGTTGAAGCGTGGAATTTATTTGAAACCTTGTGTGAAAATTTTCAGCAATGGGACTACTCAAATAGAGGTGAAAGAAGTCCCCAACTACTAAAGAAAGGTGGCATATATGAGATAGGAGTCATGCCGGATGTTTATGCCATACTTGATAGCCTGACATAGAAAGTTGATGCTCTGATGTTGAATAATGGACCTCCACAAACAACTCAAATCGAGTCATGTGCCATATGTTCTAATCTTCACCATCCCACGCAGTCGTGTCCATCTGGTGCAGCATTTTCAAAATTTCTCTCTGAACAAGTACATGCTATGAACACCTTTCGGAGCCCTGGAAATGATCCTTAGTCAAACACCTACAACCCAGGGTGGGCTAGACATCTAAATTTTTCTTGGGCAAAAGGACCACAACAAGGAGGACCATCTGAAAATCCTCCTATGCAACCTTACCCACAAGTTGGTAGTCAACAACCTTAACAGTTTCCGCAATATCAATAAGCTCTTGCATAATCTAGGAAACCATCTCTTGAGGATACACTCAATCTTTTTATGCAGAGTTCTCTTCAATTTTAAAAAGACACCCAATAAACTTTACTAGCTAACCAGCAAAGCGTACATGCGAATGCGCAATCTATTACCAAGCTGGAAGTTCAATTGGGTCAACTTGCTACTACATTGAGTGAGAGAGAAGGGTAAGTTCCCTAGTCAACCGGTGGCAAATCCAAAGGGACAATATGAGATTGGCTCTAATTCAAACCAAGAACAATATCATGAGCAAGCCAAATCAATCATTACCCTTAGGTCCGGTAAACAAATTGAGAACAGAGTAGAGATGCCTAAGGGAGAATCAAATTTCACATCAGAAGATCAAAATGAAGCGGAGAGACATACTAGTGCATCCAAAGTCCAAAAGCACTCTGACCCTCCAGAAACCACTCCTGTGCCATCCTATGTGCCTAAAGCACCTTTTCCTCAACGTCTGGCACCAGTTAAGAAAGGAAACAACTTTAACGAGATATTGGAGATGTTTAAGCAAGTACAAATTGACATTCCATTGCTTGATGCTATCAAGCAAGTCCCTGCTTACGCTAAGTTTCTTAAAGATTTATGCACTCAGAAGCGTAAGATGCATGTTCATAAGAAGGTCTTCCTTGTGGAGCAACTTAGCTCCATGATTCAAAACAACACCCGTCCTAAATTTAGGGATCCAAGAGCCCCTACCATTTCTTGCATCATAGGAGATCATAAAATTGAGAAGGCATTGCTTGATTTAGGGGCGAGCGTTAATTTGTTACCATATTCTGTATATGAGCACTTAGGACTTGGTGAGCTGAAATCAACTAAAATAACACTACAACTATTTGATAGATCTGTCAATGTGCCCCGTGGTGTTATTGAGGATGTGTTAATCCAAGTTGATAAGTTTTATTTTCCAGTGGATTTCATCGTCCTAGCTACTCAGCCTGTCCAGAATCCTACTAGTCAAATCCCGGTTATCTTAGGACGTCCATTCTTAGCCACATCCAATGCTATCATAGATTGCAGGAATGGAGTTATGAAGTTGTCTTTCAATAATATGAAGCTTAAAGTCAATATTTTCAATGCTGGACAACAACCGTTAGACTCGGATGATATATTTGAAGTGAACATGATTGAGAGTCTAGTGCTTGACTCTTTCCTTGAATCTTCTGAAGATACTCTTGAGACTTGCTTAGCGCATTTTGTAGATTCAAATGATCCCCTATTATAAGAAATAGTGAATGCCTTACAAAATACTACCTCAGCAGTTGTCATGAATCAAGAAAACCTGTATTCTGAAGTACTTCTTTCCCCGGATCCTAAATTCTTACCATTAAATGAAGATGAGTTAAAAATTAAACTGCAGAGTGAAACATCGACGCTTGTTGAGACTACACCACCTACTACAATTTTTTCTGAATTTCATTTACTTGTAGTCTCTAATTCATCATGGTGTACTCATTTCAAAAAAATTTCTGCCACAGGTGAATCATATATACTTTGGACACTTCAAACGATAAAAAGAAAACTTTATTCTAAGATTCCTCAATTTCTCTGGATATTCACTCTCCAGGACATCCAAGTCTACTACAAAATGGGCTTTTGGATGATCTTGTTGAAAAACCTTCTGAGAAATTTACCAAGATATTGGCCGATGGTCCATGATTGCTTTCATTGCTTGTCTGGCTGAAGACATTAAACTTAGCGCTCCTGGGAGGCAACCCAACTTTTCTTTTTCTTTTTATTTTGTTTTTCTTTCTTTTTCTTTCTTAGTTAGTTAGTTCAATGTTTGTGGGTATCATTACTGCAAACCCTCACGAGACTACAACTCGTCCACTAGGGGCAAACTAGGGGTTTAACGGCTTGTTGCATACGCTTAATGCAATCGAGAACACCTGCGAAAGTGGTATAAGTAGGATTTTATTTTATTTTAGTTTTATTTTTGCTCTCTTGTTGCTTTTGTTGATTTCTCTCTTGTGCTGACTCGCTTTTACATTGATATATTTGGAAAATCTCTCTTGATCCCTTCATTCAGGTACTATCTTTCCATCACTTTTCATTTATTTTCATTGTCCTATGTGTATTGTATGCTTATTTCTTTCACATTGAGGACAATGTAGATTTTAGGTTGGGGGTGGGAGATTAGGTTACCTAATTAGTATTTTCTTGGTCTTAAGCAAAAATTGTAAAATTTTTTAAAAATTTTCTGAAATTTCTTGTGAATTTAAAGTGATTTTAAAGGATAGTTGGGATTTTAAAATTAAAAGATACGTGATGTTGGTAATTTATGACTCTTGGATTCAGTTGTCTATTAGATTTCACATTTAAGTCTGAATTGTTAACCCGTGATTAGAAGCTTTAAACATTGATTGAGTCATGATTTCATACATTACATCTCGCTTACACATTAAGGTTCCGGTTCAATAATTGAATGATTAACTTGGTAATCACTAAGCATGAAAGGAACCAGCTTGAAAATAAAATTTTTAGCATCAATTTATAAGAAGAATTGAAAGGGTAAGTCGAATAATCTTCACCATAGGTTTGCTCCCTATAAGTGTAGATTCAATCCCCCATGATTGACATTTAAAAGAAGTTAGGTGACAAGTTTTCACCATAGGTTTGCTCCCTATGAGTGATGATTTGATTCCCCTACTTGGCGTTACTGTTCAAGAAAATCAAAGGCTGGTAGAATGAAAAGTTAATCTGTAATACTAGTGTTGATTTCAAGTTTGATTGTCATGAATTCCAATGATATTATGAAATTGACAATCAAATCTCTTAATGATTGTGAGCCGAGATTACACTATACACTCATGGAACTCAATGTTTAGAATGTTCTAATTAATGGATTAATACTTTGAACTTGATTATGAAGTTTACAGTTAGCTTGGTTCCATGAGAAAAATTCAACTTACCATTCATGAATCTTAAAATTTTCACATTTCGACTATTTGTTCACAAGTCACTCAGGTTTACAGGAATTTTCTTTTATTTCTGAAATTATTTTTCGCATGTTTTTCTCAGGTCTAGCAAAATGTTGGTTGGGGGTTATGATGAGGGTTAAATATTGCATATCAGACCCTGATTATTATCAGATTTTATGTACATGATAATACCTAATGCCATATTTTAAATATGTTTTTGTTGCAGGATGTAATAGAGAGCGTTAATTAAAAAAGGATATTAAAAGTGTGGATTTGATGCTCTGAAGTAACCAAAGCAAAGGACGCACTCCAAAGGGCCAATATTGAAGAATTTACATGCCAGGGATCCGAGAAAATCAAGCCGTTCACATTAAACGGGCCCGAAAACCAGCCAGAATGCAAGATCACAGGGTTCCCACCATCCGATTAACTCAAAACTTCATATATGGGATGAGGACAATAAATTTACCGTACACGTAAAATTTCAGCCATTGAAGATCTCAGAAAGTTGGCCAACGGACAGATCAGCCCCTTAATTCTTTAAGTGGGGCCCACATGCTATCTGGATATACTTCAAAATTTGTCTCTATGATTTAAATATTATGAGAAAAAGGATGGACGGTGGAGATTTCTCAAAAACATCGTACTGGACCCCACATGAACAGAGTGCGTGTACACCATGTGCATGCATGCATCGTGCACAAGGTCCCATGACCACCTTCCAAAACTAGCGCCCGCGTCTCCAGCACGAAAACGGAAGTTGCCGTTTTCAACCGCGTGCAAGCCCGTTCGCTGGCCGATTTTGCGATCGACTGTGGGGCCCACCTATGGACCGTATGACTCATCCGAGCCGACCATCTTGTAGGGGGGCTCGAATACTACAAAATCATGTTGACTCTTTACACCCATGCAAGCACACGTGTGAGATACAAGGACCACAAGAGGACTGCCCTGCAATGTTCAAATCTAATCTTTTAGTGATTTCTTCTCTGAGACACGTCAATGGACGTTCAAAACCACCCATTTTTGACTGAAATTTCATTCTGAATGCAATGGACGGAGTGAATTTTCCTAAAAATATTTCTGTGGGGCCCACCGATCACAACAGCGAAAGAGTGTGAAAGGTTTTGCACATCCACGAAAATTGACTTTTCCAAGCAGTTTTGGCCCACCATCTTTGATCATATGGAAGATCTGAACCGTCTATCATGTAGAGGACCCAAAAATGTCTTAAGAGATGGTGTCTCTTTGGAAATTAAGAGAGGAAAGTGGCGATTTTTGAGGCACCGAACTTGGCTGCGAAAAAGCTTTAGTTGGGCATGCATAGCTTTCCAAATCCGATTCAAATCCGATTTTCACCACTCTAGCAACTATATAAGGAGGTTTTAGACGTGGAGAGCATTCATGCAGACCTTGAGAGGATCCAGAAAGAGAAAAAAGAAGAGAAAGAAGAAGAGAGAGAGGAAGAAGGGAGAATGTTTTCTGTTTCTACAAATATTTATTTTTTTCCTTCTTTCTTAATCAATTTTATGGATTGCTAAACTCTTAGCTAGAGCTGAGACGAAGCCCCTAATTTGAATAACTTTTGTTTATGTTGAATTCTTCTAATTCAATTGATTTGTTTCTTTTTCTAGTGTGCTTAACTGTAATTTCCATGCTTCTCCACTCTATGAGCTCGACCACAGTCTAGATATGAATGTTGTTTGGAATATTATACTAGGTGCTTGTGTCTGACCATGAACAGGTTTCCTATAGAGGAAGAAACAGGATTTACAACTCTCCATGTCTGACCATGAATGGAAAGATGTGATCCATATGCTTTAAAGGATTATACATTCTGTGTGCCCGACCAAGGACATAGGATGTGCTTTGTCTATTAAATTTATATCAATCTGAATTAGGGTGAATCAACAGGTAAAACTAGGGTTAGGATAATTAGGGGTGGATTCGAAAGTCCTAGTCTTCTCCTTGATTGAATTTTTCTCATTACTCTCGGCTACTTTTCCATAGATTTATGCTAGTTTACTTAATAGTTTGTTAAACCATTCGTTGGATTAGTTAAGAAGAGTCGTAAATTTCAAATTGTGACAACCAGTCCTCGTGGGAACGATCTCGTAATACGTGCCAAATCTATATCTGATTCGTATACTTGCGAGTTAAAAATCATTTAATCAGATTGGTTTAAATTAAAACATCAATAGCCTACCGAACAAACCAGAATTATGGGATAATAATAGCAATAAAATAAATCAAAGCAACAATCACACACCATACAAGAGATTTTTACGTGGAAAACCTTCAAAGAGGTAAAAACCACCGGACCTCGTCCAGATCAACAATCCACTATGAAGTAGAACCTTACAACCTTCTTCACTCACGCAGGAACGGATAAACAATAAGAGAATAAAAGAAAA
Source organism: Magnolia kwangsiensis (assembly GCA_037074715.1). NCBI lineage: Eukaryota > Viridiplantae > Streptophyta > Magnoliopsida > Magnoliales > Magnoliaceae > Magnolia > Magnolia kwangsiensis. The sequence goes on from CM073584.1 coordinate 74,726,363, forward strand.
ACTGAGAGATCTAACTGATTACGAGGACATAGGAGAGTTGAGATATAAATTGCACCATAGATCACCTCTACGAGCATAACCTCCCTTCTACAAGCTTCCTCTCTCTCTTTCTCTCTCTCTCACACTTTTTGATAACCCTCTTGTGTTTTTCTATCACTCTTCATACCCTAGAAAAACCCTAGAGACCCCCTTTTTATAGTTTTAGGAAACTCCCTTCCGCATCCCAGTTGCGAAAGGACTTGTGGCACGAAATCTGTGCAAAATCGGGAAACAAAACTGCGTAAGCATGACCGGTCGAGTGCCACCCACGACCGGTCGACCGCCACCTATGACCGGTCGAGCACCCCTGAAAAATTAGTCCGCACTCGCTGGACTTTGAGTCGTGCAACCCACAACTGGTCGAGCAACGACCCACGACCGGTCGACCAGAGCTCTCGACTGGTCGAAGACGGGTCAAAAACCCATCAGTGAGTGGTTATACAATTCACACATATAATATGCCATTGGAAAGCTATCGACTAGCTCTACACATTAACCAATGCCAAAAGCCATTTGTGCCTAAATAGTTTCTAGAATAAGGTTCCTTAGAGGATAATTTAAAGTTTTTAGTTAAAATTTCATACTTTTTAATATATATATATATATATATATATATATATATATATACACCATTTTAAGGATTTATTTATTATTATTATTATTTTATTTTATTTTGGATTTAGAGAATCCTGAAAGTCTATATTTAAATCATGGAAAAGTGTTTAAGTTAGTTCAAATGCCATTTACTATTTTTTACTTAATTTACTATTTTGAAAAAGTCTACTGTTTTAGAAAAGTTGCCAATTTAAGATTCAACACGGGCTTTGTAAACAAAATTATTTTTTTTTCTAGATTTGTAAACATATTTGATTTAGATTTTTCACTAATAATATTACTTTTATTTGTCATTTCTCATTTTTCATATATTTTTCTTCACTCATGGATTGAAGGGCTATGTTGAGAAGAAGGTGGTGATCCCCTCTTTTATCAACACATCTACTTCGTTAATGGAGATGTTAGAAAATATTTAAAATAGTTAAGTTTAATTGTACCATTAAACAAGATAATTAATCTACTATGTAGCCTAGTGGAAGAGGAAGTTAGATTGATGTTCTCTGCACATTATTACTTTTTAATGATTTCTGTATGGTCACCATGGGTCATGTTTGGTCAACCCAGTTTGTGAGTCAACTAAAGAAGTTCTCCCAAGTCTGGGACAAGTTAGTCTCAAGACTGAGTTTTTAAAAGACTTCGCTTGAAATTTTACCAAGTCGAGTTGACTCAGTCGAGTTTCGAGTTAACTCAATGAGTTTTAGAACTATGCTAGCAACATATGTTCTAGAGGAATTGGATGTCTTATTAGACCATAATCATCTACAACACTTGTTTTAGAAAGCTCTTAGAACACCTATATTCTGGGGGTTCCACCATGTTGTATATGTAAAAAATCCAACACAAAATTGTTATTTTTAATGCGTGGCCTACCTAATTTTTTTTATTAGGCCGAATTTTGTATATTACCTTCATCATTGTGAGATGCAACTTATTAACGAGTTTGATATGTTGTGAAAAATTGCATGCATGTGATCAATATAGGCGAAGCCAAAACATAAAGGAAAATGGCTAAACAAAAGTTAAAAGAGCCAAATAAAAATAAGAAACAATAGGCATAAGGATTTATGTTGTTCAACAATATGCCTAATCCATGGGGCAACAACACAAATTTCTTATTCACTAGAAATATAAACAAAAGAAATAAAAATACAAGACCCACCTCTATCCCACTCGTAAAAGAAATCTCACACCAATGAATGCACTAGAAAATGAAATAATGAAAGTATACCTCTCTCTACCTTTAGCCCTCCTTATATAGACAATACTATATGAGATAGCATAAAACCAAGCCACATTAAACTAGGCTTCACCGTACATGGCTGTACATACAGCAATATGCATAGAGAGATAGAGAGAAGAAGGGGACAAGAGCAAGATGCTCTCACCAGTAAATGTATCTTAGTGAGAGTTTTTCATTGCCACAACATTCTCCCTTTTTAAGACTAGTTTCTTTAATAGCGCAAACAACACTCCCGATAGCAATTGCCTAAACGTCACTATCGCTAGGTAACAATAAACTCAGTCATATACCAAACAAACTTCTCCCTTGCAATAGGTTCATCCTCATGTCTGTTATGTTGTCATTGATGTGAATCTTATACAATGAGATATGACCAACTTTCACCACATCATGAAAAAAGTGATATTGAACATCGATGTGCTTGGTCTGAGCATGAATTGTTGGATTCTTAGCTAGGTGTAATGTGGTCTGTCTGTCACAATAAATCACAACAACTTTCTGCTTCAATTTTAATTCTTCTAGCAACCTCTTCAAGCAAATAACTTCCTTGCATGCTTGTGTAGCTAGCTGACATATACTTTACCTCTATAGTAGACAATACCACTACTAAGTGCAATATTGACATCTAACTAACCACACTACTTGTCAAAAAGAAAATATAAAATGTGATAGATCTTCTTTTATCATAATTTCGTCCATAATCTGCATCAACAAACCCAACCAACTCTAAATTTTATATGTTATAACAAATAGCCGCTTCATAAGTACCATTCAAGTAAGAAATGATCTACTTCATAACAATTCAATAATTTCTCCCCAGGTTCGCCATATATTTACTAACTACTCTCATTACTGGCACAATATTTGGTCACATAAGGCTTCCTATTACCAATTAATATGGTACTCGAGACATATCCACCTTTTCTGCTTATGTGTTAGAATAATGATTTTAAGACAACTTGGAAACAATAGGTGTAAAACTCGTATCCTAATTCGTACTGTTTTTTAGACTTTTGTGGTCATTCCGATCGATTTCCGGCGACTCGCGATCTATAACCGGCGTTGCGCGAAATCCTGAAACGGATTCTGTCGGTCTGAGTCAGTTCGACATGAGACTTGTACCAGTGCGACCGCACTGTCGCCGCGGTTCCGATGCCACGTCTCACGCGCCGAGGCGATACCCAGGCCAGGAGATGTGGGCCCGCGTTCAGTTCGAGAAAACACCGCGCGTTGTGGATTACGAGGGAATCTCTACGAGATGTCCCATCAATCAATCAATCACTCATGTCAAGTACAAGTCAAGTCACTCCATACCCAAGTACAACTAACCCATGTCATGCCCATACCTTTCTCTTACACAAGCAACCCAAAGTCCACTCTCACATCATTTCATCCATCACCAAACCCATCACACATCACTCCATCACCCTTTTTGACCCATCACTCCCCTCTCTCTCTCATTCATTCTCAAAAAAATCTCTCCAAGCAAAAATTTCACACGTCCAAGCATTCCCAAGCTTTTCCAAAAGCCAAGTGTGGCCCACCCTCTCATCTCTCATCCACACCATCAAAGGTCCATCATCCACCGTCCAAGGTGAAGGCAAGGAGCATTGGAGGCCAAGGGAGCAAGGAGGAGGCTTAGAGGTGGGTGATCCACCGTTAAATTTCTTTTTAGGGACCACTTGTTTGTGGGACCCATTTTTTTGTGTGTAATTTGTATCATGTGGGGCCCATAGTAGCGAGGCCCCACCATCACCGTCTCTTATTCTCTCTTTCTCTCTCCTTATCCTTCTCCTAAAATGAAGTGGGCCCCACCGATTCATGATAAATCTACTCCATCCATCAAATGGTGTGGCCCACTACATATTAGATAAATGATATTTATTATATATATATATGTACATGCAAGGTGGGCCACGATCATGTGGGACCCACCTTGGTGAACGTGGACCATGTCCCTGTGGGACCCACCGTGTTGTATCTGTTTAAAGCACGCCGTACAGCGTCTCTGGACGCTGGACTGGCAGCGTTAACACATTGCACTTAAAAAAAAAAGAAAGGAAAAAAGTATACTTTTATAGTGGGCCACTGATGCAGGCACCACCTTGAGGTATTTGCTTGATCCAAGCCGTCCACCACCTTTCTCAGACTATTTTAGGCGTTGAGCCAAAGTTTGGGACCAATCTGATTCTCAGGTGGGCCATACCATCTAAAATCATGTGGAGACATGCCTGAAACATACAAAATCATTTGGTGGGGCCTATCTAAAATTTGGACGTGGTTGAAACTTGATTTGGACCCTTAATTTTGTGAGACACATGCAATGGACGGGGTAGATCTGTTTAATGTGGGTCCCACCTAGGATAAAAAAATAATTTTTTTTTGATATGACTTTGTGCCATGACGTCCAGAGACGTCCACGTTAAAAAGCGTGGCCGCATTAGCCCACTTGTAGACTCCACCATGATGTATGTTTTACATCTATACCGTTCATTTAATAGGTCCCCTTGAATGGTGCGTTGGCTCCAAAAATCATCCACAGACTGAACTCAGGTGGGCCATACCATCCAAATCATGTGAAGACATGCCTAAATCATATAAAACACTTGGTGGGGCCTACCTGAATTTTTAATGTGGCTGAAACTTGGTGTGAACCCTCAAACAAGTGGGACATACGTAATGGACGGGTTGGATTGCAAATAAACACTTTGGTGGGCCCTACATGGGATCCACTGTGGTATGTGTGGCTTACCACATCGTCAAAACAGTGGGTGGTGACACCCACTGTGATGCAAGTGTTTCACTCACGCCGTCCGTCCACGGTAGTGGACGGTGGCCCCCACTCAGATGTATGTGTTATGTCCACGCCGTCCATCACGTGGGCCTCTGGCCACGTGACGTTATGAACGGGTTTGGATGGCAATAAACATTACAGTGGGCCCTAGGCCATGTGATTCAATGAGCAGTTTGGATGCAAATAAATAGTACAGTGGGCCCAGGTTGGGTAAAAAAAAAAATATACATTACGGTGGGCCCTGGGTCTATATGACCTCATCAGCAAGTTTGAATGGAAAATAAACATTTTGGTGGGCCCCTTGCTACATGGCCTTATCAACAGGTGGGATGTAAAATAAACATTTTTGGTGGGCCCCTTGCCACACGGCCCTAACAACAGGTTGGGTGGCAAATAAGCATTTCAGTGGGCCCAGGATTGGATGGAAAATAAATGTTATAGTGGGCCCACATGGGAGTCTACCATGATGCATGAGTTTCATCCAAACCGCCCATTTATTTGTTGTTGTAAAATTATTTCATGGCTTGTGCCAAAATGAACCAGATCTATGGTTCAAATGGGCCACCATGGTATGTGTATAGGGCCATGTTGACCCATTTATGGCCATTCATTTAGGCCCACCTTGGTGCACATCTAAGACCATGGGATTAATCCCATTTGGCATGTGTAATGTCCATGGGATTAAGCCCATTTGGCATATCTAAAGCCCATGGGTTTCGGCCCATTTGATATATACAATGCCACGAGATCCGGCCCACTTATTCTATATAAGGCCCACGGGATCTAAGCCCATTTGGTACATATAAAGCCCATGGGATCAGGCCCATTTGATGTGCAAGGGGCGCAAATGGAATGGCCCATTTGACATATTTAAAACTCATGTGTGTAGTCCCACTTTGATGTATTTCATGGCCCATGAGTCATGGACCATTGCAATGTACATAAGGCTCCTTGGCGAGGCCCATTAACGTAGCCATTTGAAGAATGTAAGGCCCACGCAATTCGGCTCATTTGATATATCTAAGGCCTAGGGATCGAGGCCCAATGGATGTCCTTAGGGTCCATTGCAATGTACGTCTATCATGGTTCGTGAAATGATATTTACGGCAAGCCGTGCCTAGAAAATAATGTTGGTTTGACGTCCACATTGTACGTACAATGTTGGTTAAATATCCGCATTGTAGCTCTCTTTAGGGCCCATTGATAGGTCCATACCCGTTGCTATTCATTGCCTCATAACATGCTTAGTATAACCTCATGACTCATGCCCATACGCATCATATGTATGCTTGATATGAGTAATGACTGATCATAACATACGCCATTGGGCAGACCATTTACGGGACTCGTTATGTGACTGAGTGCCCTACATGATTACGCAGTACGCGCTGGACTTCTGCATGATTTAACGTGTGATTCATGCATCTCGCATACGTGTGACTTGATCACTACACGCCCTAGCGACATCAGGGTCGTGGCTCTACAGGTACATCGTGGATGACCGTATTGGATACCGAAAATACTTATTCTAGCACTGTGGGCACTTAGGATGTCCTTGGGTGAAAGTCCCAGAACCTTTTTGGTACCAGGAGATGCTCCAGCGTCTAGACCGAGTGGATACATGAGCGCCCGAGTGCCGAATACCAGTAGGCCGCGTCTCCCACTGTGTCGTGGTCGGTTGGAAGGGGGTGTGGCCTTATCCGCCTGAGTGAGGGGGCTATAAGCTAGGCTGAGTTTGACTAGCTCGCAAATGAGTCCGCTATCGACGAGCCGGGTAGGTATTGTCATACTACTGGTCAAGCGGATAGTGAGGTCTTATCCGCTTGCTTGACTGTGCAGCTAGGGAGGTGGCAGTCTCTGCGAAGTGTATTAGACCCCGGTGATATCCAGAGAGGAACTGTACTGATATACGTATTTGAGGAGTACCGACTTACTTGGATTGCATTTCGCATATGACATTTGGCTATGTAGGCCTTGCATTGCATCGGTGTGGCCGATGGCATCCATATCTCGCATCATGCCTTGCATTACATAGCCTTGGTATTTTCATAGACTTACCACATACTTCTGCATTGTCCTGATACTGTACACTTGGCGTTTACCTTATGCACACACTTACACCACCCTCTAAGCTTTTTATAAGCTTATGCACGATAGATGCGTGCAGGTGATGTTAGGTTGCAGCAGTGTTGAGCTTGGAGCGTGCAGTGGTCTTCTAGAGCTTGATTTTTCTTTATTTATGTATTCCCTTTCAGCATTGTACTCAAATGATTATATTAGTGGATATGTGATGATGATGTTTCCTTTATAATTTGGGTAAACTTGTGGTTATGCTTATTACAAGACAAGTGTACGTTCAAAAAAAAAATCCTCCTTGTAGGATCCCAGGATCGGAATCTGGCGTATGTTGCGCTGGGAGCCGAGAATGGGGTACTACGGAGGCTGTCGGCACCGAATTCAGCGATCGAGATTCTTGTGAATCTGATTTCTGGGTTTGGGGCGTGACAATAGGGAATGGAATACTAACTAGATTAAAATTCTGCATGTTAAAGTAGAGCATAACTCTTTCAACATAACCCTTATAGCTTTTCCAAACCTTTCTAATCTTCCTGACTCTAAGTACGAATATCCCAAAAATTTGATTAGTAACACTCGGATCCTTCATATCAAATTCTCTAACCAAACATGCCTTTAATATTGCAATGGTATCTCTACTAGTACCTACAATTAAGATGTCATCCACATATAATAATAAGATAATAAATCCACCATTATCGTAGCTATGAACATAGGTATAATAGTCTACCTCACATCTCTAAAATCTCAAGCTCACATTAAAGGAATTAGACCGCTTATACTAACACATTGGCACCTGCTTTAAATAATAAAGTGATTTGTTCAACTAACAAACTAAATTCTTTTTGTTTTCTTCAATAAAGCTTTGAGATTGAGTTATATAAATTTATTCATTAAAAATAACATCTCCACTAATTACTAATAGTAGGATCCCATAGTCTGTACTCATTTGTTCCATCTGCATATATAAGAAAAATACACTTTCTAAATCATATATTTACCTTAGCCATGTACTCTTTAGGAGCCACACATAAGTGTCATAACTAAAACTACGAAGGAACGAATATTTAACAGGTTTTTCAAACGATACTTCTTCAGAGATCCTACAACTAGTGTAGTAGTAGAAGAATGATTTACCAAATAATAAGTTGTGTTGACCTTCTGTCCAAAAATATTGCTTAAGCCTGACGAAGTTAGCATGATCGATAAGCGTATGGTTTATATGTTCTACAACTCCATTCTATTGTGGAGTACCAGAAACTATGTAGTGCCTCTCAATGCTATGCTCATTGTAAAAATTCTTAAATTCTTTCAAGGTATATTTTGCTCCGTTATCAAATTTTTGACACTTATCTTTTCCTTTTGATTTTCAACTAATGTTTTAAACTTAGTAAAATAAATAAAATAATTATTTTTTTTTACTTTCAACATGTAAACCCATACTTGTATGCAGAAATCGTCAATAAAGAAAACAAAGTACTTTGAACCTCTCAAGGATTCGACTATAGCCTCCTAAGCATCAGAATGAATTATATTGAAAACATCTTTACTTTTGGCAATGAATGGGGGGAAACAAGCTCTATGGAGTTTTTCTAATAGCCAATCTTCACAAAATTTTAAATTAACATACTTTAAAATGGGAAGTAAATTTTGATCAAGAAGTACATTTAGTTATTTCTTACTTATGTGGCCCAACCGTCTATGCTAGAGTGTGGTAGAGTCTATCATGAAATTAGCAACAATAGCATCGCCAACCACGATATCTCCAATCAAATGATATAAATGGTCTATTAACTCTCCTTTTGCTATCACTATTGCCCCCTTTACAATTTTCAATCGACTCTTTACATTAGAAAATTAATAACAATGTTCATTAAATTTTTTTCAATGGCAAAAGAATTTTTTCGCAAGTTCGATACATGCCACACACTAAACACTGTGTGATACCATCAAATATTATAATTTTGATATCTCCAATCCTCACACTTTTACATATGCTATTATTACCCTTGTAAATTGCACCGCCATTGCATGATAGATATGTGAAGAAATAATATATATGTAGAGTCATATAAAACGAAGCGTCCGAATCTCAGATCCATTGATGCCTCAGATTCTCTCATGAAATCACTACCGACAACACTTTCTCATCCTCAGATGAATTGTCTTTATCAACTACTTTTTCCTTGGGAACCCTTTGATTATGGAAATCGGATTGCGTACTGAGTTACTCAGTACGCTTTTATCATACAGAGTAAACTCAGTTAGGCCTACCATGAATGTGTGTGGGTTATCCACGTCGTACATCTATTTTTCCAGCTAATTTTAATGGTTGAGTCGAAAATTGAAGCATGCACAAAGCTCAAGTGGACCACACCACAGAAAACAGTGGGAATAATGACTTCCACCTATAGAAACCTTGGTAGGACCCACAGTGATATTTATTTGTCATCCAACCTGTTCATAAGATCACACAGACATGGATGAAAGGAAAACACAAATAACAGATTGATCCAAAACTTTTGTGGCCCCCAAGAAATTTTCGACAGTATAATTTCAATTTACACTGTTTCCAGTGGTGAGGTACACTTGAGATTTGGGTATAGTTTTTTTTTTGTCTAAAGCCCTCAAATTATCTTTTAAAATGGATGGACAAAGTGGATAAATATGTAAATCATGGTGGAGCCCACAGAGTTTACTCAGTACGCTTAGCGTGCTGAGTTACTCATTACACAATCCGCGTCCTTGATTATGATGTTTGATTATGAGAATCAAGTTTGTAATTTTCTTGATTTTCTTTCTTAAGTCTATAATTTTTGCACATGTGGCCATTCTTTCTGCAATTCCAACACTTACTTGTTTCGTGCCATTTCGACTTAGATCTCGTCTGAACTTTTCTGCTGATACCTTTTCAATAGATCTTTCTCTGACCATCATAGTATCACCAGAATATTCTTGATGCATTTTTCTACAAGACTCTTCAATACGCAGTGTTGATATGGTTGACTGCATAGTGAGATTTGGACCGTTGTTGAGATTCATAATCAAATCATCCCACAAATTTGACATCGTATGGATCAAAAGGGTGACATTTTCTTTATCGTCAATTTTCACATCAAACGCCTTCAATCTGCTAATCAGGGTGTTAAACTATTAAAGTATTCTTACAAAGAGGACCATTCATTCATCTTCAAGTTGTACAGTTGCAGTTGGGAAATATCTTGCTCAACATTGATTTCCCTTTATATAGGTTTTACTATTTGTCTCACAAATCTTTTATAGTGTTTTGATTAGATACGTTGAATAAAACCGAATCATCTAAAGAAATGAGACGGTTCATGATCACGTGTTTCAGGCCAGTTTTTGTACCTAAGAGGAAATGGATTCTCCTTTTTGGCCATTAACGCGGTCTAGATATTTTACGGTTAAATCAACTTGGTCAATGTCTATAGTCCCTAACCCAAGTCGGAGTTGGTCAAGATGAGTTTAGCATATGAAGCTTCCTCCCAAAATTTCAATTTTTGCCTAGAAAGCGATTTAAGATGCAGTCCCGGTGGATAGTGTCATGCAATCTCGAGGTGTTCACCTCGCGTCCAGGTGTGTTTACTGCAACAGTTAGGCCTCTCAGAATTTTTCCATTGAAACTTCTCTTTACCTGTTCGTTAACAACAATTTGGCGCAATCAATTTGGTCGGCTATTGGCAGTTGGCTGGGGATTAGCGTCATGCCAGCTATCTCCATTGTAGCCAGGCTTTTTCAATGGTGGGCGGCAGTTGATTCTATGCAACGCAGATTGGTAAATCTGATGTTGATTCCCTACACAATTATTTGAGAGCTGTGGAAAGCTCGAAATGCTGCACTTTTTGAAAATAGGTTGGTTTGTCTTGATCATTTGGTTGCCAAGATGAAATGGTGGGCGGCTTTGCTTAATGTCACCATTAGCGGAAGTCGTGGGAATAGGACGTCTTGCCCAATTATTGCCTCGCTGATCCTCACCAGAAGTGATTGTCGCACAGTTTTGATCAAGTGGGAGAGGCCATTGCCCAGATGGGTCAAAATAAATCTGGATGGTTCCGCCAGAGAAAATCTGGGAAGTTCTGGTGGAAGTGGAATTTGTAGAGGAAAGAGGGGTGATTTCATCTTCACCTTTTCAGCTGGTTATGGATTTGGATCCAACACTATGGACAAACTTTGCGCAGTGCATGATGGCCTTTCTCTCGATCTTCAGAGGGGTTTTTGCCAAATCATTATTGAGTTGGACTCGTGTTTGGTAGTCGACCTCATCAATGGAGTGGCACAGGCAGGTTGGAAATGGAAGGCGTGGCTGCTTAGGATTAACCACCTGAGGAGGAGGGGCAACACCAACGTTGTGCACATTCTAAGGGAAGGAAACGCGCCGGTTGATTTTCTAGCTCGCTTAGATAGTGCTTCTGAGTCTCGAGCTTGTTTCGAGAACCCGTCAAAGCTTCCACGGTAGGTTCGAGGTATGATTTTTCTTGACAAAGTTGGTTTAGGGTCAATTAGATTGGTGTGATTGTAGGTGGGGCCTTTTATAAGTATCTTGCCGTTTTTCACGTTGGGTCTCTTGTTTTATGTAAGGGAGTTCCTATCTATATGGATTTTGTTATGAATATAGAATCATCTTTTTGAAAAAAAAAAAAAAGAACAAAGAAAGAAGAAGAAGAAGAAGAAGCTTCACTATGGCTAATTAAATATTCTCCTCAATTACCTCATCTTTTATCTTCATAGGCTTCTCTTCGTTTTCTCAAATCGCAATTGTGCACTTCACCAATATTGTGTTCATCTTTAGTTTCCATAATGTATAATTGGATCTATTGAACTTCAACACCTCAAATCTGGTAGAACTTGATCTAGCTATCTGAAACACAATTGCAAAACAAATACTAACACCAATCTTGTGCTAAAAGGTTTCTTAACCTTTGACTTTGATAACAATTGTTATGTAAAAAAGCACGCACATAATCAATATAGTCGAGGTCAAAATATAAAAGAAAATGGCTAAATCAAAACAAGAGATAAAAGGCATAATGATTTATGTGGTTCAGAAATATATTTACTCAACGGTGCAGTAATACAAAACTTTCTTCTTCACTGAAAACAAGAGAAACGTAAATATAATTTATATATATATATATCTCTCCCACTAGTACAAGAAATTTCACATCAAGAAATACCCTGAAGATGAAATAATGGAACAATATCTCTCTCTACCATAGCCTTTGTGACATATACCATACCACTAAACTTCATTATATATAATTATACCGAGAATAATAATAATAATAATAATAAAACAGAGAAGGGAAGAAAATGGGAAGCTATGATCACTAGAAAACGCATCGTTTGTAGTGTTTGTCACCGCCACAAGGCTATGAAAGATACACTTCCCTGGTAAACCTTTGGTTGGCATGGCATCCCGATTGTTCCATCCAGTGGCGCATCCGAACTTTTGAGTGGATTTTACATATGCAACATCAGGGGCTCGTAAAGCAGGTGTTGCAAAGGGAGGAAGATTGGGAATTACCCCACCAGGCGCAGGACCTACTTAGAGACCGACAGTCCAGATCCACATCGTACATCCATTTTGACAAATCATTCTAGCAGATGAGCCCAAAAATAAGGTAAATCTAATGGTCAACTGGACCACACTACGGGGAAAACAGTGGGGATTGAAAGCCTACCGTTGAAAACCACTTGAAGGCCACAAAAGTTTTGGATCAAGATTATATGTATGTTTTCCCTATACATCCAGGTCTACTTGACATTACGTGCAGGTTGGATGGGAAATAAACATCACGGTGACCCCTAGGAAGCTTTCGACGGTGAGGATCATTGTCACCACCGCTTCTTGTGGTGTGGTCCACTCAAGCCTCCGATCTACCTTCTTTTTGGGATCATGACCTAAAATGATCCGTCAAAATGGATGGACGGCTTCGACAAAACACATATCACAGTGGGAGCCTCACAGAGGCCCTGACAGGACCGTCCGTCTCCCGCTAGGTACTGATTGGCGTGGTACCTGATCCGCGCCCGTTGCGGACAGTCCCGATCGTGCCCTACCCGGGATATACCGTATAATCTCCTACGAAACAGAATTACTGTCGGAGGGCGGATTACCTGCTGTTTATGAAGCTGGTCAACGTCTCAATTCCCTGCGTATTCTGATCCCTGCACAAACAAAGAAAAGAAATGAAATGAAAAGGGAAATTCCGGAAGAAAACAAACTCCCGATTCCTCGAGTATTCTATAAATGATTCCCGAACCCGATCTAGAAATCCCACGATACAGCTATCTTCCCACCTCACTCCCTCCGGCAGTTCGAAACTTAGATATCGGTAGAAAAGAAAAAGGAAATAGAAAAACTCGAGTCAACGGACGAACTTACCATTATTTTTCAGAGAATTTTAGTTGGAAAGCATGGAATCTGTTTGGAAGCAAAGCGACAAGCGATGGATTGAGTGGATGAGACACACAGATCACCGTGGGCAACACAGATCGCCCCAGCTGGTGAGCGGACGCGGATTGCATAACAGAAGCTGGGTGAGGCCCACTATAATCAATGTTTGTGACAAATCCACTCCGTCCATCCGTTTTATCAGGTCATTTAATGAAATAAGCCCAAAAATAAATCAGATCAAAAACTCAATTGGGCTGCCCCAAGGGAAACAGTGAGGTTTAAATGTCCACCGTTGAAACGTCTTGGGGCCAAGGAAGTTTTGGATCAGGTTAAAAATTGTCTTTTCATCTCATCTCAGTAGCAATAACTTTATGAACGGTACGGATGACATATAAACATCAGGGTGGACTCCTGGAAAGGTCTCCATGGTGGAGGTTCAATCATCACTTTTGCTGCGCTCTAGTTGAGTTTTAATTCTGCCTTGTTTTTGGGCTCATATCCTTAAAATGACATGAAAAAACGGATGAAAGTTTGGATTTCTCACAAACATCATGTTCGCTCCCCCAGCTTCTGTCCCAAGAAGTTGCTGCGACGGCCTGAAATCTCCCATTCCATTTTGTCGAAAAACATATATAATGTTGAGCCTTCTTCTTCGAAAATATCGACTTTGCTGGCACTCCAAGGTTTCTTGGACCATGGCGACTCTTCTCTTTTCTTGAAAAACATGACTTTGTTGCAATTCAGAAGCATCCTGGACGATGCCTTCGTCGAAAAAAGCAAATCAGTCTTCTTCTTCAAAAACGACTTTGTTGGTACTCCGAAGCTTCCTAGACGGTGCCTTCGTTTAAAAGCATCAAGCTGAACCTTCTTTTACTACAAATGGCACTCGTGAGTCGGCACTTACCGTAGGCCCACTATTCTGTATCCCCGCTGTCCATCCTTTTTTTTTTTTCCGGATTATTTTAGTGCATGATCCAAGAAAATGAGCGGATCCAATTATCAGGTGAACTATTTCATAGGAAATAGCGCTGATTGGCCATTAATGGGCCAAAAAGTTTTAGATCAACAGAATAAATGTTTTTTGTTTTTTTTCCTTCTTCCAGGCTTATATGCCATTATCAACGGATGGCATGGCAAATGCCGTGACAAGTTTTTTATGGTAAGGTGCGTCCTAACAGGTTTTTAATGGTACAATGCTCAATCTACCTGAGATTTGAATCGACTTCATTTTAAAAATGATACGAAAAAACGGAGAAACGTTAGAGTACACCCCCACGCTAAAGCGCTGCACCGTCTTGGGCGACGCGAGGGTGTCACCCAATCGGCTCCCTTCACCAGCTGACTAGCTAGTGTCAAAGATCTGGGAGCCCTAATCATCATGTATTTGTTTTATCCAAGCCGTCCATCCATTTTATCAGGTCATTTTAGAGTATGAAACAAAAAATGAGGCAGATCCAAATCTCTAAGTGCACTACATCGCAAGAAATAATGGGAACTGAACACTAAAGTTTTTGGGACACAAAAGTTTTGGATTAAGCTGATATTTTTGTTTTCCCTTTATCCAGGTCTTTGTGACCTTATCAACCGGTTGGATGGCAAATAAACACTACAGTGGGCCCGAGGATTCTTTTAATGGTGGACATTCAATCCCCACCATTTTCCTATGGTGTGGTCCACTTGAGATTTGGATCTACCTTTTTAGGTTCAGGCTCTAAAATGAGCTAGAAAACATAGATAGATGGCATGGATAGAACACATACATCTTGGTGGGGCACTAACTGGCTGGCTTGTGTTAGGGTCACTAGCCAAACCGTGTCCCTCCGACATCAGCCAGCTAACTGGTGTGAAAGCTCTGGTTGCCCTACCATGATTTATGTATTATATCCAAGCTCCCCATCCATTTTTTTAAAGCTCATTTTAGAGTCTTAAAATTAGGTAGAATGAGGGATTGAATGCTTACTGTTGAAATTTTTTTTTGGCAGCCACATGAGTTTCAGATCAAGCTGATATTTGTGTTTTCCCTTTCATCCGGGTGTATGTGACCTTGTCAACAGGTTGGATGACATATAAACATTATAATAAGCCCAGAAAGTTTTTAATGGTGAACGTTCAGTTAACACCATTTTCCTATGGTGTGGTCCACCTGAGATTTGGATTTGCCTCTTTTTTAAGTTCAAGCTCTAAAATGAACTGGTAAAGTAGATGGATCTTGTGGATATACATTATGGTGGGGTTCATGGAGCCTTGTTTGACACCAGCTGGTTGGCTGGTGTTGGTGTCAATAGCCAAACTGGGTCGGTTAAAACAAGAACATGAATCAAAGGATGTGTGACCATAATGATGAAATACGCAATATCCAAATTTTGTAATTACGAAATCGGTTAATCGAAGATGTGGATAACGATTTTGAGAATACTTCTTGTTGAAAATAATGTGACAAAAACGGTAGATAATATTCAAAAAAATAAAAACTAAATAATAAAATAAAGTAAGAAATCATAACTTATTTGTTTGAGTCGAGGCGTGACTGGGTCACTCGCCTTGAAACCAAATCTGCCTTGATTAGACCACGTCTCAAGTACAAAAAGAATCTTGGACAATTGGCCTTCAGGATACAACAACTATTATCATATCCTAACAGTACACTTGTTATACACGGGCTCAAACTAGCATGCAGAACTTAACCGAAGTGAGTTGACTCGGCAACGAACTCAGTTGGAAAAACAATACTAAACCAGAGACGAATTTTAAAGAACGCGAGAAGATTCGCCGGTTTTTCATAAATTATTCAAAAAGTAGTAAGTTTATATTTAGATAACGATTAGGTGCTTAAAACACCATTTCTAGTAGGTTGGGTCCATTGGGTTTGAACCCAACTGGTGCGACTACCCGAACAGACGCATCTCTGGTTTGTGCAAAACTGATAGGTGCGAGTATATTCACGAAGTATGAAACAATACCATTAGTGCGAGTGTACTCTTAGCCCTCACATAGACCCAGACCTAGACCCATACCCGGACCCGAACCTGACATAACTCGGTGCGTGTACACATGTTTCAAATTTAGAACACTTCGGTATGAGATAAAAGAGTTGTATAATAGTGTCGTTGTCTATCTGACTTTAATTGACATACAGACTAAGTAAGACAAGTTTATAGGAATTAAGTGACTACCGGTCTTTAACTTGACCCTTTAAGCGTAATCGACTATAAATTTTACTCACACAACTTTTCTGCTACAGCTAGTGCTATGGTTTAGTGTCTTTTGGCCATGCACCTTTCCTTGGATTTTCACGAGTGCTTTAGAGGAATGGTCTATATATTCTCATAGAAAGTGACCCAACTTCTATACTCATATAGGTGAATTTCATCAAGTATACACAGTAACGGGATACACTACCACATTTTGTTTGGATTCATTAAGAGTTTAAAAACTCATTCTCTCATACATTGCTACTTGCACTACCTATACCATTGGAATATTCAAGTTCTTTGGAGTGCTTCCCAGTCTTCCAATATCTTGTTGTTTACCCATTGAACTTATTGCATGGATCTTCACTTGTATAGGTTGGGTTGCTAACACCGGTAGCTCGTTCGATTAGGCTCAACTCTATTCCCTTCGATGTTCATATAACTAATCATTTAGATAGTCCTTTGGTTAGAGGATCTGTCATATTGCTCTATGATCATACAAAGTCAATAGCTATGGCTCATCATTTAATAGATGTCTCATAATATTGTGTCGGAGTCTAATATATCTACTTTTAACATTATATATTTTACTCTTAGCCCTTGCAATAGCTGCTTGACAATTATATTGAGTAAATATAGCAGACACAAGTTTTAGCCACATATGTATATCTATTAACAAATTTTTAAGCCATCAGCTTCTGATCTTATCTTTTCTAAGGCGACAAACTCAAATTTCATAGTAATGCAAGTATGTTTACTATACTTCCAGGATACTGCACCTCCACCAAAGGTGATCAAAATATATCCACTTATGAATTTTGTTTCCTCTATATTAGTGATCCAATTAGCATTATTATATCCTTCTAGCATAGGAAGATAACCTATATAATGAATATCATATGTAACAATACCTTTCAAGTATTTCAATATTCTATTCAATGCATTCCAATGATCATATACATGATTATGTATATATCTAATTAGCCTAACTACTACAAATGCAATATTAGGTTTAGTGTAGTTCATCAAATATATTAAGTTACCAATTACTTAAGAATATTCAAGTTGAGATCTATTACTTCATGTATTCTTCTTAAGATACAGAATATGATCATAGGGTGTATTAATAAGTAAGCAGTCAAAGTGATCAAACCTTTTTAATATTTTCTCAACGTAATCAGATTGAGACAGAGTAATGCTATCATATTTTTTTATTACCTAAATACCTAGTATCATACTTGTTTCTCCTAAGTCTTTCATATTAAAGTTAGAAGGCATGAGTTTCTTAGTCGATTTAATTAACTTAACATTGGTTCCAAAGATCTGCATATCATTTACATATAAACAGATTATGATACCATAATTATCAGAGAATTTTCTATATACACATCTATTCACATCATTTACTGGATATTCATTTGACTTTAAAATATTGTTAAATTTTTCATTACATTGCTTAGGAACTTGTTTTAAACCATACAATGACTTGATTAACCTATACAGTTTATTTTCCTTTCCTGAAATTATATAATCTTCATGTTGTTCCATGTAGATTTCTTCTTATAACTCTCCATTTAGAAACATTGTTTTAACATCCATTTGTTGTACTACTAGCTTGTATTTGGATGTTATTGTAACTAATACTCTGATCGTTGTAATTTTACTTACAGGTGAATAGGTATCAAAGTAATCATATCATTTCTTTTGTTGGAAACCTTTTGCAACCAAGCTAGCTAAACACCCACTTATAGCCTATCGGCTTATTTTCAAGAGGAAGATCTATGAGTTCCCATGTGTTGTTCAATGTGATCAATTTTAATTCATCAGTTATAACTTCTCTAGAGAGAAAAGCATCAGGAGAGTTAATGACTTATGGATATGTCTTAGAATCATCTTCTAATAAGAAAGTGAAAAAATAATCCCTAAGTTAGTCTCCTTTTG
The DNA here is from genome assembly GCA_037074715.1 of Magnolia kwangsiensis. Taxonomy (NCBI): domain Eukaryota; kingdom Viridiplantae; phylum Streptophyta; class Magnoliopsida; order Magnoliales; family Magnoliaceae; genus Magnolia; species Magnolia kwangsiensis. The sequence continues at coordinate 74,744,677 of CM073584.1, forward strand.
AGCTCTCGTGCTCATTTAGGTTTTGGTTCTACTTCACTATTCATATATATACTTTTATTAGTTGAAATAACATCAGACCCACTAATTTATTTTATTTCTATGGATTTAGTTTTTATAGAAAAAATTTAAAAAATTCTACATATCTAGCTTCTATAATAACATTTGGATATAGAAGGTTATCCTTTTATTTTAAAACTAGGAATCTATATGCTGCACTATTTCTGCATATCTTATAAAATATACAATCAGTTGTTTTAAAATCTAGGTTCATTTTCTTAATTTCAAGTAACTCTATTTTATCCAGACATCCCACACTCTAAGCTATTTATAACTAGGAGTGTAATTTTTCCACAGTTCATATGGTGTTTTACTAGTTTTATTATAGGATAAATCAGAACTATCTAACATGGCATTCATTATTTCTTTCAATGTTCTATTCATACATTCAGCTATTCTATTTTGTTCTGGTGTATAGGGAGAAGTAGTTTTATATACTATTCCATTCTTGTCACATAGTTCTCTAAAATATAAAGATTCATCCTCTCCTCCTCTATCTGATCTAAGTCTTATCCCGTTAAGTTGGTTTTCAACTTCTATTTTATACTTGATGATTGATTCTAAAGCTTAATCTTTATTCCTTAAAAGGTATACTCTTGTGTATTTAGAATAATCATTTAAGAAAGTTACATAGTACCTTTTACCTCATCTAAATATGTGATTTCTAAAATCACTTAATTTACTATGTATTAATTTTAATAATTCAAAAATTCTACTAATATATTTAAAGTGTTTTATAATAAATTTAAATTCTATATAAATTTTATATTTTTTGAAGTTATCAACTGAGATGTCAGATAGTAATTCTATTTCTTTCATTTTTTTTAAAAAATATTGTATATTCACGTTCCCTAATATACTATATCATAATGAAAGAGATTCAACAATATAAGTATAATTAGATGATATTATTATTATTATAAGAAATGTTCACAACAAACAATCCACATTATAGTAACCATTTTCAAGGAAGGTTTCATTCTTGGTTATTACAAGCTTATAAGAATCAAATACTAGTTTAATTCCAACCTTATTAGGAGCGAACGAAAGACCAAGTTGCAATGAATGTCGGGCACATACAGTACATTCTTTAACATTAAAGTCTTTTCCTAATGTGAGATTTAAAACAACATTTCATTTCCAACAACTGGAGAGGATCGAGCATTTCTCAAAAACACATGTTCCTCATCTCTTGTCACTTAATAGGATATAAACATGATCTGATCCTTACATACATGCCAAGTTGCCTCAATATTTAATATTCATTACATGTTGTTTACTATGAATACTTCGGACACTATAGCAACATGCATATCTAGATTTTCTTTAGGTTAAGAAAGATTGACTTGAGATTATATATATATATATATAGCCTACATTCATTTACATAATGTTTAAGTTTCTAACACTAGTTACAGGGCCCGTTTTTCTCAAATTATGTTATGCCCCAAAACCAGAAATCGGATTCACAGGAATTCCGATCGCCGAATTCAGTGCTGACAGCCTCCGTAGTACCCCATTCTCGGCTCATAGCGTTCATACGCCAGATTCCGATCCTGGGATCCTACAAGGAGGATTTTGTTTTGTACATTTAACTAATGATAAGCATAACTACAAGATTACCCAATTCACAAAGGCAATATCATCATCACATATCCACTAATATAAACATTTGAGTACAATACTAAAAGGAAAATACATAAATAGAAAATCAAGCTCCAGAAGACCGCTCCAAGCTCAACACTGCTGCAACCTAACATCACGTGCATGCATCTATCGTGCATAAGCTTATAAAAAGCTTAGAGGGTGGTGTAAGTGTGTGCACAAAGTAAGTGTCAAGTATTCAATACAATGTCATCATCATACAAGACCGAAATTACTGGTAAACCATAAATTGTACATTATCAGAATAAATAAAAATACTGACAAGATCATAAACATATAATGACAAAATAAGCAGAAGTATGGACAAGTCTGTAAGTCAATCAATATCAGAATACGTAATATAGAGCAACTATGCACTAATGAGTCATAAAGAGAAAAATATCAGATGTTGAGGATGCAATGCAATATACAAATCCTGCTAAGTCTATTTAGGCCATATAAGTGTAGAAACATAGCAACCCAAAATGCCATATGCCTGTAGATGTAATGCAATATGTGATACGAATGAAATGACTATATTGGAGTGTGAAGTCAGGATGATAGTATGTAGTATGGCAGGCTACGGGGTCCACCACAAGGGACTTCTATCCAAACCAATCCCATACCTAAGTTTGGATAGTCAGACTCAACGTGGTAAACTCTTGATCTCAAGTTAGTCGCGCACCTAACCGAAATCCTTGCCATAACGAAGGTACATAATAATTAGTTGCGCACCACTAGCCCGAGTGGATAGTGAATGAACGAATGAATGAGCATACAACTCCTACTCAATAATTCCACATATCAGTACGATTCCTCTCTGGGAAATCACCGGGGTCTGGTACATTCAAAACTAGATCGTCGGCTCATCGCGCGCAATAAGGTAAGTGGAAGAGACCTCACTATCTGTCTGTCAATATCGAGCTCGACTCGTCGATAGCAGACTCATTCCTCGAGCTTGTCAGACTCAGCCTAGCTTTGCCCCCTACTCTCGGGCGGGTAAGGTCGCACCCCCTTCCAACCGACCACGACACAGTGGAGAGCTCAACCATCTGGTAATCGGCACTCGACGCTCATCTACCCACTCGGTCTAGACGTTGGAGAAACCTCTAGAACCAAGAGGGCTCTGGAACTTTCACCCAAGGATATCTATACCACCCCATGTAGAATAGATTTTCGGCGTCCCGTCTGGCCATCCACGATATGCCTGTGGAGGTTACGGCCCTGATGTCGCTAAGGCACACAATGCAAGATGCATGAGTCATACAATCTAGTCATGCATCAATCCCGCGTATACCATGCGCTCATGTAAGAGAACCTTCTCCTATCAGGGAGTCTCATAACAACATGCTTAATGACATATGCAATGATTAACCACATCTCATAACAAACATGCAGCTGATGCGTATGGGCATGTATGATGATGCTATGCTGACACATACTCAAAATCGATGTTAAAAATTGGCCTCGATAATGCGGACATTTAACTGACATTGCTCCCAAGGAATGGCCCACAAAGAGCTGAACATATAATGGGCCCATGGCCTCACACAAGGACCTAGAATACAACACAATTGGCCTTATTCAAGGGCCATATATACACAACATGTGGGCCCTGCTCATGGGCCTCAAATACATGACATGTGGGTCCTGTACACGGGTCTTGAATACATCAAATGGGCCATGCATCATGGGCCTAATACATATCACAACGGGCCTTGCCCATAGGCCACGAGTACATCATAATGAGCCTCAACTACGGGTTAACTACGGGTCACATATACATCATATAGGTCTCGTCAATCGGCCTTGAAAATTGAAATCAACACTTGAAATCGGCCTCGACCATCGAAATCAGCATCGACAAATCGGAATCGGCCAATACAATCGGTATCGTTGAGAATTGGCCTAACTAGGCCTAAAGGAAGGTCACAATGTGGGCGTTTAACCATCATTACCATCAATGCAGACATTCAACCAACATTGCTCCTAAGCAGTGGTCCACATAGAGTCAAACATAAGGTGGGCCCAAATATCTAACAAGTGGCCCTCAAATAGTCATCACAGGTGGGCCTTACACATCACGGTGGGTTGATACAATGGGCCACACCATTGGGCCTAATATACACATCACGGTGGGTCGCATCATTGGGCCGCACCAATTGGCCTCATATACAACAAGTGGGTCGCATCAATGGGCTGCGCTAATAGGCCTTATACACATCAAGTCGGACCTCAATAAATGGGCCGAAAACATATCACAATGGGCCATAACATACAGGCCGGAAATACATCACAATGGGCCACGACATACAAGCCAAAAATACATCACAATGGGCCACGACATACAGGCCGGAAATACATCACAATGGGCCTCTACCCATGGGCTCCAAATACATCACAATGGGCCTCTACCCATGGGCTCCAAATACATCACAATGGGCCTCTACCCATGGGCTCCAAATACATCACAATGGGCCTCAACCGACTGGCCCTAATATATCACAATGGGCCTCAACCCATGGGCTTCAAATACATCAAATAGGCCGTATCATATGGGCCTCATATATGTCAAGGTGGGCCTTAACGGACGGGCCACAAATACATCAATATGGGCCTTAGATTCAAGCCAGTGGGCCTCATCATATGTGCCTGGTATACATCACATCGAGCTTCTCAATCTGGGCCCACAAATCCATCATAATGGGTCATATCCCGTGGGCCTCAAATACACATCAGGTGGGTCCCAAGTATCAGAGCAGCAGCAGCGTGGACTTCTTGATCGGACGGTGTGGATCACATCGCACATCATGATGGGTCTCACGGGTCAGCCACACAATCCAGAAACTGGATAAATGGTGTGGATTAAAATACACGTGTTGGTGTACAAAACACAAACACAATGGTGGATCCCACCGTCTCTTACTGTATGGTGGGGATGTAATACATAAATCATGGTGCGCCACGAAGATGAGGTCCATGTCCAGCTAGATTGGACAATGTGGATACAACATGTACAACAGATACAACATGTATAGCGTGGTGGCCCACGCACTATCATCCTAGGATGGACGGTGTGCATAAAACGCATACATCATAGTTGGCCCCACGCAGCACATCGTCCAAATGGGCGGTGTGAAAGGAAAGCAGGTAGACGGCATGGATGAGAACACATTAATAAAGGTAGGTCCCACTGCCAATGGATGGTTGATATAAACATCAAGGTGGGTCCTGCACGCTGTAGGTGGGCCTGCAGATGAACGACCTGCACGAAACACATACATCACGGTGTGCCTGGCATGACAGCACCATCCAAACATCGTCCAGGTAAATCAGCATTGTACAAACATCGTCCAGCACCGTCCAGCACAATCTGGACGGTGTGGATGAATAAATACATTGCGGTGGTCCCATCTAGCAAAATAAGTGGATGGCTTGGGTAAAACACATATATCAGGGTGGGCCCCACCCCCTAGATGATGTGGATATAATAAGTACATCTAGGTGTGGCCCACCGTCCAAATCTGCTGGACGGTGTGCATACAATAAATACATCAAAGTGTGGTCCACCTGATAGATCTGCTCCATTTTTATCTCAAGCCTTAAAGCAAGTTCGCCAACTGGATGGACGGTTGGATGTATCACATACATCAGATGAGGGCCCCACCGTCCAGGGTCTGGACGGTGTGGCAAAACACATTCATCAAGTGGTGCCACATGCTGTACTGAGCGCATCACCAGGGTGGGTCCCACGTGATCGGACCTGCTGCTTCAATACACAGCCATACAGCTGGTGTGAGGTGGACCAGCTAATCCACTTCATCTGGTGGGTCCCACGTATATGGCCCACTAGATAAATAGAATATATATAATATTGATATTATTATCATTTATTTAATATACATATACAGTGGTCCCCACACATCCAGCGTTTGGACGTGAAAACAATATCAAATATACATCATTGTGGGGGCCTGATCTGGATGATCTAATGGCACATTAGGTGGGTCCCACGTGATGGACGATCCTGATGAAGAATATCGTCAGATGGGTGGTGCAGATGAAACGCTCACATCAGGGTGTTTTTCCACAAATGGGCGGACGGCTGGGATGTGTTGGACGTGAAGCACATATATTGTAGTGGGGTCCACGCCATCTGGGCAGATGGACAGAATGCTATACATGCCATAAGGTGGGTCCCACCCCCACACGTGTCACACTGTGGGGTGGCCCCTACGTCCCAACAGATGGACGAGATGTATAAGACACATACAATACAGTGGGGTCCACCGTTTTGAAAATGGATGGACGGCTAGGATGTAAGATGCGTGCATTAAGGTGGGTCCACACTGATGGACGGCGTGGATACAATATATATCAAGGTGGCTCCACCCCACACGTGCAGCACGTGTGGGTGGGTCCCATGTCCAGCCCAAAACGGACGTACAGGTTGGATGGCAAATACATCACGGTTGGCCCTTCACAGCTCCGTCCGTGGATGAACGGTGCAACTAGAATACATATAGCAAGGTGCGTCCCATTCCACACGTACATCACGTGTGGGGTGGGCCCCAGGCGTCTGCAAAAGAAAATGGATGGGCGGTGTAGGATATGCAACACATACCTCGTGCTAGATCCACCGTCAACAAAGCAGCACTAGCTGCGTGGGACCCACTGTCCCTGATTTGGACAGTCTAGACAAAACCAAGGTGGGTCCCGCGTGCAGAATAAAACACTTATATCATGCGTGTGGCAAACATGGATGGATAGACCAATGCACACAACATAGTGGTGGCCCACCGGGGCCCGGATCAAGCTGACATTTATTTCCCCTTTATCTGGGCGCGTCCAAAAAGGACGGCTTAGATGTAACAGGTGGGTCTCACTGTCCAGATTTGCTGGACGGTGTGGATCCACACATTCATCAGGTGGGCCGCAATAGGGGAGAGAGAGAGAGAGAGAGAGAGAGAGAGAGAGAGAGAGGGACCCCGCCACTATGGGCCCCTCTTTATCAAATGCATACATTAAGATGGGTCCCACCATATGTGGGCCCTCTAATCATCAAAATCCACAAAAAAATCACTCACATCAAGATCTCTTCGTCCTTCCTCCGGCAACATGATCTAGAGCTCCAGTGGGATGATTTCAACGGTTGAGATGGGTCATGGAGGGTGGAGATCAGAGATAGAAAGGTAGCCACACTAGCTCCTCTCATGGAGCCATGGACGTTGGGTGTTGTTTGAAAATGGAGAGAGAAAATGAGAGAGAGATGATGGGAGAGAGGGAGGAGTGGTGTGACATAAGAGGTAAGGTAATTGTTGACTTTTGGGAGTACTTTTCTACTTGGGAATGGGGAGAGTAATGGGTTGAGTGATGCGTGTACTTTTAACAAGTGAGGTGATTGATGTGATGGATTCTCTCGGAATTTGCAACATGTGGCGTTTTCTTTGAACTGAACGTGGGCCCACATCTTCTGGCCAGGGTACCGCATCGGTGTGAAAGACGCGGCATCGGAACTGCAATGACTGCGCGGTCGCACTGGTACAAGTCTCGAGTCAAGCTAACTCTGATATACGGGATACGTCTCAGGATCACGCGCAAATGCCGAAAACAGATCGCAGGTCGCCGGAATTCGACCGGTAGGACCGCAGAGGCCTATGAAACAGTACGGCTAGGACGCGAGTCTTACAAATTAGCCATTTATTATCTTTTTGAGGTTGCACTCCTTAGAGTGATATACAAGCTCTCCACATTGTAACAATTTCCTTTATTTTTGTCCTTTTGTGCCCAACATTTTTCCACCAGATTAGCTTTTGAAACTAACCCATTTGCATTTTTAATTTGGTCTTTGTTTCTGTTAGCCTCCTTTATTCTTATGTGAATGATTATATTTTTCTAAAAATGTCATTTTCTTTATTTCATTCTTTTTTTGTATTCTTTCCAAGAATAATGTATCTTTTCAATAAGCTCTTATGATAAGAATAATTCGTCCATTTTCATACCCTCAATCATCATCTCATGTACCCGATTATGATAATCACGAATCTAGTTAGTGATAGGTTTCTCGTTTTTCATTTCATAATGAATGAAATTTACAATAGCATTTTTCTTAGATCATGCATCTTCAAGGACATATTTCTTTTATAGTGTAGTCCAAATGTCTTTAGCGTATACATAAGAAACATAAATGTCATATAATTCATTGGACAAGATATTCTGGATATAATTTTTATAATTATTAACATCTCTAAATATATTTTCATTAGTTGGATCAACTATAAATAAACCTGAAAGAATGTGTAAAAAAAAAAAAATGCTTTAATGTTTTTAATGCAAAACTGATTTTTTGTTTCCATCTTTTGAAAATTTTTTTAGTGAACATTTTAATTTTAGACAGTTCAATCATTGGGTTAACTATGATGGAAGCCATGGAATACAATAGAGTTCTGGCTATAACTCAATTGTCAACCAGTTAGACAAATCATCAAACAGTACTAGTTATACAAAAGAAAAGAAGAATTTTTTTTTGTTTGTAAAGATCAAATAAGATGTCTACTATTTCCAATAATTGAAGCTTTGTTTCCAGATTATTGGAAATAATGTGGTGAAAATAGTAGATAATATTTGAAAAGAAATTAAAAACTAAATAATAAAATAAATTAATAAAGGATAACTTATTTGTTTGAGTCGAGGCGTGACTGGGTCACTCAGTTCGAAACCAAATCTGCCTTCCTTGGATCGTGTCCCAAGTGTAACAAGAATCTTGGACAATTGGTCTCCATGATATGATTACTATTACCTAGTCCCAATGATGCACTCGTTGTACATGAGTTCAAACCAACAAACAAAATTTAACTAAAGTGAGTTGGCTCAGCAACGAACTCAATTCACAAAACAACACTAAACCATAAACAATTTTAAAGAACTAGATAAACATCTTTGGTTTTTAATGATGTATTCGGAAAAGGAGCAAGTCAATAGATAGATCATGATTGGGTGCTTAAAACACCATTTCAAATGAGTTAGGTCTATTGGGTTTAAACCTAACTGGTATGACCACTTCATCAAAGGCATCAATGGTTTGAAATTTACTCAAAACCAACAAGTGCGAGTATACTTAGAGAGTATGGAACAAAACCGCTAGTGCGAGTGTTCTCTTAATCTTAACATAAACCCAGACCCGACCCCACCCTACCCAATTCGATGTGGCACGCGTGCATGCACGTCCACATCCACAGCCCCTGCTGAGCACGGCTCAGCTCGGTACGCGTACGTGTGTGGTCAATGACATATGTTCGGGCTAATGGCATAATCCTCCCATTGAACAAAATTCACGTGCCCTTGAGAAAGTGCTCAAGCCCCATGCATAACTCATCTATTATATACTTGGGGTTGTTTTTATTCCTTTTTGATGTGAGACAAGAGATACACTAAAACAAAACTATAACACCCTGAATTTTTGCTATTTTAGATTTCAAAAAAAAAAACCTTAAAGTTTTTTATATAACTAGCCACGTCGTCACTTACTGACCATTGACGCTCGAGGTGAGCTTATACGTGGCTGGTACTGATAAATAACCGTACAAATAAGATTGATCAACCATAGAAAACTAATAAATCCAACCGATCACTTAAACATTGAGATTAACCCCATGATTTGTTTACATGGGGCCCAAATCTGACCGACCTGCCACTGACTGACCAAAGAACTGTAACTAAATTATAGATCTATCCAAACTTGAGCCAGCTATGAATCGGACCTTAATTAATAAACCAAATCAACCCGGTTACTCTTTTAGCCTAAAATCGACGGTTTAGAGTGATCATGACTGAATCACCATTTTCATTAATTTCGAATAGGTCATACTGTAAACTTAGTTAATCCATACCTCAACAACTGCGCCCAAGAAATCTCCCTATCCAATTTACTCTAGAAATGCCCTAATTACCAGAACAAGCTCTACACCGCTTGTTAGTGGGCCACTAGTTTCAAAATTATAGAGGCATGTCCATAACACTGGGCTTGTGGTCCATCAAGGGCAATAAACTCAAAAGATGCCTTAAAACAGACGATTTATGCCATCTAGTCGGCACTTGTAAAATGCGACTCTCCCTAATATTGTCCAAAAATCTAAAATTTAAAACAAATGGTCCCTGCACTTAGGATAATAAATTAAGTCATTTCAGCAGTCGGATTTCACCCAAATTTATACCATACATTGAAGATATTTTCCTACACTCGTTCGCTAAATCTGACCCCTGATCAAGAAATGGTGACCATTGATTGCAAATCAGACCCTTGTGATAAAACCCAATGTCCTTTTTCCGTCAAACTTTGCACGGACTTTCATTGGGCCATGGGGCACCTATCCCATAAATCAGATGGGCTAAGGGGCCATCAGTGCAGTTGTGATGATGATAATACCTTTGTGATTTGGATAAACTTGTAGTTATGCTTATCTATAAAGAAATTCATGTTGAAAATTCTCCTTGTAGGATCCCAAGATTGGAATCTAGCATATGGGTACTGGAAGCTGAGAATGGAAAACTAGGGAGGCTGTCAACATCGGATTCGCTGATAAAAAATTTTATGAGCTTGATTTTTGAGTTTGGGACATAACATCAACCCCAACAATTAAAAATTGGTCCCACAGGGCCATTTGAAGGAATTTATAGAACTCAGGGCCAACTGATTTAAAATCTAGGGTATAAAACCCTTTAACCTCCTCTCTCTCTCATTCCCACAATAATTTCCAGCAAAGGGAGAGAGAGAGAGAGAGGAGAGAGAAGACAGAGAGTAAGTGAAAGAGAAAGGAAGTTGTGAGAGGGAAGGGAGCTAGGAAATTGGAATTTTCACACTCCTACCTGTAAGTGCTATGATTTTATATCCCTTTGGTTATCAAATTTTATGGTGGCAAAACTTATATCTATGTCTTGTATATCTTGTTTCATGTTTGAGACTATTCATTACTTCAAGACATCGGACTTCAAGACAAGAACTTAATTGAAGAAAGTTTCAAGTCATGGATGAAGAATTCAGGAATAAAAGTCTTCAAGTATGCATGTTCAAGATACATTCAAGCTCAAGAAGTCTTTGTTCAAGTCAAGATCAAGCTCAAGAAGACTTTGTTCAAGTCAAGATCAAGCTCAAGAAGGCCTACTACAAGATTCGTATATTCTCAAGCTTCTCTTTAAGGTCATCTGAGTATACAGACTTTCAATGTTCATCTCACTGTTAAGGTTTGTTTGACCTTAGATTGACCTTATGATGGGCTTTACAATAGGTCATTCTGGATACATAATTCATATATTTTAATATGCTTGTTTGGGCTGTTCTAAGACCAGTCCTGGGGACTTCAAGACCATTCGTAGCTCTGCTACGACCAGTCTTATGTTTTTCAGGACCAGTCCTAGGTTGTTGAATATTTTTGAATCTTTCTGGCTGTCCTACGACCAGTCCTGGACATCCTACGACCAGTCCTGTGAGTTCTACGACTAATCCTTCGATCGTTCGTAGCCCTACGACTCAAACTCCAGCAACCAAATTAAGGGTCCTACGACCGGTCGTAGGTGACTCACGACCAGTCGTAGGTGGCCCACGACCGGTCGTAGACCACCCAGGACCGGTCGTGGAACCATAAAATCTTATCCCGCAGAAATTTTTAAAAATCTTTGAAGCTACGACCAGTCGTAGGATCTTAAGACCAGTCGTAGATGGGATTTTTCACGCTATAAATAGTGCACGAACTTCAGAGTTTTAGCAATTCAATTCAATTCTATTCAAGTAATCTTTAGGCTATTCTTTGAGATAAGTTTGTGTTTGTTTTAAGCTACTTTGTGCTTATTTAATATTCCTTTTGCTAGCTTATTTTTTATTTGATTTTGATCTACATTCCAATCTTATTAGAAAAAGAGAATTTTTGATATTCCTTCTTCTTGGATTCAAAATTAAATAGAACTAGTCCTTTTGATTTAAAATCAATTAGACTTAGAACCATTCTTAAAGTGAGTATTGGACTTTGAACGTTGAATCGAACTTCTACTCCGATTGGTTCTACCGGGCTACTTCAAAAGGTGATTCAGATATTTTACATTTTTTTAATTTACTTTCTTTGGTTTTTGTTTAAGATTTGCTAGAAAAATCTCATTGTATTGGTTATCAGAGGAGAGCCAGAAAACTCAGATTATGGGGGTTTTTGGATTGTGTAAGCCTGAGATCAAAGACACAATTGTGAAGGTTTTAGGTGAACCTGCGAAACCTATTTTGATAGTGCATGCTAATATCCCCTGTGTGAGGATATTAGGAGTGGAGTAGCATTCTGTGTGGCTGTTGAATAACAGTTGGTGTACACACAGGCGAACCACTATATATCATTGTGTTGTGGATGTGCATTATTCTTTCATTCTTTTATTCATTCAGTTCTGTGGTTTGTATTTGTGGATGAACGTTGTAATCTTTTTATTCCAAGTAAGTGTGGAGAATGTTGTAATAACTTAGGATTTATTTCTGCAAGTTATTTTAATTTCCTTGATTTTTATTCCTCATTGGTTTGTGATTCAAAGGACGTTCTAGAAATAAGGTTGTCCTACCTTAAACCTTTAGTTTTTGGTGTAAGGTTATCCTTAGAACTGATAAAGTATCATTCTCTTTATTTTAGGCAATTGAGATTACTTTAAATTAAGCATTGTGCTTTATTTCTTTTATTATTTCGTTGTTATAAGTTTTATTTGGTATTGCCCTATTCACCCCTCCTCTAGGGCATATAGCTAGGCCCTTTCAAGTGGTATCAGAGCCTAATAGCTCGTGCTTATTGTTTATTTATTGGATTTATTTCCTGAGCTAACGATCTAAGCTATATTAAGATGTCAAATTTTGATAGCCTATCAGTCACTAGGCCACCACCTTTTAATGGCAGAAACTATGCCTATTGGAAAGCCAGGATGAGGATCTTCCTCAAATCCTTGGATGAAAGTGTGTGGCTAGCCACAGTGAATGAATGGAACCCTCCTATCACTGAAGTAACTAATGGCGATGGTTCAAAATCAATGAAAGTAACGGCTTACTCTCTTTGGACCACACTTCAGAAAAGTGAGAGTAGTGCAAATGCAAAAGCACTAAATGCAATTACTTGTGCATTATCACCAGATGAATTCAAAAGAATCATCTCTTGTGAAAATGCAAAACAAGCATGGGATGTATTAGAAATGACACACGAGGGTACATCAATTGTCAAGAAATCTAAAGTCCAACTCCTCACAACTAAATTTGAAGAAATTCATATGGAGGAGAATGAGATGTTTATGGACTTCTACACTAGATTAAATGACATTGTGAACTCTATGTGGGGTCTTGGTGATAGAATCCCTGAAAGTAAAGTGTGCGCAAAAATACTACGCTCACTTCCTGAACGGTTCAATTCTAAAGTAACCGCGATTCAGGAACTTCGTGATACGGATACCATGAGGGTTGAGGAATTAGTTAGTTCACTTCAAACCTATGAGTTGTCCTTTAAAGCTCCTAAAGGAAAATTAATTGCTCTCAAATCATCTAAAAATGTTTCACAAGAGAATACTTCGGATTCAGAAAATACCAAAGATGATATGGCGCATTTAGTAAAAAAGTTTTACAAAATTTTCAAAAACAAGAAAAAAGCTGATTTTCAAAAGTCAAAAGATAAGAGATGATCTAAACCTAGAGCTCGAAAATCATTGAAAGATAGTCAATGTTACAACTGTCAAGAGTATGGGCACTTAGCTAACAAATGCCCTAAAAAGGACAAATCAAAAAAGAAAAGCATGATGGCTACTTGGGATGAATCGTCTGATTCTGAATCCTCTTCTAAATCAGAAGAGTCTGAAACCGAGTCGGGTGATGATGTTAAAGCCCTTATGACTCTAGCCAAGATCACCTATTCAGATCATGATGATATATCTAGTGAAGAAAATCTGAATAGTGATTGTGATAATGAAGATGATCTTCAAGATGCTTATAATGCCCTTTATAAAGAGAGTTGTAAAATTGTCGTTAAGCTTAAATTACAAAAAAGAAAAATTTTCTAAGCTTAAGGAAGATTATGAGTCTCTTGTTTTAGAAAAGTCTCATATTTTCGATTCTTTTGAAAAGACCAAATGTGATTTAGATTTCAAAACCTCCCAAATTGAAGATTTGAAATTCGAAAAAGAAAAACTCAAAAATGAGGTAGCTTCACTTCTGAGTTTGAAAGACACATGGAGATATGCCCAAGGTGATCCAAAATTGGAAAAATTATTGTCTGGATCAAGAAAATGTGGCGATCGATCCGGGTTGGGCTATGATAAGAATACATCTCCTAAATAAAAGAACATTACTCCTAAATTTATAAAAGGAGAGTCTTCAACTTCAAAAGAAAAGAATACTTATCAAGGTTTTTCTAAAAATTTTAGGTCTTTTCAAAAACCTAAAGGTGGCCATGTCAACTTTAATTTTCAAAACCGAAATCTTTTAGCTGAAAAAATAATTGATCTACTCAAGGAGTTATTAAAGTCTAACTCTATGGGTCACTCCTATAACAACAGACAGAAAAAGACCATCTATACTCCTAAACCTAAAACAGTTCTGAAATGGGTTCCTAAAGTCGCCAGCTTGGTTGCCCACACTGCTTTCAAAGCTACAAGCCATTCAAAGTGGTACCTAGATAGTGGTTGCTCCAGGCATATGACAGGCGACAAGGCTTTATTCACCGATCTAAATATATGACTAAAGGATCAGTCACATTTGGTGATGGAAGCAATTGTAAGATCATTGGCCAAGGTACGGTTCAACTTTATAACCTTCCCTTATTTAAGAATGTTTTATATGTTGAGGGCTTGAAACACAACCTACTAAGTATTTCTCAGATATGCGATAACAACCATAGTGTAAAGTTTTCTAATCAAGGTTGTGAGATACTTAATAAAAAGGGTTCTGTAATATTAACTGGTCGCAGAACTTCTGAAAACTGCTACATCGTTAGTGATGCAAGCTCATCTACTCAATCGTGTTATATGGTCCATACCGATGAGACTGAATTATGGCATAAACGCCTTGGACATGTACACTACCAAAACTTATTTAGATTCAGCAAAAGAAAACTAATTAGAGGTCTATCCAAATTACAAAAAGTAGACAAAATATGTGGTGAATGCCAGTTGGGAAAACAGACTAGGAGCTCTCACAAGAAAGTGAACTCCAATACCACATCTAGACCACTTGAGCTTCTCCATATGGATCTTATTGGACCAATCAGATCGGAGAGTCGAGGAGGCAAAAAATACATCTTAGTTATCGTAGATGACTATACCAGATTTACTTAAGTATCGTTCTTAAAAGATAAAACTGAAACCCTAGATGAAGTGAAAAGGGTCATCAAACGAATCCAAAATGAAAAAGGTTCTCATGTTAGTAAGATCTGTAGTGATCATGAATCTGAATTCGAAAATAGTAGTTTTGAGAAATTCTGTAGTAATTAGGGAATATCGCACGAATTCTCTGCGCCTAAAACACCGCAATAAAATGGTATAGTTGAAAGGAAAAATAGAGTGCTTCAGGATATGGCTAATGTTATGTTGAATAGCATGAAGCTCTCTAGAAATCTTTGGGCTGAAGCAGTTAATATCGCATGCTATATTATTAATTGGGTTTATACCAGTAAATCTGATAATAAGACTGCTTATGAATTATAGTTTGAAAAGAAAGTTACTGTCAAATACTTTCGGGTTTTTAGCAGCAAGTGTTATATTTTACGTGATCGTGAAAATTTAGAAAAGTTTGAGACGAAGAGTGATGAAGGTATTTTTCTTGGTTATTCCTTGAACAGTCGAGCTTATAGGGTTCTAAATAAGAGAACTGGTGTGATTCAAGAGTCCATCAATGTGGTTATTGATGATCATTTGAATACACCAGCTCCGAGTTCAGATGATGATGAAGCTCTTATTATTGACAATCAAGATATCTCATCAAGTCAAAAAGAATCTGAACCAAGGACTGTTAAAGATCATCCAACCAATCAAATACTTGAAAACCCTCTCACTGGAGTTCGTACTCGCAAACAACTTGAGAACATATGTAATTATATTTGTTTTACATCCCAAATAGAACCGGTCAATGTAAAAGAAGCACTTTCTGACGAAAATTGGATAGTTGCTATGTAGGATGAACTTAATCAATTTGTTCGTAATGATGTCTGGTTTCTTGTTCCTAGACCTAAGGATAAACACATTATTGGAATAAAATGGATCTTTAAAAATAAGTCTGATGAGCTTGGAAATATAATACGAAACAAGGCCAAACTAGTTGTACAAGGGTACACTCAGATTGAGGGTATCGATTATGATGAAACCTTTACTCCAGTCGCTCGCCTTGAATCTATCAGACTTTTTATTTCCATCGCATGCTTTAGAAAATTTAAGATTTATCAGATGGATGTAAAGAGCGCCTTCTTGAATGGTGATTTACATGAAGAAGTGTATGTTGAACAATCTTCAGGGTTTGAAGACCCCAAGCTATCTGACCATGTGTTTCATCTCAAAAAATCTCTCTATGGTCTAAAATAAGCACCCAGAGCATGGAATGAGAAATTGACTAAATTCTTACTTAGTCATAGCTTTCAAGTAGGAAGTGTCAATAAGACACTCTTTGTTAAGAAGAATAACAATGATATTTTGATGGTTCAAATTTATGTTGACGATATTATTTATGGATCAACTTATTCTAACATGTCTATTGAGTTTGCAAATCTTATGAAATCAAGGTTCGAAATGAGCATGGTTGGTGAACTAAATTACTTCCTAGGGTTGCAAGTAAAACAACAACCTGACGAAATTTTCATTTTTCAATCCAAGTATGATACGAACTTGGTTAAAAGGTTTGGATTTGAGAATGGTAAGAACTTTGATACTCCTATGAGTACAACGTTAAAACTCTCAAAAGACTTTACAGGTAAAGATATAGATCCTAAACTATATCGTAGTATGATTGGTAGTTTGTTATATCTAACTGCAAGTAGACCTGATATCGTATTCAGTGTTGATATTTGTGCGAGATATCAGTCTAATCCTAAGGAATCTCATCTTACTGTTCTTAAAAGGATTATTAGATATGTCATGAGTACTATAAATCTGGGTCTATGGTACCCTTTTGATACTAGTGTTCAATTAGCCGGGTACTCAGATGCTGATTGGGCCAGTAATATCGATGATAGAAAATCAACCAGTGGTGGTTGTTTTTACATTGGAAATTGCTTAGTTTCTTGGTTTAGAAAGAAGCAAAGCTCAATATCGCTCTCCACTGCTGAGGCTGAGTATATTACAGCTGGATATGCATGTACTCAACTAGTGTAGATGAAACGCATGCTAAGCGATTATGGAATTAATCAAGATTCAATGATCTTACATTGTGATAATTCCAGTGCTATAAATATTTCCAAAAAATCCAATCCACCATTCACGTACTAAGCACATTGACATTAGGTATCATTACATTCGTGAGTTGGTTGAAGAAAAAGTAATTTTCTTGGAATATATACCAACTGAATCTCAACTTGCTGATATATTTACTAAACCGCTCGACAAAAGCAGGTTTAATAAATTAAAATTTGATCTTGGTATGTGCATTTTACATTGAATATTCTTACTTGCATGTATCATAGTGTACTATATTTAGTATTATTTGTGTTTAAATTTTAATTTTTTTCATTAAAAATGCATTTTTTTTGGTCGATACTCGACCAGTCGTGGATGTACACGACCAGTCGTGGTTCGACCGGTCGTGAACCACACTCGACCGGTCATGGAGCTCATGAATGTGATATATTTGGGAAAAATCCCCTTCTTCTTCATTTCCACTCCGACCTACGACAAGTCGTGGCTCGACCAGTCATAGGATTTCTTATTTTTCTTCAAGGTGAGTCCTATTTCATCATTTTTCTTAAAGATTCATGCTCTCTATGCTTTGATTTATTCATTGTATAGCTAGATTTCATCTTTTGTTGGGTTTTTAAAGGGTTTCTTCTCAACTTGCTGATCTAGAGAAAACTCATCTTTCTTTTGTGCATTTCTCTTGCTCTTTGTATATCTTGATTGAAGATGGATGCTAGAGAGAAAAAGAAAATATCTTGTGGTCCATTCTCATCTAGATCTACACCGATTACAAAACGGCACCTTCGGTCACCCGAAGATGATACTCAAGATGTACGGGATTTGCGTGTCCGTAATGTAATCATTGAGCATACCGCTGATCTCAATCATATTTCTCCATATGGTATTGTCCCTCTTCTTGAATCTTTTGGCTGGACTAACATTTTGCTTTGGGGTGGGCCTGCATACTTGTCCATTGCTCAATCAATGGTAACATGCATCTCAGAATTTTCTCTTGATAATTTAACATTTTTAATTGATACTAGAGAAGGAAAATTTGAAGTAGACCGTCATTTGATATCAAGTATTATGGATATACCTGTAATGATGAAGGTATACTGATTCATACTTTATATGACAATCTGAATTGGAAAAATGCATGTTAACAAGAGATTTATGCAAAATTGATGCACAATGGACACACAAAGGGAATGTGCTCCCTTCAAAGTATTTGTTACCTAGATACAGACTGTTACATCATTTCTTCATTTCCAATGTGTATCCTCAGTCCGGTAATAAAACCGAGTTGACTTCTTTCATGGTTCGTGTGTTGCATTCTATTGCTTCTGGTACCAAGGTCTGTCTTTCCTCTTTGATTTGTTATTTCATTATTCAGTTTCGTCTTCATCCGAGTCATAGTGATATTCCGTTTGGTTATCTTATGACTGTTTTAGCCACTCACTTGCTTGTCGATAAACCTATTAATGAGGCACCCATTCATCATCTTATCTTCAACAATTTCAATATTAATAAGATGAAGCTAGATTTGCTTCCTGGCCAAGTAGATGAAGGTGGTGATGGTGGTGAAGCTGAAAATGAAGGGGAAGCTGGTGATCTTCCACAACAAGATATTAATATGGATGAGATTTTTGATGAGATAGAATCTGATTCACCAAATGATCCAGATTATGATCCATCTGGTTTTGATGCACGCCTTCGTGCATTGGAGGAGAAGGTTGATAATATGAATATAGCCCACGATATGTGATTTAAGTACATGCGAAAATATCTTCGTCGCATTAATAAAGGGTTACACCAGATTGATCCGACTATCCCTGAATTATCTTCTGGATAGTATAACATTATCTTTTATTTTAGATATGTATTATGGATTATGGTTTGATAACATTATTTTTTGGATACTGTATTATGGATTGATGATGGCTTGATGCTTCAGGCTTATATTATTGTCACGCCCCAAACTCGGAAACCGGGCTCACAAAATTCCCGATCGCCGAATCCGGCGCCGACAGCCTCCGTAGAACCCCATTCTCGGCTCCTAGCTCCCATTCGCCAGGTTCCGATCCTGGGATGCTACGAGGAGGATTTCAAATACCAGTTTGTTTCGTAATAAGCATAACCAAAGGCATAACCCACAAACAACAACCAAGCACTCCATTACATTTCCACTATGATCAAAAAATTTTACAAGTACAATGAGCATAAAGGGAAATACAATGGTAAATAACAGAAAACTCCAAAATGATCAACGACGCGCTCCTGCCTCAACGCTGCTGCAGTCCAACGTCACCTGCACGCAACGGTCGTGCATAAGCTTACAGAAAGCTTAGAGGGTGGTGAAAGTGTGTGCGCAAGGTAGTAATATGAATGCAATGTCAGAGTAATGCGGAATATGCAGATGGAACTATAATATCATGAGCCGTACCAAGGCTTATATGATGCAAGACATGAATGGTATTGGCCACCCCAAGGCCATGCAATGTGCAATGCAACTCAAGCATACAGATCCTCATCAATGTCCACATATCAGTACAGCTCAGAGTATGGAATATCACCGGGGTCTAGTACACTCTAAACCAGATTGCCGCCACATCGCGCGCAATAAGGTAAGTGGAAGAGACCTCACTATCCGTCTGCCAATATCGGGCGCGACTCGTCGATAGCGGACCCATTCCTCGAGCTGGTCAAACTCAGCCTAGCATTGCCCCCTACACTCGGGCGGGTAAGGCCGCACCCCCTTCCAACCGACCACGACACAGTGGAGAGCGTAACCGTCTGGTAATCGGCACTCAACGCTCATCTACCCACTCGGTCTAGACGTTGGAGCAACCTCTTGGTACCATAAGGGTTTAGGGACTTTCACCCAGGGATATCTATAGTACCCCATGTAAGTCAAGATTTCCGGTATCCAATCCTGCCAATCACGATGCATCTGTGGAGGCTACGGCCCTGATGTCGCCAGGGCGTACAACAACCATGTCACACTAATGCGGAATGCATGAATCACGCCATCCAGTCATGCAACCAATCCTGCGCATACCGTACGCTCATGTAGGGCAACACCGCCTAACCGGGAGCCCATAAACAACCTGCCCGAAGGCAAATGCTATGATCAATCATCACTCATATCAAGCATACATATGATGCGTATGATCATGGGCCATGAAACTATACTAAACATGTTATAATAAAAGGAATTATCTTACGATGCAGATGGACCTGGACGGCCTATACACAATAAGTACGGCCCAATAATGGGCCCTAAGGAGAGTTGTAATGTGGACATCCAACCAACATTACACTCGCAATGTGGACGTCAAACCAACATTGCATCACAGGTACGATCTTCATAAACCTTAGTACTTAGTCTGAAATGAATTTACTCATTGTAATGGACCGTAGGTTGTCCCCATTGGACCTTATATATATATCAAATGGGCCATATCCTATGGGCTCTTATTCATCAGATGGGCCACATAAATGGGCCAAACCAATGGGCCTTAAGTGCATTGCAATGGCATAAACCCGTGGGCCTTGGATTGCACCAATTAGACCTAGTTACATGAATCTAATATGTATCAAATGGGCCACACCAATTGGACCCCCAAATGTGTGTCCAATGGGCCTCAACCCAGAGGCCTTATATGAGTCAAATGGGCCTAAATCCCTAGGCTTTAACAATTTAAATGGACCTAATCCATGAGTTTGCATACATATCAAAGTGGGCCTAATCCTATGGACCCTTTTATAATTGAATGGGTTCAGTCCCATGGACCTTACAATATATCAAATGGTTTACTTCCATGGACTTTAAATTTCAACAAAAAGGGGTCCACTTTCATGGGTCTTGAAGTACATCAAATGGGCCTAGTCTCTAGGCCTAAAATAAACCCAATGGGCCCAGCCCATAAGCATTTCACAAAACCAAATGGGCCTAGCCCATGCCCCGTTTGAAATTCCAATGGGCCTAGCCCATAGGCCTAACATGATCCTTTCAAGTGGACGGACGGTCTGGATGCACCGCCTATGACAATGGTGGGACCCACATGAAGGCGTACAATCATATATATATTATATACTATATAACTACATATAATATAATATATGTAATATATACAATATGATATGTAGTATATATATCATATAATAATATATATATGTGATATATATATAATATAATAACATATATATGTGGGCCCCACCGTTCAGTGGGGACGGTGTGGATTCAACAAGAATCACAGTGGCCATCACCGTCCACGGACCGTGGACGGTGTGAATAAAATACATAAATCACTATGGGTCCCATGTATATGGCCCACCGTGATGTTTAATTGAAATCCCACCCGTTCATAAGGTCACTCAACCTGGACGAAGGGAAAATATAAAATTTCAGCTTGATCCAACACTTCTGGGGACCCCAGGAAGAGTTTCAATGGGGGGTGCTCATTCACACTGTTTCTTGTGATGTGGCCCACCTGAGGTTTGGATCATCCTGAAATTTGGAGGGGGCCCACCTGGGAAGGGGGCCCGCCTAATGGACGGTGTAGATAGAACATGTGCATCAAGTGGGGCCCACGGCAGCAGCCGTGGGTGGCTGCACAGCAGCCCGCCCGCCCGTCCGTCAGCACGCAGGCGCTGCCTGCGTGCGCCTGACACAGCGGCAGCAGCTGCTGCCGCCCCTTCTCTCTCTCTCCTCCAATTTCATCATTTCACGAAAATTTCATATGTGGGGCCCGCTTTCGGACAATCCATACCAGCCATAGCGATCAGTGGCTCGACGCCGTTCAAATGAGTCCAGAGTTCCAATTTTTTTGATGCTTGTAGGAGAAATAAAATAAGGAACTAGTGTTTGGATGGTAAGGGCGCAATATTAGGCGCTATGGCCCACCAGATGATTGGATTAGTTCCAAACTTTTACCCAACGGCTAGAATACCGTGGGTGAGAGGATGGACGGCTTGGATAGGACATAGACATCAGGATGGGGCCTGTGCAAAGGGAACATCCCATTCCCTTCTTTTTTCTTCCTTTTTCCTTTCCTTTTTCTTTTTTGTTCTCGTTTTCTTGGTAACGTCCAGCGTCCCAGACGCTGGACGGCTGACGTTCATACACGGTTATTTGTGGTGGGCTGATGAAGTGGGCCACCACATGATGGGTGGCATGGAAATTACATCTAAGGTGGGCCCCACTTGAATAAAATAAATACATCAAGTTGGGATCCATTCAAGTGGGCCACACCATCCTACTACAATAAAATAAAATAAAATACAATAAAATAAAAGAGAGAGGGAGAGAGACATGGAAAGTGGGACATGGCTAGTGATGGAGGGACCCCGTCACTATGGGCCCTCCCATGCATGAAATCATACATCAATTGGGTCATTTTGTACATGTGACCCTCCAAATTAAAGATCAACGGTGGGGATCCCTTCCCCACCAATATGAATGGTCTAGATGACCTTTCCAAATGAAAACAAACTTCATGATGGGGTCCATGGAGAATGGTCCCATCATGGAATGATCATGACGATCCAAGTGGTCCATCGGCCACAAATAAGGGTCCCAAGTGAGATCCACACCATGGATCGGTGGGCCTCACTTGGTCCACCATAAAATCAAGAAAATCTACCCTATAGAAGCACCCACCGTCCGATCTTTTCGCTCCTAGAGGTTCCTTGTCACCTTGTCTTCAACTTCAATGGCTAAGATGAAGGATGGAGGGTTGAGATGGGGGATTTTGGGGTAGGAAGGTGGGCCACTTGAAGCTTAGAGGGAGGTTGGAATTCTCATACGTGGGAGCTCCTTGCAAAAATTTTTTTTTTGTTGCTTGGATTTTTTTTTTTGGAATGAGAAAAAGAGAGAGAGAGAGAGAGTGATGTAAAGGGAGAGAGAGAGTGATGGATGGATGGGTGAGTGATGGTGGTGTAAGAGAAATTTGACTTTTATGGCTTTTTGTGTAAGAAGGGTATGGGTTGAGAAGACTTTGTTGGCTTTTGTGTAAGAGAGGTATGGGTTTGGGAGACTTTTGTGGTTGCTTGGGAAAAGGGATGGAGGTGATGTGTACTTGACATGTGATGGCTTGATGGGTGATTGATTGATGGGATTGATGTGATTGATGTGACACATCGTTGAGATTCCCTTGGTTTTCGCAACGCGCGGCGTTTTCTCGCACCGAACGTTGGCTCATATCTCTTGATCGGGGTATCGCCTTGGCGCGTGAGTCGCGGTATCGGAACCGCAACGACGGCGCGGTCGCTAAGGTATTGGTCTTGGGTTGAGTCGACTCGGGTTGTCGGTTCATGAATCCAGGTCGCGCGTCGATATTGTTTAAGGGTCGAAAGTTGCCGGAATTCGACCGGTACGACCACGGAAGTGTACGGAAAGGTACGGACCAAGATACGGGTTTTACAATTATGTCCTTTCATATCTCTTTCTCATTATCTGCTTACCACTCTCCAAGTTCTCTTTCCTTTTGTGACTTTCCTTTGTCATTTTGTGATAAAAAGGGAGAGTAGTAAGCTAAAATAGAGTAGTATGGAAGAAAGGGGGAGTAATTTATTTGTTTGAATTGATTAATTAAGAAGGATATGTGGATGAGAATATGTTATTGACTGTTTACATGAGCAGTACTCGTATTACTCAGGGGGAGTAAAGTAATAGTAATTTGTCTTCTTTACTATGTGTTTTGTCACAAATTTGACAAAGGGGGAGATTGTAAGTGCTATGATTTCATATCCCTTTGGTTGTCAAATTTTGTGGTGCCAAAACTTATATCTATGTCTTGTATATCTTGTTTCATGTATGAGACTATTCATTACTTCAAGACATCGGACTTCAAGACAAGAACTTAATTGAAGAAAGTTTCAAGTCATGGATGAAGAATTCAGGAATAAAAGTCTTCAAGTATGCATGTTCAAGATACATTCAAGCTCAAGAAGTCTTTGTTCAAGTCAAGATCAAGCTCAAGAAGACTTTGTTCAAGTCAAGATCAAGCTCAAGAAGGCCTACTACAAGATTCGTATATTCTCAAGCTTCTCTTTAAGGTCATCTGAGTATACAGACTTTCAATGTTCATCTCACTGTTAAGGTTTGTTTGACCTTAGATTGACCTTATGATGGGCTTTACAATAGGTCATTCTGGATACATAATTCATATATTTTAATATGCTTGTTTGGGCTGTTCTAAGACCAGTCCTGGGGACTTCAAGACCAGTCGTAGCTCTGCTACGACCAGTCTTATGTTTTTCAGGACCAGTCCTAGGTTGTTGAATATTTTTGAATCTTTCTGGCTGTCCTACGACCAGTCCTGGACATCCTACGACCAGTCCTGTGAGTTCTACGACTAATCCTTCGATCGTTCGTAGCCCTACGACTCAAACTCCAGCAACCAAATTAAGGGTCCTACGACCGGTCGTAGGTGACTCACGACCAGTCGTAGGTGGCCCACGACCGGTCGTAGACCACCCAGGACCGGTCGTGGAACCATAAAATCTTATCCCGCAGAAATTTTTAAAAATCTTTGAAGCTACGACCAGTCGTAGGATCCTAAGACCAGTCGTAGATGGGATTTTTCACGCTATAAATAGTGCACGAACTTCAGAGTTTTAGCAATTCAATTCAATTCTATTCAAGTAATCTTTAGGCTATTCTTTGAGATAAGTTTGTGTTTGTTTTAAGCTACTTTGTGCTTATTTAATATTCCTTTTGCTAGCTTATTTTGTATTTGATTTTGATCTACATTCCAATCTTATTAGAAAAGGGGAATTTCTGATATTCCTTCTTCTTAGATTCAAAATTAAATAGAACTAGCTCTTTTGATTTAAAATCAATTAGACTTAGAACCATTCTTAAAGTGAGTATTGGACTTTGAACATTGAATCGAACTTCTACTCCGATTGGTTCTACCGGGCTACTTCAAAAGGTGATTCAGGTATTTTACATTTTTGTAATTTACTTTCTTTGGTTTTTGTTTGAGATTTGCCAGAAAAATCTCATTGTATTGGTTATCTGAGGAGAGGCAGAAAACTCAGATTGTGGGAGTTTTTGGATTGTGTAAGCCCGAGATCAAAGACACAATTGTGAAGGTTTTAGGTGAACCTGTGTAAAACTCGTATCCTAATTCGTACTATCCCTAAGGCTTTCACGGTCATTCCGATCAATTTCCGGTGACTCGCGATCTGCAACCGGCGTTGCGCGCAATCCTGAGTCGGATCCTATCGGTCTGAGTCAGTTTGACCCGAGACTTGTACCAGTACGACCGCGCTGTCGCCACGGTTCCGATGCCACGTCTCACGCGCCGAGGCGATACCCAGGCCAGGAGATGTGGGCCTGCGTTCAGTTCAAGGAAAATACCGCGCGTTACTAATCCCAAGAAAATCCATCACATCAATCAAATCATTTGTCACAAGTACACCCATCCCTAAGTACAACTACCCATCCCCAAAAGTCAACTTTCCCATCACCTCACCCATCTCTCTCCCCATCACTCCATCACTCTCTTATCCATCCCTCTCTCTCTCTCTTCACATCACATCTTTCATTTCTCTCTCTTTCATTCTCTCTCACATTTTTCCTCCCAAGCCACCCACGTCCAAGCTCCCCATGAGAGAGCTAGTGTGGCCCACCTTCCTACCATCTAATCCCACCCTCTAAAATCGATCTCCACCGTTGAAATTGTACCTTTGGAGCTCTATCATGCATTGGCGAAAGAAGGAAGGAAAGATCAAAGGTGGGTGCATCTATAGGTTAGATTTCTACATTTTTATAGTGTGGGTGCTTCTTTCTCTCTTTCTCCCTTTTCTTTTTCCTTTGTTTTGTGGGTGATTTTATGTTTTGATTTTGTGATTTGAGGGCCCACTTATGGTGGGACTCATCTGGATGTATGTATTGTATAGGGAGGCCTGATAGTGGCAGGGTCCCTCCCCTTCTCACCAATATCTCTCTCTCCCCCTCTCTTTCATTTCTTTTAATAATGATGGGGCTGCGTGGCCCACCTGGATGGACCCCACCATGATGTATGCATTTTATTCATGCCGTCCACACTGAAACGAACCTCACATCGAGTGAACGCGCCCCATCCAGGGACGTCCATTCCTTGGATGTGCAGCGCCCCTGGACGCTGTAAAAGCACAAATATCATCTTCTTCTTCTTCTTTTTTTTTTTTGCATAAGGCTTGTGGTCCCACACGTGTGGACCCACCTATGGAGTACGTGTTTCATGGACAGCCTCCACTCTGCAGACCCTGTACGGTGGAGTCCACCCTGATAAATATATCTCCACCATCCAGCATTCCTGGACGATGGACCCCATCTCATGCATGTGTTGTATGCACGCTAACCGTCCATCTTCTAGGTGTGGGTCCCACTGCATGACGTCAGCAAGATCAGTGGCCCACATGATGTATGTATTCCGTCCCACACCTTCCATCCATTGCATCCACGCCATCGGTCTGATAGGCCACATCATGATATATGTATTTCTTCCAAGCTGCACAACAGCACGTGTGGCCCATTGGATGTGGGGCCCACCTTGTAGACGTGTGCATCCAGGTAGTGGAGCCCACCTTGAGGTATCGTCCTACATCTAAATCGTCCATCCAGCGTCCAAAAGGTCTGCACGCTAGACCCTTTTCAAACAATATACATATATAAACATAATATAATATAATATTTATATATATAACGTGAGATGTGGGGTGGCCCACCTCTATCTCGTGGGGTCCAGTGATGTACGGGTTGCGTCCCATCGTGATGTATATGTTTTAATTCACCGTCCATCTGGACAGTGGATTTCACCATGTTGTATGTGTTTTATCCGTACCGTCCAAGATGGGACGGTGGGCCCTGACGTGATGTATCTGTTTGATCCACACCATCCATATCTGGACAATGATGGTGGGACGCACCGAGATGTATCTATTCACCATGTCATCCATCATGAGGTACGTGTTATACCACACCGTCCATCTGAGGACGTGGTACCCACCGTGATCTAAGTGTTTTATTTACGCTGCTGGCCCCACACGTGGTATCGATGTGTTGGGGACTGTAGCAGCTCTGCTGCTGCACTGGCGTCAGCAAGTTCTGTGGGTTTGATCCACACCGTCCATTTGTATGGACCCCACATGATGTGTGTACTTTATTCACACCATCCGTCCATCTGGACAGGGCCCACCTGCAACTGCAATGTGCAGGGTCGGCCTTGATCTATGTATTTTATATTGCCCGTCCATCTGGACGAAGAGAAAACACATATATCAGTAGGCCACCACGTGGCACCACCTTGATGATGCGATTGCATCCACCGTCCATAGGCCAACCATGACGTATGTGTATTATTCTTGCCATCCATCCTTTTGAAAATGGTGGACCCTATCGTAATGTACGTGTTATGTACATTCCGTCTATCTATTTTTATAACGTGCAGGCTGTCCAGGTGGAACGCACCTAGATGCATGTGTTTTTGTCAAACACCATCCATCCATATGGACCCCAGCAGCTACAACTGCTGCTATATTGACGTCTGTAGCTTCATGGTCCCTGCGTGAGATGTGTATTACATCCCAACTGTCCTGGGTCATAGGGCCCACCATACATATGTATTGTGTGTTGTATCCACCGTCCAGCTCATGGACGGTGGGTCCGACCTTGATATGTTATATAGCTACATGGTCCAAACGAGGGATGGTGTGGCCCGCCTTAATTCATGTGTTTTATATCCATTCACATCGTCCAGTGGTCTGGACGGTGGGGGACCACCCGGATGATATATATCTATGACGCCCGTTCACTGGATGGGAGGCGCCCACCTTGTGATGCGCAACACCATCCTTCCTTGTGGCCCCGGCATGATGTATGTGTTTCATTAGCACTGTCCAGTCCGTGGACCCCACATGGTGATGTTTATAAAGTCATATATGAGGCCTGACTTGATGTATTTATAGCCCATGTGATGCGGCAT
Source organism: Magnolia kwangsiensis (assembly GCA_037074715.1). Classification (NCBI taxonomy): domain Eukaryota; kingdom Viridiplantae; phylum Streptophyta; class Magnoliopsida; order Magnoliales; family Magnoliaceae; genus Magnolia; species Magnolia kwangsiensis. The sequence continues at coordinate 74,772,729 of CM073584.1, forward strand.
GTAGTGATGTGTATTAGGCTCAGGTGATGCGACCCTTAGTGACGTGTATTAGGCCCATTTGAGCGGCCCATAGTGATGTGTGTTAGGCCCATGAGAGCGGCCCATAGTGATATGTATTTGGTCCATGTGTCAAGGCCCAATGTGGTGTATATGTGGCCTTTGAGTGAGGCCCATTGCGACGTATACTACCCCTCTATATGAGGCTACGAGCTCATTATACGTCTTGGCTCTATATATAAGTCACTCCTTGGGAGCAATGTTGGTTGAATGTCCACATTGATGGGCAATGATAGTTGGATGTTCACATTGTGACCTTCCCTTAGGCCATGTTAGGTCCATTCTCATCATTTTCTCAGTGGGTTAACCCAAATAAGTGAGCCCCATTTACCGTATACAGATGACTCCGTGTTATCGGATTTGATATAACCACGGGCGAGTGTTGATCTTTATACTATAGTTGATCGGTTGATCATCTAAGGACCCCGTTTTCTCTATCTACTGATTATCGGTGCGATTGATGTGATCAATTTACTGATTCTTATTATCGATCAATTTCGATTATCCTGACCGATGGCCGATTAGCGATCGAAGCCGTTTATCATGACCGATTGTCGATTAGCAATCGAGACAGATTATCATGACCGATTGTCGATTAGTGGTCCAGGCCGATTATCATGACTGATTACCGATTAGCGGTCGAGGCCGATTATCATGACTGATTACCGATTAGCGATCGAGGCCGATTATCCTGACCGATTACCGATTAGCGATCGAGGCCGTTTATCATGACCGATTACCAATTAGCGATCGAGGCCGATTATCCTGACCGATTGCCGATTAGCGATCGAGGCCGTTTATTATGACCGATTATCGATTAGCGATCGAGGTTGATTATCTTGACCGATTGTCGATTAGCGATCGAGGCCGTTTATCATGACCGATTGTCGATTAGCGATCGAGGTAGATTATCATGACCGATTGTCGATTGACGGTCGAGGCCGATTATCATGACTGATTACCGATTAGCGATCGAGGCCGATTATCCTGACTGATTACCGATTAGCGATCGAGGCCGATTATCCTGACCGATTACCGATTAGCGATCGAGGCCGATTATCCTGACCGATTGCCGATTAGCGATCGAGGCCGTTTATCATGACCGATTACCAATTATGATGGCCGATTGCTGATTTCGATTGTAGGGGCCCAATGTGATGTACATGCGACCCATATTTGAGGCCTGACGTGATGTGTATTCAGCCGTGTCTAAGGCCCAATGTGATGTATATTGAGGCCTAGGTGATGAGGCCCATTGTGATGCATTTGAGGGCCGAGTGAAAAAGCCCATTGTGATGTATGTTAGGCCCATGAGCAGGGCCCACCTGTTGTGTACATGTAACCCTTGAGTAAGTCCCATTGTGTTGTATATTAGGCCGTTGTGTAAGGTCGTGGGCCCATTATATGTTTGAATTTATGTGGGTCATTCCTTAGGGCAATGTTGGTTAAATGTCTACATTATCGAGGCCGATTGTTGATACTGATTATGAGTATGTGTCAGCATAGCATCATGATACATGCCCATACGCATCATCTGCATGTTTGTTATGAGATGTGATTGACCATTGCATATGTCATTGGGTAGGATGATATGAGACTCCCTGATAGGCGGAGATTGTCTCGCATGAGTGCACGGTATGCGTAGGACTGATGCATGACTGGATTGTATGACTCATGCATCTTGCATTGTGTGTTGTGATTACTGTATGCCCTAGCGACATCAGGGCCGTAGCCTCCACAGGCATATCGTGGATGGCCAGATGAGACACCGAAAATCTGTTTTACATGGGGTGCTATAGATATCCCTGGGTGAAAGTCCCTAAACCCTCTTGGTTCCAGAGGTTGCTCCAATGTCTAGACCGAGTGGGTAGATGAGCGCTGTGTGCCGATTACCAGATGGCTGCGCTCTCCACTGTTTCATGGTCGGTTGGAAGGGGGTGCGGCCTTATCTGCCCGAGAGGAGGGGGCAATGCTAGGCTGAGTCTGACCAGCTCGAGGAATGGGTCCGCTATCGACGAGTCGAGCCCGATATTGGCAGACAGATAGTGAGGTCTCTTCCACTTACCTTATTGCGCGCGATGTGACGGCGATCTGGTTTAGAGTATACTAGACCCCGGTGATTTCTCAGAGAGGAACCGTACTGACATGTGGACTTATTGAGTAGGAGATGCATGCTCATTCATTCATTCACTATCCACTCGGGCTGGTGGTGCGCAACTAATTGTTGTGTACCTTCGTTATGGCAAGGATTTCGGTTGGGCGCTCGACTAGCCTGAGATCAGGAGTTTATCACAATGAGTCTGACTATCCAAATTTAGGTATGGGACTGGTTTGGATAGAAGTCCCTTGTGGTGGACCCCATAGCCTGCGATACTACGTACTATCATCCCGACTTCACACTCCAGCATGGTTATTTCATTCGCATCGCATATTACATTACGTCCGCAGGCATATGGCATCTTGGGTTGCTATTTCTGCACTTATATGGCCTGGATAGATTTAGCAGGATTTGTACATTGCATTGCATTCTCGACATCTGCTATTTAGCTCTTTATGACTCCTTATCGCATAGTTGTTCTATATTGCGTATTCTGATATTGACTAACTTATAGACTTGTCCATACTTCCACTTACCCTGTTATCGTATGACTTACATCTTGTCAGTATTTCCGCTTACTCTGATAATTCCTGCTCTTGTTAGTGTTTCTGCTTATTTAGACATTGTATGGTTTATGGATTACCAATTTTTTCGGTATTGTATGATTATAGCATTGTATTGAATACTTGGCACTTACCTTGTGCACACACTTACACCACCCTCTGAGCTTTCTATAAGCTTATGCACGATAGATGCGTGCAGGTGATGTTAGGCTGCAGCAGTGTTGAGCTTGGAGCGTGCGGTGGTCTTCTGAAGCTTGATTATCTATTTATGTATTTCCCTTTTTGTATTGTATTCAAATGATTATATTAGTGAATATGTGATGACAATGTTGCTATTGTGAATTAGGTAATCTTGTGGTTATGCTTATTACTAGTTATATGTATAAAAAAAAAAATCCTCCTTGTAGGATCCCAGGATCGGAACCTGGCATATGAATGCTAGGAGCCGAGAATGGGGTACTACGGAGGCTGTCGGCACCGGATTCGGCGATCGGGATTCCTATGAATCCGATTTCCGGGTTTGGGGCGTGACAACCTGTGAAACCTATTTTGATAGTGCATGCTAATATCCCTTATGTGAGGATATTAGGAGTGGAGTAGCATTCTGTGTGGCTGTTGGATAACAGTTGATGTACACACAGGCGAACCACTATATATCGTTGTGTTGTGGATGTGCATTATTCTTTCATTCCTTTATTCATTCAGTTCTGTGATTTGTATTCGTGGATGAATGTTGTAATCTTTTTATTCCAAGCAAGTGTGGAGAATGTTGTAATAACTTAGGATTTATTTCTGCAAGTTATTTTAATTTCCTTGCTTTTTATTCCTCATTGGTTTGTGATTCAAAGGACGTTCTAGAAAAAAGGTTGTCCTACCTTAATCCTTTAGTTTTTGGTGTAAGGTTATCCTTAGAAATGATAAAGTATCATTCTCTTTATTTTAGGCTATTGAGATTACTTTAAATTAAGCATTGTGCTTTATTTCTTTTATTATTCCGCTGTTATAAGTTTTATTTGGCATTGCCCTATTCACCCCCCCTCTAGGGCATATAGCTAGGCCCTTTCACTACCTCCATCATTTCCTGGGAACTACGGTCCTACCGCCATAAAGACAAGGTATGGTTGATCTGAGGTAACAAATTCGAGCTCTCCTCCATTTTTCTTAAGTTAGGGTTACATCCATGCACCTTGGCATGAAGTTCATCTGACACAGGGTCTCAACACGTCAAGTTTGTGGACCCGATGATGCTAGAGTGACTACAAGAGCTTTCGGTCGACAATAGGTGCAGACTATTACCTTTAGGTGGCTGATTATCGTGCCTAGCATAAATCATAGTGATTTTATGTGAAGAATATATGTGCATGTTGCTGAATTTTATGTATTGTTGATTTAGAACCTATGCGTAGAATTTTCCTAAATTTGGAAAAGTGATTTAGGTCCCGAGGTTCCCTGATACGTAGATTGCTGAATTATTTGTCAATTTAGGGAATCGCATGTGCAATTCCCCAATGTTGCTGATTTTGTATGATTGAATTTTGTCACATGCGATTGATAGATGTAAATTTGGTGCATTATTGCCTACTTGTTGAATTTCTGAATTTTGTTGAACTTGATTACCCTTAATGTTGCTGATTTTGTGAGTTAGATGTTAGCACATGCAAATGAAAGGTGTAGTTGGGTGTATGGCTATCCACTTTATTGAATTGTTGAAATATTTTGAACATGATCTCCATTGTTGCTGATTTTGTAAGTTAGAACCTGTCACATGCGGTTGATGTGTGGGAATTGAGTGTATTGCTGTCTAAATTGCTGGAATTCTGAAACATGCAAATCTCTAGCTGGAGTCATCCCTAAAATTATTGAACGTATGTTGTACACTTGCGCACATGCCCCTTTGTGGATCGACCAACCAAGCGGAATCTCTTTGGGCAACCTTTCCGCTGGGTCAGCCCATAGGCAAGTTTGGTCTGACTAGACAAACCGTGAGTTGTCAGCCATAGTTGGACTACATGAAACATTTTTTTTAGGTCATACAATCTGTGGTTCATCTCGTGGGGAAAGATTAGTCTACTGGTTGTTCATCCTTATACGTTAACCATATTTGTACACGCCTACTGGAACCTGAGGCGCCCTGTAACCTTTGCGCCCACTGATAACCTTAATTTGAGGCCCACAAGACTCATGAACCGTAGATGGTGGTATGAGAAACTATGCCCAATTTTTCGACCTACGCTAGGGTGACGAGCCTCCCCGTAGGGACTAGTGAACACCAAAGCTCATGAGAAGGTGATGATGGTATGGGACATTATGCCCGAGTTGTCAGGCTATGCTGGGGTGACGACCTCCCCGTATTTATCGCGAGCAAGACTCTAATGTCCTAACTATTTTTGTATGAGCTTAAGAGCTATGGGAATAACGAACCCACAAGGGCTAAGGATCGTGAGATTCATAAGGGCACGACCATTAGAGCCACATGATCGGATTAGGGCAACAATTTGTCGGGGTATCTCAATTTTCCCAACTTGCTGGATGAATAAACTTAACTAATCAACTCGGCTAACATGTGCATTACATGCATTGGTTATTTTATGATTTGGCAGTCGTGGTTGCTTGTGGGAGTGTTGGTTCGCGAACGTTAAATGGTATCACAAGAGGGAGTGTTATGATGAGAGGCATGCATCATATCATTGAATCATGCATTTGCATTAACCAGAGTATATAGGAGTCTGTGAATGTATGCTTTTCACTAAATTTACTCTTATGCATGATAACTTGTGTAACTTATAGTTAAGGGTACCACTGAGTTGATCACTCACACCCACTCTGAGACAGTGTTTTAAAACACCAACCAGAACCTATTATAGATGCAGGGATGACGGAGCTGAATGCGCTAGGGGATGCCAGCGTGAACAATGAGGAGGAACGAGTGTATTTCCAAACTTTTAGCGGATCCTTCTAGTCCGAGTTCAGGCGATCGCGTGGTATGTGCTAAGGCCCTAGTCACTTTGGGACATATGTATGGGTGGGACTAGTTCCCTGTTCGGATATTTTTATATTTAGTGGCACTTGATACTGTTTTATGACTTACTTATGCTTCATACCATGCTAAACTCTCCATTCTTATGAGATCATCTAGATATAATTAAAATCTGAAGCCCATTAGGGCACATGTGGCACTTGGGAAGTTGGGTGTCGAGTTCCTACTTGGCCCCTGAAATTCGTGGTGTTACAAAAACACTTTTCAAAACAAGAAACAATGGGCGATTTTAAAATTTTGAAACACTTTGTTTTAAAATCCTTTTAAAATACAACACTTCTCACATATTTTGTTAAACCTTTTTACAGCCTATGATTGTCATTGATGCATCACTATATTATATCAAAATTTCAAATATTTAAGTTCCTATGTATGAATTTAATTGTTGAATGTTATTGTATACAATTTGATATTTAGATTAGCCTTTATAATAATGTGTGGCTAACTTCTTTAATTAAAAGGCTTGATGAGCTTTTGTAATGCCTCGAATTTCAAGGGTCGAGTACACACTCGATCCCCGACATTCCATGTATTACTTTTATATAACAAAAGTGTAATTTAATAGTACAATCAAATTGACATCAAAATCAATTGTGAAGTACTAAACCAAATAGTGTATAAAGTCTGAAAGTAAAGTGGTGCCACAATAATCAAATAAATATCCATATAATCATCCAAACCAGTAATAGAGTCCACTCAGCCGGGGACTCTAAGAAGGAGAGCTTAAGAAGTCCTAGGGGGGGGATAAATAGCACTATGCCGAATAATTGAATAAAGTGTTGAATAATAAATAAATCAAAGATCTCAATTGCCTAAGTATTGAGACATTGATTCTAAATGATTTGTAGGACAACCTTCATCTAACAGTTTATGCAGGACAACCTTATTTCACAAATTCCTTTAAAATCAAAATCATAAAGTTTGAAAGAGTAAATAAAAGTAAATATTATAATCATTTGCCACTTGAATTAAAATATAAATACAATCATTCACCATATAAAGATAAAAATATTCACCACATAACACAGAGAATTATAGTGGTTCGGTGTGTCAACAACTGTTCTAAAACAACTACACCTACCTCACTCCCAAAATTACTCCACGTAATCTTGACTTTCACTATAAAAAAGATTTTCTCAGTGTCACCTTCAAACCTTATACAGTTCTTGTGATTTTACTAGGCTATCACAATCAAACCCCTCACTGAGATTTTTCAGGCTATCTCAGACAAAACCTATACTAAGATTTTTTGGTTATCTCAAAAAAACCAAATAAAGAATTGAAGGTATACTTATCTTCACCGTAAAAGAAGCTGTAGCCGAAGAACCACTTTCATGAATGTTGATTGTTCAATATTCAGTCAGATAGAAAAAGGTCCAAAGTTTTATTGATTTTAATTAAGTTCAAACCAATGGCTACTTGATTTAAATCTCTTAAATCTCCAAAGAAGTGTATAGCTTACTCTCTTTAGAATCAGAATGGAAAGATTTGAGATTAAAGGAATTAAACAAAAACTATAAATAAAATTTATAAATACTGTTCAATAGCTTGCTAATAACTGGAGCTTCTCTCTCTCTTGCAAAAGAATTTTGATAATAATAATTGATATTTTAGATTGAGAGAGAACCTCAATTTATAGGCAAAGAAGTTGAATCTTCGACTAGCTCGAGGTAGTGTTTGACTAGCCCGAGCAGATCGAATTTCGTTCAACATATTTTGAATCACGCGGGATAAGATTTATCCAAACTTCAACTAGCCCGAGGACTAGTTCGACCAGTCGAAGAACTCTGTTCGACTAGTTGAATTTGGTCTTCAACTGGTCGAAGATTCAAAAATTTGAAAAGTTGTTGTTGGTAGATTTCGAGCCAAAATAACTTGGGCTGGTCGAAGGTCAAGCTTTGACTAGTCGAACTAAAAATTTGACTGGTTGAATTTACAACCAAAATTTGATTTTACTTCGACTTGAACTTGGACTAGCCGAGAAAACTTAGACTAGTCGAACCAAACCTTAGGCTGGTCGAATTCCAAGCGAACACAAGTATAAAAACTCAATTTAAATAATTTTCGAAAGCACCTAATCCTAAGGTCTTTCTAGGGTTTTATACTACCTGAGATATGTGAAATATCTAAACTTCTTTATCTTGAATTTGATCACTAACTTCATCTTGACTTTTGAGCTTGATCTTACACTTGAATATTAGTTGATCATTAGCTTGATCTTCTCTTAAGAATGTACTAGACTTGAGCTTGATCTTCTCTTGACCTTGAGCTTGATCTTGACTCGATATTTTCTTGATCTTGGACCGATCTTGAAGATCTCTTTTCAAGTTGTTTTGACTATAAAAAATTTCCCAACTAAAGTATGCTTTTAGCACTTACAATATCTCCCTTTGTCAATTTCATGACAAAACAAATATCATTACAAATTAGAGAATAATGAAGTCTTGTAATCTTGTTGTAGGAGATTTTTGAAGTCTTCAAATGGTATTACTCTTCCTCAATAGCACTTCCCCTCTACTATGAAATATAGAATTCCATAGTATATAGCATTCATACCAGATTTCCGCAGCATATATCATTCATACCAATTTTCCATAGCATACTACATGACATGCATTCTCCAATCAACTACATGACATGCATTACTCAATCAATCAATTCTCCCCCTTTTTGTCATAAGTTGACAAAGGAAGAATGAAATAAACATCAAGTAAACTTGATAGACAATGAATATTAAGAAGAAGCATATAGCTATGAAATAAGTGAAGTAGGAATTAAGCATATGAAATAGCAAATGTCAGGAAAGAAAATGACATTAAAGTGTTTAAGGAGTCTAAAGGAAAATCATCCAAGCACCATTACAAAATTAAAGTTTAAAATTTACATAACCATAAAAATAAGATCCACCAAAAGATAACTAATCTCAATCTGACCCACATGAGGAAGGAGTAGGCATTGACGGGTCAAGTTAATTCAAACTCTGGTTGATGCGATGGAAGTACTTCTTCATGTACATCATGAAGACTTATGGGTTTGAACCAAAATTTTCTGTGATACATGCAGTTCTTCAACCTTCTCCTTCAAAGATTTGAGACGCTCATCAACCTGGGAGGGCTGATAATTGGGATCTTCTGGATCATCAGATTCTTCCAATTCATCAAAAATATCATTCATGGATGTGTCTTTAGGTTGATGTGTTTCATCCTCTTCTTCACTTTGATCAGGAAGAGGTTCAAGTTCATCTTTTTTAGATTAGTATTATTAAATGGGATTTGTAATTTCGGTGCCTCAGATGATGTGATATGAACGTTACAGTACTGCAAAGCGAGGCAAGTCATAAGTATATAAACAAAATCAAACCATGCTTGGGATGCAAGAGAAACTAAATAATGATGTAACAGATTAACAAAAGAAGACAAACACACATATGAAAGTGCCCTGGTTTGTTAATTAGTGTGAGTGTTGAGTCAACTAGATAAAGAAGCTCTATAGGAAGATCAATCAACTGTCTGCCTCAATTGGATGTGTGTTTGAACTCGCTACAAGTAAATCTAAGCCTCACATCCCATGTCCCAAAACACCAGGTAAATAAAACCCTTAAAATTTGTTAGAATATCATAAGGTTTTTGAGTTAGAAAACTTTTTCAAAAGTTCAGAAAATCTCTAAGTTTTCTACCTCTGTCGATTTATCGATAGTCTGATTGATATAATCGAGAAATGTTGTCGATGTCCTTGAAGCTCACACGATGGTATCGAATGAGGGCATAAGTTGTCCAGCAACTGCTATACTTCTGGATGGAATTATCGATGTATCGATAGCTGTATCGATATCATCAAAATTTGAATCTCGAGTTTATCGAAATTGACTTGATAAAATCAACAACAAAAATTTTATCCCTGTTTTTCTATGAAAAATCATAAAGACCTTCGATATATCGAAGTACTCCTCGATTTCTTTGGAATTCAAAGTTCGATGATATCAGAGGCCCTTCGATGATATCGGTCTTGGACACTCAATTTTTCAGCAATATTTTTCAGGTGATTTTTTTATCTTGGATCGAGGGTCACTCAATAGAATCGATATTCAAATATCAATGATATCGAGGTCGGTCGATGACATCGAGAAAGGACATTATTTGTCTAGCAAGCTTACTAGAAAATGCTTTGGATTTATCGATGTATGGACATTGCCATCGATATCATCGACATTCAAATTTTGATGATATCGAATGTACCTCGATCATATCCTTGGCCTGAAATATTTTAAAGGCATTGTCTCTAATTTTTAAATGTCGAGGAATCAATCCCCGTGTCAATGAAATCGAAATTCAAAATCTGATGACATCAACACAGTTTCGATTTCCTCGCCTAGCTGGAAAAAGATTTCAAAAGCATATGACATTTGAGTTTGTGTCATCAAGCAGGCAATCGATACAATCAAGAGTATACGATCAATAATATCGACCCTACTCGATGATATCTAACTCTGATATAAATGTGACCATTTTATATCCATTGAAACTTTTTGCCTATATATAGAGAACTTGTCTTTAGTTGCTAGTAGAGAAAGAAGAGAGTGCTTTTGAGTGTTTAACCTTATATCACATACCCAAAGCCCTTTCTCTCATGGGAGTTCATCCTCTAATCCATCCTCTTCATTGACATTCAATAGAATGGATTGGGGAATGGACTTCTGCATTCAAGGATCCTCCAACTACCACCTTAATGGCAAATCATTAAGCTGGGATGCCTTGAATACATAGATGATTAGAATCGCTCTATCTCCCTTATAGAAAAATATTCAAAAGTAGGATTTCATCATTACCTTGACCCAACCCGTCGCCATGCATTGATACATCTTTAGAGTTGCAGTTCAAGGAAGCAAAAGATTCTTCATCAACAAAGGAAAAGATCTTCGACAACGAGGTAAAAATGACTCATCTACTTATCTATAAGTTATTAGAGTTCAGAGGACCCTTATGATCATTCCTTTGTAGGATTGGGTCTAAGGTGTTTCTCACCCCTTGCAAGTTCTCTAAGATGCCTCTGGCAGGAGTGTACGTGGTGGGTGCATTGTGTTGACCCTTGCTCTGTGGAAAACATAAACAGTTAGGGTCTTGTAAAAGATTCTTGGCAAGTGTGCCTATAAGTGGGTGCGTTATGTTGACCCTTGTTTGTGAGAGCATAAACATGAGAGGTTCTTTGTGTGGATCCTTGGCCAGTGTACCTAAAATCGAGTGTTATGTGTTGACCGTTACTCATGGGAGCATAAATAGTTAATCTAGGTGTAGGTTGTAATTGTTAAAGGTGAACCTGATTTAAAACCTTGGGTTAGGGGTGAACCGTGTAAAACTTCCTTAGTGAAATCTGGCATACTCAAAGGTTGAGTGCGTCTGTCGAGGTTGGAGTAGACAAGTAGTCGAACCACTATAAAAATGACTGTGTTTGTGATTGATACTTGTCTTTGATTAGTTGTGTGATTTCTTTAAGAGCTTTTATATTTGATCACACCTAACACACAGTTACATCCATCATAAACTCTGAATTGCATCATGTTTATCATTAAATCAGTTTTATGATTAGATCATCTAATTGGCTTAGAAGCCATTAGAGTTATCTTGAAAAAATCTTGATTCATACATATCTACTCCGGACAAGTTTGATAGGATTTTAAATAAATCATAAAATTTTTATAATAGTCCTATTAACCCCCCCCCCCCCCCCCCCCCCCCCCCTCTAGGACATATAGGCATATTCCTACTTCAACTAAAGCGGTCGTCACCGCAATTTCAGCATGCCCGACATAATAGAATGAAGAACTCGAACCACAAAGAGAGTAAGTTCAGACTTATTCCCTGATCGAGGATAGACATTAGAAGTAAAAATTCTATGCAAAAATTAATACTTAGGGAGCATTTGGTTTGCAGGGAGGGCATTACCCAACTTCCATTCGACATTAAAATGACAAGATTTACTTGTCATCGCTTACTTCTCAGTATTGGACATTTTGTTAGTTAAAGTGGCAATGTGAATGCCATCGTCTGCAATCACAAATTTTGTCAACATTGAAATAATGTATCAAGTAACTATGAACGTCCTTTCACTGAATTTAATCATGAATGTTAGATCATCACGGGAAACATCACATATCGATGCATACATTCCCTGTGCAATGGAGCGGTAAGTCGTTCCATGCCAACCAAAAATGCGTTCCCAACTGACTTTGGTGAGAATGGGAACAAGACCAAAGGAAAAAATATGATCAAGATTAACTGATCTCTCGATGATAATATCCCTTGTGCGGAAATCCCTAATGTGCTATAGATCTTCTTCAAGGGGCCGTAGGGTTCTCATGCCAAGTGGAATCGACCTAGATGATGAGCTAACACAATTTTTGCGTGTCGTTTTCTTTGATCAATGCTCCATTGTGGTTTGCACAAGATATAAATCAAGGAAAGTGAAAGGAATGAAGATAGATTAGTTTTAGAAGAAAACCCACCTTAAAGAGGGTTTCAAATCAAGAATACAATACCCAAAAGATATTATTTAACAAAGATTTATCAAATACTAGAAAAAATTGGATGAAAAATACTTACAAGAAAGATTGGGTGATGGGTTAGTCGAGTGAGGCACCAACTAGTCGAGGAAGAAGAAGAGAAATGAAATATAAAAAGTGAATTTTCCCCCTTTTTAGGTGAAATCGCACGATCTTCGACTGATCGAGTACGTACTCCGACTGGTCGAAAATCAAAAATTTTAAAAATTTTGACTTATTTATTTTAAATTTTATCATTATTAACATTTTCTACATTTAATAAAAATAAACATAAATAAACAATGTACAAAAAGAGAGAAGATAATTATTTAACGATGCACAAACCAATATCATGCTTTAAGTTGGAAAATCTATTTTTATCAAGCGGTTTGGTCAGTATGTCTGCAAGTTGCTTCTCAGTTTGAATGTATTCAAGCATGATGACTTGTCTTTAACTAATTCTCGAATATAATGGTATCAAATATCAATATGTTTCGTACGAGAATGTTGGATTGGATTTTTTGAAATATTAATTATGCTTGAATTATCATAATACAATATCATTGTATCTTGCGCAATTCCATAATCAACCAGCTTCTTTTCATCCAAATTAACTGAGTAAAAGCATTTCCTGCTACAATGTATTCAACTTCAGTTGTAAAGAGAGATACTGAATTTTATTTCTTGCTGAGACAAGATACTAAGCAATTTTCTATGTAAAAACATCCACCACAGGTAGATTTTCTATCATCAATATTTCATGCCCAGTCTGTATCAGTATATCCGGCAATTTGTATGGATGTATCATGTGGATACCAAAGTCCTAAGTTACGCGAACTTGCGACATATTTAATTATCTATTTGACAACAATTAAATGTGATTCCTTAGGATTAGATTGATATCTAGCACATATTTAAATACTAAAAGCAATATTATGTCTATTAATAGTTAAGTATAGAAGACTACCAATCATACTTCGATATAGATGGGATTCTACACTTTTACCTAATTCATCCTTTGAGAGTTTAAGAGTCATACTCATTAGAGTCTCAAAATTTTTTTCATTCTCAAACCCAAACCTTTTTACAAGGTTCAAGGCATATTTGGTCTATGAGATTAATCTACCATCTTTAAGTTGTTTAACTTGTAATCTAAGGAAATAGTATAGTTCGCTAACCATACTCATTTCAAACTTGGATTTCGTTAGATCTACAAACACAATAAATAAGTTAGTGCATGTAGATCCATAAATGATATCGCCAACATATATCTGAACTATTAGTATATGATTGTTATATTTCTTGACGAATAAGGTTTTATTAATACTACCCATAATAAAATTATGACTAAGTAGAAATTTAGCCAATTTTCTATACCATGTCGTGGGAGATTGTTTCAAACCATAAAGTGTCATTTTAGGATGGTACACATGATTTGAAAGTTTGGGATCTTCAAAACTCTTTGGTTGTTCAACATATACTTCCTCATGCAAATCACCGTTTAGAAACACACTTTTAACATCCATTTGATAAATTTTGAATTTTTTATCGTATGTAATCGAAATAAATAATCTTATGTATTCAAGGCACGCAACTGGTGCAAAGGTTTCATCGTAATTAATACATTCTATTCGAGTGTACCCTTGTACAACTAGTCGAGCCTTATTTCTGATAATATTACCCATTTCATCAGTTTTATTCTTAAAAATCCATTTGGTTCCTATTACATGTTTATCAGTAGGTTTGTAAACCAAGTACCACATTTCTAACAAATTGATTTAATTCTTCTTGCATGGAAATTATCTTACTTTCATCAGCAATTGTTTCATTTACATTGGACAGTTCAATTTGGAAAGTGAAGCAGACATAATAACATATATTTTCTAGTTATCTTCTTGTCTAAACACCAGTATAAGGGTTGCCAAGTATTTGATTAGTTGGATGGTCTTTAACTAATCTTATCTTAGTATTAACTGATTTAAATGAAGAGTCAGGTATATTAATCACATTGACTTCATCATCATATAAATTAGGATTGCGTGTAATTTGTTGATCATCTATCGCAACATTTATAGATTCTTATATCACCCCAGTTCTTTTGTTAAGAACTCTGTATGCTCGACTATTTAGAGCATAACCTAAAAATATTTCTCCATTGCTCTTAGCTTCAAAATTTTACAAATTTTCTTGGTTGCGTAATATAAAGCATTTACTTCTAAAAGTTTGAAAATATTTAACTGTGGGCTTTTTATTTAACCATAATTCGTAAGCTGTTTTTTTTTTAATCTTTTCTAATATAAACACAATTTATTATATAGAATGTAATACTATTAGACCCGACTCGAGTTCGTATGTGTGCATGTGTGTGTGAGTGTGCATCTTGTTCATTTTGGTCCCGTAGTCCTACCGATCAAAATTCGGTGACCCACGACCTTTGGGTAGTGTTTGCAGTCATCCTTGAGTTCGGTCATGTAGACCCAGATCAGATCGACCTGAGAACTATTCTATCTTGTTCGCATCGTCGTTGTTGTTCCAATGATGCATCTTGTGCTTCCATCCGATATGTAGATCAAAAGTTGTGTATGTTTCATTATATGACCTTTAATCATTAGCCCACTTTTGATGGAATATGTGTGGACCACCACCTCCCTTGGCACAAGTTCTAAGGTACACTACCCACACACTACACAAAGATCCATAACTAACACCACTAACTACAAACACCACCAAGAGACTTATTAAGCTTAGCACTTTGTTATTGTCACTATAGGCCATTATGGTTTCTCTAACCAAGGAGAGAGAGACAACGATTGCCTCCCTAAAACTCTCTCTCCCTCTCTCTTTCTTCTCATTCTCTCTATCTCTCCCTCTCATCTTCCTCTTACAAGCTTCCTCTCCATTTTCAGCCCTTTCTTCCCTCATTTCCTCTCCATCTAACCATTAGCAACCCATCTACAACCATCAAACATCTTTCTCTTGAAGCCTAGTACTTGGATCTTGAAGTTTGGGAGACATATTTCAAGGTGGGTGCTCTTCTTGGCTTCATCTCCTATTCTTCTTCTTTCCTTTCTTTCTTTCCTTTTTGATACATGCATGGAAGCATTTAGGGCCCACCAATCCATGGTGGAGGCCTTATATAGCTCATAGGATGAAGGCCAAGGGCCTAGATCCTTCACAATCCATTCCATGGAGGGCTATTTTCTATGGACCCACCATGATGATCCCCTCTTATTTCTTGCATCTCATGGGCCACCTAGGCCCTTGAATGTATGTAGGGAAGGGATCCCTACCATCCAGGAACTTATTTTGATGTATCTTGGCTTGCATGTAAGTGTATGATATAGTGATGGTGTGGATTTGTGTGGGTGGTCCATTAATGGCGGGACCTCCCATCTATAGCTGATCTTGCTCATTCTTTCCCTCATTTCCCTTATCTTCTTCTATACATTATTTGATGATGTGTGGCCCATTAAAGTAGGTCAGCAACATCCCAGACCCCTAGCAAGATGGCTTGTTCAAGCCTACCTTGGTTGGACGTTCAGGCCCAATCATGCATGCATGGTTTGGATGACCTATAAAAAATGGATTTTCATGAAGGCTTGAGAGCTATGATGGGTCTGAAATTTTATGAAATTATCAGGGTGGACCCCACATGAGGAATCAGGGCTATGGACCCATTGATTTATTTGCATGAGTTGAAATATGGACAGCCTATGTTGCTGTCCAGATTTCAGGCCCAGTTGGAGCATGTGTTTTGAGTTACTGTTTAGACCTATTTGTAAGCCTTTTTTATCCAAATTTATTTGGGATTTTTATAGTGTGTAGACCCCACTTTGATGTGGTATGGGGCCCACACCCTACCTCCCATGTTTGAGGCCCATGGGTTGGGCTAAATGTAGCTAACTATCCAAAAATTTCTGAATAGTTCAGCAACACAGAATGGAGGAAAACACTATATTCACTTGACTTTTTGGAAGAAGTGGGCTACTCCAGTAGACCTCACTTATTGTACAGATGTAGGGACACCTTTTCCCTAATTTTTCAAGGGTTTGGGTGGGTCCAGGCCCACCCCATGTGGTCTCAAACATAGGGACAATTATAATTCCAGCAACATTTTACCTAAGATAGATTGTAATTCCGAATTTAATTAAAATTTATAGAGAGGTGGTCCACCTATGGTAGGACCCACTTACTAAATTGTAGGTCCAATGGACCCCTGTACACACTGTGG
Organism: Magnolia kwangsiensis; assembly: GCA_037074715.1. NCBI lineage: Eukaryota > Viridiplantae > Streptophyta > Magnoliopsida > Magnoliales > Magnoliaceae > Magnolia > Magnolia kwangsiensis. Next base: position 74,789,250 of record CM073584.1, read on the forward strand.
CAAGGGTTGGACCGGCCCACCACGTTGGGACGTCTAGATTAACCAAATTTTCTATATAGTCTGTTTTATTTAAATTAAATAAAATAATTTTGACGGTCCAAAAATTATGAAATTTTATGGAGGTGTGACCCACCTATGGAAGGACCATCCTATAAATTTTTAGGACCATTGGGCCCCTGTACTGACCATGGTATGGCCTGCAAAATTGGGTCAGTTTTAGGCTAAATATCCAGGCCCGTAGGACTACCCACCATGAGATGCCCCTACCTTGGGTTATTATTGGACCTGTATTCCAGTAGCATGGCCCACTTGTAATATTTGTTATGCATTCACCCTCTTATCTGGTGGGGCCCACAGTGACGTATGTGGGCTATCGAAAAATAAATATACCATAAACTAATTAAATTGCTAAACCCCAACAACCCAGAAAGCGGGTTGGCTGCAAATTCAGCAATGGGCCCAATGTTACTTAGTGCTTATCTGAGGCCCACCCAAGTTAGGTTTTTTTGGATCATTATATGTGGTTAGCTGTGGTTCTTCAGGCCTTTTGGACTGAAACTTTCTAGATAGGCCCATTTACTTTTAGGCCTATACTCTTCTACCTATTGTGATGGGTTTATGGGCTATAGTATGTAAGCAGTTGAACCCTTGACTGCCTAGCAAAATTAACCCTGTACTTAGGCTAAGAAGGAAGGCCCAACTCACTAGTATTAAATGTAAAATTGCCCACATGGTTGAACTACTAGGTTGTCCATGTGGCCCACCATAATATGTGGGTTTATGACCTTTATGTTTGGGCTCAAAGCTCATTGGGCCATGGATTGCTTGGTCCTCGGACCTTACTTTATCCGTAGTGGGCTTTGAGACCCAGTTGAGGTTGGATGTCCTCCTTGGTGGCCCTAAGGTAGGCCCATAGGGCCCCTTTGGGTGGTTGAAGGTCCACCTTGGGCCCTTGATTAGGACCATTTCTTCCTTAGGATTATGACTCTCTTAATTTGTGGGCCACTCCAAAGTGTTGGGCCCCCACTAAGGGACTTCACTTCTCCTTAGAGTATCTGTCTATGTATTTAAACCCTACCTCTCCTTGGGAAGGAGGAATATATTCTACAGGTAGTGCACTTACATCAATTGACCCATATGCATCATCTGTATGAATTGATTGCATTATATGGTGGTCATTGAGGGATGGAGTTTCTCTCTTCGTGCACAATGAGTGCCTGAAGCTTGTGCATGATCGGTATATGTGACTCATGCATTAGCATCGCATTTCATGATGATACTTCCCTTGCTTCATCAGGGCCTTGCCTCCACAGGGATATTCGTGGATGACCATATGTGTGGACACCGAAAATGATACTTAAGCATACCGGGTGCATAGGATGTCAATGGGTGAAATTTTTAAAACTTTCATGGTACCAAGGGACAGCCCTAATGCTATGACCGAGTGGAAACTATGAGCGCACGAGGGCCTTATACCATTAGGCCGTGACTCCCACTATCGTGTAGTCAGTTGGGTAGGTATGTGACCTTATCCTTCTGTGAGGGAGGGCATTACTAGGCTAAATCTGACCAGCTCGTGAAATGGATCCGCTACCATCAAGCCTTTATGGTGATTGGCTGTCACAGGTGGGTATTGAGGTCTCTTACACTTGTTTGACTGTGTAGGGTCTGTAGAGCGACAGTCATCCAGTAGTGTAATAGACCCGGTGATTTTCTTATGTTCGGAATATGTGGATTGGATATGAGCACTGGCATTACTTGCAACGCATTCGCATCGGCTGTATAAGCCCCTTCATGCATCACCTTGGTATGACACCCAATACTCGTTGTATCATATTCATGATGAGCCTTAGCAAGGGTAGTGATATTGTCATTGAGCATGTTCCTCTTCTTGTACCTCTTTCTATTCTTCTATACACTATCATCACACACTTTCACCACCCTTTAAGCTTCTATAAGCTTATGCACGATTTATGTGTGCAAGAGATCCTAGGCGGGCGTCGTAGCGGCAGAGCTTGGAGTAGAATTGAGCTTGAGGACTCCAGTGTTGTTGATCTTTCTCTCCTTTTTCTATCATCTTATATATGTCCTTTTGGATCTTATGAAAGCTTGTAAAAGTTTAAATTCTCAGTGAATTTTATGATGTGTGCCTTTGTTATTCTCATATATACTTGTTGTGATCTTGGGTATGCTCGTATTGGAATGTTTATACTGTTATGAAAATCCTCCTTGTAGGATCCTGGATCGGAACCTGCCCCAGGAGCTGAGAATGGGGTACTACGGAGGTTGTTGCGGACATAACCGGTCATCGGCTTCCTTGTGAGTCCGGTTACCAAGTCTGGGGCGTGACAAATACTAATAGCTTCGGCCCATAATTTTTTTGGTAGATTCACGCTATTTAGTATTATACTAGCTATTTCTTATAGAATTCTATTTTTTCTTTCAACAATTCTATTTTGTTAAGGTGTTTTAAGAGCATAGAATTCATGCGATATACCATGATCATCATAGTATTTCTCAAAATTGTTATTCTCAAATTCAGTTCCATGATCATTTCTAATTTTGATCACAGAAATCTCTTTTTCAATCTAGATACATTTGTAAATTTTTTGACTTCATCCAAAATATTTGATTTTTCTCTTAAAAAGGCTACCCACGTATATATGGTATAGTCATCAACTATGACTAAAAAATACTTTTTTCCACCTCTACTCTCCATTCTAGTTTGTCTGACTAAATCGATGTGAAGAAGTTCTAGAGGTTTAGCCATGGCTAGGGAGTTCACTTTCTTGTGACTACTCCTGATTTGTTTGCCGATTTGACATGCACCAAAAACTTTTTCTAACTATTTTAGCTTGGGTAAGCTACATAAGTGATCTCTTTTGATCAATTTATATACATCTTTATAGTTCACATGTCCAAGACGTTTATGTCATAATTAAGTCTCATCTATTTAGACCATATAACATGAATGGTTTGTTGAGTAAGAGTTATCAATTATATAGCAATTTTCAGATGTGTTGAGACCATTTAATATTACACTACCTTTCTCATTTATAATCACATATTCGTGATATGAAAATTTCACACTACTTATTATCATAGATCTGAGATATCACTACAAAAAAAAAATGACCAAAGGATACCAACCACGTTAGCTTTTTGCTACGGATATAAACCGTAGCTATAATTACTACGGTTTTAATCCGTAACTAAAAAGTTATCACACCATTAATAATTAAAGATGGTGTAAGGGGATCTATTGGGCTAAAAAAAATATGTGTTCTATCTAAGCCGTTCATCTATTTTGAAATATTATTTTATGGCATGAAATCAAACATCAGCTAGATCGAAGGCTCAAGTGGACCACACAATAGGAAACATGAAGATTAATTCAAAATTTCTTCCTATGGTGTGGTCCACTTGGGCCTTCAATATACTTTAATTTTGGTATCAAGAATTAAAATAATTTTTTAAAATTAATAATCAGAATGGATTAACCAAATACATCATGGTGGGCCCTACAGAGCCACTGCCTGGACCGTCCACGGTCCATCACGCCCAAAAACTGGGCGCGCTCTCAAAAACACAGCCACGCCGAGAGTGCGCCTAAAACTTTTCATCTCTCTCTCCCCCTCTTCCTTCCCTACCCTATTTTCCACTGCTCTCCTCGCCCCTAACTCTCTCTCTCTCTCTCTCTCTCTCTCTCTCTCTCTCTCTCTCTCTCTCTCTCTCTCTCTCTCTCTCGTGCACGTGCGGGGCATTGAATGTTGGATCTAGCATGGCGTCGGCACTGAGAAGTGAAGTATCTCTCTCTATCTCTGTAGCAGATCTCGAAAGGTAATTTCCGTGCCCTAATTTTGTTGATCTCTGTTTGCAATGATTTGAGGAGAGGATCTCATTCTGTTTTTCTGAAATCTAACATGGATTTTGTTTATTTTCTGATGACTTTGCTTCTTGCTTGGGATTTCTGAGGGTTTTTTATTGGAAGTTCTTTTCAAATCAGATTGGGATGTGCTGTTGTGTATATTTTTTACTTAGGTTTCACATTTGCTACTTTTAGAGGAGATTTTTATGGATATTTCACATTTTCGGTGGTGGTTTTCTAAAGAGTATTTAGGCTTCTCCTTTTTTTTTTTTATACTAAGAAACTAAATCAGGCACATAACATGGGTCTTTCAAAAACTTGAAGAAGTCCTGCAAATCCATTCACTTGTTTTCCTCCACAAACTCGACTCAGACCGTTTGTGCAGACTAGGCTGTTGAATTTTTATGCAAAATATGAAGAGATTAGGTGTGCATGTGGGGTGTTTGATGAAATTCCTAAGAGGAATTTGATCGTGTGGGGTGCAATGATTTGTGCGACTCAATCATTTCAAAATCTGAGAACTTTGAATTAAAAACTCCATGGGAAGTGTTGATAACAATCAAATAGTCTACAAGAAGCCAACCAATTAGTGGCCTGCAAAAGCAACATTTTGCCCAAAACAGAGATGGTCTGTGTAGCTCATCATGATGCCCTAGCTTAATGGTCCTATAGGTCCTGATAACTATCTTCCATGTTTGGTAGGATTCCCTGATTGATTGATTCAAAGACATTTGATTCTCAGGTTCATGTCGCCCATGATGCCCTAGCTTAACGGTTGTTGTTTTCTCACATCAATGAAGAGCTTAATCAAATAAAGAAAGTGAAGATGGATGAAGATGACAGGTCATGCAGGTGGACCGTTCACCCATTTGAAGGTGGGCCCCACAATCACAGCCCTTCCAAATAGACCCTCAATCACCCATTTAAATTGCGGTGCACTGTTTGGGGATATATTTACCTTTTCTTCTATTCTATTGCAGTTAGAGATCTTCCTTAGCTTAGGAACTGTTTGCCTCTCTATTTAGTCATTAGTTGTCGGGTTCTTTGGTGTGAATCTCCCATATACATGGACTCTAAACCATGGATATCTATTTAAATGGGTACATTTTCTCTTCCTTTTTTTTCTTTCAAATAGACAATCTATGCTTGACCAAGCACATGTTGTTTTCATATACACTAACATTCCTCCCTTCAGGAATTGACTCTGCTTCCCAACTGCTACATTGAGGATAAGATGTGGCTGGTAAAATTCTACATCAAGGTTTGACAAAACCCAGTGTCACGCCTCAAACTCGGAAATCGGGCTCACAAAATTTTTGATCACCAAATCCGACACCGACAGCCTCCGTAGTACCCCATTCTCGGCTCCCAGTGCCCATTTGTCAGGTTCCGATCCTAGGATGCTACGAGGAGGATTTTCAACATCAATTTGATTCGTAATAAGCATAACCAAAGGCATAACCCACAAACAACAACCAAAAACTCCATCACATTTTCACTATGATAAAAAAACTTTATAAGTACAATGAGCATCAGAGTAATGCTTGAGATGATATGGTAAGCTCATCTTAATGCTTGAGATAAAAAATAAGACAGATCTAACTATCAAGTGGAACACACAAGATGTTTAACGGTGAAAATCATTCTCTGCTGCTATTTATGGTGTGGTCCAGATGATCTTTGGATATTATTCATTTTTTGGATAATATTCTACAATGATATCTAAAAATATATGAACAGTTTACATATAATCAATACATCACTGTGGGGCCCATATAAATTTGATATCCTTTGAACTGTTCGTACAACTCGAAACTCGAGGAGCGTCAATCTTGTCTTCGCACGTGCCTAGCCAGCTAGCATGCTATGAAAGTGGATAGCGTACTATGTAACTCAGTACGCTACGTGTACTGAGTAAATTATGTGGGGTCCACCGTGATTTGCATATTTTATCTACTCCGTCCATCCATTTTAATAGATAGGTTTATGGTTTCATCCCGAAAATGAGATATATCCAAATCTCAAGTGGACCTCACCATAAGAAATAGTGTGAATTGAAATTCTACCGTTGAAAATTTCTTGGGGCCTATAGAAGTTTTGGATCAAGCTGATATTTGTTTTTTACCTTCATCCATGTTTGCGTAATCTTATGAACAGGTTGGAAGACAAATAAAAATCACTGTGGCCCTAGCAAGGTTTCAACGGTGGAAGTCACTATTCACATTGTTTCTTATAGTGTGGTCCACTTGAGCATCGGGAATACTTCTATTTTAGACTCAACCACTTAAATGATCTTGAAAATCGGATGGACGACGTGGATAACCCAATACATTAATGGTAGGCCCAACTTAGTTTACTCTATACGATAGAAGCCAACTGAGTAACTCAATACGTAATCCTATTTCCCTATTTCCCGGGCTACATCTAGCTGGTGCATGGTACTGACGCTGATGGATTGCTACTCTTGTGTTTAGTGATCTGTAGGCCCCACCATAATGTATGTATTTCATCAATGTTGTTCATTCATTTTTACAGATAATTCTAAGGCTTGACACAAAATATTAAAGGCATAAAAATCTCAGCTGGACCACATCACAGGAAAACAATAATGATTGGATATCCTTTATTATAATCCTCTTAAGGCTTCGAATCGGGTCAGATCTGATCGGATCGAGTCCATTCGGATTGGATCGGTCTGGATTGACCATGATCTGATCCCTATTTGAAAACCATTCGGATCTAAAATACCTAATTCAATCTACCCCGATCCAGGCCGTCGGATCAGTTATGATCGGGTCAAATCGACCAGATCGGATCCATTTTGCCCAGCTCTATCACTGACTATGTAGCAGTTCTTAGAAGTTCTGCGACCATTTAATATTACAGAACCATTCTTATTTAAAATTTCACACCCTTGGTTGGTAAATTTTACACTATGATTATCATCGCATATTTGAGAGATGCTTAATAGATTATGTTTTAAACCTTTTACATATAAAACATTCTCAAATAGAGGGAGGTTAAAGAGTTGAACCATACCTTAGCCAACAATTCTGCAGTTGCTACCATCACCGAATGTGACTAAACTATCAGTCATGTCTTTAAGACTGGTGAACAAACTTTTGTCACCTATCATATGTCTGGAACAACCACTATCTAGGTACCACTTTGAATGGCTTGAATGTGGGTAACCAAACAAGTAACTTTAGGGGCCCATTTCATTATGGTTTTGGGTTGTGGAACATTGTTTGTTTTTCGATACTTGTTATATATTCTACCATTCGAGTTAGATTTTAAAATCTCCTTAAGTAGATCCACAATTTTTTCATCCAAATGATTATGATTCTAATTTCTATAGTTGATATGATTGCTTTTAGGTTTCATAGTATGAAAAGTTTTAGAATTTTAAAAATTATTTTGATTTAGACTTTTCCCTTTTGAGTTAGAGGATTCCCCTTTAATAAACTTAGGAGGAGTAGGCATACTTTTAGGAGGGGTATTTTTATCGTAGCCCAAACTAGATCGATCGCCACATTTCATAGATCCGGTTAGGAGTCTTTCTAGTTTAGGATCACCCTGTGCATACCTCCAAGTATCCTTCAAACTCAAAAGACGAGACTTCTAATTATAGATTATCATTCTCTGATTTTAGATTTTTAATTTAAGATGTTTTAAAATCTAAATCGCACTTGGTTTTTTGAAAACAATCAGATAGATGTGATTTTTTTAAAACTAGAGTATCAAAATTTTCTTTTAGCTTTAAAAACTTTTCTTTTTGAATTTTTTATTTTACAGGTATCTTGCAACTCTCCTTGTATAGGGCATGGTAGGCATCTTATAAATCTTCATCATTTTCAGGATCACTTTCAGATTGTCATCGTAAGTTGAATCACAACTTTCTGAGGAAGTGACTCTGGCTAGAGTCATTAAGGCCTTAACCTCATCAGTAGACTCAAAATCAGAATCATCTGACTCAGAAGAATCTTCAGAGTAGGATGATTCATCCCATATAGCCAACATACCTTTCCTTTTAGGTTTGTCCTTCTTTGGACATTTATTTGTCAAATGCCCGTATTCATGGCAGTTGAAACATTGGCTGTCTTAAAGTGATTTCCAAGTTTTGGATCTGCCCTTTTTCTTCTCAAAAGCTTTTTGAAAATCAACTCTCTTTTTTCTTTTAAAAATTTTATAAAACTTCTTGGCTAAAAGTGTTATATCATCCTCTAAATTTTCACAACCAGAATTATTAAAATTATGAGAAATACCTTTAGAAGATTTTAGGGCTATGGATTTTCCTTTAGGAGCCTTAAAATTTAACTCGTAGGTTTGTAAAGAACCAACAAGTTCTTCAACCTGCATGTTATCCTGACTTTTGAATTGAACCTTTCAGGCAATGAGTGTAGTATCTTATATAGACTTTACTTTCTGGGATGTTATCCACAAGACCTTACATTGAGTTGACTATGTCATTTAACTTAGTATAGAAGTCCATGAATGTTTCACTTTCTTCTATACGTATTTCCTCAAACCTAGTGGTGAGGATTTGAAATTTAGATTTCCTGATAGTAGTCGTACCCTCGTGTGTCATTTCTAAGATATCACAGGCTTGTTTTATAGTATCACAAGATATAATCCTTTTGAATTCATCTAGTGATAGTGTGCAAGTAATTGCATTTAAAGCCTTTGCATTGGCACTGCCCTCATTTTTCTGAAGAGTGGTCCAAGTATTATAAGGTGCAACCTTAAGAGTTTTAATACCATCAATGCCTAGAACTTTAATGGCAAGTGGGTTCCACCTAGTCACTGTGGATTGCCACACATTTTTATTGATAGTTCTCAAAAATATTCTCATCTTAGCTTTCTAATGGGCATAATTGGAGTCATCAAGTGGTGGTGGCCTAGTAATTGAAAGGCTATCAAAATTTGACATGATATAGCTTAGATCGGTTAGCTCAGGAAATAAATAAGCTATTAGGCTTTGATACCACTTGAAAAGGCCGAGCTAAAAGTCCTAGGGGGGGGGGGGGGGGGGGTGAATAAGACTATGCCAAATTAAAATTTAAATGCGGAATTAAGAAAGAACGAGAACAAGATGACACTTATCAATCTCAAATAACATAAATAAATAGCAACTTCAAATGCACAAGTATTGAGAGGTTGATACAGATGTTGTTCTAAGGATAACCTTACACCAAAAACCCATGGCTTATGGTAGGACAACCTGATTTTTAAAACGGTCTATGTATCAAAGTCTCAAACTAATACAGAGGAATAAAGAATAAAACAGAAATAAATATCTACTATTATTACAACATGCACCACATGTGCAGAAAATAAATTGTAATCATTCACCACAAATGCACAATAATAAACATTCACCACAACTCCAGCAATTATAGTGGTTCGCTTGTGCGTACACTAACTGTTAGAAAACAGCCACACAACTACTCCACTCCAAATATCCTCACCCACAGGATATTGGCTTTCACTATGAAATAGGTTTTCCAAGGTTCACCCAAAACCTTCATAATTTTGTTTTCAAAGGACTACTACAATTAAAAACCCCACTCACTGAGATTTTCTGGCTATCTCAGTCAAAACCAAAAATGAAAGATTTTCTGGCAATCTTACAAACCAAATACAGAAAATTGAGATTTGCTTATCTGAAGATTCTTCTTCTGATGAAGCCTGGTAGAACGAATTTAATGTAGGTGTTCAATTCCAATCTCACATATGAAAGGGTTCTTAGGTCTAAATAATTTTTTCATTAAATTAACCTGTGCTAGCTTAATTTGATTTTGATCTCAAAAAGGGTAAAAATAATATTCCCTTCTCCAAAAAAAAGAAGAATTGAATAGAGATCACAAAATCAAATGCAAAAAAGATATTAAAAGAATCTTAAATAATAACCAATTAGCTTCTCGAATGTAGGGACAATTTTCTTAGAGTTGTGACTTGAATATCTTTAAATGAATTGAAAAACTCTGAAAATCGTCCTCAATTTATGGGCAAAAATATTGTTCACTCGATTGGCCTAGTGGTCAGCTCGACTGGTCGAAGAACCAACAGCATTTCAAAATTTCTGGCATGATAAGATAAGATCGCTACTCGACTGGTCAAGAGGCTTGCTCGACTGGTCGAGTGGGACCCAGAAATGTTACCGGACTTTGAGTCGAGCCTGTTCAACTGGTCGAGAACTGTTCACTCGACTAGTCGAGCAGTCTCCAGGACTAGTCGAGGGTCCAACAGAAAATTTTAAAAATTCACAACAAACCTTAGACTGGTTAAGAAAATTCTTGAAATGGTCGAGCTAGTGCCTAGACTAGTTAAACCATGACTAAGACTGGTCGAAAAATAACCTATAAATTATCAAATGACTTATAATATAAATGAAAATTGTATGACTTATCCTAAGGTCAATTTAGGGTCAAACAAACCTTACTTGAGAGATTGATTCATCACATATCATTCTCTTGAAGTAGTTGAAGCTTGAAGACTTGATATAGTACTTAAACTTCTTGTTCTTGAAAGTGAACTTGTTGATGTTGTACTTGACCTTCTTGATCTTGTACTTGAACTTCTTGATCTTGTACTTGAATATGGATAATATTGGAAAAGATGACATGAAGTTAATCTTACATTAACTGTTAAACAAGATACGGATTTTAAGAGGTTTTGGCACTACAAAATTTGACAAACCTAGGAGCTAGATAAGATAGCATTTACATGAACGACCATGGTCCAGCCATAAGGGTTAACTGCTCGAGGGGCCATCAAGGTATTGTTGTAAATCATTCACACTTGTCACACTTCTGAGCATATTGCAGAGGATCTGCTTGGATGGTTGGCCAGAAGTATCTTTATCAAATGATTTCGTGGGCCAAGGCTCGGCTGCTAGAATAATTTCTACAGATGCCTTCATGGATTTCCTTCAAGACATATCCATCTTCCTTAGGTTGGAGACATCTAAGGTAGGGGAGGAAGAACCCTTTTTTATACAGGATATCTCCTATCATGGTATAGCGGGACAATCTAGCTTAGAGCTTGCTCTCCTCTGGATGGCTTTTGGGCAATTTTCCCTCCTTGAGATAGCGACTATGAGGTTCATCTAGGTCTACTTTGAATTTATAGAGAGAGTCATGCTCGAATCAAGTTCGATGATACTTGGCTTATTTAGGAATTCGATTGGGATCGACCTATCTTGTACAGGTTTAGCATCCCCCATACCATTGTTAACGACAATGGCAGGCAGTTTGACAATGCTCATTTCCAAGGACTATTTGTAAAGCTTGACATTTACAATAATTTCACCTCACCTCGACACTGCCAAGCCAACAGACAAGTAGAGGCAATCAATAAGATCATAAAAACCCACCTGAAAACCAAGCTCAAGAAATTCAAGGGAGCCTAGGTGGAAGAGCTACCACATGTCTTATTGGCATACTGAACCACTGCTCGTTCAACAACTGGGGAAATTCCATTCTCCCTACATTTTGGCACAAAAGCTATAGTTCCAGTAGAGATTGGAATACCCACAAGATGAATCAAGCTATTTGATATGGAGGAAAACGATGCACAACTGATGCTAAGCCTCAATTTGCTCGAAGAGCTAAGGGAAAAGGCATAGTTGAGGGTCATCGCCTTCAAGCATAGGGTTGTTCGGTATTACAACATGAGGGTTAAAGTACGGAAGTTCCGAGCAGGAGACCTCGTACTTTGAGAAATCTTTCAGAGCACCAAGGAGCCCGGTTCAGTAGCCTTAGGGCTGAATTGGGAAGGACCCTATAGGGTCACAGGTGTGGTCTGCCAAGTGATATACCGGTTGGAAGACATGTAAGGACAATCCTTACCCCATCCATGGAAAGTCGAGAACCTAAAGATCTACTGTCAGTAAGAACGATCTATTTCTTAACATGCTAAACTGACTACTCACCTCAGGTGCTAGCTGCTGACCGAAAATTGATTGCTACCTGTAAAAACTTCTCTTTATGAATAAAAGGAAATTTTTTTTTCATATTCTACTAAGTCTACATGCTCAACAATCGACCTACCAAGTTTATATGCTCGACCATTAATTTATTAAGTTCATCTACTAAGTTCATTACGTCTACTTGCTCGATTGCTAACAGACGAAAATATAAAAGCTACACCAAACACCAAAAACATGACGCTGAGAAAATATTCCTTTTATTAATAGGGAAAACTATTATAAAACCTACTAGAATGAATACAAAGATAATTGCCAACTATGGGGGCCATTCGTCATCCGCAGCAGTGGCTTCAGAGGCTTCAACATTGTCCTTGTTTAAATAATCCAAATTGAGCTTAGGATATCGACACTAAATGTCTTCTCGAAAATGTTAAAAGCCAATGTTGAACGTCTCTTCCAGTTTAGCCACATGACCTTCAGACGCTTTAAAGTCTTACATTGTAGTCTCCTCCCTCCTAGGAATAACAGCCTTGACTGCCACTAGCTGCCCGAACTCCCACCTCAGTTAGGCAGAGCTCTACTTCAGAGATCCTCACCTTCACCTCTACGACCTTCACTGCCAGGTCAACCTTCTCCCATTGCTCATTGGCTAGGAGGGACGCGCTAGTTAAGTGATCCTCCATGGAAACCATTAGGGCCTCCCGAAGAACCTCAACCTTGAGGTGAGCCACTGCCTGGGCCTCCGCAGCCACTTTCAGCTCTGCAGCCTTTGCTAGGAGCTCGGTCCCAGCAAACCAGAGCCTTCAGTTTTCTTCTTCCAATCAGGCCTTTAGATCGGCCGAAACGTGGCGGAGGGCGAGTGACCTAAAAGCACCCTTAGGAAAATAAAAGGGCCGGAGGTCAGTACATATATTATAAGACCCCGTCCATTCCGTACCATTTCCTATGCATATGTATATGATGATCGATGCGCTTAGCTAGACCTGGATTGACCGTTTATAGTATACACCCAACTGACCGGGATCCTAAGACCTCAAAACCTATCTCATATCGACCGCCCCATTGTTACGATCACGTAGGTATCACTCGTGCGTCTATACGATACTTTATTTGTGAGATATGCCATGAAGAATAATTAGCGTATCATGTGCGCAAGACGCTATGTACTTCACTCCACACATGTGCACAACACATGTGATGCACACATGCACATGCCACACATGGGTGAGAGAATCTCTACCCATGTGTGTGATGTCACACACCCATACCTCTCATGTCTTATTTCTCCCTAAAGTCAACTCTTTTCCATGCCATACACTATGCATGACATCATCACACCATGCCATCCCATGCTCCTTTAATCCCACATTAATTACAAAGTATGAATTAATTACCATAATCCTAGCCCAAGTTAATATTAATCACATTAGCCTAACTTAACTAAAGATTTATCCATTTCTTTATAAATACCCATCTATCCCTTAGCATTTTACCATTTTCCATGGAGAGAGAGAGAGAGAGAGAGAGAGAGAGAGAGAGAGAGAGAGAGAGAGATGAGTGATCATGGTGGGCCATCAACTCCATCAATCCCAACCCTTCCATCCATCTCAACCATTGCATATAACCCATCAAGGTGAGTACACTCACTCCACTCTTGGTTTGTTTCTTTTTGATTATTTGTGGTGACAATTTGATATGATCAATGGTGTGGATACATAGGGGAATGATGTGTTTAATGGTGTGGATTCATGAGAGAATTCATATAAAAATAATAATAATAATAATAATAATAATTTCATAAAGAAATTATTATTTATAGACTTTATGTGGGACCCACTGATTGTGGGCCCCACTAGAATTTTTGTATGCCATCTAAACCATCCCAAAGTGTGGCCCACTATGCTGGCCAAACACACACACATATGCCCATGCACACACGTGCTCACATCATGAAAAAAAAAAAAAGAGCTGCTGCCAGCGTCCTCTAGACGCTGACAGCGCCTGGCTGCTTAAATAAAGGGCTTTGGACTGTGGGTCCACACCAGGCCCACACATGATGTATGTATTAAATCCACGCCGTCCATACACTTTTACATATCATTTTAGGCGTTCAACCAAAAAAAATGAAGACAATCCAAAACTTTGTTAAATCATACCGTCTAAAATCATGTGAAGATATGTTAAAATCATATAAAAACACTTATTTGGGCCCACCTGAAATTTGGATGCATCTGAAACTTGGACTGAACGGTCCACCACATGGGACACATGCAATAGATGGAACGGATCATCCTTTTTTTATCCCCATATTTGAAAACAAAAAAAAATTAAAAAAATTAAAAAAAATTACATTGAAGCTGCGGCCAGCGTCTGACGCTGCAGCAAGCAGCATCTACTGCTAACACTGGTTGAAAGTGGGCCCCATTACAGACCCTGCCATGATGTATTTCGAACATCAGCACCGTGCATTTAATGGGTTCCGTTTAGAAATGGGTCACCTCCAAAAATCAGCCGCACACAAAAATCAGGCAGCCCACACCATTAAAAATAAATAAATAAGTAAATAAAAAAAAATTGGAGTTTGATCATGAGGTATGTGCTGTATCCAAACCGTCCATTCATTTGGGCGAGTATGTCTTAAGGCTTAAAAAATAATAATTATAATAATAAATAAGATAGATCTAACTATCAAGCGGGCCACACTACAAAAGAAGTAAGGATTGAATATCTACCACTGGAACCTTGTTGGGTCAGAAGTTTTGGACCAATATGAAATTTGTATTTCCCCTCAATTTAGGTCTTTGTGACCCTATGAATTGAATGGAAAATAAACATTATGGTGGGCCATATAAATTATTTAACGGTGAAATCATTATCTCCACTACTGTTTGTGGTGAGGTCCTGATAATCTCTAAATATGATTCATTTTTGGATAATGCTATAAATGATCTCTAAAATAATAATAATAATAATAAAATAAAATAAAAATAAAAGAAATAAAAATAGATGAACTGTGTAATGTAACAAAAACATCACTCTAGGATCCATGTAACTTTGATCACCTTGAACTGTTTGTACAACTCAAAGCGAGCCCAATTATATAAAAACACTTGTCGGCGTCCACTCGAAATTTGGATGTATCTGAAACTTGGTCTGACACCTCAACCAAGTGGGACACACATAATGGATGGGCTGGATTTATAAACCACATCTCTATGGCCCAACACATAATTATGAATATTTAATGGAGGGTAAACCTCTCAACTTGTGTGTGGTATGGCCCACTTTGATGTAGGTGTTAAGCCACTTAATCCACCATGGTTATGACATGATATATATTTAAGATTCTCGTCATTCATCTATTTTATCAACCCCTTTTTACGATATGTTACAAAGACTTAGGCCCATTCAATGATTAAATAGTCGTACATCCTGAAATATGCAAATTGAACTCTCATCATTGAAAATTTGTTATGGGTCATCCTGATGATATATTAGATATTCAACCCATCTAGCTCTCCCATGTACAGGGTCCCCTTTAGGATATTGTCCCAAAGATTAGTCAATCCAACCTGAATTGGACCCATACAGTACAAGGCTGTGAGAATAAGGACTTAACTATTGAATCCAACCTAAGGCCACCATGGTGCATCTATTTAATACAAGCGGACCATTCACTTCCTCATATCATTTTAGGATTTGGACTAGAATCAAAGCAGACCTAAGTCGTGTGTCATGGGAAAACCCCATGAGCTCCACCACATAGAACTCATTGTAAATTCTATTAATGTGTGGGCCCAAGAATGTTAAGGCCTATTTTGAGTGAACGTCATGTGGGCCCATTAGTGGTAGCCTTGTTTGGGCCAACCATTCGGCCTCTTCGACCAGAATTTGTAACCTCCATGTGTTGAACATATGACGAACTGGTATTTTAATTTTTGAAGTAATGATGATTAATCCCTTTAATGGGTTGATTGTGGACAGCCCTTGACCACTTGGCACTTTGGTTAGAGTGTGGCCCTAAGTAATAGGATCATGTGACTTGTGTCTAAACCCTTAAACATATTTAATTATAATAAATATGTAGACTCTAGTGGTGTGAGGGTGTGATATACTTGTTTAGCCCATTAATCATGTGGGTATTTGATGTATGCATAACCACCTAATCATTGGCAATGGTGAAGTATATGTAGTATATGTAGTCATCTAATTATATGAATGTAAAATACGTACAAGGCCACCTAACCGTATGAAATCTAATGGCACTGATGGTCATTCAACAATGTAGGTTTGTGCTTATCGATATAGATACCGCCTCTTGAATCACATATAACTAAGTTGTACACTAAACCGAATGTGATGTGGAGTTATGTTACACAAGTTGATGCTATCAAGGTCCTGGATTATATACACTGTAATCTCTAAACTGTAAGTGGTGCGATAAAATGTGGCTCTTGGCCCTTAACCATGCGACACCAAATATGAGCCATTAATTATATGACAGGTGAAGTGGTTGTAGTATAAGACTTATCATAATTGGTGTAGCCATGTATTTGTGGCCTATGGGTAAGGCCCATTGAGATATGTTTTCGGCCCATATGATGAGGCTGATTGTGATGTATTTTCGACCCATAGTGATGTGTATTAGGCCCAGGTATGTGGCCTACCTGTGAGATAGATTTGAGGCCACTTATAATGTATTCGAGGCCCATGGGTGAGGCTCAATGTGATGTATTTGAGACCCACGAGTTTGACTCATTGAGATGTATTTTAGGCCCATGGGTTGTGACTCATTGTGATGTATTTGAGGCCCATGTGTAGGGCCCACCTGTTATGTATTTGAAGCCCATGGGTTGTGAAGCCTGACGTGGTGTACTCATGGCCCATGTGCCGAGGCCCACTGCGATGTGTAAGGCCTATATGATATGGCCCAACATGATGTATATGCAGCCCATGAGTGAGGCCCAATGCTATGAATGTGTGGCCCTTGTGTGAGACCCAAAGCGATATATATGAGGACTGATGTGATGTGTAATTTTGCCATGATGTATGTATTGATGTTTATGTGGGCCACTCCTTGGGAGTAATGTTGGTTATATGTCCGCATTGATAGACAATGATGGTTGAATGTCCACATTGTGACCTCCCCTTAGGCCTTGTTAGGCCATCCTCACTGATGCCGATTATGAGTATGTGACTGCATAACATCATGATACATGCCCATATGCATCATCTGCATGCTTTGAGATGTGGTTGACCATTGCATATATCATTGGGCAGGTTGATATGAGACTCCCTGATAGGTGGAGGTTACCTCACATGAGCGCATGACATGCGCAGGATTGATGCATGACTGGATTGTGTGACTCATGTATCTTGCATTGTGTGTTATACGCCCTAGCGACATTAGGGTCGTAGCCTCCACAGGCATATCGTGGATGGCCAGACGGGACACCGAAAATGTTTGGTTCTAGCATACGGGTGCCATAGATGTCCTTGGGTGAAAATTCCTAAACCTTCGTGGCCAGGAGATGACTCCAACATCGAGACCGAGTGGATATATGAGTGCACGAGGGCCGAATACCAGGAGGCCATGTCTCCCACTGTGTTGTGGTCGGTTAGAAAGATGTGTGACCTTACCCGCCTGAGTGAGGGGGCAATGTCTAGGTTGAGTTTGACCAGCTTGAGGAATGGGTCCGCTATTGACGAGTCGGGCCTGATATTGGCAGGCGGATAGTAAGGTCTCTTCCACTTACCCAGTTGTGCGCTTGGATAGGGGCGGCAAGCTAGCGTAGAGTGTAATAGACCCCGGTGATGATCCCAGAGATGAACTGTACTGATATGTGGATTTAGTAAGCCGGAGTTGCATACTCATTCATTCATTCATTCATTCACTATTCACTCGGGCTGGTGGTACGCAACTATTTTTCACGTGTGCCTTCGCAATGGCCATGATTTCGGTTGGGGCGCGCGACTAACCTGAGATCAGGAGTTTACCACATTGAGTCTGACTATCCAAATTTAGGTATGAGACTGGTTTGGATAGAAGTTCCTTGTGATGGACCCCATAGCCTGCGATACTACATACTATCATTCCGACTTCACACTCCAACATGGTCATTCCATTTGCACCGTATATTGCACTACATCCATGACATATGACATTTTGGGTTACCTGTGGTTCTACATTTATATGATTTAGCTACGACATCTGATATTTGACTCTTTATGACTCTTCATTTGTATAGTTGATCTATATTGCATATTCTGATATTGTTGACTCATGGACTTATCAGTATTTTTGATATTTTATAACTATCGCAATACAATATGATGATGATGATGTGATTATGGATGCGTATAATACGGTTATGGCTGTGGTATAGGAGAAATAAAAATATGACTTGGTGATATTGGTGGCATTAACTTGAAATATTACTATGATGCATATGCATTGCATTGGCATTGACATCATACTCTAACTGTTACATGTCTTTCACTTATATGATTTCCTTGTAACATAATTATCTTGCTTGCATGTAGGACACACTGCACACACGTGTGTACTCACTAGGCTTTTTGCCTAAGCTTCCTATTTCTCATTTTTTTTTTCAGGACTAGAGTAGCTTGGAAGGCTTTACTTTCTCGATGCATTGCATCTATTTTTCGATTTAGCAATGTTGGCGTTGTGTACCTTTTTGAAAAGCATTGTACGTGTAACCATCAGGATTTCTATTGAAGAGTGTCGCTTGGTAATTTGATCATAATCTTTATGCTCAGGTATTATTTTATATGTATATACAAAAAAAAAAATTCAGTCAAAATCATCCTTGTGGTGTGCCGAACTCAGGACTTAGTGTATGGAAGTCAAGTGCCGGATTCGGGGCATCACGGATGCTGTCCATCCCAGGGTTTGGGGCGTAACATATATAAAATATATATAAAAGGAGAGAAAGTGACGACGTCCTCACCTTGATATGCATGGACGCCAGGTTATTGAGGAGGTCAGGATGTAGGGAGAGCATTTTAGTCACATCCTCCTCAGAGACATGACCTCGTCCCCAATTGCCTAACACTATCATATGCCTCAGATGTGGCACAGATGACAAAGCCCCCATAGTAGTGGTCCCCTCGGGAGCCGAACTCTGGTGCTCAAACACACCCTCTAGAGCACGAGCAGCCTCAGAGCGGGCAGGGGAAGACTCAAGTCAACCACCTCCCTTGAAGGCATGCTTGAGGGAGGTGAGCCTTACACAAATGCAATTGGAGATGCTCCTTGGCACTCCATAAGGACTACTGCAGCATCTATTTCTACTACATCATCTCTCCCAGCCCCTGCCTGCACGATCGAGGGTGGACCTTAGCTGTCGCCCTCCCTGTCGTGTGCTCGATAGAACCACTCTCAGGAAAGGCCACGGGCGCACATCGAGCAGGAACCGACGGGGTGATTCTCCTCGTAAAGGCTTTTAATTGCTCCATTTCCACTGCAGAGGGGAGTCTCATCCTCTTCGCTGAGGTTGATTAGACATTTGTACAAAAAATAAAGAAGGCAAAAGTTAAAATCAATCAATATAGCTATAAAATTTGTATCTATGGTAGAAAGCATTTCAGTTACTTGCTGGCCAAACCACCGATAGACCAACCTACTGCAAATCTTTCGGAGTGATCAACCTCCTACAGTCTCACTGGGCAGCAAGTCGTTCTTAGGCAGTCCTGACCTGGAGGAGTAGTGGAGCTGAGAGATTGGGTTAAGATCTGGGAAAGTTATAAAAATATAATATAAAATGAGTTAGATAGTCGTGAAAAATCATAACAACTTAAGACAATTACAAGACTGCGGCTAGGATCCGAACCTTGTAGGGCGAAAGAGGTAGGAACTCTGGCCCACAGTCTTCCAGCTCATACGCAAAAGCTTCCCACTTCCCCGATGTAAAGAACCACCTATCCTTCCAGGAAGAAAAATAATACCAGCCTCAAAAGGTAGGGCTACTATTGGCTTGGCACGATTAGAGGAACTCGTCAAGAGAGAGCTCAAAGTTGTTGACCTGTTTCCATAAAACATAAAATTTGAAGACAACTCACCATACATTAGGGTTCAATTGTCTCAGAGCAACCCTTAAGCGGTGCAGCAACTCTCTCACCAATGGATGGAGAGGCAGCCGCAGGCCGTAAGAGAAGAAAATAGGATATAAGGCCACCTCCCCCACTGGAGGATGGCCTGAGAGTTCCCTGGCTCAAGGAATAACCCCATCAAGATCGGGATGCCAAACTTTTACTGAATTGACTACAAGTCCTCTTGCCATAGTCGGGAAACAAAGATATTAGTCGATAAGGACACCCCCTGAAAGAGGAAGAAGCTGCCTCCACTTAAGGCTAAGAGGCCTCCCTAACACAAGGTGCCACCACTGGCGATTGCGCCCCCCCCCCCCCCCCCCCCCTGGGTCTCCTCCTACTGTAGTCGCCTCCACTTGAGCTCCCCTAGAGTTCTCTTCAAAAGATATTGAAAAGGGAAAAATATAAAAAAAGAAAGAAGGAATGCGTGAAGGGAAAAGAAAGAAAGAGAAGGAATCAGGCTGACTCATACCAAAAGCACTGATCTCCGGCTGTTGTAAATAGTCTAGGAGGATATGCACAAGATGAAGGGAAAACTAAGAACCCAGTCGGTAGAGCTCGGACCTCATAGAATCAAGCAAGCGTACAATGAGGAGAGAAACATTTATTTATAAGAAATCAAGTAGTGGAGCATTTAATGCTGGTAGCACCTATAGAAGCATGAGGAGACACGTCGATTAATGTGCTCTTCCACCTAGCATCATAGGGTTCGTCCAAGTAAAGCATTAAATGGAGTGACAAGTGTCTGTTTGAGAATCATTCAGAAGGCAAATGGTGCTTGCCACTTAATGGATGTTCCCTCGTACAACAAGATGACCATCATATCTTTTTCGATTCCCGTGAGGGCTAATAACAAATTCAAAAAAGAAAGAAAGATTAGGCTACTGATTCTTTGAAATTCAATTCCCGCGCCAACAGGTCAGTTCGGGCTCTTACTTCCTAAGCTCACATACGTCAAGCTCGAAAGTAGAGGGCAACTATTATAGGAAAAATCAAACTGACTTGTTATATAGGACACACAACTGCAGAGGGAGGAATATCAAGGCGACGATGGGTGAAGAGTTGCCCGAAGGAGCTCCTCAAGGTATCAATGTATCAATCAACACGGACGAGCCGACCTTGAGGGCTAATACCGAGCTGAAACCTAAGAGCATAGCTTAGAGGCCTAACTCCCCCGTCGACCTGAACTTAGATGCTTAACTCACCTGCCGAGCGGATCAGATCGATATCGACCTGAGAGATGGGATATTTGGAGAGAATCCCGCATCGTACCAACAAAGAATAAATCTTATAAGATTATAATTGAAGATCACACTGATCGAGATGGGCTCGTTGATACTTTCGGAAGAAGATCCTCATCCAACTAAGGACCCTTTAGTGAATCTAGCATATCCCTTCAATATACACAAGCCCATAAACTGCCTAAGCACCCTATAAATACACCCACTGCCATCGAAGAGAGGTGAGCACCAGGTTCCAAAACTAAGTCTCATTTCTACTATAATTCAACTCATCTGACTTGGGTAGCAGAGGGTACCCAGCCGAACCAACCACCCCATTGTCTTTTATACACTACTAGAATAGGTACTCGCATGCCTACAGGTGTAGTCCCCACTCATCTATATTTGAGCAATAACAGTAATGATTAATCTTCATAGGGATGTAATTAATCACTCCAAGTATTCTATTCATGATCATTTTACATCATGGATTTGGGTGATTTGAGGGGATTTCAAATCCCTTATATTTTTTTGGCACCATAAAGTAATTGGGGGATTTAATTCCCTCAAAAAGAGGGTTTGAAATGCAAGGAAAAAGTTATGATTGCATCTAAAACCCTCACATGAGTTGCATGTGTAACATGTGTGTCACTAGCCTACTAATATATTGGGCATGTGGCTCACTTATGATGTCAAACAAAGAAAGAATCAAGCTAGGGAATACTCGTAAATTCAGACAATAACTGGGGTCTAATATGCATTATTTGACCCTCAACACAATCCCCAACCAGCATTTTGCTAGTCCCGAGCAAAGTATGCGAAAAATAAGTTGAGACTTACAGGACGATTTTCATAAACTTAAGTGATTTTTGCAAAATAATCCGGATAAGAAAATTCTAAGATTTGACCCTCAAATAATATGCAAAATAATATGCATATTATAATGCATAATGCAAAATAATATGCATTATTTGACCCTCAACACAAAAAAAAACAATTAAATTATCAATTGCATCATTAAAATTACTTTAAGAGTATGATTTGCAAAGTCCAAACATTGTCCATGTAAAGCAAGGTTAAAAGTCGTTGGTCAGTCACTCAGATGTGATTCTATGCTTGTGGCCCATATGAGAAGCCCATATAAGAATTAGAATCTCATCATTTTCTGTCAAGTATATATTTCAACTCCTGTAAATATATTATACATATTTACTTTTGGATTAAAGGAATTCCCAGCGTGACGGAGTTTTCCAAATACAGGGGATCTCTAGTCCAGGGCATTTCAAATATAAGGTGCCAAATACTCGGCAATCAATGCTCATGCACAGCTAGTTTGTACATATATAGCCAACAGTTACCTCTGTACACTCTTCCAATCATTCATATTTGTATCTGTAACCCATCTACGTATCCGTAACCCATCTACCTGGGATGCGGATTTGCTACTGACAGGATGAGCAGCGAGACTTCCTATTGAAGTGACCGTCACTAAGTTTTGTGGGATCCATCATAATGTATGTGTTGTATCCGCACAGTTCATCAATTTGAAGAGAGAATTTTAGGGCATCTAAAGAATGAACCAGATACAAAGCTGGAGTGCACCCCACTACATGAAAGGGTGGAGAGTGACGCCTACCGCTGAAACCTTCCTAAGGTCCACCTGTTCAGGTGTTAAGGCAGGTAAGAAAGCAGGGAAAACACAAATATCAGCTTGATCGAAAACCTCTATGGCCCTTGAAAGTTTTTTAATTATGGGTGTCACCCTTTCCACTGCTTTCTATGATAGGGTCCACTTGGGATTTGGATTTGTACTCATTTTTTAGTTCACGCCCTAATATAATCTTTTCAAATGAATGGGGGTATAGATACAAAACAGACATTGTTGTTGGGGCCAAATAACTTGGTGCCGTCACTTGAGTAACAAGTCTCGCTACTCAACCTGTCAGTAGCTAACCTGCATCTATCTACTTGGGTCAGATCGAGGCACATATATGTCTACCCTTTCTTTGGGGGTAGACTCTTAGGGCCTGTTTGGCCAGGCAGATACCACGGTATTAGGAGGGATGAGATCGGCAATATCCTTGGATAGGCATGACGAGCCAAACAGGTCCGGCGAACTTGTCCCGAGATATAAGCCATCCCATGGATCTTAAGACAATTCACTGACATCACCGTCATCACCAAAAAATTGATCCTATCCCTTGGTTGAATGGATTGGAAGGTAAAATCCCAGGATACGGGGGTGTACCAAATAGGCCCAGTGAACTTGTCCCAGGATATAAGCAATCCTATGGATCTTAAGACAATCCACTGACACCACCATCGTTACCTTAAAATTGATCCCATCCCTCCTAATACCATGGGATCTGCCCGGCCAAACAGGCCCTTAGGAATTTCAACACCCGATCAAGGGTCTGAGTATCCATATGTGGTGAAATCCCAATTCAGGTGTGAGTGTGTAGGGGTATGTACGCGTGTGTGAAAAAAATCAAATAAAAACCAACAAAAGGAAGTGGGTAGGCAGGTAACCATCCACGCGTGTGTAAACCTTGGCACTCGGTAAGAATATCGATGTTTTCTCCAACGAACCGTGGACATAAAAAGGCAGTGAAAGACGGAGTGGATTAGCTACCGACAGGTTAATCAGCCTGACTACCTACTGAAGTGACATCATCAACTCCTGTGGACACCACTATGAGATATGGGTTGAATTGACACCGTCCATGCATATAGAGAGATCATTTTAACGCACGAGACCTAGAATTAATTAGATCCAGAGCAATAGTCGACCCACTGCAGAAAATAGTGAAGAGAGTGACGCCGACCACCAAGATGCTTAATTGAGATCCAACCTGTTCATAGGTTAACACAGACATGAAAGAAGAAAAAACACCGATACCAGCTTGATCGAAAACTTTTGTGGCCTTTATAAGTTATTAACAGTATGCGTCACTCTCTCCACTGTTTTCGGTGGTGGGATCCACCGGAGATTTGTATCTGATCATTCTTTGGAATGTGTCGTAAAATGAACTCTCCAAATGGATGGACGGTGTGGATATAGATCATGGCGGGGCCAAAGAACTTGGTGACGTCAGTTCTGTAGCGAGTCTCGCTTCTCAACCTGTCAGTGGCTATTCTGCGTCCGGTAAAGGCAGGAGCAAAGACTGAGGTCCTAGACTTTTCAAAGTAAAAGTCTGCGCGTATACTGCACGTCGACGCTCCTCCCCTTTCCTCTTGCATCTCTCTAAGTCCAGATATTTCTACTCGCGAGGTTGCCGATCTTACTTTCCGACAACATCTAAGTATTTCTTTTTTCTATTCATACTAATTCTTGATTTATTTATTTTTTTTTGAAGGCTTTATGATATTTACACCCATATTTTTGGATGAATGCGCCATTTTTTTCTTACTTTCTGTTGTTGAAGTATAGCTTTGTAGTGTGATATTTATAGAAGTGGAAAGAAAGAGGGTAGATTATCGAACTGGTGGGTGTGAATGGTAGCTTCTTTTTCTATATTAAATAAATAATAAAAAATAAAAATAAAAATAAAACACTAATTTTCTGGTTTTTTGCCCTTTGGTGCCGCAGATGTGAATTGGAAGAATATTCCGTCAACATGTAAGTATTTATTGTTTCTCTTCATGGTAATTCTTGGATTTGTTTGGAAGGCTTTCTGATTTTGGAATTGATATTTACACCCGTGTATTTTGATGAATGCACCATTTCTTTCTTGCTTTCTGTTGTTGAAGTATAGCTATGTACAGTGGTATTAAAAGAGGTGGAAAAGAAAGGAGGGTAGGTTATCGAATTGATGGGTGTAAACAGTAGCTTCTTTTTCTATTCATACTGATTTTTTTCCAAGGCTTTCTGATTTTGGAATTGATTCTCGCACCCGTATTTTTTATGAATGTGCCATTTCTTTCTTACTTTCTGTTCATGAAGTATAACTTTGTATTGTGATATTAAAAGAGGTGGAAAAGAAAGGAGGGTAGATTATTCAATTGGTGGGTGTAAATGGTAGCTTCTTTTCCAATTCGAAAAAATAATAATAAACTAATTTTCTTGGTTTTGCCCTTTGGTGCTGCAGATAGTGAATTGGAAGAAGATTCCGAGAACATCTAAATATTTATTTCTACAATTCATACTAATTCTTGGATTTATTTATTTTTTATTTTTTAAAAAAATAAAATAAAATTGGAATGCTTTCTGATTTTGGAATTGATATTCGCACCCTTATTTTTGGATGAATGTGCCATTTCTTTCTTACATTCTTTGTTGAAGTACAACTTTGTATGGCGCTTGTTGATGCGGTTTTCGGCTCACCTCCCTTTCAGCACTTTGAGAACCTGGTGCCTGCACACGAAGAAGACAAAGGAGACCCTGGTTAGTTCAGAGGACCCTCCGATGCCTAAGTCAGGCCTGCAATCTGGGTCTAATGATAAAGATTTAGGGGGGAAACGTGAAAGTATTTCGTACCTTTCACCATGGGTAGGTCCTCTATTTATAGAGGCAATGCAATCCCGTAGCGTATAGAACTTTCCCTGAAGGGGATTGATTGTTATCTATCACGATCCCGAGATCTTCAATCTCCTGGATTTTCGGAATTAGATGTTATCTTCCGAGGATCTTGATATCGTGTCAACTCCTTGGCTCGGCTCTAAGCATCTAAATGGGAACGATTGACGGAGCTCAACTGATCGTCTACTGTTCTCCGAGTATCGGTATGTTCAGATGACTTATGCTTGTCGACTCGCTTTCTGCCGAACTGTGGTTGACTGTGTATGGCTAGCCTTCGATTGGCTATCAGTCGAGGTATGGTCGATCCGTAATCGACCTATCGCTGACTGACGACCGACCCATGGCCGACCTAGAAGATAAATCAGACTGAGGTTAAGCCAAGGTCTGGTTGGCCTTTGCTAGATTAATAGCCGACTCATGAATTGGGTCGGTATAAATTTGAGTGCCCTTGAAGGTGTATCGGCCTCTTTAGAGGTCTCGCCTTGTGGCTCTGGACATGTGGGCCTTGGACGGGCTCGGCGCCTAGTAAATCCGGGCCATGTCTCTCCTTTTGGCTTTCTGGACATGTAGGCCTCGGCCAGACTCGACACCTGGTAAGTTCAGGCCATGTCAGTAGAGTTGGTCCATTCCATAAGTCGACTTATTGACTTGTCATATTTTCCCCCCAACAGTGCTATTAATAGAAGTGGAAAGAAAGGAGGTTAGGTTATCAATTTGGTGGGTGTAAATGGTAGCTTCTTTTTCTATTAGGAAAAACTTTTTTTTTTTTTTTTTTTTTTTTTTTTGCCCTTTGGTGCCGCAGATAGTGAATTGAAAGAAGATTTCGAGCTCTTCAAACGGAAAAAATAAATATAGTGGAAAGCGAAGAACCAAGTTTTCCAGGGGTGGTTTTCCAATCGACATTGGAGGTTTATGTAGCGGTTTCTGGTTTTTTGGAAGTGTAGGAGCCGAAGGGAGATGATACTGTAAAGTCATGTTGGACATTTTGGACAAAGGGTAAAATTTTGCTAACCCCACCGTCTTTCAATGTTTTTAAATGACACATGGAATGGGCCATTTGTTGGGGATTGCATGGAAGCAAACCCGAATTCAATCAAACAAGGCGAAATCATACACAAATAAAAAATATACAGAGAACACATGAAATTCATGAGTAAAAATACTCATGAGGAAAAAACCACAGCACAAAGTGACAAGCAATTCATTATGAAACAACATTACAAGAGATGAATGGACTTACCAATCCGAACAACCCTAAAATCCTTTCTCAAAACCCTAGTAACATCTTAACATAAACTTAGAATTCCCTAATCCCGATTACACCCGCTATATATGCTATCCCAATTACACACTCTATCGATAGAACCTTCGATGGCTTTGCTAGCCATTGAAGACTGGTCGATGACATTGAAGCTACATTCGATGGCATCGATTGGTAACTCCAAAACTATCCAATGAGCAACTGAGATTTGTCCGAATTTTCTCGATGGCATTGAGTGGTTTGTCGATGACATCAACAGAAACTTGATCTTAGACAAATTAAAAATATCTTACAACAGTCTCTGAAAATGGATTCAATCTACATGCTCCATTAGTCCACCATGCTCTCAACATATCTAATCGCCTTCCATCATAACTTCATCGTCGCTTCTCATGTATACTCCGTCTTCATTAAGCCCTTGCCAAGCCAAAAAAAATCGCACATAACTTGAACTTCTCTATAGGAACCACCTTCGTAAGCATGTCGGCTGGGTTCATGCTTGTATGGATCTTCCTTAGAGTCATACCGCCTTCATCAAGCACATGTCGGATAAAATGATGACGAACATCAATAGATCTGTTTCATTTTTAGGCTCATGCCCTAAAATGAGCTCGTAAAATAAATAGACTGTAGATATACAACTTATACATTGAGGTGGGTCACATAATCAGGGTCCCACACACATCACTATATCTGGGGTCATAGCTAAGTCGCGTCCAAATCAAAGCCCCCATTAAAACAAATTAAAACCCTATTATAGAAATACCAAATTGAAGAAAATCAAATGAAAATCATCTCCCAAATTGCATGGAAAAAATCAAAGCAATCAAATTCCTAAAAATGGAATTGGCTTGGCTAGAAAAATGCATACCGTTGGAGGATTACTGCTGGATGTGATGAGGGGGGAAAGAGAGAGGGGGATGGGAGGAGAGGGTTGCAGGTGAGAGAGATACAGAGAGAGGGAGAGAAGGGGCCTTCAGTTGGAGGTGTGAGATAGAGGGAGAGAATGAGTTTATAAAAATTATAAAGCCCTAAAGGGTTTAAACGAGTTGACAGGCTTTTGGAGAGCAAGTCCAAGCTCAACCGATTTAGAATCGAGCTCATATTTTAGGCCTCAACCTAGCCTTCGGGGCTGATACTCCAACCCCAACCTGGCTCATTGATAGCCCTAATCCTAAACATCCCATCAATATAATAGAAATTGGATGGCAAGATTGAGTGGAGAAACAAAATAGGTCCAATCATCATCTTGAAACATCTATTTATAGATCTCACTTTATATTGCTTATGGTTGAAATATATCAATTTGGTTTGATGATTCTAACCATTTGATTTATGTCTCATTAACAGTGAACATTTGTACCAAATTGGCCTCATTCAAAGGATGTGATTAGATTTATTCTTGCTCTATTGCTTGCTCCCAAATAGTAATATAGAATGAACAGTCCAGATTGATGATTGGGCATCCCACAAGGCATTCAAAAGGTCTGGGAAAATTTTAGCAAAACCCTATATTTAGCATCAATTATATTATGTCAAGAGGGGATGCGGATTGCACACCCAGATCCATAGCTCAACTGGCAGACTGAGTGGAGATACCTCGTTTCAACACTTGAGGTCTTGGTGTCGATCCCTAGCAGGGGTGGCTAACATGGAGTATGTGTACTGACATGGGTGTGTACTAACAAGCTAACCCAAAAAGTAATAATAATAATAATAAATAAATAAATAAATAAAGGGATGGGGATTGCATGGTAAACCCAACACCATGAAGCTACATGGTGTAAAGACCGTGGGGTTGACCTTGATGTATGTGTTTTATCTACACTGAGGGTAGCAGGTGGGAGAGTGATGGAGAGAAGGAGAGAAGGGGGCTTTGGTTGGAGGTGTGAGATAGAGGGAGAGAATGAGTTTATAAAAATTATACTGCTTTCAAGGGCTGAACTGAGCTGACAGGCTTTTGTAGAGCAAGTCCAAGATCATCCGATTTAGAATTGGGCTCATATTTTAAGCCTGAACCCAACCTTCGGGCATGATACCCCAGCCCCAACCTGGCTTATTGACAGCCCTAATCGTAAACATCCCATCAACAGAATGGAATTTGGATGGTCAAGATTGAGTGGAGAAAGAAAATAGGTCTAATCATCATCTTGGAACATCTATTCATAGATCTCACTTTTATTACTTATGGTTGAAATTTATCACTTTGGTTTGATGATTCTTACCATTTGATTTATGGCTCATAAACAATGAACAATTGTACGAAATTTGGGCTCATTCAAAGGATATGATTGGACTTATTCTTACTCCATTGCTTGCTCCCAGTAGTAATATTTACTATTGAATAGCAGTCTAAATTGATGATTGGGCATCCCGCAAGGCATTCAAAAGGTCTGGGAAAATGTTAGCAAAATCCTATATTTAGCATCAATTACAGTCTATCAAGAGGGGATGCAGATTGCATGGTGAAAACCCAACCATGGAGCTGTGGTGTAAGTACTCTGTGGGGCCCACCCTAATGTATATATTTTATCTATGTTGTCCATCCATTTTTCCAGATCATCCCAGGAAAAGCTACAAATTAAAGCATATCCAAAGTTCAAAGTTCAAGTGGACCACACCACACAAAATAATGGGGATTGAAGCATCTATTGTTGAAAACTTTTTAGGGGCAGAGAAGTTTTGGATCAAGCTGATATTTATGTTTTCCCTTTTTTCAGGACAGTGTGACCTTATCCACAGGTTGGATGGCAAATAAACATTATGGAGGATCCTAGTAAGTTTTTAATGATGGCAGTTCGATGACCATTGTTTCCTATGGTGTGGTCCACTTAAGATTTGGATATACTTTAATTTTGGGCTCATACACTAAAACAAGCTAGAAACATGGATAGAGGGTGTGGATAAAACCCATACATCTCAATGGGTCTCATAGAGTCCTTACACCATGAAGCTCCATGTCTTGGGTTCACCTCCGCGTCCATGAAGAGGCACCGAAACTTTGTTCAATTTCAAAATAGATTCCAGGACTACTTTATTATCTTTCTTTAAGACTACATGATTATCTTACTTAGTATTTGCATTCCAATCAGTTTTAAATTTTTTGTTTGTTTGGTTAATTATCGTATTATGGTTCATCTATGATGCGGCCCATCAAATTAATGGTCTAGATCACCTCATAGTAGGCCTCATTTACAGGAACCATACATATGGTCATACTTAATTTCTATCTCAATACAAAAAATATGATGTCCCTAATTCATCATATTCGAGAATGCCCCTTGGATTCTTGTAGATTATCCAATTAGATTTTAGACTATAGATCCAATTAAATTTTAGAAAATTATGAATGTAATGAATTATATCGTTTCAAATGTTTGCTAATTGTAATTAGAACTGAAGTTCCAAATAGTTATTTCCATCATAATATATTAGTCTATGATTAATTCATTTCTTTGGTAGACCATTTTGTCAATTGGGCTTATAGTACCAATTTTGATGAGTGGGGTATCAGATTGGATTTGTGAAAGTGCATCAAAAGCTAATGTTGAACTAGGGTTTAGCTCAAAACATTTTTTCAGCATCAAAAGTCACTTTTGAGGGTGCATACAAACACAACCCAGACGGACTGCGTAGTGTGGCACTTAACGCCTACATTAGTACTCTGTGCTACTGGAAAAGCTCTATAGGTCCCACCATAATATGTGTTTTATCCATGTCGTCCATTCATTTTCCTAGCTCATTTTAAAGCAAGAGTCCAAAATTGAGGTAAATCCAAATCTTAGTTGGACCACACTACATGGAACCATGGTGATTGGATGCCCACCATTAAAAACTTCATAAGGCTCATTATAATGAATTATTATTATTATTTTCCCATCCATCGTATTGATTAGGTCACAGAGACCTAGATGAAGGGAAAACAAAAATACCAGCTTGATCCCAAACTTTTGTTGTCCCCAAGATGTTTTCTAAGTGGTGTTCAATAACCACTGTTTCCTATCCATTTGAGATATGGATCTGCCTCATTATTTTATTTTATTTTTTCTCATTCATGCCCTAGAATTAGCTGAAAAAATGGATGAATGGCATGGATAAAACACATACATAATGGTGGGGCCCACAGGTAGCATACAGAATTGACATTGGTGTTGTATGATACACTATGCAATTCGAGTGGGTCCGAATAGGCCCTTAATCTTTTATGGCCTTTATAAGAAGATTCACTCGGGGTTTTAAAGTTGAAACATAGACATGGGCTTGTTGCTTATTTAATATTTTTTTTTCTTCAAAGTTGAAATATAGACATGGATTTGTTGCTTATTTAATATTTCTTTTCTTCTGCTTTCCCTCTTTCAATGGTGAATGTTGGTCTTTTTCCACAGTCAAACACCTAACTGCTAAGATGGAGTTTACTGTTCTGTCTCCGATGATCTTAGTTGTCATGGTTGTCGTTTTGCACATATCAAAGGAAGGTAAAGGATTCCCAAAGAAAAAGGTAAACATAGTGATTGAATTTTACGTTCTTTGTACCTCTGGTTTCTAAAACAAAAGCTAGTTGTAATTCATTCTAGTTCTATTTACAGGAGGCAGAAGAAGAAAATGAAGGCAGAACTCCTGTAACAGAGGACACAGATCAACAAAACATGCTTTATCAGCAAGCATCTCAGAATGCAAATTTCCAATATATTAATTCGCAGAGTAATCCACGAGACAATCCCTTAGGCCATGCCACCAATAATCAGACGACAGAGGTTGATCTTCTACAAATGCTTGTTCTGTTTCCAATGTCATTGGTAACATTGTGCAGTTCTACTTCTTGCAAACTCATTGAAATAGATAGAAAGTCCAAATATAATTCTTAAAAACAGAACTTTAATGCTAAAATTTCAACATCTCATGTGTCGAAAACTTTCTACCGAGTCCATGATTACAGCTGGTGAACAATTGAAATGAATGATACACAGGGGACTGTCCACCAGCCTCCTCAAGCACTGTCTAAAGATACACATATGGAAGGGGATATTGGAAATCCTACACTAGTGGTAGATGATACACATACATGCATGATTTATGGGCCACATCATGTATGAATCATAATATCATGAACAATGATTACTTTTAATCTTTGTTTGGAGAGAGTTGAAATTCACGAGGTAAATGTGCCCAGGGAAACCGACTTTCATCACACCCTAAAATTTGTGGGTCCCATCATAATGTATATGTTTGATCTATACCGTCCATTCATTTTAACAGCTCATTTTAGGCGACGAGTCGTAAAAATGAGGCAGATTGTAAGCCCGAGTGTACCACAAGGCAGGAAATAGGGGATGATAATGTCTATAGCTAAAAGTGGAATTTGGTGTAGGGCCTACAGTGATGTTTATCTGTCATCTACACTGCTTAGAAGGTTAGAGAGACATGAATGAACCATAAACACAAATATCAGCTTCATTCAAAACTCTTGTGGCCCCAAAAAGTTTTCAACGGTGGATGCTTAACTCCCCTGTTGTGTGTAGTGTGGTCCACTTGCCCTTCAAATTTACCTCATTTTTTTGGCTTATACCCTATAATAAGCTGATAAAATGGATAGATGCTTTGGATAAGACACATACATCATGGTGGGCACCATTGATTTTACTTTTTTTTTTTTTCGTCACCACCTCAATTTCGGTGAAACTGTCAAATTCAAGACCATTTCATACATGCATTTTCCCATGTAAATGCCCATTACTCTTTTGCATGCTTTCACCGTTGTAAACAACTGTGAAAAAACAGACCCTTGAAGAATCTGAAACATAATCCTATTTTCTTATGTAATGAACAGGAAACCAGTACTGGAATTGGGACAGAGCCACTACATGGGCTCCGACCACAAACAGTGCAAGGGACTCAGACTCAATCTCCCACGATACCAAATGATTCGCAATCTGGTAATGTTCCCCAAAGACCAAGACCAACACCACAAACAGAAACAGAGGTTCCAAGACAAGAATTAACAGGGATTGTGGTCGAAAATCCACCTCAAGTTCCGCAGATGGAGAATG
Organism: Magnolia kwangsiensis; assembly: GCA_037074715.1. Taxonomy (NCBI): domain Eukaryota; kingdom Viridiplantae; phylum Streptophyta; class Magnoliopsida; order Magnoliales; family Magnoliaceae; genus Magnolia; species Magnolia kwangsiensis. Next base: position 74,822,207 of record CM073584.1, read on the forward strand.
ATGTTCAAGTTCCGCAAATAGAGAATGAGGTTCAAGTTCCACTGATGGAGAGAGAGTTCACAATCTCGTTTGGTGTGATTGGATTCTCTGGTACAATGCTCGGTGCCTACTTCAGTCTTCTTGAAAGTAATAAGCAAATTTCCGACCACATGGTTCTCTACGAAGCCTCTATATGGTTACTTTATATCTCATTATACTTAGGCTTGATTATGCTTACGATTACCATTATCCGCCCATGTACACATAATCGGTGTACTTTTTATTGTTTTCTGTATCTCGCAGTAGTATCAGGAACTTACGCTATAAGCATCGGAATTTATCTTCTACTTCCCAAGAGCACAATCAGGCTGGTCATCATTTCTGTTCTTCCAACTGCATTGCTCTTGGTGGCCATGATTCTCCATTTCAAGGATAAGATTGTGCGGTTATTTCGGTTCAAGCAACATCTAAATTAGACAAGTATTCAATCGTAATTTATTTAATATTTGAATTTATTCATTTTGATTTGGGGCTTGCTAATACTGTGCATTTTCATTTGATGTTTTGGAACTAGTAATTTTTTGTTTCTTTCGAAGTCGTAACTCGTAAACACCAAACTGATATGATTTCCAAACTTGGAGACTCGGACAAGTCTTTGTTTGAATCAACTTGATATTTAATCATTAAATTAATAATATTTATGAATATATGAGGTACTTGTACACAAATAAATGTCAAAATAATTGAAGAAGCAAACATATAGCCGTTGGCGTTAGTCCCTCTAATAGAGGTATTGGATTTGAAACCGACCATACTTAGCTTTATTTATTTATTTATTTATTTTACACACGCACACACACCCCCACACACTCATGCTGTGATGGGGTTTTTTGCCCCGTGCTAGACCGGTCGTGGGCTGGTGTTTGACCAGTCGTGGAGTCTATTCGTAACTCGACTGAAAGTCCAGTGAGTTCGGACTATTTTTCTTCGGAGTGCTCGACCGGTCGTATGTGGCGCTCAACCGGTCATGGGTGGTGCACGACCGGTTGTGGTTATACAGATTCGTTCAGTGATTTTACGCGAATTTTGTGTCACAAGTCCTTTCGCAACCGGAATACAGAAGAGAGTTTTCTAAAACTATAAAAAGGGGTCTTTAGAATTTTTCTAGGATATGATGGTGTATGAAAAACACAAGAGGGCTATCAAGAGAGAGAGAAAAAAAAAAAAAAAGAGCGGAAGCTTGTGAAAGGGAGTCGTCGTCTCAGCGCTTCTACATCCTCGTAATCGGTGAGATCTTTCTGTTTTCTTTGTTTCTCTTACTGTTTATCAACTTCTGAGTGAGTGATAAAGGTTTGATCATAGCAAGGTATGCTTGTGATCGGTTATAACGTTCTACTTCATAGTTGATTATTGATCTGGACGAGGTCTCGTGGTTTTTACCTCTTTAAGGGTTTTCCACGTAAAAATCTCTTATGTGGTGTTTGATTGATACTTTGATTTATTTCATTGCTTTTATTATCCTATAATTCTAGTTTGTTCTGGAGGGCTAGATCCTAAGATTTTGCGCAAGGCCCCCAACAAAGTGGTATCAGAGCTAAGTTTATTGAACGGGTAGGATCGGTTTGGAATTATGGAAAGTGGCTCATCAAGGATGATCAGCCTCAATAGTTTTAACTGGACCATATGGAAGGCTAAGATGGAGGACTTGTTGTATTGCAAGGACCTATATTCTTCAATTTTAGGCATATCAGCAAAATCTAAGGATATGTCTGATGATGATTGGAAGAAGATGGACCGGAAGGCAGTGGGGTTTATTAGACAATGACTGGATGATTCTGTGTTCCACCATGTGTCTACGGAAACCTCATCCACTAGCCTATGGCTGAAACTAGAAGGGTTGTATGAGAGGAAGACAGCCGGAAATTAAAAAAAATTTAATAAGGCGACTAGTGAATCTCAAGTTCAAAGATGGTGTTTCTGTAGCTGAGCACATGAATGAGGTTAGCAATATAGTGAACTAGCCCTCCGCTATGAAGATGGTCCTGAATGATGAATTGCGGACTTTGCTATTGGTTAGTTCATTACCTGACAGTTGAGAGACATTGGTGGTGTTTCTAAGTAACTTCGCGCTAGACGAAATAATATCCATAGAACAGGTGACTAGCTGTCTCTTCAATGAAGAGACAAGGAGGAAGTCTCAGGGGTCTACTCAGCAAGAGGCCCTTGTGACACAGGAACGGGGGAGAGGAAAGAACAAGAAGGGTGGGAAGGCTCGATATAAATCAAGAGGCAAGTCAAGTAACAGAAAAGATGTTAAATGTTGAAATTGTGGCAAGAAGGGCCACTATAAGCATGAATGTCATGGTAAGAAGAACGATAAGAAAGGAAAAGGGAAGGAGAAGGAAGATGAATCAGATTCCACTGCAGTCGCTTCAGATGGCGACGTTGTAGTTATTCTTTCTTCAGATCATGATGTATATCTCACGGCTACGAGTCAAAACACTGGTTGGGTGATAGACTTGAGAGCCTTTTTTTATGCGACTCCACGTAGGAACTTCTTTACAAGCTACAAGTCAGGTGACTATGTAACTATGAAGATGGAAAATTCTGACGTATCGAAGATCGTAGGGGTCGGTGATATTTGTGTGAAGACCGATGTGGGTTGCATATTGGTTCTCAGGGATGTGAGACATATCCCAGACCTTCGCCCCAACTTGATGCCAACGGGAAGGTTAGATGATGATGGCTATGAAAGTCGGTTTGCTAGTGGGTGCTAGAAACTTATCAAGGGTTCATTGATCACAGCTAGAGGAAAGAAGTGTTGCACCCTTTACAAGGCATGTCTAAGTGTGTGCAAGGGTAGGTTGAACGTAGCGGAAGATTCAGCTATTGACATGTAGCACAGACATCTAGGCCACATGAGTGAAAAAAGGGCTTCAACTACTAGCAAGAAAGCGGCTCATTCCAGACGTGAAAGGTACACCTCTCAAAGCCTGTCTTGATTGTTTATCAGGGAAACAATATAAAGTTTCATTTGTTAAATCTACTTTTCATGTTAATAAAGTACATGTATTACACTAACAAAAAAATGGGCAAAGGCTACGGATAAAATCTGTAGCCATAGACCTATAGCTACGGTTTTAGTCCGTGCACGACCGTAGTCGTAGGTGTCATAACAATAGGTCTGGAACCTATGGCTACGGATTTAATCTGTATCTATAGGTTACAACAATTACGGATATAATTCGTAGCAATTATATTTGTAGCGAAAACTTCATACAGCTACGGATATTATTTGTAGCTAAAAGTCCGTAGCAATATGACAAATTTAATAAAGGCTACACCTGTCAGATTAGTGGCTATGGTCAATATCCGTAGCTATTTTGTACATTAAAAAATTATATATACTTATTTGTTCATTCAATTACTACCTGTACAATCATTCATTCATTCAATTACAATCAATTACAATCCTTCATTCAATCAATTACAATTACAATCCTTCATTCAATCAATTACAATCCAATTCATTCAATCAATTACAATTACAATTACAATAATGCTGAAAATACAAATCTTTGGCTTCATTAGAGAAATGTGCTCGACTTCACCATGAAATTTCAATAGCTTCGTATATTCCATCATCCTACAAACAGTCATGTCATTTATAAATTAGAATGCCCATTGGGGAAAAGAAAGACAAAATGAAAGAAGTGCATCATGTATAACCACTTTTTTTTTTTTCTTAATGAATTAAAAAAAAATCAAAGAGGAATGAAATTGACACAAAAGAAATGGTCTCACCATATGATTATAGGTTTTGATTTAGGTTTAGGTTATAGGTTTAGGTTAAGGTTAGGCTATAGGTTATAATTAAGTTTAGGTTATAGGTTATAGGTTAAGGTTTAGGTTATAAGTTTTGGTTTAGGTTAAGGTTATAGGTTTATGTTTAGGTTAAGGTTTAGGTTTAAGCTATAAGTTTAGGTTTAGGTTATATGTTATAGCTTTTAGGAACTTGATTATAGGTTAAGGTTTAGGTTTAGGAAATCGGGTTCGTGTTCGGGATCGGGTTTAGGTTTGAGTTTTCAAGTTTAGGTTTAGGTTAAGGAGTTGATATTAGGATTAGGATTAGGTGTAAGTTTGGGTTTAAGGATTTGAGAATACATTTAGGTTTTAAGTTTAGGTTTAGGTTAAAGGTTTAAGGAAAGTTTATAGGTTTAGGTTTAAGTTTAGGTTTAGGTTTAGGTTATAGCTTTAGGGAATTGAGAATGGGTTATGGTTTAGGTTTAAGAAATTAGGTTCAGGTTCGGGATTGGGTTTAAGTGTTTGGGTTTTCAAGTTTAGGTTTAGGTTTAGGTTAGAGAGTTGAGAGTAGGATTAGGTGTAGGTTTAGGTTTAGGGAATTGACTTTAGGTTATAGGTTTAGGGAAAGGTTAGGTTTAGGTTATAGGTTTTGGGATTTGGGAATAGTTTTAGGTTATAAGTATAGGTTTAGGTTAGGTTATAGGTTAAGGTTTAGGGATTTGAGTTTAGGTTATAAGATTAGGTTAAGGTTTATGTTTAGGTTATAGGTTTTGGGATTTGAGAATGGGTTCGGGTTTAGGTTATAGGTTTTGGTTTTGGTTTAGATTATGGGTTTTAGTTTAGGTTATAGGTTATAGGTTTTTGGATTTGAGAATGGGTTTGGATTTAGGTTATAGGTTTTTGTTTTGGTTTTGGTTACAGGTTATAGGTTTAGGTTAAGGTTTAGGTTTAAGTTTAAGTTATAGGTTTTGGGATTTGAGAATGAGTTTGGGTTTAGGTTATAAGTTTTGGTTTTGGTTTACATTATAGGTTTTGGTTTAGGTTATAGGTTATAGGTTTAGGGCTTTGAGAATGGGTTCAGGTTTAGGTTATAGGTTTTGTTTTTTGTTTAGGTTATAGGTTTTGGGATTTGAGAATGGATTCGGGTTTAGGTTATAGGTTTTGGTTTAGGTTTAGGTTTAGGTTATAGGTTTTTGGATTTGAGAATGGGTTATGGTTTAGGTTTAGGAAATCAGGTTCAATTTCGGGATTGGGTTTAAGTTTGGGTTTTCAAGTTTAGGTTTAGGTTTAGGTTAGGGAGTTGAGATTAGGATTAGGTGTAGGTTTAGCTTTAGGGAATTGAGTTTAGGTTATAGCTTTAGGGAAAGGTTAGGTTTAGGTTATAGGTTTTGGGATTTAGGAATAGTTTTAAGTTATAAGTTTAGGTTTAGGGATTTGAGTTGAGGTTATAGGTTTAGGTTTAGGTTTAGGAAATTGAGTCTAAGTTATACGTTTTGGGATTTGAGAATAGTTTTAGGTTATAAGTATAGGTTTAGGTTAGGTTATATAGGTTAAGGTTTAGGGATTTGAGTTTAGGCTTTAGGATTAGGTTTAGGGATTTGAGTTTAGGTTATAGGTTTAGGTTTAGGTTTAGGTTTGGGTTTGAGGATTTGAGAATGGGTTCGGGTTTAGGTTATAAGTTTTGGTTTCAGTTTAGGTTATAGGTTTTCGGATTTGATAATGGGTTCGGGTTTAGGTTATAGGTTTTAGTTTTAGTTTAGGTTATAGGTTTTGATTTAGGTTATAGGTTAACGGTTTAGGTTAAGGTTATAGGTTTTTGGATTTGAGAATGAGTTATGGTTTAGGTTTAGGAAATCAGGTTCAGGTTCGTGATTGAGTTTAAGTTTGGGTTTTCAAGTTTAGGTTTAGGTTTAGGTTAGGGAGTTGAGATTAAGATTAGGTGTAGGTTTAGCTTTAGAAAATTAAGTTTAGGTTATAGGTTTAGGAAAAGGTTAGGTTTAGGTTATAGGTTTTGAGATTTGGAAATAGTTTTAGGTTATAAGTATAGGTTTAGGTTAGGTTATAGGTTAAGGTTTAGAGATTTGAGTTTAGGTTATAGGTTTAGGTTTAGGTATAGGTTTAGGTTTAGAGAATTGAGTTTAGGTTATAGGTTTTGGGATTTGAGAATAGTTTTAGGTTATAAGTATAGGTTTAGGTTAGGTTATATGTTAAGGTTTAGGGATTTAAGTTTATAGAATTAGGTTTAGGGATTTGAGTTTAGGTTATAGGTTTAGGTTTTGGTTTTAGGTTTAGGTTTAGGTTTAGGTTTAGGTTTGGGTTTTGGGATTTGAGAATGGGTTCGGGTTTAGGTTATAGGTTTTGGGATTTGATAATGGTTTCGGGTTTAAGTTATAGGTTTTGGTTTTGGTTTAGGTTATAGGTTTTGATTTAGGTTATAGGTTAACGGTTTAGGTTAAGGTTTAGGTTTAGGTTTAGGTTATAGGCTTTTGGATTTGAGAATGGGTTTGGGTTTAGGCTATAGGTTTTGGTTTTGGTTTAGGTTATCGGTTTTGGTTTAAGTTATAAGTTTTAAGTTTAGGTTTAGGTTATAGGTTATAGGATTTGAGAATGGGTTCGGATTTACGTTATAGGTTTTGGTTTTAGTTTAGGTTATAGGTTTTGATTTAGGTTATAGGTTATAGGTTTAGGGAATTGGTTTAGGTTTCGGTTTTGATTTAGGTTATTGGTTATAGGTTTAGGTTATAGGTTATAGGTTATAGGTTTTGATTTAGTTTATAGGTTATAGGTTTAGGTTTTGGTTTTGATTTAGGTTATAGGTTATAGGTTTTAGTTTAGGTTATAGGTTATAGGTTTAGGTTAAGGTTTAGGTTTAGGTTATAGGTTTTGGGATTTGAGAATGGGTTCGGGTTTAGGTTATAGGTTTTAGTTTTGGTTTAGGTTACAGGTTTTGAGATTTGAGAATGGGTTGGGGTTTAGATTATAGGTTTAGGGAAAGGTTAGGTTTATGTTATAGGTTTTATGATTTGAGAATAGTTTTAGGTTATAAGTGTGGGTTTAGGTTAGGTTATAAGTTAAGGTTTAGGGATTTGAGTTTAGGTTATATGATGAAGTTTAGGGATTTGAGTTTAGGCTATAGGTTTAGGTTTATGTTATAGGTTTAGGTTTATGTTTTAGGTTTAGGTTTGGGTTTTGAGATTTGAGAAGGCGTTCGGGTTTAGGTTATAGGCTTTGGTTTCAATTTATGTTATAGGTTTTGGTTTTGGTTTAGGTTATAGGTTTTGATTTAGGTAATAGGTTAACGGTTTAGGTTAAGGTTTAGATTTAGGTTATAGGTTTTTGGATTTAAGAATGGGTTCGGGTTTAGGCTATAGGTTTTAGTTTTGGTTTAGGTTATAGGTTATAGGTTTATGTTTAGGTTTAGGTTTAAGTTATAGGTTATAGGATTTGAGAATGGGTTCGGATTTAGGTTATAGGTTTTGGTTTTGGTTTTGGTTATAGGTTTTGATTTAGGTTATAGGTTATAGGTTTAGGTTTTGGTTTTGATTTAGGTTCGAGGTTATAGGTTTAGGTTTAGGTTATAGGTTTTAATTTAGGATATAGGTTATAGGTTTAGGTTTTGGTTTTGATTTAGGTTATAGGTTATAGGTTTAGGTTTTAAGTTTATGTTTTTGGATTTGAGAATAGTTTTAGGTTATAAGTATAGGTTTAGGTTGGGTTATAGGTTAAGGTTTAGGGATTTGAATTTAGGTTATAGGTTATGGGTTATGGGGTTTAGGTTAGGGTTTAGGTTATAGGTTATAGGTTTAGGTTTAAGTTTAGGTTTAGGTTTTAGGTTTAGGTATAGGCTTAGGTTATAGGTTATAGGTTATATGTTTAGGTTAAGTTTTAAGGATTCAAGTTCGGGTTTGGGTTCAGGTTTAGGTTATAGGTTTTGGTTTAGGTTATGGATTTTGGGATTTGAGAATAGGTTTAGGTTATAAGTATATTTTTAGGTTGGATTATAGGTTAAGGTTTAGGTTTAGGTTATAGGTTTTGGGATTTGAGAATAAGTTTAGGTTGGGTTATAGGTTAAGGTTTAGGTTTAGGTTATATGTTTTGTGATTTGAGAAGAGGTTTAGGTTATACATTTAGGTTTAGGTTGGGTTATAGGTTAAGGTTATAGGTTTTGGGATTTGAGAATAGGTTTAGGTTATAAGTTTAAGTTTAGGTTTAGGTTATAAGTTAGGTTAAGGTTTAGGTTAAGGTTATAGGGTTTAGGTTATAGGTTATAGGTTTAGGTTTAAGTTATAGGTTTAGGTTTAGGTTTTAAGTTTAGGTATAGGCTTAGGTTATAGGTTGTAGGTTATATGTTTAGGTTAAGGTTTAGGGATTCGGGTTTGGGTTCGCGTTTGGTTTCGGGTTTACGTTTAGGTTATAGGTTATAGGTTTAGGTTTAGGTTATGGGTTTTGGGATTTGAGAATAGGTTTAGGTTAAAGGTTTAGGTTATAGGTTATAAGTTAAGGTTTAGGTTTAGGTTATAGGTTATAGGATTTGAGAATAGGTTTAGGTTATAAGTTTAAGTTTAGGTTTAGGTTATAGGTTAGGTTAAGGTTTAGGTTAAGGTTATAGGGTTTAGGTTATAGGTTATAGGTTTAGGTTTAAGTTATAGGTTTAGGTTTAGGTTTTAGGTTTAGGTATAGGCTTAGGTTATAAGTTGTAGGTTATATGTTTAGGTTAAGGTTTAGGGATTCGGGTTCGGGGTCGCGTTTGGGTTCGGGTTTACATTTAGTTTATAGGTTATAGGTTTAGGTTAAGGTTTAGGTTTAGGTTTAGGTTATGGGTTTTGGGATTTGAGAATAAGTTTAGGTTAAAGGTTTAGGTTATAGGTTATAGGTTAAGGTTTAAGTTTAGGAAATCGGGTTCGGATTTAGGTTTGGGTTTAGGTTTTAGGTTTTAGGTTTAGGTTTGGGTTATAGGTTAAGGTTAAGTATAGGTTTAGGTTATAGGTTATAGGTTAAGGTTTGGGTTATAGGTTAAGGTTTAGGTTGTAGGTTATAGGTATAGGTTTAGGTTAAGGTCTAGGTTTAGGTTATAAGTATAGGTTTTGGGATTTGAGAATAGATTTAGATTAAGGTTATAAGTTTAGGTTAAGGTTATAAGTATAGGTTATAGGTTTAACTTTAGGTTTATGTTTAGGTTAAGGTTTAGGTTATAGGTTTTGGTTTAGGGTTAGGTTTAGGTTATAGGTTATAGGTTATAGCTTTAGGGAATTGAGAATAAGTTTAGGTTATAAGTTTATGGTCTAGTTTATGTTAAGGGTGTGGTACCTGTAAATACAGATATAAACAGGGCCTGTTCAAATGGCCAGGCCCCTCCAATGTTATTCATAGGAAATGGACAGCTTCATCATAGTCATAATAGTGATTCCCACCTTCCAGGAACCCCCGCTCATCCGGATAGTTCCGACGCACATTCGGGTCTGCTCCATTAATTTCGAGTAAATACATAAACATGGCTTGTCCAAATGGTCAGACCCCTCTAATGTGGTTCATAGGAAATGGACAACTTCATCATACTCATTTAAATAAAATGGATTATCAAGATCATTTAAATAAAATAACATGTAAAAATAAGAACTTCACCTGTAGGGAGTGATCTCATTTTTATCAAGTGAAATCCATATGAATTTTTAGCTTTCAAATAGACTGAAACTGGATGGTGCTGAAAGCTTAATGATCCCTGCAAGTTCCTGAAGCAGATGCAGTTTCCATCGCTAGTGGAATAGCCTTTGATCAAGATCATATTGTTGTTTTGGAAAAGGAATGAAAAAAGAAAAACATCACCAGCAAAGAATAATGATTCAGAACTCAAATCCTCCTAAAACCAAGCAAGCAAGCACAAGATATGAAAGAATGCAACCCTTACTAATAGAATGCTCAATAGTTTTCACTCCTTGAAAGTGTGGATATGCAGTATGTCTCAAACTGTATGGTCTTCATGACTTACCAACAAAACAATAAGGTTATATTGCAGCTTATCAGCCTCCTTGAGGAGCATATCAGCCACTAGTTTCACTTTTCTAGCTGCCACTATTTCTAATTTATCTTCGATAGATGCTACCACCACATTTTCCTTTGCTCCGCAGAATATCAATTATCATAACAACTTCCATCTCCACTGAGCCATTGGCAATTGGTACCAAAATCTGCAAGAAAGTGCCAACTGTTCAGAGCACAGGAAATCTGTGAATCCATCAAATCACAAGTACAAAGAGATGACATATGAGTAGCAGCTGCAGATGAAATCATAGTTCTAAAATTTGCCAAATCAACCCAAAATTCAACCAAGTCAACTAGACACAACAAATTTTCTAGCCAAGTCATCAGGAAACCCAGTACTAGGAGCAACTCAATGCGACTCGTTGTGGCTCTCTATTTGGTTTTATATATATAAAAAAAGAAGAAGCAAAGAGCAAGAATTGAACCCCATCTTCCCTTTAACTAAGCAGAACTCCTAACCAGCAAAGCACACATCCTCAATTGTTGTTACACATTATGTTTTGTACTACTTATGCTATATGAATTTATTTTACATATTTATTAAATTGTCTGATAATAATTTATAAAGAATGCCAAGGAGGTCGAGACTTATTTCCTAGTCAACATGTTTCTAAGGGCCATCTTCTTCAATCCATATCAATGGAAGAAGTGTGCAATTGGACGTCTTTCTCCATGCCGAGATTTCAGTTTCAATTGCATGAAAGTTACAAGCTGGATGTGCATGTGCAAGAACAATGTCACATCAATCATTAAAAAGCTGCTCCACTAAATCATGGTCTATCAATCATCCCACTTGAAACTTTCTTCCTTTAGAATTGAGTTTTAACCACCACTACCAGAAAAATGGGCAAAGGCTATGGATAATTCAGAGGGAAGAATCAAATGATTAATAGAATTAACTGAGATTACTTGGTCATGAAAGCCAAGTTGACTCAACTCGATCATGACACCGTTTACGGTCTTCTCCTTTTCTTAATCAATAATATTTGGGTAATGCTAACAGGGAAATTGGTTTAGTTGAAACCACAAAAGAGAAGTGCGAACTTGAAAAGTTGATCCATGGCTTCATAAGTTGATAAATCATACTGCATCTTCCTTTTTTTCCGATGGGTAGGAGAGAAGATTGCACCTTCATAAACTTGAGGCCATCAGCAGTGGAAGAATGGCTTTAACTTCAAGAAAGTCATACTCCATAGCTAGTTATTTAGTCTCAATTTAGAACTTGAGCAAGAATCAACTATACATGGCTCTAACTTCAATAAAATCATAGTCCATATGTAATAGGGAATTTAAAGATTGATAGAAATGAAATAAACAGTTGCACTATTATGATTGCAGAACTCATAAAAAATACATTAATTTTCAAAAGGAAAGCTAATGGCATTAGGGCATTTGGAAATGCCACCAAAGTTAATTACCTTAGAAGCAAATCCGTTAATACCATGCTTAGCGACACTGTATGGTATGACTGACCAGCTCTCACATACTTGAAAAGAGTATTTTTCTGCACAACAAATACCCTTTTACCAACAACATACAAGAAGAAAAGAAAATGGTATTTCTATTGGCTAGTGTTTTGACTGCTTGCTAAGGAAATCAACCATTTCAGAAGAGTGGCAAATAAAATGTTGTAAAATGATGTAGGTAAATGATCATTTTGCTAGCAGATCATGATACATCTCGGTCATAAAATCAGAACATTCCAATGCACAAGAACAGCCAAATTGTTGAAACAACTTGATTTTAAAAACTCCTAGAAAAAATCCTTGTCCTAATTTGAATCTTATGTGAGCCTCTGCCCTGGCCGAATGCAGAGGCCAGGTAGAATATGAAGGTTGATGTTTGGTAGGCAACTGATTGTAAAATGTGCTTCTATGGTAAGCTGGGGATGAATTGCAAATCAACACACAAGGAACAACACAACATGGTGATTGCATGGTGTATTGATGTAATGCATAAAAACGGTGGAGTAACGAAAACTCTTGCTTACCTGGCATAGGTAGGTAGGTAGCTAACAGAATCACTTTCTCTAACAACGGGAAAAGATTTAACCTTAAAAAAATCCACCTCGTCCATTTCGGTAAACCACCCTTCTTTAATGACATATGATGATAGGTTTGGTAGAGAGGAAATGGGCAAATGAAATTAACTTAGTATTCATAATCAAAACGTAGCCCTCAGATTACATTCCTTTCAAGCCCAACGTGGAAGTAATATAATTTCAATTTTGAGCCTAGTCTCTCAATAAGAAAAAACTTGTTACCATAAAGGGAAACGCGATAGCTTTGGTCCATTGCTTTGGTGGGCAAAACGTACCTCAATTCTCCTTCGGGGCTCCAGATCACTCTTAAGTACTAGTACAAGAAGGATCATTTTGCATCTTCAATCCTGTCTTCAGACACAAGTAATAGACATCTCCAACCATAGGAGTTTATGATTTTTGGCTACTGGCCTCTCCTTCCACTGAAGAAAGTTGAGGGACTACCATAGGCCCCCCACAGACCTTGTCAATGGAAAAATTTATCCTTAAAGGCTGACCTAACAAAGCCTTTCCATCCATGGAATTCTTAGCGCATCTAGCATATTCATTGTAAAAACAAAAGTACAAATGGATGATGCTTTCAATGGATCACAACCATTAATTGTTGAAATAGGGTATCCAGCAAAATGCATGAAACACTGGAAATGCTAAAGTAATTTTGCAAGAAAGTAGCAACCATTCGATCATGCTTTCTAATAACCTGGGTTGTTCCTCATTAATGTAACTTGGCAATGGAGGATAGAGTCTTTATGAAAATTTAACTTCTAGGTGTGGCCCCATTTTAAACCAATGATGGTCAAGCTATTAATGATGTTCCATGTTTGTTGGCTAGCCCCACATGGGTCATTCCTCTTTATTGACTTCAGCTATTGGAATTCATATCAATTGGGAGCCCGAACGCACCATAAACTGGCAACATTGATAACTAAACTAATAGCCACTTCAAATCATAGTAACAAACAACAACTACCAACCCTACATCTTTGTAACGATGATCTGAAACTTGGTTTCAAGTCTGTGTAAGGTCAATAACAATTTGTAATTACTCAAAAGACGGGAATTTAGATCATTCTATGTAGGTTGTGATGTGTGGATATTTAAGGTGTGCCTACATGGAATTACAAGATTTGGGAATTGGAAGATAAAACATAATACTGATAGAAATATAATTCAAAAACAAAGGAAGAAATTTAACATGGTAAGATTAGAATAATAAGGCTATGTTGCTACTTACACATATATAAAGTTTCTACAAATGGGAATTTCATGCATTTGAGATAGAGCTCCCAGCATCTCCCGCACAAACATCCCCCTGACAGAGCGGGCATACCCTGTAAAAGCACCGACAGAGTAAGGAAACCATACAGTATCATTTACAAATCCAGACACGAAGAAAAAAGAGGGTGGGGAGATGATGATGATACTTGTGTATCTCTTTCAGCCATTTATCAACACATAACATATATATGGTACTCGCAGCAGCAGGGCAACATTGATTTTTATCTCCTTCATCATACTCAGCCAAGCAGATGTAACATCTGTGCATATTATTGATGGTAAGCATATAGCTGAGAGCTGGACCATGAACATAAACTCAGTAAATGAGAACTTTGACACAGTTATTCCTAGAGGAAAACATTGACACCATTGCAGAGTGTGACAACTATTGTAGTTATCTTTGTTGAAAGGTTGTTGTAGTTATCTCTATTTCTCATCTGAGCAAAATCTCTCCATGACCATTTTGTATACATCTCACATGCAACTAGTATTAGACGAGAATCTCGATGCACCTAGCTTCATGTGGGGTCCATCTATCCAACCCATCCAGTAGGGTCATGCCACTATGAAAATGGGATGCCCCAAACACAGGCGATCCATCCATATTGAAATACATACACCTGCATATTGAAATGTTCATATTGATATACACCTGCATATTGAAATGTTCATGATTGATATACACCTACTGATTGAAATATATGAATAAAGCATCTACCCATTTCCAAACGGCAAAATTATATACCTCATTCAAGCATGGCCGCAAAGGACACTAGAAATCTTTCAGTTTACTGCAAGAATCCAAAACATCATAGGAACTTGCTATCTTAAGAGTCTCCTGTAAAGGCACATCCTGAATAGGTCAGATTGAGGGCAATGATGAAAAAATAAATAATAATAATAATAATAAAACAGCTTCAAAAATCTTGAGGGCAATGATTAAATAGTTAAAATGTTTCTACGTTGTAGGAACCGAGGAAACCTTTTCTCCTAATACATGCAATTAACTGCCACAACCAAAAGATCACCACATTGACGACCTGGATAAATTTGGATCGAATTTCAAAAAAGCAAGACAAGAAAGTCAAGTGGAAATTTTTTAAAATGTCCACCATCAGAACTAGCACAGGTGTTTTAAAAAACCATCAGTCGTAATCCCAAACATTTCAAAAACCATTGTTGGGTATTCTAGAAAAAGGCATAAAGAGAAGAATAAATGCCTACCCTCTCAGCCAGACATTGACTATCGGTAGCTTTACCCCTTCTCGTTCTCACATGGATGAAATAAATAAATAGGTTCAGGATCATGGAAAGCCCAATGATCTAAATGAGAGCAGATAAGGAATAAATTGTCTAAACAAAGACTTCCTAAGACACGTCGCAAGAGGATGACGCCACTGATATGAACAGGGGCAATTCAGTTTATGCTTGAGCTATAACATTCTAGTGTTAGATATCATTTGAAGCACCATTACTCTTTAGAGGCAATAAGTACATTTTTTATTTTTTATTTTTAAAAAAGATTTTTTTTTTTTTGAAAGATTTTATTACTTTTCCATTTATTGCATGATTCCCATCTTTTCTACAGCAGTTATAAATAACCAGCCAATCTAGTGCCATATTGGGCAACATCCAATATGATTTTTCAATCTTGCATGATTACTAAATACATTGCTGCTGCATACAATCACGCTATAAAGATTTAGTCATTAACTATATTGAGCAATTGCATGCTTTGTGCGCAACTAGACTGCTTCTAGACGACAATCTAATCTGGAGTCTAAAAGAAATAAAATGAGTACACAAAAGAATTCACCTTTCCAGTCCATCTTGGATCAGCATAAGGTTGTGAACGACAACAAATCTCCATAGTCCCACCCTGTTAGTGTTGTCAAGTGCTTCCGTCTCTTCATCCACAAACGTATAAAAGAAAGCATTTCTCTTTGCAGCCTCACTAATATTTCTTGGCTGTTGTATTATGTCATAGTTTCCTGGTAAATGACATATTCATGAGGAAAGAAGAAAATTTACACTCACTTGAAGATAGCCAAACAATACAAGGAACACATATTAACAAGAATAAAATAAATAAATAAAGAAGACTTATAATGCTCATATTAGTTCCAAATACAGCTGATGCAACAACTATTCCACAGTATTGCTCCATTTCAAGAATATCAACATTATTAATCCCTTAACAAATCTAATGACAAAATGTGTCAGTTTAAACATAACATGAGTAATCAATCAATTGAAAGAAATCCCTAAATAAACAAAAGAGCTTAAATGAATTCCTAGCTACCTTAACCCCAGAAAGCATCCAGCTCTACAATCGAGCTACATAATCCACACCTCACATGCAATCATATCTTGACAACAGGGATTTACCAAAATCCCAGACCCAAAAAAAACTTTCCTCCACCAGCCTTCACATCCATGTGCAAGCCAACACGTTTAACACAAGTAGGATGAAATGCAGTTTAACAGTTATCATGATTACATTGCAAGACATTTGAAGGTAGGGTGAAGCAAAGCAAACAACATAAAGTCTACCTCTCATTTTTGGAATCAAACCTACAAAATTTTAAAGAAGAAAATAAATGATTAAGCAAGCCAAACCTTTATGCAGACATCTTGTCATTTTGATCAAGGCGGTACACCCCAGGGCTACCGGCCTTCTCCTTGGCATTTCCACAAACATCTACTAGGTATTCTTATGAACTCATTAAACATTACCAGAAAAATGGGCAAATGAAATATGTTCTTACCAGAAAGCAATACACAAATGTCATATGGAAGATTTCATATCCTCAGCATTTTTTATTTTTTATTTTTCAAAAACCCATTAAATTCTCAATGAAATCAGCAATACCAAAATCCCAGAAAACCCAAATAGGTCAGGAAACTTAATTAAAAACACCAAAAGCATTCGAAAGAACAAAGGGGATACCTTTTTTTTTCATCAAAAATGAACTTTCTTCATTCACGTATCATGATCATCTGAAATCAACATCCAAATCCCTAACCCTAAAAGCCCTATTTCTAAACAAAAAAAAGACCAAAATACCCCTAACAGAATGACTACAATCCCCCTAAAAAGAAGAAGAATCGAAACCCTACCCACCAAAGCCGTACAGAGTCCTGCCCTGGCGCTTGAGGGCATAGATGACATCCATGGTAGTGATGGTCTTTCTGCGAGCATGCTCGGTGTAGGTGACAGCATCACGGATGACATTCTCAAGGAGGATCTTGAGGACACCTCTCGTCTCCTTGTAGATCAGATCGCTGATTCTCTTGACCCCACCAGGACGAGCAAGACGATGGATGACAGGCTTCATAATTCCTTGGATGTTGTCTCTTGACCCCACCATGACAAGCGAGACAACGGAGGGTTTGGGTTTTGGGAGAGGGGCGGGCGTGCGAGAGATATTTCAGGGCTTGGGTTTGGGTTTTGGGAGCGGCAGACGCGGGATTGTGTTTGGGGAGGGGGGTGACGGACGACACTTTTAAGTGCATAGTTTTAGGACTTGTGGGGCCCACCATGATGTATGTTATTTATCTACTATGTTCATTCATTTTAAAAGATCATTTTAAGGGTTGATCCAAAAAATGAGTCAGATTGAAGTTGTAAGTGGACCACATAAAATTTTAATGATAGAAATTTATTTTTTATTATTTCTTATGGTGTGGTCCACTTAGACCTTCAATCTACCTACTTTTTGGGCTCATCCAATGAAATTATATATCAAATTTTATGGACGTCTTAGATAAAACATATATATTCCAATGGGCCCTATGGAGCCCCTTAAACACCATCAATCTCTAATAACATCCTGGAGGAATATAGCGTTTAGCTACAGATTAAGGAAGCTTTAGCTACAAATTAAATCCGTGGCAAATTAGCTACGGTTTATATTCGTAACCAAAAAGTTCCAAATACTGTAACCTTTACTCGATTTTTTGGTAGTATTAGATTTGGTTTATTCTGATGTTTGTGGTCTTATGAGGACAAAAACCTTGGGTGGGGCATTGTATTTTATCACTTTTATAGATGATGCATCTAGGAGGGTTTGGGTTTATGCATTGAAATCCAAGGATGAGGTTTTGGTGTGTTTAAATTGTTTCATGCTATGGTCGAGAGAGAGAGAGGTAGATCATTGAAGTGCATCTACACTAATAATAGTGGTGAATACATTGGCGACTGTCATGAGTACTGTAAATATCTGGGTATACGACATGAACAGACGATTCCTAAAATCTCCCAACATAATGGTGTAGCTGAGCGAATGAATCGCACCATTGTAGAGAGAATCAGATGCATGTTATCCTATACGAAGTTACCCAAGACGTTCTGGGGAGAAGTGTCAAGCCCCAAACTCAAAAACCGGGCTCACAAAATTCCCGATCGCCGAATCTGGCGTCAACAGCCTCCGTAGAACCCCATTCTCGGCTCCCAGCTCCCATTCACCAGGTTCCGATCCTGGGATGCTACGAGGAGGATTTTTGAGGTCAGTTTGAATCGTGATAAGCATAACCAAAGGCATAACCCACAAACAACAACCAAGAACTCCATTACATTTCCACTATGATTAAAAACTTTACAAGTACAAAGAGCATAAAGGGAAATATAATGGTAAAAAATAAGAACTTCAAATGATCCGCTAAGCGCTCCTGCCTCAACGCTGCTCCGAGCCAACGTTACCTGCACGCAACGGTTGTGCATAAGCTTATAGAAAGCTTAGAGGGTGGTGAAAGTGTGTGCACAAGGTAATAATATGATTATGTAATATCAGAGTAATGCGGAATATGCAGATGGATCCATGAAAAATCATAAGCCATACCAAGGCTATGCAATGCAAAGAATGAATGATGTCGGCCATACCAAGGCTATGCGATGCAAGATGCAAGTCAAGCATACAATCCTCATCTAAGTCCACATATCAATACAGCTCAACTCTGGGATATCACCGGAGTCTAGTACACTCTAAACCAGATCGCCGCCTCATCGCGCGCAATAAGATAAGTGGAAGAGACCTCACTATCCGCCTGCCAATATCGGGCTCGGCTCGTCGATAGCAGACCCATTCCTCGAGCTGGTCAAACTCAGCCTAGCTTTGTCCCCTACACTTGGGCGGGTAAGGCCGCACCCCCTTCCAACCGACCACGACACAGTGGAGAGCGCAACCATCTGGTAATCGGCACTCAATGCTCATCTATCCACTCGGTCTAGATGTTGGAGCAACCTCTTGGTACTATAAGGGTTTAGGAACTTTCACCCAGGGATATCTATAGCACCCCATGTAGAACGAGATTTTTGATATCCAATCCTACCAACCATGATATGTCTGTGAAAGTCATGACCCCGATGTCGCTAGGGCGTACAGTAACCATATCACATAATGTGAAATACATGAATCACTCTATCCAATCATGCAGCAAATTCTGCGCGTATCATGCGCTCATGTAGGGCAACACCGCCTAATCGGGGTCCCATAAACAATCTGTCCGAAGGCATATGCTATGATCAGTCACTTCTCATATCAAACATACATATGATGCGTATGATCATGAGTCATGAAACTATACTAAACATGTTATAATGGGATGAACTATCCTTACAATGCAGATGGGCCTGGACGGCCTATACACAATAAGTATGGGTCTAATAATGGGCCCAAAGGAGAGTCGTAATGTGGACATCCAACCAGCATTACACTCGCAATGTGGACGTCAAACTAACATTGCTCTCAAGGCACGATCGCCATAAACATCGCTACATAGTCTGTATTGGGATCACACATTGCAATGGACCTTAGGTATATCCCATTGGGCCTTAAATACATCCAATGGGCCATGTCATATGGGCCTTTTATTCGTCAAATGGGCCACATAAATGGACCACACCAATGGGCCTTATGTGCATTGCAATGGGTCATAACCCGTAGGCCTTAGATTGTATCAAATGGGCCTAATCTTATGGGTCTTATATGCAACAAATGGGCCACACCAATTGAGCCCCATATGTACATCAAATGGGCCTCAACCGATAGGCCCTAGTACGTCTCAATGGGCCTTAACCCATGGGCCTTAAATATATCAAATGGGTCTAAACCCATGGGCCTTAAAGTACATCAAATGGCCTAATGACATGGGCCTTACATCCACATCAAAGTGGGCCCCAATGAACTACCACAAATACATAAAAATGGGTCTCAAAGCATACCCAGGTGGGGTCCACTTGGACTATGGATCTAGCTCATTATCCCATACCATAAATAAATCTTACAATTGGTTGGACGACATGGATACAACACATGCATCATGGTGGGTACCACGTAGGGCCCTCCATTATGTATATATGATATATAATATATATATTATATAGTATAATATATAACATATATAATATAATATATATACACATAATATATCAAGTTTCTTAAGGAGTGGGACCCACATAACTTGATGTCATCGTACAATAGTGGGCCCCATCATCAAAATAGACATACAACATTGTGAAAAACACATACGTCGTGCATGGGCTATCACCATAATGGATGGACGGACAGGATGCAACATATGCATCATGGTGGGTCCCATGTAAATGGACAGCATGGAGAGAGACAGAGAGGGCACATGCATCCTGGAGGGCTCCACCATCCGCTGGACGGTGGATGAAAATAATACATCATGGTGGGTACCACCGTCCGCTCGGACGGTGGATGAAAAAGACACATACATCACTGTGGGTCCCATGTGGGGCCCACTGTAAAGTTTAAATGCCATTCAAACCGTTCATAAGGTCACTTGGACCTGGATGAAGAGAAAACACAAATTTCAGATTGATCTGAAACTTCTGTGGTCCCAGAAATGGGTTTCAATGGTAGAGGTGCACTCCCACTGTTTCCTATGGTGTGGGCCACCTGATCAGTGGATGGGGCCAAAATTTGGAGGGGGCCCACTGTTGGGGGTGGCCCACCTCATGAACGGAGTGGATGATAAATATACATCATAGTGGGGCCCACATATAGGCCGTGGGCAGCCGATCGTCCGCCCGTGCGCCTACCAATAGCACAGGCAGCGCCTGCGCCGTCTGACACCAACAGGGATTGTTGCCTCCTTCCCTTCTCTCTCTCTCCTCATTTTTAGTTTTTCTGTGGTTTTCCACAGGTGAGGCCCATATCAAGTTAATCCAATCCGTCCATGGGATTCTACGGTTCGTAACAAGCGAAAAGAGTCCAAAGTTCAGGATTTTTGGATGCATAGAATCATCAGGAAATGTTTTTAAGGGTAACCACTAAAGTTCCCTATGTTATGGCCCACCAGATGCTCAGATCAGGCCCATTCTTCTACTCAACGGCTAAAATGAGGCCGGTAAGAGGATGGACAGCTTGGATTGTACCCATACATCAAGGTGGGGCCTGCATGAGCCGGCCCACCTAAAGCCTTCCCTTTTTCTTTTTCTTTTGGTAGAGACGTCCAACGTTTCAGATGCTGGACGGTTGGGCTTTTTTTAAAAAATACATTGAGGTGGGCCCTGATTAGGTGGGCCACCTCATGGAAAATAGTGTGGATACATTGCACATAAAGTGGGCCACACTTGATGATTTGGGTAAAATAAAAGTCTCATGGTGGGGTCCATCCAAATAGGCCACACAACCAAATTAATATCTCATAAAATAATAAAAAAATGAAATAAAAGGGAGAGAGAGAGAGATGGAGAGTGGGACACGCGTGTGATGGAGGGCTCCGCCACTATGAGCCTTCTCTTGAAGAAATCATACAATCAAATGGGTCCCTTTACACATGGGACCACCTAAATCGAAGATCAACGGTGGGGATCCTTTCCCCACCAATATGGACGGTCTAGATGACCTTCCTAAATAAAATAAATATCATGATGGGGTCCATGGAGAATGGCCCCACCATGGATGATCATGATGATCAAAGTGGGCCATCGGCCACAACTTAGGGTCCCAAGTGAGATCCAAACCATTGATTGGTTAGCCTCACTTGGCCCATCTCAAAAACATGAAAAACTAGTATTAACTAGCACCCATTGTCCGATCTTCTTGCTCCTAAGGGCTCCTTAACTCCTTAGCTTTGATTTCAATGAGTGAGATGAGGAATGGATGGCTAGGATGAGAGATAATGGGGTAAGAAAGTGGGCCACACTTGGTGCTTTGAAAGAGAGGGAGAGGCTTGGAGAATTCTCATACATGGGATTTTTCTTCCTTGGAGATTTGAAAATGAGAAAGAGAGAAAGAGTTGTAAAGTGAGAGAGAGTGATGGGTTATGGATGTGGTGAGTGATGGGTGTGTAAGAAATCCTTGACTTTTGTGGCCTTTTGTGTAAGAAAAGCATGGGCTTGTAAGACAGTTTTTGACTTTTGTGGTTGCTTGGGTATGGGTGAAAGGTGATGTGTACTTGACATGTAATGTGATGTGATTGATTGATTGATGAGATTGATGTGACATCTCGTAGAGATTCTTTTGAATTTCGCAACACGCGGCATTTTTCTCACACTGAACGTTGGCCCACATCTCTTGACCAGGGTATCGCCTTGGTGCGCAAGTTGCGGCATCGGAACCGCAGCGATGGCGCTGTCACTATAGTAATGGTCATAGGTTGAGTTGACTCAGGTTGACGGCATATGAATCAGGGTCGCGCGTAAATATCGGTTAAGGGTCGAAGGTTGCCGAAATTCGACCGGTAAGACCGCAGAAGTCTACGGAATGGTACGGTCTACGATACGGGTCTTACAAGAAGCAATGAACATAGCAGTGTATCTGATAAACAGGTCTCCATCAGCCCCATTGAATGGAGAAGTGCTCGAGAAGGTGTGGATTGGACAGGATCCATCATACAGTCATTTTAGGATATTTGGATGCAGGGTATCCATTCACGTACCAAAGGACGAGAGGTCCAAGCTCGATATGAAGATCAAACAGTGTGTGTTCTTGGTGTACGGTGATAAAAAGTTTGGTTACAGATTGTGGGATCCGATAGAGAGGAAGCTCGTTAGGAGCAGAGATGTGATTTTCTCTGAAGATCAGTGTATAGAAGACATTAGTAAGACAGAGAAGAACCAGCCTATTTCGGGTGAGTTAGAGGACATGGATCCGATTATTTCTCCCGTGGTGTCTAATGACGGGGGAGTAAAGAAAGGTGCAGAGGACGAGGGAGTTCCTTCAGAAGATGGACCAGGGGAGCATCCCCCACTTGATCCACCTGTTGAGCCACAAGTGAGGAGGTCATCTAGGGACAGACAACGGTCTAAGAGGTACTCGCCACATGAGTACATTATGCTGATTGATGGGGGAAAGTAAGAAAATTATTCTGAGGCCCTAGCCGATGAGAATAAGGAGTGGTTGAAAGCTATGCATGAGGAGATGAAATCCTTGCATAAGAACCACACCTATGACATGTTGAAACTGTCTAAGGGCAAGAAAGCTTTGAGCAACAAGTTGGTGTTCAAAAAGAAGGTTGAGCAGAAGAATTCACAGACGAGGTTTAAGGTCAGACTTATAGTAAAAGGGTTCGGTCAGAGGAAAGGCTTAGACTTCAAGGAGATATTCTCACCAGTGGTGAAGATGATATCCATACGGGTGTTGCTTGAGTTGGCGGCAAGTATGGGTCTGGAGATAGAGTAGTTAGACGTTAAAAATGCTTTCCTCCATAGTGACATGGAAGAAGAGATCTACATGTACCAACCAGAGGGGTTCAAAGTCAAGGGTAAGGAGCATATGGTGTGTAGGTTGAGGAAGAACTTGTATAGGTTGAAACAAACTCCACGGCAATGGTGCAAGAAGTTTAATTCGTTCATATTACAGCATGTGTATGACAGAACGGAGTCGGACCACTGTGTGTTTATGCGCAAGTTCTCAGATGGTGATTTTTTAGTTCTACTGTTATACGTTGATGACATGCTCATCATGGGAAAAGACATCAAGAAGATCGACAGGCTAAAATAGGAGTTGGGAAAGTCTTTTACGATGAAAGACTTGGGCCCAGTGAAACAGATCCTAGGAATGGATCGAAATAACAAGTGACAGAAGCAGTATGAAGCTTTGGATATTAAAAGAGCGGTATATTGAGAAAGTCTTAAAGTGGTTCAATATGAATGCAGTGAAGCCGGTCAGTACTCCACTGGATGGTCACTTCAGATTGAACAACAGATAGTATCCCAAGATGAAGGCAGAGGTGGAAGAGATGTACAAGATACCCTACGTATCTGTTATATGAAGTTTGATGTATGCTATGGTGTGTACACACCCAGATATAGCATATGTGGTTGGTGTTGTCAGCCGTATCTTGTCAATCTTGGCAAAGAGCATTGGGCAACGATGAAATGGATACTGTGATATCTAAGAGGCTCATCCAGGTTAAGCCTATGCCATGGTGACGGTAAACCTGTATTAGAGGGCTACACAGATGTAGATATGGAAGGTGACATAGACTCCAGGAAGTCTACATCGGGGTTCATGTTCACGTTTACAAGGGGAAGGGTTTCTTGGCAGAGTAAGCTACAGAAGGCCATAGCATTGTCGATGACAGAGGCCGAGTACATTGCAGTCACAAAAGCATGTAAAGAGATGCTCTAGATGAAGAGATTCTTACAGGAACTTAGCCTGAAGCAGGAGCAGCACGTGGTTTATGTCGATAGTCAGAGTGCTATACACAAGCAAGAATCCAAGTCAACATTCCAAGTCGAAGCACATATAGATTTGGTATCACTGGATTAAGGATACTTTGGAACAGAAGGTGTTACAGCTTGAGAAGGTCCACATGGACGATAATGGGTCAGACATGATGACTAAGTCTTTGCTCAAGGGTAAGTTTGAGATTTGTAGAAACCAGGCTATCTTGAAAAAGGTGAATTCCTCCCAGGTCAAAAAGGGGGAGATTTAATGCGATTTTTTCCCCGGGCTCGACTGGTCGTCAACCCTGCACTACCGGTCTTGGGCTAGTGTTCGACTAGTCGTGGAGTCGAGTCGTAACTTGACTCAAAGTCCAATGAGTTCGGACTATTCTTCTTCAAGGTGCTCGACCGGTCGTAGGTGGCACTCAACTGGTCGTGGGTGGCATACGACCAGTCGTGGTTATGCAGATTCGTTCCGTGATTTTACACGAATTTCGTGTCGCAAGTTCTTTCACAACCGGGATGCGGAAGGGAGTTTTCTAAAACTATAAAAAGGGGTCTCTAGAGTTTTTCTAGGGTATGATGGTGTATGAAAAATACAAGAGGGCTATCAAGGGTGAGCGAGAGAGAGAGGAAGCTTGTGGAAGAGAACCGTTGTCTAGCGCTTCTACGTCCTCGTAATCGGTGAGATCTCTCTATTTTTTTTATTTTTCTTACTGTTTATCCACTCTTGTGTGAGTGATGAAGGTTTGATCATAGTAAGGTATACTTGTGATCAGTTGTAATGTTCTACTTCATAGTAGATTGTTGATCTGGATAAGGTCCAGTGGTTTTTACCTCTTTGAGGGTTTTCCATGTAAAAATCTCTTGTGTGGTGTGTGATTGATGCTTTGATTTATTTCATTGCTTTTATTATCCCATAATTCTGGTTTATTCTGGAGGGCTAGATCCTAAGGTTTTGTGCAAGGCCCCCAACACGCCATAGTGGGATTTCACCACCTATGAATACTTGAACCCTTAACCGGGTGGTGAAACTCCTGAGAGTCTACCACCGGAGCAACAGTAAGGATCCACTCATACTCAGCTTCGAACTAAAACTTTAATGTGTAAGTTAGATGTGATATGTGAAAATTTATCACTCAATCAATATTTAAACTTTTAATTAAGAATTAAGAACTTCGATCTCAACTTTGAAATCTATCAAATAATTAAAATTTAGGCTTTAAAAATTCTCAACATTAGGTATCTTATCATTCTAACTCTGGATTATCTTCAAAATCACTTAAGTTTGCAGAGAATTACAAAATTTTTGATTAATTTTTATCCCAAATTTTCAAAAAAAATAGTGAAAAATGAAGAATTTCCAAAGAAAACCCTATCAGTAACTTAAATTTTACATTGTCCTCAATGTATAAATATAAGCAATAAAAGCAATATGAGAACAATGAAAATAAAGAAAAGTATATGAAAAGTACTTGAAATGCATCATCATATAAGTGTTAGTGCGAACTTACTATCAGTTGGTGTTTTGACAACTAAACTAAACTAATCCTAAAAAAGCAATAAGACTCATAATCTAGGAAATCAAAGGGAAAAAATACATATTCTTGATAGATGCTTTCCTCCTCTTGCCAATACCTCAATAAATTTCTCAATGGACTTTTCAGCGTGATTATCCAAAAGTCCATTTTACAATAGGTTCGGATATCTTGGAGCTTGAATGTTTGTCAAAATTACATCATCTAAACATGAATCAGCTGAGTCCACTCATTTGAAACTTCATCCAACAAAAAAATAATCAAATATCATTCACCATGATCAAATTCATAAACAATGATGAAATATATTTATGTACAAATAGATGCAATAAAGAAATCAAACTCCTAAATAATAAACACATAAATAATTCGTTAATCTAGCATAGAAAGTTCATCTTTCGCCAAATACAACAACTAGTCCCGTGATTCATCTAGCAATCGGTCATCATTTTTTGGCACTTGGTTCAAATTTCTTATTTTATTCATCTTTATACGGTTGTCAATCCACAAAGTTAGCTGGTCAGGCTAGTGAGTGAACACATCATGGTTCATGCACGTCATAATTAAAATAGACATGCATGGATGCGTGAATGCATCAAGTGGGTACATACGTCTACTTGTTTGAGTTGGATTCCATCAACCAGCATCTCCCCTTTCTGCGTAGGCTTCCACCATATTAGTAGGCTTCCACATATTGTGGGCATCCGAAGATGGTCCCCTAAGTACATACAGATCTTCTAGGACATGCCCCCAGTAGTCAAAGCAGGTGCATTATGCATGACATGAATGAATGAGAATGATCGATGCATCATCATATTAACATGTTGTCACATATATCATCATGTCATATCGATATAATTTCAAGCTTAAACAAATACAATAAAACAACCAATATAAAGAATTACACTCAACATATCAATCAAACAACTACTTAAGTAAAACGGAGAGAAAACATGTTGGGATCACTCACCTATACCTGGTAGAGGTAAATCCATCAAAAATTGAACATGTTTGAATCTAAGAACCCTAATGAATAATGTAAACAAACTCATGAATTGATCCAATCATTTCATTCAATAGAGCCCACTTAAGACTAAATCAAAGTAATTCACCTTCATTAGTTAATTTGTAATTTAATTTAAGGTGAATTATGTATATTATAAATTTAATCAATTTTCAAATTTCAGCAAATGATAGATCGGTCTAGTATTCTATCGATCGATCCCTTTGATCAATCGAGACTGATTAAAGATTCCTTAATCAAATTGAACATCGATCGATCCAGAAATTTGGATTTTCACAACTAAAATCTCTAGAAAAAAAAATCTAAAAATATTAGATCGGTCAAAAAATTAACTTCGATCGATTGACAACATCCCGATTCTACTCGCTTTAAATGCTCGATTTGCACATTTTAGAATTTTTCTTATTTTCAACTTTTAAAGATTTTATTATTTATAAAAAGTTGATTTGAACTATCCATCGATTTCCACGAAATCAAATAGGAATGACCAAAGGATTGTTCAGATCTAGATCATTTAAGATCAAAAGTAATAATATGAAATCATTAATACTTTTTAATTATTGTGAACCATTCAATGATAAGATCTATCTAAGATTTTGAATACAATCACAGATCTAACCTAGAGTCTATTTAAATGATATAGATCGGATCTGATGCATCTAAAAATTCATTGAATTAACAAATATACAAGGCAATGATCCCATTAGATAACTCCAAATTTTGAGGCCTTGATATGTCTTAGCCTTAGGAATCATATACTCAGCATAGATCTAATCTAATTCAACTAGAAGATCCCACACTAATCTCTATAGCAAGAGATTTCGCCTAAGATTTACTATTTTCATCATATGCATCAATAAGTCAATACGATGAAAGTGTGGTCAATCTAACTCGTTCATTGCATAGATCCTAAACAATAAATATAAATTATGAGAAAATAAAATTAAAAGATCAATCACCAACCTGTATTGAAGGCGATTTAAGGTTTCCTCATATCTTTCTTTGTCTTTCCGTTGAGAAATGTTTTGAAAATAGAGGTTTTTATAAAGCTTCGGATCAAATTCTTGAAGTTTCATTAACAACCAAAGATATGGATTGAGTTGCGTCAGTTTACATGGAATGATTCCAGTATTGGTTTTATCACTATATTCTTAATGCTTTCTGATTGATCTGTATCCTTATCATTCAAATAAAATCTTGTGTTAAAAGATTTGTGATTGGATACTTATGTGATGGCCCACTCGACGAACAAGACAAATTTCCAATCTTGTGTTAAAAGATGTATGGTCGTAGTTTCTTAATCGAAAGAAATAATGGGGTTAATCGAAAATTTTACACTACACTGTATTTCTTTATTTTGATGACAATGGATGGTCTAGATGGGACCCATAGAGTTTGTGTGGTCCATAATTCAGAGGTTAGGGATGGTTATATCAATGGGATTACACAAAAATCCTATATAGATGGTTGAGATTGGATGAATGAGTTTAACCTAATAGATAGTTATGATTAACTCATGAATGTCTTAGATTAAAGAGCAGGAGCATCTCCCAAAGATAAAGCAGAGTCGATCTTGAATAGGGAATGAAAATAGGTAATTTTTGTTTCAAACTTTATTTATGTGCTGGATAAAGCTATTATTTAGGTAACTGTTTCGGAGAACTTTCATACATACACATACTTTTCAATTAGTGGCATTCACGAACATGTTATGAGAAATCCAATTCGTCCATTCACTTTGCCTGATCATGTTAGTACATGGGTCCAAAAATAAAGTAGAACTAGTACTTGAGTGGCCCCTTAATTATATATAAACAGTGAGCAAGAAAGACGACCATTGAAACTTCTCCTTATATATATATATATATATATATATATATATATATATATATATATATATATATATATATTACTTTTACCATCATACACGTGTGAAGGATGGAAACATTAGTTAACGTGTGTGGATGAATTGGTGAAGCCGTTTCCTACTAGGAACGTTCTCCCCAATTTTTTTCTCCTTTTACTTCTCTTTATATATATATATATATATATATATATATATATATATATATATATATATATATATATATATATATATATATATATATGTAACACCCCGGATTTTGGCTAATCTGGGATTTGACGTTCTTAGGCAGTGGGTCAATTAAAACACCTGAAGAATCATTCAGAACCCAATTCCATAGCCAAAAAAACCACTTAGGATTAATTTCTTTAGAAACTAAGCATAAGTTAGCTAGCGCAACGTTGGAGTGGCTAGGAAACAGTCCCTGATCACTTTAAATACGTTCTACAAGGCCCAAAGCGAGTGGAACCAAGGGTGCTATAATGCTCTAAAGCCTCGGATCAAACTCTAAACCGGTTTGTTCTCGGGACCTCCTTGAAACTTTGTATTGGATCTAGACCGCACGTCGTAAGTCAGATGCCTGCCATCTTAGACCGTTATGACCATTTAGCTGGGCTTGGCAATCGTTTCGAATATCAAGTCCAACTGACGTTCAGAGGCTATTTCATTGAGCCTGGAGTGAAGAGAGTGAGAATAGGGTTAAAATTGGAATTTGAAATTCAAATCTGGCACACGAAATTGACGCATCAGTATTAAGCGTTCTGACCGTCAGAATGCAGCCAAATTACACCCTTGGATCAGGAAAAATTTCTATTACATATCACGAGACTTATAGGCCTGATCTTGGTGCGGTGACCGTTAAACTGAAACTGGGCCGCCACGTGCGATCTGGGAACCCAACCGGTCTGAAAACTGGATGTGTCCTAGATCCAGTATGCATGAGCTTAAGTCCGACCGCATTTGGCCTGGGGACCTTCAGAAATGCCCTTTTGGACCGAAACGGCCCCAATTTGGTTAGGCACCAAGTAAACATTGTTCCCAAGCCTATTTTGGGCATGTTTTAGGCTATAAAAGGGGTTGAAACCCTCACTCCTCTCTTCCATCCGAATTTGAGAGAAACCCTAGCTTGGGAGAGAGAAAAAGGTGAGAGATTGTGAGAGTGTGGGAGAGTTCTTCCTGCCACTTGTACTACGCGTTGCACGTGCTTAAGCAACACACCTCTACCGCTTTCCCGGCGATTCCACCGCGATCCTAGGTAAGTAAAAACCCTAAATAGTTGTTGATTTGGGTTTCTCTTGTTTCCATAGCGATGTAGCTTATGGATCTTGTGTATTAGGCTCCTTATTCGCCGTAGACGAAGCGTATACGCTCCGTTTCAATTCCCGAGTCTACAAGACATAAGGTGAGGATTTTAGACGCTTTGATTGACGGTTCCCAACGCTTTCAATGTCGTTTAATAGTAGATTCTTGACAGCATCGCCGTTTGACATGTACAAAATGCTCTCCGTTTCCCGTTTCGTAAGCTAACGAAGAATATGAGATTTAGGGCATTTTAGTCATTTGTAGGAAGTACTGTTTACATTCATATTTTGCTGATGTGATTGACATGGTTTGTTGTCGCATTAAGAAGTTAGGAATGCGTGTATAATTAGTTTAGCGAAGAGATTCGCCTAGTTGCGCACTTTGGGTCGACATACTATATGTAGACTTAAGTGTGTAGTGTATGTGTTTGTATAAATGCTTGTATTAGTATGTATTGACTTAAATGATGTTATTTGATAGTTTGTGATTGATTTTTCAATTATTATGCTGACCTAAATGATTTTCTACATGTTGACTAAATGCATGATTTCATTACATGCATGGAATTTATGTGCTTGAGGATTTGCTTAAGTTGAATGTTATAACATGTGTTAACATGCTCACATGATTGTATTTCAGTTCCAATGCTCTTACATAACTTGTTGACGTGATTCCATAAGTGTTTGGGACTAGACTTAGTCCAGGCAGTCGGTAACCGAGCGAATTCGTGGCTGACTGGTCATAGCCACGAACGACGCGTCGATGAACGTGATTCGTGTTTAGAGTTGGCGGCAGTGGTTAGGCCACGCGAAGTGTTTTACGCACTTCATGTCGTTCGACTTGCGATGCGATCGCACTAGTCGAGCCCGTCAAGTAACCCGACTGGCCGATGTATGTTCACCTTGTATGTGTCATAACTGCTTGAACCTAGGGTACTGAACTTACCATTGTAAACCCTGTTAACCATGGTACCTTGATCCACGAAGACTCATGAGCCGGGCATGGTGGTATGGGACACTGTGGTCGAGCTGTCGGCCTACGCTGGGGCCACAAATCTCCCCGTAGTGACCAGTGAGCACCTAAACTCGTGAGCAGATTATGGTGGTATGGGACACTATATTCTAGCTGTCGGCCTACACTGATCAGGCGATGAGCCCTTTGTAGTGACCGCGAGCGTATTCTGAGTCCACGGGTGGCGACGACCCTTCCGTGCAGTAGAGTACAGTAGGCCTGTATTGATAAGGTGATGGGGGAGTGGTGCAATGAGTGCGAGCAACAGCCCTGGCAGCCCTTGCAGTGACCTACGAAATATACATCGTATGAGATTACTAGGAGTGACGACCCTAGACAGGATCTGTGTTGGGATTGATATAAGGGAAGTACCTTAGTTTCCCAATCCTGCTGTTTGAATGGACTAATAACAACTTGAAAATTATATCACCATAGCATTGCATGTGCCTGGAAGATGTGGAACACTTGAGGGAGTGCGGCATGCCGCGGTCGTAAGATGTTGCCGCATGAGGGTGATCGTCGGTGAGGGCATACATCACGTCATGTCATCTTGCATTAACAACAGTATTAGGATTGTCTGATTTACTGCTTTACTATTATCGCGTGATTGAATTGTGAACATGCTAATCCTTGCTCTCTTATCCCACTGAGTTGATCACTCATTCTCACGTTACGGGATGGTGTTTTCGGACACCCACCAGTCCCTTTTGTGATTGCAGATGATGGCGCGGCCTGTGAGGCGGAGCTGGACTTGATGATGAGGAGGAGGATTCCTCCTTTATGCGTGTTCTGATTGACGGGATTGCAGGGAGGTTGATTAGATACTTTGACATTGTCATTTTGTATTTTTAGTGCCCTCATGTATATTCACTTTGTTTACCTTTGAAGTATACATGTATGTGTATAACCTGGTAATATATTCACACTCTGGAGACATACAACAGTTTATATACGTTATACATACTATTACAGTCTTCCGCTTGCAAATTTCATTGTCTCTGGAGTATGATATGCTGTTCCGGCTTAATCTCACTCATGATTAATACATTATCACAGACAACATTCAATCATACATATCTATGTTGCATAAATAACATTTTGGAACTCGGGAGTTGGGTTTTTGCTCGACCCCCCGATTTTCGGGATGTTACAATATATATTACCATTATCATATAAAGACTGGATGTTTATCTTCCTTTATTTTTTTAAGATATGGGACGTAAAACGAAGTGGATCAAAATCCACTCCATTCATCAGTTTTGTCAGATTACGTTGGGCCACCGGCCCAAATATGAGATAGATTTGAATCATAGGTTGGCCCCATCATAGCTAGAAAATTGTTCACCATTAAAAAATTTCCTAGAATAATTTAAACTGACACCCTTTACACTACTTATTATAATTCTTCATTTTTATGGCTGAGTGTGAGACTCGACTCGAGTTCACATGTGTGCATGTGTGTGTAAGTGTATATTTCATTTCTTGTGGTCCCGCGGTCTTACTAATTGAATTTTGGTGACCTGTGACACTCAGATTTTGTTTGCGGTCATCCTTGAGTCCCGTCACGTAGGCCCAACTCAAATCGAGCAGAGACCTATGCCATCTTGTTCGCTTCGTCGTTGCTGTTCAAGCGCCTTGTCTCGTGCATAAATCCGATATGTAGATCAAAAGTTATGTACATTTCATTATATGACCACTGATCATTTGGCCCACTAAGGTGGAATGCATGTGGACCACCATCACCCATGGCACAAGTCCCCATACACACTACACATACACCACACAAATCCTATGGAAACACCACCCATCTCAACAAACACCACCCAAGCCTAGTTTAAAGGCCTTAACATTGTAATATCCTCCCTATGTCATGATGGCTTTTCTTAGAAAATAATTATGACATTTTTCTCTCTTTATTCTCTCCCTCCCTCTCATTTCCCTCCATTGCTAGAATTTTCAGCAACTTTCCTTCCATCTCCCTCTCTTCTCCAGCCCCTTCTCCCTCTAATCCCCTCCCATCTAACCTTTAACAATCCATCTCACCCATTGATACATGTCCCTTGGAGCACGGAGAGTAGATTGATGTAACTTTGGGTGGAATCCATTAAGGTGGGTGATTTTAATTTATGATTTTTTTTTCTACCCTTGATCTTATTTTTTCTTCCTAGATGGATCATATGGGACCCACCAATCCATGGTGGGGACCCCATTAGACCTCATGGATGTGGCCTTTTGGCCCATCCTACATGCATATCATGAAACATGATGGGGCCATTCTCCATGGACCCCATCATGATGTATTGTATCATCCACTTTATTTCAAGGGCATCTAGACCCTATAAGTCATGTTGGGATGGCATCCCAATCACTCATTCTACTCATACATCATGCATGCATTGGTATAATGTTGCATGTTCGAGTAACATTGTTGTATGGTTGAGATTGACTCTTGGGAGGGCCCATAAGTGGCGGGGCCCTACCCCCATGGCTAGATTACTCTCTTTTCTTCTTCTCTTTTCTTTGATGTGTGGATGATGATATGTGTATGGCCCATTTAGTAGGCCTAGGATGTCCCAAAATAAATAAAAATAAAAATCCAGCAAGGTGGGACACCCTTACCACCCAACTCCATGATCTTCGGACACCTTAATCAATGCATGCAAGTGTCCTAGTCTTAGTTTATAATATGGACTTATGTGGGGCCCACTGAGGAAGGCCACACACCCTTTTTATGGTTGAGATTATTGAGATATAGGCTAATGTATGCAGTCATGTATTGCTGTCCAAAAATCTGGATTGTTGCATGGACTGTCATGTTCAATCTTTGGTATGGATTTTTGAATCATGATTTCCATTATTTTCTTTATGATTATGGGGTTTAATGAGAAGGTGTGGACCCCACCTTGAGATGTGGTGGGTCATACCTCAGATGGCCCATGAAATGGTACCCAAAAAGGAGGCCCACAGGGGTGGGCGGTCCAGCCCATATGTATGGAGGGAAAATATACACTTCAGCTTGGTTTCTCTGATGGATGGGACACTTTTATGGACCCCACCTTACTGTATTTTATGAAGAAAATACTAAACCTCCATTTTCCCCTCTTGGGTGAAGTTTGGGCCCACCTTATTAGGTAAACAATGCATGGTCAGCAACAATTCTTCCTGGATAGATTAAAATTTCTAATTTAATTAAAATATTTATGAGTATCCAAAAATTATAAAATTATACAGAGAGATGGTCCACTCATGGTAGGACCCACCTATAAACTTTTGGGGCCAATGGATGCTTGTACACACCTTGGTGGTGGTTAGACCGGCCCACTATAATATGGTGTGCAGATCAGTCTAATTTTTAGGACAGATTTATTTTCTTAAATGAATTAAAATATTTATAAATGTCTAAAAATTCTAAAATTCAGGGCCAATGGACCCTTGTAGACACCGTGGTAAGGGCTGGATTGCCCCACCACGTTGGGACGTTCAGGTCTGTCCGATTTTCTATAAAGACTATTTTGTTTAAATTAATTAAAATACTTAGGAATATCCAAAAATTTTAAAATTTTGTGGAGGTGTGGCACACCTATGAAAGTGTCACTCTGTAAAATTTCAGCCCCAAATGACCCCATTTGGGCATCCAAAAGAATGGGCCAAGATGGTTGGACTGTAATATTTTTCTGCTGTGCAGTCCAGCAATATACCTTGATTAAAACTATAATTCAAAAGTATTTCCTCTGATGGTGGGCCAAATTTTTAGGTTTCCTCTTATTGTATGCATGATGAGGGACCTAGGCACTCAATTTCTAGAATTTTAGAGGCCCTGAACCCACTCCAATGGAGTGCGCAAATTTAGGACAGCAGCATGCATTGCAGAAATTTCCTGTACATTATTGTCCCTTGTTATTTCAGACTTTTGGGCCCAGCCCATTGGGCTTTCTGTATGATTAGTTGGGGACCCATCCCTGATGTTCTACGGCCCATTGGGGCCATGATTGTAGGGACCACCATATTGAGGAAATTGGGTATTTATTACTCCCTTATATTTTAGAATATTCTTAGGCTTAGCCCTTTTTGGGTCTTCATTGATGATCAATTGTGGGACCCAAATATAAACTAGATTTTTGGGACTTCCTAGTAGGCCCAGATTGGGCTGGAACGTCCCAGCTTAGCCTAGCCATATGTTGGGTTGACTTCAACCATTTTGATGGACTTATGGGCTGAGATAAATGTGGTATTAAGCCCTTGGTTGCCCACTTAGATTGCTAGTTGTTGGGATGATGTAGTGGGGTCCATTTCACCTAACTTAAACTTATTTTTTTAAGCCGTGTTTTTGTGCTCATGGGCTGCCCATTAAGTTCAACTAAATGTATGAGTCCTATGGCCATTGGGGCTTAGGCCTTGGGCCTTGATTTTTCTCCTTAGGCCCATGTTGTTGAAGGTAGTATTGGACCCTTTTTTTTCTCATGCCTTTTGTGGGGCTTATGTATGTGGTTTGGATATGGGCCTTGAGCCTTGTAGCTATATGGATAATGGTTAGTTATGCCTAAGAGAAATGGTGGTTGAATGTCTCCATTATGGACCCCTCTAAGTGTAGTTAAAGGCCCACCATAAACCCTTTTTAGGCCCGTTTCATCTATTTAGGCTCATATCATTGTTCTCATTAGTCTCTTGGGCTACCCTAGGTAATTGGGCCCCCACTAGAGGTTATATTCCTTATGAGGAATTGGATAAGTTCCTAGACCCTTTATGGTTAGGTAGAGAGTTCATCTTCACCCCATTGGCACCTTTATTCATTTCATGGCCCACTCTTATACGCATCATTTGCATGCTTGGTTGATGTATGATTGTTCATGGTGGTGTCATTGAGTAGGACATGTTGGTATCTCCTTGAGGGGTGAAGTTTTTCCCTCTAGAGCACGATGGGTGCTGGGATTGATGCATGGGTGATTGTGTGATTCATGCATCTGACATTGCATAGCATGTGGATATCTGCCCTTGCTTCATCAGGGCCTTGCCTACACCGGAATGTTCATGGATGGTCATATGTGTGGACACTAGAAATATTAGTTGAGCATACCGGGTGCATAGGATGCCCATGGGTGAAATTCTCAAAACTTCCATAGTACCAAAGATCTGCTCCAACGCCGTGACCGGATGAAATACATGAGCACACGAGGGCCTTATACCGTTAGGCCTGACTCCTAATGTTGTGTAGTCAGTTGGATAGGGGTGTGGCCTTACTTTCCTGGTGTGTAGGAAGTATTGCTAGGCTGAGTCTAACCAGCTCGTAAATGGGTCCACTACCGTCAGGCCTTGCTGGTGATTAGCTATCCACAGGTGGGTAGTGAGGTCTCTTATTCTCATTTGACTATGTGGGGTCTATAGTGTGGAAGTCATTCAGTACTATAATGGACCCCGGTGATTTCCTTATGATTGGAAATATACTTGACTTATGGTTTGGATATGAGCACTGACATTACTTGCATCGCATTAGCATTGGCTGTATAAGCCCCTTCATGTATTGCCTTTGTATGGCATCTAGTACTCATCGCATCGTATTCATGATAAGCCTTGGTAAGGCTAGTGATTTTTCCATTGACCATAGTTCCATTCTTGCATCTCCTACTATTCTCTTGTGCACCATTGTCACACACTTTCACCACCCTCTTTTAAGCTTCCATAAGCTTATGTACGATTGATGCGTGCAGGAGACTCTAGGCAGGCGTCGTAGCTGCAGGGCACAGAGTTGAGTTGAGCTTGAGAACCTGGTGTTACTGATCTTCCTTTCCTTCTCCTATCATCTTATGTATGTCCTTTTGGACCTTCTAAAAGTTGTAAAGTTTTAAATTTATAGTGAATTTTGTGATGTGTGCCTTTATTATTCTCAGATGTACTTGTTGTGATCTTGGATATGCTCATATTGGTAATGATTACATTGTTATGAAAATCCTCCTTGTAGGATCTCAGGATCGGAACCTATCTCAGGAGCTAAGAATGGGGCACTATGGAGGCTGTTATGGTCAGAACCGGCCATTGGGTTCCTTGGGATTTCGGTTACCAAGTCTAGGGCATGACAGGAGTTGGTATCAGAGCATAGCAAGTAATTCTGGAATGACTCAGGAGAACATCGCATGTCTGCCAAGAACATGGGGCAAGTAGTGTCCCGAGATCCTTCCTTTCTCTTCGTATTGAGCCTGTAATTGTCTCGATTCCTTGTGTCATCATTATTTTGTAGACGATACCGCGTGGTCGTGGCACCCGTGGTCGTGGCGACCGTGGTCGTGGTGCCCTTAGATGAGACACCCGTGGTACCCATCCTACTCGAGCACGTCCTGCTCTAGTAGTTGAGGATCCGATTCTTGAGGTCCCGAACTGTCCTATTCCTCCAGTTGAGCACGTAGCACTTGTACCTCCAGTTGCTCCGGTTCCCCCACCTATTCCTCCACCTCAGCCTGCTGTTCTAGTTACAGAGGCTCCAGTTGCTCCGGTTCCCCCACCTATTCCCCCTATTTAGCCTGCTATTCTAGTTATTGAGGCTCCTGCCTCGTCGGCCGCACCCGTGCCTCCGCCTGAGGCGAGTGCCACCCCTGCCTTTCCGATAGTACCTATAGGAGCTGAGCATTTCTAGCAGTTAATGCAGCTTGTTGCCACCGCATTGCAGACCCGTCAGCCAGCTACTGCTGAGGTTTTTGGATAGTTTGACTTATCGCGTGCTAGTACCATAGCCCGAGAGTTCCAACAGTATGATCCCCCGAGGTTTAGTGGTGACCCTGACCCTTCTGCCACCGAGGCTTGGTGCATTGAGGTTGCGAGAATTTTTGACACTATATAGTGTCTTGCGGGCCAGAGAGTATCCCTTGGGACTTATCTCTTTCAGGGTGAGGCCCGTCATTGGTGGTCATCCGTATCCAGTATGGTCGAGCCTCAGTTCGTTTGGACATAGGAGGAGTTTGTGACCCGTTTCGACTAGAAGTTCTTCCTTGAGCATGTTCGGATCCAGCGGGCGATCGATTTTAAGACCTTAGTGCAGGGTGATATGACTGTATCTCAGTATGAGGCCCGTTTCTTGGCCCTGTCTAGATTTTCTCCTCATCTCACCAGCGATGAGAAGATGAGGGCCCATCATTTTGTGACTGGGTTGCGTCCTACTCTTTGTAGCCGTGTGGTAGGGCATTGTTTGGAGACATTCAACCAGGTTGTTATCGAGCACTGGTTTATGAGGAGGACTGGGCTATGACCTAGAGGTTGAGAGAGTAGAGTTTCGGTGGAGACCGAAAGAGGAGAGCGCCAGCCGATAGTTCTAGGCAGCACTGTCAGTAGAGATGGAGGGGTAAATCAGGATTTTAGCAGCCTGCAGTTTAGACAGTAGCTTCTTCCTCATCATCAGTACTGCCAGTCGCTTCATCTTTCGGCCCTTTTTCTAGTGTATGCTTCAGCTGTGGACAGGCTTGGCATCGGAGGCATGAGTGCCCTCTCCCCATTCAGCAGCAGAGGCCACCGCAGTTGCTTCCCCCTCATCCTCCTCAGTAGCAGATAGCACAGCTTCCACCCGTCGCTCTTAGGGCTCCTCCTCAGCAGCAGAGGCAGCCAGGTAGACCTCCTCAGCAGAGACAGCAGCAGCAGCGACATCACCAGCCGCAATACCAGCAGAGGGGATATCCGTATGTTGTTCGATCCCTGGGCCCAATGTGTATAGCAGCCCAGTAGGCTCAGACTCAGGACCCTCAGTCTTCCAGTTTGCTTCCCCTGCTAACTCAGGACCATTTTTATTCTGCGCAACAGGTGCCAGGCCAGGACCCGCAGTCATCGACCGGTGGAGTCATTGAGGGTATTCTTCTTGTTTATGCTTGCATTTCTCATGTTTTGTTTGATTATGGTGCTTCCCATTCTTTCGTGGCCGAGCAGTTTTGTCGATCGACCTGTATTCCGTCGGAGTCCGTATCTGAGGCCTTAACCGTTTCGACTCCCATGGAGAAGTCTGTGGTATTGACCCATCGTTGTCCGTCTTGCCCTGTGTTAGTGGGCAAGATGTTTCTTCCTACTGATCAGTTCGTGATGCCGATGTTTGGCTTTGATGTTATTCTGGGTATGGATTGGCTTGCGGAATATTGTGCCATCTTAGACTGTGCTGCGAGGACAGTTACATTTCATATTTCAGGCTTGTCAGTGTTCCAGTTCTTCTCCGAGCCCAGAGAAGGGTCGTTATCTAGCTTCTTAGCTTCAGTCTTTGAGGGTTCTGTGGCAGAGAGTATTGAGCAGCTGCCAGTTGTTTGTGAGTACCCG
Source organism: Magnolia kwangsiensis (assembly GCA_037074715.1). NCBI lineage: Eukaryota > Viridiplantae > Streptophyta > Magnoliopsida > Magnoliales > Magnoliaceae > Magnolia > Magnolia kwangsiensis. The sequence goes on from CM073584.1 coordinate 74,861,009, forward strand.
GATGTGTTTTAGGAGATTTCGGGTTTACTGCCGCATCGGCAGGTGGAGTTACAGATTGATTTGGTGCCCGGTACTGCGACTATCTTGAAGGCCTCCTACCAGATGGCACCGATAGAGTTGAGGGAACTGCAAGAGTAGTTGGATGAGCTCAGGGAGTTAGGTTTTATTCATCCCAGCAGTCCTCCTATGGGAGCCCCGACATTATTTATAAAGAAGAAGGATGGTACATTGCGACTTTGTGTGGACTATCGCGAGCTCAACAGAATCACCATCAAGAACCGATACCTACTTCCCCGTATTGATGATTTGTTTGACTAGTTGCAGGGTACAAAGTATTTTTCCAAGATAGACTTGCGTTCAGATTCAGGTCCGGGAGGAGAACATTTCGAAGACAGCTTTCCGGACACGTTATGGTCACTTCGAGTTTCTGATCATGTCGTTTGGGCTGCCCAACGCGCCTGCTGTATTCAAGCAGCTAATGAATGAGGTTTTTTGGCCGTTCCTCGATCAGTTCGTGGTGGTATTCATTGATGATATTTTGTATATTTGAGGACTCGAGAGGACCATGCTGAGCACTTATGAATTATGCTTGAGACCCTCCGTGCCCACTAGCTGTATGAGAAGCTGGAGAAGTGTGAGTTTTGGTAGGAGGAGATGAAGTTTCTCCGTCATGTGGTAACAAGGGAGGGTTTCGCTGTGGACCCCTCAAAGGTTGGTGGAGTGCGTCAGTGGGGCCAGCCTACAAACGCGTCTGAGATTCACAGCTTCCTTGGTCTAGCGGGATATTATCGATGATTTATTAAGGGTTTCTCCCGTATTGCAGCACCGCTGACCCGGTTGAAGCGGAAGGGCGTCGAGTTCATCTAGAGTGATGCTTACGAGAAGGAATTTTCAGAGTTAAAGGACCGCCTCACGTCCGCTCCTGTCCTCACTCTTCCTGATGAGAGTGAGGGTTTTGTTGTCTTTACTGATACCTTTAGAGTTGGCTTGGGTGCTGTACTGATGCAGCACGGGAAGCCAGTGGCGTATGCCTCGTGCCAGCTCAAGGTCCATGAACTGAACTACCCCACTCATGATTTGAAGCTTGCATCAGTTGTCTTTGCACTAAAGGTGTGGAGGCATTATATATATGGGGTCAGGTTCAAGCTTTTCTTAGATCATAAGAACTTGAAGTATCTATTTTCGCAAACCGAGTTAAACCCGCGGTAGAGGTAATGGATGGAATTGCTGAAAGATTATGATTTTGACCTTCAGTACCACCTGGTAAGGTGAATGTGGTGGAGGATGCGCTCAGCCGTCAGCCACGAGGCCTGGTGGCACATATGATGGTTCAATAGTGACAAATGCTCGAGGATGTTTCAGAGTATGACTTTGAGTTTGGCCTGCAGTCTTCCATTGTTCAGCTTTCCAGCTTATCGATTCAACCCTCTTTAGTGGCTAGGGTGATCGAAGCTCAGCAGACGGACGAATCACTTCAGGAGTACTAAGTAAAGGCCGCATCCATGGAGCAGTCAGACTGACAGATTGGTTCTGTTGGTGGATTACGCTTCAGAGGCTGGGTGTGTGTCCCAGACGTATAAGAGTTGCGTCTGATCTGATGACTGAGGCACACCGATCGAGACTTACTATCCATCCGAGTTCCACGAAGATGTATTGTGATATGAGGAGACAGTACTTCTGGCAGGGGATGAAGCACCAGATTAGGAGTTTTGTGGCCAAGTGTGACACATGCCAGCGTATCAAGGCCGATCATTAAAGACCCCCTGGTCCCTTGCAGCCATTGAGCATTCCAGAGTGGAAGTGAGAGCACGTATCGATGGACTTATCGCAGGTTTGCTGAGGACTCAGCGCGGTCATGATACCATCTGGGTTATCGTTGATTGTCAGACGAAGTCGGCTCATTTCATTCCAGTACGTGCTTCTTGGTCCAAGGACCGGTTGGCGAGGATATTCACTGAGGAGATAGTTAGACTGTATGGCGTCCTAGTTTCGATTGTTTCAGACCGAGACTCCAGGTTTACGTCTTAATTTTGGAGCAGTTTCCAGTAGGCGCTGGGGGTCACTTTGCAACTCAGCGCCACTTATCATCCACAGATGGATGGACAGACCAAAAGGGTCAACCAGATCCTTGAGGATATGCTCAGGGCTTCTGTGATTGACTTTGCGGGTAGTTGGGATGAGCATATGCTCCTCGTCGAGTTTTCATACAATAACAGTTATCAGGAGACTATCGTTATGGCTCATTTTAAGGCACTTTATAGTAGACTGTGCAGATCTCCTGGATATTGGACTGAGGTTGGAGAGCATCGTCTCTTAGGTCCCGAGCTTGTGTGGAAGAAATCGGAGGCTATTGATGTTATCAGGAAGAGAATGCGTACAGCTCAGAGCCGGCAGAAGAGTTTTACTGATCGTCGGTGTCGACCCCTCGAGTTTGCAGTCAGGGACATGGTATATCTCAAGGTCTCACCTATGAAGGGTGTGGTTCGCTTTGGTATGAAGGGTAAGCTCGCCCCAAGATTTATTGGACCTTTTGATATTATCGAGCGTATAGGCACTGTGACCTATAGGCTTGCCTTACCCCCTGAGTTGTCCGCGATCCACAACATGTTCCATGTTTCTATGTTATGGAAATGTGGGTCAGACACTATTCCCATGATTGATTAGCAACCACTTGAGGTTCGTGAGGATGCTTCCTACATTGAGCAACTGATTCGTATTCTTGATCGGAAAGAGCAGGTCCTCAAGACCAAGGTCATTCCCTTAGTGAAGGTGAAATGGGGTCATCATTCGGAGGCGGAGGCGTCATGGGAATGTGAGGCCGAGATTAGAGAGCATTATCCCTATTTGTTTGATGATTTATTGATATATGAATGTTTGTATTGCCTTCCTTATATGATGATTGCTATATGATGGTGGTGTTTTATCTTTTATTTTGTCTTGGATTGGTCAATTTCGAGGACAAAATTTCTTTGTTGATGGGGAGGGTTGTGAGACCCGACCCAAGTTCACATGTGTGCATGTGTGTGTGAGTGTGCATTTCTTTTCTTATGGTCCAGAGGTCCTACTAGTCGAATTTCGGTGACCTGTGACCCTCAGATTTTGTTTGTGGTCATCCTTGAGTCCGGTCACATAGGCTCGACTCAAATCGAGCTGAGACCTATGTCATCTTGTCCGCTTCGTCATTGCGATTCCAAGGCCGCGTCTCACGCATAAATTCGATATGTAAATTAAAAGTTGTGTACATTTCATTATATGATCATTGATCATATGACCCACTTAAGTAGAATGCATGTAGACCACCATCACCCATAGCAAAAGTCCCTATACACACTACAGACACACCACACAAATCCTATGAAAACACCACCCATCTCAACAAACACTAACCAAGCCTAATCTAAAGGCCTAAACATTGTAATCTCCTCCCCATGTCATGATGGCTTTTCTTACAAAATAATTATGGCATTTTTCTCTCTTTTTCTCTCTTTATTCTCACCCTCCATCTCATTTCCCTCCATTGCTAGAATTTCTAACAACTTTCCTTCCATCTCCCTCTCTTCTCCAACCCCTTCTCCCTCTAATCCCCTCCTATCTAACTTTCAACAATCCATCTCACCCATTGATACATGTCCGTTGGAGAATGGAGAGTAGATTGATGTAACTTTGGGTGGAATCCATTAAGGTGGGTGATTTTAATTTATGATTTTCTTTTCTACCCTTAATCTTATTTTTTCTTCCTAGATGGATCATATGAGACCCACCAATCCATGGTGGGGATCCCATTTGACCTCACGAATGTAACATTTTGGCCCATCGTACATGCATATCATGAAACATGATGAGGCCGTTCTCCATGGACCCCATCATGATGTATTGTATCATCCACTTTATTTCAAGGGCATCTAGACCCTATAAGTCATGTTGGGAAGGCATCCTAACCACTCATTCTACTCATTCATCATGCATGCATTGGTATAATGTTGCATGTTCAAGTAAGATTGTTGTATGGTTGAGATTGACTCTTGGGAAGGCGCATTAGTGGCGGGACCTTACCCCCATGGATGGATTACTCTTTTTTTTCTTCTCTTTTCTCTGATGTGTGGATGATGATGTGTGTGTGGCCCATGTAGTAGGCCTTGGATGTCCCAAAATAAATAAAAATAAAATCCAGCAAGGTGGGACACCCTTACTACCTAACTCCATGATCTTTGGACACCTTAATCAATGCAAGCAAGTGTCCTAGTCTTAGTTTGTAATATGGACATATGTGAGGCCCACTGAGGAAGGTCACGCACCCTTTTTATGGCTGAGATTATTGAGATATAGGCTGATGTGTCCAGCCATGTATTGCTGTCCAAAAATATAGATTGTTGCATGGACTGTCATGTTCAATCTTTGGTATGAATTTTTGGATCATGATTTTCATTATTTTCTTTATGATTATAGGGTGTAATAAGAAGGTGTGGACCCCACCTTGAGGTATGGTGGGTCATACCTCAGATGGCCCATGAAATGGTACCCAAAAAGGAGGCCCATAGGGGTGGGCGGTCCACCTTGTTGGGCTGTCCAGGCCATATGTATGGAGGAAAAATATACACTTCAGCTTGGTTTCTCTGAGGAATGGGCCAATTTTGTGGACCTTACCTTAATGTATTTTATGAAGAAAATACTAAACCTCCATTTTTCCCTTTTGGGTGAAGTTTGGGCCCACCTTACTGGGTAAACAATGCATGGTCAGCAGCACTCTTCCTGGACAAATTGAAATTCCTAATTTAATTAAAATATTTATAAGTTTTCAAAAATTATAAAATTTTGTAAAGAGGTAGTCCACTCATTTTAGGACCCACCTACAAAATTTTGGGGGCCAATGGACGCCTGTACACACTATGGTGGTGGCTGGACCGGCCCATTATAATATAGTGTCTAGATCAGTCTGATTTTCAGGACAGATTTATTTTCTTAAATGAATTAAAATATTTATAGATGTCTAAACAATTTTAAATTTTTTAGGGGTATGGTCAACTTATGTTACGACCCATATACCAAATTTTAGGGCCAATGGACCCCTGTACACACTGTGGCAAGGTCCGGACTGGCCCACCATGTTGGGACGTTCACATCTATCTGATTTTTTAGACAGACTATTTTTTTTAAATTAATTAAAATACTTAAGAGTATCCAAAAATTTTAAAATTTTGTGAAGGTATGGCCCACCTATGAAAGTATCTCTCTGTAAAATTTCATCCCTAAATGACCCCATTTGGGCATCCAAAAGAATGGGCCAAGATGGTTGGACTGCCAGATTTTTCTGCTGTGCAGTCCAGCAATATGCCGTGATAAAAACCATAATTCAAATATATTTCATCTGATGGTGGGCCACCTTTTTGGGTTTCCTCTTATTATATGCATGATGATGGACCTTGGCCCTCAATTTTCAGAATTTTAGAGGCCCTGACCCACTCCAATAGAGTGCCCAAATTTAAGACAACAACATGCATTGCAGAAATTTCCTGTACATTATTGTCCCTTATTATTTCAGAACTTTTGGGCCCAGCCCATTGGGCTTTGTGTATGATTAGTTGGAGACCCATCCCTAATGTTCTAGGGCCCATTGGGGCCATGATTGTGGGGACCAGCATATTGAGGAAATTGGATATTTATTGATCTCTTAAGTTTTAGAATATTCTTAGGCTTAGCCCTTTTTGGGTCTCCATTGATGATCATTTGTGGGACCTAAATATAAACTAGATTTTTGGGACTTCCTAGTGGGCCTAGATTGGGCTGAAACATCCCATCTTGGCCTAGCCATATGTTGGGTTGACTTCCACCATTTTGATGGACTTATGGGCTGAGATAAAGGTGATATTAAGTCCTTGGTTGCCCACTTAGATTGCTAGTTGTTGGGCTGATGTAGTGGGGTCCATTTCACCCAACGTAAACTTATTTTTTTAAGCCGTATTTTTGTGCTCATGGGCTGCCCATTAAGTTCAACTAAATGTATAAGTCCTATGGCTATTGGGGCTTAGGCCTTGGGCCTTGATTCCTCTCCTTGGGTCCATGTTGTTGAAGGTAGTATTAGACCCTTTTTTTTCATCATGCCTTTTTATGGGGCTTATATATGTGGTTTGGATATGGGCCTTGGGCCTTGTAGCTATATGAATTATGGTTGGTTATGCCTTGGGGAAATGGTGGTTGAATGTCCCCATTATGGACCCCTCTAAGTGTAGTTAAAGGCCCACCATAGACCCTTTTTAGGCCCGTTTCATCTATTTAGGCCCATATCATTGTTCTCAATAGTCTCTTAGGCTACCCCAGGTAAATGGGCCCCCACTAGAGGTTGTATTTCTTATGAAGAATTGGTTAAGTACCTAGACCCTTCATGGTTAGGTAGAGAGTTCATCTTCACCCCATTGGCACCCTTATTCATTTCATGGCCCAATCTCATATGCATCATATGCATACTTAGTTGATGTATGATTGGCCATGGTTGTGCCATCGAGTAGGACATGTTGGTATCTCCCCAAGGGGTGGAGCCCTCTGGAGCATGATTGGTGCTAGGATTGATGCATGGGTGATTATGTGATTCATGCATCTGGCATTGCATAGCATGTGGATATCTGCCCTTGCTTCATCAGGGCCTTGCCTCCCCCGGGATATTCGTGGATGGTCATATGTGTGGACACCAGAAATATTAGTTGAGCATACTGGGTGCATAGGATGCCCATGGGTAAAATTCTCAAAACTTCCATAGTACCAAGGATCTGCTCCAACGCCGTGACCGGGTGGAATACATGAGCGCACGAGAGCTTTATACCGTTAGGCCGCAACTCCCATTGTCATATAGTCGGTTGGATAGGGTGTCGCCTTACCTGCCCAGTGTGTAGGGGGCATTGCTAGGCTGAGTCTGACCAGCTCATAAATGGGTCCGCTGCCGTCAGGCCTTGATGATGATTGATTGGCTATCCACAAGTGGGTAGTGAGGTTTATTACGCTCGTTTGACTATGCAGGGTCTGTAGAGCGACAGTCATTCAGTAGTGTAATGCACCCCGGTGATTTCCTTATGATTGAAAATGTACTTGACTTATGGTTTGAATATGAGCACTGACATTACTTGCATCGCATTAGCATTGGCTATACAAGCCCCTTCATGTATTGCCTTGGTATGACATCCAATACTCATCGTATTGTATTCATGATAAGCTTTAGTAAGGCTAGTGATTTTTTCATTGAGCATATTTCCCTTCTTGCATCTCCTACTATTCTTCTGTGCACCATTGTCACACACTTTCACCACCCTCTAAGCTTCTATAAGCTTATGTATGATTGATGCGTGTAGGAGACTCTAGGCAGGCGTCGTAGCTGTAGGGCATAGAGTTGAGTTGAGCTTGAGGACCTGGTGTTGCTGATCTTCCTTTTCTTCTCCTATCATCTTATGTATGTCCTTTTGGACCTTCTGAAAGTTGTAAAAGTTCAAATTTATAGTGGATTTTGCAATGTGTGCCTTTGTTATTGTAAGATGTACTTGTTGTGATCTTGGATATGCTCATATTAGTAATGATTACATTGTTATGAAAATCCTCCTTGTAGGATCTCAGGATCGGAACCTGTCTCAGGAGTCGAGAATGGGGTAATATGGAGGCTGTTATGGTCAGAATCGGCCATCGGGTTCCTTGGGATTTCAGTTACCGAGTCTGGGGCGTGACACTGAGTCTTTCACCTTAGGTAGAGTATGAATGCACCATTCATTAGGGACATAATTTCAGTATGACCCGCCAATTTACGTGCTCTATTACCGGACTAAGTTTGATCCTTGATCTCACAAGGATGACCAATATACCATTTAATGGGTTCTCATACTTCATAATTCAAAATAACGTTTGCACATATCTAAGGTAAAAATTAGTTGATAGATTTGACGTATACCTTACGATCTTCTAAATGATTGGTTTATTTAGGCATTTGGATGACCAGTTGACATATCGGACAGTAATGGACGATCAATTGATGGTTTAAAATTTAAGTAATTAGTTATGATATTAATAATGTATATGGGTTATTGTATGGTCGGTTTCACAAACAGATATGTATAAAGTAATTTTTTTGAAATAGTTTATATTAGAAATGTATACCGTTAAATTCAAGTGATTGGTTCACGGGTGTAAAATGCTTAGATCATAGTTTCGACGGTAAGTTAAGCATATTTATAAGTGAAGAAGAAGTTGAGTGATTTCAAATTTTAATTTGATGTGTGAACGAGTGGATATAAAGATTTGGCAGTATACTTTGATCAAGTGGTCTAAATTCAAAGTGGATGGTCAAATATCTTTATCTAATGGTAATAGGTTATATCAACAATAAGTTTTAATCTACAGATAAGAATACTAGGGTATTTGATGGTTCGTCCTATTAACCAACGGTCGAAATGTACTCCCTATGGTTTAGATTCAATCTAAACTATAAATAGACTATTAAAATTAACAGATTTACAAATGTACAATTGAACAAGTGTAATCATATAGTATTATGTATGGGTAAACTTGCACTCAAATTTTTGGGTTGTTACATTAATGGTGAACATTCAAATTTTGTGGAAGGAGACTTTTTAGAAAAATTTTCTTCCTGATCAATATCAACTGCCAAAGTAGAATCTTGTAAGGCATTCACTATGTCTTTAATGATATCAACATTACAATCACCAAAGTATGCCAAGGAAACTTCTAGAGAGTCGGAACATTCAATTAAAAAGAGATTATTCTCCACAAAAGAATCCAGCATGTCAAATTGGTGGATTCTATAAACACCACCTTGTTTAGAACTTTTCAATATATTTTGATCATTAGATAGAGGCTTAATTGTAATTAATCTTTAGAGAAACTGGACCACAAGCTCACAATCACATTCCATCTCTTCATCAAGTTGAACATTACTATTCTCATTATTGAAATTGCGTGGAATAAGATAACATGATTACACACCCATGTCTGGTGGCCTACATAATGACTTGATTTAGGCCATACATAAGAGCTAATGTCCTATAAAAGAACTTTGATTTAGGCCCTATACAAGAGCCTAAGGTCCTATATAAGAACTTAATTGAGTTTGGGTCACAAACTCTTACCCTCAATCCTATACAAGGAATGAGAGTATACAGACTCTTACACTTAACAACTTGTCGGATTGAATTCCTTTTGTAGCATCGTCATAGGTTGCTTAATTGATACTCTTCCATGCTTCAATCGACTCCTCTTTACTCCCCCGATTATGATTCTGATGCTTTGCCAAGGCTCCAGTTACAAGATCAAACACATTGTATATAATGCTCCTTTAAGGTGGCTAAGGTAATGGGAAGTTGGTTAAATCTCCTACAACTAATGAAAAGTTATATTTCCTAGGGGATTCACATAAATGGGTCTTCTAGAGGATTTAGACACTGATTTACCTATAGAGGTTGAGCCTTATTTCTAGAAAATGCAGGAGTTCAAGCACATCTTTAAGGTGGAGGTTAGAATCATCACTAGAGTGTTAATCATAAGTAAGATGACTTAGAACTCTTTAGTTTAGAGGCTTGGGATGAGGGATATGATCATGGAATCACATAAGCTTCTGTTGTACCAAAAACCCATCCTAATGCCCAAGAACCAAATGCCTTTTTATGAAAAGTTTGAGTTCTAACAGTTAGAAAATAGATAGAAAATATCTTTTTCGATGCCATCAAAAGGTCTTTAATGCCATCGAGATGACCTTTAATGCCATCGAAGGGTACCTCGATGCCATCAGAAAAATTAGATAATATAATATATTTCTTGCCAGATATATCTGAGTTACATTTCAACGCCATCAAGTGGTCTTCGATTCCATCGTAGTTAAGTTTCCATGCCATCGAGAAAATCAGATAAAATGATCATTTCTTGTCAGACATATTTGACTCTTTGTTTGATGCCATCAAGGGGATCTTTAATCACATAGAACACCTATAGAGGTCTTCTTGATGGGATCGAGCACCACTCGAAACTTGTTATTTTAGGCGTATGTTTTCATAACAGTTTCACACCTCTTCTAACCTTATTTATCATGTTCCAATTAGGTTTACAAGGCTAAGGGATGATTAACAATGTTTACCTATTAAGCTAAGATCATCTAAAGCTTCAAGGGTTGTTTTGGATGAAGGGTTAGGGTCACTGAGACACCTTATTTACATGTTTTTTGCTCTATGGTAGTCTTATACTCTTGTGTCTTTGGTCTTCAGCTTCCAAAGGCTCGACCGACTCCATGACACAGGGACTCATGTGATTAGCAAACAAGATGTACAAATCAATGCACTAAAAGAATTGAGCCTCTTTAATGTGCCTTCTTTAGTTATTTGATCAATGATATCTCGTGCTTCAATCAGCTCCCTATTTGCTCTCCTGATCATGATGTCGATGTATTGCTAATGCTTTAGATCTAAGATCAAATACCTTACATGCAATGGTCATTTACAATGACCAAGGTAATGGGAGTTGAGTAGATTCTCATACAACTAATGAAAAGTTGAATTCTTAGAAAATTTTACATGATGGACACTGAAAAGACGAGCTATCGATGTCCTAAAGGGGGGTGAATAGGAAAATGCTAAATAATTAAAATAAATACCGAATAAATAAAGAGTATAAAATATCATTCATACAAGTATTGAAACCTTAATTCCAAATAATTCGTAGGACAACTTTCACCTAAAATTTTAGGTAGGATAACCTTATTTCACAAATGTCCTCAAAATCAATCTTTCAAACTACTAAGAGAAGATAAAATAATTACAACAATAACCACAAGAATAAAATAAATAACATTCACCGTAAAAAAAAGAAGAAGAATAAAACATTCACCACGTTCACAAAGGGTTATAATGGTTCGGTGCTGAAAAAAACCAGACCTACTCTTACTCCCAAAATTACTACCCACATAATTTTAGCTTTCACTATAACAATGTTTTCACAGGTTCCCTTAACAACCTTATACAATTCTTATGATTTTCACATGCTTACCATAATAAAACCCCTTATGTGATTTTCACGGGCAATCACAAACAAAAATCTACTTTGTGATTTTCATGGGCTATTACAAATCAACCCATTGAGCTTTTTACAGGCTATCACAGAAAAACCTAAAATGAAATAAAATAGACGATGTTATATTCAAACGTATATTCAAAAATGTAGTAGAATCTTGTCACAGAAGAACTTTCTTGAATGTAGATGATGCAATATTCGCTCAAACGCAAGACTATAAGGTTCGAAAGTATTTTAGAAATAAAAAACCCAAATGTTACTGGTTCAATTCTCTTAGATATCAAGAGAAGTATAGATTACTCTTTAAAATAAGATTGAAACGATCTTATGAAAGGAAATTGAATAAGCTTAAAAGAAATTATAAATACCACACAATTAGCTTGTCGAGGACCTGAGCTTCTCTTTCACTTGCAAAAGGTTTGAAGTGATTTTTTGTTGTTGTTTAGAATGAGAGAAGGACTTTATTTATAGTCTAAGAATATGTTCAACTGGACGGATTCCACCGATTTCGTTCCAACGGCTATCGAATTGTGCGGGATAAGATTTATCCAAAATTTGGCTTTTTTAAGGGAAAATTCGGCGGATCGAATGTGCAATTCGGTTGGAAAATTTCTTATAAATTCCAAAAGATTGCATTGCTGGATTTTGACCTAAACTTCATTCAGGCTAGTCGAATTTCAAGTTTAGGCTGGCCGAACAAAAAGTTGGGCTAGTCGAATTTTTAACAAATTTTGATTTTTAGCCCGAACTTGAAATTAGTTTAACTAAGGAAGTTAGGTTAGCCAAACCAGAAGTTCGGCTGCTCGAACTCCAATGCAAATGTACTATAGATAACCCAAAAATGAATATATTTTTGAAAGTACCTAACCAAAGGTCTTTTTAGTGTTGTATTACCTGTTGTTTATCAAATACTTAGTTCAACTTGTCTTGAACTTGTTTTGAAACTAAGCGATATCTTCTTGAGATGATAAGCCGACCTTTAAGCTAATCTTCAGACATATAGAGTAGTTGTGATCTAATCGTAACTACAATATGACCGGTATAACTTTTATCTCACGAAATTTGACAACCTTAAGTGTGTTAAACATATAGGTACTTACAGATTCTCTAAAGGTTAATAGACACTAAGATTTGTTAGTACATATGGTGTCTAAACTCTAAAGATGGCAAGAGATCATGATCTTCATGTAGAGGAGCTTCGAATGCTCATTAAAGTGAAGAATTACTAAGAAGAGAGCATGAATCTCATTGGGATAGAGCCTAGGAAGTTTTGTAAACTTAGGATGTACTAAGGTCTCTAAAATGCTAAAATTCATCATTTCCACAAAGATCTGGTTGCTAGATTTATAGGAAAAAGGCTCCAACGGATATATAATGGGTAGTGTTTAGTCGCACCGAATTAGCCTATGGAAAAAATATAAAGGTTACTAGACAAATTTTAGTACCTTCGGTCGATTGAACATGACCTTCAGTCACACCGAATCTAGTCGAAGGGTTGTCTGGTTGGAGTCAAAATATACTTATTTTTCAAGGGGCTTGTAGACCACTTTTCGTCATTTTCGGTTAGACCGAATTCATAGTTCAGTGGCATTGAGTCCATCCAAAGCTTGTTCAGTTGCACTTGAATTTAAAATGAATTTCAAGGTTGTGCTTGTTATGTTATTCTGAACATTTTCAGTGGGACCAAAGGTTGCTAAATTTGTACAGTTACACTAGCAACTCGGGGCTTGTAAAGTTAATATAAGGATGTTCAATTTAGGCTCTTATAGATAAAGAATGATCAATAAAAGGTTTACCAATTAGGGTTAAGATCATCTCGAGGCTTATGTTGTTTTAGGTCAAGGGTTAGGGTCACCAATGCACCTCAAATACCTATTCTTTGCTCCTTGATTGTCTATGTCCTCTTATGTCTTCGGTCTTCAGCTTTTAAGGGCTTAACCAACTTCCTGACATATGGACTAATGTGATTGACAAATAGGATGCACAAATCAATGTACTAACAATCTCCCCCTTTGTCAATTACATGAAAAAAAACTTACCTAGACAATATTATGGTCTATACCAATAACATACCAAAACAACTAAAATTATTATATGTTAAATAAATTAACAACTTAATACACCAAAACATGTAAAGTTGCATTGCTCACCCACACTTGCTCTCCTTATCTTTATCAATTCATCCAATAACAAACAAATCATAAAAAATAGAATAAACTTGTTTTGGTGGGTGTTGAGTGTGAAATATTGCATATTTTCCCCACGTTATGCGTTGGTTTTGTAAAAATAGATGTGCTTAATTGATCTAATTACATATGTTTTCTCTTGTAATGTGATTTTGAGAGCTAAGAAGAAAATGATACTTAAAGCATGTATTTAATACTTAAAGAATTATTAAGATGAGGATTAGACTTATGGAGGTCAAGATTGAAGAATTCAAGAGTTTAAGATCTAAGGAAATCAAGTGAAGAATGAAGAAAATCAAAGTTAAAAAGTGTAGAAAATTGGATGTGCTGAAATCGACAGTTTGATGACATCAATGACACCTTTGATGCAATTGAAGTAATTGTTCGATGATATCGCAGGCACTTCAATCCCATCACAAATGTTTTTTTTAAAAAATCAATTTTCTTGCTAGACAAATTTTAGCACCCTTCGATGCCATCAAGGGAGTGTTTGATGCCATCAAAGTCTATCTAATCTCATCGTTAAAATAATGAATTTATGGTTTTGGTCGCGGGACACTTTTGAGCATTTTTTAATGCCATTGAGGGGAGGTTCGATGTCATCAAAGCCAGGTCCGATGCCATCGAAGGATGTGTGATGACATGTGATTATATGCAGATTCAAAAGTCGATTGTTGGACAGTTTCCTAATTCAAACTGGATCCTTTGATGAGACTTTGATGCCATCGAAGCTAGCATCAAAGTTGTAATAACGGTATAAATTTGAGGTGGTTTTGAAGTCGATGCGAATCAAGCCTATTTAAATGGATGTTTTAAGAGTTTCTACATACGAATTAGGGTAGAAGGAGTAGAGTAAGGAGTTGTAGAGTCTCGTGGGGTCCTCCCTCCTCTTCAATCATTCGGTTCTAGTTATTTTTTATATTTTTCTTTAAGAGATTTAGTTCAATCATGTCTATGGTTAACTAATCTCTCAGATATAGCTGAGAGGTGAAGCATGTAGTTCGTTTTGATGTTTATTTTACTTGGATTTAAGTTATTTGGTTTATATGTTGAACAATTCATGGATTTTGGTTTGAATGAAGAAGTATTTCTGGTTTACTTTGATCCATTGTTGACTCTTGAGTATTTTGGATGCTTAGGAAAGATTTTGACATGTTCTTGCATGTTTTGCAATTGTTTGATCTGTAAAATCCATTTATATATCATTGACTCCGGACATGATAAATGCTTTGAATTCCCTATGATCATTACATTGATGCTTTATGAGGGAACCAATCCAATGAAAATTAATAATCTATTTTGATATATGCATGATGTTTCAACCACTCTATCATCTAACTGGATAGATTAAGACTTCAATTCCAGTTAAGTTATATTGATTGAATGAAGTAAAATAACATTAAGATGGCTATAAGTGAATCCTTAGTGCTCTAGAACTTTATTCTTGGTAATTTCACTTCACAATTCATCTCTAAAACAATTTAGTGTTTATATTAGTTTCTAATTCTAGTTTTAATATATTCCAGAATTTACACAAATAGCAAGTCCCTATGTGTGCGACCTCAGTTTCACCAAGTTATTACTACTTCGCAGCCCTGCACTTGAGGTTGTCCGAACAATGGGACTTCATCTTTCTCCCCCTTTTCATTAGATTTTGACAAAGGGACGCATATGCAGGTATAAACAACATATTTGTAAGCACATAAGAAGGCTATTCCCACATAAATATATTTAATTGAAATAACTATATATAAATATGGGCAAATATGTTTAGGCCATAAGGGAGTAAATGTATGTCAATATCATTCACAAAACAAATATCCCAAGGGCGTAGATGAATAGCCCAACATCCATCACAAGACAATACATAAAACTATCTACCATATACACAACTCGAAGATGAATATGAACATGAATGACCGAGCTGGTTAAGAGGCCCAACAGAAACATACAAACTAACTCTGACACAACATTTCTTCCTTGAAAAAACATCATTCTCACTCTGGCTACTAGGTCATGTCATTTTCATACGCAATTGATTTAATTAGAAGGTCTAAGTGTAAAGACATCGTCTCTTTGGCAAGACAGGTAGGTAGCGATATATCTTGGATGGTGTACTGAATAGACTGAAACATTTGCTCCAAACATGATTACAGCACTATAATCTGCATTTGGTCAGTGCCCAACTACAACTATTTGTTAAGAAACTTGGTATGTTGTGCCAATATCTATGATTGATGGCCCTCTATGCATTTGATACGAAAAAGAATCTCCATTTGTGGTGCAGTTGCTGAAGTTGGCGTTGTTGCAGGGTAGGAAACAATAGGTGGCAAATGTGTATTTGATAGTGCCCCAGTTGTGTCTACAGCAGAATCCTAAGCGTGAATGTCCTCATGAGGAGGGGATGCAGGGGCCTAGACGATCTAGAAGTTGTGGGAAGATTCATCTTCCAACATAGCGAGGAGCAAACTTCCAATAAGAAATTGAGAATTAAATTGGATTTTATCGATGGCATCGAAGTCAGTTGGATGACATTGAAAAAAAAAACATAATTTGTCCAACAAGCAAACAAGGAAAATCTAGATTTTTGTGATGGCATCGAAGCCTGTTCGATGGCATCAAAACTTAAACTTCGATGACATCGAACTTAGTTTCGATGTCATTGAAGAAGTGCTCAAATTGTTTAGCAATAAATCAAAAAAATTCAAGATTTTTTGTGATGAAATCGAACCATCCTTCAATGGCATCAAAATTGGACCAAAATTGTCCAGCAACCTCAACGTCAAAATTCAAATTTTTATGATGGCATCAAAGGACCTCTTTGATGACATCGGAGGTCACTCAATGGCATTGACAGAAGACCATAAACTGTTTAACAACCAAATTGAATACTTTTCAAAATTTAGCGATGGCATCAAAGGAAGTTCAATGGCATCGAAGGAAGTTCGATGACATCGAAGGTCACTTCGAAGGCATTGAAGACCCTTCGATGACATCAGAACTGATAGTTTTCTGCTCATTTGTTATCGTTGAAAATCTATTATATATATTTGCGTGAGGTGTTCCTTAGCAATTGGGTGAGTTATTGAGAGAGCTTTGAGAGAGTTAATACCCATCTTCTCAAGCCCTCTTTTCTCATGTAATTCATCATTCAATCCTTGTCTTAAAGGCAATCATTGGAATATTCAAAGTTTGGATTAAATAATGAACTTCAACATTTACTGATGCTCTAGAAACTACTTTTATTGGTAAATATATATACTAGCAAGCATTGAATGGTCAGCCATGCGGATCCTTATTAGTTCTTAAAGATTCATCAATACCTAGTTAGGATTCACCTAAATCCTTAACCCACCAACCTCAGCATCTACAACAGACCATCATCACTTGGTTGCAGTACAAGGGAGTTGAAGATCCTTCATCATTCAAGAAGATCTTTATTAAGTGATTAATGAGGATAATTCATTTTTAGATAAGTTCAAATAGTCCATTTATGTCTGAAAATCATTCCTTTTATAGGATTGGGTTTTAGAGTTTAAATCTCCAAACTCGACAAGTCCTCACGTAGGCCTCCAACGAGAGAGTATATTTTTTTGTCCTTATGTAGGACATCTCAAGTTGTTATGTAGGAATTAATATGCCATTGTGTAGGCCATCGACAATTGGAAAACGGTAATCTTTTGTATGTTGTGAATGCATATGGTGAACCTTATTTAGAACCATCTGGATAGTGAAATCTGGCACACTCTATGTAACACCCTGATAATCGGGGGTTGAGCAGGAGCCTAACTCCCGAGTTCCAACACATAACTTATGCAACATAGATAATGATGATTAAATATCATTCGTATTAGTACCTTAAACATGAGTGGGATTATACAACATCAGAATATCATACTTCAGAGACAGTTAAATTACGCAAGCGGTAGATTTTAATAAATATATAAAGCATATAAGTGGTAAGTCCTCAGAGTATGAACATGTCACCAGGTTAAACAATTACATGTATGGTTCTAAAATTCACAAAAAGATAAAATATAATGTCATTTATCCATATCCTTATAGCCCCGGTGATGCAACTCCAAGTCTACATAGACTTGCCAAAGAGTTGCAGATAGGAGAACTTCACCTCATCATCATAGAAGTCTGACTCTTCTTCGTAAGCATCACCATCATCTGCAGCTAAAACAGAGTCTGGTTGGTGTTTTAAAATATGTCCCAGAGTGGGAGTGAGTGATCAACTCAGTGGAGCTATAAGGCAAAGGTTAACATGTTCTCAATTCAATCAAGCAGTAATGATAAAGTAGTACAACAATCATGTCCTAAGTACTCTTGTTAATGCATAAATGAGATATGATAATGATGTATGCCCTTGCTTGCACTCCCTCTGCGACATCATTTCATGGTCACGCATGCAACACTCTCGCTCTGCTCAACACTAACGCCAAAGGCACATGTAATGTGGTGCATGTGCGTGATTAGCCAAGTTCTTAATTAGACTTATTCATAAAGCAGGATTGGAAAGCTAATGTGATACCTGACCCAAGTTCGCATGTGTGCATATGTGTGTGAGTATGCATTCCGTGTATCTTGGTCCCACGGTCCTACCGGTCGAATCCTGACGACCCGTGACCCTTGGATAGTGTTTGCGGTCATCCGTAAGTCCAGTCATGAAGACCTAACTCAGATCGAGTTGAAACGTATGCCATTATGACCGCATCATCGCCACGTCTCATGCATAAATCCGATGTGTCCATCAAAAGTTGTGGGCTGCACCATTTTGGACCCTTAATCATGATATGGGGCCCACTTTATCCATGTGCTCATTTTCCAAGAGTGGGTCCCACCTAGTTCCCTTATCTAAACAAGCTATCATACCTACCCCTAGCCTAGGTAGTAGGCTACCTTCTCTAGAAATCCATCATTAGCCTTGGGTTCTTCCCCCCATGTGCCATGATTACAACGCTCTTCCCTAGCCTAGAAAATAAATGATTGCTTTGCTATACCCCTCTCTCTCTCTCTCTCTTCTCTCTCCCTCATTTTTTCTCCTTCTTTCTCTCTTGCAAAAAAAATCCAGCCCCTCTTCCCTCCATTCCATCCCCTTCTCCTCCTTTTTCCTCTCAATCCCTTCATTAAAAACTCATCTCATCCATCTATCTTGGTTCCTTAGAGCATTTGGAGCTTAATGGTACAAGTTTGGAGCTATCTAAGGTGGGTGTATCGTAGGATCTAGGATTTATATTCTCATGTTCTTAGACCTCTTTTCTTTTTATATGAGATATTTAGGACCCACCAATCAATGGTGGAGATCCTACATTATCCATTAGTTGTGGCCAAATGGCCTATTTGATGCATGCATGTCCATGCATGGGGTTTTCCCTTTATGGGCCCCTATCATGGAGGATTACTCAGATTCCATGGCATGATAGGTCATCTAGACCTTAGAATCATGGGTGGGATGACATCCAAACCATTGATCTTGAATCTAGGACATGTATGTGGTGGATCTTTGTTATAGCATATGAATAGAAGGAATGTATGGTGTGATTGATGAAGGGGAGGGCCTCAATGTGACGGAGCCCCTCCTCTTGTGGTCGATTCTTTATTTTTATTTATGATAGAATTCTAATCTTGCATGTGTGGCCCACTTTGTAGGCCAACAAAAATTCAGACCAACCATGGAGCTTGGACGCCCATAGCGGTCCATCCTTAGACATGTGGCTCCAAAATCTACCTAAATGGGGCACATGCAAGGGGTATTTGATGATGGGGAAGGTCTGGACATCTGTGGGGCCTACTGAGGTGTTCTACCATACAAATTCCTGGGGTAAAATCCCATGGAAATAATATTTATATTTTAATTCTTTCTATTGCATGTTGCTGTCCAGATTGCTGGAATTGTTTCTTTTATGCTGTAATGTATGAGTTGTAGGCATTGTTTGTGGCTTCTTTTTCTCTAATTTCTTAGACTTTTTCGTGAGGTGTGGATCCCACCTAAGAGTATGTTAAACCTCACCCTCATCCGTCCCTATTTGATCACCCAAAAGGGTGGGCTAAGGAGGGTGGACGGTCCAGATTTTCTGGACTGTCCAGCCACTCTGCTTGCTGGAAAAACATAAATGTCAGCAGGTTTTTTGAAATGGTGGGCCACCTTTGTGGATCCCACCTTATTGTATACTTGTAAAGGGATGTTGGCCTTGCATTTTCTCAAATTTTAGCAAACCTGGGCCCACTCTAATGGGGTACACAAGTCAGGGACAACAGCATTGCTGCAGCAGGAAAATAAAATATGGATCTTACTATCCATAATTTGTATGAAATAAATAAAATATTTATACTACCTCAAAAATACTAAAATTTTGCATTGAGGTGTCCCACCCATGTTAGGACCTACCTGCAAAATTTTAAGACTAATGGATCCCATTTGGGCATCCAAACGGGTGGGCCAACATAGTGGACTGCCAGAAAAATTCTGCAGTGCAGTCCAGCAGTATAGTTCCATAAAAATAAAATTTTAAAAATATTTTTCTCAGAAGATGGGCCATATTTTTGGGTCCTATATTGATTTAGGCTTGATGAGGGACCTTGGGTCCAAATTTCATGAATTTAGGAGGCCCATAACTCACCCATTGGATGGCCCAAAGTTAGGACAGTTACATTCCAGCAATAGTTCACCCTGGACAGATTATATTCTTAAAATTTATTAAAATACTTTTTAGTGTCTAAAAATTGTAAAAATTTATGAGAATATGTTAAAATCATGTTAGGACCTACCTAAAAAATTTTGGAGCCATTAGACGCTTGTACACACCATGGTGGTGGCTGGACCGGCCCACTATTATATGGTGTCCAGATCAGTCCGAGTTTTAGGATAGATTATATTATTTGAATTAATTAAAATATTTTTAAATGTCTAAAAATTATAAAATTTTATAGGGATGTGGAGCACAACTGGAAGGACCATTTTATAAATTTTCAGGTCCATCAGGCCTCTGTACCGACCGTGGTGTGGCCTGCAATTTGGACTAGTTTTGGGTCAAATACCCAGGCACACCCTTACCTTGGGTTGCTAGGCCTGCATTCTAATGGCATGGCCCACTTGAAGTAAGTGTTGTATATCTTCCTTCTTATCTGGTGGGGCCTACTGTAATATATGTGGATCACCATGGGTCAATAACCCATCTAAATTAAATAAATTTTTGGACTCCAGCAGGCCCAGGAAATGGGTGGACTGGAATTCCAGTAAGGGGCCCAAAATTTACTACATGGTTGATTGTTTAGGAACTATTGTGGCACACCAGATTTGAGAGAGTGTTGCACACACTCATTGCTTTCCTTCCTTAGACATTTTAGGCTTAATGAGTGCCCCCTTGAGGCCCACCTTTGTGGTGATTTTGTGGGCTAGCCTTAACTAGAATTTTTAATAGTTTTATAGGCTCAATGGCCTGAGAACTTCTTTCTTGAGCCTAAGATTGTGCAAGGGCTGACCTTATTGATTTATGAGCCCAATGGGCTGTCTATAAGCTGATCATGTGTATTAATGGGCCTTGATTCCCTCATGAAGTGTTTAATTATGGGTTGAATTGTAAAGCCCACATAAATGCATATTGTGAAGGGCCTTGTTAAGTCTTTATCTGATGAGGCAAGGCCCACCCTGTCGGTATAGGTCTCACCCTTGTGTATTCTTGGACTTATGGGCTGCCCTTAAATCCCTCATAATAAAGGAATCGGATGACTTTTTTTTTGGGCACATTATGTAATATCGTATATGCATAGCTGCCCTTTTTGTGGTAGTGATTAGGCCTTGTGGACACAGTTCTTTTGGATAGGCTCATTGATCTTGGGGTTATACTCTCCCATTTATTCTGATGGGCTTAAAGGCAATAATAAACAGGAAGTTGGGCTCTTGGTTGCCCACTAAATTGACCCTGTACTTGGGCCAAAAGTGAGACCCAACTCACTTGTGTAAAATGTAAAACTTGCCCATGTAAATGAATTACTGGGCTGCCCATGAAGCCCACCACAATATGTGAAATTATGACCTTTGTGATTGGGCCCAAACCTTACTTGAGGGTCTACTATCTGGCCTATAAGTTGGGCTTGGTGTATGACCCATTAGGCCATGCATTACATGGACTTTAGACCTTATATTATATGAGTAGTGGCGGGCTACCTCTTGGAAGCCTGTTGAGGTTGAACGTCCTCCTGGGTGATCCTAAGGTAGGTTCATGGGTTTCTCTATGGATGGTTAAAGGCCCACCATGGACCCTAGGCCATTTGTTTAGAGACTAATGTGTATGTATGTGGAACCTACCTTAACGCATGTTTGGTCCAGGCCATCTAAGCCTTGGATCGCCCGATTATGGTTGCACTCTCTGTCTTGGATTACTGCTGGACTCACAATCCAATAACAAACCCACTTGATCTTTTCATGATATATACGCACTCTCCATCTGGTGGGGTCCCTCAGTGAATATAGTTGGCTTTCATGAGATTATCTCCACATAGTTAACTGATTTCTGGACCTTAGCAGGTTTAGGAAGTTAAACTGGCCAAAAGTTTATCAAAGGGCCTTAAATGTAAAATTTTATGGTTAAAACTTTATTTGGCTATAAAATTTTATGGTTATCTCCACATGGTTAACTGATTTCTGAACCTTAACAGGTTTAAGAAGTTAAACTGGCCAAAAGTTTATCAAAGGGCCTTAAATGTAAAATTTTATGGTTAAAACTTTATTTGGCTGTGGGACCCACCACATCAAGAATTTGTGTACGTGTTACATGCTTATGTTTCCTTATAATCTTTGGGCCTAATCAGTGCATTCTTTTGGGTCACCTTTAGTGATCAGATGAGGACCCCATCTTAGATTAGATTTTTTTTTAGGGCATACCATGGGCCCAGAGTAGGCAGGGTCGTCCCAGCTTAGCCTAACCATATATTGGGACAACTTCCACCAGTTTGATGGACTTGTGGGATAAGACAATGATAGTATTAGGCCCTTGGTTGCCCACTTAAATTGCTAAGATATTGGGCTGATGTAGTTGGACCCATTTCATCTAAACTTAAACTTATTTAGTCGTATATTGTGTATGCGGGCTGCCCACCAAGTCTAACTCAATGCATGGATTCTATGGCAATTTGGAATTGAGCCTTGGGCCTTACTTCCCCTCTTGGGGCCCATGTTGTTAAAAGTGATATTTTATCTTTTTATGGCATATTATGAGGAATATATATGTATATGATTGGTTACATTTATTTTTATCTTTAATGTGGGCCTTCTATCCACATCATTCATGATTGATATGCCTTTTTAGAAAATGGTGGTTAAATGTTCCCATTATGGACCCCTCTAGGCCTGGTTGTATTTAAGAATGATTAAATGATTATCTTAGACTCTTGTTAGGCTCATTTTTATATCACTCAGACCCATAGTTTGTATACTTAGTCTCGTGGGTTACCCCAGGTAAATGGGCCCCCCACTAGAGGTGAGATTCCTTATGGATATTGTCTAAATACCTAGTCTTGGTCCCTTCTTGGATAGGAAGAGTGTACTACTTTGTATATCACCGCATAATGCATCTAGACCCATCTTCATGGCCCACGTACATCATTGTATGCTTGGTTGACACTATGTGTGTGTGGTCATATTGTGTCATTGGGCATTGCATGATACTTTTTTCGAGGGACATAGTATTCTCTCTTAAGCACGTTGGATGCTTGGGATTGATGCATGGTTGATTGTGTGATTCATGCATCTGGCATTGCATAGCATATGAGCATTATCGCCCTTCCTTCATCAGGGCTGTAGCCTCCACAGATACATCGTGGATGGCCATGTTTGGACACCGAAAATGTTACTTGAGCATACCAGGTGCATAGGATGCCCATGGGTGAAATTTCTAAAACTTCCATGGTACCAAGGATCTGCTCCAGCGTCGTGACTGGGTGGTATATATGAGCGCACGAGGGCCTTATACCGTTAGGCTGCGACTCTCACTGTCGTGTAGTCGGTTGGATGGGGGTGTGACCTTACTCGCCTGATGTAAGAGGGCATTGCTAGGCTGAGTCTGACCAGCTTGTGAATGAGTCTGCTACCTTCAGGCCTTGCTGGTAATTGGTTGTCCATAGGCGAGTAGTGAGGTCTCTTATGCTTGTTTGACTGTGCGGGGTCTGTAGATCGGCAGTCATCCAGCAGTGTAATGGATCTCGGTGATTTTCTTATGATAAAAATGTACTTGATATGTGTATTGGATATGAACACTGACATTATTTCGCATTGCATTTGCATCGGCTGTGTAAGCCTCATATTGCATTGCCTTGGCATGACGCCCAATACTCATTGCATTACATAATGCATTACATTATATAGCCTTGGTATGACTTCCTGCATTATCATACTGTCTTGGTATAGCTTCTTGTATTCATGATAGCCTTGGTAAGGCTCGTGGTTTTAGTATTGATCGTGACTCCCTTCTACATTCTCTATCTTCTTCTGAGCACCATTATCACACACTTTTACCACCCTCTAAGCTTTGTATAAGCTTATGCACGATTGATGCATGCAGGAGATTGTAAGTTGGTGTCTTAGCAGCGGAACTTAGATAGGTGTGCGAGCCGAGGACCCAGTGTTGTAGATTCTCTTCTTTCTTTCTTCTGTTATCTTATGTATGTCCTTTTAGACCTGATGTAAGTTGTAGAAGTTCAAATTCATAGTGAATTTTGTGATGTGTGCCTTTGTTATTCTCAGATTTACTTACTATGATCTTGGGTATGCTCGTATTGAAAATGATTATATTATTGTGGAAATCCTCCTTGTAGGATCCTAGGATCGAAACCTGCCTCAGGAGCCGAGAATGGGGTACTACGGAGGCTATTGCAGCCAGAACCGGTCATCGGGTTCCTTATGAGGTCCGGTTACCGAGTCTGGGGCGTGACAACTAAGGTACCTCCCTTTATATCATTGACCCAAACATTGATCCACCTAGGATCGTCAATCCTAGCAGTCGCATACGATGGCAGTTCTATGTCACTATAGAGAGGCTCGTTACCTCAGTGCAAGCCTAGTTATACTCGAGGTCACCACAGAAAGGCTTGTCACCTTAGCATAGTCCTTATATATACTCAAGGTCACTACGAGAGGCTCATCACTTGATCGTAGGCCGATAGCCTGAATACAATGTCTCATACCACCGTATTCGGATCACGAGTTTGGTTTGCTCACTGGACACTACGTGGAGGTTCGTCACCCCAGTATAGGCCGACAGCTTGACCACGGTGTCCCATACCACCAAGTCCGGCTCATGAGTCTTAGCAGATCATGGTGCCAAGGTTAAACGGGCATTTCACTGGTAAGTGATACCTTAAATTCAAGCAGTAGAGTCCATACATGGTGAATATACAATGGGCCAATCGGGTTGCACGATAAGCTCGATTAGTATGAGCATACGTTGACTTAATTGACATGGAGCGTGTAAGCACTCCACGTGGCCTAACCACTATCGACAAGTAGTGTACGACTCAGATTCCTCGAACATGTCTTGTGTGGTGAAACTACCTCGGCTACTAACTCAGAAATCATTACCGATTGTTTGGACTATGCAGTAGTCTCAAATCATACTCAAACACAATAGGCATTCATGTTTGATAGTTAAAAGAGTATGTAGCAACCAATTTAAATATAAATCTCGTATAAGCATTTTAACGAACACATAGAGTACATGTTAACATACTTAGGCATTCATCCCTAAAGTACGTAGTAGTAAGATAGGTTACATGAAGAAAACTGTAACTATAGATAAGGTTATTGAGAATCCTATCTCAATACCCTCATTACATCCATTTCAACAAGTATTTCCTCACTCAGGCATTTTATCAAACACTTAGACTGCACATATTAACATACACGTAATAAATTAATTATAACATATATTATAGCAAATCATTTCACAAGGAGTTGTCATACATACAACAATCATGTAATCTCAATCAAATAATCATGGTAAGCACAAATCAAAACTTCATATTCATTCAAACATTTCAACAAATACATGGAATGTATCATATTTAACATAGTTCACATATTTGATTGCATCTAAACACATGTAACAGCAAATAAATCAATCATAAATCATTACTGATGCTGAAAGCCTTGAAAACCATAACCTAAAAATTTATAGTTTGCACCTTTTGTCGATAAAATCGTATCAAACTCAGTTTGTATAATAAATTTTCCCTGATCTGAGGGTGTAGTTGAGTCAGAATTTGATGGTCTGAAACCTTAAATTTGACCTACAAGCGAACGGCTCAATTCACTTAAGTTTCAGTTCATTTTGTAAAGGTATTCGTGTTTCTCAAACACTTCGCTCCGGGCTCAAGTTGTGTGTTTTTGGATATTATTAAGACCTGATTTCTGAGATGATTGTCAAGCCTAGTAAGGCGATCATAACCATATAGTTTCACAGTGATCACTTTCGACGCCTGGTCCAGGTCCGATACGGAGTTTCATGATGCTTCCGAGAGTAACTGAATTTTGAGATTGATCCTACGTTTTTAAGTAATGTAGCATTAGCGATTCTATTGATTTTGGGTCTTGCAGTTCATATAGAAAGCGATTCGAGCTAATTTCACAGATGATTTAGTTTAATGCTTAGTTAATTTTCGTCTAATTCCTAAAGGATTCGGTCCTTAACGATTTCTACCTGAGGTGGTACTCGGGTCTTTGTATAGATTTTTTCGAGACGTTACACTCTAGGAGAGAGTGGGTCAGCCGGGAGTGAAGTGGGTACATAATTGAACCACTATACATTGTGTGTATTGTGATGAATGTTTTAATTTCTTATTTGTGATGTTTGGATGAACTCTACACTTTGTTCAATTTATGCACCAAACATGTTCGTCAAAATGCATGAATGATGTATTTCATTGATTAAACCATGATTATTCACTTCTTATCATTTAAAATGCTTTACTTATGAACTTAGAAGTAAGTGCATGTTATTACTTTAAATAAAATTTAAAAATTTTCATTCACCCCCTCTAGGACATTAGACATACTTTCAAGCTTCATTTGTAGCGGTAAAGTTGTAATTTCATTTTATACTTTGTTTTCTTAGATTTTTGGCACTTGAAATCTTTAATATTGTCTTCAAAATATCCAATTCTTCATTGCCTTTGAGTTTGATCCCTTTTTGAGCTTTAAATTCTCTCTTTAAGTACATATTCATCTTAGGCTTCCAAATTAACTCGCATGTAAAAAATATATATAATTAGATCAATTGATTACCATGAATGCATGGAAACCTATACAATTAAGAGGATAAATATGTAATATTTATGCGTTATCAGCGATCGAATGCCAAAGCAAGTGGACACCCCCATTGTTTAGGATTGCGCGATCAAATCTTAGCTAATCGAAATTTCTTGATCGAAATGCTCTAGTCGAGAGTTAACTCGGATGGCTCTTGAGGTTGTGGAAGCCGTTGTGATTTATCCCTACTCTTTTTGTGACTTTATAGGCTGTCAAATTCCAACCCTTCCACGTTATGACCGATACGTATATATCAAAGTTGTTAATAAGTTGGATAGGAGGTGGTTAGAGCTTCTACACTTTCTATGACCTTACGAAGATAACATTTGATTCGAAGTAGTTTTATAAAATACACGTATAGTCCTCCAGAGTCACCTGGAGGTAGGTATGGATAACGAGCAGTTGCCTACGCATTATGTGGCTTTACGGATCTCCCACGTTATTTATACTGGTTTGGAAGGTGTTCCTGACTAGAGCCTTTTCGAATTATTCATTTCACATGCGAGGCTTTGGGCATGATACCTTGGTTGAGCTAAGGTCTTTTTGAAAAGAACGAGCTAGGAGTCCGAGAGAGGGGGGGGGGGGGGGGGATGTGAAATTTAATAGGTATAAATAAAGATAGCACTTAAACAATATCAGAATGCAAAAATGAAAAGAAACCTCAAATGTACAAGTATTGAGAGGTTGATACAGATGTTGTTCTAAGGACAACCTTACACCAAAATCCAATGGTTTATGGTAGGACAACCTGATTCCTAGAAAAGTCTGTGTATCAAAATCTCAAACTAATACAGAGGAATAAATAAATAACAAATAATTAAACTAAGCTATTACAACATTCCCACACTTGCATAAAAAGAAATTACAACATTCTTCCACAATTGCATAAAAGGAAATTACAACATCCACACAATAACACAAACAATCATTAACTACAAAACCAGAAATTACAGTGGTTCGCCTGGGTGTGCACCAACTGTTTAGAAAAATATCCACACAACTACTCCACTCCTAATTTTCTCACACAGTGGATATTAGCGTTCACTAATAAATAGGTTTTTCAAGGTTCACCTAAAACCTTCACAATTGTGTCTTTCAAGTGGGCTTACACAATTCAAAAAACTCCACACTCTGAGTTTTCTGGATCACCTAAGACAAACCACAAACAAGAGATTTTTCTGGCACAATCTCAAAGAAACTAAAAGAAAGAGATTTACAAAACTATAAAATACTTATCTGTATATTCTCCTTTGATGCATCCCAATAGAATCGATTTGGAGTAAAAATTCAACGTTGATGTTTAATGTCTACACTTATGAAAAGGTTCTAAGTTCTAATTGAGTTTTAGATTAAAACACTTTGGGCTAGCTTGATTTGATTTTAATTCTAAGAAAGGGGAAAACAAAGATTCCTTTTTCAAATAAGATTGGAATGTAGAATACAAAATTAAATACAAAAAGTTAATTAAAGAGAATATTAAATGATTACTAAATAGCTTAAGAATATCACTAACTTATCTCTCAGAGTGATGTATTGATCTTGCTTGAATTCAATGAAAAACTCTGAAAATCGTACTCTGTTTATAAGTGTAGAAACTGTTCACTTGACTGGCCCAAAGGTTGGTTTGACTGGCCGAAGGACCAACAACCTTTTGAAAATTCGAGCGTGATAAGATAAGGCTATTCCATGACTGGTCGAGTGGCTTCCATGACTGGTCGAACCCTGCTCTCGACTTGTCGTGTGGGACCTAATTTAGTTACTGGACTTTGAGTCAAGCCTGCTCGACTAGTCGAGCACTGTTCACTCGACTGGTCGAGCAATCTCCAAGACTGGTCGAAGATCCAACAAAAAATTCTGAAAATAAATAGCAAATCTTAGACTAGTCAAGGAATTTCTTAGACTGGTCAAGCCAGTACTAAGACTAGTTGAACATAGGCTAAGACTATTCGAGAAAATATTCTATACACCTATAAAGTGACCCAATTAAGTATGTAATCAATATGACTTAACCTATGGTCAATCCAGGGTCATTCATACCTTATAAGCGATATATGAACATTGAATCTTCTTTTGCTTCGGTTGATAGTTGTTTTTGACGTGCATGAAACATGACATCTTGAAGTATGTTGAAGCTTGAACTTATAACACTTTGAAGCTTGAGCTTGAGATACTTAACTTATATTTCATCTTAAGCTTTAAGTACCAAAGTACAGAACTTTGCCTTGACATGGATGAAGCTTTGAAACCTTTAACTATTGGAGCTTGAAAGATTAAAACTTAGTGTTGAATTTGAACTTAAACTTGTATATCTCTTGATTTTACATTTGAAGTTCTTGAGGTAAAGACCTTTGTTCTTGTACATAAGATGCATGATCTTGAATATGTAGATGAGCTACGCAAGACATAGATTCCAAGAGGTTTTGACACTACAAAATTTGACAATCATAGGAGTTAGAAAACATAGCACTTACACTTTTTGCCATTGAAGTATAGTTGTGACATCTCAATCATTACTTGATTCGTGATTTAGCACATCCAGGTTGATACTGAAGGTTCAGGCCAGTTGTCCCATTTTTGAATATTATTTGAGAAAGATTAAAAACTCAAAGGTCATTCGAATCAATTATTGCTTGTGAGTGGGTACCTAGTGGGGAGTATGAGGAATTGCCCAGTTATGAGGTACTTTGTGTGTTTTTTGGTTTTTTGAATTTTTTTAAAGGTTTTTTTAAAATTAGTAACCACTTGTAGGATGTGATCCTATGGGGTTTTTATTGCAGGGTGTTTTTTAAAGCTTTTCTTTTCAGGCAAGTTATTTAGGAAAAGATCCACCCGATCTCGTGAGTGAGCATCGTCGATCGATTTTTATTTGTCCCTTTATTTTTATATGTTTAGGTAAAAGGGAATCAACTCTACTTGGGGATTTGGTGCGATGGCCCTCATCTAGGTTGTTCTAATCATTCCTTCCAAGTTCAAATGAGCGTGATCAAGATTGGACGGCTCAGATTAAGCTTTTATGGTAGAAGTCTTGGGGAATTCAATATGTCATCCTAAATTTGAGCTATCCCGGTGGCTCTTCTTTTGCGATGGAAACCCCAAAACTAGCTTAGACTGTAAGGTTGAGATTCATTGAGGTGGAGGGTCGAGATTTCAAGAGAAAAGCGCACGCAGATTGCCAGCTCGATACTCCGGAATGGCTTTCCATTTTAAAAAATCACCGCATGCACCTCCTGCTTGCACTGAAAATCGTGTGCATGCACCTGTGTTTCAAAATGCAAGAAGGGTTAGGGTTTGATTGGATTCGCTTGGCCAATAAGATGGATGATTCCGATTGGCCGACCAACCGTGATGGTGGACTATTGATCGAATAGAATGAAAGCCCTCCTTTTAAACAAGGATTGGCAGCAAAAGAGGGATGAATGCTTCTTCTTTTGGAAGTCATCGGGTCAAACCTGATTTAACTAGGGTTGTTGCTCGATGCTCAACGGGTGCACCACACATCCGTGTACAGTCAGTTTTAAGGTGGGGCCCACCGTGATGGAGTTCAAATTCACTCCTCTCACTAGATTTTATGGGTCCGATTAGGACCTCTGACTAGATAGTAGGTAGATCCAAAGCTCAAGTTCACCATAACAAGTGAAACTTGTTTTAATTGTTGATTCCTAACAACCTAATGGTCAGATCATTTCTGAATCTAATCATTGGTGCTTCTAATGGTTAAGAGAAGCTTATGTGGAATTAGGTAGGTGCTTAAGATTTATTAAATAGATTGTGCAGTTTAGGTGTGATCAGGCTATTAAGGACGCAATGAACGGTAGATCTTACGACTTAAGACCCAAGATTGATGGAATACAGTTCAATTTCAGAATGATACGATAGTCCATCTTGAAAAACAGTGGATGGATGGTTTGATTTATGGAAGAATATCTCACAACGGCCAAATTTAAGGTAAAACAAAAGAGAGCATTTAAATAACTAGATTGTGTTATTAAATTAAGTCTTCATGGTAACACCCGAGTACTGAAAAGTATGGGGTATTACACTTTGAATCATTGGTCTTCTCCACGATCATACATGGAACATGGAGCAATCGACCTGAACTCTTAATGTCAGTATAATTGTCTCGGAATATAGAATAATCACATATGAATTAGTGCAACCACACCCCTCAGCTGGCTAAAGATTTTTTTACCTCCCAACTGGAGAAGTAAAGAACTTGAATGGCTAAAGAATAACCCAGATAGCTCTAGTCCCGGATGCTTGTAAGAATACTGCATTGTAATGCGGGATATCCATGACGCATCAAAACAAGTAAACAACTGACCATTAGAAACGATAGGCCTCACCAGCAATCCTAGGGTATCGTGCAGCATAAAAAACTACCATTTCATATCAAAGTGTTTTGTCCTCATAAGGCCGTAAAAGCATAGGGCTCCAACCACTCACAATCCAGATTTGCAAACTTCTTCGATGCATGTACTGATTGTAAAAAATTGATGTTTGGATACACCAAAAATATAAACAATAAATTGAAAAAATATTTCACTAGGCTGAATCACATATAAAATACGTTGTCCTTAAAGCGTGATTCGCCCCCTTATCAACTGTTGATGGGTTACAGGCGAATTGCTTCCAGGATAAGACAATCCTTATCTGCATCCAACGTGCAACAATCATGATAAGTCCACTATGGAACAGTTTTAACGCAGCAGATCTTTTCTGGCAGACTCAGACAATAGAGATGTTCAAAGTATTCTATAATAGAAATTTGGATCGTATCTGATTTGATGGGAGAGATGGTGTGTTGAGATGATGAAATCGGACTGGAATGGTCTAGTTTATATAGGCATCAGGTATAGTACCATTGTTGTGTGGTATTCAATGGTCCAGAATGTTTGAAAAATGTTTCAGGCCCTTGTCCATTAATTCCAGACGTTTCTAGTCGTTAGATCAAAAGATCTGACCGTTGGATCATCATGGCCCGTCCGTTTTCGAACCATTGTGACTTTCAGTGCAAAGTACACCATGTAGCGCCACTATAGCCACACTGCCTCACTGTCCTCGCCCGTGCCCGATCTCGAGCGCCCGCGTGCTTGCATTCCAGTGCTATGCACTGGAACACGCAACCTGAGTATCACCTCCTCTAAAAACTCCAAGTAAGAATACTCTTCACAACATCTCATATAAACCACACAATTCTATTTTGCATTTCCGATGTTAGACAAAGCACACACACTGCACTTTTTAATTCAAAATTTTCAAAAGATGTTTTGGCAGGAAATTCTCGAAATTTTGAAAAATTCAAATTTTCTTTTTATTATTTTTAAAAACAACTGATTTTCAACACTAATAACAGCGTGAAAGGTCTTCAATTTAATGCTCGTAAAGTCATAAAACGTGCAGGGACAAATTGCAACGTTTTCCCAGCCCTCATGAGATGCCCGATTTATCCTTCTAATCAAGCCAATTTCTCGATTGATTAGTCCAGAGAAGCATGTGGGGCCTACAACGTGAAGGTTCGAGTTTAGAAAGTTCCGGCCAACGCCACTTTATCTATATATATATATAGAAATCGGATATCGGATGTGAAAATCCCATTTCTGGTATTGCAACGTAGATCCTATGATTATTATAGTGTATTTTGGATGGTCTAGATGGATCAGAAATTCCGTGATGGCTAGAGTCTTTCGATAGAAGAAGAAGAAAATAAAATCTCTGGAAGATTTCTACATTAGTTTCCGTTTAGACGCTGATCTGAGTGACTGTGTATTTGGATAGCTACGGTCAACTCAATTGACGGTCTTGATCTGTTGGACACGCTGATGGCAGACGTGTAAGAGAGAATGGTCACAGGGCGTGGGTGTAGGGTGGAGACGCTAATGGTGTGATTCATTCCCTTCTTTTTTCTTTTTTTCCTTTTTTTTTTTTCTTTTATTATATGTATTACCTTATATGCCTGATATTATGGACGGCTGGCAGAGTTCGGGACCCTGATCAAGTGATCCATGGAGGTAATAAATGAGATGAACACTTGTTGCTTTGACGTCAAAGCTTAGATATCTCTCAACTCATTTTTTAAAGGAAAACTTCAAATGCTAACGCCTATCTGCACCATCTGTTCTGGATGGAAAACCGACCACGGTCCGTCATTTAATGTGCTCCTTCCAACGAGTTTAATTTGGGGTTTGATCTCTCAATGGTGATCAATATGCAATTTAATGGTCTATATCTTTCTGTGGTCTCTAGCATCGTGTGTGTGTGCATCCCGTGTGGAAACTAACCGGTATTTTTGAAGTCTACATCAAGTACTTTACATTGAATAATTTATTTTTCTTAAACGGTCTAGTTAATGGATCCGAATGTAATGGATGGTCAAATGACATGCTAGGGATAAGACTGGATGTTTATTACCTGATCATATATAAATAGATATACAGTCAATTTGATAAACACATAAGTACAAGTTGAGTTTTAGAGTGATTCACTGGTAAGGCCCGTACACTGTCAGAATGTACTTGTTCACGTATGCAAGCTCCTTAGATCGTGATTTTGATCATAAGTTAATCATATACGTAACGAACAAGATGAGCGATTTAGAATTTTAAACAAATAAGTGTAAAAGAGCATATGAAGATTTCATAGTTGTTTTACTATGATTGGATGATCAAAAAATGAAGTGAGAAGTTGGATATTTTAATCTAGTGATGTTGAGTTGCTTCAATGGTAAATTTGAGGAATGAACGTGAATACTAAGATATGTGAGGATCACAAGTTCATCATAG
This sequence comes from Magnolia kwangsiensis, assembly GCA_037074715.1. Lineage (NCBI taxonomy): Eukaryota > Viridiplantae > Streptophyta > Magnoliopsida > Magnoliales > Magnoliaceae > Magnolia > Magnolia kwangsiensis. The sequence goes on from CM073584.1 coordinate 74,894,329, forward strand.
TGTGTATATGTAAATATAAGAGTATGTATATATATGCATTCATTGAGGCATCTCTCATTGTTTTCTTTCTTTCTTTCTTTCTTTCTTTTTTTTCAAAAAATAAATATTATGCATATTAAAATATATAGGCATAAAAGCACTTATGTATCTACTCGTGCGTGAAAATTTTCATAATATTACAAATAGTCCAATTGGGCCGATATTGGAGATCAATGGTTCGATTGAGTGGATATTAAAGATGAACAACCAATTTGAATTGATGACAAAGCCAAATGGCCACATTGGAATAATATCAACAATGAGCGGTCTAATTAGGCTAAATTTGAATATGAATGTCTTAGGGCTTATTTGTTAACTATGAATTTTTACACTTAACACAAAAATTGAAAAATGTTCCATGTTTAGTGGTATTTGTTAATGCAGAAGAAGGAAAGCGTTCCAAAATTTTATGCCGAAATTTTTCTGTGACATGAGTCTAGCTTAATGGGGATTAAGAATGCGCCTCGTGATTTTTTTTTTTTTAATCCAAAATTGTCTTTTGCGACAAAGATTTTCTCCCTTGTGTTATACACATCCCAACTTTTAACATGGGGCACTTCTTTGAGCCCACAAAGATTTATGTGGTAGATCCACACCGTCTATTAACTTTTCTATATCATTCTAAAGCATGATCTGAAAAAAGATGCACATCCAAAGCTCAAGTCAACCACACCATATAAAGTAGTGTGATAGGAATGACTATCGTTAAAACCTTCCTAATGTCCACCGTGAAACTTATTTTCTATCAAATCTCTTTATAAGGTCACACAGACCTGAATGAAGGAAAAACATAAAAATCATTGAAAGCTCAAGAAGTTTTCAATGATAGGCACCTAATTCCCACAGTTTCTTGTAGTGTGGCCCACTTAAGCCTTAGATTTGCCTTTTTTTTTTGTCTTAATTTTTAAAATAATATGCAAAAAATGAATGAACGGTATGGATAAAACATACATATCATGGTAGGCCCACAAAGCCCTTAATTATCCTTATTTAGGTAGATCTTGGTGGGGTAGTACGCAATTCCCTCCCATATTTGGGGTACGAATTACATGCAAATGTCTTTCACAGGAAGTTCCCTACTGAAATCTTAGGTGGAGCCCACAGTTATGTTTGTGATAAATCTAATCTATTCATCTATGTTTTGAGATCATTTTAATACTCAAGAAAAAAAAAATGAGGAGGATACAAGACTTAAGTGGGCCGCACTAAAGAAAAAGGTGGGTAGGAAAATTCCTATCGTTGAAACCTCCCTGAGGTCGACAATGATGTTTACATGCCATCAATACCATTCATATTGTCATTCCTAGTTAGATGAACTCAAACCACAAATATTAGTATGATTGAAAACTTCTGTGGCCTCACAAATATTTTAATTATGGGTGTCCAATGCTTACATTTTTGGCCCATTTGAGTATTGGATACGGCTCATTTTTATTACTATATTCTAAAATGTTCTCATAAAACAGATGGACAGGGTGGATTTCACACAAACATCATGGTGGACCCTACCTAGATTTCCAGTGGTGGACTTCCTCAGAAAGGCTTTCCCATGAAATCCGGCTCACACATGGGGACATGGTTTGGCCAGTGACGGTGCTACTAGCGGGGTGGCTAGTGGTCGGTGCTCTGTGGGCCCACCATGATGTATGTGTTTCATTTACGCCATTCATCCGTTTTTCTAGATCATTTAATAGATCATTGATATAAAAAATGAGGCATATATAAATCTCAGGTGGACCATAACAAAGGAAAACAATAGTGATTAAGTGTCACCCATTAAAAATCTCTTAGTGACCACTGTAATGTTTATTTGACCTCAAACCTGTCGATTAGGTCATATAGACCTAGGTTGAAGGGAAAAACAAACATCAACTTAATCCAAAACTTTTGTGGGCCTGACAAGTTTTTAATGGTGAGCAATCAATCAACATTAATGTTTCTTATGATGTGATCCACTTGAGATTTGGATATACTTGATTTTTGAGATCATGCCATAAAATGACCTGTAAACATGCATGGACAGAGCAGATAAAATGAATACATCATGGTGGAGCCCATAGAACACTAACCAATAGCCATTAGCTAGTGGCAAGGTAACTAGCCAATTTGCCTCCCCAATTTGGGGGAGCGGATTTGGTGCGACCCAATATCCACCGAGGTGGGTGGGACCCTGACTGTGGGGCCTACTGTGATATATGTTACTACATTAATACCGTCCATTTATATTGAAAGGTTATTTTAATGCCTGATCCAAAAATAATAAGTTAGCTTCAAATCTTAAATGGACCTTTGTATAGGAAACAATGGTGATTGACCATTTAAAAGTTCTTTTGGGCCACAAAAGGCTTGGATCATGTTGAGATTTGTGTCATGTTGAGATTTGTGTCATCTCTATATTTAGCTATTTGTGACCTTTTAAATAGGTTGGATAACAAATAAACATTTCGGTGAAATTCATGGAGTTTTTAACGGTAGGGATTCAATCGCAATTGTTTCATAGGGGTAAATGTGTCAAATTAATATATTTCAAGTATTTCAGACGTTAGTTAACAAACAAGTTATTCTAGATTCACTATTAATTTTTCAACTTTAGATTCAGATTTCAGATTCAAACTTTAAATTTCAGAATTAACAAACATGCCCTTAATTAGACTAATATTGAAAACTAATAGTCTGATTGGGCTGAAGGAGTTGTGAATGGTTCAATTATGCTTATATTGAAGATCAACAGTTTGGTTTAACAAATCTTTAAGAAGAATGGTGTGACTTGAATGATATTAAAAATGAACTACCTAATTGGATTGGTGTCAAAGATAAACGGTTAAATTTGGTGAAAATTGGAGATAAACGGTACAAATGCTCAAATTTTATAGATCAATGGTCTACTTAGAATAATGTTGAAGATCAACGGCATGGTTGGACCAATATCAAAGATGAGCTGCTTAATTTGATTTAAATTGGAGAAAAAGGGTCTGGTTGGTTTTTTAAGATCCTAGTCCAATTGGTGGATGTTAAAGACTAATGATATGATTAGACCAACATGAAAGATGATGGGTAAATTAGGGTGAAATTGGAGATTAAGGGTACAATTTGGGCGATATTGATGATCAATAATTCGATTGGGTCTCGTTTAAGATTAATAGTATGATTAGATTGACATTAAATATTTGGATTGACATTAAATATGAACGGTTTGATTTAAACAAACAACAAGAGCACCACAAAAAAAAGGTGGAGATATTACTAGTGGCAGAGGTAGCGGTATCCAAGCCAGTATTTGGGCCAGTTGGCTTCATCAATAACGGTGCAATTTGGTCGACATTGAAGATCAACTGTTATATGGGCTGATACTGAATATGAACGTTATGATTGGACTGATATCAATATCAAAAATGAAAAGCTGATATTAGTATGATTGAATAATTGATCTTCAATTTTGGCCTAAGCTATGGTTCATCTTCAATATCGTTTGAATCAAACCTTGGGGCTTTGACATCAATTCAATCAGACCATCCGTCTTCATTATAAGCTAAATTGGACCATTAGTAATCATTATTGGCACAATCAAACCATTCATATCCATTTTGGGCCCAATCAAATGGTTGATCTTCCATATCAGTCTATTCCAACTATCAATTCAATATCAACTCAATTGGACCGTCAATCTCATATATCAACCCAATTGGAGCACTCACCTCTTATTTCGGCCCCATCAAACCATTGATCTTTGATATTGGTCTGATTGGACCATTGATCTTTAAATTTGGCCTAATCTGACTATTAATCTTCAATATCATTCAAATTAGACCATTTGACTTCAACATCATTCAAATCAAACCATTCATATTCATTATCAGCTCAATCCAACCGTTCATCCTCAATAGTTGTCCAATCATTTCTTTAATCCCATATATTGGCAAAATTGGACCATTCTCCAATTTTGGCCCATCCAAACCGTTCCTCTTTTGATAACAATCTACTAGCCATTGATCTTCAATATTAAATAAATTAGACACATGATCTTGAATTTCAGCCCAACTAAACCTTTTATCTCCAATTTCAGCAAAATTAGATCTTGAATCTTTTATATTAGTCCATTCAGACCATTTATTTTTGACTTTAGCATAATTAGACCGTTAATCTTCAATATAATTCAAATTAGACCATTGGAATTTATCATCAATCCAATCATACCGTTCATGTTCAATAATGGCCCAATTGGATAGTTGATCATTAATTTAACCTAAGTGAACAATTCATCTCCAATTTTACCAATAAGACCACTTGTCATTGATATCGATCCATTCCAACCATTGATCTCCAATATTGATCCAATTAGACAATTGATCTTAATTATTAGCTTAATTAAACCATTCATTTCTAATTCAATAAATCTTGTATTATCCACTTTGTGTGGTCTACATTTAACCACCACTCCCTCCTAAAGATTAAAGTTGGTCTGATGATCTTTAGCCATCTAATAAATGACGGAGGGATATTGATGCAGGGAGGGATGTGATGATGTTGATCACCATCTTCCTGAGGGGATATCTACTCTGAATCCATGGAGCTCTCTGGACTCCTCACAGAGCTTCCTCAAATCCACGAGTGATAAAAGTAGAAATAATTTTTAATAAATTTGAAATAAATTGATTGATGATAATAAATAAATAAATAAAAGGAATTACAATCCTTTAAATAATAAGTTCAAACCTAGGACAAAGTTTTAGACTCAAACTCCAACTAAAATACCATAAAAACATGAGTTACTATAAATAGTAAACTTACTATTTATAGACGGTCTCGATTCTTACAAGACTTTATGGTTTGCAGCCAAAAATAATAAGTGTCCAATTTGACTTAACTACGTTATTGCTCTAATTTTTCTCTGTCTTTTTTCATGTTGGGCATGACTTTTACAATTCAAAGGATCAAAAGTTATACTAGAACTAAAACTTAATTACTATTTATAGTAAAAATGAAAATAAATGGGACTTTTGTTCGTGAATCGGATGGAATCTTGCAAATATTGCAAGTGATACGAATGTTTTACGGTTCTCACTGTCCGGATCATTTCTACCTCTAATCAAGCCTTCTCTGGTCCATCTTTTCCATGAAAGTGTCTGCGACCTGCTCTACATTAGATATGCAATGAAAAGTTGGCCCTTTGAGGATATGAATAATATATTGGTACAATTTACAATATAAATAATGGGTAATCAAATAAGAAAATAATAAAAACTACTTTCAAATAGTATCTTTAATATAATAATCAAACGTCGCCATTGCATTTGAAATTGAATGCAAGTTGACTTTTAAATATAATGAGATAATACATTAGAAATATAATAACTTAAAAAATTAAGTTGTGTCTAAACTGGGCCTGAATATTGATAGTTGATGATTTTTCTTTATCGTAGATTATTTCATGCATATGGCTTGACTGATAAACGAAATACCATATTATTTCATCCTCAATAGTTGTCCAATCATTTCTTTAATCCTATGTATTGGTAAAATTGGACCATTCTCCAATTTCAGCTTATTTCAACCGTTCATCTTTTGATAATAGCCATTGATCTTCAATATCAAACAAATTAGACTGCAAATCTTAAAGTTAATAGTAATCGAACTTCTCATCTCCAATTTCAGCCAAATATACCATTGATCTTTTATATTGGTTGACTCAAACCATTTATAATCAACATTAGCGTAATTAGACCGTTTATCTCCAATATCGTTCCAATTAGACCATAGGACGTCGTCATCAATCCAATCATACCATTCATGTTCAATAATGGCCCAATTAGACTGTTGACTATTAACTTTACCTAAGCGGTTATGGAAGATGTTACCCAGCCTAACGAAACAAGAGAGTTGGGGAACATTAATAATCGCGACGATTTTCCTAATTATCTCAGCAATGAGTGGTTCTCAGGTGACAATATATTGTTCGAAGAGCTAATGGAGATGACTGAAGCATTGGAAATGTCTTCACCCGCTTGCAAGCAGATAGAAGCGACTTCGGTGGCTGATAAGAACGTCGAATGTTTTGGTATAGGCTTCGATGAGTAGCACAATTCTGACACACTAGAGAGGAGGGGGGCAATATTTGGGTTTAGAGATTGTTTTTAGATCACTACTACCTGTGGCATTTGATTGTAATATGGTACTTACTCTCTCATCCAATTTTTAGGCCAAGCTATTTTAGCCAGTAAGATGGTAGGTGACGTGGCAAGCTTGATCCTCTTATAGTGATACAAAACATTTCTTTTCCTCCAGAAGATGTAATTGAAGAAGCATTGAGAATAAGCAAAATACTATATGTAAACACTATCACTGTGGAGTCAGGGGCATTATCTGAAAGAGTGGTTATAGAATGGACCACCCATGTCATGGCACATCACCTTAAACTACTATACATATCCTCTCATCTCAAGGAATGTCCGGTTACTAGAATTTTGGTCAACAATGGGGTTGTCTTTAATCTTCTCCTAGTGAGAATGATGTCAAAATTGGAAAAGACTCCAGCCGATTTGATGCCATCTAAAGTTACATTTAGTAACTTTATTGGGCATGTCACGAATACACATGGTATGTTATCGCTTAACTTGACCGTAGAAAATTAAAGAGTATTGGATCATTTCTTCATGCTTGATACTTTGTCCAGTTACAATGCCCTACTCAGGAGAGATTGGATCCACTCCTTTTCATGAATTCCATCATTGCTGCATCATTTTATAATATTCTGGAATCAAGATAAAGTCGAGTTGGTAATGGCTGATAACAAGTCATTCTTGGCTACATCAAATGCAAATGAGGCCTCCTACTACAAGGATGAAGTAGGATTGATTCATTTTACTAGAAGGAATATGTATGGACGTCCAATTAAGATATCTATAAAGAAGAATTTGGATAGTATTGTGCGAGATATTACTGTTATAATTCGCCTAGTTGTTAACTTGCTAAGGGACATTATACCTTCTCGGCTAGTCCTATGCTACACCATTAAAGAAATCCCATGACTTGTACATCAATAGAAGATGAGTGAATGGGCAACTTCATGGGTGGAATGAAGAGGCTCGAGAGAGCCTAAAAGATGTTGACAACGGTTGCTTCGTAAATTCGGCTGACACGGTTGTTCCAACCGATGAGGGAAATGGAGACAAAATATACATACACATAAATGAAGCTGCTGATAAGTTGGATGAAGCTCAGGTTCAAGATTCATTGGTCGGGGTGAACCTAGGAACCGAACAGGATCCTAAGCCAACCTTTATTAGTGGATTGCCCACATCAAAGATCGCCCTAATGATGAGTGGTCCATGTCCAAGCAGGTCCTACACAATGGATGGCCTACATCGAAGGTGGACCCACCTGATGGATGGTCCACATCAAATGTGGGTTCCACATGATGGGCAATGGATATTGAAATGGGCCCCACATGATGGAGAATAACATTGATGGTGGGCCCCACATAATGGATGAATAACATCAAAGGTGGTACCTAATGAACCATACACATTAAAAGTCGGGCCCTAATGATGAATAGCCCACAACCAAGGTGGGCCGTGATGATGGATGGCCCACATCAAAGGTGGGACCCACACAATGAATGATCCACGACAAAGGTTGGCACCACATGATGTACAATGGATGTGGGAGGGACTAAACAGACTTTTAGAAAATTACTTTTGCTGTTGGAAACCAAATATGCTTTTTTTACTTTTCTAGATAATAATTAATATGTTGATTTACCAAACATACTCATCTGGTGATTAAGTAGAAACTAAGATAAGCTATTTATGGTGTAAATAGCTTATCTAAAGTAACTTATAAAAGCCCATATAATGAGATGATACATTAAAAGTATAATAAATTAAAAAAATAGGTTGTGTCTAAACGTGCCTGAATATATTGATTCTTAATGTTTTCTCTTTAGCATGGATTATTTCATGCATATGGCTGACTGATAGATGAAATACCAGATTATGTAACACAGGACACCAAAGTTGGGGCGCACAAGAAGAATGGCTCATATCTCAGGCATACACAGGGCGCACATTTGTCTCATTGAAAGGGTCATGTTTCCCAATTTAAACGAAATAGACCAAGCATGCCTTTACTTAGCTTTGGTTGATTTTGTAATGAATGCTTAGCCTAGATAATCGTGTGATTAGGTAAACCTCATGAATGATAATTAGTCAAGAGGACACATCGGACCTCTTTTTGACCGTATCTCCACCGGTCGCAGCATGACTAATTAAGCTTTGTATATTCCTTCTCACATAGTTTCATGCCCCTTGGCCGATTTGGAGTAGTTAGCATCTTTGAAATCCAGAATTAGTAAACAAATGATGATATTTTCTACATGTAACTGAGCCAATTCCTTCTTCCACACAGGACTGAAGAGGAAGAAGTCTTGGATTTCAAATAAAAATAAAAATAAAAATAATAGGACCATTTCAATGACAAACATTTCTATAACCCCATTATAAATACTAGCCTAATCCTCTTACATAACCCACAGCCAAAACCACCCCTCATTATAACATTTAAGAGTTTCCCAGCATACATACATACATGCACACTTCTAGACAGATTTTCAAGATGTCCACCTGCTTTCTTCTCTTAGCATTCATTGCATTCAGTTTCTCCTTTACCTCCGCATCTGATCCCAGCCCTTTACAGGATTTCTGTGTCGCTGTGCGCAACAGCCCAGGTATTTTCACTCCATTGAAAATAAATAAATTCAAGTAACTGCATCATTGCTTCAAATAATATTTCATGTAAATGCAATCCGCCCTATTCGTGAAAGGATTCACATGATGAATGGGATACAATACCATCCTCATTGTCTTTTATTTCTATTTATAATGGTTTAGTAAGTACTCTTGAAAGAGTATGCTGCTTACAATATCTTTTGTGTTATATGATGGCAGTGTTGGTGAATGGATTTGTGTGCAAGGACCCAATGCAAGTTCAAGCTGATGATTTCTTCTTCACGGGACTGGACAAACCAGGCAACACTAGTAACAAGGTTGGGTCTAATGTGACCCAAGTAAACGTAGCCCAGATAGCAGGACTCAACACCCTCGGAGTCTCCTTGGTTCGGATTGACTATGCACCCTACGGTCTCAATGCACCTCACACGCACCCAAGGGCGACAGAGATTTTAACAGTTTTGGAGGGCACCCTCTATGTCGGATTCGTCACTTCCAACCCTGACAATCGCCTCATAACAAAGGTCCTTCAGAAGGGCGATGTGTTTGTCTTCCCAATAGGCCTGGTTCACTTCCAGTTCAACATCGGCCTCACCCATGCGATAGCCATTGCAGGATTAAGCAGCCAGAACCCAGGAACCATCACCATTGCGAATGCTGTTTTCGGATCGAATCCGTCCATCTCAGATGATGTTCTTGCAAAGGCATTCCAAGTTGATAAGAACATAGTTGATTATCTCCAATCACAGTTTGGAATGAAAAACTAGAGCATGGCCCCTTACATTAAAATGGAAGTGCAACGCATTTGTTTTTGTCTATCTTGTCTTCTTTCTTTATTTGTTTCTGTTTAATGATATATAATGGATTTTAGAATGTTACGAAAATCTCTCTTGATAATTAATATACTATTGACTGAGCTAAAAATGAAATTGATGATGAATCAACAGTTGGATCAGCCCATTCTTTAATGTTATATGCATGATGAAAGGTCAACGGTCAGATCTGGGGTACCCAGTAGGGACTGTTCGCCACAATGACAAGAGGATCGAAATCGTCATATGAAAACATCCTATTGAATGATTTTATACAATGGAAGCCTGTAACGTTGAGCAAACTACATCACCAACTTCTGCCAATAACATTGATTCAAAATCATGGCTGGGTTTTCTCTGAACTAGGGAGGATGATGAGGATATCTAGGCCGTCCGTGCTGATCGTCCAAATCAAAAGAAGAACAGCTAATGCATCTGTTCGACAATCAAAACTGATCCAATGGACAAGATCAAAAAGAGGTCCACGTTCTTGCAATAAATCATGAGATCTCGACGGTTCATGCAAAATATCCAGGCCATCAAGACATCTGCAGCAGACGTGAAGGTGGAATGCATGAGCATGTCCAGCACGTGCACGCAGTCGTAGTACATGCACGAAGACATGGACGCATGTTGCAACATCCCACTTTGAAGTCATTTTCCTGTCTTCCCCGGCTATTTCCGAGATGTTTTTTTCTGCCTACGGATCATGTGATGTGGCATCCAAAACCCATTGGGCCTAACTTTTAGCCTTATCAAAAACTTTAGTGGATCGTAACAATTTCCTTCGTTGTGTTTCCTCTCTCTTTACCATGGGTAACAGAAGTTTTGGATCAGGCTAAAGGTTTCATGCAGTGTCGCTGACGTGAATCATTCAAATTTTGTGGTTTCATGGAGTGTCGCATAATGTGAGTCTTTCTAATATATATATATATATATATATATATATATATATATATATAATGTGTGTCAAACATTAACACCTTGCATTTGATGCGTCCCTTTAAATTATGGGATATCCCAAAAATCAGCTCAGGTGGACCATACCATCTAAAATCATGTGAAGACATACCTAAAGCATATAAAAGCACTTGGTGGGGCCCATCTGAAATTTGGATGCATCTGTAACTTGGTCTGACCCCTCATTCTAGTGGGACACATGTAATGGATGGGCTGGATTTGTGAACCACATCTCGGTGGGTCCAACAAATGATTATGAATGTTTTAATGGAGGGTAACCCCTCTCAACTTTTGTATGTGGTGTGGCCTGCGCAAGTCACAAATTTACTTGATTTTTAAGCCCTAGGCCCACCATGGAATGGTGCATCTGACTGATGGGGTAGATTTTGGACACGCATCATGGTGGAGCCCACATAGCTCGACTTCATAGAAAGATCCTATGAGCTAGACCGCATAGAACCTTTTCCATAGAGAGAGAGAGAGAGAGAGAGAGAGAGAGAGAGAGAGAGAGAGAGAGAGAGAGAGAGAGAGAGAGAGAGATGGTACTATGATGTCGAGCACATCCACACTACAAGAAAAGGGGGTTTTAGCCTCACTTCAAAACTGTAGCTAAAAAGGTTAAAAACTGAGGCTAAAGCCTTTAGCCTAAGTTTTGCCTCATTTATCCATACTGAGGTTGATACCCCCGTGGCTAAAGGCTTTAGCCTCAGTTTTAGCAACTGAGGTTAAAATGGCTTATAGCCTCGGTTCTTCAAGTGAGGCTAAAAAACTTTTTAGCTTCAATTTTCTCAAAATGAGGCTAAATCAAAATTTTAGCCTCGGTTGCTAAAATTGAGGCTAAATCCAAATTTTAGCCTCAATTGCCTCCAACTGAAGCTAAATCTATTTTTAACCTCGGTTTTCAACAACCGAGGCTAAAACCTTTAGCCACGAGAATTTCAACCTTGGTTCTCAACAACTGAGGCTAAATCCAAGCCTCAGTTCTCAACAACCGAGGCTAAATCCAAGCCTCGGTTACAAATTGAGGCTAAAAATGTTTAATTTTTTAAAATATTTATTTAAACTACTAATCCATTCATTCAATCCACTCATGGAACAATCAATCATGAAGCCATACTGAGTTACTAATGCCCATTGCTAGAGAATATTGCAAACCAAGCAAAAGAATGAAACAATCATAGTCTGCTGAACTTTGGCTGCTCAAAACCTCAATGATGAACTTCCAGTAGAGAGACTAGCGATCATGGATTGACAAGTCGTCTGAGCTTACTCAGATTCAATCAAGTTCAATCCAAATCAACACCACGAGTCATCATAAAAAATATGGAGTGAGAGTGACTTGTGTCGACCGAGTTGCAATTTGTCCGAAGACTGAATGTGTCGGTCCAAGTCGTTGAGTCTTAAATCCAAGCTTCCGAGCCTCCTTGGAAATCAAAGTGGCCTTCCCATCACCTCCTGAATACTCCATCAGCTAGAACAACATCAAAATCATTCTCAGTGCACTCAAAGAATGATTCCAAATACCTGCAGAAAAATTTACCAAAATAGAAGTAAAAAAATATGACTTTCTAACTGGAGAATACAATGACCAATAACATGAATATTTAATCAACTGGAAGGTGGTCCTTAAAAAGTACCTTAATGAGTTGACATCAGATGAATCATCCACCAGTACTAGGGCTAGTACAACCTCTCTTTGAGTTGTAACAAGGACAACGTCTTTGAAAAAGAATCCACATGCTTTGTCAGGCCCATTTGCACATGATTTACCATCATTGTCGAACACCCATTTGCACATGATTTACCAATATCAACACTAGGTCCCTCACGACCTAAAGAACAACCAGTGCCAAATGTTATAGCAGCCTAGATGGTCTTTATTCTAGGGAAGACTCCAGCCAGCAGATCAAAACCCTGCCTCTGAGAAGACCTTGGCTGCTTTATTTGGTTGAAAATTTTAAGTAATTCGTGCATCATGCCAACGACAACTCCTCCGGTCACTGGAATTAACAGTATCTCGTGCCATGTATCAGCTAGTCTCTGCAAATGGAGCCAAGTAGCCCCTTCATTTGGAGTACCTGCCCAGGCCCATTCGTGTATTACATGAACCTAATTAAATTAAATAATGTATGTCAGCAACACATCAAGGATCATGACTTTGTGAAGAAATTATGAAATGATCTCAGACAATCATTAAAATAGAAATCATGCATGTTTGAAGCAAATGCTCTAGCAAATCAATATAGTAATTATGGTCCTAAGATACTCTCCTAGCTTTGCTACTACCAGAGAGAAATCATGTGTCACGAGAATATTCGAAGGAAATCAAAATCTAATATAAAATCACTGGGAGCATACATGATTTTGAAATGTTTCCAATACCAATCATATTTCCAGAATATGGTTTACCCAAACACAGATGATACACAGTGTATATTGACCACCTGACAAAAAAGGAAAAAAGGAAATAGAAGAAATTATATGCTCACTCTCGCCTCATGTAATCCGCAGAGTTATCGTTGAGCTTTGGCAGTTTTCGGCTGTCCTCATCCAAGATAGCAGCGTGCTCAATAAAATAAGGTTCTATTTCCCCTCTAACTTCTTCTGGCATTTGGGACAATCTTCTAGTCTGTTTATTCATCATCACCCAAACACTGCATTGTTACCATCAAAACCAAAAAAAAAAAAAAACACAAAACACAACAAACTCCAATCAGCTACTGGCCTATGTATTTATTTAGTACATGGTCTGAAAAATGAAGCAGATCCAAACCACAAGTGGACCACACAATAGGGACTCAATGCCCACCATTAAAAACTTCTTAGGGTGGGCATTCAATGAAGCCCATAACATTATGGTGGGCCCTAGGAATATTTAAATGGTGGGCATACAATGAAGCCTATAACATTAAGAAAGGTCTAGAAGGAAAAGGAATTTGCATTTACAGATGTACAGGACATGCCTTGAAAAAACTTGCAACAACCTAACCTTCGTAATATGTAGTTTAACGAAGTAGAAACATAGATCATCTTCCTCTTCCCCTAAAAATAACAGAAATCCAAGACTAGTTGCCAAACTCTGATTTGCAGAAAACCAAAATAGAAAAAAGAAAAGAGTCAAGAAAGACAAAACCTCCAGTCTCATACACCTTAATGTGGCAAATTGCATACAAATAAGCATTTCTCAGTATTTTTTGTCACTTCGAAATGGAGATCATTTGACATCCATCTTCCATTCCACAGACCTCTTGACAATCATTTTGATTTAATGACCATAAGTTCATTACCATGATATCAATGACCATGACAATGTTTGATCTAAATCAAATTTATAAAATCAAGTTGGTCTAGACTTTCTATCATACAAGTTCCACGTTGGATTGTCCATATCCTTTAGGGCCTGTTTGGCTGAGTATATTAGATGGGACTGGATGGTATTGGAGTGGATTGCACGGATTTCAAAGTAATGATAGCTGCATTGGTGGATTGGTGCAAGATCTATAGGATTGCTATATCCCGGGATTGCAATATCCGGTCTGTTTGGCATGCCCGACCAATCCCAAGATTAAACCTTCCAATCCATTTCAATCCCTAAACCAAACACGTTTTTGAAGGGATTAGGGTGGATTGGATGAGATTTAAAGGTAACGATGGTGATGTCAGTGGATTGTCTTAAGATCCATGGGATTGCTATATTCCGGGATCAGGATCCCGTTTTTGTTTGGCAGGACTAGCCAATCCTGGGATCTATCTTTGTCTGTTTGGTAGGCCTGGCCAATACCAGGATCTATCTTCCAATCCGTTCCAGTCCCATCCAATCTGCCTGGCCAAACAGGCCCTTAGGAATCACTCTTATAAGACAATCCTAACCATCCAACAAATGGCCAATGAAACGGATAGCCTGTATATGTTTTAATTCGGTCGCTAATAATGGTTCATCCATCATATGTGGGCCCCGATAGTTGGACATCGAGAATGTCATTCTTACAAACATAGTTTTCTTATGTGAGAATCTGCAAATACAGAAGGAAAAAAAAAAAGTGGGATCATGCATGTATCCCCTGGTTTTAACTTATGATCATGGCTGTCAGTCCATAAATACTTACAGGACCAATACATTTTTTTTTTTCCTTTTGTCAAGCAATGGATGTCCCACTTGAAAGGAATTTGATTACATTATGTTTGCATTTGTAATGTGCAAAATGAAGATTTCTGATCTAGTTAGCCATAATAGAGCATTTGCCTGTTTACCCTCAAGCCATGATGAATGTTCATTTGTGAGGAATACTTCCACATTTCTTGTGGCACTTGGAAACTGATAGGAATTTTTGAGATATGGTGGCTTTGTTTGCAATAGTAATGGGTGAGATTAAAGAATTTGATTGTAACTTGATGACAGAATCTATAGTTATACTGATGCATGAATCAGTAACATTTCCTTGTGTAAATTGAACGCCACCCATTTCAATGTCAGTTACAGTTTCATACATAATGAACTATCTATTTTTCTTATTTCTTCTTTCTGAGAGGCGCATCTATTTTGTAAAAGAAGATCAAAATCACATACCATATTTGCCAGATCTTAAACAAGATAAAAATTTAGTAATAGATACCAACATACCTTAAAGTAAATTTGCTATTGCAGTTAAACTTTTCATACTCTATA
Organism: Magnolia kwangsiensis; assembly: GCA_037074715.1. Classification (NCBI taxonomy): domain Eukaryota; kingdom Viridiplantae; phylum Streptophyta; class Magnoliopsida; order Magnoliales; family Magnoliaceae; genus Magnolia; species Magnolia kwangsiensis. The sequence goes on from CM073584.1 coordinate 74,909,529, forward strand.
GAGGATTTTCCAGTATATTCGGTGTATCTATCTATTTCAGCCTTTAAGGTTCGCACCTGTGCTAGTTGGAGATCATGATTCTCTCTTAATTGATGCAACTCTCCTCTAAGGCAACCACATCATTCTTTAATATTTCCTTTGACTTACAACTCCTAGCTATTTCCTTGACGTAGAAATAGTAGCTATCATCTCCTGAATCAGCTCAAGCTTTCATATATCCAAGCCAAAGCTAAACATTCAAAATGCAATTATCTGTAACATACAGAGATAGTTTGGCCACTTGTGCAATTAGGGAAGGTTCAAAAGGACATACATATTTGAAAATTGGTCAAATCATAAACAAACATATTATGGACGGAGACATTGTTTTTATTAATAGGCTACCTAGTACTCATAAAAATTCATTGCAAGCATTTTCTGTCTATGTGCATGACGACCATACTGTTAAGATCAATCCTCTTATCTTCATTTACAAAAACTAGTGGATGACAAATTATGTGTAACATACAGAGCTGGTTCAGCCACTTATGCAATTAGGGAAGGTTCAAAAGGGCCAGATTTCCACATCAAGCATCAGTTGCATACATATGATACAGAAGGACAAAAGTATCACCTTCAAGATGACTGTCAAACAAGGTTCCTCACCAACAGAAAATCGGAATGAATGATGAAAAAAAATCAAATTCAATATAAAAACTAAAACTATGCAATGGTGATGTTTAAGCCTAGAGCTTGATGGATGACTTGGGAGTATACCTCGTACTCATAAGCCATGGTTTTATGGCATATACGTTCCACAAAAAGAAGGTTGGCATGGTTCATCCACTGGGATACTTCTTTAGAAATAACTGATAGTTCTTCATATGCTGCAAAAATAAATAAGGTTTAAGTATTCCTAGTTCAATCCCCATGATTCAAACAATAAGCTTTGATTTTAAGATGAGAGAAGATCATTTACATCTGGTAATATAATCTCAACATTTGATAGCTGAAGGTTCCTAAGGCATGAATGTGAAAAGTTAGCTGATATAACTTCTTCAATAGGATTCTCAAGAAGTCCGATGATGATTTGGAATTTGTCTTGAATCCATTGCATGTAAACAACTTGATATCAGTCCCAAAGGGATTTCAATCTGGGAGATTTCAAGAGTATCCACTATGTACAATAGGACCATTATATCAATGGTTCTAATAACTGAACCATGGGCCCACATGCATGAAATCCTATATGTCAGCAAACACATAGTATGTGTTTACTGATGAGCAGGATCCTATAGTTCCACTATGTTTAAAACCACCAGTTCATCACATTGAGAAGAGAGAAGAGTAAACAACTAACCTCTGCCAGCTGGTGACACCAAGTGGAAAAAAAGAGATGTACACCAGTTCACGTGCACGTACCCTTGGCACATGGGTTTGCATGTACATGGGCTGGCCTGTACATGCTTTTTGGCTTAGAGAAGCTCAAATAGCATTGCATTGATCTTCAAAATTCCGGTGGCTCCAGTTCCAGTTTCAGCAGACCAAGGAATTCAAAAATAATTAAAAATAATAATAACAATAGTGCATCATAAACGGCTAATGCTACTTGAAGTCTTCAATAGAATGGTGAAATAATGTTATGTGGGTGAGAATGTAGGCCTCATACATTCATCTACCAAGAAAATTTACAATGACACACAACCTAAGTAAAACCTAGATTGTAACAACTCAGTGATAGTTTGAGCTGGAATCACAACTACAGCTAGTGTTACCTGTCCATGGTCAATTCATAAAGATCCATTTACTGGGATTTACAGTTACATAAACTTACCAAATTTCAGCTGGACCAGCTATCTAATCAGTTGTATATGTTACATAAGCCAGAAAAGTCATCTCGGAGTTTAGTAGCATTGAGGGCCTGAAATAATGAGGGGAAAAGAAGGTTAGGCATTCAACACAACTTTTTAACCACAATAGAAATTGGAATGGATAAATTCTCAAAGACTAAACTCGTACGTGTAGGTATTCAGTGGGCCTTACCATTTGGGCAGTTCGGACTTGAGTTACAGGCCATGTGTACGCTAAGGGAGCCTCACCCATATCCTAGCAATAGTGCATATGGCTTTTCTGTGACAAAACCCTTTCCTCAAATATGTAACAAACACAATCAAAATCTCAACCTTGGTGCAAAAAAAGCATTTGTTCTCCCTGAGATTGTCAGTACAAAATTTCTGAATCCTCTTCCTATTGTACAATGCATTTTCAAACGTTGGTCTCAATGAAATTGATGTGGTAAGATTGGAAAGAACTTAAATTTATGACTGAAGGATGAATATGTACTAGTTGTGAGGTTCAAATCCTTCACTAATGTGCCAGGAATTAGTTTCAATCAACTCAGGATTAACAACAATGATAAACAATGGCAATTAGAAGGATATATACATAGAATTGCTTCATGCAATCCCAAACCAAAGAGGCTCTATCGCACCAGTAGAATATTGAACCATCTCAGGAAACAGTAACAAAAACTAGAAAACATGTTCAATTCAATTAAAAAACTCCTGTGCATCTTCGGTAATTATTCGAGGGCAAACCACCACTAGAGGACTCTACAACATAAAAACAAAGAATCAATCATGAAAACTAATCAGTCAATTGCATCTACAATGATCAATTTCTCATGGTTTATTTACCTTAAAGAGGGAAGGTAGGATAGTCTGAATAGTCAACAGAGCAAGGCCAATGAAACCTGTAATAGCATGAGGACTAAAGAAAAACATGTCAATGCAAAGGCATATCAAATTCAAAACAAGCATCATAAACATACACTAGTAGAACTCTTGGAGAATAGACGACAATGGGAGGTGAAAGAAGCACTTGAGAAAAGAAGAAGAAGAAGAAGAAGAATCAATTGGATATCACTTCCATTTTTGAAATGCTAATTGATTACTAGTAACAGAAAGAGAGAGAATCAAAGAATAATGCACACATTTAGCGATACGTAGCACTCCTTGTAGCAGAACTTTCAAAGACAATCTCTACAAAGATCCTCCTAATTAACTCTTGTAAAATCTTTGCGTACTAAAGCCCTTGAAAGAACTCTCCCTTTAGCTTTTTCCATCACTCTCACTAACTCAGATTTATCATTTGTAATGAGCACTAGGAGTACTTTTTAATACCTTCAAAAGGAACCATAAGCCATTCCACTGCAAAGGCTATTATGCATTGAGAAAATACTCCAATTTAGCTAACATGCATTTCATAAGCAAGATTCAATCTGAGAAAGTTCTACTCCAATTTAGTTATTTGCCCCAACTCATTTTATTTCTGTTTCATTTTGGTCTATTGACTTGTTTTGTTGCTAGGTGACAATACAACTATGGTTGTACTTAATCCCGACATTTGATTAACTAATCTTAGAATGTATTTACACAATTACTAGAACAATGCCTTTTAGAAATCTAAATGTTAGCAGACCATAACATAAATGCTTACTATCAAAAACATAAATGGTCTATGTGATAGGTTGTAAAAATTATTATGATCAACAAAGCAGCATTTTGACCCAACCCAAGCAATTACAAATTAAAGAATAATAGTATGATTAGAATAAAGCCAGTCTTTTTTCACCTTTAGAGAGTTTGTCCAAGCAAGTGGGTCATTGATTTTCGAACATTTTAATAAGTTTTGCAAGCTCTGCAACTGGAAACATCTGAATTTAAGAAAAAATAAAATAAAATTATATCATAGCAATGCTAAAAATGATATAATTAGTAAAGGGTATCAATCCAAAAATGTGGATAACTGAAGCACCAGCTTAAGCTACAACTGTTGCTTGTAAAAAGCTGCACAAGCATGATGGAGATTATCAAAGAGTCACACAATACAGTTAAAAAATAAAATAAAAAATAAAAAATAAAAAAAATTGGAAATGAGAACCAACATACCGTTTCACCATCATCACGAGTCGTTCCAGTTGAATTGATGTAAAGATAAATTGGCTGGTTTGGATCCATCCATTGCAAGTAAAGCAATTCTGCTATCATGAACTCTGTGACACCTGGCACCAACCAATCAATGCAAATGGCTAATTATTAGCGTGTATTATGCCATTAGATAAGACATGAGAGTCTACCAATAACAAATTGTATGTGTGAGCAGCCCTCTGCTCATTTATGGCATCTCCCAATTTTGGTAATTCAATGGAGCATAGGAAGCATTTGCACAAGTACCTCACCAGGTCATTTATTGCACCAACTATAGCTACAGAAGGCACCAGCCTTGAGTGCTGAGCTAGATTTGTGGTAATGTTGACTACATCGATCTGCATGCTGGGCTGTTTATTAACATTTTTGTTATCCAAGTGCTTGACTAATATAGACAACATTAGCCTGCAAATTGACAATGCATAAATGAGTGGCCTACTTTTGCTACTCAAAGTTAGACAAATTGATCATATCTAAGACATCACCATATCACCATACCAACATCAGAAGACCATAAATACACAAAGAATTGGAGAAAATTCAAGCTACTACTGACCTGCACCTAGTCTCCATCAATGAATCCACTGCAAAATAAATTAACTATCCCAAGCAGTGGATTGACCGAGCCACTAATGCATAGATTGACCATTAACAATAGACATCATCTGCGCTCAACTAATTATAAAAAAAAAAAAAAAAAAAAAAAAAGAAAGAAAGAAAGGAAAGAAACCAAGTAAGAAGAAAGAAATCGACTCCACATGCATCAATTTGAAAACTAAAAGATGTTGCAACGCATGAATCACTGAAAGAGTCTCCAACATCTGAGCAGCCCATGCAAATAATTTATGGGGCCACAACCAAACTCTATGAATCAGTCAAAATCAGAACAGATCCTTGGGGCTGTTACTGGCCTGCAATTCTGCACTACAACTTAAAACCATGGAATTTGATAGGATACTGCCCAACAAAACTCCACTACTCATGACAAGCATAGAACCACCGAATTCACTCCCATGAGCTGAAGGATTGAAGGATAGAAACCCACAGTGGCTTTTATTTTAGGCAATGCTTGGTAGAGCTAAAACTAAATTACAGTAGGAACATGGCCTTCCAAGAGCAATTATTAAACCTTTTACATCCTTCTTCTTCTTCTTCTTCTTCTTTTTTTTTTTTTTGAAACATAATAACAAGCTTCATTAAAGAGGCTTTGAGATAGCACCAAAAACTACAAACAAGAAGACACATGAGCATTGCCCAAAAGGAAAAAAATGCTCCCTCAGAGCAATTATTACTGTTGAAACTATAATGATTAAACCTTTTCCATCTTTTCTTTGGTCATTTTGTGTTTAAACTGTAATGCTCTTAAATTCCAAGATTTCTAAACTTATTCAAAATTACAATTCCCATGGGAAAAGGCCAATAACAGAGCCTAGCAGGAAACATTCCTATGACAATTTACTTTTAGTCCCACTACCAAACAGAGCCTTAACCACAATTTCTTAATACTAGTTTATGAGGACAGAAACTATGAGTAAGTTACATCAGTATTAACTCTTTTCTCAACAATATGATGATGTTTACGATCTACAACCCTATTTTGTTTGGGTATGAGGATAGGAATTAGTGAATAATTCCATTCCTTACCAGATAAGATCTAAATGCATCATTCATATACCACCATTATCGGATTGAAAAAACAGGCAGAGAGACTTTCTATGGTGAGTAGGCCGTGGATATCATAGATGTTGAATTACATTGTTGACAAATGCTGTTAATAGGACACTATTCATCACATACACGATGGAGCAAGTCAGTGATCTGACTGCGCAAAGCTTGAGAGTGATATTCCCCGCCTGGAATTTACAGATTCCTTGATGCTTCAAGTCCTAAACTAATCTTAAGAATAACATTGCCAAGTGCATCAGTGTATAATTCCAGTATGTTATGGGTGTGGGCATTAATCATGTCTGTGATCTGATTTTGATTTGATAGTCCGCATCTAGTGTTGAATCATTCTTCACAATGCTAAGACTGCTAGCAAAGAGCATTCTTAGGGTTAGACATTTGGCCAGTTTTGCTAAGAAAACCTTCAATCCTCTTTGAAAATTACATTCGAGAACCTCAATTGAGAAAGTTTCAAGAAAACCATGTACAATTTCTTTGTGCTTGTGTATCAAGCATCACACACAACTGGAGTATCAAAAGTCCCCTGTGGGTGAAGATTCACCATGATTCTTCTAAATGATGCAAAACTAACATCTAAATCTCAGCAAATAAGAAGATACTAAATCTCAAAATGTATTTCAAATGCATGATATTACATAAATCAAAGACAAATCTCTAAAAATTGGAAAAAAGTTCACTGTATTTTGAGGATCTGATGATTGGAGAGAGAGAGAGAGAGAGAGAGAGAGAGAGAGAGAGAGAGAGAGAGAGAGACGATAGATCTGACGAAGATGAGAGAAATATTGGAGAAGACAGAGAGAAGAGCTAGGGTTCGGTTCGGTGAGGAGCTGCAATCGGTGCATATGCCCCTTGTTTATCTAGCCTGCATGGAAATCGGCAATGGAAGAGCAGATTTTGTAGCAGATAACAAGGTTTTGCTCTCAGATCGAACAACAAACCCTAATCGCTGATATTGCAATGCAAAAACTGCTTAAATCCAGTAAATGAGTTAGAAACGACAGGATTTTCCACTTCCTGAGTAAGATTTCAGTGAAATCAACGGAAAAAAAAAAACTACTCTTCAGATCGAACCAAAAAAAATGCGAAAATTGGATTTTGAACGGCCAAATGGGGAAAACGCACGAAAAGGAGAGATTTTTACCTCGATTTCTGATTTTCGAGAGGATTTCAGTTGAGAAATCAGTAGAATTAAAAAAAAAAAAAGAAAAAAAAGAACGAGTACCTGAAATCGACGAAGAGATTGCTGGTGTGGAGGACAGAATTGACATTTAAAGGATCGAATTGCAGAAGTTAAACACAATTTCGATCTGTTTTCCTTTTAGAGTTTGGGGATTTCTACGGATAAATTTGTAGAAGTAAAATGATACTTCGCTCTGTTTTCTTCCAGAGCTTAGGGATTTTGAGAGAGAGCTATGCTTCGAGCTTTTAAATTCCAAAATGAATAAAAGCCACGGAAATGATATATTGGATCCTTAAGAAACACGGGATATGGTATACTCATAGAGAGTACACGTGGTAGGCAATGCGAAAATCAAGTCTATTCATTTGTAGGGCCCAAAATGAGATTTGGATCTATTTCATTTTTGGGTTACTACACTAAAATTAATTCTTAATTTTATCACTTTTATAAGAATTCTCAAAAAAAAAAAAAATTAAAAAAATCAAGATTTTTAATTTTCTTTTTTAATTCTAATTTTTTTCAAGATTATAAATTTGTTGAAATTTATCCAAAAAATTTAAAATTCTCAGTTTTTTCAAAATTATCAAAAAAAAAAAATAAAATCAATTCTTAATAGTTTTAGAAATTCTTAATTTTTTTTCAGAATTTTCAATTATTTGAAATTTCTCAATTTTTAAAAATTTTTCAATTTTTTTCAAGATTCTCAAATTCAAAATTCTTTTTCTTTTCAAAAATTCTTAAATTTTTTTTTAAATCCTCAATTTTAAAAAAAAAAATTCATATTTTTTCATAATTATCATTTTTTTTTCTTAATTTTTCAAAAAAAAAAATAATTCTTAATTTTTTAAAAGTTCTCAAAATTTTTAAAAATTCTTAGTTCTTAGAAAATTCAAAATTCAAATCTCTTCAAAACTCTCATTAAAAAAAAAAAAAAAAATTTCTCAATTTTTTCACAATTGTCTCAATTTTTTTTTTCAAAATTCTCAATTTTTTCATAATTGTCAAAAATTTTAAAATTTATTAATTCTTTCAAGATTCTCAATTTTTTTCAATATTCTTAAATGTAGACTTTTAGCCTCGGTTCCTATAGACTTTTGGCGTGACTCAAATTGAGAAATCCACAAACTTAGATTTCACAATCGGTGGGCATTCGTGATTTCATGAAGCTACACGTGAAAAGTGCAAGCCATTTTATAAACATACGAGATCTCTCACACGTATCACGTTAGCACGTGTGGTGCGTTTATATTCATGGACACTTGATTGTTGAAGTAGGACCATTGGATATTTTTCATTTTAACCATCCAATAAATGTCCACCGATCTAGTTAAATAATCAATTATCACCATATAGACCAATTAATTTGAATTACAGGCATGCCATTTATACAATTTCTAAGTGCCTACGTATCATCCATCACATTCTGCCAGAGTATCAAAGGTAGACTTTTGCCTTGATTCCTATGCAACTGAGGCTAAAGGGTAGACTTTTCGCCTCAGTTCCTATGCAACTGAGGCTAAAAAATAGACTTTTCACCTCAGTTCCTATGCAACTGAGGCTAAAAAATAGACTTTTCGCCTCGGTTCCCATGTAACTAAGGCTAAAAGGCAGACTTTTCACCTCGATTCCTATGCAACTGAGTCTAAAAAATAGACTTTCCACCTCGGTTCCTATGCAACTGAGGCTAAAAAATAGACTTTTTGCCTCGGTTCCTATGCAGCTGAGGCTAAAAGGTGACTTTTTACCTCGGTTCCTATGCAACTGAGGCTAAAAGGTAGACTTTTCGCCTCAGTTCCTATGTAACTGAGGCTAAAAAATAGACTTTTCGCCTCGGTTCCTATACAACTGAGGCTAAAAGGTAGACTTTTCACCTCGGTTCCTATGCAACTGAGGCTAAAAGGTGGACTTTTTGCCTCGGTTCCTATGCAACTAAGGCTAAAAGGTGACTTTTTTCCTTGGTTTCTATGCAACTGAGGCTAAAAGGTAGACATTTTGCCTCGATTCCTATGCAATTGAGGCTAAAAGGCAAACTTTTCGCCTTGGGTCCTATACAATTGAGGCTAAAAAATAGACTTTTCGCCTCGGTTCCTATACAACTGAGGCTAAAAAATAGACTTTTTGCCTCGGTTCCTATGCAACTGAGGCTAAAAGGTAGACTTTTTGCCTTGGTTCCTATGCAACTGAGGCTAAAAGGTATACATTTTGCCTCGGTTCCTATGCAATTGAGGCTAAAAGGCAAACTTTTTGCCTCGGTTCCTATGCAACTGAGGCTAAAAAATAGACTTTTCGCCTCGGTTTCTATGCAATTGAGGCTAAAAGGTAAACTTTTTGCCTCGGTTCCTATGCAACTGAGGCTAAAAGGTAGACTTTTCACCTTGGTTCCTATGCAACTGAGACTAAAAAATAGACTTTTCACCTCAATTCCTATGCAACTGAGGCTAAAAGGTAGACTTTTCGCCTCAGTTCCTATGCAACTAAGGCTAAAAGGTAGACTTTTCACCTCGGTTCCTATACAACTGAGGCGAAAGATGAGCTTTTAGCCTCAGTTCCTTAGCAACCAAGGCTAAAAGACACATTTAGCCTCCATTTTTTCAACTGAGGCTAAAAAATTGTCGCTAAAGGCCTGTTTTCTTATAGTGGCAACATGTAACGTTAACATAAGGTGAGTCGTGTCCTGGCGTGAACTGAACTGCAGGATTATAAACATTCAAAATGGTCAATGTGACTGGAAGCTATGGCAACTTCTCGGATAAGGTTAATGTGATAGGAAGCTAGTTAGGGCCCAACATCATGCTGTGAGAAATCCACACTGTCCATCCATTTTTCCATGTCATTATAAGGTATGAGAGAAAAAATGGTGCAGTTCCATAACTCAAGTGGGCTGCACGACAGGAAACAGTAAGGACATCCATTGCTGAACATTTGTGGGCTTACATAAGTTTTGGATTGAGCTAATATTTTTGTAATTTTAGTTCATCTCAGTATGAATGACCTTGTGATCGGTATGGATGGCATGTAAGAATAACTTCGGCCATAGGAAGGTTTTAACAATAGCCATTTCCCTACTTGTCATGTGGCCCACTTAAGTTCTAGATCTACCTCATTATTATGCCCACATCCTAATGTGACTAGAAATAAAAATGAATAAACGGGGTGGATTTCTCACAAACATTATAGTGGGCCCACTTGTCTTTATTTAGATAAAAATTTCTTCCCAGGCAACTCAGACATTAGGCTCTCTGCGTGGGGAGTATATTAGGCCCACATTGACGTATGAATTTTATATCCATGCCACCCATCTGTTTTATAGAAAAAGTTATGATTGATAATTAATGGGCCACTTAAATTTAGATGAAGCTGATATTTGTTTTTTGAATTCATCCAGGTTTATGTAACTTATCTCAACATTTTATATGAAAAATAAGCATGATGTAAACGTTACAGTGGACCATTGGAACTTTTTAATGGTAGAGTATTCAATCACACCATTTTTTCCGATAGTATGGTCCACCTAGAATTAGATATTCTTCATTTTTGAAATCATGACCTAAAATATGTCTTCCAAAATAGATGGACCTTGTGGGTTTAGAATATGCAGATCAAGTTAGGCCCCACAGTGAGGGACTCATTGACTTAGGTTAGGCCGAGGCCGCACCTAATCTACTCCCTTTTACGTCGGAAGCGGAATGGCTGGTGTGCCACACTACATCGACTCTGGTGGTGTGTTGCCGTCACCAAGTTCTGTGGGCCCACCTTGATGTAACTATTATATCGACACCGTCCATCCATTTTTCGAAGTCATTTTTGGGTATTAGCACAAAAATTAAGCATATCCAAAGCTCAAGTGGACCATAACACATAAAGTAGTAGGGATTGAACGCCTACCATTGAAAACTTTGTAGGGCCACAAATTTTTCGGATCAAGATGAAATTTGTTTGGTCCCTTCATCCAGTTTTGTGTGACATTATGGACAGTTTGGATGGAAAATAAACATCATGGTGGACCATAAAAAGGTTTCCATGGTGGGCATCATTGTCCCAACTGCTTCTGTGTTGTGGTCCACTTGAGCTTTAGATCCGCCTCAATTTTGTGCTCATGCCCTAAAATGAACTCTTAAAATGAATAGACGGTGTGGATATAATAAATATATCATGAAGGCCCCCACAGAATTGGTGATGATAACACCACCAAGATTGTTTAATGTCAATTTAACCGGTTTTGCCCCTTTTTTCAGTGATGGCATCTCCACGATATATTTTGAAAATTTATCATCCATGGTTCACGCCAAGACACGACCCAATCTTATTTTAAGGGTGCATGCACTCGACCTCATACTACCTTTTTCCATATATATATATATATATATATATATATATATATATATATATATATATATATATATATATATATATATATATATATATATATATATATATATATATATATATATATATATATATATATATATAAAGAGAGAGAGAGAGAGAGAGAGAGAGAGAGAGAGAGAGAGAGAGAGAATAGTAGATGTGTAGATAGGCAGGGTTGTGGAGGGGAATAGGTGTTACCTTGACCATTGATCCTAAATATTACCTTAATCAAACCATTTATTTCTAATTCAAAAATCATTGATTTGTATTATCCACCTTTTGTGTGTTATTAGTGTTATACCTTATTTCAGTCCGTTCCTATGAGATCCCATTAGAAAGGGGCACGTGTAATTTGATGAGAATTACGTGGTGTATTTGAGGTCTGCAGAGACACCCAAGTAGGATTTTGTGGCAATACGGGTGGTACTATAAGACCCGTATTCTAGTCCGTATCGTCCCATAAGCTTCCGCAATCTTCCCGGTCGAATTCCGGCAACCTTCGACCTTTATCTAACATTTGCGTGTGATCCTAAGCTGAGTCTTGTCAACCCGAGTCGACTCAACCTGAGACTTGTACCATAGCAACCGCGCCGTCGCCATGGTTCCAATGTCATGTCTCGCGTGCCGAGGTGATACCCAGGCCAGGAGATGTGGGCCCGTGTTCAATTTAAGGAAAACACCGCGTGTTGTAAAATTCAAGAGAATCTCTACAACATGTCACCTCAATCAATCAATCAATCGCATCAAGGGTCAATACATGTCATATACACATCACTTCACACTCATACCCAAGCAACCCCATAAGTCAAAAAGTTCTTACACACCTCATACCTTTCTTACACCATCTACCCCTAAAGTCAAAAAGTTTCTTACACACCCATCACTCACCACATCCATCACCCATCTCTCTCTCTCACTTTACAACCCTCTCTCTCATTCTCAAACCACTTTCCAAACAACATAAAAACATCACACGTCCAAGCTCTCCTAAACCTCCAAGAGAGCTTTGTGTGTAGCCCACTTCCTACCCTTGCATCTCCCATCTCAACTATCAAAACTCCATCTCTTCCGTTAGGATAGAAGTTAAGGAGTGAAGGAAGTAAGAAGAAGTGGGTGGTGGGTGATCTTGGGCCCACATTTTTAGTCTTTTTGGTACTTTTCTTTTGTGATCTAAGGGCCCACATATGGTGGGACCCACTTTGATGTACGCTTATATCCAAGAGGGGCCCATAATGGTGGGGCCCCTCCGTCATCGCCGATCTCTCTCTCTCTCTCTCTCTCTCTCTCTCTCTCTCTCTCTCTCTCTATGATTATGGCCCACCATGAAGTATATATTTTCCATGCCATTCACCTTCATGGGACCTACCCGATCGATGAGTTAGATCTATACCGTCCAGCCCGTTAACGGGCCTGGACAGAAGGAAAAACATAAACATCAGATTGATCCAATTAGATGGGCCATGTCCGTGTGGGGCCCAGCATGATGCACGTGTTGTATCCACACTGTCCAACATCCAGAGACGTTGGACGTGGGCTAACAGTGAAGTGTAGACTGACGTGGGGTGTACTAGCTGTGAAGTGTGGATTGACAGTGGGCTAACAATGAAGTGTGGGCTGGTAGTGGGGTCCATGGGACCCATCCACACCGTCCATCCTATTCCTCGGCTCATTTTAGGTGTTGAGTCGAGAAATGAGGCCAATCTGATAATCAAGCGGGCCATACCATAGAAAACTGTGTTTTCTACCGTTCAAGGCTATTAGGACCCACTTTGTTGTTTCTACACGCCAAACATGCCAAATATTGGGCTTATTTGGTGTGTTTTGAGTCCTAAAATCCAATGGGTGGAGTGAATTCTCAAAACACGAGCCTCGCATACCAAAAACCTCTGGAAAAAAAGAAGAAGAGAAAATGCATGCTTGCTACAGCAGGCGCTGCTGTGCTGTGGACGGAAAAGGGGCAAGGACCATGGGTCCCAGCCATGGGCCCCACCGTAATGCGTGGGAACATCAACACCGTGCATTTTGATGGGCCCCTTAGGGCAGCGGGCCACCCCCAAAATCGATCGTATACATGGCTCAGGTGGCCCACGTCATAGGAAATAGTGTTCATTGGACGTTTACCATTGAAACCCTTTTGGGCGTCCAGAAGTTTTGGATCATTTTGAAATTTGTTTTTCCTTTTCATCCAGGCCCGTGTGACGTTATCAATAGTTCGGACGGCAGATAAAGTTATGGTGGCCCCACGTGGGACCCAATGATGTATGTGTTCTATCCACACCGTCCACACCACTGGACGGTGGGACCCACCATGATGCATGTGTTGCATCCAAGTCGTCCAACCATTTTGAAAGCTCATTTTATGGCATGAGCTAAAGAATGAGGTAGATCCAGTATCAAGTTGACCACACCATAGAAAACAATAGAGAGATGAACGCCTACCATTGAAGTCCATTGGACCTCGACAGTTTTGGGTTAGATTAATATTTATTTTCCTCCCAACCAGGTCTTTGTGACCTTACTAACAGACTAGATGGAAAATGAACTTGATGGTGGACCCTGAAATTTTTATAACGGTGAAAATCATTATCTCCACTGTTATCTGTGATATGGTCCAGTTGATCTTTTGATATAATTCATTTCTTTTATATATATATATATATATATATATATATATATATATATATATATATATATATATATATATATATATATATATATATATAAATTTCTAAAATAGATGAGTTGGGCTCGGCCCATTCGACTTGGCCCATTTGATTAGGCCGACGTGATATACGAAACCCGTTGTTGAGGCCCACCTTGATATATATGAGGCTTATATGATTAGGCCCATCTTGATGTAGTTATGAACCATCCATTAAGGCCCACCTGATATACATGAGGCCCATGTTATGCAACCCATTTGATGTATTTAAGGCCCATGGGTCGAGGCCCAATAGGATGTACACAAGTCCATTACAATGTGTGACTCTACCATTGTTTATGTAATGATGTTTATGGCGGCTATGGCTTGGAAGAAATGATGGTTTGATGTCCACATTGTAAGAATAATGTTAGTTAAATATGTACATTATAATTTTCCATAGGGCCCATTGTTAGGCCCATACTTGTAGGCTGTCTAGGCCCATTTTCGTTATGAACAAAATCTATCACCATATAACATATTTAATATAGTTCCATGATTTATAATCATATGCATCATATGTATGCTTGATATGAGAAGTGACTAATTATAGCATATGTCATCAGGCAGATTGTTTATGGGCTCTCGGATAGGCGGTGTTACCCTACATGAGTGCATGATACGTGCAGGAATACTGCATGACTGGATAGTATGATTCATGCATTTCACAATGTATGATATGATTACTGTACACCCTAGCGACATCAGGGCCATAGCCTCCACAGGCGTATCGTGGTTAGCAGGATTGGATACCAAAAATCTTATTCTATATGGGGTGTTATAGATATCCCTGGGTGAAACTCCCTAAACCCTTATGGTACTAGGAGGTTACTCCAACATATAGACCGAGTGGGTGCATGAGCGCCGAGTGTCGATTACCAAAAGGGCGCGCTTTTCACTGTGTCGTGGTTGGTTGGAAGGAGGTGCTGTCTTATCTGCTCAAGAGGAGGGGGCAAAGCTAGGCTGAGTTTGACCAGCTCGATGAATGGGTCCGCTCTCGACGAACCAGGCCCAATATTAGTAGGCGGATAGTAAGGTCTCTTCCACTTACCTTATTGCGCGCGATGGGGCAGCAGTCTGGTTTATAGTGTACTAGACCCCAGTTATATTGATATGTGAACTTAGATGAGAATTCGTATGCTTGAGTTGCATCTTGCATTGTATGGCCTTGGTACAGCCGACATCATTCATACTTTGTATCGCATAGCCTTGGTACGGTGAATAGTATTCATGGATTCATTAGCATGTTCTGCATTACTCTAATAGTTCATAATTGTATTATTACCTTACGCACATACTTTCATCACCCTCTAAGCTTTCCATAAGCTTATGCACGACCATTGCATACAGGTGACATTGGACCGCAACAGCAATGAGGCAGGAGCGCATAGCCGATCATCTTAAAGCTTTTAGTCCATTATCATTGTATTTCCTGTTATTCTCATTGTACTTATAAAGTTTTTAATTGTAGTGAAAACGTGATGTAGTTTTTGGTTGTTGTTTATGGATTTTCCTTTGGTTATGCTTATTACGAATCAAACTTATGTTGAAAATCTTCCTCGTATCATCCCAGGATCAGAACCAAGCGAATGGGCGCTAATAGCTGAAAATAGGGTACTACGGAGCTGTCGGCACCAGAATCGGCGATAAAAAATTTTATGAGCCCAGTTTCTGAGTTTAGGGCGTGAAAGTATCTATCAAACGGTCCCACATCATCTACAAAATAAGAGTGGCTGAGAAGAACATGGTCAAGTTGATAAGGAAGCCTGAAGCAGTTATAAGTGACTCTAGGAGGTCAGTAGTGCTGAAATGTTTATAGCAACCATCAGAACATGAGAAGCATCCAGATGATAAATTTAAGGCAATAAATAGCAAGGGAATTCAGTAAAAGAAGGTGCTTCATACTAACCAAATCAAATCAAATCTATCTTTCAATTACTTTATACTCCTTAGTATTATCAGTCATTTACATTCCTTAATGTAATCGATAGCAGTTATCAAGTAGTTAACTTTAGTTGTAATTAGGGTCTATGCTATTACATTGGATTTTGTTCGAATATCAAGCAAATTCTTCATTCAAAAAGGCGATTTGTAGTTGTTCTCTATGACCGACTATAAGAATTTCCTTTTTATTTTATCTATATTGAAAAATTCCTTTCATACGGAGACAAAGATGCAACCCATCTTCAAAGGATGAATCTCACCCTCTAATAATCACCTGATTATCTTAAACAATATTGTGTGAGTGACTAAATAGGCAACCGATATTATTCGATCTCGGTCACATATGGTCGATTATAATGTATCTGCCTATCTTGTCGCTTGGGGTTATAATTGTTTGATTTGAAGTGAACCGCATATTCAATTTTGTCATGCCCGCACAAACCATGTGACCAAATTTGAAACTGAGAGGCAACACATTGGCATGCCCGGTCCCTTTCTTTAGTTTACTTACCGATGTAACATTGCGAATTGACCAATTAGAAGGAGAATCGAATTGTTCGGGCTAAACCTTCAACACTGCCACATCACATTCAATCGAGGATGTACCGATTCAAACGACACCTGAATTATTGAATTTAAATGTCAATCCTACACTCAAGTCCCGCTAACTAAGAAGGGGCACTACCTCTTGGACCGTTTCTCTTGAAGAGATAACGGTTAGACTTCGGGATGTGCAATTAAGTGGAACACACTTCCTGCTATAGTATAATGTCAAATGAAGTTTTGTCGGTAACATGGCTCAACCATCATCGATACCTCCCTTATAGTGGAACAAACTTCCTGTTATAACCCAGGATGGACAGAATACTCCGCTGCCTACCGAGTTCAGGTGATGAAAGCGGGGAGTCAGAAATTTTATCCTTGAAGCTCAGAATTAGGGTATGTTGGGAGGAAAATCTTTCAAGGATTTTCCCATAAATCCATTATTCAATGAGGGAAAGAACTGGGTGGGTCCTGATCCACCACCTATGGTTGAACCTAAATGTGTGGATCATGACCAAATCATGTAAATGGTCTAAGAGGTGGCAAACCAATTCATCGACCAAATACTATCCCAGTCTATCATAAGACGTATCCTGAATGGATTGACTGACAACAGTCATTGCCAAGAATTATCAACTAGATTTTGCATTATTCTAGGGTGATCCTGGTCAATCGACCATTAAACAGGTTGGTTGATTCACTATATAGTGTGGTGAACTGGCTAACAATGACTATCACAAGTTACAACTATTTGGTTATTCATTGGCGGAAACAACCTTCACATGGTAATCCAACTTATTGCTGAATTTAATTCATTGTTGAGAGTGAATTATTACATAGTTTTCCCATGTTATAACTTAGTTTTATGAGAATTAATATGCTTAATTGAACTTATTGTGCTTGTTCTTTCTTGCAGGGTGATTTCAAGAGCTTAATGTGGAAAGGATGTTAAAAGCATAGATTTGATGCTCAAGAATTACCAAAGAAATGATTGGATCTTTTGTAGCCAAGATTGAATAATATAAGAGTCCAAGATCTAAGAAATCAAGTGAAGAAGGAAGGAAATCGAGATTGCAAAGTGCATAAATCTTGAACTGCTGAACTTGATAGTTTGATGCCATCAAATGAGGCTCGATCCCATCAGAATTTCAGAGAAAGTCAAGTTTGGTTATTGGACAAAAAGTTGCAACTCTCGATTCATCGAAGACCCCTTTAATCCCATCGAAGACATGTTCGATGCCATCTAAGTTAGTTCGATGACATCAAAATTATCATGGAATATGGGAGTCACTCACTAGATGTTTCAGACGATTCTTGATCTCATCGAATCTCATCAAGCACATGTTCGATGACATCGAAGCCAGTTCGATGTCATAGAAGGTCAATCGATCTCATCGAAGGACTTACGCAGACAGTTACTGTCAGTTTCCAAATTTTAATCGAACTTGAAGACAGGGCTTCGATGTCATCGAAGTCTCATGTAAGTGTTTATATTTAAGCACATTATAATTTGTCAAATTTCGTAGTCCAGTTAGGATCGCAAACTCTACTGAAGATAAGTTATCAACTCGATCAAGCGTCTGAAAAGAAGACTCAACATCTCAAGAAAAAATCATTCATGGTTCGAAGTTCGAAGCACTTCATATGAGTCAACCTTTAGGTGATATAAACCTAGATTGACCATAGGTTAGGTGCATTTCACACATCCATAATTATAATCATATTTTATATTAAATACACTCAAGCTAGGCTAGCCCGACATTTGGTTTAGCCAACCTAATTGACTTCAGCCAACCCTACAATATACGGACGGAAAGGTAGATCTGAAAAGAATTTTTCGTGACCTGTTCAGCCAACCCGACTTGAGGTTCAGCTAGGCGAACATGACCTTAGGCCAACCCAAGGTGGGTTCAGTCAAGTTTCCAGCAATGGCATATCTTCGAATTTTGGACAAATTGGGCTAGGCGAACCTGATGTTTGGCTTGCTGAACTTAGGTTTGGGCCAGCCGAATTTTGGAGAGATCTTATCCCGTGAAATCCAAGTTCCTTTGGAATCCGGCTAGCCGAGCTGACCCTCGGGCCAGCCGAACTTCTAGAATCCTTGGCTATAAATAGAGGCTATTTCTTACTCTTAAAACCACGAAAATTGATAGATCTATTCAATGTTGTAAAGAGAGAAACTTCAAGCCTCCTTAAGCTAGTTGTGCTATAATTTTTAGATTTCTTTTAGCTAATTTTATTCTCTCTTAAGTTAGTTTAAACTATTTTTATTGAGTAATTTATACTCTACTTGAGAAATAAATAATAGAATTTGCAGCATTAGGGTATCATTCATTTTATCGAAAATATATTAGATCCCTTTATTTCTTTTTGGGTTGAACTTGTATAAAGACTTCATCTAATCCCAAGAAGAAGATCGCTGCATTCAAGCTATAGTTACGACTTTGACTCGCCAATCAAATATAAGTACTGTCTTTACATTTATTTCATTTTGGGTTTTTTTAAGATGGCTCAGAAATCTTAGCGGGTTTGTTTGTGGTGATCTCATAAAAATCACAAAGCAGGTTTGTTTGTGGTGATCCCGTGAAAATCACAAAGTGGGTTTAATTGTGATAGCCCGTGAAAATTGTAATAACTATATCAGGTTGTTAAGGTGACTTTGAAAAACCTTGAAATAGTGAAAGCTAAAATTGCAAGTGTAGTAATTTTGAGAGTGGAGTATGTTGCATTTAGGCACCGAACCACTATAATTATTTTGTGCATTATGGTGATTTATTTTTATTATTTACGCATATCTTGTGCTTCATTTATTCTTGTGATATTTTGATATTTTGATTTCAAAGACGTCGTAAAATAAGATTGTCCCACCTAAAATCCTTTAAGTATAGGTTATCTTACGAACTATTTGATATTAAGAATTCAATACTTTACGCAATTGAATTTATTTAATTTATTATTCAGCATTAAATCGAAATATTTGACATAGTCCTATTCACCCCCCTTCTAGGACATCTATAGCTCATCCTTTCAAGTGGTATTAGAACAAGGTTGCTTTTTTTGGGATTAACTTCCTAGAGATATTTGGGATGTCAAATTTTGATAGTTTCTCCATTTTTAGGCCACGTCCTTTTGATGTCTCGAACTATTCCTTTTGAAAAGTTAGAATGAGGATTTTCCTCAAATCTATTGATGAAAGTGTGTGGTAAGACACCATGACCCAATGGGTCCCTCCAATGTTGGAACTAGTGGCTAAAAATGGAACCAAGTCCTTAAAAGAAATAGCTTATGCTCTTTAGACTACAAGTTAGAAAAGCGAAAGTAGTGCTAATGCAAAAGCACTTAATGCTATTACTTGTGCTCTATCACCAGACGAATTTAAAAGAATCATCTCTTGTGATACAACAAAACAAGCTTAGGATATTCTTGAAATGACACACGAAGGAACTAACATTGTTAAAAAGTCTAAGATTCAAATCCTTACAACAAAGTTCGAAAAAATTCATATGGAAGAAAACGAATCATTCATGGATTTCTTTACTAAACTATATGAATTTTGTTAATTCCTTGTGATACAAGAATTAATGGTATTGGAGAAAAAGTTCCTGAAAGCAAAGTGTATGCAAAAATACTACGATCGCTTCCTGACAAGTTCAATTCTAAAGTCACTGTGATACAAGAATTAATGGATTCTGATACAATGAAATTAGAGGAATTAGTTGGATCTCTACAAACCTATGAGCTGAATTTCAGAGCTCCTAAAAATAAGTTCATAGCCCTTAAATCCTCAAAATCAAAATCCAAAGACTCAAATTCAGATAATGAAGAAAATGAGGATAACATGGCTATGCATGCTAAAAAGTTTTATAGAATTTTTAAAAATAAAAGCAGATCTAATTTTTAATTTTTAAAAACCAATTGACAAGAGAAAAGGAAATACTTGGAAATCAAAATATAAAGACTCCCAATGCTTTAGCTGTTCTGAATATGGGCATCTAGCTACAAAATGTCTTGAGAAGTATAAATCTAAAAGAATAGGCATGATCACCACTTGGGATGAATCGTCTAAATCTGAATCCAATTCAAAAATCGACAAATCGAACCAAGAAACTAAAAATTATCAAAAGGCCTTCATGACCATAACTTGAATCATTTCTACAAGTGAAGATGAAACTTCTAATTATGAAGCACTAGGAAATGACATTGAAAATGAAGAAGATCTTCAAATTGCCTATGATGCCTTATATAAAGAGAGTTGTAAGATTGCGGCAAAATTAAAAAATCAAAAAGATAAATATACTAATTTAAAATTAGAACTTGAAAAATCTGTTTTAGAGAAATCTCATTTTTCTGTTTTCTTTGAGAAAACTAAATTAGAATTGAATCTAAAAAAATTTTAAATTCAAAAGCTCAAAACTGAAAATGAGAATTTATTATTAGAAATTGCTTCTCTTAAAAATACTAAAGAGACTTAGATATACACCCAAGGTGACCAAAGACTTGAAAAGTTGCTAACTACATCTCGTCGTAGTAACAACAAATCTGGCTTGGGATATATCAAGAATCACTCAGAAAAATCTACAAATTTTGCTCCTATATTTGTTAAAGGTGAAACTTCAAAATCCAAAATAGAACTTACAAAGGAAATAAAAAAGAATAAAAATAATAAAAATAAAAACTTATCAAAAAAATTTTTATCCAAAAACTAAGCCCAACTATCAAAGGGAAATAATTATAATCCTTCCCTAGAAAAAGATAGTGGACTTACTTAAGGAGCTCTTAAAATCTAACTTTAAAACTAACAGAGTAAGTAAGAATAAAGAAAAATCTTACTCTCAAACTAATCATGTTATTAGAGATCCTCCTAAATCCAAAACTATATTGAAATGGGTTCCAAAAAATGTGTCTTATCATCTACACAACTTTCAAAGCTAGTGACCATTCACGATTGTACCTGGATAGTGAATGCTCTAGACATATGATAGGTGATAAGGCAATACTATCAGACATCAACCAAATTAATGGTGGCTCAATAACATTTGAAGATGGCAACAACCACAAAATCAGCAGAAGAGGTAATGTAAAACTTCTCAATCTTCTTATTTGTAAAGATGTCTTATATGTTGAAAGGTTTAAAAATAATTTGTTTAACATATCTTAAATATGCGAAAATAATCATAATGTTAAATTTTCAGGTCACGGATATGAGATAATTAATAATCAAGGTCATATAATATTAAATGATCGAAGAACCTCTGAAATTGCTATATCATTGATGAATTATGTTCCTCAAATCACTCTTGTTATATGGTCCAAACTGAACTATGGCATCAACATCTTGGACATGTGAACTTTAGAGATCTATATAAACTAAGAGAGATCATCTTCAAGGCTTACCCAAGTTTAAAAAATTGAAAAACAAAGTATATAGTACCTGTCAAATCGGTAAATAAATCAGAAGTAGTCACATGAAGGTGAACTCCTTAACCTTATCTAGACCCCTTGAATTACTCCATATGGACCTAGTTGGACTAACTCGAACAGAGAGTAGAGGAGGTAAAAAATACTTTTTAGTTGTAGTTGATGACTACACTCGACATTCATGGGTAGCCTTCTTAAGAGAAAAGTTAGATGCTTTTGATAAAGTCAAAAAATTATTTAAACGCATCCAAACGAAAAAAAAAAATGTCTTTGAAGACGATAAGAAGTGATCATGGAATAGAATTTAAAAATAGTAATTTTAAAAAGTTTTGTAATGACTAAAGAATATTACATGAATTCTCTGCCCCTAAAACTCCTTAACAAAATGGTGTAGTTGAAAGGAAAAACAGAGTTCTATAAGAAATGGGGACTGTTATGCTTAACAGTAAAAAATTAACAAAAAATTTATGGGCTGAAGCTGTTAATACTGCTTGTGATATTATTAATCAAGTATATGTAAGAGCGGGAAATAATAAAATGTCTTATGAACTCTAGTTTAACAAAAAACCTTTAGTAAAATATTTCCATACTTTCAGAAGTAAATGCTTCATTCTACGATATTGAGAACATCTGAAAAATCTTGAAGCAAAAAATGATGAGGGCATTTTTCAAGGGTATGCTCTAAATAGCAGAGCATATCATGTCCTAAATAAAAGGACTAGAGTGATACAAGAATCCATAAATATTGTAATTGATGATTAAACAATCACTCTAGCTCATGGTCATGATGATTAAGCTATACTCAATTAATCAGAACCTTCATCGAAATCAGATTCAACCGAGAATAGATTAGTTAAAGATCATTTGACTAATCAAATACTTAAAAATCCTTACACTAGTGTTCAAACCAGAAGACAATTAGAAAACATATGTAATCATGTGTGTTTCACTTCTTAGATAGAACTGATAAATGCAAATGAAGCCTTAGTCGATGAAAATTGGATTTTGGTTATGTAAGATGAACTAACTCAATTTGTCAAAAATGATGTTTGATATCTAGTTCCTAGACCGTCTGACAAACATGTGATTGGAACCAAATGGATATTCAAAAATAAATATGATGAATTTGGAAATATTATGAGAAACAAAGCTAGATTGGTTGTACAAGGGTACACCCAAATTAAAGTAGTCGACTATGATGAGACGTTTGCTCCAGTCACTCGTCTTAAATCCATCAGATTATTTATCTCCATCACATGTCATAAAAACTTTAAAATTTACCAAATGGATGTTAAGAGTGCTTTCTTAAATGATGACTTAAATGATAAAGTTTATGTAGAACAACCTAAAGGTTTTGAAGATCCTAAACTTCCTAACAATGTATACTATTTTAAAAAGGCCCTATATGGTTTAAAACAAGATCCTAAAGCATGGTATAAAAAATTAACAAAATTTCTTCTTAGTCAAAATTTTAAAATGGGAAGTGTTGATAAAACCTTATTCATCAAAAGAATTAATGAAGATATGTTGATTATTTAAATATATGCAGATGATATTATTTATGGATCAACAAATGCTAATATTTCTTCTAAGTTTGCAGACTTTATGAAATTAGAATTCGAGATGAGCATGGTGGGAGGACAAAACTATTTCTTTGGTCTTTAAGTGAAACAACTTAAAGATGGGATATTCAAATCTCAGACCAAGTATTCGATAAATCCAATTAAGAAATTTGGGTTTGAGAATGGTAAAAACTTTTCAACTCCCATGGCTACAACACTGAAGTTATTTAAAGATGACTTCGGTAAAAGTATTGATCCTCCTATCTACCGTAGCATGATTGGTAGTCTCTTATATTTAATTACGAGCAGACCAGATATCTCCTTTAGCATAGGCACATATGATATATATCAATCTAACCCTAAAGAATCACATCTAACTATGGTTAAAATAATAATCAGATATGTTGGCAGTACTGTTAATCTGGGTTTATGGTATCCTTATGATACGTCTTTACAAATTACTCGATATACTGATGCTAGTTAGGTAGGTAATGTGGATGATAGAAAATCCACAAGCGGTGGATGTTTCTACATTGAAAATTGTCTTGTCTCCTAGATGAGGAAGAAGCAAAACTTAGTATCATTATCCACTGTAGAATCTGAATATATTGCAGCAAAAAATGCTTGCACACAATTAATGTGGATGAAAAGGATGTTAGCAGATTATGGTATTGATTAAGAAACAATGCATTTATACTATGACAATACTAGTGCCATAAACATATCTAAAAATCTCATTGAACATTCTCAAACTAAGCACATTAATATTTGAAATCACTATATCAGAGAATTAGTTGAAATTAAGACTATTATGCTTGAATATATCAAAACCAAAAAATAGCTTATAGACATTCTGACAAAACCCCTTGATAGTGTCAGATTTTTTAATATAAAAAAATGATATTAGAATATGTTGTATTTCTTAGCTAATAATTCTATATCACAATTTTATTGTATTTCATTCTGATTACTTTAATAGAATAATGTTCATATATATCACTTTTCAAAAAAATATATATTTTTTTTTGGATTTTTTCAACCAACCCATAGTTGACCAATTGGTTCGGCTAGCCGAGGACCGCACTCAGGCTAGCTGAACCGAGCGTGATTTGGGCTATTTAGGATTTTTTTTTTCAAAGCCCTCATTTCATCCTCTTCTTCCTCGGCTTGCCAGTGCTTCCTTCGACCAATGCATCAATCTAAACTTCTTATAAGTGTATCTTTTTATGTTTTCTTCTAGATTTAAGCTCCTAGTTGTGCTTTATTGAAGATTTGATCATCTTATTTGAATCTAAAGCTCTCTTTTGTTGAGTTTTTATTGGAAAATCTAATCTAGATTATTTCATCTATTTATTGGGAATTTTTTAATAATATCTAGTCATTTTCTTTCATGGAAACTCAGACTAAGCGTACTGTTTGACGTCCTTAGTCCGGTTCCTCCTCCCGCTCCGCCAATCGGGTTGTGCGCACTATTCGCTTACCAAAAAATGATCCAGAGAATGTGGGGGATTTCTGTACCCGTAACATAATTATTGAGCGCACTATGAATGTAAATCATATTGCCCAATTTAGCCTTGTTGAAATTCTATTCAAGGTAGGATGAGAGAAGATCTTTGCGTGGGGTGGTGCATCTTATCGGGCCATCGCTCAAGGGATGCATGCATCCATTTGTGATGTCTCCTCTAAACAATTAACTTTTACTATTCAGTTTGTGGAAGACACCGTCACCATTACACCCTCCATCATATCGTCAATCTTAGACATTGATATGGCGGAAGATGGAATTTCCATTCCACCACTTTTTGAAGTTATGTATCTAACGGAAAGAGATTCTCTCACTTAGGTATTATGTGGTTTTAATATAACTTGGCGTGACCGTTACTCACTCCCCACCTTCAATGTTCTTCCAAAATACCTCATTTTGTATCGTATTTTCACTTCAAATGTCTATCCTTGTGGCAAGAATAAGATTGATCTTACTCCCTAAATGATGCATATTTTGCATTCTGTCATTTTTGGTATTCGTATTTATATTTCATCATTGATTACTTATTTGATTATTCAGTATCGTCTCCATCCTCGTCATGGCTCTATTCCTTTTACATTCCTTATGACTTTTATTACTTTGCAGTATCATATTCAAATTCCCACAACTGAAGCACCAGAGTTCGAACTTCCTTTCAGTAATGCAAATTTAAATACGATGTAACTTGATTTAATGCCTGAGCAGTGAGGTGATCAAGAAGTTGTTCCTAAAGGAGATGTCAACATGAATGACATCTTTGTTGACCTAGAAGAATCAGACGATACCAATGACTCTGACTTCCAGCTTTCACAATTTTCAGAGATGTTGGAGAGTTTAGAAAAAAAAAAAAAAAAAAAAAGGTGGACAACTTGCATGTATCTTAGGAAGCATTACTTTAGACTCAGAAACAACAAATGAAGTACATGAAAAAGTACTTTCTTTGTTTCAATAGAAGTCTGAAGGCTAATGATCCTGATATGCCTGCACCGTCCTCTTCTAACTTTGACTGAAATATTTGTTTAAACACTATGGTCAATAATAACTTCTGAATTATTTTTACTCTTGCTTCGTATACATTTGGATACTATGTTATGGTTATTTTTCAATGCATCTTTATCCTTATGTTAATTAATCCTATCCTTATATCCTACAATGCCTAATTGATTATTTCTTCCTTTGTCAACTTTTAACAAAAAGGGGGGAAATATATTTCTCTCACATTTATGTGCATACACATTTACATTTGCATGCACACTCTTTGGAATTATATTTTTGCAGATGTGACTAAGTGCTAAGGGGGGAGTATTCGTATGCATGATCTCAGGGGGAGTAACAAGATACAATTTATCCCTTATGTCGACTCAAATGTTTTATGTTATTGAGATGTTGTAATATGTTATTATGAGTTGTATAATTGTATGAGTAAGTTTTGTCACAAATTTGACAAAGGGGGAGATTGTATGTACTTATATTTAAGTACATTATAATTTGTCAAATTTTATAGTCCTATTAGGATCGTGAACTCTATGGAAGACAAGTTATCAACTTAATCAAGTATCTGAAAAGAAGACTCAACATCTCAAGACAAGATCATTCATGATTCAAAGTTCAAAACACTTCGTATGAGTCAGCCTTCAAGTGATATAAACCTAAATTAACCATAGGTTAGGTGTATTTCACACATGCATAACTATAGTCATATTTTATGTTAAATGCACTCAAGTTAGGCCATCCTGACATTTAGTTTGGTTAGCCTAACTGACTTCATCCAACCCTACAATATTCGGGTTAAAAGGCATATCAGAAAAGATTTTTTCGCAACCTTTTGGCCAGCCCGACCTAAGGTTCGACCACCCTAAGGTGGGTTTGGTCAAGTTTCCAGTAATGGTACATCTTTGGATTTTAGGCAAATTAGGCCAGCCAAACTTGGGTTTGGGCCAGCTAAATTTTTTAAAGATCCTATCCCATGAAATCCAAGTTCCTTTGGAACGTAATTTTTGCAATTCAGCTAGCCTAACTGACCCTCGGACCATCCTAACTTCCAGAATCCTTAGCTACAAATGGAGGCTCTTTCTTACTCTTAAACCCATAAAAATTTATAGATCTATTCGGTGTTGTAAAGAAAGAAACTCCAAGCCTCCTTAAGCTAGTTGTGTTGTAATTTTTATAATCATTATTGAGGTCGAAATCTGGTCAGCTTTCCCCTCTCACCTCTCGAACTCTGGTACCCTTTGACGTCTTGAGCCTGCATAAACAGATTGGGTAAAGGTGACCCTGGCTAAGCCAAGGGACCCTCCGATGCCTAAGTCAAGTCAAGGGAATCTGGGTCTAAGTGGAGGGTAGAGGAGAGTGCAAGATGTTGTGTACCTGTAGCATTGGGGTCTCCATGTATTTATACCTAGCTATTGGACGGTCTGAGTCTATTATTGTCGGCACAATTTACTCAATTAGCAGGATACCTAGATCGTGGAGATATTTTGTGTAATCTATGGATCGTGTAGCGTATTAGGCAGATATTGCATATATGCAAGCAGAAGTTTCTCAATTTGGCAGGAGTACCTGCCTTCATGTCTCGACTCGGCTCGATTAGTGGTTGCGAGGCCAACCAGCCTTGGCTTATTAACTTGTCAAATAGGAATGCTTCCTTAGTCCGAGCCAAGCTTATTGCTTCCTATTGGAATGCGGGGATCGTTCGACCCGTAGCCCTGATTCAAAAGAACCTTCCCACTGCATGACTCTTCTAGGGACGCTTAATTTAGGTCGGACGAGCATGAGCCTCGGATGCCCATATACTTAGTTGAATTAACTTAGCGCTTACTCCTAGATCTCTTAGGGGCTTGGATCTTTTCATAACAGAAGCTCCTTACTCTTCGAGTTCACTTGTGAACTTGGAGAGTAAGCACACAGAGGATCTCCCGCCCATACTGGAGTAGTAATGATTTTCAAATTCGAAGCATCCTATCTCGGGATTTCGTGCCTATAGGCTTCCCTCAGGCAGACACATGGTGACGGTTACTATTCCAAATAACCATCAACCTATGAAGAGCTGCCACATAAGCCTGAGGAAGAGTATATGCGATAGCTCCCTCTACTCGGATGTCGTTTCGTATATCAAAGTATGTTGTCTAATGTTAGAACCGTACCATCTGGTGAGAGCTTATCCAACGATAGAGGGCCACGTGTGTTTTGAAATCGGCTTGCGACGATTTGGCTGCGACCATTATTGCTCACCATTATTGTCGAGATTCCCTATAGCTTATATAAATAGCTTTCAGATCTGCTCTTTGCACTTACATTCTAAATTTGAGCATGTATCGGAGAGAGCAATTTCTAGTGAAGGCGATTTTGGTCGACTTGAAGTTTTTGGTTGGTGATTCCAACCGATCCCACTTTTCCGGTAGAAGCAATTTCTGGTAACTGTCCAGTGTGTTTCCTTCGTCAATCTTTATACCCCTTTTCACAATGTCATCCGATCTCGAGATCGTGTGGAAATATGATAAGGACTCTGAGTCGGGGAGTTCTGATGACAGGAGAGGGGCCTCCAAAGGTCCCTTTGAAGTGGTGCCTTTATACCCCCTGCCTCGAAGACAAAAGGAGACAGGGGCTTAGACACAACAGCCTGGGAAAAAGAAGGCCGCCCGACCCCCCAGGCCACTATTGCAGGGGCCACTTAAATGCCCGTAAGTGGGCGTGCCTCGGAAATAGTCCCTGGAGGTTCCATCCTGTCGGAGTCTCAGATGGAATGGGTCCATTTGAAGTTTCAAATCCTGAACTCCATTCAGATTAGGGCCCCTGAGCCCCTTGACACCGTTGGTGCCCCTGCCAAGGGGGAAGTCGCGATCTTCCTTTGTGCGCTGCAGTGTGAACTTCGGCTCCCTCTTCACCCCTTCATCCAAGCAATTTTCGCTTACCTCGGGCTTGCTCCGGGATAATTTACACCTAATTCCTAGAGGATATTAATCTCTACCTTCATCATCTGGCGATAAGTCGAGAATCCGGAGCTGACCCCGGAGGAGCTGATGAGCCTGTACCTGGTTAAGCACGACACTCATGAACTATGGTACTACTTTGTGACCTAAGGCAGTAAAGGATCAGAGCTAGTGATGAACCTTCTGTCCTCCAATAAGGATTGGAAGAATAAATGGTTTTGGGCAGCAAGCGAGTAGGAGGTGCCAACGGCGGAGCTTGGGGCTCTGTAACTTGGGTTCCCACTCAGTTTACAACACCAGGTTAGACTTTTATTAGTGTTTTTTTTCTTCCTTTTTTTCATTTTCATTCTCTTCAGTCGGGATAAAGCCCCCCTCCTTTTTTTTAGACTTCCTGAGGGGTACACCACTCCTTGACTTGGCCCAAAAGAACCACATCGCTAAGGCCAGGACGCGATTGGGGGAGCTTCGCTCCTGGACAAACCTGATCACTACAGTCAACCTTCACTGGTCTAAGCTCTGCAAGTCTCAGCTTCAGCCTACGTCCTTCAGTAAGTAGTCATTTTATTTCCTTTAGTGAGACTAACTTCATTTATTTTTTTATTTGGTTGCTGATCTATTTTTTTTCGTGCAGGCATGGTCGAGGCATCTGGTTCTCAGAAAAGGAAAGCTGCCCCGACAACAGAAGAGATGTTGAGGGCTGAACCCCGGACAAAACCTGCTCGGAAGAAGTATGTTCCCCCTCGCAGGGAGGTCCTCTCAGGCCTGACTTTAGTCGTTAGGGCTCCGGATACAGCTCTATTTCATGCCATCACAGCTGCTGCTGCCACGTCGACTATTACTGGAGTCCCAGCAATCGTTGTTCCAGCTTCAGCAGCAACCATAACTCCTTCCCTTACATCCCCGACTCCTACCCTTCCTCCTACACTACTCCCCTTAGTGCGGAGGCTAGCCTTACAGCCCCCTGCATAGCTGTTCTTTCATCCTCTGAGAGAGAAGAGGCCATTCGGATGGCCGATGCCATGATATCCCCTCTTGAGGTAAGGAATGCCCTCGAGTCCGAGGCTCAGGTATCGGCCGGTAGCAGTACTGAGGCTGCGGAGGAGGGAGGCTCGTCTCATGTGTGGACGAGCAGAGCAAGGTATGATTCAGGCTTCCATATGTCTTTTTTGGCTCATTGGACAGCCAAGCATGCTCCGAAAAGAAGATCATCAATCGGTTTTTCAAGTTAGATGACTCCTTCCTAAATGACTTGGCAATAGTCTTCTATAAGGTATTCTGTCCCCTCGTATTTTCTAACCTCCATTTTTTGGATGTACTTCCTCATTTCCCTATTTTTATTTTTATTTAGTCTGTTCTAAGGCTTCTCCTAGCCTAGGAAAGAGTGCGCGAGCGTCAAAAAATAAACACCGAAGTAGAGGTACTCAAGACTGAGGTGGTTATATTGTGAGATAAGGTGACTCTTTTTCGACTGGAGCAGGGTGAGCTGCGTTGGCAACTCGAGGACGAGAAGACCCGGGGGCTTCAAATGCAGAAGGTTATGAGTAATCTGGAGGGGGAGTGCGATGTAGCTGCGGCTGAGCTGACACGAACCAGGGCTCACGCAGATTCGTTGGCCAGAGAGACCGCTCGGTTGGAAGAAGTACTGGAACAGACTAAGGCCAAGGCGGCAGAAGAACGGAGCCGAGTAGTCTCTTAGGTGAAGGAGGCTTAGCGGGATGAAGATGAGGCCTCCCTGGCAGCAGTCGTTGTTGCTGCAATTGATGCCTTCAAGGCTTTTAAGGAGAGGGATGTTGAAGCCTCAAAATTTTACAACTGCGGCTTCGACGCTTGTATCGAGGTGGTCCAAAGTTTGTATCTGGACCTTAACCTTGATCCCTTGTTACCTAATGATGTTGGAGAGGAGCCCACAGATGACGTCCACCCGGGCTAAGCTCCCGATTCCCAAGCTCCTCCGCCTGCATAGTTATTTTCCTTCTTTGTTGTTGCGTTCTTTTTTTGAATGGATGATATGTATTTTTTGGCTCTTTAGAAAGGATTTCTAGAATATCTTGCGTTAATTTTTGGATGATTGATGCTAACTGTTGATTGCCTAGCTAATTTTTTAGCATGTTGATTTATTTTAAGGCATGGCCGAACTGACCTCTTGAAGGGTCAGCTCCCTCCATTGCCATTTAGTAGACTTTTTAAGCCTCCCTAGCTCATGTCATCATTGAGTAGGGACCCCTAAGAGGGGAGTGGCTCGTCCCATGATTGGCGAGAAGACTCTGTTCCATCCATTAGTTAGATGATGACCTGCCTACTCTGTCGGAGAGTCGGGTCATCATTGGGCTTTATCCCTAACTCAAAGGGAATGTCGTGTCGATTTTTCGTGGGATTATACTCTGACCCCTTCTTTAATGGATCAGATCGTCTCGTTCACCTCCATATCAATGGGATAACTTAGTAGAAAACTGATTCGCGCAGAAGTTGAATTATGACTTTTATTGAAAGCCTTAAAGGCTGGTTGCTTGAAGGCACTACTCTTTATTGGGGGCCTTAAAGGTCATTACATCAGGGGTAGTAGATCTTTATATGCTCGGTGTTCCAAGGGTGAGGGAGCTATCGGCTTTCGAGGTCTTCTAAATGGTAGGAGCCCAGTTTGGTCAATCGGACTACGTGGTATGGTCCTTCCCAGTTCGGCCCAAGTGCCCTAGCCCCCGATTCAGTAGTGTTCTGGAAAACCCAGTGAAGGACTAAGTCCCCAGGGTGGAACCGCCTAACCTTGACTTTGGAGTTGTAAAAGCGCACCACCTGCTGATGCCTAGCAGCGGCTCAGAGCCTTAAGATATCTTAGACTTCCTCGAGTAGATCTAGGTTAGCGGTAATTTACTCAGAGTTCTGGTCCTCTTGGTAGTTCCTTACCGCGTAGTAGGTAAGCTGATCTCCATAGGCACCATTACTTCCGAGTCATAAGAGAGCAAGAATGGGGTTTCTCCAGTTGAGGACGAGGCCATTGTCCTATAGGCCTAAAGGACGAATAGGAGCTCCTCGGCCTAGTTACCTTTTACTTTTTCCAGCTTCATTTTGATATGGTGTTTGATGACCTTGTTAACCGCTTCTACCTATCCATTGGATTGTGGGTGCCGAGGCGACAAATATGGCTTTGTGATGTCGAGCCCCCAACACATACTACGAAATTTATCATTATCGAACTGTTGGCCATTGTCGAATATGATGGTGTGCGGGATTCTGAACCGATAGATAATATTTTTCCAAATGAAATTGACTACCTTCTGTTTGGTGATCTTTGCTACAGGCTCGGCCTCAGCCCACTTAATGAAGTATTCGACTGCGACGATGGCGAACTTGACTTGCCCCTTCCCAGTAGGCAAGGGGTTAATAATATCAATCCCCCATTGGGCGAATGGCCACGGTCCGCTCATGGGAGTCATTTCCTTCGCTAGTTGCATCAGCATAGTTTCATAACGTTGAAATTTGTCACATTTTCAGACATAGTCCTTCTAGTCTTGTTTGAGGGTCAGCCAAAAGTATCCTTGATAGAGTATCTTCAAGGCCAAGGTCTGGCTACCGGAATGGTTACCGTAGATTCCTTCACGAATCTCCTGAATCACATAATCGGCTTTGTCCGATTGGAGGCATCTAAGGTAAGGCTGGGAATGCCCTTTCTTATACAATACTCCATCCAGGATGACATATCGAGCCGCTCTAACTCTAAGTCATCTTGCCTCCAGTTTATCTGAGGGGACTTCGTTGGACGAGAGGTAGTTGAAGATAGGGTCCATCCAGCTCGGGGTACTGTACACTGAATTAATTTTCTCTGCCTGACCGATACTTAGATGTTCCACGAACTCAACTGGAACGAAGAGCGAGATCTTTCCTTCTGAGGTCAAAGCGAGCTTCATTAAGACATCGACCCACGAGTTTTTCGTTCTTGGAATTTTTCGGATAGTACAACTCCAAAACTTTCCAATCAATTTCCTTGTCTCGTTGAGATAAGAGATCATCCTAGTCTCTTTGGCTTCGTACTCTGTGGAGATGTGATTTACTACCAACTGTGAGTCACATCAGACCTGGAGAGTTTGAACGCCGAGACTCGTAGCTTATCTAAGTCCGGCTAATAGCGCCTCATATTCTGCCTCATTGTTTGAAGCCTTGAACCCGAGTTTGATCACATATTGAATAGTCATAGAATCAGGTGCGACCAGTACAATCCCGGCCCTGACTCCTTTGGCATTGGACGATCCGTTAACATAGAGAATCCACCCCGGGTCTGACAGTGCCTTTTGGTCACCTGAGGGACAAGCGGAGACATCTCGACTTCGGTGTTGATTTCCTATGTGTTCGGAGTAGTGAATTCAGTGATGAAGTTGGCCACAGCTTGGCCCTTGATTGCCATCCTCAGACGGAATTGGATGTCGAACTCCCCGAGCTCTATAGCCCACTTGGTCATCCGACCTAAAACTTCAGGCCTCTGGAGAACTTGTCTCAAAGGGGAGTTGGTCAGTACAACGATGGAATGAGCCTGAAAATATGGTCGTAACCCCCGAGCAGAGACGACAAGGCAGAGTGCTAGCTTCTCCAGGGATGGATATCGTGTTTCTGCAAATACCATTGCCTTGCTCACATTGTATACGGGGTATTGTTTTCCCCCGACTTCACTGATCAAGGCTAAGCTGACGACTGATGCTGAGATGGCGAGGTAAAAAAATAGGAGCTCTCCCTCTTCGGGCTTGGATAAGATGCAATCTCCAAAGTGAAAACTCTCACTGATGTTGAGGGTTTGTGCGTATCTTTTTCTAATAGTCATGATTCTTTTGATCCTATGCTCGCTGTTAAGGTATTCATTTTATTCTTTTAGTTATGTTTTGAAATTGGATTTAGAGAGAGTGTGTGTTTATGCATGTGTTTATGAAAATGTAAGGTGGTGATTGAGTTCTCGCAACAAAGTGGCAATCAACTTCAAACTATTTTTTCAATCATGAAAACTGGATTTGTGCTTAATGGAATAATTCTTTACACCGTTTAGAGAAAACTATGCACCTGAATAGTTTGGAATTTGGGCCAACCTCCTAAGTCCAGCAATTGACAACCATTGTTTGATAACCTCCATGTGGTAGGATTAGAGTTCATGTTTCCATAAGCTAGTAGATTTTCAATGCACCATTAGTCGATAAACATTTATTATAGTGGAATTTCTAAATGAGGACCCTTATAAAGCTGAAGATATTGAGAAAATTACAGAGGAAAGTCTCACATCGATCTTGGGTAATTCACCAACTTCGTTAGCTATACTTAGAGCTGCGAAGCATTTTAAGCTATTTTAGGTAATTACTTTAATATTGTACTGTGTTACATGAACTGCATATGCTTTACTTATTACAAGTCTCCACCCGGTTTACATCTCTTGTTGTGTCATACTCTCCATGTTTTTTAATGGAACTCCATTTTTTTTAAAAAATTTAATTTAAATATGCTGGTAAGATCATCCCCCCCCTAAAAAAAAAAAAAAAAAGAAGAAGAAGAAGAATAAAAAGAAAAAGAAAAAAAAACCCAAAAGTAGTTAAAAATCTTCTCAGGTTGGGAGTGATATTTGTAATTTTCTTTTAGCAGTTAGCAAGTTAGCATGCACCATCATTTACTCCATGCTTTTAGTAGGTATATTGTAGTTCGCCAATCCGGGTTTTTTTTTTTTCGTTGAGCATCTGACTTGGATTGCTATTTTTTGTCAAGTGGTCAGTATACAATGTATCATCTGTGTTTGGGTAAACCATATTCCGGCAATATGATTGGTATTGGAAACATATGAAAATCATGTATACTCCTAGTGATTTTAATTTAATTGGTATTGGTATTAGATTTTGATTTCCTTTGAATATTCTTGTGACACGTGGTTTCTCTCTGGTAATAGTGAAGCTAGGAGAGTATCTTAGTACCATAATTACTATATTGATTTGCTAGAGCATTAGATTCAAACATACATGATTTCTATTTTAATGATTGTATGAGGTCATTTCATAATTGCTTCCCAAAGTAATGATCCTAAATGATGTGTTGCTGACATACATTATTTAATTTAATTAGGTTCATGTAATACATGAATGCACCTGGGCAGGTACTCCAAATGAAGGGGCTGCTTGGCTCCATTTACAGAGACTAGCTGATACATGGCACAGGATACTGTTAATTCCAGTGACTGGAGGAGTTGTCGTTGGCATGGTATTAATAGATTTTCTTCTAAGGTAACTTTGGTGGCATTTCCAAATGCCCTAATGCTTGTAGCTTTCCTTCTGAAAATTAATGTATTTTGGATGAGTTTTAAATGATAAAACACAAGTTGAACTTAAGTTAGTGATTCATTCATTCAATTACAATCATTCATTATTAAATAAATGATTGTAATTGAATGAATGAATGATTATGCAGGTTGTTATTAAATGAATGAATGATTATGCAGGTGGTAATTGAATGGATGAATGAATGATTACGCAGGTGGTATTTGAATGGATGAATGATTATAGAATTATTATTTTTTTAATGCAGGATATAGCTACGGATATTGATTGTAGCTGATAGTTTGAAAAACCGTAGCTGTATCTATAGGTACTTTTGGCTACAGAAATCTTCGCTACAGATTATATCTGCAGCTATTATAATCTACGACTTCATGATTTTATCATTCTACAGATATTTTCCTCAGAAGGCTTGTAACTGACAACAATCAAGTTTTAGCTTATCAAGTTAACTTTCTAATGGCGACGTGATTCCATAATTTAAGCAAGCATTTAACAAATTTTGTCAGTAAAATTAAGGTGGTTGTAATTGTATTTTGTAGTATCTGTGAATTGTGTAATCAAAGTTTCATTGGATAGATGCTTCTGTGATGCATTGCACCTTACCTTTTGGTTGTAATTTTTATCGGTGAAATTAAGCTAGTTGTAATTGTAAATAGGGGAATACATTACTCTTGTTTGATTTGAATATCTATCAATGTGTGATAACAAGCAATAAGTATGATGTGAATTAAATGTGGCTTTAATGTAGATTTAAAATGAAATTGAATTAGATTTTGTTTGTATTCATTGCCCTTAAAATGATGAATGATGCTCATAAGGGAATCGGATTATGTACTGAGTAACTCAGTACGCTAAGGGGTACTGAGTTGACGTGTGTCTAGTGTTGCTAGCAAACACTTTCATAACAAATGCAATACACCTTCTATTTTGGTTAATTGGTGCTTACCTAAATTAGAATAACTAAGGCTTTTAACATTTAAATGATTGTACTGACTAAAAACATTTCAAACTTTTTCATGCCATGCCCAGTGAAAATCATCTCAACATAGACTGGAAACAAAAATGCATTCAACTATTTTATTTCACCGTACATTTTTTCAATAATTTACATGCCGAAGAACAAATGCAAGTATAGACTGAAAGTTGAGTCCTCTCAAGAAAATTCAATTTTTCGCATTAATAACATAAAACATTGCATTTTAAATGTTTTTTTGATGTCCTTATCCATGCCTACTGAACAAAGATAGAAACCTTGCAACCCCCTTCATGCTTTTCAATCAATCTTTCTTCACAAAGATTTTTCAAAATTCTAAAAAAAAATAATAATAATAAATAAATCTTTCTTCAATTTGCAGTCCTCGTTGTTTGATTATAAGGATTAACCGCACTTCAAAATCTTATTGCCAATTGGGAAGGCTTGACAAAAAGAGTTGGCCCACCCCTTACAATAGTTACATCTCCACCTGCATCCAAGATAAAAATTGGATTACATCAGACAAATTGGATTATACCAAAATTTGTACTATCAACATAAAATACTACTTAGAAAACATGCTTACCTTTAAGAAAAAGAAATACTAATTACTCAAACATTGGTGGTAATCTTCACACCCCAATGATTGATTGTTATCATATGGTGGTAATGATGGTTGCATATGAAAATTCACATATCAATTAATATAATTTTTTACCATTCATAAATCCAAAAAGTATATTAAATAATATGCCAAAAACAAATGATCCTTTTTACCTGGCTAGGCAAGACACTTCTCATAGTTGAATCATGTAGGGTGCTTGAGGGAATTTGCTAGTAGAAGTTAATACTTGGTTGGGACTCGGAACAACTCATTCCGATAATATTTAAACTCTAAAAGAGTAACAAGACAATAATGATAACTCCAATAAGTAGAAATTATATAAATGTTATATGTAATGTTACAAGTTCTTCCTTTTTTTTTTCTTTTTTCTTTTTAAGATAACAATAGGAAATATTAAGTTTACTAAATTAACTTTCACTTTTACCTGACATTCGACGTTGAAAAGGTTTTGTTGGAACATGCTAGCATTAGGTAGTTGGTACCTACACTGAGCCATTGATGCATTGATAGATCCACTAGGGTCAAGAAGGTATCCCATCACCATATAATGTGAAGGTTGAAATGATGCATGGTGCATGACGTTTGGTGCATGGTTGTTTCCCATCGTCATCAACATTTGACTTGCTTGTGGTTGAATAGTTTCAAGTAAGGATCTTTTCTACCTTACTTTATCTAGCGGATTTTTAAATGCACGGTGGTTGCCTCGAACTTTAGGCTTCACTTTAATCCCTCTTACAATTTGTGAACCCAAACTATTAACAAGTGATGGAATGTATGAAAAGAATCAAGGAACTTCTTCGTGTTCCCTAGCAATTACCGCAACTTTCAAAAGCTTATGACACAAGTGATTTTACCATTTACATGAAGTAACATTACGGTCACCTTATATTGTTAACCCAGTATTATCTTTAGCATAACTTACCTTTACATTTCTTTACCATCTCTTTAGAATATAACGAGGATGAAGCACGTCTATATTATAATAATTTAAAACTTTTAATGCGTGACTACATAAGATCCCCATAAATTCAAATTTCTTACAGTTATACCTCACTGTAGTATCAATGAGTCAAATCTAATAGTACGTCCTTCTATTTTTCCTTTATAAATAGCTCGAAACTCGACAACCGTTCCAAACTCGCCACATTTAAGCATTGTATGACTTAGCCACTTCTTATACTCATCTTGAAATATTTCAAAATTTCTGGAGTGTACACTTTTGTTGCTTCCTTAAACATAATGACATCAACAAACAATACTGGGGTACTCTATCTCATATCGAAATCAGCTTTACATTCCTTGTATCGCCGTTCGGTCACTACTCGTTCGTAATGAGTGAAGAAACGTAAGAGATAGTATTTTAAGCTCAAATATTTTTTCAATACACCATTCATGCTCTCACTTCGTTGCATGCTCTTCATGTCAGTACAAAATGTATTTCTTCCATAAACCATAGCCCATTTCTCTCTTTCTTTAAATAAAATTTGTAGCCACTTGTTCTACACTAAATCATATTTCTCGAGCAAGTTATTCCATGTAGTTAGAAACTCTTCCTCTTCCTCATAATCATATACACACTTACTAAAATCGGAACGAAAACTTTTTGAACCATTAAATACATTACTAAGGTGTTTTGTAACATTTTGGTATATATGCTATATACATAGATGATGATATGTTTCTGGCATCACTGAAGTTATCGCATTGGCCATTGCAGCATCTTGTTCTGTTAGTATTGTCATTAATTATTTTCCAGACATCGCACATAAAAATGTTTGAAACAACCACTTCAAAGATTCAATTGTTTCAATGTATAGTAAGGCCGTACCAAATATTACATTCTTCTTATGATGATTTACCCCAATAAATAGAGCAAAAGGTCGTCCATAGCTATTTATTCTATAGGTAGTATCAAAGCAAATGACATCCCCGAAAACACTATAGTCCACTATTGACCTTCCATCTGCCCAGAACATGTTCGTCATTTGATCATCTTTATCCACTTGTATAGCATAAAAGAAAGACAGATCATCAATTTACTTTTATTGAAAATACTCTAAAACAGCTCCTGCATCACCCTTTTCCATCGTTTTCATTCGCTTTCTCTGTAAGTAGTTCTTGTAATCAATTAGCGTGAAACCCATATTCTCGCGACCTCCAGCTTGTCTACTAAAATATTCGACCCCTGCTCGTGGTGTTATTCTTGAATCATTTATGATATCTATGTTAGCTTTTTGATCATCAGTCAAGCTTCTGTGTGACATTAACATGTGCACTTTCGTTGGTGTAACAACCTCATGGTTATACTCTACTACAAACTAGTTCACACCATATTTTCCATTCTTCTGAAGCTTAATCATCATGCTTGCTTTATAATTCATTCTTGTAATCGGACGAGTAGACCTCACGAGATCGGTTTATTTCTTTTCACATTTTCATCCTTCTTTAGAACAACAAAATTATCTGAAAACCATGACATCTTCATCAAATTTTTTTATCCACCCCCTTTGAGCATTGAACCCTATCTTTTTAGCATAGTTATTATAAAAATTGTATGCACTTTCTTCAGAAGAAAACTCCATTCCTAGTGTAACGTCCTGGAAAAATCTTACAGAGACCTGAGTACCACCTCAGGCAGAAATCACTAAGGACCAAATCCTTTAGAAA
Organism: Magnolia kwangsiensis; assembly: GCA_037074715.1. Lineage (NCBI taxonomy): Eukaryota > Viridiplantae > Streptophyta > Magnoliopsida > Magnoliales > Magnoliaceae > Magnolia > Magnolia kwangsiensis. Next base: position 74,948,911 of record CM073584.1, read on the forward strand.
TTAAACGAGAATTAACTAGCGCTAAACTAGACTACCTGTGAAACTAGCGCCAATCACTTTAAATACGATCTACAATACCCAAAACTCGTGAAATCATTAACGCTACATTACCCTAAAACCTAAGATCAATCTCTAAACCCAATTGCTCTCGGGAGCATATTGAAACTCCGTATTGGAGGTCCACCGAGCGTCGAAAGTCCGATAACGAAGAAACTATATGATTACGACCTTCTTATTGGACTTGACAATCACCTCGAAAATTAAGTACAAATGATGTCCTGGGACTATTTACTTGAGTCCGGAGCGAAGTGTGTGAGAAACGTAAATTTCTTTAGAAATAAAATCTGAATATAAGTAATCTGAGTCGTGTCACTTACGAGCCAAATATAAGGATTCTGACCATTAGAATCTGACCCAAATACACCCTTAGATCAGGGAAAATGCCCCATACGTGCCAATGTACTTGTGGCCCTGATCGAGTATCGGTGACCGTTGAACTGAAACTGGTCCGCCACGGTCGATCTGTAAACCTAATCGGACCAAAAACTTAGCTTGACCAAGATCCAATGTCAGGGAGCTTAATTCCGACCGCATGCAACAAAGGGACCTCCAGAAATACTCTGTTGGATCGGAACGGACCCGATTTGGCTATAACCTAAGTATACCATGGCCCTGGGCTGTTTTCATCAGTTCTGGGCCTATATAAGGGCTTAAAAATCATTCTCACATATTCCATATGAATTTTAAAACCCTAGAAAAGAAAGGAGAAGAAAAGGAAAGGAAAGAGAGAGAAGGAGAGAGAGTGAGTTGGAGATTCATCTTGGGATTCTTCCCAGCTACACTACGTGCCAAATCCGTCCATTCATATCGCTATACGAGCGATCCCGATTCCATTCATGGATAAGAAAACCTAACCCTAATCTATTCTAGAGTTTCAAATAGTCTAAGTGATGATGTAGCTAACCTACTTCATGCTCTAGGTTGCTAATCCACCATTGACGATGACTAAACGTCTAAAACAAATTCGTTATGTGTTTACCAGCGTAAGGTGCGGACTATATATGTATAGGTTATGGTTTTCAAGGCTTTCAATGTCAGTTAATGATTTATTACTGACGTGGGTGCCATTTCACATGCCAAATGCGATGTTTATTTCATGTTTCAGTTATATATGAACTATGTTGATTTTAGTGTATTCCGTGTATTTATAAAAAGGATCATATATGTATAGAATTTGAAATCATGTTTGCCTTGATTAATTATCATATGTTTATACTTGTTGTATATGTGACAACTCCTAGGTGAAAGGATTTGCCCTAATACATAATATCACCAACATACGTCATGTATGTTGGAAGGTGTAGTCTAAGTGTTTGTAAAAATGTCTGAATGAGTTAGTAGTTAGTAAATTGTGATTTATAGGGAGTTGAGATATGAATTCTCAACTACCTCAATTATGTGTATGATTTCCTCCATGTACGATACATTGTAGTGTCTATGTGTTTATGAGATGCATATGTATGACTTCATGCTTAAGTTGTATTTCCTAAATGCTTAAATGATTATAGGAATTGAACTATTTATTCACTACTGTTTTCACTACCTCATATGATTAAATTATTGTAAATAAATGTGTTGGGGCTATGGTATAGTCCAAGCAATTGGTAATAGGCCTTGTTCTGGTGGATGAGGTTGTTTTCACCACACGGGATGTGTTCGATGAATCCGAGCCGTACTTGGGATATCGACAGTGGTTAGGCCACACGAAGTGCTTATGCACTTCATGTCGATCAGCTCATCATGTGCTCATCCTAATCAAGCTCGTCAATGAACCCAATTGACCCAATGTATGTTCACCATGTTTGGACGCTACTGCTTGAATCTAAGGTACCAAACTCACCAGTAAAACCCTGATAGCCTTAGTACCTCGATCCACTAAGACTCATGAGCTGAGCATGGTGGTATGGGACACCGTGGTCAAGCTATCGGCCTACGCTGGGGCGATTAGCCTCCCCTTAGTGACCAGTGAGCAACCCAGACTCATGAGCTGAATATGGTGGTATGGGACACTATATTCGTGCTGTCGGCCTACACTGATTAGTGACGAGCCCTTTACAGTAACATCGAGCATACCCTAAAACTGCATTGAGGTGATGAGCCTTATTGTACCAACCAGAGTATAACTAGGCCTGTATTGATTAGTGACGAGCCCTTTACAGTGACCTAGATCCGTAACATCGTATGAGATTTACTAGGACTGACGACTCTAGAATGGATCATTATTTAAGAATTAATATAAGGGAGGTACCTTAGCTTCCTAATCTTGCTATATGAAAAAGACTAATATGAACTCGGTAATCACGTCCATATACTGTATTGCATTGCTTTGGCAAGGAAGAGCACTTTCGGGTGGTTGCCATGCGCGCCATAAGATGAAGATGCTGAGGGAGTACAGGCGAGGGCATGCATCATTACTACATCTCATTCTTACATTAATTACAGTATTTAGGACTTGTTTGTTGTACTACTTTATCATTACTGCTTGACTGACTTGATAACATATTAACCTTTGCTGTATAGCTCCACTGAGTTGATCACTCACTCCCACGTTCTGGGATGGTGTTAAACATCAACCAGACTCTGCCTTAGTTGCAAATGATGATGCGATCCATGAGGCAGAGCCGAAGTTCGAGGATGATGAGGAGGCGTTCTCCTACATGCAGTTTTAGGCGGGTTCATATGAGCCGTGTCCTGATTGACGGGGATTCAGGATTATGTTTGTAGTGGACTACCACATTCTCTTTTTAACATTTTGTATTTTGACACAACACTTGTAATTATTGACCTGACAATGCATACATACTTTGGGGACTTATACTAGTTTATATATTCATTTCAGTCTTCCGCTTGCATAATACAACTGTCCCTAGATTATGTTTGCTGATTTGGCTTAATCTAATTCATGTTTTATGCACTAATACAGACAAAATTCATCCATCATTAAAAATGTTGCATAAGTGATGTTTTTGAACTTGGGAGCTGAGTTATGCTCGACCCCCAATTTTCAGGGCGTTACACCTAGTTTTAGTATTTCATCTAACATGTCACCTGTGTTGAATAGTACATCTTGCCTTACATCTTTATTACACTGGCTTGCATCTTGAACATTTATTTCAGTATCAAATTCTAACCTTCGATATGGTTGAGAACATGCTTGACTCTCCAATGTATTATCATCTATTTATACAATTAACCTTCAAAAATAAAAGGTGTACAAACCCTGCAAACAATTTATTTCATAATGTAAAATATGCATATGGATTATAACAATAATAGTTATAGTTATGCACAGAAACATAAACAAAACAATTAGATAAATAAAACTCAAATGTGCTTCTAAAGTTAACTCTTAGCGAAATTCCAAAAGGTCATGGAATTGTACTGCATGGCTAAGAAAGGGGTCTTTCCCATTGAATAAAAAAGAAACATATTTTCAAAAATTTTCAAAATTCTACCAAAGCTTTATTTGGAATAATGGATAGAGATCAACTTAAATCAAGCTAATAATTCCATAATATGTTTAAATAGTTATGGCTATGGCATAAATAATCCAAAACAAAACCATCCCAATACTAACACTCTCCAAATTTTTAGAACGCAAATATTAAAATTAAATTCAGTAAAGTTTCTAAATCACTTGGTGTCATTCACATAAAAAATCATCTATTTTCCATCTACTGTACATGAACCAAAAATTAAAAATAAAAAATCAATCAATCTTCTTCTTTTTTTTTTAAAAAAAAAAAAGGCTAATAAAAAACATATTTAAAATTTTGATGACCACACTCACCCAATGGTCCTATTCCAAATTAAATTACCAATTGCTTTTAAGGTCTAAGAACTGAGAAATTTCTACACATAGAATTCATATTTAAAGCTTCAAAATTCATTTCTAAATACTTATAAAGATTAATAGTTTCATGCATTTGTACATATATGTACTAAATCAAAACTTTTAATCTATTAGGAAAATTATGGATTAAGGTTTTATGAAAATTAGGGCAGACCTTCAAAATATGAAAATTAATTTTTCATATATAAATGCTAATTAGGAATTTGAAGAATCTCAAGTTATAGATTAGGGATTTGAAAAATCTCCTATTATGAATTTTCAATTTCTAATATAAAAATGATAATTAGGAATTAAAAATTTGAAGAATCTCAAATCATGGATTAGGGATTTGAAAAATCCCCTACCGATTTTCATTTTCAAACATTCATCCCTAATCTCTCATAAAACTATTAACAGAAGGGAGCAAAATCCATAATCCCTAATCATCATGTAAAGAGAAAAGAGAAAGAAGAGCATACCCCTTAGCTGCTACAAGTCACTACCGCCACCTTCTCGTGCCACTATTGTTAAGGGAGTTAGAAAGAGAGATGAGAAATAGGTCAATGCAGATATGAGAGAGAGGGAAGTCAATCTCGAGAGGAGACGGAGAAATCAATGCGAGAGAGCCAGAGGTCATTGTTTTGTTTTATTTTGTTTATTTTATTTTATTTTTATTTTTATTTTTATTTTTATTTTTTGCCAAAGAGGAAGCAGACGGATTGCATATCGGGTAACTCAGTATGCTTAGCGTGTTGAGTAAATTTAGTGATGTTCACTATCCTATCCACTCCGTTCATCTATTTTACCATATAATTTAAACACTTGAGACTAAAAATTAATCATGTATAAAGTTCAAATGGACCACACCACAGGAAACAGTGTGAATTGAATGTCCACTGTTGAAAAATTCTTTGGGCCACTGAAGTTTTGGATCAAGCTTATATATGTGTTTTACCTTCTCTCATGTCTTTATGATATTATGAACAGGTTGGATGACAATTGAAAATCACTATAGGGCCTAGCAAGGGGCCTAGTAAAGTTTCAACGGTGGAAATCATTACTTGTACTGTTTCCCGTAGTATGATCCACTTAATCTTTGGATATACTTAAATTTTGAGCTCAACACCTTAAATTTACTATAAAAATGAATGGACGGTGTGGATAGACTACATACATTTAAGGTGGGCCCAACTAAGTTTACTCAGTATGATAATATGCATCGTGCAATCCAATTTCCGTTGGGGAAGATGACCAGCAGATCCCTTTACGCTTCTATTTACAGAAGAGAGAGAGAGAGAGAGAGAGAGAGAGAGAGAGAGAGAGAGGCTAACGCCGTTTACTCTTCCGTTTGGAGGAGTGAAGCTGGCCCCACATCTCAGGCCAATAGAATACCGCCACGTCAACTCAGTCTACCCCCCTAGGTCCTTACTCTTGCTTGGGTGGTAGACTCCCAGGAGTTTCAACTCCCAGTCAAGGGTTCGAGTACCCATAGGTGGTGAAATTCCACCAGCGTGAGTGCATGGGTTGTGTGTGCGTGTGTAATAATAATAAATAAATAAAAACTCAGTACCCCTTACGGTAATGAGTTACTCAGTACACAATCCGATTCCGAGTGACGTTACCAAGTTTTGAACCCCACTACGATGTATGTGTTGTATCCACAACGTCCGTCCATTTGGAGATATCATTTTAAGGCATAAGCCAATGAATGATGCAGACCCAAAGCTTCATTGAACCCTACTATAAAAAATAGCCGAAGATTGTTGCCCACCATTGAAACCTTCCTAAGGCCAATCATGATGGTTGGTTGGATAGATGGCATGGTGGCTAGTGGTCGATGCTCTATGGCCCCCACCATGAAGTATGTATTTGATCCATTCATTCATCCATTTTTACAGATCATTTTAGGTCTTTATACCAAAAATGGATGAGATATAAATATAGTCTGGACCACACCATAGGAAAATAATAGTGATTGGATATCCACCATTAAAATCCTCCTAAGGCACACTGTACGTTTATTTGACATTCAATCTATTGATTGGGTCATATAGACCCAGATGAAGGGAAAAAAAACAAAGATCAGCTTAATCCAAAACTTTTATGGCCCATAAAAAAAAAATTAATGGTCGGTGTTCATTCAACATTGTTTCGTGTAATGTGGTCCACTTTAGATTGGGATGTACCTCATTTTTTTGTCTCATGTCATAAAATGATATAGAAAAATATATGGACGGCCTGGACGAAATACATACATCATGGTGGGGCTTAAAGAGCACCGACCACTAGCCATTGGCGGGTGGCAGGGGGAGTAGCCAATCTGTTTCTGCAAGACTCCTACTAAAGTGGCATCACTAGTTATATGGTTTCCACCATGATGTGTGTTTTGTATCCACACCGTCCATCAATTCGGAGAAATGTATGAATTGTATCCACAATGTCCATCCATTTTTTCATATCATTTTAGATCGTAGTAGATTAATAAAAAAGGCATATCTCCGTATCAAGTGGACCACACCACGGGAAATGGTGTTAAGAATTGCCACCATTGAAACCTTTATGGGGTCCACCATATTGTTTATATTTGCCATCCAACCTATTGATATAGTCATATACTCCTGGATGAAGTGAAAAAGTAAATATCATCTTAATCAAAAACTTTTATGGCCCCTAAGAATTTTTCAATGGTAGGAATTTAATCCCCACTTTGTGGTCCATTTGAGCCTTGGATCTTCGTTATTTTTGGGGTCATACTCTAAAATGATATGTATAAATAGATGGATAGTGTGGATAGAATTCATACATCCTGTTGGCCCCTTAGTGGCCCATAAGAGCCTCATTCATATCATCCCCCATCCAACCATTGCATCCCTCATCCAACCATCCATTCATCTCATACAATCATCCAAACATCCATCAATCCATATATTCAACCATTCCATCCATCTATATATCCAGTCATCCAAACATCCAAACATCCATCCATCCAACCATACTATCCATCCATCCAACATCCAACCATCTGATCATCCCATCAATCATCCCATCAATCATCAAAACATCCATCCATCCATGCCATCTATCCATACAACCACCCCATCCACCCATCCATACATCCATCCAACCATCCCATCCATCCATTCATCCATCTATCCCAGTTATCCATCTAATCATCCATCAAACCGACCCATCCATCCATTCATTCTATCCATCATCAAAACATCCATCCATCCATATCATCTATCCATCCAAACAATCACCCATCCATTCCCATCCCAACCATCCAACCATCTATCCATCCCATCCATTCCATCCAACCATCCATCCCATCGATCAATATTTCATCCGCCCATCTAACCATCCAACCATCCCATCGATCAATCTATCCATCCAATCATCAAATCCATCCATCTAACCAACCCATCCAAACATCCATCCATCCCAACTATCTCATTCATTGGTCCATCTATCCCATCTACTCACATATTGATCCATCCAACCATCCCATTCAACCATCCATCCAACCATCCCATCTATCCATCCATCTAATTATTCCTTCCAACCGTCCAAACATCCAAACATCCATCCAACCACCCATCCATCCCATCTAGGGGTGCACATCAAACTGGTAGAACTGTGGAACTGGACCGGAACCAACCAAATGGTCTGGTTTGATCCAGTACTAGAGTGCACCGTTCCAGTTCCGGTTTGAAAAATTAAAAAATTATTTAGTTCAGTTCGGTTCCGGTTTGGGGGTATGTAGAACCAAAGCGAATCATGATGTGAACCGTGGAATCGAACTGTAGAACTGAACTTGGAACCGAACTTGAAACTGTGAGTTTACAATATATTTTAGTTGCATATTTGACTCATGATTTATGGTTTACAATACACCCTTTGATTATTTTCATAAATGTATTTTTTTCACACTATATACAATATCTAAACCATTCATCAAATGGATCACAATATGAATGGACATGGGCCAAATTATAAAATTGAACATGCAATGGGGTTGGATTATAAAAATCCCAAAACCGTGGAACCGATGCGGAACTGAACCGATTTTCATGGTCTGATTCTGGTTCAGAAAAACCTAGAACCATATGGAACGGTTCAGTTCTAGTTTCACCCCAAAATTGAACCAAACCATGTGCACCCCTAATCCCATCCATCCATCATTCAATGGATAATTGGAGGTTGATCTAATGGTCAAAAGCACTTTATGTTGTATGATCATTGATTGGGAGGTCGATCTTGTGATTTTCGATGATGTGCAACATTCGATTGTTGATTAGAGACTTAACGAAGTGATGTACAATGATTTTCAACATTTGATAAAGGATTAGAGGTTGACCGGATGGTCAACAACACTTTTTATCGTTCGATTGTTGATTGGAGGTCAATCAAGCGATTATTGATGTGCACCATTTCATCGTTAATAGGGGAATTGATAATAAGATTTATGTTGGTTTGTGCCATTCAATCATTAATTGGAGGATCATCAGATGTTCAATAGCACTTCGTGTTATTTGATTGTTGATTAGGAAGTCGATCGAGCCATCATCAGTAATGCACACTATTCAATTGTCGATCAGGAACTTAATGTGGCAATATACGTTAGTTTTCACTATTTAATTGATGAGCACACACACAGTTGAAGGAAAACTATTCATCAAAGTACACAAGCAGCTGAAGGAAATCTCAAACATCACCTTTATCTAAAACTTTTATGGCCCCGAAGAATTTTTCAATAGTATAAGTTCAATTCCCACTTGTCTCACTTAGGCTTTGGATATGCTTAAAGTTTAGCCTTATTTCATAAAATACGCTAATAAGATGTATGGATGGCGTGGATTAGACACATACATCACATGTGAGTTTACTTAGTGTTCTTAGCTTAGTGGGTATTACCCATGCAACTACTTAAAGTGAGAGAGATAGGTGATGGAAGTGGATAAGCTGTTACATACCCGAGTATTAACGTAGTGGGTGTTACCCCTACCATAGGGCCCACCTTGATGATCTATTAGATATCTACACTGTCTATCCATTCATATAGCTCATTTTATGAAATGAAACTATATTCATCGTAAAAAGTTTTAGTTGGTATTTGTTATAACGAATTAACCTAGCTGTTGCTAAAATAAACTATTTGCAACGATTTTTATGTCGTTACAAAAAATATTTTTTTACGACGACACTCAATTCATCACATAAAGTGAACATTAACGATGACAATCGAAATGCGTGGCGAAATGTCTTTCTCGCTATGTAAGTTTTTTTACAAAAAATTGGTGGGAAAAGTTTTTGCGATGATAATTACAGCTTGTCGCAAAAACGTTAACTATTTGCGATGATTTACAATATTGTTGCAAATACTCTAACATTTCGTAATAAAATTACATTTATCGTAAAAAGTTTCAGTTGATATTTGTTGCAAAGAGTTAATCTAGTTGTCGCTAAAATAAACTAATTACTGCGTATCACGCCCCAAACTTGGAAACCGGGCTCACAAAATTCTTGATTGTCGAATCTAGCGCTGACTGCCTCTATAGTACCCCATTCTCGGCTCTCGACACCCATACACCAGGTTCCGATCCTGGGATCCTACAAGGAGGATTTCAAATATGATTTGATTCATAATGAGCATAACCATAAGCATAACCCACAAACAATAGCCACAAGAACACCATCACAAAATCCACTATGATCAAAAACTTTGAGTACAATGCGTATGAAAAGGAAATACAGGATAACAATAGAAACTCCAGAAGCTCGACTACACACTCCAACTGCGGTGAGGCTATGCCTGTATCATGGCATCACCTACATGCATCAATCGTGGATAAGCTTATAGAAACTTTATAGGGTAGTGTAGGTGTGTGCGTAGTATGAACATGCTTAAAATGCAATGTCAGAGTAATGTGGAATCATGTTGATGGGTACATGAATGCAATTAGCCGTATCATGGCTATACGTTGCAAGATATGAATACTATTGGCAATATCAAGACTATGTAATGCGAGATGCAACTCAAGCATGTTAATCCTCATCCAAATCCTCATACAGCTCATCAAATATCAGTACAATTCTCATTCTAGATAATCACCGGGGTCTAGTACACTTTACGCCAGCTTATTGCCCCTATCCAAACACAACTAAGAGAGTAGAAGAGCCTCACTATCTGCCTACCAATATCAGGCCCGGCTTGTCAATAGCGGACCCATTCCTCAAGCTGGTCAAACTCAACTTAGAAATTACTTCCTCACGCAGGTGGGTAACGTCATACCCCTTTCCAACCGACCATGACACAGTGGGACGCTGCCTACTAGTATATGGCCCTCACACACTCATGTATCCACTCAGTCTCGACATTAGAGTCATCCTCTGGTACCATCGGGTTTAGAAATTTTCACCCAGGGACATTTATTTTGCCCCTATGCTAGAAACAGTATTTTTAGTATCTAATCTAACCATCCACGATGTGTCTGTGGAGGCTATGGCCCTAGTATCACTAGGACATACAATAATCACAATTACACAAATACAAATGCATGAATCACTTTACCAAATATGCAATAATCCTGCACTTACCGCGCGCTCATGAAGGACAACTCCGCCTATCAGGGAGCCCATAAACAATTTGCCCGAAGGTAAATGTTATGATCAGTCATTCCTCATATCAAGCATACACATAATGCGTATGAGCATGAATCATGGATCTATACTAAACATGTTATATGGTGATGGACTTTGTTCATAACGAAAATGGGCCTAGACGGCCTAGACACTACAAGTATGGGCCTATCAATGGGCCCTAGGGAGAGTGACAATACGGATATTTAACCAACATCATCCTTACAATGTGGGAATCAAACCATCATTACTCCCAAGGCAAGGCCTGCCATGAACATCATTACATAAACCATGGTGGAATCACACATTACAATGGGCTTTATGTACATCCCATTGGGCCTCAACCTAAGGGATCCAAATGCATCAAATGGGCCACATCATATAGGCCTCATATATATCCAGGTGGGCCTCAACATCGGGCCTTATATATCACATTGGGCCTAATCAAATGGGCCTAAACAATGGGTTGAATCAACTGGGCCAAGTCGAATGGGCCGAGTCAAGTACATCAAATGGGTTGCACCACGTGGGCTCATATATCAAAGTGGACCTCAACAACATACCTCATACACATCAAGGTGGGCCTCAACAACAGGCCATAAATACATCAAGATGGGCCTCGTCACATACTTAAAAAGATTCATATTGAAGGATCATTTGGACTATACCCCAAGTAACAGTGGAGATAATTTTCACTATTTAAACATTTCACAGGGTCCTACCATAAGGTTTATTTCCCACACAATCTAATCAAAAGGTCTTAAAGGCCTGGATTAAGAGGGAAAAATAAATATCATATTAGTACAAACCCTGTAGTCCAAAGGCTTTAATGATGGATGTTCAAACCCAATGTTTCCTGAAATGTGGTCCACCTGATCCTAGATCTATCTTATTTTTAGTCTCAAGCCTTAAAATGAGCTTTCAAAATGGTTGGATGGTTTGGATGCAACACGTGCATCATGGTGGGTCCCATATGGATGGACAACATAAATAAAGCACATACCTTATGGTGGGGACCACACTGATGGAAGGTGTGGAACACATACATTAGTGGGTCCCACGTGGGGCCCCCCATAATGTTTATTTTCCACCCATCTGTTCACGAGGTCACACAGACCCAGGTGAAGAGGAAAAAAAATTTCATAATGATCTAAAACTTCTGCAACCCAAAAACGGTTTCAATGGCCGATGCTCAATCCCACTGTTCCCTATGGCGTGGACCACCTGAGCTATGTATATGGCTGATTTTTGGAGGGGCCATTGTCCTAAAAGGGGGCCACCAAATATGTTATGTTGATGTTCCACAGACATCACGGTGGGGCCCACTGCTGGGACCAGTGGTCCCTGCCCGTCCAACGTCAAATGCAGTAGGATGCTACTACTGGACGTCCTCAGTAGCGTCTGCTGCTATGTTGTATTATTTTTTAAAAAAATGAGTTTTTTTGAGGTTTTTCCTAGGTAGGGCCCACATTGGGTGGATCCACTCCATCCACTGGACTCTACGGCTCATGATTGACCAAATGAGCCCAATATGCGATGTGTTTTGGTGTATAGAAACATCAGAGTGGATTTTAATGGTAAGAACACTGTTTTATACGCTACGGCCCGCCAGAAAGTTGGATTGGCTTCATTTTTCGACTCAACGCCTAAGATGATCTGGGGAATGGGATGGACGGCATAGATTGAATTCATACATTAAGGTGAGGCCTACATGAGCAGTCCACCCCAAAGCTTGAATCAAACTAATATTTATTTATTTGTTAGTATGCCTCACCATCTGTTCACACTCTAATGAACACATCCAGCGTCCCTGGACGCTGGATAGACAACATACATATACTATTCATCAAGGTGGGTCCCACGCGGATGTGGCCCACTTGATTGGATCAACCAGATATGTGTATTTTCCCATTACCCAAACCTTCCCAAATGGGGGTGCCTCTAACAAAGTGGGTTGGTCCCCAAGTTTGGATAGCCATAGGGTCTATTTGATGGATGGTTTGGACATCGCATATACTCATTAAGTGGGCTACAAAATAAAGGAAGGAGAGAGAGAGAGAGACGACGATGATGGAGGGGCCTCGCTACTATGGGCTCCTCATGATTACAACACATACATCATAATGGGTCCCACCTATAAGTGGACCTTCAAATGCAAATGAACAGTAGATCACCCCCTATCGGTCCTCTTCTTAGTCCCTTAGCCTCCTTAGCTCATATACTTAACTTTTGACGGTGGATGATGGAGTTTTGATGGTGGGGATGAGAGGTGAGAGGGTGGGCCACACTTGTTGATTTGGGGAGAGCTTGGGAAGGCTTGGACATGGGATGTTTTATTGCTTGGAAGTGAAGAGAGGGAATGTGAGAGAGAGAGAGAGAGAGAACTGATGGGTGAAAAGGGATGGGATGAGGTGTGATGGGTGATGGATGGATTGATGGGGTTATAAGAAAGGGATGGGTGGAGAGAGAGAGAGAGAGAGAAAGAGAGTTGACTTTGGGAATGGGAAGGGATGGGTTGTTGTACTTGGGGTATGGAGTGTACTTGACTTGTACTTGACATTGATTGATTGATTGATAGATGGGAAATGTTATAGAGATTCTCTCGAAATTTACACGAGCAGCGTTTCTTCAGAATGAACACGGGCCAACATCTTCTGACCTGGGTATCGGATCGGTGTGCGAGTCATGGCATTGGAACCGCGGTGATGGCGCGGTCGCTAGGTTACAAGTTTGGAGTCAATCTGACTCTGATATGCAGGACTCGGCTTAAGATTGTGTACAAACGTTGAATACGGGTCGAGGGTTGTCGAAATTTGACTGAGGGATGGCGGAAGCCTACAAAATGGTAAGGTCTAGGATAGGGTCTTACACAACAACTTTTGTGTCATTGCAAAAAATAATATTTTACGATGACACTTAATTCACTGTATAAAGTGGATATTAGTGATGACAATTGAAACGCGTAGAGAAATATCTTTTCTATCATTTAATTTTCTGAAAAAATTTGGTGGGAAAAGTTTTTATGGTGATAATTACAGCTCGTCGTAAAACATTAAATATTTGCAATGATTTACAATGTTGTTGCAAATACTCTAATATTTTGGATTAAAACTACATTTGTCGTAAAAAGTTTCAGTTTGTATTTGTCGTAACGAGTTAACCTAATCATTACTAAAATAAATTATTTGCAGCGACTTTTGTGTCATTATAAAAAATAATGTTTTGCAATGACATTTAATTTGTCACATAAAGTGAACATTAGCATTGATAAACGCATGGCTAAACATCTTTCCCACCACTTAATTTTCTACAGAAAAATTGGTGAGAAACGTTTTTGCGACGATAATTACAGCTCGTCACAAAAACGTTAGCTATTTGCGATGATTTATAACATTGTTGAAAATACTCTAACATTTCGTAATAAAACTACATTCATCGCAAAAAGTTTCAGTTGGTATTTATCGCAATGAGTTAACCTAGTCGTCACTAAAACAAACTATTTGGAATGATTTTTGTGTCGTTGCAAAAAATAATATTTTACGATGACACTCAATTCATTGCAAAAAGTGGACATTAGTAATTTTTCTGAAAAAATTGGCTGTAAACATTTTAGCAACAATAATTATACCTCATCGCAAAAATGTTGACTATTTATGATGATTTATATTGTTGTTGCAAATACTCTAACCTTTCACAATGAAACTACATTCATCGTAAAAAGTTCCGGTTGATATTTGTCACAACTAGTTAACCTAGTCATCGCTAAAATAAACTATTTGTAACGACTTTTGTATCGTTGCAAAAAATAATATTTTGTGATGATACTCAATTTGTTGCATAAACTGGACATTAGCAATGATAATTGAAATGCGTCGCAAAAACTCTTTTCCACCATGTAATTTGTTGGGAAAAGATTTTGCGATGATAATTGCAGCTTGTTGCAAAAAATTTGACTATTTGCGATGATTTACAATGTTATTACAAATTCTCTACCATTTCGTAATGAAACTACATTCGTCACAAAAAAGTATAATTCAATATTTTTTATAATGAGTTTAACTAGTCGTTGCAAAAAGAACTGTGGAAAAAGTCTAATGTTAAATTTTTGCAATGAGCTTAACCAGTTGTCGCAAAAGCTACTGTTTATGACAACTTTTGTGTTGTTGTAAAAAAATTTTTACAACACCTAATTTGTCACAAAAAGTGGCTATTAGCGATGACTTCAAGCTCATTGTGAACAATTCACAGGACAAGTTTTCGTGACAAGTTTTATGACGATAATTGAAGCTCATCGTAAAAAAGTCAACTATTAGAGACGATTTAAACTACCATCGTAAATAATTTATTTTTTATGACGACTTGAAATGTCATTGTAAAAAATTGACTTTTGTGATGAAATTAGACTCGTTGCTAAAAAATCGTTGCAAAAATTCTAATTTGTTGTAGTGAGTGTTGTAGGCCCAATAAATGGTGGATCTAGCAAATTGGGTCCTTAAATTTTAAAATGATTTATGGTCAGGGCCTTTCATAGTCCACAACAAATGCTTTTAATGGTTCTTAGAGCTGTTTAATTTTGATCTAATGGTTGATTTTAAGGTTGTGTGTGTATCCCTTAACCTTAAAGTGATATCTAAGGTTATCAATTATACTTTAACAATCGATATGATATTTAAATGATTTTAGTTTCTGAATGGCCCTCTAAAAGGGGTCTAAGATCTTATCTAGTGTTCCTAGATAATTTAATGGTTAGACTAATTTACCGGCAATGATCAACGGTCTAAAGGTTTAATTTTACTAGTTAATGATTGGGTCTCATTGGGACCATAAGTCGAAAGGGATTATAAAGTTCCTTGGCTACTAGGGTTATTAAGGTGAAGATTAGCAGTTCATCTCATCAATCTAATGGCTTGTCTTGAATAACAATGGGTGGATAACATGATATATGGGTGGGGATTGCTTTTAGCAGTCATACCTAGACCATAATGAGCGTGCATGTTCACTTAAACTAGGTTTGTATTTATATTAAGTCAAGTTAAACTGTAACACCCGAGTACTAGAAAGTACAAGGTGTTACACCAGTGGAGCTAGAGCATAAGGCGTACTAGGCAATTAAACACTTCAACTTTAATTTGGACAATGTTGATATGCTGCGCAAATTGCAACTTAATGAACTCAAAGAGATCCAGAATGATGCATATAACAGTTTCAAAATTTACAAGGACGAGATGTAGAAGTTTTATGATCAGAACATTCTTCGAAAATCATTTGAACCAAATCAAAGAGTCCTCTTGTACAATTCTCGAGTTCATTTATTTTTGAAAAAATTGCGATCTCGATGGACAGGCCCTTTCATTATTAAAATTGTCTATCCACATGGGATTGTCGAGATTGCAAATCTGATGAGCGGTAACATTTTTAAAGTAAACAATCAACGACTCAAACCATTCACATTCAGAGGTGACATCCATCCCTCTAATTAATCCTGTTTACTATGATTAACCTCCTAGTCTGATGGAGGTATAGTTAGATTTGTTACTTTCTTAGGATATAGGATTATGATAATTTTCTTTTGTTTAATTTCAGGCTAACCACTTTATCTATTAAATACTTCAAACCACTTTAATTTCCTTCTTTAGGTATTATCCTTCCCACTCAATTCCTTTATTTTAGTTATCTTATATTAAATTTATTTCTTATATCATATACATTGAGGACAATGTAAATTTCAAGTTGGGGGTGAGATTAAATAGATCTAATATGCATTTTTCTAGTTTTTGACCAAATTTTTCAAATTTTTCAAAATTTTTCATTTCAAAATTCTTTTGAAAAGTAAATTTCTTTTTCATTTAAATGCATGTTGAGTTTTGTGATAAGATATTGAATAAAACTTTGAAAATCTAAGACTTGTGATTAAATTCTTCAAATAAGTTGATTAATAGAAAATCTTAAACACTACAATTTACACCTAATTCATAATTTCTGAGGTTGTTTACCTTATAGTGTTAACATGTTAATTAGTTAAAAGTGATTAAGAACCAAGTCTAGAGATTGTTATCTACCTAAAAAGAATAAAATAAGTAACTAAACCAGCTAGAAAATAGTGAGATCATAGTTGGCTACCTACTAAGCATTTGATGAATAATTGATGAAAAGAAGGAATAAAGAAAGAAATTGGGTAAAAACCATTGATGCAAACTTAAAAGCTGGAAAATAAATTAAATAGGAAGATAAGTTCGAAATCGGTACTTGTCAAGCCCCAAACCCGAAAATCGGATTCATAGGAATCTCGATCCCCGAATCCGGTGCCGACAGCCTTCGTAGTACCCCATTCTCGGCTCCTAGCATTCATATGCCAGATTTCGATCCTAGGATCCTACAAGGAGGATTTTTTTTTTAAATATACATTTAACTAGTAATAAGCATAACCACAAGATTACCCAATTCACAACGGCAACATCGTCATCACATATCCACTAAAATAATCATTTGAGTACAATATTGAAAGGGAAATACATAAATAGAGAATCAAGCTCCAGAAGACCACCGCATGCTCCAAGCTCAACACTGCTGTAACCTAACATCACCTGCACGCATCTATCGTGCATAAGCTTATAGAAAGCTTAGAGGGTGGTGTAAGTGTGTGCACAAGGTAAGTACCAAGTATTCAATACAATGTCATAATCATACAATACTGAAAATACTGGTAATTCATAATTCGTACATCATCGGAATAAGCAGAAATGCTGGCAAGATCATAAATCATACGATAACATAGTAAGCGGAAGTATGGACAAGTCCATAAGTCAATAAATATCAGGATACGCAATATAGAACAGTTATGCAATAAAGAATCATAAAGAGTTAAATATCAGATGTTGAGGATGCAATGCAATATACAAATCCTGTTAAGTCTATTTAGGCCATATAAGTGCAGAAACATAGCAACCGAAAATGTCATATACTTGCAGATGTAATACAATATGCGATGCGAATGAAATGACCATGCTTGGAGTGTGAAGTCGGGATGATAGTACGTAGTATCGTAGGCTACGGGGTCCACCACAATGGATTTCTATCTAAACCAGTCTCATACCTAAATTTGGATAGTCAGACTCAACGTGGTAAACTCCTGATCTCAGGTTGGTCGCACGCCCAACCGAAATTCTTGCCATAACGAAGGTACACAACAATTAGTTGCGCACCACCAGCCCGAGTGGATAGTGAATGAATGAATGAATGAGCATACAACTCCTACTCGATAAGTCCACATATCAGTACGGTTCCTCTCTGAAAAATCACCGGGGTTTATTACACTCCAAATGGCACTGCCGCTCTCCTTAGCCACACAGTCCAAGTGAGCGTAAGAAACCTCACTATCCGCCTGGCCAATAGTCTGCTAATACCTATCCGGTACGTCGATAGCGGTTCCTCGAGCTAGTCAAACTCAGCCTAGTAATGCCCCCTACACTCAGGCGAGTAAGGCCACACCCCCTCCTAATCAACCACGACATAGTGGGAGACGCGGCCTCCTGGTATTCGGCACTACGGCGCTCATGTATCCACTTGGTCTCGACGTTGGGCCGTCCTCTGGTACCAAGAGGGTGTTTAGGGATTTTCACCCAGGACCATCTATGGCAGCCCGATGCTTGAACACATTTCTGGTGTCCCATCTGGCCATTCACGATATGCCTGTGGAGGCTACGACCCCGATGTCACTAGGGCGTACAGTAATCACAACACAATGAAAGATGCATGAGTCATACAATCCAATCATGCATCAATCCTGTGTATGTCGTGCGCTCATGTGAGAGAACCTTTGCCTATCAGGGAGTCTCATATCATCCTGCCCAATGACATATGCAATAGTCAATCACATCTCATAACAAACATGCAGATGATGCATATGGGGATGTATCATGATATTATGCTGTCACATACTCATAACTGGTGTCAATAACAGGTATCGACAATCGACCTCGACAATGTGGACATTTAACCAACATTGCTCCTTAGGAATGACCCTCATAGATCCTAACCTATAGTGGACCCATGGCCTCACACAAGGGCCAAATATACAACACCATGGGCCTTTCCCAAGGGCCACAGATATATCACAATGGGCCTCAACTACGGGTCGCATATACATCATATAGGTCTCAGCAATCGACTTTGGTAATCGAAATCGGAATCGGAGTAGGCCTTAGTAATCGAAATCTGTCATGACAACCAAAATCGATCGATACTCAGAATTGGCAAATCGGTCATGTCACTCAGAATCAACAATCAGTCATGATAATCGGGATCGATCGATAGTTAGAATCGACAAATCGGTCACGTCAATCGGCAATCAGTCACGACAATCAAAATCGATCGATAATCAAACTCGACAAATCGGTCACGTCAATTGAAATCAGCAATCAGTCATGACAATCAGAATCGACAATAGGTCATGATAATCAGAATCGATCAATAATCAGGATCGATAAATCAGTCACGTCGATTAGAATCGACAATCGGTCATGACAATTGGGATCGACTGATAATCAGAATCAGTAAATCAGTCACGTTAATTACACCAGTAATCAGCAGATAAACAAAATGAGGTCCATAAATGATCATCCGATCAACTATAGTATAAAGATCAGCACTCGGCTATGATCATATCAAATTCGATAACACGGAGCCATCCGCCTACGGTGAATGAGGCCCACTTATTTGGGTTAACTCACTGAGGGAATGATGAGAATGGGCCTAACAAGGCCTAAGGGAAGGTCACAATGTGGACATTAAACCATCATTGCCTATGAATGTGGCCATTAAACCAACATCGCTCCCAAGGAGTGGCTCACATAGAGCCAAACATAAAATGAGCCCATGGCCTCACATAAAGGCCTAACGTACATCACAAGGGGCCTCATACAAGGGCCTCATACAACTACCATGAGCCGTATCAATGGGTCGCACCAACGGGCCTCATATACACAACAGGTGGGCCCTGCTCATGGGCCATAAACACACAATAGGCGGACCCTACGTGTGGGCCTCAAATACATTACATGGGCCTCACTAAATGGGCCACATATACATCGTATTGGGCCTCGCCCATGGGCCTCGAATACATCACAATGGACCACAACCCATGGGCTTCAAATACACAATAGATGGGCCTTACACCTGGGCCTCATACAAATCAAGTGGGCTACATCCACGGGCCGCACCAAAGGGCCTCGAATATATATTCGGGTGGGCCGTAAATATATCAAGGTAGGGCCCATCATAACGTTTATTTCCTATTCAATCTATTCATACGGTCACAAAGGCCTAAATTCAAGAGGAAAATAAATATTATATTGATCTAAAACTCCTGTGACCCAAAAAGGATTCCAATGGTAGTCGTTCAATCTCCGCAGTTTTCTACAGTGTGGTCCACCTGATAGATCGATGGTGTGGATCTCATGTATTCAACCAAGGTGGATCTCACTGTCCAGCATTCTGGATGGTGCAGATACAACAGATACATTAGGGTGGGGTCCACAGATCTGACCCACTAGTAAAAGGATGGACGGTGTGTATACAACACACACGTCAGAGTGGGCGATGTCCTGCCGTTCTGGAGTAGATGGATGGACGCTGGATATAAAACATGTATGTCAAGGTGGGTCCCATACAATCTGGACGGCCCAGATAAATTACATAAATCATGGTAGACCCCACAGACCTTCCATTGAGCGGTGCTGGATCAAAGCACACGTTAGGTGGCCCTGCAACTACTGGACAGTACTCCAGCAGCATTCGCAAATAGATGGTCGTGGATGAAACATAAATCAGTGGTGGACCTGTTGTCTGCTGACCCACACACTGGCCGTTGGTCCTGGCCCTAAAATGATTTGGGAAAACTGGATGGGCGGTGTGGGTGCATCCCGCAATAGTGTGGGGCCCACGCACGTGGACCGGATGGTATGAATAAAACACTTACATAATGGTGGGTCCCACATTCATACAATGGACAGCGAGGACAGAGCAGATACATCAGGGTGGGTCCCACCGTCCTGGAATGGACGGTGGGTGAAATACATAAATCATGGTGGGCTACTCCACCGTCCAAATACGAACAGTGTGGATTAGAAACACTTACGTCAAGGTGGTTCACACCTCACATGTGGCACATGTACAAGATGGGCCCCACAACAGCAGATGGGCGGTGTTAGACATAATACATACATCTGGTGGCTGTCACCGTCCAGCACATTTGGACAGCACAGATGAAATACATAAATCAAGGTGGATCCCACACACGTGGGAGAGATTTCATGCCTAGATGGAATGGCATGGATTTAAGTACATCAGAGGTGGGTCCCACGATTTACACATCACGGCGGATTCTACCTATGTATGGGGCCCACGCTGCTGGGCCACCTGGAAACAACACATATATCATGTGTGACTCACCGTTCAGACACCTGGACGGTGAAGATCACATCATAGGGGTGGGTCCCAAATCGACGGACGACATGGATGAAACATATATTACATGGTGGGATCCCCCTGCCGTCCAGCAATCAACTAAAATAGCTGGACGGCGTATATAAAACATGTACATTTAGGTGGGCTCCACCGTCCACAGCAGTGGACGGTGTGAATAGAAATATACATCACTGTGGGTCCCACGTAGGGCCCATCATAATGTTTATATGCCATCCAATCCGTTGATAAGGTCACGTGGACCCAGATGAATAGGAAAAATAAATTTTATAATGTTCTAAAACTTCTGTGACCCTGAATAGGGGTTTCAATGGTAGATGTTCAATTATACTGTTTCCTATGATGTGGGCCACCTGGGATTCAGATCGGGCTGATCTTTGGAGGGGGCCCACTTCAAACAGAGGCCCACCGAATGAACGGCATGGATGACAAATATACATCTTGATGGGACCCACGGATGGGACCATGAGGTCCAGCCCGCTCGTCCACCAGCGTCCAGTGCAGGACGCTCCTACGGTCCTGTGGTGTCAGCGGCAGCAGCAGGTGCTGCTGCCTTAATTTTTATTTTATTTTTGAAATCAATATTTATGTAGTTTTTCCCATGTGGGGCCCTGATCTAAAAAATCTAACCCAGTCATTGGATTCTATGGCCCAGGATCTACCTAATGAGACCTATATGCGATGTATTTTTGGCAAATAGAAGAAACAGGGTGGGTTTTAAGGGTAATAATACTATTTCCTTTGGTATGGCCCGCTTGATTATCAGATCAGCCTCATTTTCTAGCTCAATGGCTAAAATGATCTGAGGAAGAGGACGGATGGGTTCGATTAATTACATGCATCAAGGTGGGGCCCGCATGAGCGGCCCACCCCAATTTTCTCTTTTTTTTGTTATCTGTTAGTACACGCCCATTTCAGTACACGCACTCCATGTTAGCCACGCCCGTCTAACGTCCAGGGACGCTGGACGGTATGGATAAACACATGCATCGTGGTGGGTCCCACATGGGATGTGGTCAACACACCAAGGTGGGTCCCACATGAACGTGGCCCACCTGGTTTGGATCAATTTGATGCTTGTCCATTCCCTTCATCCAGATCCTCTAAGAGAGGTAGCAAAGTGGGTCGGTCCCCATGTTTGGATGGCCATAGGGTCCATGTGATGGACGGTTTGGACACCACTCATCGAATGGGCCACAAAATAAAGGAAGGAGAGAGAGAAAAGCACCCACCTTATGATCTTCTTCTTCCTTCTTCCACTAACGTGTTCAAGAGCTCCAAGGGGTGCGATTCAACGGTTGAGATCAATTTTGGAGGGTGGGATTGGGTGGTGGGGAGTGGGTCATGCCAAGCTTCTCTCATGGAGCTTGGACGATGGACTCTCATGGGTTGCTTGGGAGAATGAGAAAGAGAGATGAGAGAGAGAGGGGTGAGAGAGAGAGAGAGAGAGAGAGAGAGAGATAGGTGTGATGGGTGATGTGTACTTGTGTAAGAGAGTGTTGACTTTAGGGGCGGGGTAGTTGTACTTGGGGATGGGTGAGTGATGGAGTGTGATGTGTACCTTGATTGATGGGATTGATGGGATTGATGGATGGGACATTGGGTAGGGATTTTCTTGGGTTTAGCGACGCGCGGCGTTTTCCTCGAACTGAATGCGGGCCCACATCTTCTGGCTAGGGTATTGCCTCGGTGCGCGAGACGCGGCATCGAAACCGTAGCGACAGCGCGCTCGCACTGGTACAAGTCTCGAGTCGAGTCGACTCAGATATACGGAACACGACTCGGGATAGCGCGCCGATGCTGATAATAGATTGCGGGTCACCGAAATTCAACCGGGATGACCAAGGAAGCCTACAGAACGGTACAGGCTAGGATACGAGTCTTACAGTACTTGTGTTGAGATGTCCATTTTAAGGTAATTGTAACGTCCCAAATTTTGAGGGTCGAGTAAAGCTCAACTCTCGAGATCCAGCACATTACTTATGCAACATGGATAATGATGTTTAAATGTTGTCCATATTTGTAAGTGTTATAGTCAATAGTCCCTTGTGATTGTCAAATTTGTGGTGACAAAGACACTTCTTTGAAACTTATTTATGTGATGAACAAAAGATCTATTCAAGACACAAGATTGGCTTCAAGTAGACAAGCATAGCTATTCAAGTTGAAGATCTCGAAGGTGAAGATTTCAGAAGCTCTCAGGTTCTTCAAAGCTATTCAAGTTGAAGATCTCAGAACCTTTTAAGTTCAAGTTCTCAGAAGTTTTTCAAGCTGAAGATCTCAAGTTCAAGAACTCAATCTACATGATACTCAAAGTCACTGGTATTTAAGTTTCAATGTCCTCACTTCACTATTGAGGTTTGTTTGACCTTAGGTTGACCTTTAGAGTAAGTCACTTTGGATACATAATCCATATATCTTTTATAAGTGACTTGGATCTATTCTAAGGCTAGTCCTAGACCTTGTTCGACTAGTCCTAGCACTGGTTCGACCAGTCCAAGAAATTCCTCAACCAGTCCTAAGTTGTTGAGGATTTTCAAAATTTTTTGATTTTTCTTCGACCAGTCCTATGAACAGTGTCGACTGGTTCTTCGACTGGTCGTGGTTCTTCAACTCAAAGTACAACATTGAGATTGGGCCTTCTTCGACCAGTTGTATGGAACCTACGACCAGTCGAAGGGGACCTTCGACTAGTCATAAGGTACCCACGACCGGTCGTGCAACTGAAAATCTTATCGCGCCCAATTTTTTTCAAAATTCTGTTGGATCTTCGACCAGTCGTAGAAGTTGTAAGACCAGTAGAAGACGTGATATGCTCGCCTATAAATTGAACACGAATTTCAAAGTTTTGATATGTAATTCAAGTAAATTCAAGCCTCCACTTTGAGATAAGTTAGTATTCATTTTAAGCTACATTGTGCTTAATTTTTATTCTCTTTTGTTTGCTTTCATTATTTGATTTTGTTCCTAAATTCCAATCTGATTTGAAAAAAAGGAATTGATGTATTCCTTCTTCTTGGAATTAAAATTAAATAGAGCTACGCTCAATTTGGTTTAATTTAAAATCAATTAGAACTAGAACCATTTTAAAGTGAGTATTGGACATTGAACGTTAATTCGAACTTCTACTCTGATTGGTTCTTCTGGGTTGCTACAACGAAGGAGAAATCTAGGTATTTTACGTTTGAGTAATTTACTTTCTTTTAGTTTCTTTTGAGATTCGTCAGAAAAATCTCATTGTATTGATTATCTGAAGAGAGCCAGGAAAACTCAGAAGTGGAGTTTTTTTAATTGTGTAAGCCCACAGACAAAAACACAATTGTAAAGGTTTTAGGTGAACCTGTGAAAACCTACTTTGTTAGTGAATGCTAATATCCCCTGTATGAGGATATTAGGAGTGGAGTAGCATTCTGTGTGGCTGTTGTATAACAGTTGGTGAACACACAGGCAAACCACTATAATCCCTTGAGTTGTGGTTGAATGGTTTTTATTTCATATCTTTATTTATTCATTTGAGTGATGTACATGTGGTTGTGAATGTTGTAATCTTTTGTTTCAAGCATTGTGGGGAATGTTGTAATAGTTTAGAATTTATTTCTTACTATTCATTTATCAGCTTGATATTGGATTGTTCCAGTAAGATTGCCCTGCCATTTTTATGGTGCATGGTTATCCCTAGAACAATACATATTTGTGATTACAAGTTATTCTTCAATGCAGTTTGTATTTATTTTTTATTCCTCTTCAGTTTGAGACTTGATACAAAGACCTTTCTAGAAATCAGGTTATCCTACCATAAACTCTGGTTTTTGGTGTAAGGTTGTCCTTAGAATAACATTTGTATCAACCTCTCAAGATCTGAATTTTGAGGTTGCCTTACTATCTTGCATTGTGATTTATTTTGTTATCTTGTTGGCTATCATATTCCTTTAATTTTCGTTGTTATAAATTTTTATTTGACATAGTCTTATTCACCCCTCCCCCCCTCTAGGACATATAACTAGGCCTTTTCAATATTAATGTATTAAACATAAGTGAAATTTTACTAAAACAACGTATCATACTCTAGATATAACTAAATTAAGCAAGCGAAAGATTGAAATATATGTATTGAAATAAATACGTAATTCATAGCGTCCATAGTATGATGACGTAACAAGGTTTAATATATATAAGGTTTGTTTCAAAATATACAAAATGTTAAAATGTAAGTGTCCAACTAATCCATGTGTCCCTATAATCCCGTCGAATCAGCACGAGGTCTACGTAGACCCGCCTAATGGATGAACATAGGAGAATTCCTCCTCCTCATCTATGAAATCCAACTCTGCCGCAAAGACTCCATGATCACCTGCATCTACAACAAAGTCTGGTTGGTATTTTAAAACACCATCTTAAGGTGGGAGTGAGTGATCAACTCAGTGGTACTATAAGGAAAAGGTTAACATGTGATTAAGTCAATTAAGTAGTAATTATAAGGCAGTACAATAATCATATCCTAAATACTCTTGTTAATGCAGGGATGGTATGTAGTAATCATGCATGCCCTCACACGAAGTTCCCTAACAAGCGACTCTGCCAACCAAGTTCTCGCATGACAACCTCCCTAAAGTGTAACTTCCTTGCCAAAGCACATGCAATGCGGTGCTTGGTCATGTTAGATGAGTACTTAATTAAGTTTATTCGTACAGCAAGTTTGGGAAGCTAAGGTACCTCCCTTAATATCATTAACCCAAACGAAGACCCATCTAGGGTCGTCAATCCTAATTAACCACATGCGATAGGCAAGTTGTAGGGCATCACTTCTAATGAAAAGCGGTAGATAAGCAAATTCAAGAGTTCATACTCACGGTCACTATGGGGAGGCTAGTCACCTCAGTGTAGGCCATCAGCTCAAACACGGTGTCCCATACTACCATGCCTGGCTCACAAGTTTGGATTGTTCACTGTTCACTACGGGGAGGCTCCTCACCCCAGCGTATGCCGACAGCTCCACCACGGTATACCATACCACCATGTCAGGCTCATGAGTCTTAGCGGATCGTGGTACCAAGGTTGAAACGGATCTTTACATTGGTAAGTGGTACCTTAAATTCAAGCAGTGGTGTCTATATATGGTAAACACATAAAAGACCAATCAATTTGTTTGGTAAGTTCAATTGGTACGAGCACACATTGATTTAATCGGCATGGAGGGTATAAGCATCCCTTGCGGCCTAACCACTATCGACAATCATCGTGTGACACGGATTCATTGAGTTACTCAATGTGGCAAGACTAATTCAGTCACTTGTACAATGTTTATTACCGATTGCCTAGGCCATGTTGTATCCCCAATCTTACTCAAATGCAATATGTAGACACATGTGATAATTATATCAGCATTTAACAAACAATCCAAATAAATTCCTCATTTGAACATTTCATCAAATACATTGAACATGTCACCAAGCACTTGCATTTTATCCATAAATTACGTAGCGGTAAATATGATTACATGAAAGAAGTTATACATATGATTAAGGTAATTGAGAATCATATCTTAATACACTTAATAAATATAAATTATCAATATTTTTTCATTCATACATTTTATCAAACACCTAAGTTACACTTCACCAAATACATAGACTAGATTAATTACGACATATATTATGGCAATTCCTTACATAAAGGGATCATCATGCATACGACAAACATGAATCCTAGATTAATAGTCATGGTAAGTACAAATTATAATTGCTTGTTCATTCAATCATTTCAACAAACACATACGATGCATATTTGTTCAACATAATTCATACATGTATAATACATCGAAATCAACGTGTCTAAGACGATATAGTAGTAATCAAGTCAGACATAAACCATCAGCTAAAATTGAAAGCATTGAAAATCATAACCTAAATGTTTATAGTCTGTACCTTTCGTCGGAATACTCGATTCGGACGCAGTTCAAATCCTATGTTACTGAAAGCAGAACGTCGGGCACCTAATGTAACACCCCGGATTTTTGTCAACCTGGGGTTGACGTTCTTAGGCTATGGGTCAACCATAACACCTTGGTAACCTCTCAGAACCCAATTCCAAAGCCAAATAAATCATTTAGAACCTAATTCTTTAGAAATTTAACGTGAATTAGCCAATGCTACACTAGATTACCAGTGAAATAAGCACCAACCACTTTAAATATGATCTGTAAGACCCAAAACCTAAAGAATCATTGACGCTACCTTACCCTAAAATCCAGGATCAAACTCTAAACCTGTTTGTTCTCAGGAACCCTTTGAAACTTTGTATTGGATCTAGACAGCACGTTGAAAGTCCGATATCTATAATCTTAGACCATTATGACCGCCTCATTGGACTTGACAATCATTTCGAAAATCAAGCCCAACTGATGTTCTGAGGATATTTCATTGGGTCTGGAGCAAGGAGTGTGAGAAAGAGTGAAATTTTTTATAAATTAAAAGTGATTTAAATAAATCTGGCACGTTTCACTTACGGGTTAAGTATAAGCATTCAGACCATCGGAATTTGACTCAAATACACCATCGGATCAGGAAATATTTCTCACTCAGGTCAGTGTACTTGGAATCTCTGATCGAATCTCAGTGACCGTTGAACTGAAACTGGTCCGCCACGTGCTATCTGGGAACACTATTGGGCTGAAAACTTAATGTGAATAAGATCCGACATCCATGAGCTTAAGTCCGACCGCATTCAGTCAGGGGACCGCTAAAAATATTCTTTTGGATCGAAAAAGACCTGATTTGGCTATAACCCAAGTATACCTTGACTTAGAGTCTATTTTGGTTATGTTTGGGCTTATAAAAGGGC
This sequence comes from Magnolia kwangsiensis, assembly GCA_037074715.1. Classification (NCBI taxonomy): domain Eukaryota; kingdom Viridiplantae; phylum Streptophyta; class Magnoliopsida; order Magnoliales; family Magnoliaceae; genus Magnolia; species Magnolia kwangsiensis. The sequence continues at coordinate 74,976,764 of CM073584.1, forward strand.
CTTAAACCCTTAGCCTTCTAACCCATACGAATTTGAGAAAACCCTAGGAGAGAGGAGAGAAAAGAGAGAGAAAGTGAGGGAGAAGTTGGAGCTTTCTCCTGGGATTCTTCCCTGCTGCTCCACGTGCCAACTCCATCCATCTGCATCGCAATTCTGGCGATTCCAACTCCGTTCTAGGTAAGAAAACCCTAACCCTAACCTGTTTTAGGGATTCGATGGATCCAAGTAGCGAAGTAGATGACTTACCTTGTGTTGCAAGTTGCCAATCAGTCGTTGACGATGACGTAGAGTTCCTATTCGATTCCTTACGCTTCTACGGCATAAGGTGCGGATCTTAGACGCTTAGATTACCTGTTTTCAAGGCTTTCAATGTCGTTTAATGGTAGATTGCTGACAAGAATGTTGTTTGACATGTAGAACATGCTGTCTGTTTTTCATTTCGAATACGTACGAAGAATATGAGATTTAGGGTATTTTAGGTATTTGTAGAAAATACTGTATACGTAAGTATTTTACCGATATGATTGCCATGAGTATTTGTCGTGTACCTATATTTGTTATGCGTGTATGATCTATTTGGCGAAGAGATTCGCCCTAATGCACGTATTGGCCGACATATGCTATGTAGACTAATGTGTGTAGACTAAGTTTTTGTTGAAATGCCTAAATCAAGATGATTTATGCCTGCTATATGTTTTGAATGTAAGAACATGATTGTTGTGTATTAGACAACTCCTTGATATAAGGATCTGTCATATCATATGTCGAAATCAACATACGTCAAGTACGTTAGAGTTGTGTAGTCTAAGTGTTTGTATAAATGCTTGCGTGAGTAAGCACTTAGTGAGTAGTGTTGTAGGCTAGTGTTGAGATAGGATTCTCAACTACGTTGATGATGAGTATGACGTCCTCCACGTACGTTGTTGAATTGATTCCTGATGTATGAAATGCTTGTGTATGCTTAACTGCATATGTCGTACCTTATAACATGTTGCTAACATGCTTGAATTAGTTGTCATTTTAATTTTGTTTATCACATATGATTACTGATTCACATTACATGTGTTTGGGGCTATACTCTAGTCCAGGCAGTCGGTAACAGTTTAGAATTCGTGGTTGGATTCTACTCGCTACGAAGGATGTGTATGAGGAACCCGAGTCGTACTAGATTCCTCGGCAGTGGCTAAGCCACACGAAGTGCTTGTGCACTTCATTTCGGTCGATTCAACGTGCGCTCGCGCTAGTCGGACTCATCGAGTAACCCGACTGACCATTGTATGTTTACCTTGTATTCGTCATAACTTTTTGAACCTAAGGTACCAAACTTACTATTGGAAAGCCCCTCTAACCTTGGTACCTCGATCCCCTAAGACTCATGAGCCAGGCATGGTGGTATGGGACACCGTGGTCGAGCTGTCAGCCTACGCTAGGGCCACAAACCTCCCCGTAGTGACCAGTGAGCACCCTACTCTGAGCAGATTATGGTGGTATGGGACACTATATTCTTGTTGTTGGCCTACATTGATAAGGTGATGGGGGAGTGGAGCAACGAGTGTGAGCAATAGCCCTGGCAGCCCTTTGTAGTGACCTTGAGTTTATCCTGACACCACATGGGGGCGATGAGTCCTGATGTAGTCTTAAGGATATAAACTAGGCCTGTATTGATAAGGTGATGGGGGAGCGGTGCAACGAGTGCGTGCAACAGCCCTAGCAGCCCTTGCAGTGACCTAGATCCGTACTTCGTATGAGATATACTAGGACTGACAACCCTAGAATGGATCATTGTTTGGGTATTGATATAAGGGAGGTACCCTAGTTTTCCTATCCTGCTGTATGAAAAGGACTAATAACAACTCGGTAATCATATTCATATCGCACTGCATGTGCCTAGAAGATGTGGAGCACTGAGGGAAGAAAGCATGTCGCGGACGTAAGATGGTGTCGCATGAGGGAGTATGTCGGTGAGGGCATCCATCATGTCATTTCATGCTTGCATTAATCATAGTGTTTAGGAATGTTTGATTGCTTGCTTTACCATTATCGCGTGATGGATTTGATAACATATTAACCTTTGCTCTATGTTTCCACTGAGTTAGCTACTCACTCCCACGTTACGGGATGGTGTTCCGGACACCGACCAGTCCCTATTTTAGTTTCAGATGATGGCGATGCTTGCGAAGCAGAGCCGGACTTGATGATGAGGAGGAGGATCCCTCCAATATGCAGGTTCTGATCGACGGGTTTACAAGGTTACTGATTAGATGCCAATACACTTGGTATTTTGCCCTTTTTTCCACACCCATGTATATTCTTTTCTTTCTATCTTGGAGTATACATATATTTAGTTAACCTGGTAACATGTTCACACTCTGGAGACTTACAATTATTTATATATTTTATATATCTATCACATTCTTCCGCTTGTACATTTAACTATCTCTGGAGTATGATATGCTGTGTTGGCTTAATCCATTTCATGTTTTATGCACTATCACAGCCAACATTCATCCATTATTGAAAATATTATATAAGTGATGTTCTGTAACTCGGGAGTGGAGTTTATGCTCGACCCCCATTTTTGGGATGTTACAGATGGTATCAGATCATGATTTGGATTAAACCGGACCTGGGTTATGGTAACACGACATACACTGACACACTCTGACTTAGGAAGGGGGAGATGAAAACTTAGAAATCACATTAGAACCCCCAGTTTTGGCGACAGGTGAGACTATACGGTAATTTAGTCCATAACGTATCTTTGGTCGCGTGAAGCGACCTGAATTGCCTCTAGGCCATCAGTCGACGGGTTTGAGTCATTCCCTGGAGAATTTCAAATCTAGAAATGAATGTCCTTGGGTTGTGGGTTAACCACAACCCCTACACTCAATCTCAAGGCCTAAAACCCCTTTTTATCCAATTCCTTCAAAATCTCTCCTTTCACCACCCCATTCTTCAACTTTTTCTAAGTCCTTTCATACTAGATATATATCCTAACGTATAAATGATGGAGAATCATTCTTAAATAAAAATTTATTATAAATAGTAAATATATGTATAAATTAGACTTTTGACCATTCCACTTATGGAATCTCGTAGAATAAGTGGGTTAGTTGGATGGATTAGCCTCTCCTACCCCAAAATCATATGTTACATGATGTATAAACTAATTCTAGTTTGCAAAATGATCAAAAATAGTTTGAAATAGAGTCATGGGCCTACCCACGCTGATCTAGAATGATCCAGGGTGAGACCCACATATATTTAGGGTCCTTATGGCAGGAGGACCTCGCCCAAATGGCGAGGCATCGCCGATCAGCACAGAGGTCGGTGAGGACCTCGCCGGTTCGGTTAGGCCTCGTCGTACAATGGGCCTCATTCGGTCAGGCTTTCGGGCCGACGTCCTTTGGGGGTTAGGGTAGCCCCCTGGTATGTGGGTCATCCGTTAAAAACACCCCAAACCCTTACCTCCTTCATAAAATGCACCCCCAAGCTCTCCTTTCCTCTCCCATTTGTTATTTTCCTTTGCAAATCTCGTTCTCAATCACTCTCATCGTCATTTCCTGTCTCAACCCTCGCCCCTCCATCGTTTACAGCTATACACACTCCCTATCCTTTCCATTCTCGTTCGTTGGAGTTCTCTCATCCTCCATTTGAGGCTAGAAATCGTGTAAGCTCTTAACTCAGCCCATGTCTTCCTTTTCCCTTCTTTAATCATTGTCATTTGGGCCTGTACAAACTCTGTTGAGGCTCACATTTGTGGAGAACAAGAAACTCCAGCCCCATTTCCCTTCTTTCTTCGTTTTCCATGACCTTCTTCGAGTTCGTCATGGCCATCTTCTCGATTTGCACCGTCCTCTCTCTCATGTCCCTTTTATTTGAGCCTTTACACTCTCTTTTTGGTCTCAAAATTGTGTAAACCTCAAATCCCATTTTCTCCTTCCTAGGAAATCGATTTCCTTCATCATTTTATGCTTCCAATTGGCCTCCACTGTTGCATACATCTCCCATCTCCTTCTTTTCGCTTGTCTTGAGTTCACAAACCCCTCTTTGTGGCTCATTACCTCACAACTCAACAACCCATCAAACCCCATTCCTTTTATTCCTTTCTTCCACTTCCTATGGCTTTATTAAGTTCATTACAGCCGTATTTTTTATTTTCACTTTTTCTTTCTTTCAACTTATACTTAGGAATTCATCATCATGGGATTTGAAAATCCCATCTCACACTTTCCAACACAAGATCCATTTTCCAAAGCCTATGAAATTGATTTGAATCCCAACCCACCCACCTACTAAACATGTCACTCCCAATACTTAGGTGGGAGTAGGAAAGTAGTCCCATTTAACACAACTTGAGACCCCTGGCTGCATATGCCCTTAGAGTTTTGGACTTAGAGTTAGTACTCCTAGATTTCAAAGGATCTGACAATATAGGAAATCCAATTCCATTTAGACAATCTTGACTCTAAGCGATGGAAAAATTTCCTGTAGTAGATATGGTATGAAACCATCTAGCGTATAAGCCTAGACTTTGGATTACAGCTAGTGGGTTACAGACTAGGCAATTAGTTGTATTAAGTAGTGTAAAGCCTGTTTATGCTAAGGAATAGTAGGTTAGATTTGGTTGGAGTAGAACTTCATTCCTTTGGTAGATCCCCATAATACTCATAGACTCCTTTAGTAACTCTTAGGAAAGTTGTTTTAACTTAGAACCATTCACTCTCAGGAAAAACTTATAAATCCCTCAGATTGAACTTAGAATAAACCAGCACGCCCCTTAGAATTCCCCTTAGAATTGCCTTCCCAAGGGCTTATTGCATTCGGGAACGCGGAGTAAGGGAAATGTATGTAAGCGATGTATTCACGGTTTGAATCGACTTCTTAATCCTGGTAGTTGCCAATAAATCCAATGCTCTGATCAAGCAGAAGAACGGCATCGTCTAAGATTAAGAATTGATATGACAAATTTTCTGTCAGAGTCTAGGCAGAAAGTCTATGTATTTGGCTCAGACCCACTACACAACTTTTCTTCCGTGCTGGCCCAACCACCTACAACCAAAAGTTATCGCTTTATCTTTGGGAAATGGCAAGGACTTATAGCCAGTAGAGAATTAGACATCTTGTTGTAAGCTCACACCTGCCCCTGAGCTCAATCACAATAGAGATTAGGCTTCTTTCTATAACCATAGGTACCAATGTCATAGAACGCATCATTAATAAAGGAAGACCAATGTAGTGAGAGGTTGTTTCCCATTTCATGTCAAGGATAGACCCTAAGTTGCACCTCGTTCCGATATACGGATCGAGACATAGATTCTTGAACCTTAAGTAGAATTATGTTTTAAGGAGGGTAGAACGTATTGAGCCCAATCTAGTTAGGATTAGCTAACACAACCATTGGATCAGAGTAGCGCAGCGGAAGCATAGTTAGCCCTCTCCCCACTGGCCCAGGATCGAAGAAAATTCAGGAAAACAATTAAGGCTTAAGTGTTGGACCCATTCATATTAAATCATAGGCCTAGCAGTGTGAACAGGCGAAGGTTAGTGTATCCATAAACCTACTCGTTAAATACGAGCATAATAGAAGCCTTGGCTGATTCTGTATGATTAGGAATCCTTTAGGATGATCTATTAAAGTGTTTATTAATTCCTACCTTAGACATAGATTCAGACAAGAACTCTCCTAGATCAAGATCCAAAGTACAACCTTATAAATAGGACTTTTGAATCTTTTAGTGATTGACATTCCCTAAGCTTTTAGAGTGATCGGACTACGGAGTTATTGAAATGAACAAATGTGAAAAATTAGCAGCTTGACCCAAATTCTCAATCCTGGACGACTACTAATGGACTCACTGCTTAGCCGAGCAGAAGACCAGAATCCACCAGGATTATGAAGGGATACAACGTTGTCTACCCTGGCCAGGCGGACATTCAACGTATCGGGATCAAGCCTACTATAACCGTCTCTCTGTACTGGTCAATCATTGAAAATATATATCTTACTCTAAGCAGATGGGAATTGTCGTCGAGACGCCAAATAGGTAAGGAAATAAATTGTAGCAAACCGTTAGGGTGTAAGTAATGCATAAAGGAGTAAGTTTTAAGGGGGGTAGCCCAAAAGGAACCAGACTTACATAGATCGTATACACCCTACCACGTATAGAAACATAAAATCAACAAAACTTAGGTAAAGGAAATGATTAATCTTTCCTTATTACCCTTAGGCAATTTCGGGGATCAAAATTTTGTTTTAAGGGGGGTAGATTGTAACACCCTGAATTTTTGCCAACCTAGGGTTGACGTCCTTAGGCTATGAGTCAACCATAATACCTTGGTAACCTCTCAGAACCCAATTCCAAAGCCAAATAAATCATTTAGAACCTAATTCTTTAGAAATTTAACGTGAATTAGCCAACGCTACACTAGATTACCTGTGAAATAAGCACCAACCACTTTAAATATGATCTGTAAGACCCAAAACTATAGAATCATTGACGCTACCTTACCCTGAAATCCAGGATCAAACTCTAAACCTGTTTGTTCTCAGGAACCCTTTGAAACTTTATATTGGATCTAACCCGCACGTCGAAAGTCTGATATCTATAATCTTAGACCATTATGACCGCCTCGTTAGACTTGACAATCATTTTGAAAATCAAGCCCAACTGATGTTCTGAGGCTATTTCATTGGGCCTGGAGCAAGGAGTGTGAGAAAGAGTGAAATTTTTTATAAATTAAATGTGATTTAAATAAATCTGGTACGTTTCACTTGCGGGATAAGTATAAGCATTCAGACCGTCGGAATCTGACCCAAATACACCCTCGGTCAGGAAACATTTACTACTCAGGTTAGTGTACTTGGAATCTCTGATCGAGTCTCAGTGTCCACTGAACTGAAACTGGTCCGCCATGTGTGATCTAGGAACACTATCGGGCAGAAAACTTAATATGACCAGGATCTGACATCCATGAGCTTAAGTCCGACCGCATTCAGTCAGGGGACCTCTAGAAATGTTCTTTTGGATCGAAAAAGACCCGATTTGGCTGTAACCCAAGTATACCTTGACTTGGAGTCTGTTTTGGTTATGTTTGGACTTATAAAAGGGCCTTAAACCCTTAGCCTTCTAACCCATACGAATTTGGGAAAAACCCTAGGAGAGAGGAGAGAAGAGGTAGAAAGTGAGGGAGAAGTTGGAGCTTTCTCCTCGGATTCTTCCCTGCTGCTCCACGTGCCAATTCCATCCATCTACATCGCTATTCTGGCGATTCCAACTCCGTTCTAGGTAAGAAAACCCTAACCCTAACCTGTTTTACGGATTCTATCGATCCAAGTAGCGAAGTAGCCGACTTACCTTGTGTTGTAGGTTGTCAATCAGTCGTTGACGACGACGTAGAGTTCCTATTCGATTCATTACGCTTCTACGGCGTAAGGTGCGGATCTTAGACGCTTAGATTACCTGTTTTCAAGGCTTTCAATACGTTTAATGGTAGATTGTTGACAAGAACGCTATTTGACATGTAGAAGATGCTATCTGTTTTTCATTTCGAATACGTACGAAGAATATGAGATTTAGGATATTTTAGGTATTTGTAGGAAATACTGTATACGTACGTATTTTGCCGATATGATTTCCATGAGTATTTGTCATGTACCTATGTTTGTTATGCATGTATGATCTGTTTGGCGAAGAGATTCGCCCTAATGCACGTATTGACCGACATATGCTATGTAGACTAATGTGTGTAGACTAAGTGTTTGTTGAAATGCCTAAATCAAGATGATTTATGCCTGCTATATGTTTTGAATGTAAGAACATGATTATTTTGTATTAGACAACTCCTTGATATAAGGATCTGTCATATCATATGTCGAAATCAACATACGTCAAGTACATTGGAGTTGTGTAGTCTAAGTGTTTGTATAAATGCTTGCGTGAGTAAGCACTTAGTGAGTAGTGCTGTAGGCTAGTGTTGAGATAGGATTCTCAACTACGTTGATGATGAGTATGACGTCCTCCACGTACGTTGTTGAATTGATTCCTGATGTATGAAATGCTTGTGTATGCTTAACTGCATATGTCGTACCTTATAACATGTTGCTAACATGCTTGAATTAGTTGTCATTTCAATTTTGTTTATCACATATGATTACTGATTCACATTACATGTGTTTGGGGCTATACTCTAGTCCAGGAAGTCGGTAACAGTTTAGAATTCGTGGTTGGATTCTACTCGCCACGAAGGATGTGTATGAGGAACCCGAGTCGTACTAGATTCCTCGGCAGTGGCTAAGCCACACGAAGTGCTTGTGCACTTCATGTCGGTCGATTCAACGTGCGCTCGTGCTAGTCGGACTCATCGAGTAACCCGACTGACCATTGTATGTTCACCTTGTATTCGTCATAACTTTTTGAACCTAAGGTACCAAACTTACTATTGAAAAGCCCCTCTAACCTTGGTACCTCGATCCCCTAAGACTCATGAGCCGGGCATGGTGGTATGGGACACCGTGGTCGAGCTGTCGGCCTATGTTGGGGCCACAAACCTCCCCGTAGTGACCAGTGAGCACCCTACTCTGAGCAAATTATGGTGGTATAGGACACTATATTCTTGCTGTTGGCCTACATTGATAAGGTGATGGGGGAGTAGAGCAACGAGTGCGAGCAACAGCCCTGGCAGCCTTTTATAGTGACCTTGAGTTTATCCTGACACCGTATGGGAGCGACGAGTCCTGATGTTGTCTTAAGGATATAAACTAGGCCTGTATTGATTAGGTGATGGGGGAGTGGTGCAACGAGTGCGTGCAACAGCCCTGACAGCCCTTGAGTTACCTAGATCCGTACTTCGTATGAGATATGCTAGGACTGACGACCCTAGAATGGATCATTGATTGGGTATTGATATAAGAGAGGTACCATAGTTTCCCAATCCTGCTGTATGAAAAGGACTAATAACAACTCGGTAATCATATTCGTATCGCACTGCATGTGCCTGGAAGATGTGGAACACTGAGGGAAGAAAGCATGCCACAGACGTAAGATGGTGTCGCATGTGGGAGTATGTCGGTGAGGGCATCCATCATGTCATTTCATGCTTGCATTAATCACAGTGTTTAGGAATGTTTAATTGCTTGCTTTACCATTATCGCGTGATGGTCTTGATAACATGTTAACCTTTGCTCTATGATTCCATTGAGTTAGCTACTCACTCCCACGTTGCGGGACGGTGTTCCGGACACCCACCAGTCCCTATTTTAGTTTCAGATGATGGCGATGCTTACGAAGCAGAGCCGGACTTGATGATGATGAGGTGGATCCCTCCTATATGTAGGTTCTGATCGACGAGTTTACAGGGTTACTGATTAGATGTCGATACACTTGTATTTTGCCTTTTTTTTCCACACTCATGCATATTCTTTTCTTTCTATTTTGGAGTATACATGTATTTAGTTAACCTGGTAACATGTTCACACTCTAGAGACTTACAATCATTTATATATTTTATATATCTATCACATTCTTCCGCTTATAAATTTAACTGTCTCTGGAGTATGATCTGTTATGTTGGCTTAATCCACTTCATGTTTTATGCACTATCACAGCCAACATTCATCCATCATTGAAAATGTTGCATAAGTGATGTTCTAGAACTCGGGAGTGGAGTTTATGCTCGACCCTCGATTTTTGGGATGTTACACCTAAGCAACGAAATAAGTTAGCTATTCTGTCGATTACTCTATCTGGATTTCTAAATCAAGATTAGGGTTAGGATTTCTAACCCAAATCGTAATTGAAATAGGTCGTGTAGTGTAAGAGGAAGGTGATTCGGTGCATGGAGTTGTGGGAGAGAATTCTAGAAACGATCTCCCAAACTCTCTCCTCTTCTCACTCTTTTCTCTTCTTTTCTCTCTTCTCTCACCTAGGATTAGAGAAATTCGTATGGAATGGGAATGAGGTGGTTTAAGGGCTTTATATGTTGAGATGTGGAGCCACATCTGGGGTTGTCTTCAACTGATCGTGGGCTATGCTCGACCAGTCGTAGAGGCCCGCTCGACCGATCGTGGACCAGCTCGACTCAAAGTCTAGCAAGCATCATTTTTGGATCTCGAGGTGCTCAACCAGTCATGACCCATTCAACACCGGTTGTGAGGTTCTCTCGACTGATCGTGCAGTCTGATCGACCGGTCGTAGTTACGCAGATTTGTTTCCGAATCCAATGCTGATTGCGGATTTTTGTGTCACTTTTTGCAAGGGTGCAGAAGGGGAGTTTCTTAAACTATAAATAGGGATTCTTAGGGATTTTGTAGGTATGATGAAAGTTATTCTAAGGTGTGCACTAAGGGTTTTCTATGTTCTTTCAAGGGAGAGGTTAGTATTTTTCCTTGTAATCTTCGTTCTTCTTCATAGTGGAAGTTTTTATCCATGGTTTTTTACCCTTGTTTGGAGTTTTTCCACGTATATCTTGTCTTGTGGTTTGTTTTGATTGATTTGATCTGTTTCTAGTTTATATTTCTTCCTAATTATCATTTGTGGGTGAGGCCTGAGATTGAATCTAGGCTCACTGCGTTGTTGGCATGCTGCGCAATAACTGGTATCAGAGCTATTGGTTTAGTTCTATTGGGAGCGATGGCGGAAGAAGGAAAAACTAGAATTGAGAAGTTTGATGGTTCAAACTTTACCTTCTGGAAGATGCAGATGGAGGATTATCTGTATCAGAAGGATCTCTATGTTCCTTTAGGAGGAAAAGAGAAGAAACTAGAAAAGATGACATATGATGAATGGTTTTTACTGGATAGGAAGGCTTTAGGAACGATCCGACTCTCTTTGTCTAAGAGTGTCGCCTTCAATATATCCAAGGTGAAAACGACATAAGAATTAATGAAAGCCCTAGCCACCATGTATGAAAATCCCTCAGCGTCTAAAAAGGTTCATCTTACGAAACAGCTATTCAACATGAAGATGTCAGATGTTGGGAGCATGGCTGAACATCTAAACGAGTTCAGTACAGTCATGAACCAATTGGAATCCATTGGCATCATTTTTAAGGATGAAGTCAGGGTATTATTGATCTTATCCAGTCTGCCAGACAATTGGGATGGTTTGGTGATTATTGTGAGCAATTCTTCAGGGTTGACAAAGCTAAAATTTGATGATGTGACCAGTCTAATTCTCAGCAAAGAATCTAGAAGGAAGGCATCAGGAGTTTCAGGGAATTTAAGGAATGCTCTAAACGTTGAAGGAAGAGGAAGATCGCTGAATAAAGAAGGCAATAAACATGAGCGTTCTAAGTGAAGGAAGAACTCCAATGGACCGAAAGACAAAGACGGGTGTTGGCATTACAGCAAGAAGGGGCACATGAAACGTGATTGCAGGTCGCTTAAGAAACAAGATGAAAGCTCTCAAGGTGAGAAAGATTTAGTGAATCTGTCTGAGGAGAGTGACACAGAGGTGTTGATCTTGTCTCTTGATGTGAGGAATGAGTCTTAGGTTATAAACTCGGGTGCTTCGTTTCATGCCACTTCATGTAAGGAAGTTCTGCGTGATTATGTGTCAGGTGACTTTAGGAGAGTCTAACTGGGTGATGATGAGTCGTACGGTATCGTTGGAAAGGAAGACGTTTAGGTCAATCAAAAAGATAGAATGGTTTTAAAATTGAAGGATGTCAGACATATATCGAGTTTGAGAAGGAATCTGATCTCAATGAGACAGTTGGCCAATACCGATTATATGACAACATTCATCAGTGATTTCTAGAAGATCACAAAAGGTGTCTTTATGATATCTCGAGGTAAAAAGGAAGGTACTTCAGGATCGTATAGTTCACTTGCAGTTGCATCAACTAGAGTGAATGGGCAGTTATGGCATCAGAGGTTAGGACATATGAGTGAGAAGGGGATGAAAGTGCTATTGTCAAAAGGGAAACTACCAGGGCTGAAGTTCATTGACTTAGAATTCTGTGAGGACTGCATGTATGGCAAGCAGAAGAGGATAAGCTTCAAGAAGACAGAATGCGCTCTAAAGATGCATCTATTGAAGCTTGTACACACTGATGTGTGGGGACCGACATAGGTATCATCTCTTAGTGGCTCACGTTATTTTGTTTCTTTTATTGATGATGCTAGTAGAAAATTGTGGGTTTCTTTCTTAAAGCATAAATTTGATGTAATTGATGCGTTTAAGAAGTGAAAAGTTATGGTTGGTAGAAAATGAGACAGGTAAAACAGTAAAGTGTCTCAGATCTAATAATGGGAGAGAGTATTGTGATGAGAGGTTTAAGGAGTTTTATGCAACAAGTGGAATTAGACATTAGAAAATGATTTCAGGGACACCGCAACAGAATGGTGTGGCTGAGCGTGGTAATAGGACCATCCTTGAGCACGTCAAGAGCATGAGGTTACATGCAGGGTTGCCGAAGACCTTTTGGGCAGATGCTATGAATTGTAACACCCTGAAAATTGGGGGTCGTGTATAAACTCAACTTCCGAGTTCTAAAATATTATTTATGTAACATAGATATGTATGATTGAATGTTGTCTGTGATAATGTATTAAACATGAGTGAGATTAAGCCAGAACAGCATATCATACTCCAGAGACAGTTAAATTTGCAAGCGGAAGACTGTAATAGTATGTATAACGTATATAAACTGTTGTATGTCTCCAGAGTGTGAATATATTACCAGGTTATACACATACATGTATACTTCAAAAGTAAACAAAATGAATATACATGAGGGCGCTAAAAATACAAAATGACAAATGTCAAAGTATCTAATCAACCTCCCTGCAATCCCGTCAATCAGAACACGCATAAAGGAGGAATCCTCCTCCTCATCATCAATTTCAGCTCCGCCTCACAGGCCGTGCCATCATCTGCAATCACAAAAGGGACTGGTGAGTGTCCGGAAACACCATCCCGTAACGTGGGAGTGAGTGATCAACTCAGTGGGATAAGAGAGCAGAGATTAGCATGTTATCAAATCAATCATGCGATAATAGTAAAGCAGTAAATCAAACAATCCTAATACTGTTGTTAATGTAATATGATGTGACATGATGGATGCCCTCACCGACGATCTCCCTCATACGGCACCATCTTACGATCGCGGCATGCCGCACTCCCTCAAGTGCTCCACATCTTCCAGGCACATGCAATGTCATGGTGATATGATTACCTAATTGTTATTAGTCCTTTTCATACAGCAATATTGGAAAACTAAGGTACTTCCCTTATATCAATCCCAACACAGATCCTGTCTAGGGTCGTCACTCCTAGTAATCTCATACGATGTATATTTTGTAGGTCGCTACAAGGGCTGCCAGGGCTGTTGCACGCACTCGTTGCTCCGCTCCCCCATCACCTTATCAATACAGGCCTACTGTACTCTACTGCTACGGAAGGGTCGTCGCCTCCCGTAGACTCAGAATACGCTCGCGGTCACTACAAAGGGCTGTCAGGGCTGTTGCTCGCACTCATTGCACCGCTCCCCCATCACCTTATCAATGTAGGCCGACAGCAAGAATATAGTGTCCCATACCACCATAATCTGCTCACGAGTCATAGGTGCTCACTGGTCACTACGGGGAGGTTTGTGGCCCCAGCGTAGGCCGACAGCTCGACCACGGTGTCCCATACCACCATGCCCGGCTCGTGAGTCTTCGTGGATCAAGGTACCATGGTTGACAGGGTTTACAATGGTAAGTTCAGTACCCTAGGTTCAAGCAGTTGTGACTCATACAGGGTGAACATACAATGGCCAGTCGGGTTACTTGACGGGCTCGACTAGCACGAGCGCATCTCGAGATGAACGACATGAAGTGCATGAAACACTTCGTGTGGCCTAACCACTGCCGCCAACTCAAAACACGACTCGCGTTCATCGACGCGTCGCTCGTGGCAAAGGCGAGCCATTCACGAATTTACTCGGTTACCGACTGCCTGGACTAGGCATAGTCCCAAACAATCATAGAATCACATCAGCATTCATGTAAGAGTAATGGAAATGAAATACAACCATGTGAGCATGTTAACACATGTTATAACGTACAACTTAAGTAAATCATCTTACACATGTCTTTCACACATATAATGAAATTATGCATATCGCCAACATATAGGAAATCCTCTCCATTAGCCTATTAATTGAGAATTCAATCTTAACTAAATCATAATGAAATCATCAAGTACATGTTATAGCATACCACTTAAGTGCAACATCAAACATATGCATTTCACACATATAATGAAATCGTACATACGGCTAGCATGTAGGAAATCATTTACATCAGCATATTAATTGAGAAATCAATCTTAAATTAATTCATAACACCATTTAATTCAATACATACTAATACAAGCATTTACACAAACACTTACACTACACACTTGAGTCTACATATAGTATGTCGACCCGAAATGCGCATTTAGGCGAATCTCTTCGCCAAACTAATTATGCACGCATTCCTAATATTCTAATGCGACAACAATTCATGTCAATCACATCAGCAAACTATGAATGAAAACAGTACTTCCTACAAATGACTAAAATGCCCTAAATCTCATATTCTTCGTTGATTTACGAAACAGGAAACGGACAGCATGTTGTACATGTCAAACGGCGTTGCCGTCAAGAATCTACTATTAAACGACATTGAAAGCTTTGGAAACAGTCAATCAAAGCGTCTAAAATCCGCACCTTGTCTCTTATGGATGTTAAAATTCGAACGGAGCGTATACGCTTCGTCTACGGCGAATAGAGAACCTAATACACGAGTTATATCAGTTTACATGCTATGGAACGGAACGAATGCCAAATCAGCAACTTCTAGGGCTATTTCTTACCTGAAAACGTGGAGGAATCGCCGGGAAAGTGCTCGGATCGCGTGGCTTAAACACGTGTAGCAGGTAGCACCAGCAGCAGGAAATTCTCTCCCACCTCTCTCACAATCTCTCACCTTTTCTCTCCCTCAATCTAGGGCTTTTCCCAAATTCGGATGGGAGAGATATGAGAGGGTTTCAACCCCTTTTATAAGCTTAAAAATGCCCGGAATAGGCTCGGGAACAAAGTTCACTTGATGCTTAACCAAAGAGGGGCTGTTTCGGTCCAAAAGATGATTTCTGGTGGTCCCCTGGTCGAATGCGATCGGACTTAAGCTCATGTGTACCAGATCTAGCACACATTAAGTTTTCAGTCCGGCAGGGTTCGCAGATCGCACGTGGCGGACCAGTTTCAGTTCAGCGGTCACCGCACGTAGATCAGGACTGGAAGTCTCATAATAATAAATAGAAATTTTTCCTGATCCGAGGGTGTAATCTGGATGAATTCTGACGGTCAGAACGCTTAATACTGACGCGTCAAGTCGTGTGCCAGATTTGAATTTGAAATTCCAAATCTGTCCCTATTCGCGGTCTCTTCAGTCCAGGTTCAACGAAATAGTCTGTAATTATCGGTTTGACTTGATTTTCGAAATGAGTGTCAAGTCCAGCTAGGCGGTTCTAACGGTCTAAGATAGTAGGTATCGGACTTTCGACGTGCGGTCTAGATCCAATACAGAGATTCAAAGTGGTCCAGAGAACAAACCGGTTTAGAGTTTGATCCCAGGTTATAGAGTATTATAGAGTCATTGGTTCTACTCGATTTTGGTCTTGTAGAACGTATTTAAAGTGATCAGGGACTGTTTCCCAGCCGCTCCAACGTTGCGCTAGCTAACTTATGCTAAATTTCTAAAGAAATTAATCCTAAGTGGTTTCTTTGGCTATGGAATTGGGTTCTGAACGATTTTTCAGGTGTTTTAATTGATCCACTGCCTAAGGACGTCAAATCCCAGATTAGCCAAAATCCGGGATGTTACATGAATACTCAATAGAAGTCCCTCAACACCATTGGATGATGGGCTACCAGAAGAAACATGGACTGGAAAAGAAGCGAACCTTGCACATCTCAGAGTGTTTGGTTGCGCTTCATATTTCACATTGATGCAGAGCATAGAAACAAGCTAGATGTGAAATACAGAATGTGTACGTTTATAGGCTATGGGCAGCATGATTTTGGCTACAGGTTTTGAAATGTAGAAAACAGGAAAATCATCAGAAGTAAGGACATAGTCTTCAATAAAAAAACGTGATGCATAAGAATAGTGTGCAAGAAAATAAGGCCAAGGAAAAGGAATTCGTAAAGTTGAAAGAGTTATCCGACATAGGTGTTACAGTGCCATAGGATGATCATGCACAGGAGCATTCTGAGGCAGAGCCACAGACATCGGTTGTGAGGAAGTCTACTCGAGAGAAGAGACCCATGGTCCGATACTCACCCTCCTTACATTATCTACTACTGACAGATAATGGTGAGCCAGAGTGTTTTGAAGAGGCATTACAGTCAAACACACGGGTTAAGTGAGAGCAGGCCATGGATGATGAGATGGACTCTCTTGAATCTAATCGTACATGGGAGCTAATCACTCTACCTAAGGGTGAGAAAACTCTTCATAACAAGTGGGTTTACAGATTGAAGGAGGAGCATGATGGTTCAAAATGGTACAAGGCTATATTAGTTATGAAAGGGTTTCAACAAAAGGCAGGTATCAATTTTACTGAAATATTTTCACCTGTGGTTAAAATGTCTACGATTAACATGGTCTTGAGTATAGTGGCTATAGAGGACTTATATCTAGAGTAGCTTGATGTTAAGACAGTCTTTCTTCATGGGGATCTTGAAGAAGAGATATATATGCATCAGCTGATAAGATACGTGGCACTAGGAAAGGAGAAAAAAGTGCTCAGACTGAAGAAGAGTCTATATGTCCTGAAGCAGGCCCCGAGGCAGTGGTACAAGAAGTTCGACAGTTTCATGTCGAGAAACCGTTTTAGGAGATGTCATGTAGACCATTGCTGTTATTTGAAGAAGTTTGATACGTCGTACATCATCCTTCTTCTATACATTGATGATATGCTTGTGGCCGGTTCAAGCATGAAGGAAGTCTCAAATTTCAAAAGACAACTGTCTAAAAAATTTTCCATAAAGGATTTAGGAGCTGCAAAATAAATCCTAAGCATGAGGATAAAGCATGACAATGAAAATAAGAAACTAGTTTTGTCACAAGCAGAGTACATAGCCAAGGTACTTGATCGATTCAATATGCGAGATGTTAAGCCGATTAACACTCCATTAGCCAACCACTTCAAGCTATCTAAGGAGCAAGGGGCAAAGGCACAGGAGGAACGGGACTACATGGCTAAAGTCTCATATGCGTCAGTTATTGGGAGTCTCATGTATGCTATGGTGAGCACGAGGCCAGACATTGCTCAAGCAGTGGGAGTTGTTAGCAAGTTCATGAACAACTCTAGAAAGGAACATTGGGAAGCTGTGAAGTGGATCCTTAGATACCTGGTAGGTACTAAGGATGTAGGGTTATGTTATGGTGGATCAGAAATCAAGCTACAAGGCTACGTGGATTTAAATTTGGCAGGAGATATCGACAGCAGAAGTACTACAGGTTATGTCTTTACTCTGGGTAATGCTGCAGTCAGTTGGGTCTCTCAGTTATAGAAGATAGTATCTATCAGTACGACAAAAGTAAAATATGTTACGGCTACAGAAGCATGCAAGGAGATGGTGTGGATGCAAGGTTTTATGGATGAGTTGGGTACGAACCAAGTAGATTGCATGTTATATAGTGACAGTCAGAGTGCAATACACTTGGCTAAGAATTTAGCCTTTCATTCAAGAACCAAGCATATTACCATCAAGTATCACTTCATACGTTCGTTACTGGAAGATGGATCGATTGTTCTGGAGAAGATTCATACAAATGAGAATCCTACAAATATGCTAACCAACGCGGTCACACAGGAGAAGCTGAAGCTCTATTCATCTTTGATTGGTCTTCAGGCTTGAAGGCAGGGAGGTGGTGCACTCTGGATGAAGAAGACAAAGGTTTATGACGATATGTCTCTAAGTGGGTGATTGTTGAGATGTGGAGCCACATCTGGGGTCGTCTTTGACTGATCATGGGCTATGCTCGACTGGTCATAGAGGCCCGCTCGACCGGTCATGGATCGGCTAGACTCAAAGTCCATCGAATATCGTTTTTAGGTCCCAAGGTGCTCGACCGGTCGTGACCCATTCACAACCGGTCGTGAGGTTCTCTCGACTAGTCGTGCAGTCTGCTCGACCGGTCATAGTTACGTAGATTCGTTCCCGAATCCGATGCGGGCTGCAGATTTTGGTGTCGCTTTTCGCAAGGGTGCATAAGAGGAGTTGCTTAAACTATAAATAGGGGTTCTTAGGGCTTTTCTAGGTATGATGAAAGTTATTCTAAGGTGTGGGCTAAGGGTTTTCTATGTTCTTCCAAGGGAGAGGTTAGTATTTTGCCTAGTAATCTTCGTTCTTCTTCATAGTGAAAGTTTGCATCCGTGGTTTTTTACCCTTGTTTAGGATTTTTCCATGTATATCTTGTCTTGTGGTTTGTTTTGATTGCTTTAATTTATTTCTAGTTTATATTTCTTCCTGTTTATCGTTTGTGGGTGAGGCCTGAGATTGGATCTAGGCTCACTGCATTGTTAACGTGCTGCGCAATATTATATAGGCCCAAAACTGATGCAAATGGCCCTAGGGCTATGGTATACCTAATTTGAATCCAAAGGGTGTCTGTTTTGGGTAAACAGGGCTCATTTGGAGGTCCACTACTCATGACGTAGGGTAAGTTCCCTGACAATGGATCTAGGCCAGGATGTGATTTCAATGTGATTGGATAGGCCGATCAACCGTATAGGGCCCATGTTAGATCAACAATCATCGTTACTCGATTGGGGCCACAAGTATACAGATATGTGCAAGGAAATTTTCCTGATCCATAGGTGAAGCTCGATCAGAAACCGACATTCCAAAATTCTTAATTTCGCCTGTGAGCGAATGACCCAATTCACTTAAGTTTTAATACCTTTTCTAAGGATATTCGTGTTTCTCACACACTTCACTTAGCATTCAAATTGAACGTTTCTGGACACCATCTAGGCTCGATTCCTGTAATGGCTATGAAGCCCAGTAAGGCGGATGTAACCCTATAGTTTCGTGGTCATCAGACTTTCAACGTGCGGTCCAGGTCCGATATAGAGTTTCAATGTGCTCCCGAGAGCGAAAAGCTCTTGGGGTTTCTCCTAGGTTTTTATATAGTCTTGAGTCAGTGATATTAATGGTTTTGGGTCTTATCATTTGTGTAAATGGTGGTTCAAGCTAAATCCACTAAGTAATTTGGTTTAGTACTTAATTAATCTCCATCTAATTTCTATAGAATACGGTCGTTAGGGATTTCTACCTGAGGTGGTACTCAGGACTTTGTACGGATTTTTCCAAGATGTTACAATCTACCCCCTGTAAAGAAAAATTTCATCCCCAAAATTATTATCTTTTTGTACTCCTCGAGGATCTGAGGGTGGTTCTTATGAACCTCGGCTTCTGTTTCCCAAGTAGCGTCTTCCTCAGTATGGTGCGTCCACAATACCTTCACAAGTGGGATAACTTTGTTATGTAGCACTTGTTCCGTCCTATCTAGAACACATGTTGGTTGTAGCATATAGGTAGCATCTTCACTTACCTATACTTGTTCCCATTTGATAATATGGGTAGGGTCAGGAACATACTTCTTCAACATAGACACGTGAAATACGTTGTGCAAGCTGGCGAGTGGTGTGAGCAAAGCGAGACGGTACGGTATGCCACCACACTCACTTGGTCTAAAATCTGAAATGGGCTAATGAATCTCGGTGTGAGTTTCCCTTTCCTGGAAAATTGAAGGACACCCTTTATTGGGGAAACTTTTAAGGAATACATGGTCCCCAACCTCGAATTCTAGTTGTCATTGTCTGGTATCGGCATAACTCTTTTGTCTACTCTAGGTTAAAAAAATTTGATGCCTGATGATGTCGATCTTCTCTGAGGTCACTTATACTAAATCTGGGTCAACCAAACTCTTCTCACCAACTTTTGTCTAACAATATGGAGCTCGACATGGGTGCCCATATAATGCTTCGTAGGGAGTCATGCCAATGCTCACTTGGAAGCTATTTTTATAAGCAAACTCGGCATAGGGGAGACAGTCATCCCAACTGTCCTTGAAATCAAGCACACATGCTTGTAACATATCTTCTAATATCTGATTTACTCGTTCCATCTGCCCATCAGTCTGTGGGTGGAACACGGTACTGAACTTTAGTTACACTCTCATTGCTTCTTAGATTCGAGTCCAGAAAATAAATGTGAATCGCATTTCCCGATCCGACATAATCTCCATAGAAACTTCATGCATCTGTACAATCTCCTTGATGTACAGCTTGGCTAAATCATCTGCTGAGTTTGAAACTCTAATCGGGAGAAAATGAGGCAATTTTGTCAATCGGTCCACAATCACCCAAATGGAGTCATGTCCCTTTCTCGTCTTTGGTAACTCGAAAATGAAATCCATAATATGAAATCCCATTTTCCATTCAACTATGGGCATGGGCTAAAGTAAACCACGAAGTCAGCGAAGTTCTACGTTAACCTGTTGGCACATGAGATAACAAGACACGAAGTCTGCTATGTGGGCCTTCATGTTGTCCCACCAGTACGAGTGTTTCATATCTCTATACATCTTTGTACTACCCAGATGCATCGCCATCCTTGAATTATGAGTGCCTTCTAGGACTTCCCTTCTCAAGTCATGGAGATTTGGGGCACATAGGTGGCCATGATATCGTAAACCTCCATCTGAGCCAACTCTCCATTCGAATTCATCATTGTCACTTGCTCGTTCTCTCATTTTCACCAATAGTTCATCTTCTTTCTGAGCCATAATGATTCGGTCATCAATAAGTGGTTGTACGTGGATGTGTGTGACGCTCTCGAACAGGTCCTCTACTATAAGCTTCTGTTCAAAGTCTTGCACAAACTCTACCATATTCCACTCTTCTATCATCAATGGAGTCGCAAACTCTATTATTTTCTTGTAGCTCAATGCATCAGCCACCGAGTTGGCCTTGCCAGGATGGTAGGAGACCTCAAACTTGAAGTCTTTCAAGGTTTTCATCCAACATCGTTGCCTCATGTTCAGGTCTCTCTGAGTAAAGATGTACTTGAGGCTTTTGTGATATCAAAAGAGCTCGAACTCCTCTCTGTAGAGGTAGTGTCTCCAAAGCTTTAATGCAAAAATACTGCAGCTAATTCCAGGTCATGCGTGGGGTAGTTTTCTTCGTGCTTCCTCAATTATCACGAAGCTTAGGCGATCACCCTATCCTTTTGCATTAGTACACAACTCAAACCAACACGAGATGCATCAATGTATATAATATATCTGACCCCTTGCTTTGGCAATACTAGCATGTGTGCGGACGTCAGCTTTCCTTTAATTCCTGAAAGGCTGCTTCGGTTTTCTCGTTCCAGGCAAACTGAAGATCTTTTCGAGTGAGTTGGGACAACAGTCTGGCTATCTTAAAAAAGTCTTTAAAGAATCAGCGATAGTAGCCAGCAAGTCCGAGGAAACTCCTCACTTCTGTAACTGAGATGGACTATTCCTAGTCTTATACCGCAGCCACCTTGGCAAGGTACACGACAATTCCTTCCTTGGACACCACGTGTTTCAGAAACTTGATTTCTTCTTTCCAGAAGTCACATTTCTGGTATTGTGCAAACAACTGATTCTTCTTGAGGGTATCGAAGATTGCTCGCATGTATTCTTCGTGATCCTTCCAACTCATAGAGTATATCAAAATGTCATCTATAAACACGATGACGAATCGGTATAGATGTGGCCAAAACAACCGGTTCATCAGGTCCATGAACACGACCAGTGCATTTGTAAGCCCAAATGGCATCACGAGGAACTCGTAGTGTTTAAAACTGGTTCTGAATGTTATTTTCTACATGTCCTCATTTCTGATGCGCAAGTGATGATACTTAGACTATAGGTCAATTTTTTAGAAACAATGTACCCCTTTCAACTGGTCGAATAGGTCATCTATCCTGGGCAGAGGATACTTGTTCTTGACGGTGATGTGATTCAGTTTGCAATAATCAATACGCAATCACAGCGATCCGTCTTTCTTCTTTACAAATAACACAAGTGCTCTCCAAGGAGATACGCTCGGTCGTATGAAACCTGAATTCAACAGATCATCATTCTGTCTCCTCAACTCCTCCATTTCACATGGAGGCATGTGATACGTCGGTAAAGAGATAGGTGTCATACCCGGCACTAGGTCGATGGTAAAATCAATCTCGCACTTAAGAGGTAGCCCAATGATCTTTCTGAACATGTACGCGAAGTTTTGGATTACTGGCGTGTTCCCAAGTGTCAGACCCCCAACATTTTTCAATAAGTGTAACAACGGACGCGAAAGACACAATTAACCTGAACTGGGAAAGTGAAGGATGTGCCCTCGGGCCCATGTGTTGTCACTAATCTGGTTTCATAATTGATCTTTGCCTTCATTTTAGTGTGTCAATCCATGCTGAGGATGATGTCGTAATGATATATCGTGGTGAAAATCAGGTCAATGCACACCACCCTACTTCCTAAGTCTACCAACAACTCTTACATAGCTTAGTGGCATCAGTAAAAGTTTCTACTATTGCGATAACTCACACCCCATCCATAGGGGTAGTATTCAACCCCAAATGCTTGACTACAAAGTATGATATCATCAAAATAGTGGACTGGGTGTCCACCAACAGAAATACAGGTGTACCTTGAATGTGGTGAGTGACTTCAAAGGATAAAAGCAGTACAGTTGCTGACTCAGATGCTTCAGCTGGAAGTGCATGTACATATGCTTGTTGAGAATGATTGGGTTGCATTGCCAGAGTTTGTTGAGGTGGCCTATTTTGGGATATGGGAGGTCGGTTGTACGGTTGTGCTGGTGGAACAGATTATAGAGGGGGAGCCGAAATAACTTGTGGCAGCTGACGGTTGATCTTCTAAGGTGACATAAAGTCGTTGTCCCTCATCTTAGTAAAGAAAAAGGGCTCATTATGGCCCATCTTCTTACAGTAGGCGCACCAAAGATCTGATCGCCTCTACTGGATCGGTGGAGCCATAAGCCTGGGAGAAAATCCACACGTGGCCTCTTGTCGAGGAATAGTTAGTTCGGCAATTTAGGCCGAGGCCTTGGGCCCACTGGTATACGTGTCCGAGTCACTCTGTCTCCATCTTGCTCAGCTCGCAGGGACATGTTCACTAGCTCAGCATAATTGGGAATGCTATTACAACACATCTTAGTACAGATATCAGGCCGTAAACCCTCTGAAAATCACTGCATTTCATCAGCTCATCTGCTAGGATTAATGGAGCATACTGGCCAACTCCATAAAATGGTTCTCGTATTCATTTACGGTCATCCCCCCTTGTCGAAGGCGAAGAAATTCACCCTCCTTTTCATTACAGTGAGGGGGAAGTATTTTCCATGAAAATGGGTCTCAAATGCGCCCCACATCTACACATATCCCACAGGGACGGTTTGTAGGATGTTGTCCCACCAAAGACTAGCCTCCTTCTCAAACATATACTTAACAAGCTCAACTTACTTTACCTCGGTACAGTGTAACGGCTTCAGCATCTTAGATATATGATCCAACCAATACTCTGCCTCCTCGGGTCAGTGAGTTCCCGTAAATGTAGGAGGACAGAAGCGCTGAAAGCACTCAAATAGGCCACTGGAAGTCATAGGTCCAGTGGGCTACACGGGTGGCATAGGCAGGACCATATTCATGTTCTGGGCAATGGCCCCGCAATAGTGGCCACAAACTGTTGTTGTTGTTGCATCAGGAGCATCATCTGCTCTAACCTATCTGGAGGAGGAGCCGTCTGAGGCATGTGTGGCGTTGATGAAGATGCATGGTTATATCCCAGAACCGATGGTGCATTTGGTTTTGGCCCATTTATATGGTCAATGGCCGGCTGTGAATCTGGCATTGTCTCAAAATTCGAGCCCAAGCTAGGGTCCATCTGGCTATCGCTCAGGGAAGGTGCCCTGTCAATCGATCCGCCAAGTGTGAGACGTGCTATATTCTGAGTGTTTTTAGGAGGCATTCCCTATATACAAAATAGGGTGCAACATGTGTAAGATTAGGATAATATTACCCACTTTTCCAAAAATTCTACACATTCCAAATTAAAAGAAACTGCATGCATTTAGCCAAAACTTGTCACAGTACATGAGATGTAGTATTACATGAATTATGAAAGAGGATGCATGTGAGCTAATTTAACAAGAAGTTTTAACATTAATTACTCTAACATCCAACTAAGCTAACCAAGGCTATTACAAAGAAAATAAGAAAATAACAACAACTCATGGCTAGTCCTCTGACTCTGGGGAAGGTGGTGGCATCCCCTTATCCTACATACAACACAAGAGGGCCTTTAGGGTGTGTGACATCTTCTTGAACTTCTTTTTCAGGTAGGCTTAGTTCTCCTCAAGCTTCTGTTTTAGTTGAGCCTAGTTCTCTTCGATCTTAGCCATGCGGGCTTCTAAGGTGGCCCGATCATGGCGGTCCTAATGTGTGGTAGGAGGTTCCCCATCTGAATCTTGGGCCTCCCCTTCTTCTTCTTGCCCCACTTCCTCACTGTCTTCCTCTTCTTCACTTCCTTCCTCTTCTTCACTTCCTTCTTCTTCCTCATTGCCTTCTTCTTCTTCTGTCTCTTCTTCTATTTCATCCCCATACTCATCAAGCCCAGCTTGGCATTGCCTAGGGCCAATCCCCATATTGTTGAGTGTAGTCTCACTGATGAAATGTATTGGGGCATAGTCTTCCATATGGAATCTAAAGCTAAAATTTCGGGTGACCTTGCAAATGAGTTGGCCGAAAGGTAGTGAGGTGTCTTCCCTAGTAGATCATGCAGTGCCAATTATTTGAGTCAAGGCGGTTGGCCACATAGGAAACATGTGCAGCAATTCCTTTCCCATTCACTAACAAGGTTTGTCTCACTTGCATGTACAACACCACATTCTATCCCCATAATACGGGCCATCACATCCACATTAACTATGGCTTTCTACCTCCCTAAAGGGATAGTAAACTGAAGAGGCTCCAGCATCGGGTTCCGTATGTGGGCATAGAAGGCTTATATGGTGCCTTCACTCGCATGAGTGTTTCCCTCAAATATGAGACCCCACCCATTCTCCAAAAGGTGATCGATCACGGGATATAATCCAAATAGTTTCTCATCAACGTGAGCTTCAAACATAACTTTACAGTTACAGAACTTACCAAGCCCGACACCCACTGGTTGAGATCTTTCGAGCGAGATTCAAGGGTCAAGATCCCGTTTCGACCTTCGCTCGGCGCTTGCACTAGTCTCGGCATCCGCCTTCTTCCTAGAACGGCTCGGACTGCTAGGTCCGGTCTCATTTGAGGCTGCTCTCTTCTTTTCCATGAGGGAAAGAAGTGTGGAGTAGAGAAAATAGTGGTGAAAAGCTCAAAAAGAGCCATTGAGTTGAAAAGCTTGAAGGATGAGATGGGTTTGTGGGTTTTAAAGGTTATGAGACATAAAAGAGGGCCTTTGTGCTCAAGTGGGTGTGAATAAGGAAAATGGAGGGTTGCAAGAGATGGTTTTTTGAGAAATAATGGTGGAGGGGTGGAAGATGTAGAAGAAATGGGGGGTTTGAATGTATGGAAGGAGAGATTTGAGACAGAAATGGAGTCTTGGATGGTTTAGAAAATGGGTAAAATGAGTAAAAATGCAAAGAGGGGGGTTTATTGGGTGGCCCACATGTGGGAAGGCCCCACTTGATTGGCCGACCAGCTGCGCGGTGCCACCGCTCCCTGCTGGGAAGATGGGCGGTGCGCCCCTCTGGGGTCACCGGCGGTGGCTCCACCTTGGGGTGGTGGCCACCCCCTCCCAGGGTGTCGTGGGTGCACATGGGACCCCCTGGGCCCCACTGGTTTTCACGGTTTGGGTGCTTAGGCCCACAAGGTCCGTTCTTCTAGCTTTATGCGTATGCATTCGTGCCTTTTGGGTCTGTTCTAAGTTTGGACTTTGTCGACTTATAGTTCAAACCCGTCGATTGACGACCTAAAAATTGTTAAGATCACTTCACATGATCCAGGACGTGTACGGGCAACACTACTGTAGTCAATCTAGGCTATTTACGGAAAAAAAATTAGAATCCTATGATAATTTCTAAATTTTATCGTCCCCTTCCTAAGTTAAAGTGCATCAAATTGCATCGTGTTACCATAACCCAAGTCCAGTTTAATCCAAATCATGCTCTGATACCAACTTGTAACGCCCTAAATTTTGAGGGACGAGAAAAGCTCCATTCCCGAGATCCAGCACATCACTTATGCAATATGAATAAAGATGTTTAAATGTTATCCATATTAATGTATTAAACATAAGTGGGATTATACTAAAACGGGATACCATACTCCAGATATAATTAAATTAAGCAAGCGAAAGACTAAAATATATGTATTAAAATAAGTAAACGATTCACAGCCTCCAGAGTATGATGATGTAACAGGGTTTAATATATATAAGGTTTGTTTCAAAATATACAAAATGTCAAAATGTTACGTGTCCAACTAATCTATGTGTCCCTGTAATCCCATCGAATCAGCACGAGGTCTACGTAGACCCGCCTGATAGCTGAACATAGGAGAATTCCTCCTCCTCATGCATGAAGTCTAACTCAGCCGCATAGACTCCATGATCACCTGCATCTACAACAGATTATGGTTGGTATTTTAAAACACCATCCCATGTGGGAGTGAGTGATCAACTCAGTGGTACTATAAGGCAAAGGTTAACATGTGATCAAGTCAATCAAGCAATAATGATAAGGCTAAACAACAATCATACCATAAATACTCTTGTTAATGCAGGGATGGTATGCAGTAATGATGTGTAACGTCCTGAAAAAATCCGTACGAAGACCCGAGTACCAGCTCAAGCAGAAATCACTTAGGACCAAATCCTTTAGAAATTTAATGAGAATTAACTAGCGTTAAACTAGATTACTTGTGAAATTAGCACCAATTACTTTAAATACGATCTGCAAGACTCAAAACCTATAGAATTAGTAACACTACATTACCCTGAAATCTAAGAGTAAACTCTAAACCCAGTTGCTCTCGGGAGCATTATGAAACTCCTTATCGGACCTGGACCGTACGTCGAAAGTCCGATAGCAATAAACTTAGACAATTATAACTGCCTAGTTGGACTTGACAATTACCTCAAAAATTAAGTCCAAATGATGTCCTGGGATATTTTCTTGAGTCCGGAGTGAAGTGTGTGAGAACGTGAAGGTTTTTGTGAAATTAAATATGAATTTAAGTAATCTGATTCATGTCACTTAAAGACCGATTATAAGCATTCAGACTGTCAGAATTTGACCCAAATACAGCCTTGGATCAAGGAAGATGTCCCACACATGCCAATGTACTTGTGGCCCTGATTGAGTATCGGTGACCGTTGAACTGAAACTAGTCCACCACGGGCGATCTGTAAACCTGATCGAACTGAAAACTTAGCTTGACCAAGATCCAATATCTGGGAGCTTAAGTCTGACCGCATTCAGTAAAGGGACCTCCAGAAATGCTTCGTTGGATCGGAACAGACCCGATTTGGTTATAACCTAAGTATACCTTGGCCCTGGGACTGTTTTCGTCAATCCTGAGCCTATATAAGGACCTTAAATCCTCTCACACATATTCCATACGAATTCTAAACCCTAGCTAAGATAAGAGAGAGAAAAGAGAGAGAAGTTGGAGATTCTCCTAGGGATTTTACCCTGCCTCTCTACGTGCCTAATCTACCTGTCTGAATCATTATTCCGGTGATTCTAATACCATACATAGGTAAGAAATCCTAACCCTAACCTATTCTAAGGTTTCCAATAGTCTAAGTAATGATGTTGCTAACCTATTTCATATTCTAGGTTGTCAATCCGTCGTTGATAACGACTTATCTCTAAATCATATCCGTTTCACATTTTTCAATTTAAGGTGCGGACTATATATGTATAGGTTATGGTTTTCAAGGCTTTCAATATCATTTAATGATTTATTACTAACATGGATGCTATGTCACATGCCAAATGTGATGTTTGTTTCGCGTTTCAGTTATATATGAACTATGTTACGTTTAGTGTATTTCATGTATTTGTAGAAAGGATCGTATACGTATGAAATTTGAAATTATGTTTGCCATGATTAATTGTCGTGTATATATGTTAGTTGTACGTGTAACAATTTCTTGACGAAAGGATTCGCCCTAATACATGTCATGCTAACATACGTTGTGCATGTTATATTGTGAAGCCTAGGTGTTTGTGAAAATGTCTGAATGAGTATAGAATGTGTATTCATGCTCACCATAATTAACTATTGTGGGTATATGATTATTGTATGGACAACAATTCCTTGATGAAAGGATTTTCCCTAATACGTATTGTAACCAACATATGTTATATACATTGGAAGGTGCAGTCTGAGTATGTGTAAAAATGTCTAAATGAGTTAATAGTTAGTAAAGTGTGATTTATAAGGGAGTTGAGATATGAATCCCAACTACCTTAATAGTATGATTTCCTCCATGACCTGCATATGATAGAGTCTGTTCATTCATGTATAAACTGTACGTATGATTTTCCTCCATGTATTGTATAATCATGTTTAAGTTATATTCCATAACATTCTCACATGATCGTAGGATTTGACTTAAGTATTCCTTACTTCTTACTTACTGTCACGCCCTAAACTCGGAAACCGGGCTCACAAAATTTTCGATCGCCGAATCCGGCGCCGACAGCCTCCGTAGAACCCCATTCTCAGCTCCTAGCTCCCATTCGCCAAGTTTCAATCTTGGGATGTTACGAGGAGGATTTTAAATATCAGTTTGATTCGTAATAAGCATAACCAAAGGCATAACCCACAAATAACAACCAAGAAATCTATTACATTTTCACTATGATCAAAAACTTTACAAGTACAATGAGCATAAAGGGAAATACAATGGTAGAGAATAAAAATTCTAAAACACTCAGCAATGTACCCCTGCTTCAGCACTGTTGCGATCCAACTTCACCTGCACGCAACGGTCTTGCATAAGCTTACAAAAAGCTTAGAGAGTGGTGAAAGTGTGTACGCAAGGTAGTAATATGAACATGCAATGTAAGAGTAATGCGGAATATACAGATGGAACCATGATATCATGAGCCGTACCAATGCTTATGCGATGTAAGACATGAATGGTATCGGCCATCCCAAGGCCATGCGATGTGCAATGCAACTCAAGCATACAGATCCTCATCTATGTCCACACATCAATACAGCTCAAAATATAGAATATCACTGAGGTCTAGTACACTCTAAACCAGATTACCACCACATCACGTACAATAAGGTAAGTGGAAGAGACCTCACTATCCGTCTGCCAATATCGGGCATGACTCGTCGATAGCGGACCCATTCCTCGAGCTGGTCAGACTTAGCCTAGCATTACCCCCTACTCTCGGGTGAGTAAGGCCGCACCCCCTTCCAACCGACCACGACACAGTGGAGAGCGTAACCGTCTGGTAATCGACACTCAACGCTCACCTACCCACTCGGTCTAGACGTTAGAGCAACCTCTTGGTACCATAAGGGTTTAGGGACTTTCACCCAGGGATATCTATAGTACCCCATATAGAACAAGATTTCTGGTATGTAATCCTGCCAACCACGATCTGTCTGTGGAGGCTACGGTCCCGATGTCGCTAGGGCGTACAATAACCATGTCACATAAATGCGGAATGCATGAATCACGCTATCCAGTCATGCAACCAATCCTGCGCATATCGTGCGCTCATGTAGGGCAACACCACCTAACCAGGAGCCCATAAATAGCCTGCCCGAAGGCATATACTATGATCAGTCAATCCTCATATCAAGCATACATATGATGCATATGATCATGGGTCATGAAACTGTACTAAACATGTAAATGAGTGATGAACCATCCTTACGACGCAGATGGGCCTAGACGGCCGAAACACAGCAAGTACGGCCCAATAATGGGCCCTAAGGAGAGTCGTAATGTGGACATCCAACCAACATTACACTCGCAATGTGGACGTCAAACCAACATTTCTCCTTAGGCACGATCTTTGTAAACATCGGTACTTAGTCTGTAATGGATTTACACATTGCAATGGACCATAGGTTCTTCCCATTGGACCTTACATATATATCAAATGGGCCATATCTTATGGGCCTTCTATTCATCAGATGGGCCACATAAATGGGTCATACCAATGAGTCTTATGTGCATTGCAATGGGTCAAAATCCGTGGGCCTTGGATTGCATCAAATGAGCTTAGTCTCATGCGTCTAATATGTGACCAATGGGCCACACCAATTGGGCCCCCACATGTACATAAAAAGGGACTCAACCCATAGGCCTAACATGAGTCAAATGGGCCTAAACCCCTAGGCCTTAATCAAATAAAATGAGCCTAACTCATGGGTCTCAAATAAATCCAGTGGGCCTAATCCCATGGACCCTTTTATAATCAAATGGGTTTAGTCCCATGGGCCTTACAAAATATCAAATGGCCTACTTCTATGGGCTTTAAAATTTTAACAAAAGGGGTCCAATTACATGGGCCTTGAAGTACATCAAATGGGCCTAGTCCCATGGACCCTCACTCTTCCCTTTGGGAGTGACGGCTTTATTGTATTCACTGATGCCTCGCATATTGGTTTAGGTGTTGTCCTGATGCAGCACGGGAGACTAGTGGCCTTCGCGTCTCGTCAGCTCAAGGTCCATGAGCTGAACTATCCTACACATGATCTGGAGCTGGCTGCAGTTGTTTTCGCACTGAAGGTGTGGAGGCACTACCTTTAAGGGGTTAGGTTCGAACTCTTCTCTGATCACAAGATCTTGAAATACCTCTTCTCGCAGTCTGAGTTGAATATGAGATAGAGGCGCTGGATGGAGCTCTTGAAAGACTATGATTTTGACCTCCAGTACCACCCGGGCAAGGCGAACGTGGTGGCAGATGCCCTCAGCCGTCAGCCACGAGGCCTAGTGGCGCATATGATGATTCAGGAGTGGCGAATGATTGAGGATATCGCAGCGTACAACTTTGAGTTCGGCCTGCAGTCTTTCATTGTACAGTTATCGAGCTTGTCGATTCAACCCTCTCTTGTCGCTAGGGTGATCGAGGCTCAGCAGGCTAATGAGTCGTTACAGAGTTATATGGCTGAGGCGGCATCTGAGGGTCAGGCTGATTGGCAGATCGGTATAGACGGTGGACTTCGCTTCAGAGGCCGATTATGTGTCCCGGATATTCCAGAGTTACACAGAGATCTTATGACCGAGGCACATCGATCACGATTTTCTATCCACCCGGGCTCGACGAAGATGTACCATGACATGAGGCGACAGTATTTTTAGGCGGGGATGAAGCGCCGGATCGCCAGTTTTGTGGCCGAGTGTGACACATGCCAGCGTGTCAAGGTCGATCATTAGAGACCTCCTGGTCTTTTACAGCCGTTGAGCGTCCCGATGTGGAAGTGGGAGCACGTGTCGACTAATTTCATTATGGGTTTGTCGAGGACTTAGCTCGGTCATGACGCCATCTGGGTTGTCGTGGATCGTCTGACGAAGTCGGTACATTTCCTTGCGATGCATGCGACTTGGTCTATGGACCGGCTTGCGAGACTATTTATTGAGGAGATTGTGAGACTGCATGGCGTTCCAGTCTCGATCGTTTCTGACCGAGACTCGAGGTTCCCGTCTCAGTTTTAGAGGAGCTTCCAGCGTGCGATGGGGACTGATTTGCAGCTCAGCACCGCGTACCATCCGCAGACCGATGGCCAGACCGAGAGGGTCAACCAGATACTTGAGGATATGCTTCGGGCCTACGCGATTGACTTCGGGGGTAGCTGGAATGAGCATCTGCGATTGGCTGAGTTCGCATACAATAACAGCTATCAGGCGACCATCGACATGGCTCCTTTTGAGGCACTATATGGCAGACCATGCAGATCACCGAGTTGTTGGACCAAGGTTGGAAAGCGTCGTCTCCTAGGTCCCGAGCTTGTGCATGAGACTTCAGAGGCTATTGACATCATCAGGCAGAGGATGTGCACAGCTCAGAGCCGACAGAAGAGTTCTGCTGATCATCGACGTCGTCCCTTGGAGTTTGATGTAGGGGACCATGTGTATCTCAAGGTCTCGCCCATGAAGGGCATAGTTCGATTTAGAGCGAAGAACAAGCTTGCCCCGAGATTCATAGGACCTTTTGAGATCACTGGGAGCGTTGGCGCCATGGCCTATCGGCTTGCCTTGTCATCACAGTTATCTGGCGTCCACGACATTTTCCACGTCTCCATGTTGAGGAAGTGTGGGTCAGACATAGTTTCCGTCATTGATTGGCAGCTGCTGGAGGTTCGTGAGGACGCTTTTTACATTGAGCAGCCAGTCCGTATCCTTGATCGGAAGGAGCAGGTCCTCAGAACCAAGGTCATTCCGTTGGTGAAGGTGCAGTGGGGTCACCATTCTGTAGAGGAGGCTTCTTGGGAGTGTGAGGCTAAGATTCGAGAGCGTTATCCTCATCTCTTTGATGGTTGATCATGTGATGTATTTTGTATGTTGTCTCCGATTCTATATGATGATGTTATGTCGCTTCTTCTTCATGAGTAATCCTTAGTTGCGATGCTTGTGTAAATTTTGAGGATGAAATTTTTATAAGGAGGGGAGAACTGTAACACCCGTATCTTGGTCCGTACCTTTCCGTAGGCTTCCGCGGTCTTACCGGTGGAATTCCGGCAACCTTCGACCCTTAACCGATATCGACGCTTGACCCTGATTCGTGTGCCGACAACACGAGTCGACTCAGCCCGAAACCAATACCATAGCGACGGCGCCGTCGTTGGGGTTCCGATGCCGCGACTCGCGCGCCAAGGCGATACCCTGGTCAAGAGATATGGGCCAACGTTCGGTGTGAGAAAATGCCTCCTGTTGTGAAACCCAAGGGAATCTCTACGATGTGTCACATCAATCACATCAATCCCATCAATCAATCAACCCATCAATCCATCACATGTCAAGTACACATCACTTTCACCCCTTTTCCTAAGCAACCACAAAAGTCTTCATCTCCCATACCTCTCTTACACAAAAAGCCACAAAAGTTTTTATCTCTCATACCTCTCTTACACAAAAGCCTCAAAAGTCAAGCTTTTCTTACACAACCATCACTCACCACATCCATCCATCACTCTCTCTCTCTCCCTTACATCACTCTCTCTCTTTCTCTCTTTCTCATTTCAAACCTCCAAGAAAACTTCTAAGCTCCATACGTATGGAATTTTGTAAGAACTCCTAAGCTCCAAGTGGCCCACCTTCCTACCCCATCATCTCCCATCTCAACCTTCCATTCTTCATCTCATCCATTGAAGTTGAAGCTAAGGTGTCAAGGAACCTCTAGGAGCAAGAAGATCGGACGGTGGGTGTCTCTATAGGGTAGTTTTACTTATTTTTATGATGGGCCAAGTGAGGCCCACCGATCCATGGTGTGGATCTCACTTGGGACCCTAAAAGGTGGTCGATGGACCACTTGGATCATCATGATCATTCCATGATGGGGCCATTCTCCATGGACCCCATCATGATGTTTATTTTCTTTTCAAAGGTCATCTAGACCGTCAATGTTAGTGGGGAAGGGATCTCCACCGTTGAGTTGGATTTCGGTGGCCCCTCATGCTTTAAGGCTCATTTGATGTATGATTCGCTGTAAGGGAGGGCCCATAATGTCGGGGTCCCTCCATCACAAGGCGTGTCCCACTCTCCATGTCTCTCTCTCTCTCTTTTATTTCTTTTATTTTATTTTATTTTATTTTTAGGCAATAGGATTGTGTGACCCACTTGAATGGATCCCATCTTGAGATTTATTTTATTCAAATTTTTATTCAAGTGGGGCCCACCATGTACATTGTACCCACTTCACCCATCAGTGGTGGCCCACTTCATCAGGGCCCACCACAGACGTGTATTTTTTAAAAAACTAAAATCGCCCAGCGTCTGGGACGCTGGACGTTTCAAAGGAAAGAAGAAAAAGGAAAAAAGTAAAAGAAGCTTTTGGTGGCCCACTTGCTTAGGCCCCATCATGATGTATTTGAACAATCCAAGCCGTCCATCCTCTTACCTACAATATTTTAGCCGTTGGGTAGAAGTTTGGGGCTGATTGGAAGACCTGGTGGGCCATAGCATCAAAGAATGTACCACAACCATTCAAGGATCTATTTTCTTATTTTATTCATTTTCTATCATCAAAAAAATTCGAACTTCGGACTCCTTTTGTCTGTTGCGAGCTGTAGAACGCTATGGCTGGAGTGGATTTCCAGGAAGCGGGCCCCACGCGTGATTTTTGGCAAAAATTAAAATTTAAGGAGAGAGAGAGGAGGAGTGAGGCAACATGAAGCTACCGCTGTCAGGCCAGCGCAGGCACTGCCTGCGCTGTTGCAATGGAGGACTGGCGACGCAGACCCACGGCCTCCAGCCGTGGGCCCCACCTTGATGTATATGCCTTTCCACACCGTTCATCGGGTGGGCCACCCCCTAAAGTGGCCCCCCTCCAAAGATCAGCCTGATCCAATACTCAGGTGGCCCACATCATAGGAAACAGTGTGAATGAACGTCTTTCATTGAAATCTGTTTGGGGCCCACAGAAGTTTTGAATCAAGCTGAAATTTATGTTGTCCCTTCATCCAGGCCCGAGGAACCTTATGAACGGATTGGATGGCATCTAAACAATTCGGTGGACCCCACATGGGACCCGCGATAATGCATGTATATCAAGTCCACCGTCCAGTGGACGGTGGCACCCACTATAATGTAATTACTCTCCCACCGTCCAGCGGACGGTGGGGCCCTTGGAATTTACGAGTGGTCCTCACTGTCCAGCTACAGTGGGACCCACCATGATGCTCGTGATGCATCCAGGTCGTCCATCCCCTTGGTAGGATCATTTTTTTTAAAGCCTGATGCTATTGGATGGGTGGGCCACTCACATGGGTTAGGCCATTTGATTTGTAACAGGCCTATGGGCTAGGCCCATTTGAATTTCAAAAGGGCTATGGGCTAGGCCCATTTGGTTTATGAAATGCTTATGGGCTAGGCCCATTGGATTCATTTAAAGCCTAAGAACTTAGGCCCATTTGATGTGTTGCAAGTCCATGGGACTAGGCCCATTTGATGTACTTCAAGGCCCATGTAATTGGACCCCTTTTGTTGAAATTTTAAAACCCATGGAAGTAGGCCATTTGATATTTTGTAAGGCCCATGGGACTAAACCCATTTGATTATAAAAGGGTCCATAAGATTAGGCCCACTGGATTTATTTGAGACCCATGAGTTAGGCTCATTTTATTTGATTAAGGCCTAGGGGTTTAGGCCCATTTGACTCATGTTAGGCCTATGGGTTGAGTCCCTTTTTATGTACATGTGGAGGATTGATGGGTTGATTGATTGATGGGATTGATGTGATTGATGTGACACATCGTAGAGATTTTCTTGGGTTTCGCAACGCGCGGCGTTTTCTCGTACCAAACGTTAGCCCATATCTCTTGACCAGGGTATCGCCTCGGCACGCGAGTCGCGGCATCGGAACCGCAACGACGGCGCAATTGCTATGGTATTGATTTCGGGCTGAGTCGACTCGGGTTGTCGGCACATGAATCAGGGTCACGCGTCGATATCGGTTAAGGGTCGAAGGTTGTCGGAATTCGACCGGTAAGACTGCGGAAGTAACTGTAATGAACATGGCTAACATTATGAAAAAAAATAACTTCATGAAATTGTGAAATTAGAAACCACTGAACACCCTAGGAACTTTATGTTTGAAGTTATTTTGTTGGTTAGGTGATGAATGAGAAGCTTAGTTCAATTATTTGTTAAGGATATTAGGATCTAGATTACCTTCATTTTACCAACATGTCTATGAACATCACTCATATGTATCGAGATTGCACAAAAAATTGTTATCTAAAGGATGGTTGGAATTTGACATTTTGGGATTTTATGCTCACATGTTTTGCTCAGGACTAGCAAAATGTTAGCTAGCAGGGGTGTTGAGTGTAAAATATTGCATAATTTCCCACTGTTGTAACATAGTTTTATGAGAATTAATGTTCTTAATTGAACTTATTACGCTTCCTCCCTCTTGCGAGGTGATTTCGAGAGCTTAAAGTGGAAATTATGTTAAAAGCATAGATTTGATGCACAAGAATTACCAAAGAAAGGATTGAATCTTTGGTAGTCAAGATTAAAGAATATAAGAGTCCAAGATCTAAGAAAACCAAGAGAAGAAGGAAGAAAAAAGAGATTGCAAGTGTAAAAATCTAGAATTGCTAAACTCGACAGTTCGATGACATTGAACACAGCTTCAATGCCATTGAAGTAAGTGTTCGATGTCATCGAAGGAGGCTAGATCCCATCAAAATTTCAAAGAAAATCGAGTTTGGTAACTGGACAAAAAGATGCAATTCTCGATTCCATCTAAGACCCCTTCGATCCCATCGAAGCTAGTTCGATGACATCGAAATTATCATGAAATATGGGAGTTACTCACTGGACTGTTTTGGGCAATTCTCTATTCCATCAAGCACATGTTTGATAACATCGAAGCCAGTTTAATGTCATTAAAGTTCAAGCGATCTCATCCAAGGACTTATGCAAACGATTACCGTTCACTACCCCAAGTGTAGGGTCGCGATGTAGTAATAACTCGTGAGAACGTGGTTAAATCCACAGGGACTAAACTTATACGTATTCTGAAAAGTACTAGAACTAGAAGTAGAAGAAGATGTAAATCTAAATCTGAATAATTGGAAAGAGTAATTGAGAATGATGTAATTGAAACTTATAAATTTAAAGATGGGAACTAGGGTACTAAGGATCCACTTGTACCTATTGAGGAGCTACCTTACTTGATTCAAGAGATCCAACTAGAATTAAAGTCCTATATTATCCAGTTAGAGAAACAGAGATGATCAAATCTTTGAACTTCTCAATGATCTATCCTCAATAAAAGAGAATTGTGGATATTAGAAGGGATTCCATCACCCAACCATGCCCAGGAGATGATTAAAAATAATAGAATTTACCAATCCAATAATCTCAAATAGAAAAGAAGATATTCAAATCTATCACGGGATCAACTATAATTTAAGTCACAATAAACTAATGAAAACTAAAATATTTCTTAAAATCAACTAGAAATCAATGAAGTTCAACATCAACATGAATCAAAGAAAAGTAAACATCACAATCATGCTACAAGCTTCACCTCTTAGCCCTAGCAAAGAGGTTTAGTTAACCATAGACATAATTAAACAAAAATCTCTTAAGGAAAGTATAAAACCAAAGTAGGGAAGAAAAAGAAGACTCTTGGTGGCGGCTCTCCACCCTTTTTCTCCACTCCTTAAACTTTAAAAGATGCTTTGGAGCATCCTAGGAACTCCCATTTATAGTTGGGGAACTCGAACATTCATACCGAGTTGGAAAAGTCTGGAAATCGCCTCAAATTTACGCAGTCCGCGTTAAATCTGCGTAACCTTCGACTAGTCGAGAGAAATCTTCAACTGGCCAAGAGTCATCTTCGACTAGTCGAGATTCACGTGAATTTAAAAGATAATGTTTCTAGAGTTCGAGCCGAAGTTTCTTGAGCTGGTTGAACTAGAACTTGGGCTAGTCAAATTTCACGTGTATTCCTTTTCTTCACTTCAAATCTTCAATTCTCTTCATTCCTCACTTGCTTTCCTTAGATCTTTGACATGTGAATGCTTCAATCCTAGTGTTCTAAGATCCATCATTTACCTTAGTGATTCTTGAGCATCAAATCCATGCTTTTAACATTCTTTTCAATTCAAGCTCTTAGATTCACCTTACAATACAAACATGTATAAAATATACCCATTAAGCATTATCATGTTCATAAAATCAAGAATAAATAGGAAAATATGTAATATTTGACACTCAACAGTTATTGTCGTTTCCAAATTCGAGTCAAACTCGAAGATAGGGATTTGACGTCCTAGAAGTCCCATCGATAGTTACCTCGAAGCTGCGTAAAGCTACGTAAATTGAAGTTAGTTAGAACAAAACTTATAAATAATGGTTTCCTAAGTCCTCCTAAGAACGAATTAGCGTTGGAAGAGTAAAGTAAAGAGTGGTGTTGGCTCTAAGGATTTTTTCTTCCCTTTACAATTAGTTTTTCATGTTTTCTTTTGAGAGTTTAGTTTCAATCATGTCTTTAATTGGCTAATCTCTTAACTAGATCTAAGAGGTGAAGCTTGAAAAGGGCGAGCTCTCAGTCTTAGAGTGGGGGGTGAATAGGACTATGCCAAATAAAAATTAAATGAGAAAAATAAATGCAAATACCTGAAATAAATAGCAACCTCAAATGCAATAGTATTGAGAGGTTGATATAAATGTTATTCAAAGGACAACCTTACACTAAAAACCAATGTTCATGGTAGGATAACCTAATTTCTTGAACACAGTAAGGATCAAAAACTCAAACCAATGCAAGGATCAATAGAATCAAGTCTAGTTATTACAACATTCACCATAAATACATAAAATAAATACAATCATTCACCACATACAAACCACATATACCATCACCATCCAAACTCGAAGAATTATAGTGGTTCGGTGTGTACACCAACTATTCTAAAACAGCCACACCTACTCCACTCTCAATAATCACAACCCACGTGATATTGGCTTTCACTATGAAAGAAGGTTTTCCAAGGTTCACCTTAAAACCTTTACAATTGCATTTTCAATGGGCTACCACAATTAATAACCCCATGCTGAGATTTTCTGGCTATCTCAGTCAAAACCACAGTAGAGATTTTCTGGCAATCTCAAAAACTAAAACCTATAGTTGAAGATACTTATCTGTAGATTCTCTTTGGATGTAGCCTGGAAGAACCGCTTCTTGATGATGAAGATGTCCAATGTTCAGTCACTCAAATGGAAGGGTTATAAGTCTAAATGATTTTTAAATTAAATCAACATTGGGCTACTTTAATTCAATTTCTTCGATCTCAAAAAGGGTAGAACGGAATTCCCTTATATCAAATCAGAATGAAGTAGCAAGAGATCAAGAAATTATAAATAAAAAAAGCTATAAAAAAGAATCTTAAATTATTACATAATCGCTTAATAATCACAGAGACTTATCTCTCAGAGTGATGGCTTGAATTGGCTTGGAATAAATGAAAAAAGCTAAGAAAAGTCGACTATTTATAAGCTGAAAAATAGTTCCTTTGATTGGTCTAAGGTCAGCCTCGACTGGTCCTGAGAGTAACCAAATTTCAAAAATTCCAGCGTGATCGGATAAAACTGACCGTTGACTGGTCGAGCATGGCACTTGACTGGTAGAGTCGGGCTCAAAATAGTTGCTGGAGTTCAAGTTGAGCGCTTCTTGACTGGTCAAGCCAGTCTCCACGACCGAGTGAGAAGGGTGTTAGACCGGTCAAGGACCTACAAAAAAATTCCAAAATTTTGAATATAAACCTGGTCTAGTCGAGAAAAATCATGGACTGGTCGAGCTAGTGCTTGGACTAGTCCAAGCTACTAGGACTAGTTGAACATTGGCTAGGACTAGTCGAAGTAAAGCCTATAGAAAGCAAAATGACCTATTTTAAATATGCAATATATGAATGAATCCTAAGGTCTTTCTAGGGTCAATTATACCTGAAATGTTGAACATTGAACTTGTCGATATAATAGATCCGGTAGATCTTCTTCTTGAAGTACTTAAATCTTGGTCTTATATACTTTAACATTTTCTTAACCATGAAGTGTACTTGATCTTGGTCATGAATTTGATCGTGTACTTAAGCTTTTAGCTTTGAACTTGAATATAAACTTTAACTTGACCTTTGAGCTTGATGAAGCACTTGAAGTTGATGTAGGACTTGAAGGTGAACTTTCCATCAATTGAAGAAGTCCATCATACCTAAGTGGTTTATCACTACAAAATTTGACAATACAGGGTGCTAGACATACAATATAGCAGTCACGCCCCAAACCCGAAAATCGGGCTAAAAAATTTTTGATTGCCGAATCTAGTGCCGACAGCCTCCGTAGTACCCCATTCTCAGCTCTCAGCGTTCATACGCCAGATTCCGATCCTAAGATCCTACAAGGAGAATTTTTCAACGTATATTTGTCTCATAAGAAGCATAACCATAAGTTTACCTAAATCACAAAGGCAACATCACCATCACATATCCACTAATATAAACATTTGAATACAATGCTGAAAGAGTGATACATATGCCAAAATCAAAGCTCCAGAAAATTGTTGCACGCTCCATGCTTAATGCTGCTGCAACCTAACGTCACCTGCACGCATCTATCGTACATAAGCTTATAGAAAGTTTAGAGGGTGGTGAAAGTGTGTGCTCAAGGTAAGTGTCAAGCATGCAGTATTAGAGTGTCATGCCCCAAACTCAGAAATCGGATACACAAGAATCCCAATCGCCAAACACAATACCTACAGCCTCCGTAGTACCTCATTCTCGACCCCTAGCATACATATGCCAGGTTCCGATCTTGGGATCCTACAAGGAGAATTTTTCAACATACATTTGTCTCATAAGAAGTATAACCACAATTATACCTAAATCATAAAGGCAACATCATCATCACATATCCACTAATATAATCATTTGAATACAATGCTGAAAGGGAAATACATATATCAAAATCAAAACTCTAAAGGACAGCTGCACGCTCCAAGCTCAACACTGCTGCAACATAATGCCACCTACACGTATCTATTGTGCATAAGCTTACAAAAGCTTAGAGGGTGGTGAAAGTGTGTGCATAAGATAAGTGTCAAGTATACCATAAAGCCCATAAATCATACATCATCGAAATAAGAAAAAATACTGATAAGATCATGAATCATATGATATTAAAGTAAGCAGAAATATACTGGTAAGTTCATGAGTACAATCGGCTGTACCAAGGCTATGCAATACAAAACGTAATGAGACAATAACAGATGTTGAGGATGCAATGTAATATGCAAATCCGGACGAGCCACAAATACCATCAAACTCATCTAGGCCATATAAGTGGAAAAGCATAGTAACCCAAAATGTTAAGTCTTGTGGATGCAATATAATATGCGGTCTGAATGAAATGAACATGCTAGAATGCGAAGTCAGGATGATAGTACGTAGTATCGTAGGCTACGGGGTCCATCATAAGGGACTTCTATCCAAACCAGTCTTATACCTAAATTTGGATAGTCCGACGCAATGTGGTAAACTCCTGATCTCAGGTTAGTCGCGCGCCCGACCGAAATCCTGGCCATGCGAAGGTACATGTAAAACTAGTTACACACCACCAGCCCGAGTGGATAGTGAATGAATGAATGAATGGATATACAATTTCTGCTCAATAAGTCCACATATCAGTACGGTTGTTCTCTGGAAAAATCATCAGGGTCTATTACACTCCACACCGACTGCCTCCTCCCTAGCTGCACAGCCCAACAAGTGGAAGAGACCTCACTATTCACCTAGCTAGCAATCTGTCAATACCTACTCGACTCATCAATAGCGGACCTATTTACGAACTGGTAATACTCAAGCTAGCTTATAGCCCCCTCACTCGAGCGGATAAGGCCACACCCCTTCCCAATTGACCACGACACAGTGGAAGACGCGGCTACTGGTATTCAGCACTTGAGCGCTCATGTTCCACTCGGTCTAGACGTTGGAGTACCTGATAGCCTCAGAGATTCTGAGATTTTCACTCAAGGACATCTTAAATGCCCATAGTGCTATAACTAAATATTTTCGGTGTCTCATTTAGCCATCCATGATGTGCCTATGGAGGCCACGGCCCTTATGTCGTTAGGGTGTACAATGATCAAGTCACACATATGTGAGATGCATGAGTCACACTATCCAATCATGCAGTAATCCTGCACGTACGGCACGATAATGGGGGTGCTCCATCTCATAAGGAGTCCCGTAAATAGTTTGCCCAATGACATATGTTATGATTAAGCATTCCTCATATCAAGCATACATATGATGCGTACGAGCATGAATCATGGAGTTATACTAAGCATTTTTTATTGTGATAAACTATCCTCACAACGAAGATGGGCCTTGATGGCCTACACACAACAAGTATGGGCCTATCAATGGCCCTAGGGAGAGTTATAATGTGGACATTTAATTAACATTATTCTTACAATGTGGATGTCAAACCAACATTGCTCCAAAGGCATGACCCACCATAAATGTCATTACATAACCCATAGTGGAATCACACAATGCAATAGACCTTGTATACATCCCACTGGCCTCGACCCATGGGCCTCACATATATCAAATGGGCCTCATCATATGGTCCTCATATATGTCAAGGTGGGCCTCAACAACGGGCCTCATACACATCACGGTGGGCCTTAATAACGAGCCTCATATATATCGGTGGGCCTCAATAACGAGCCTTGAACACATCACAATGGGCCTCAACCCATGGGCCCCAAATACATCAAAATGGGCCTCAACCCATTGGCCCTAATACATCACATTGGGCCTCAACAATGGGCCTTATACACATCAAGGTGGGCCTTAATAACGAGCCTTGAACACATCACAATAGGCCATAAACAAATCAAAGGTGGGCCTCACAGATGGGTCATAAACATATTAAATGTGGGCTCCATCGCTAATGGCCAATAAGGATGAAATACATACATCATACGGCCCTATGGCCTAGTGTAGATATACAACACATACCTTA
Organism: Magnolia kwangsiensis; assembly: GCA_037074715.1. NCBI lineage: Eukaryota > Viridiplantae > Streptophyta > Magnoliopsida > Magnoliales > Magnoliaceae > Magnolia > Magnolia kwangsiensis. The sequence continues at coordinate 75,019,581 of CM073584.1, forward strand.
AGATGGGCCTCAAATGCATCGTCCACACGGATGGTGCGTAGGATACATACATTAAAGGGGACCCACATCGTAAGATAAAACACATACATCTGAAGTGGGTCCCACCGTCCATAAATATATATATATATATATATATATATATATATATATATATATATATATATATCAGGGTGGGATTCCCACCATCCAGATGATGGATGGCGAGGATGCAAGACATACATTAAGGTGGGTCCTACTGTCCCTAAACGGTGGAGATACCACGCATATCTCAAATGGTGGGGTCCACCTGCGTGGTCCACCCACTAGATGGCATCTCCACATGGACGGCTTGGATATAACACATGCCCTATGTTTAGACGAATGTGCATGCATTAACACAGCAGCTATATAGCTATTATACGGTACCCAACCCACATTATAAGAAAAATGAATGAACAGTATGTATACAATGCATACATCATGGTGGCCCCACAACCCTTGCTGCGTCAGGTCAGCAGCTGCATAGGTGGGTTCCACCATCCTCAAATGGACGGTGGATGAGACACATATCAGGGTGGGCCCCTCCAGCCAAATGGATGGACGTTTGAATATAACACATACCTCAAATGAGGCCCACTAACTAACGTCAGTACAGCAGCTACGCTACTGGGGCACAGCATCCCTCCATGGACAACATGGATACAGAACACATACATTAATGTGGGTTCCACCGTCCATGGTGAATAAAACAAATACATCAGTGGATCCCATGTGGGGCCCACCTTACATTTATTTACCGTCCAATATGCTGATAAGGTCGCGGACCTAGATGAAAAGGAAAAAACATTTCATATTAATCCAACACATCAGTGACACCCAAAAGGGTTTCAAAGGCAGACATTCAATCACACTACTTCCTATTACGTGGGCCACCTGAGTTCCAGATAGGGCTTATTTTTTGAGAGGGCCCACTTCAAGAAGGGGTCCGTCAGATGCACAGCATGGATGCCCAAAACACATCACTGTGGGGCCATGGCTAGGACCGTAGGTCCCTGCCCGTCCGCCCATAGCAGTGCAGGACACTGTTGTCATCCAGCGGCAGTAGCCTCTACTACTAGGTTTTTTATTTTTTAAAAAAATAAGTTTTCCTATGGGTTTTCACAGGTAGGGCCCGTATCGGAAGAATCCACCCTGCCCATTGGTTTTTACAATCCATAACAAATCCATCAAGCCCAATATTGGGCATGTTTCGGCGTGTAGAAAATTTTAAGTGAATTTAAACAGTGAAAATCATTGTTTGCTAAGGTATGACCCACTAGTTAGTCGGATCAGCTTCATTTTTTAGCTCAACGCCTAAAATGAGTTGGGAAAAAGGATGGACGGCTTGGATTGAATCCATACATCAATGTGCGGCCTATACAAGTGGCTCACCCAAATAGCCTTGAACCAAGGCTAATATTTATGTTTTTCATCAACGTCCAACATCCAGGGACGCTGGACGTTTGTGCATTTCAAGTGGGCTGCCCACATAGGCCACCAAATGAGGGATGGAGGTGGATACAACACTTATAAAGTGGGCCCCACCTATGGATGACTTGGATAAAATACATGCCTTATAGTGGGGTCCATCCGGGTGGGCCACATAGCTACATCATCACATACAATAAGAAAAAAATGAAAGAGAGAAGGGAGAGAGAGAGAGAGAGAGAGAGAGAGAGAGAGAGAGAGACTATGTGTGATGGAGGGACCCTAACACTATGGGCTCTCCTTTGCAATTAATCATACACCAAGTGGGTCCCATTACACATGGGCCCATCAAATCAAAGATCAACGGTGGAGATTTCTTCTCCACCAAAATGGAAGGTCTAAATGACCCCTATCCATATAAAGAAAAAATAAACATCATGCTGGGGTCCATGGAGAATGGCCCCATCATGGAATGATCATGAGAATCAAGGTGGGCCATCGGCCACACCTAGGGTCCAAAGTGAGATCCATACCATCAATCAGTAGGCCTCACTTGGCCCTTCATAAAAAAAAAAAAGAAATCTAGGCCTAATAGAGCACCCACCATTTGATCTTCTTGGTCCATTGGAAAGTCGATCTCCTTGTGTCTTACTTTGATGGTGGAAGATGAGAAATGAATGGCTAGGATGAAGGTTTTGGGATGGAAAAGTGGGCCACACAAACTTACTTTTCTCTCTTAGAAATGCATGGACGTCCACCACTTCTTCTCTTTCTTGAAATGGCTTGGAAAATGTGAAGGGAAAGAGAGAGAGAGAGAGAGAGAGAGAGAGAGAGGAGAGAGAGAGAAGGGATGGTTGTAAGGGAGAGGTGATGGATGTAAGTGATGGATGTGAGGTGATGTTGTACTTGACATGTGAGTTAACTTATGGAGAAAGAAACATAGGTTGCTCTTGTACTTGACACGATGTGATTGATTGATTGATTTGAGTGATTGATTGATGGGACATGATGTAGAGATTCTCTTAGGATTGCAAACGCACGGCATTTCTTCAAAATAAATGTTAGACCACATTTCTCTGTTAGGGTATCAGATCAGTATGCGAGTCATGGTGTTGAAACCTCGATAACGGTGCGGTCACAAGTCTCGGATTAAGCTGACTCAAATCTATAAGATACAACTTAGGGTTGTGCATAAACATCGATTATAAGTCGTGGATTGCCAGACCTCGACGGGAAGGATCGCGAGAGTCGACAGAACAGTACAAACTAGGATACAGTAAGTAGAAATACTGATAATTCTATAAGACATACAATATTAGAGTAAGCGAAAACATACTAGTAAATCCATGAATACTATCAGCCGTACCAAGGCTATGCGATGCAAAAAAGTAATATGCCAATATCATATACTGAGGATGTAAAGCAATATGCAAATTCTGCTAAGTCTACGAATACTGTTAACCATATCTAGGCCATATAAATGTAGAAACATGACAACCCAAAATGCTAAATGTCGCAGATGTATGCAATATGCGATGTGAATAAAATGATCAATCTAGAGTGAAGTGAAGATAATAGTATGTAGTATCGCAGGCTATGGGGTCTATCACAAGGGAATTCTATCCAAACCAATCCAATACATAAATTCAGATAGTCAAACACAATGTGATAAACTCCTGATCTCAGGTTAGTCACATGCCCCAACTAAAATCTTAGTCATTGTGAAGGTACATAATAAATTAGTTATACACCACTAGCCCGAGTGGATAATGAATGAATGAGTAAAATGCTTAGTATATAACTCCTGCTCAGTAAGTCTACATATCAGTACTGTACATCTCTGAGATCATCACTGGGGTCTAGTACACTCCAAACCAGATTGTCGCCCCATCGCACGCAATAAGGTGAGTGCAAGAGACCTCACTATCCGCCTGCTAATATCGAGTCTGGCTCGTCGATAGCGGACCCATCCCTCGAGCTGGTCAAACTTAGCCTAGCTTTTCCCCCTCCTCTCTGGCAGGTAAGGCCGCACCCCTTTCCAACCGACCACGACATAATGGGAGACGCGGCCTAACAGTATACGGTCCTCATGCGCTCATACATCCACTCGGTCTGGACATTAGAGCAACCTCTGGAACCAAGAGGGTTTAGAAAATTTCACTGAGGGATATCTATAACACCCCACATAAAACAGATTTTTGTTATCCCATCTGGCCATCTACGATATGTTTGTGGAGGCTACGACCCTAATGTCTCTTGGGCGTACGATGGTCATATCATAAAATGTGAGACACATGAGTCATATCATCCAGTCATGTATCAAACTTACGCATACCATGTGCTCATGTGGGGTAACTCCGCCTATCAGGGAGTCTCATGATAATCTACCCAATGGCATGTTCTATGATCAATCACTCCTCATATCGAGCATACATATGATGTGCATGGGCATGGATCGCGAAGCTAAACTAAGCATGTTATAAGATGATAGTGTACTCTCCTCATATCAAGGATGGGCCTAGACAGCCTACTCATAATAAGAATGGGCCTCACAATGGACCTAGGAGAAGGTCACAATGTGGACATCTAACCATTATTGCCTATCAATGTGGACATTTAACCAACATCGCTCCCAAGAAGTGGCCCATATAAACATCATTACATACCTTATAGTGAAATCACATATTACATCGGTCTGCACATTCATCACATTGGGCCTCACTCAAGGGCCACAATACACCACATTGGGCCTCGCCATTCGGGCCACAATTACAACACAATGGGCCTTATCAACTGGGCCATAAATACATCATAACGGACCCCATACCTAGGTCTAAAATACATCACATCGGGCCACAAATACATCACATTAGGCCTTGCCAAATGGGTCACAAATACATTACAATGGGCCTTATCAAATGGGACGGAAATACATCACAATAGACCTTACCAAATGGGCTGAAAATACATCATAATGGGCCTTACCAAATGGGCTGGAAATGCATCACAATGGGCCTCATCATATGGGCTGGAAATACATCACAATGGGCCTTACCAAATGGGCTGAAAATACATCACAATGGGCCTTACCAAATGGGGTGGAAATGCATCACAATGGGCCTTGCACATGGGCCTCAAATACATCAAATGGGCCACATCAATGGGCCGCACCAATGGGCCTCATATGCATCAAGTGGGCCACATCAATGGGCTAGACCAATATACCAAAAATACATCAGGTGGGCCGCATCAATGGGCCACATTACGTGGGCCTATATACACATCAAGTAGGTCACAAATATACATCACAGGTGGGCCTATAAAACATATACATTAACAAGGTTCACATCTAGGGGCAGACAGCCTAGATATACAAAACAGACATACAAGGTGGGCCACACATGCTATCAAGGTAGGGCCCACCATAACGTTATTCTCCATCCAATCTGATCATAAGGTCACAAAGACCTAGATTACACTACAAGAAAGAGGGTTTTTAGCGATAAAATTTTTTTTCATCACTAAAAGTTTACTTTCAGCAACGAAAAAAGTTTTCGTCGCCAAAAGTTACTTATAGCAACGAAAATTTTCGTCGCTAAAGGTTGTTTTGTATTTTCAAAGAAATTTTCGCCCTGAGTTTTAGCAACGAACCAAAATCGTCGTCAATAATATTTTTAGCGACAAAAATGTTCATCGCCAAAAGTCTTGTAACTTTTACTTTCATACATTTCGCCCTGACATTTGGCGACGAACCAAAACTGTCGTCAATAATACTTTAGGTGACGAAAAATGTTCGTCGCCAAAAGTGTTATAACTTTTAACCTCATAACTTTCGTCCTGACTTTTAGCGACGAACCAAAACCATTGCTAATAATATTTTTAGCGACGAAAATGTTCGTCGCCAAAAGTGTTATAACTTTTAGCTTCATACATTTCGCCCTGACTTTTGGCGACAAACCATTTTTAGCGACGAAAATGTTCGTCGCCAAAAGTGTTGTAACTTTCTTTTAACGACGAACAAAAAACGTCGCCAATTATATTTTTGGCGACGAACATGTTCATCGCCAAAAGTGTTGTACATTTTCACATGGAAATTTTCGCCTTGACTTTTAGCGACGAATTAAAACCATCGCTAATAATATTTTTAGCGATGAAAATGTTCGTCGCTAAAGGCTATTTTGAATTTTCTCGAAAAAACTTTCGCGCTATCTTGTAAATGTTCGCGGGAAGACTTTTAGCGATGAAAATTTTCGTCGCTAAAAGTGTTTTTCTTAAATATTTTTCAATAGTGTAAAAATGTTTTACTTTTTAAAGGGTGTTTTGAATAATGTAAAAACGTTATACTTTTTAAAAATTTAAATCGGTAAATATATATAGTTTTTATGTCATATGAGTGGAAATTATATATATATATATATATATATATATATATATATATATATATATATATATATATATATATATATATATACTTGAAAGGTAATTTTTAAATGATTTAATGTAATATCACATGAAAAATAATATTGAGAAGTTAAGAAATTTTAACAATGTTTGAGAAAAATTTGAGAACAAAATGATGCTTTTGAAGAAAAAATCGACAATTTGAAATTTTTGAAAAATTAAAATATGAGAAAATTATTGTGATTTTGTGAATAAAAAATCAGAATTTGTATTTTAAATATTTTTTGAAATAATTTTTAATAAAAGTGATATTTTGTAAAAAGAGAAAAAATATACATTTTGAAAGAAAAAAAGTTATTTTTAAAAGGAAATCGAAATTTATCTGTGAAAAATAAAATTACTTAATTATTATGCACATCCACTAATTGAACCTTTAATTGCTTTTAGACAATCTGATCAGTCTAGATTGAAGAGTAAATAACTCCAGATGTTTAAATCAAAATTCACTCAAATTGTTGATCAATTTTGTTTGTCCAATATCTTTCTCATATGTAGCATGATCGGGGCGAGTAACTAGTCAAAATTCACATATCCATCGTGATGCATGTCGCTTATCCACATTGTTCATCCATTATGCCAGATGAATTTATGGCATGAGCCAAAAAACGAGGCAAATCCAAAGCTCTAGTGGACCACGCTACAAAAAAAAAAGTGAATCAAGTTCTTGTCGTTAAAAACTTCTTAGGGCCATTGTTTCTTTTGGTGTGGGCCACTTGAGTGTTGGATCTACATAATTTTTTAGCTCATGTCTCAAAATGTTGTGGTAAAACAGATGGACGGAACAGATATGTCATATATGTCATAGTGAGGTCCAAAAATTCCAACTAGCACTTTTGAACAGTTTCCAAGGCAGGAAATTCCAAACAGGTGAAAGGCTCATAATTACCCATTCACCCGGTATTTACACTTACAATGAGAAATCAAACAGGCCCTTAGTTGAGTTACTCATTACCCTTACTAGAGTAAACTCTGTGGGGTCCACTATTTTTTTACTAGAGTAAACAGATAATTTGAGGTATAAAGAAGAAATAACAAGCATATCAAAAGCCCAAGTGGACCACACCACAAGAAATAGTGTGATTGAACATCTACCATTGAAAAATTCTTAGAGGCCATATAATTTTTAGATCAAGCTGATATTATGAACATGTTGGATGTCAAATAAAATTACTGTGGACCCATGGAAGGTATCAATAGTTGAAATCATTATTCCACACTGTTTCAAGTGGCATGGTCCACTTGACTTTCGGATTTACGAAAAATTCGGGATCAACCCACGCCGTTCATCCATTTATCGAGATCATTTTAGAGAATTTTCCAAAAAATGAATCATATCCAAAGATTAATTGGACAACACCACAAATAAGGGGAGCAGATTGGCTACTCCCTCTTACAAAATATTCAACTGTGGAGATTAGATCCAATCTGTCCAATGACTCCATAAAGGTTATAATACATTATTTAATACCTAAGATTTCATCTGATCATGTGATCCATTCGGATCAGATTCCACACATTAAGGTATCTCACACAAATCTCTACGCCAAGAAGATGTGCATAAAATGGTGTCTTTTTATTTCATAACACAATTTTGAGTGGGTTGGAGCATGTTTCATATCTGACGATCCCTTTTCATTGCCACTGATCAGTACTATTTTGGGTCTATGTTCCATCAAAGATGGTCCACAGATTTGGGCCCTCTCAATTGACATACATGTGTGCTGGGGTGATTGGTTCACCACCATCTAAAAATTGGCACACTGTAAAAGAGATAAAAGAGGGCGTACGCGTAAGGTACAACTTAAAATAATAGTACCATCAGAAATTTAATAACAAAAATTAATTATTCAATTATTTAATTAAAGAAATGCTCCAGTGCATTGAGAGCACAGCAAGTTATAATGCCCCTACTTGCATTATAACACTTCGACAGTCCAATTGATTCATCTGAACTACCCATTAGGTTCATAACACATTTCATAGAACACAATGCAAAATAATAAAATACACTAATAAGGTGATCTAATCCATCATTAATATTGTCTTTTTTTTTGTAGCCATACATATCCAAAGCCATGGATGGATGGTTATAATTGGCTAACAAATGTGATTCTTTACAATTATAAGCAAGCCATGATAATCCTAACAAATGGATGAATCAAAATGTTGATTGGACCTATTTTTATGTAAATGATCTTTACTGTCCATTTTTAATTCCATTTATCAAATGGTCAAATTTACTAAATCAGTGTGATATTTTCATGGTAGCTCTTGAAATATGGATTAGACCCGATGAACCTTATTGATCAATGGTTTGGACCGTGTAGGTTCTGAATAAAAATGGGAGCACTATAACTAATTGTGCTCGTAAGCACTAGAGCATTTCTAAATAAATAAATAAAAGAGTACTTGTGGAGCAACAACATTCATGAGAGATGTGTTGGTGTTCCCTCACATAAATTTTTTTTTTTTTTAAAGGAAAAAAAATTAGGGCTTGATACCAAAAATGAGAGGGATATAAATCTCAAGTGGACCACACCACATGAAAACAATAGGGATTGGATATCCACCATTAAAACCCTCCCAAGGCCCACTGTACTTTTTATTTGACATCAAATCTATTGATTAGGTCATACAGGCCCAGATGAAGGGAAAAATATATATATCAGATTGATCCAAAACTGTATATGGCCCCCAAAAGGTTTTTAATGGTCGACGCTCATTCAACACTGTTTCCTATAATGTGATCTAGTAGAGATTGGGATATACCTCATTTTTTGTCTCATACCATAAAATGATATGGAAAAATAGATGGACGGCAGGGATGAAACACATACATCATGGTGGGGCCCACACAGCACCGACCACCAGCCACGTGCGCTGGTGTCAGCGTAAATCTCTCACTCTCTCAATCTCTCTGTCTCTCACTCTCTCAACCTCTCTCAGTCTCTCACTCTCACGCACCCTCTCTCAGTCTCTCACTCTCGCACACCCTCACTCTCTCTCTCGGTCCGTCTCTTAACCGCACCGTCTCTCTCTGTCTCTTTGTCTCTCTCGGTGCTCTCTCTCTCTCTCTTTTGTGCATCCTCTCTCTCTCTATCTCTCTCGGTGGACCGTGATCGGGGCTCCAACTCAAACAGGTATCTCTCTCTCTCTCTCTCTCAATCTCTGTCAATCTCAATACCGATTGAAACGATTTAGAGATTTTTGGATTTGGGGATTTACGAATTTGGGGATTTGGGGATTTGGGGATTTGGGGATTTAGGGATTTGGGGATTTGGCGATTTGGGGATTTAGGGATTTACGGCCAGAATGAAAATCTTCTTTCTGCAACTGTTGGGCTTTGAATGTGTTGGATGGATCATGGCTTTTATTGCAATTTGCTAAAATCATTGTAGTGTATACAATCCAGATTTTCAACGATTTTTTTTTCTTGGATGGAGAAGATCTTCCAGCAGTGGAGATGAGATATAATGGTCCATGACATCCATGGTCTGGGTTGTTGAATCATGGGTTAACAAACTGAAAACCCCACTGATTGATGAATGATTTAAACTTTATGTTTAAGCTAGGCATACTGTAGAAAACTCTAAAGCCATGCCCCAGGAGGTTTTTTCCTGTTTTTCAAATTTCATTTGCTTCAATGTTTCTAGTACTTTTTATACTATTGCTCTTCAAAATTTTATGGATTGGGGCTACAGGGAACTGTTATCCTGTTCCTGGCATATTTTCTTGCCCCTGTGGTGCAAACATAAGAGAAACAACAATTTTTCATTTGAAAAATATACAAAATTCACTTTTATTGTGTAAGGTCCACTCTGAGTTAAATTAGATCTTTTAAGATGGTCAGAAGAATATTATAATTACAGATTCCTCATCATCTCTTCACACATGAGTGATGTGCTCGAGCCCATCCATACTTTCATTTTCAACCCAAGGAAGCTTTCCTGCATTGCCTCTTTTTTCGGATTTTTTCCATACTAGTAATAGTGTTGTTTTCAACCCAAAGAAGCTTTCCTGCATTGCCTCAATTGTTTTCCACATTACTTTCAAGTAATTTGAAGAATGAGTTCTTGTATATGAGTATTCCTATATTCAGCTCTTTGCCTATGTTGCTGTAAAATATGTGAAATATTTTGATATGTTATATTGATTGATGGATGTAGAAGTTGCAAAAGGGAGTTTTGAGTTCCGAGTGACTCATATCTTATGATTTGGAGTTGAAGGAGACCTAGTTTTCCATTTTTGGTTTGTCCACAAATTTATAACAAAGTCTCAATCTGTCAATCATGAATTTGTCTGTTTTTATTTTATTTTCATGAACTTCTGTGACTGTGATGTGGGAGTTAACCAAATAACTGCTGGAGATGTGAAGTAGAAATGCCACTGCTTTGAATTGGAAATCTCCCCATGTATTGAACCATGTTCGTTTTATTATTGGAGGTACTACATGCTTTCCTGTTGTTTAGTGATGCTTAGTACATAGTACACTGTCCTTGTACTTAATCTAATAAAATGGTTGTGGGCTGCAGAATGGTTGCTAATGCATAGGCATTCATAACATCCTTGACATTTGCAATTTTATGCTTGTCTCCCAGTGGGATGTTATTCTTATAGCAAAATTAACATAGAATTTTTCTTGTAGTTGAGTGCCCAGAATCTCAGTGTTTGACAATGGCAGTGGGCAATAGAATAGTTTGTTTGTTTATTGTGGGGCTTGGTCTCTAATATGCTTTGTAAATTCCTTTAAGTTATTCTCTTACCATCTGATACCTCTTCAGGTTTCCCAATGCACTAGGGGCATTCATTTATCCCATTTATGGGCAAGGAGAATTACCACAATCAAACCCAATCTGTCTTCTGTTTATTTGGGGGATTTCATTCATTTTATCTATTTATCTATTTCTCTATTTTATCTAATAGAATATTGGTTATCTGTCAAAAGAGAAGTATTATTGACTGCATGACTTACCCAGAGTCATCCTCAAAGGGCGAGTCAAGTTATTGGGTCTGAATCACTTACACACACTACACTCTCTACCATTTCATCTAACTAGCCAGCAATACTAGTTCCTTGTGAATTCCTTGTAGAATTTATGAAGTTTTAAATTTCCCTAGTAAATAACAATGGGAACTTCAAGAAGCTTACATAAATACATTGTAGTCCTACTAACATATAAAATATTAGGTTCTTGATTTAAAATGTAAGACACCTTTTTTACGTTAGAAGTAAAGATTGCATTTTAATAAGATATTAGCATTACCTACATTTTCTTAGTTTATTTGCTATTTCGGTTGGGCCCCAATTCTTTCGTAGGACCTGTATCTTTCTTCTTCTATTTTTTGGGATGCTTGGTTGTTATGTTCTTTAGAACGGGCCAACTGTGTTGTTACTTTGCTACACCATAAGGGAGCATAAGCAAGACTAAAAGACACTAAAAAAGTGCTTACATGGCTCAATAGGCAATTTTAACCGATTGCTTCATGGTGATGATGTCTCATTTTCTTTTGTCCATTACCAATGCTAAGATTTTGAATTTCCTCTTTCATGCTAGTCTTTTTTGTTGTTATTAGGCTGGTGGGCCATCAACGAACCATACAGTTTATTTAGGTGAGCAGTTGTTTGATTCATAAAAATTCATTTATATTTGATACAATGTTATTTTAAACTAAGGAGAATTGCTCCTTGCTTTTGCTAACCAGGGGCTTATGATGAGGAAGAATCTGCAGCAAGGGCTTACAATCTAGCCACAATCTGGCCACAATTGCTCCAAAACTCAAGTGGACAACACCACAGGAAACAATGGATGCTTATAATTAAAAAGTTCTTGTGGCCACAAGTTTTGAATCAAGCTGATTTATGTGTTTTCCCTTCAACCAGGTCCTTGTGACTTTATGGATAGGTTAGAAAACATCACTGTAAGCTTAGGAAGGTTTCAACGGTGGACATTATTCTCTCAATTGTTTCATGTGGTGTGGTCTTTTTTAGCTATGGATCTGCCTCATTTTTGGGCTGATTCCCTGAAATAGGCTGGCAAAGTGAATGGACAGAATGAATGAAATACACACATAATGGTAGGGTCCACGGAGCTTTGACATCAGCTAGCTAGCTAGTGTTGAGGTCAATAGCCAAACCACGACTTGTCAATAAGTCGCTGGCCTTTCCATTGTATCAAATGAGAAGACATGTACCTACCATCTCAACACCCTTTAGGAATGGACTGTGAATGTGGGACTATACACTGAATAATGCTATATACATTATCTGCCTAACATCCATCGCACCGAGATTATTGACAGAAACTTGTTAGTTTTTGGATACAATGCAGGCACCATCACAATGGCAGATGGGAAGCAAGGATAGGAAGGGTTTTCGGAAATGAGTACCTCTACCTTGGAACTTACAGTGAGTGTTATTTCTTTAATATCTAATCAATCTTCCCCATTGTTCCAAGACTTGGACAAGTACCATACAGACTCATCCAGTCAACTCAGATTTTAATACCCAGAGTCACCCCCGATCGACTAGGGCAATTAATCAGGCTGATTCACCCCCGACTCAGGTCTAAATTGAGAAAATTTGAGAGTCACCGAGCCTTTTAATCATTTTGACAAATATTGTGTGAGTTCACTAAACCATAATTGGGAAGCAAACATACAACAACATGCTCGGTTTGGGCTTCTGCATTTTGTATTGTGTATTTTGTATATTTTTTCTTATTTTTTATTCTCTTCCTTTGTATATTTTGTATAATTAACGAACTATCAATTGTTGTAATTCCTTTGGTGTAGGTCTTTGGGTTCATCAAGTCAGCAAGCTCACTCAGTTAACCCGATGAGATTTTGAGCTGAGTCATCATGTTCAGGAATAAAAAGCCTCAGTTTGGTGTAGGTTTTATGCTCCCCTGTTTTCAGATATTAAGTCATCAGATTTTTTTTTCCTTCACCAGAATTTCAAGTTCTATGCGAAGTTAGATGCTTACTTGCTATTAATTAAGCTCTCTATCTTGAGATTGCTTTTGATAGCATCCTTCAAGTCTTTATTCTTTGTTTCCTCTGTTATGCAGGGGCTATGTTGGAATTCACAGCTCATGATTCAGAGATTTCATTCTAAAGTCGGAGCTTCTTCGAGTCATTATAGGTTCTGGATTTGAGCATCCTTTAGAAGGAAAATTTTTGTCAAGTTCTTCTCATTTTATATTTGACTTCATGAAAAATACAGATTTTCTGGTTTTTTTTATAGTTGCATCTGATCTTGAATCTACTATGGGTTTTCAGCAAATCTATGTGATTTTTTAGAAGAATTTCAACATCTGTTGCTAGTTTGGTTGTTTTATTTTTACTTTTCATAGTCATTTGTCATGTTTAACATATTTGGAGTCATTTGTCATGTTTAACATATTTGGAGACATGTAATCTGTTGAATTCATGTAATAAATTGTTTTGATAGTCTAATTTGTATTCCTTTCTTTCCTTGTTTTAGGTGATCAAAGTGATCTGCATGTTATCATTTTTGATGAAATTGATGTTATTTGCAAGGTACATACCTTATTAAACTTCCACTTCAATGTACCTCAATTCATCCTTACTGTAAATGGAGAAAGAGTATATTGCACTGGATATGGATGAATTTCAACAGTGATAGCAATTGAAAATTCTACTTATATATATATATATATATATATATATATATATATATATATATATATATATATATATATATATATATATATATATATATATATATATATGGGAAATTGTACTATGAGGTCGACCTCATGGGAAGTTCCCATGAGGTCGAGCTGTGTGGGCCCCACCATGATGTGTGTTGAATATCAACACTACATTTGATGGGTCATATACGAAACTCAGGTGGGATATCCCAAAAAATCCTGAATTTTCTTTGTTCATAATGTATGTCCTTTTAAACCTTCTCTAATTGCACATGTGGCTGAACCATCTCTGTATGTTACACATAATTTGTCATCCACTAGTTTCTGTAAATGAAAATAAGAGGATTGATCTTAACAGTATGGTCGTCATGCACAGAGACAGAAAATGCTTGCAATGAATGTTTATGAGCACTTGGTAATTTTGGAGTCCTTGGTTAGGGTTTGGGCTAAAAGTACGAGTGCTAGAGCCGATACTTTCAGAGTCCGAACTCATTCTTTTGAAAAATAAAAAAATGGGAATATTAGTAAATATGGATTTTCTTGTTAAGAAGAAAATGGAAGGTAAAGAAGAGACATAACTGAAACTTTGCATTATGAAAACTAATATTAACCATCTTACTTTCCCCATTGAATTTGACATCCAGGAAATGGACCTTTTCCAAAAAAAACCATGGATTTAAAACCATTAAATCCTTCTCAGAAATCTGAGTTTATTGAACTGAATTGAATTATTACAATTCAATTTTGTTGAATATCCAAACGCAAGGTTTCCATGAATTAGGCAAATGAATTCATTCTAATCTATTTTGTTGAATATCCAAATGCAAGGATTTATTATTTATTTTTTATTATTATTATTTTGTGATATGCAATAGCTTTTCAGAATTCATATGTAGGTGCATACTTGTGCTCATTCACATGGACTTTGACTATCTTTCTTAAATTTCTTTGGTTTTTCTAATTTTTGTATCTAATTTTGAATTTGTAGGCCCTAAAATAATATTCAAGATGTCATCAACAATGCTAACAGAATCCTCCAGGTCAGATTGTTGATTGGACCTGATTTTATTTAAATGATCTTGATAATCCATTTTATTTAAATGAGCAGACCCGGATATGCGTCGGAGCTATCCGGATGTTGAGTGGGGGTCCTTGGAAGGTGGGAACGCTGTTATGACCATGATGAAGCTGTCTATTTCCTATGGCCAACATTGGAGGGGCCTGGCCATTTGGATAGGCCGTGTTTATGTATTTGCTCGAAATTAATGGAGCAGACCCGAATGTGCGTCAGAGCTATCCGGATGAGCGTGGGTCCCTGGAAGGTGGGAACCGTTGTTATGACCATAATGAAGCTGTCCATTTCCTATGGACAACATTGGAGGGGCCTGGCCATTTGCACTGGTGGCCATGTTTATATCTATATTTGCAGGGACCACATCCTTAACCTAAACCTATAACCTTAACCTACAACCTTAACCTAAACCAATAACCTACACTTAAACCTATAACCTAAACCTATTCCTAAACCCAATGTAAACCCGATCCCGAACCCGAACCCGATTTCCTAAACTTAAACTTATAACCTTAACCTAAACCTATTCTCAAATCCCAAAACCTATAACCTAACCTATAACCTATAACCTAAACCTAAACCTAAAACCTAAACCTTAACCTAAAACATAAACCAACCTAAAACTTAAACCTATAACCTAAAACTTAACCTAAAACCTTAACCTTAACCTAAAAACTAAACCTATAACCTAAACCTTAACCTAAACCTATAACCTTAACCTAAACCTAAAACCTAAACCTAAACCTAAAACCTAAATGTATTCTCAAATCCCTAAACCTATAACCTAAACCTTTTCCTAAAACCTTAACCTTAACCTAAAAACTAAACCTATAACCTAAACCTTAACCTAAACCTATAAGCTTAAACTAAACCTAAAACCTAAACCTACATCTAATCCTAATCTCAACTCCTTAGCCTAAACTTGAAAATCTAAACCCGAACCCGAACCCGATTTCCTAAACCTAAACCTATAACCTACACTTATAACCTAAACCTACAAACTAAACCTAAACTTAAAACCTAACCTAAACCTTAACCTATAACCTATAACCTAAACCTAAACCTCTAAAACCTAAACTTAAACCTTAACCTATAACCTAAACTTATAACCTATAACCTATAACCTATAACCTAAACCTAAACCTCTAAAACCTAAACCTAAACCTTAACCTATAACCTAAACTTATAACCTTAACCTAAACCTATTCTCAAATCCCAAAACGTATAACCTAAACCTAACACTTAACCTATAACCTAACCTATAACCTATAACCTATAACCTATACCTATAACCTATAACTTAAACTCAATTCCCTAAACCTTAACCTATAATCTCAACTCAATTCCATAAACCTTAACCCATAACCTAACCTAAACCTAAACCTAAACCTATAACCTACACTTATAACCTAACTATAATCTAAACCTAAAACCTAAACCTAAAACCCAAACGTAAACCCGATCTCGAACCCGAACCTGATTTCCTAAACCTAAACCTTAACATATTCTCAAATCTCTAAACCTGAACCTACACCTAATCCTAATCTCAACTCCCTAAACCTTAACCTATAACCTAACCTAAACCTAAACCTTCACGGTGGACCCAAACCTAAACTTGAAAACCCAAACCTAAACCCAATCTTGAACCTGAACCTGATTTCCTAAACCTAAACCTTAACCTATTCTCAATTCCCTAAACCTTAACCTATAACCTAACCTAAACCTAAACCTATAACCAACACTTATAACCTAAACCTGTAACCTTAACCTAAATGTAAAACCTAAACCTAAACCTAAAACGTAAATGTATTCTCAAATCCCTAAACCTAAACCTAAAACCTAAACCTATAACCTTAACCTAAACTTAAACCTATAATCTACACCTACAACCTTAACCTAAACCTACACCTAATCCTAATCTCAACTCCTTAACCTAATCCTAAAACTTAAAAACCCAAATCTAAACCGGATCTCGAACTCGAATCCAATTTCCTAAACCTAAACCTTAACCTATTCTCGATTCCCTAAACCTATACTTATAACCTAAACCTAAACCTATAACCTAAACCTATTAACCTTAACCTATAACCTAAATTCAATTCCCTAAACCTTAACCTATAACCTAACCTGAACCTGAACCTATAACCTACACTTATAACCTAAACCTAAACTTATAACCTAAACCTAATCCTAAAACCTAAACCTAAACCTAAAACCTAAATGCATTCTCAAATCCCTAAACCTAAACCTACACCTAATCCTAATCTCAACTCCCAAACCTAAACTTGAAAACCCAAACCTAAACCCGATCCCGAACCCGAACCCGATTTCCTAAACCTAAACCTTAACCTATTCTCAATTCCCTAAAGCTAACCTATAACCTAAAACCTAAACTTAAACCTAATACCCAAATGTATTCTCAAATCCTTAAACCTAAACCTACACCTAATCCTAATCTCAACTCCATAACCTAAACCTAAACTTGAAAACCCAAACCTAAACCCGATCCCGAACCAGAACCTGATTTCTTAAACCTAAACCTTAACCTATTCTCAATTCCCTAAAGTTATAACTTATAACCTAAACCTAAACCTTAACCTAAACTTTAACCTAAACCTATAACCTAAACCTTAACCTAAACCTAAACTTATAACCTTAACCTAAACTAAAACCTATGACCTAAACCTTAACCTATAACCTATAACCCATAACCTAAACTTATAACCTATAACCTAACCTCAACCTTAACCTAAACCTAAAACCTAACCTTAATCGATAACCTAAAACCTAAATGTATTCTCTAATTCCTAAACCTAAACCTACACCTAATCCTAATCTCAACTCCCTAACCTAACCTAAACCTAAACTTGAAAACCCAAACCTAAACCCGATCCCGAACTCAAACCCGATTTCCTAAACCTAAACCTTAACCTATTTTAAATTCCCTAAAGCTATAATAACCTAAACCTAAACCTAAACCTATAACCTAAACGTATAACCTTAACCTAAACCTAAAACCTAAACCTAAACCTAAACCAAAACCTATAACCTTAACCTAAACCTAAAACCTAAACCTAAACCTAAACGAAAACCTGTAACCTTAACCTATACCAAAACCTATAACCTAAACCTTAACCTATAACCTAACCTTAACCGTAAACCTAAAACCTAAAACTAAACCTATAACCTAAACCTATAAACTAAAAACTAAACCTAAACCTAAAACCTAAATGTATTCTCAAATCCCTAAACCTAAACCTACATCCTAATCTCAACTCCCTAACCTAAATCTAAACTTGAAAACCCAAACCTAAACCTGAACCCGAACCCGATTTCCTAAACCTAAACCTTAACCTATTCCATATAGCTATAACCTATAACCTAAACCTAAACCTATAACCTTAATCTAAACCTAAACCTAAAACTTAAACCTAAAACCAAAATGTATTCTTAAATCATTAAACCTAAACCTAAACCTAAACCTACACCTAATCCTAATCTCAACTACTTAACCTAAACCTAAACTTGAAAACCCAAGCCTAAACCCGATCTCGAACCCAAACCTAAATGTATTTATGCGTGAATGAATGTGATGTGGATAAGATTGTTTGTGTTTGGATGAATGTACTTTTATGTTTGGATCGATTTACTAATTTGGGTTTATATGGATGTGAATGTGAATATGATGAAATATATTATATAATAGGTGTTTATCAGGAAGAATATGATGAAATATATTATAACAGGTGTAAATCAGTAAAAATATTCCAGCAATTTTGTGCTGGAATATTTTTTTAAAAAAAAAGAGACTTTTAGCTACGAAAATTTTTGTAGGTAAGTAAATATTTTTAGCGACGAGAACTTTCGTTGCTAAAAGTCTAAGTACTTGTTTTTAGCAATGAACATTTTCATTGCTAAAAGTTTTGTAATTATTTTTAGCAACGAATATTTTCATTGATAAAAGTTGAACGAACATTTTTAGAAGCGAAACTTTTCGCTACTAAAAGTCTTGTAAAGTTTTTTAGCGACGAAACTTTTCGTCGCTAAAAGTGCAATGAATATTTTTTAGCAGCGAAAATTTTCGCTGCTAAAAGTCTTGTGAAGCTTTTTAGCGATGAAAATTTTCGTCGGTAAAAGTGGAATGAATATTTTTAGCAGCGAAAATTTTCGCTGCTAAAAGTCTTATGAAGCTTTTTAGCCACGAAAATTTTCGTCGCTAAAAGTGGAACGATTATTATTAGCAGCGAAAATTTTCATTACTAAAAGTTTTTTTAACGACGAAAATTTTCGTCACTAAAAAGCTTGCAGTTGGCAACGATTTTCACTGCTAAAACTCTTTTTCGGCGGCGTTTTAGCGACGAAAAGTTTCATCGCTAAAAGTCTTTAGCTACGAAAATTTCACTTTTAACGACAAAAATTTTCATCGCTAAAAGTGAGATTTCTTATAGTGTTAAGAGGGAAAACAGATATTATATTGATCCAAAGCTTTTGTGCTCTCAAAAGGATTTCAATGGTGGACGTTAAATCTCCACCGATTTTTATAGTGTGGTCCACCTGATAAATTTTTCTCATTTTATTGCAAACCTTAAGGCAAGCTCGCCAACTGGATGGACGGTTTGGATGTAACACATACATCAAATGAGGGCCCCACCGTCCAGGGTCTGGACGATGTGTCAAAACACATGCATCAAGTGGTGCCACGTGCTACACTGAGCACCTCACCAAGTTAGGCCCCACGTCCCATGTATGGATTGTTGAGGGTCAAATATTACATATCAAAACCTAGTTATTGCCTGCATTTACGAACATGACACTGTTTAATAGCCTATTTTAATCATGTTTGTGTTGCAAGGTGACTTTAGGAGCTTGGACTGAAAAATATGCTAAAAGCATAGATTTAACGCTCAAGAATTCACCAAGGCCATGGACGGACTCCAGGGGACCGAGATCGATGAATTTACCCGCCAAAGATCCTTGAAAACGGATAAACCAAAGTTTAAGTGGCCTAAAAATTATCCAGAATGCAAGATCATAGGGTTCTCACTATCCGTTCAGCTTAAAACTTCATACATGGCCTGAGGACCATAAATTAACTGTACACGTCGAATTTCAGCCATTAGATCCATGTGGAAGTGGCCCAACAGAGAGATAAGAGGGTGTTAGCCATTAAAGCATATCTTGGCAATCCATAAGCGATCAAGGCTCAAAATTAGGTGTTAGAAAGAGCGTGAAAAATAACAAGCCCTGGTGAAATTGTGTCTCATTTGAACGGTGCAATCAGAAGATACGGACGGTAGAAGTTATAATAAAAGAGAAGGGTAAATTTGTAAATACATGTGCCATGCATGGCATCACGTAAGCAGATTAGAATTTTAACGTTGAATGCTATCCACACATTGGTTGAGCGTGTGGCCCACCCTGAAGTCAGATCTACTTCAAACTGGAGGCCATGAGCTAACATTAGGTACAGGAGCTGATGGAGGGAGTGGATTTCTAGGACAGGCATTGCAATGGACCCCACCTATTTTTTGTACAAAATATCCAAATAGGTGACGGAAAACGTCCAGTGACAGAAGTGGTCCGATTGGGTTTTGATAGTAGGCCCCACCCATCATCCCTTTTCATGATCTCGACTGTCCAATGTGTCCCAGAGGGGGGCTTAACCCTTGCCTAGGTGTCTTTTTGACCCAAACAAGTGAACTCGTAAATATCCCGTCCAAACATAGGATGAACGGTAGAAGCACAAGTCGCTTGGGTCGCACTAATCCAATCCAAAACTTCCGTATCAGAATGTTTTTCCGTGCCGCATCCAATGGACGGGTTGGATTCCTTTGGAAATCCCGATCGTGGGCCCACTAACTACTCTAGAGTTGAAGTTTTCGCAGCAGACGTGAGCCAGAAGTAGCTGACGCAACACGGCAAGACTGCAGGCCGTTCGGTGATCAAGATCCAGATCATGGCTATGATCTGGACCGTTCAAAGCCACCCCATGGGACCACTGTTCAAGCTCAAGGAGCCTAAATGGCTCGGATCAAGACAGCCATGGGCCGATAGTGCTGGAAAAAAAAATGAAAGAGAGTTGCTGCGTAACACTTTGCGTAGGCTCTTCCACCGACTCCAGCTTCCGACTGTTGTTGCTGCGTAGGTAAGGTCGGTTCCTTACAACTGACCTTACTACTATCCCTTCTAGCTATAAAGAGAGAGAGGGAGCTAGATGTGGGGGGTTAACCACAGTTTGGGGTTGGACGTCAGTGAGAGATAAAGAGAGTTTTAGTTTAGATCTTTTTTCTTTTTTCCCTTTTTACTGTTTTTCTTGAATTTTGGAGATCTAGCCCATTCATGTTGGGCTGAACCTCTTAGCTAGGGCTAAGAGGTGAAGCTTGTAGCGTGATGGGAGAATTTATGCTTGTGCCTTTAGTTTAGACTGAATGGATTTTGATTTAATTTTATTCTGAAAATATTTTTAGTTTTTAATGGTCTGTTGTGACTGTAATTATAATGGATCTACGATGGCTTTGAGTATTTCTATTTCCTTTTCATGTTTATGATGTCAGGAAGCATTGTTGTTCACCATCGTCTCCTGGGCATGGTCGGATGACGGTACCCTTCCTGACCTTCATAACATGTGATTGGTTGGTAATTAGTTTAATTCTGTTGTTTTCTTTGACTCATGGGCATGGTTTGGTGATGGAATCCATTCTAATTCATATACCTTTCATCTCTCGAAAACTATATCAATGATAGTTTAGTTAATTTCCATGATTCTTGAAGCAGGCGTAAGATCTCCCTGATCTCTACAAGTGGATCCTCTAAATCCCCAGTTACCTATTTCTGATTTTTCTTAAGTTTTAGATTAAGTATTTCACAATTATTCCACAATTTCTAATTGATTTAGAATTCATCTAAGTTAAGTTCTAGTTCTACTTAGTTTCAGATAACGTACAAGTATCAGTCCTTTGGGATTCGACCTTGGTCTTGCCAAGTTTATTACTACATCACAACCCTGCACTTAGGGAGTGATGGGGTGGATTTAACATAAACATCATAGTGAAGTCCCACTGTTTGGATGGTCTGGATGAAACACTTTCATCCCGGTGGGGTCCCAGTCCAAGGGTGGACCACGTGGCTAAAACACTTACATCAAAGTGGGTCCATAATGGACAAACGGTTTGGATCTAACACATACATCCAGGTGGCCCACTACAGCACTGTCCAAATAGTCCAGCACCATCCTGACTGTCTGGACGGTGTGGATGAAACAAATGCATCACTGTGAGGTGTCTAGTGTCCAGACTATCTAGACGATGTGGATGAAACAAATATATCATTGTGAGGTGTCCACTGTCCAGACAATGGATGGTGTGGAATATCACATATATCATGGTGGGTTTCCACCGTCCAGATCATTGGACGGTGCAGATGCAAGGCATATACACCACGGTCGGCCCTATGGATGGGCTAATATAATACATCCACCCCCGCTGTAACGCCCGTGAAAAATCCATACTTGGGCTCGAGTACCAACTCGACCCGAATTTGCGTAGAATTCATTCCTTTGGAAAATTTGACTAGGTTAGCTAGTGCAACGTTAGAATAGCTGGGAAATGGTCCCTGATCACTTTAAATACGTTCTACAAGGCCCGAAGCGAGTGGAACTAAGGGTGCTATAATGCTCTAAAGCCTCGGATCAAACTCTAAGCCGGTTTGTTCTCTGGACCACTTTGAATCTTTGTATTGGATCTAGACCGCACGTTGAAAGTCCGATACCTCCTATCTTAGACCGTTAGGACCGTCTAGCTGGGCTTGACACTCATTCCAAAAATCAAGTCAAACCGATGATCACAGGCTATTTCATTGAGCCCGGACCGAAGAGAGTGTGAATAGGGACATAGTTGGAATTTCAAATTTAAATCTGGCACACAAAATTGACGCATCAGTATTAGGCATTCTGACCGTCAGAATACAGCCAAATTACACCCTTGGATCAGGAAAAATATCTATTATATATCACGGGACTTATAGGCCTGATCTTGATGCGGTGACCGTTAAACTGAAACTGGGCCGCCACGTGCGATCTGGGAACCCAACCGGTCTGAAAACTGGATGTATGCTAGATCTAGTATGCATGAGCTTAAGTCCGACCGCACTTGGCCTGGGGACCTCCAGAAATGCCCTTTTGGACCGAAACGGCCCCGATTTGGTTAGGCACCAAGTAAACATTGTTCCCAAGCCTATTTTGGGAATGTTTTAGGCTATAAAAGGGGTTGAAACCCTCACTCCTCTCTCCCATCCGAATTTGAGAGAAGCCCTAGCTTGGGAGAGAGAAAAAGAGTGAGAGATTGTGAGAGAGTGGGAGAGTTCTTCCCGCCACTTGTGCTACGTGTTGCACATGCTTAAGCGACACTCCTCTACCGCTTTCCCGGCGATTCCACCGCAATCCTAGGTAAGTAAAAACCCTTAATAGTTGGTGATTTGAGTTTTTCTTGTTTCCATGGCGATGTAGCTTATGGATCTTATGTATTAGGCTCCTTACTCGCCGTAGACGAAGCATATACACTCCGCTTCAATTCCCGAGTCTACAAGACACTAGGTGAGGATTTTAGACGCTTGGATTGACGGTTCCCAATGCTTTCAATGTCGTTTAATAGTAGATTCTTGACGGCATCGCCGTTTGACATGTACAAAATGCTCTCCGTTTCCCGTTTCGTAAGCTAACGAAGAATATGAGATTTAGGGCATTTTAGTCATTTGTAGGAAGTACTGTTTGCATTCATATTTTGCTGATGTGATTGACATGGTTTGTTGTCGCATTAGGGAGTTAGGAATGCGTGCATAATTAGTTTGGCGAAGAGATTCGCCTAGTTGCACACTTTGGGTCGACATGCTATATGTAGACCTAAGTGTGTAGTGCATGTGTTTGTATAAATGCTTGTATTAGTATGTATTGAATTAAATGATGTTATTTGATACTTTGTGATTGATTTTTCAATTATTATGCCAACCTAAATGATTTTCTACATGTTGACAAAATGCATGATTTCATTACATGCATGGAATGTATGTGCTTGAGGATTTGCTTAAGTTGAATATGCATGGGAAGTATGCCTTGAAGATTTGCTTAAGTTGAATGTTATAACATGTGCTAACATGCTCACATGATGTATTTCAATTCCAATACTTTTATAGTGATTCCATAGATGTGTGGGACTTGACTTAGTCCAGGCAGTCGGTAACCGAGCGAATTCGTGGCTGACTGGTCATAGTCACGAACGACGCGTCGATGAATGTGATTCGTGTTGAGAGTTGGCGGCAGTGGTTAGGCCACGCGAAGTGTTTTACGCACTTCATGTCGTTCAATTCGATATGCGATCGCGCTAGTCGAGCCCGTCAAGTAACCCGACTGGCCGATGTTTGTTCACCATGTATGTATCATAACTGCTTGAACCTAGGGTACTGAACTTACCATTGTAAACCCTATTAACCGTGGTACCTTGATCCACGAAGACTCATGAGCCGGGCATGGTGGTATGGGACACCGTGGTCGAGCTGTCGGCCTACGCTGGGGCCACAAACCTCCCCGTAGTGACCAGTGAGCACCTAGACTCGTGAGCAGATTATGGTGGTATGGGACACTATATTCTAGCTGTCGGCCTACACTGATCAGGCGACGAGCCCTTTGTAGTGACCGCGAGCGTATTCTGAGTTCACGGGAGGCGACGACCCTTCCGTGCAGTAGAGTACAGTAGGCCTGCATTGATAAGGTGATGGGGGAGCGGTGCAACGAGTGCGAGCAACAGCCCTGGCAGCCCTTGCAGTGACCTACGAAATGTACATCGTATGAGATTACTAGGAGTGACGACCCTAGACAGGATCCGTGTTGGGATTGATACAAGGGAGGTACCTTAGTTTCCCAATCCTGCTGTTTGAATGGACTAATAACAACTTGGTAATCATATCACCATAGCATTGCATGTGCCTGGAAGATGTGGAGCACTCTAGGGAGTGTGGCATGCCGCGGTCGTAAGATGTTGCCGTATGAGGGTGATCGTCGGTGAGGGCATACATCACGTCATATCATCTTGCATTAACAACAGTATTAGGACTTGTCTGATTTACTGCTTTACTATTATCGCGTGACTGAATTGTGAACATGCTAATCTTTGCTCTATGATTCCACTGAGTTGATCACTCATTCCCACGTTACGGGATGGTGTTTGCAACACCCACCAGACCCTGTTGTAGTTGCAGGTGACGATGAGATCCAGGAGGTGGAGCTAGATGATGACGAGGACCAGGATGAGTTCTCGTATATGCAGTATCATGACGGCTTTCCGTAGGTGACCTGGATCGAGGGGACATCAGTGGGACTTTTATTTTTGAACATTATTCTTTTGTTATGTACATGTATATGAGACTCAGAGATGTAGTCATACTTTGGAGACAGTTGAGATTACTTTATTTTTCCATACAGTGATATATATCTTGTTTAGTCTTCCGCTTGCTTTTATCACTGGATCTGAAGTATGAATTGCAGTTTTGGTATACTTTTACTCATGTGAATGCTTTAAATCAGACAACATTGAATCATAACCATTTTTGTTGCATAAGTGACGGTCTGGAACTCGGGAGTTGAGTTTATACACGACCCCCGATTTTCAGGGTGTTACAAGTTGGTATCAGAGCATGAATGAGAGTATACTGGGCCTGGGTTATGGTCTTGCGACGTACGCTGTCGCTTCCTTTGACTTAGGTGGGTGCGAGAAGGATCTAGAAACACTTCTAGGATCACAGATTCGCCGATAGGCGAAGTCTATAAGGATCGATCGCAAGATCGAGTCTGTAACGCATCTCGGGTCGCGTAAAGCGACCCGAATCACTTCTAAGCTGTAGGAAGTCGGGTGGAGATGTCCTATGAGCGGTTTTAAACCGCAAAAGTGAATCCATGGGCCGTGGAATGACCACGACTCTAGTAATCAATCGCCAGGGCTTAAAAACCCCGTTTTGCCAAAAATTCTCAAAATTCCTTCTCTAAACACTTCAACCTTCAGTTCTTTTGTATCCATTTCATGTTAGGCATCAAACCTAATGTGAAAATAACACAAATTAGTACATTCACCAAATTTTACAGTGAATAGTAAAATTTCATGAAAAATGGCCATAAGGCCATTCTAACTTCACTTTCTTTAGCAACTAAGGAGCTAGAAAGATGTACTGGATCCTTCTACCCCAAATTCATATGCTGCATCATATGGTTTGGTATTCGGGATTGCGATGTGGACCCGGAAAGCCCCAAAAACATGTTTGGGCCCATAGGGACCAAAATACTATGAACTAAGGGGTGGGACTAGACTTTTTGGGACCCTGGGACCATGGGGGACCAGACCCATGGGGTCCCGCTGGCCAACCTGGAGGTTGGCCGGCGATGCCATCGCCGGCCGGGCGATGCATCGCCGGCCGGCCACCTCGGACGGTGCTGCCCTTTGGGCGCACCCACTTATATGTCTCCCACAACACCCCTAGGTACCTCCCATCCCACGAAAACCCCTAAAACACCCCTCTCCTTCACAAACAGCCCCCTTGCATGCCCTATCTTCGATTTTCAGCGCTCCATTCCAAATCCCGGCGACCCAAACCCCTCCTAATCCCTTCCTTGGCCAAAACCGACCACCACCCATTGATTATTGGGTGTTGGCAGCCCCTTTCCTTGAAGATTTTCCCATTTGGAGCTCCAAAATCCCCCAAATAGTGTCGAAATCGTGAGCAGCTCCATTCCATCTTTTTGTTCTTATTTTTCCCTGAAACTACAGCCTTGGGAAGCTTGAAGCATCCCTCTACGACGCCTAGATTTCCTTTTGTCAGATTGGGCAGCCATTTCTCCGCATTTTCGGCGTTTTCCATGGCTTTCGTGGAAGCTATTTTGGGTCTTTTGTCACTCTCATCCATCCTGTCTTTGATGGGTAAGAGGAAAACTGCAACAGACGAGGCTGGGCCGAGCCGCCCTGCTCGATTGAGAAGACCGCGGGGTGGTGCCGCAAGTTCAAGCGCCGCCGCAGGTCCAGCTGCAGTCCTGGAGTGCCGTACGAAGCGGGATTTGGATCCCCATGCACACCTTGGACGAACCATCCTATCAGAGATGCCTCATGGTGAATACACTGATCGTAGAGTGTTATTTGAGGCGGACGTAGATGGGCGATTGTTCGGCGAATATCTGTTGTTCGAACGCATTGAAGCTGCGCACTGGGGACCGATCTTTGAAGCTCGCGCTCGTGCTAATGTGAGCACTGTTCGTGCCTTCTATGCTAGCATCCAGAGTCCTACCTTGGAGCCCTTGCAGTTCAAAATCCCTTTTGGTAGAGATCGGATGGCTACGATCGACGTCCAGTTGGTTGCGCGACTTCTCAACGTGCCTCTAGGTGATGTACATCCAAGTGAGAAAAATTTGAGGACTAGACGTGAACGAGATCGCCGCACCAGGTTTCTGTGCGGTAAGTTGGTTCCATGGCAGCCTAATAATAGCCTCAAGGCGACGTACATGTCTGAGGATTTGCGTCTGCTGCATCACATCTGCACGTTCAATGTTTATCCTAGGTCGACGAACCGCATTGAATGTACACGTCTTATGGTCGATTTCTTATTTCTGGTGGCTCAGGGAGAGAACGTATGTATGGCCACTTTCATCTTACGGCAGATAGTTCTCATAGCCAGGTCGAGAAGAACATCCGAATCCCTTCCCTTTGGCCGACTCATTTGCAGAATTGCGCTTGAGTTTGCCTATAGACTGGGACCCGAGTTGCCGGTATCGATTCACACCATCGATGAGTCGACGATGGTTAAGATGAAGATTGGGTCGCAATATCGTGAAAATCAACTTGAAAGGGATAGTGGGGACGACTTTGATGAAGAGGAAGATCAAAGCGAAGGAGAACCTAGTGCAGAAGTTCAGGAAGAGACTCAGGAAGAAGCAGAAGAGGAGGCTCAGGATACTGATGAGAGTCCTCCTCCTTCTGCGCAGACTACTATTGACGATCGCATTGCTCGGATGGAGGAGAGTCAGACCGCTTTGCGAAGGGAAGTCCAAGAACTTCGAGCAGAGGTCGCTGATGCCAAGGCCGTTACGAAGAAGAAATTTGGCAAGGTGACTCGCACCTTGAAGGCAATCCTGTGTTGCTTACAGGATAAGGGTGCTCCTCCTCCGTCGCCAGACTCCGACTAGCAACGCGATCTTTGTTGTTGTTATGAGTAGTTAGCTATTTTCTGTTTCATGTGTGTAAAGCCTATTAGGGCTAGTGCTTTGCTTTTGTCGCTGTTGCTTAACTGTCTTAATTTCCATGTCATTCTAGTCATGATGCTTGTAAGGATATATCCCTTGTATTGTGACAATTTTGATTAATTGAAGTGCATGGAATGCCTTGACTCTTTAGTGAATGATTGTGGTGTATTTGTGCAATTGAGACTGACAAGGTTGCGCCCTATTTTGAATATAGGGAATGCCACCTAAGACTACGAGGAGCGCGGTTCGGCTTTCATTGTTAGAGCAGATGGATCAGGCTCCTTCTCAGTCTGGTACTCGTCCGGACCCTGCTGTGGGCCCGATTCCTGAGACTGTTCGATCGTCTCAGCCTGCTACTGGTCCTACAGATGGACCACCGCCATTTACACCATCAGTTAGAGAGCCACAGCGCGCATCTACTTCCGCACCTCATCCGCCACAGCCTGCTCCACCACCTGATAGATTCGAGCAGATGATGGCTATGATGCTACAGCAGCAGCAGCTATTGACTACTATAGTCGGGACTTTAGCCCAGGGTGGGGGTGCGACTGCATCTACTCCGCCTGCACCACCTACGCATCCAGCTGAGGATGCCTATGCTTACGCCCAGGATGAGGGCATAGCACTTCCTGCGCAGCCTGCTTTCCCTGCGGGGAACCCTGCCGACACTCGGGGCCTTCTGGAGCGATTTCAGCGCTTGCGGCCTCCTACTTTCACGGGTTCTCACAGACCCGAGGAGGCTGAGTTTTGGCTCGACCGAGTGTCGAAGATTCTGCGCATGTTGCACTGCACTGAGGCAGAGCAGGTAGAGCTGGCTACCTTCCAGTTTGAGAGAGAGGCCAGTATGTGGTGGGATAGTGTATTGCGGACTGTTACCGCAGACTTCGTGTGGACATGGGCAGCATTCGAGTTTCGCTTCCATGAGAAGTATTATCCTCAGACCTACAGACACGAGAGGGAGAATGAGTTTCTCCGTCTCAGGCAGGCAGCGATGACGGTCACCGAGTATGAGCATCGGTTCACAGAGTTGGGCAGGTACGTCCCGACGATTTTAGCTGATGAGCAGATGCGCATACGGCGCTTTTTGGAGGGCTTGCGACCGGATATTCGGTCGAAGATGTGCTGCATCAGTTTCTCCTCCTATGCGGAGTTGGTTCACATGTCCATGCGGGCAGAGCAGGACGTGGATCGACTTGCGCGATCACGAGGCCCGACTACTTCTAGGCCGCGACCGGAGTTGCCAGATAGGCCCTTCGCGGGCAAGAGGCCTCGCATTGATCCTCCTACCAGGACCACGGCGCCAGTAGGACCGTTTCGGCGCCCTGATCTATCATGCACATACTGTGGGAGGACGGGCCACCTAGCGCCGAGTTGCTTTGCGAGGATGCGGGACAGTGGGTTCTCGCCGCCGCAGAAGATTGATCGTGTACGTCCACAGGCGATATCAGCACCGCCTATACGGTCAGCTCCTGCGCAGTCCTCTTTCAGACCCACAGTATCGCAGATTCGACAGCCCCCACGGCCCTTGACACAGCGGCCGAACCGGCCACAGCAGGCTCGAGTTCATGCACTGACCGCTGAGGCAGCTACGACGCCGACTTTCCAGCATTCAGCCTTCGAGGTCACGGGCCATATCGGAGGTACTCCCGTTCTTGTCATGGTGGACACTGGTTCCACGATTTCCTTGATATCGCGTGCCGTAGTCAGACGTCTTGGGTTGCAGACTATCACTATGGATAGCGTGCGAGTCCTTGCAGCTCATGGAGATTATTCGGATGTCACCCAGATGTGTGAGGGTTGTTTACTTGATCTGGGAGGCAGGACGATGACTCTTGATTTGGTCGTCGATCCCTCGCTCGTATATCTCGACGTCATTCTTGGCATGGACTGGTTGACTGCAGCGAGAGCCGAGATTGACTGCGAGGCTCGTGTGGTGACGGTGTACGAGCCTGAGGGCACGCCTTTCACATTTTCAGTGCGGGTAAATCTTCCTTTCCGCATTCTTAGCTACGCCACCCTGTTGCACGACGCTGGTGCCCAGGTACTTGAGCAGACGCCGGTTGTTTCTGAGTTCGGGGATCTGTTCAGGAAGATCCCTGGTTTGCCGCCCCGACGTGAGATCGATTTCACTATCGATCTGATTCCTGGTTCTACACCCGTCTCACTGCCGACGTATCGCATGGCACCATGTGAGATGGAGGAGTTGAGGACACAGATTGATGGTCTACTAGAGCTTGGCCTTATACGGCCTAGCGTATCTCCTTGGGGAGCACCGGTCTTGTTCGTGAAGAAGAAGGATGGTTCGCTGCGATTGTGTATTGATTATCGCAGGCTGAACCAACTCACAGTGAAGAACAAGTACCCTTTGCCCAGGATCGATGACTTATTTGATCAGTTGAGAGGAGCGCAGTACTTCTCGAAGATTGATCTTCAGTCAGGATATCATCAGCTGCGCGTCAGAGATGAGGACGTGCAGAAGACAGCGTTCAGGACCAGTTTTGGTCATTACGAGTTCCTTGTGATGTCGTTCGGTCTCACGAACGCACCGGCTGTGTTCATGGATCTGATGAACCGGGTACTACGGCCTTTCCTCTATCGATTCGTCGTTGTCTTCATCGACGACATTTTGGTATACTCTAGGAGTCGAGAGGAGCATGAGGAGCACTTGCGTTTGGTCCTTGATACGCTCAGACAGCATCAGTTGTTCGCACAGTATAAGAAGTGCGACTTCTGGAAGCAGGAGGTGAAGTTTCTGGGACACGTGGTGTCCAAGGATGGCATGGCAGTTGACCTGTCTAAGGTAGCTGCGGTGCAGGACTGGGAGCAGCCTGGTTCTGTCACTGAGGTGAGGAGTTTCTTGGGTCTCGCTGGCTACTATCGGCGCTTCATTCAGGATTTCTCGAAGATCGCGAGACCCTTATCTCAGTTGACACGGAAGGACGTGAAGTTCGCCTGGAATGATAAGGCGGAGTCAGCTTTTCAGGAGCTGAAGGACAGACTTACGTCCGCCCCTGTGCTAGTATTGCCAGAGCAAGGGGTTAAATACACTATATACACTGACGCGTCTAGCGTTGGTTTGGGTTGTGTCCTTATGCAGAGGGACAGGGTAATTTCGTATGCCTCGAGACAATTAAGGAAGCACGAGGAGAATTACCCTACACACGACCTGGAGTTGGCAGCCGTGATATTCGCACTGAGACTCTGGAGACATTACCTCTATGGAGAGGAGTTCGAGCTCTTTTGCGACCACAAGAGCCTCAAGTACATATTCACACAGCGGGACTTGAATATGAGGCAGCGGCGATGGATGGAGACGCTGAAGGACTTCAAGTTTGAAGTCTCTTACCATCCTGGGAAGGCGAACCTTGTGGCTGATGCGTTGAGCCGCAAGAAGGCGATAGAGTTTGCGGCTCCGCTGATGGTTGCCGAGTGGGATATGGTTGAGTTTTTGCGAGACTTTGAGCAGAAACTCACCGTAGAGGAGCCATTCGAGTTCATCGCACATGTTCAGGTGCGATCTCCGATCGATGACCGTGTCATCGAGGCGCAGAGGGACGACGCGCATCTTACTGAGCTTCGAGAGCAGGCCAGTGATGATGATGACGCCGACTGGCGAGTTGGCATGGATGGGGGTTTACGTTACCGTGGCCGCCTATGCGTTCCTGATGTCCCTGACTTGAGACGAGAGATTCTCGAGGCTGCGCATTCTACTAGACTCGCGATGCATCCTGGCAGCACGAAGATGTATCGTGACGTGAAGAGGACGTACTGGTGGGAAGGTATGAAGACCCACATTGCTGAGTTCGTGTCCCGTTGTCTCACTTGTCAACAGGTGAAGGCAGAGCATCGCCGACCACCTGGACTTTTGCAGCCTATGCCGATTGCAGAGTGGAAGTGGGATTTCATTTCCATGGACTTCATTTCTGGGTTGCCGAAGACGAGGAAGGGGCATGATTCTATTTGGGTGATCGTCGACCGATTGACGAAGTCGGCGCACTTCCTACCGATCAGAGTTACGAACTCTGCAGACGAGCTGGCTAGATTGTATATTAGAGAGATCGTGCGTCTGCATGGAGTTCCGTTGGAGATCGTGTCGGACAGAGACACGCGGTTCACTTCTATTTTCTGGACTCGCATTCAGGAGGCTATGGGTGTGAAGTTGAAGTTCAGTACTGCCTTCCACCCACAGACGGACGGACAGACAGAGCAAGTGAACCAGATCCTGGAGGACATGTTGCGAGCTTGCGCATTGGACTTCAAGGACAGTTGGGATGACTGTCTTGCATATGCGGAGTTTGCATACAACAATAGCTTCCAGGCGAGTATCGGCATGGCACCTTATGAGGCGCTGTATGGGCGACCTTGTCGCGCACCGCATTGCTGGTTAGAGGTCGGTGAGCGCAGCTTGATTGGCCCAGAGTTGGTGCAGGCGACGTCAGAGAAGATTGATATTATTCGACGTCGGCTTCTTACAGCGCAGAGCAGACAGAAGAGCTACGCCGATACGAGACGGAGACCACTAGAGTTCACAGTCGGGGATCATGTGTTTTTGCGAGTTTCCCCTATGAAGGGAGTCCTTCGGTTCGGGAAGAAGGGGAAGCTGGCACCGCGATACATTGGTCCATTTCAGATCCTCGATCGTGTGGGAGCAGTGGCTTACCGATTGGCTTTACCCACGCCCCTCGCGAGCGTCCACAACGTATTTCATGTTTCTATGCTGAAGAAGTACGTTGCTGATCCTTCTCATATCATCAGATGGGAGCAGGTGCAGTTAGGAGAGGATGTTACTTATATCCTGCGACCGACACGCATCTTAGACCGGAAGGAGCAGGTACTGCGTAGCAAGGTGATTCCCCTTGTGAAGGTACTATGGACGCATCATACTGAGGAGGAGGCTACTTGGGAGACAGAAGCCGAGATCAGAAAGAACTACCCACAGCTTCTCGAGGAGTACGAAAAGGTACAAAATTTCGAGGACGAAATTATTTGTTAAGGGGGGTAGATTGTAACGCCCGTGAAAAATCCATACTTGGGCTCGAGTACCAACTCGACCCGAATTTGCGTAGAATTCATTCCTTTGGAAAATTTGACTAGGTTAGCTAGTGCAACGTTAGAATAGCTGGGAAATGGTCCCTGATCACTTTAAATACGTTCTACAAGGCCCGAAGCGAGTGGAACTAAGGGTGCTATAATGCTCTAAAGCCTCGGATCAAACTCTAAGCCGGTTTGTTCTCTGGACCACTTTGAATCTTTGTATTGGATCTAGACCGCACGTTGAAAGTCCGATACCTCCTATCTTAGACCGTTAGGACCGTCTAGCTGGGCTTGACACTCATTCCAAAAATCAAGTCAAACCGATGATCACAGGCTATTTCATTGAGCCCGGACCGAAGAGAGTGTGAATAGGGACATAGTTGGAATTTCAAATTTAAATCTGGCACACAAAATTGACGCATCAGTATTAGGCATTCTGACCGTCAGAATACAGCCAAATTACACCCTTGGATCAGGAAAAATATCTATTATATATCACGGGACTTATAGGCCTGATCTTGATGCGGTGACCGTTAAACTGAAACTGGGCCGCCACGTGCGATCTGGGAACCCAACCGGTCTGAAAACTGGATGTATGCTAGATCTAGTATGCATGAGCTTAAGTCCGACCGCACTTGGCCTGGGGACCTCCAGAAATGCCCTTTTGGACCGAAACGGCCCCGATTTGGTTAGGCACCAAGTAAACATTGTTCCCAAGCCTATTTTGGGAATGTTTTAGGCTATAAAAGGGGTTGAAACCCTCACTCCTCTCTCCCATCCGAATTTGAGAGAAGCCCTAGCTTGGGAGAGAGAAAAAGAGTGAGAGATTGTGAGAGAGTGGGAGAGTTCTTCCCGCCACTTGTGCTACGTGTTGCACATGCTTAAGCGACACTCCTCTACCGCTTTCCCGGCGATTCCACCGCAATCCTAGGTAAGTAAAAACCCTTAATAGTTGGTGATTTGAGTTTTTCTTGTTTCCATGGCGATGTAGCTTATGGATCTTATGTATTAGGCTCCTTACTCGCCGTAGACGAAGCATATACACTCCGCTTCAATTCCCGAGTCTACAAGACACTAGGTGAGGATTTTAGACGCTTGGATTGACGGTTCCCAATGCTTTCAATGTCGTTTAATAGTAGATTCTTGACGGCATCGCCGTTTGACATGTACAAAATGCTCTCCGTTTCCCGTTTCGTAAGCTAACGAAGAATATGAGATTTAGGGCATTTTAGTCATTTGTAGGAAGTACTGTTTGCATTCATATTTTGCTGATGTGATTGACATGGTTTGTTGTCGCATTAGGGAGTTAGGAATGCGTGCATAATTAGTTTGGCGAAGAGATTCGCCTAGTTGCACACTTTGGGTCGACATGCTATATGTAGACCTAAGTGTGTAGTGCATGTGTTTGTATAAATGCTTGTATTAGTATGTATTGAATTAAATGATGTTATTTGATACTTTGTGATTGATTTTTCAATTATTATGCCAACCTAAATGATTTTCTACATGTTGACAAAATGCATGATTTCATTACATGCATGGAATGTATGTGCTTGAGGATTTGCTTAAGTTGAATATGCATGGGAAGTATGCCTTGAAGATTTGCTTAAGTTGAATGTTATAACATGTGCTAACATGCTCACATGATGTATTTCAATTCCAATACTTTTATAGTGATTCCATAGATGTGTGGGACTTGACTTAGTCCAGGCAGTCGGTAACCGAGCGAATTCGTGGCTGACTGGTCATAGTCACGAACGACGCGTCGATGAATGTGATTCGTGTTGAGAGTTGGCGGCAGTGGTTAGGCCACGCGAAGTGTTTTACGCACTTCATGTCGTTCAATTCGATATGCGATCGCGCTAGTCGAGCCCGTCAAGTAACCCGACTGGCCGATGTTTGTTCACCATGTATGTATCATAACTGCTTGAACCTAGGGTACTGAACTTACCATTGTAAACCCTATTAACCGTGGTACCTTGATCCACGAAGACTCATGAGCCGGGCATGGTGGTATGGGACACCGTGGTCGAGCTGTCGGCCTACGCTGGGGCCACAAACCTCCCCGTAGTGACCAGTGAGCACCTAGACTCGTGAGCAGATTATGGTGGTATGGGACACTATATTCTAGCTGTCGGCCTACACTGATCAGGCGACGAGCCCTTTGTAGTGACCGCGAGCGTATTCTGAGTTCACGGGAGGCGACGACCCTTCCGTGCAGTAGAGTACAGTAGGCCTGCATTGATAAGGTGATGGGGGAGCGGTGCAACGAGTGCGAGCAACAGCCCTGGCAGCCCTTGCAGTGACCTACGAAATGTACATCGTATGAGATTACTAGGAGTGACGACCCTAGACAGGATCCGTGTTGGGATTGATACAAGGGAGGTACCTTAGTTTCCCAATCCTGCTGTTTGAATGGACTAATAACAACTTGGTAATCATATCACCATAGCATTGCATGTGCCTGGAAGATGTGGAGCACTCTAGGGAGTGTGGCATGCCGCGGTCGTAAGATGTTGCCGTATGAGGGTGATCGTCGGTGAGGGCATACATCACGTCATATCATCTTGCATTAACAACAGTATTAGGACTTGTCTGATTTACTGCTTTACTATTATCGCGTGACTGAATTGTGAACATGCTAATCTTTGCTCTATGATTCCACTGAGTTGATCACTCATTCCCACGTTACGGGATGGTGTTTGCAACACCCACCAGACCCTGTTGTAGTTGCAGGTGACGATGAGATCCAGGAGGTGGAGCTAGATGATGACGAGGACCAGGATGAGTTCTCGTATATGCAGTATCATGACGGCTTTCCGTAGGTGACCTGGATCGAGGGGACATCAGTGGGACTTTTATTTTTGAACATTATTCTTTTGTTATGTACATGTATATGAGACTCAGAGATGTAGTCATACTTTGGAGACAGTTGAGATTACTTTGTTTTTCCATACAGTGATATATATCTTGTTTAGTCTTCCGCTTGCTTTTATCACTGGATCTGAAGTATGAATTGCAGTTTTGGTATACTTTTACTCATGTGAATGCTTTAAATCAGACAACATTGAATCATAACCATTTTTGTTGCATAAGTGACGGTCTGGAACTCGGGAGTTGAGTTTATACACGACCCCCGATTTTCAGGGTGTTACACCCGCACATGTGGGGTGGGTCCCAGCCCAGCAAATGGAAGGACAGTGTTTAATAAAACACATATATCAGGTCGTGGCCCACCGTCCAGCAATCTGGATGATGGATATACACATATAGTACAGCAGCCCCACACATCCTGCACAAGTGTTGGGGCCCACTACAGATTGGCGGTGTGGGTGAAACACACGAATCAAGGTGAGGTCTGCATAGATGGACGGTAGGGATATAATACGTTCTGCATGATTAGGCCCACCATACCAGATGACGTCAATACAATAACTATATAGCAGTTGTAGGTACACCGGCCCATTTGCTTTCCCAGATAGGCCCCACATGTAGGGTGGGTCCCACCATCCCACATGTGGGACCATGTGGACAGCGTGGATATAGAATACATCCATCAAGGTGGTCCACATAGATGGACGACGTGGATGAAACAATACATCAAGGTGGTTCACGTCCAGACGTTGGACGGTCTGGATGACCTGGATAAAACACCACATCATGGTGGGCCCCACGGAGATGGACAGTGGGGATTAAACTCATCAGAGGTGGGGTCCTACGTCTAGTTCAAACGGACGAACGGTTTGGATTTAACAAATACATCGTGATGGGCCGACAGAACTTGATGACGTCCTGTAGTCAACCATTGCTGCTGACATCATGGTGGGTGGATCTCCACCGTCCAGTTCTATTGGACAGTGCAGATATAATAAATACAACATCGTGGGTCCACATCAGCATGGATGGTGTGGATCACAAACACATTATGGAAGGTACACACCGTCCAGCAGCTACTGGACAGCTGGGATATAAAATACGTTAAGGTGGGGTCCACACACTACGTCAGGGACTGGACATCCTGGATTTGCTGATCAGGTGCGCCACATCAATACCATCCAAAAAGGAAAGAGAGAGAGAGAGAGAGAGAGAGAGAGAGAGGAGGGGCCCCGCCACTATGGGCCCCTCTATACAAAGCATACTTCAAGATGGGTCCCACCACAAGTGGGCCCTCAAATCATCAAATCCAAACAAAATCACCCACTATTTTGGTTCCATCTTGGTCCGATGAAATCCCTAGCTCCTCAGCTTCGACTTTGATGAAGGATAATGGACATTGGACAGTTGGATGGTGGAGATGGGAGGAGGAAGATGGGCCACACCTAGCTCTCTCATGGAGCTCTATTGCTTAGACGGTGTGTTGCTTGAGAGAATGAGAGAGAGAGGGTTGTAAGGAGAGAGAGGGCTGGGTGATGGAGTGATGGGGAGTGATGGGTGAGTGAGTGATGGGTGTACTTGATGGGTGGAGAGAGAGAGAGAGTTGACTTTAGGGGAGGGGTGGTTGTACGTGCTTGAGGTGATTAATGGGATATGTACTTGACATGATTAATGTGATTTCTCTTGGGTTTGCAAATGCGCGACATTTTCTTGAACTGGACGCGGGCCTATATCTTCTAGCCTAGGTATTGTCCAAGCGCATGAGACGAGGCATCAAAACTGCAGCAACGACGCGGTCGCAAGGGTACAAGTCTCGGGTCGAGCCGACTCTGAAATACAGGATACGACTCAGGTTTGCATGCAATTGCTGATAACAAATCGCAGGTCACCAGAATTCGATCGGGAGGACCGCGAAAGCCTACAAAAAGGTATGGGCTAGGATACGGGTCTCACAATAACACTTACAATCTCCCCCTTTGTCAAATTTATGACAAAACAAATTAAAAATTTTCATAACACCACTTCATAACATGATACTCTTGTAACATAAATACTCCCCCTCAATCTACTCTTCGTACTCCCCATTGATCTAAGCTTGGTGAATTGTAGAGTACCTGTATTAACAAATACATACATATATCCAAAAAAAAAATGCTTCTCTACACCATACACCATACACAACCACATAACTACAAAATTCTCTCCTTTTCTATCACAACTTGACAAAGAAAGATAAATAGCAGTGATTATGATAAATAACAGAGAGTAGAAGATAAAGATGCAAAGCCAGCAAAGTATCAACATTAGTAAGTCATACATAACAAGTCCAAAAAGAAGTGAAAGTGAAAGGTTAACATTAAGACATGCCCAAAATATCAAGACAAACTAGTCCAATCCAGATGAAGAAGGAGGTGGAATGGATGGATCAATCTAATGCAATCCCTTAGTTATACATCGAAAATACTTATGCATATATTTCATTTGATTATCTTGGGATATTTTCAATACATCCACCTCCTCCAAAGAGTGAAGACGCTCATCATACTCAGGTGGCTGATAATCAGGATCAACCTCAAAATCATCTAATTCTAACTCATCAAATATATCTTCCATCATGGTCTCGATTGGTAGTGCATCACCTTCTTCAACTTCCTCTACTTTCCCATCCCTTTGACAAGGATTCAGCTTCAGGTTCATCTTATTTATGTTTGAATTATTGAACAGAAGAAGCGAAATCGAATCCTCACCAGGCGGCATGACCACATTGCA
This sequence comes from Magnolia kwangsiensis, assembly GCA_037074715.1. NCBI lineage: Eukaryota > Viridiplantae > Streptophyta > Magnoliopsida > Magnoliales > Magnoliaceae > Magnolia > Magnolia kwangsiensis. The sequence continues at coordinate 75,058,180 of CM073584.1, forward strand.
GTGCAAAACTAGGGTGGTCATCAAGTAAGCAAATGGAATATAGTTGTGGCCCGGGCAAAGACGAAATTGAATTATATTGTAACAAATCAAAGAGGGAAGACATACTAGAATACCCGATACAACGGAGTGAATAATACGAACAATAAATGATGTCAACTCAACTTTGTTGCCGGATCGGGGATAGACATTTGAAATAAAAATGCAATGCAACACCCTGTATTTGGGCAACATTTGGTTAGCCCGGAGCGCATTTCCCGCACTCCATTCCAAGTCCATGTTCCACAATTTGCGGGTTAGTGACCATTTTTCCGACTCAGTCATCCTTTCGGCTAGGGTTGGAATCGAAATGTCATCGTCATTTACATTAACATCAAGTAAACCCGAAATTAAGTAACGATTAACTTGGAAAGAACCTTCTCTAAAGACAATTGTGAAGGTCAATTCATTAAGGGATATATTGGTAATGCAAGCATACATTCCTTACACAATTGAACAGTATGTTGGTCCGCCCCAACTCAATATGTTCTCCCATCCTACAGCGATAAGGAGGGGAAGAATCTGAAATTGAGCAAGATGATTGGAATTGACCAACCGCTCAACTATATCCTCGTGAGTGTGAAAATCCCACACATATTAGGGATCCTCTTTGGGAGAATGAAGGGTTTGCACCCGAATCGGTATGGTTTGAGAAGAAGAAGCTCTAGTAGCTTTCTTCTTAGCTCTTCCTTCCATTTTAAGAATAAAAGAAAAAAAATGCAACAAAGGAAGTAAGGGTTTCAAACCCAACAGATTTTTAACAAGAAAGCCTTTGAAACCACTGGGAAAGATCAAATAAATTTTAGAATAAAGAAATGTAAGACTCAAGGAATCTAAATATGAAAGGAAATCGAAAATGGAGCACTTACCAAGCACTAATCGAAGATGGATTCAACGGGTCAGAGAAGGGGGGAGAGAGGAAGATGAGAAAAATGGTGAAAAGGTGTTTTTCTCACTCATAAAGGGCCTCTAACCGTGCAACTCGACCCGTAGAGCCACGACTAGTCAAGTATAGGTGCTCGACCGATCGTGCAACCTCTAAAAAATTTAATATTTTTTATTCAATTTTATTCAAAATTATTTACATAAAAATATAAAAAATAAAGCATGTAAACATGATAAATTTAATTCAAATTATGCATACTAATATCCATTTTCAACTTCGAAAACCTATTCCTATCAAGTAGTTTAGTAAATATGTCCGCAAGCTGACTTTCTATTTAAACATATTCCAATGAAATGATTTTCTCTTCTACTAATTTCCAAATGTAGTGATGCCAAATGTCAATATGTTTGATATAGGAATACTGGATGCAATTTTTAAAAATATTAATTTCTCTAGAGTTATCACAATACAATATCAATGTATCTTCCTCAATACCGTAATCATTGAGTATTCTTTTCATCCACACAAGTTGGGTACAAGCATTTCCAGCTGTAATTTATTTAGCCGCAGCTGTGAATAATGATATAGAATTCTATTTCTTGTTGTGCCAAGAAACTAAACAATTCCCAATATAAAAATATCCACCACTGGTAGATTTTCTATCATTTATGTTTCCAGCCCAGTCAGCATCCGTATGTCCAACTAATTGAACATTAGTATCATGCGGATACCAGAGGCTAATATTAGTTGTACTTGTGACATATCTAATAATATGCTTGACAGCAATAAGATGAGATTCCTTAGTATCTGATTGATACTAGCATAGATACCTACACTGAATGTTATAACAGGTCGGCTCGCAATTAAGTATAACAAACTACCAATCATACTAGATATAACCATGGATCTACATTTTTACCTTTTGCATCCTTAAAAAGCTTAAGAGTCGTACTCATAGGAGTATCGAATTTTTTACCACTCTCAAACCCAAATTTCTTAACCAGGTTTAAAGCATATATACTTGGTTTGAAAAATAAGGATACCTTCTTCTAATTGTTTAACTTATAAACCAAGAAAGTAGTTCAATTCTCTTACCATACTCATTTCGAACTTGCATTTCATTAACTCTGCAAAATCAATGGACAAGTTATAGCAAGTAGAACCATAGATAATATCATCAACGTAGATCTGTACTATTAGTATATGTTCATTGTATTTTTTTAAACAAAAAGAGTTTTATCAACACTCCCCATAAAAAAATTATGACTTAGTAAAAACTTAGTCAATTTTTCATACCATGCCCTAGGAGCTTGTTTCAAACCATAAATTACCTTTTTAAGGTGATACACATGATTAGTGTGTTTAGGGGCCTCAAAACCCTTAGGTTATTCAACATAAACATCTTCATATAAATCACCGATTAGAAATGCACTTTTAACATCCATTTGATAAATTTTAAACTTTTTGAAACATGCAATGGATATAAATAATCTGATGAATTCAATACGAGTTATTGCGGCAAAGGTTTCATCAAAATTAACTCCTTCTATTTGAGTGTACCCTTGTACAACCAGTCTAGCCTTATTTCCTATTATATTCCCTAATTCATCAGATTTATTTTTGAAAAGCCACTTGGTCCCAATTATATTTTTATCAGTTGGTCTTGGAACCAAATACCACACATCATTCCTGATAAATTGATTCAGCTTATCTTGCATTACAACTATCCAATTTTCATCAGTGAGTGCCTCTTTCATTTTTGCTGGTTCAATTTAGGAAGTAAAGCACACATAATTATATATGGTTTCCAATTGTTTTTTAGTATGTACACCAATGAGAGGGTTTCCTAGAATTTGATCAATAATCTTTGACTGATCGTAGTTCAATATCATTTTGACAAGATGAAGAGTCAGGTTTATCAATTACAGTGACTTCATCATTTTCTAAGCTAGTTGTTTAAGTATTTAGGTGATCATCAATTACAACATTTATAGACTCCTGAATAACACCAGTTCTTTTATTAAGAACTCGGTATGCTTGACTATTTAAAGCATTACCTAGGAATATCCCTTCATCACTCTTAGTGTCGAACTTCCCTAAATTTTTTTGGTCTCGTGAAATATAGCACTTCTAAAATTTTGAAAGTATTTAACTGTGGGTTCCTTATTAAACCACAATTCATAAGCCATTTTATCTTTTGATTTTCATATGAAAACATGGTTTATAATATAACATGCAGTATTAACAGCTTCGGCTCATAAATTTTTAAGTAACTCCATGCTATTTAACATTACACTGGCCATCTCCTATAGCACTCTATTCTTCCTTTCAACAACCCAATTTTTTTAAGGCGTCTTAGGAGCAAAAAACTTGTACAATATACCATGATCACTACAGAACTTCTCAAAATTGCTATTCTTGAATTTCGATCCATGATTGCTTAGGATCTTAACAACATTTATTTCTTTTTCAGTCTGAATACACTTGAGTATTCTTTTGACTTTATTAAGAGTTTCAAATTTTTCTCTCATGAATGCAACCCAAGTAAATCTAGTAAAGACATCTACAATTACTAAGAAATACTTCTTACCACCTCTACTCTCCGTTCTAATTGGTCCAACAAGATCCATGTGGAGAAGTTCAAGAGGTTTGGATGTGGAAGAAGAAGAATTCACTTTCTTGTGACTACTCCTTGTTTGTTTTCCAATCTGACACGCTCCACATATTTTATTCATTTTCTTCAATTTTGGTAGACCTCTAAGAAGATCGTCTTTGCTCAATATATACAAATTTCGATAGTTCAAATGTCCAAGGTGTTTGTGTCATAATTCATTATCATCGGTTTGGACCATGTAACAAGATAATTTAGATGAACAAGATTCATTCACAATATAGCAATTCTAAGATGTTTTACGGCCATTTAATATCACACAAACTTTCTCATTTGAGATCTTGCATCCTTGGTTTGTAAATTTAACACTATGTTTGTCATCGCATATTTGAGATATACTCAAAAGATTGTGCTTAAGACCTTCTACAAATAAAACATTTTCAAAAGGAGGAAGGTTAGAAATATGAATTGTACCTAGGCCAATTATCTTGCATTGCTTCCATCACCAAAAGTGATTAAGCCATCAATCATTTCTTTGTAATTGGTGAACAAATCTCTGTCACCTATCATGTGTCTTAAGAAATTATTGTCTAGGTACCACTTTGATTGACTCGAAGCCTTGAAGGCGGTGTGTGCAACCAGACAAGCAACCTTAAGAACCCATTTCATTCTAGTTTTGAGTTTTAGTGCACTGTTGATTTTTCTTCGCTTGTAATAACTATTAACTACACATTAGAGTTAGATTTGAGAAGCTCCTTGAGCAAATCCATAAATTTTTCAGATAAAGGATTATAGGATTTTTTTCTAAAGATGACATTATTAGTATTGACTCTAGGTGCTTAAAAATTCTTTACATTTCTAGAGTTGTTTTGGTTATTAAATTTCAAGTCCTTTCCTTTTAAGTTAGAGGATTCTCCATTAACAAATGTAGGAGATACACTTTTATTTTTCAGAGGCATGTATTTTTCATAACCCAGACCTGATCTATCTCCACATGTTCTAGATGCAGTTAGCAACTTCCATGGGCATACCTCCAAGTATCCTTTGAACTCAATAGGGAAGAAACTTCACGTTTTAGTTTCTCATTTTCTGTTCTTAATTTTTCAAGTTCAGATGTTTTGAAATTTAAATCACATTTAGCTTTTTCAAAACAATTAGAAATATGAGATTTTTCTAAAACTGAATTTTCAAACTCCTCTTTTAATTTCAGAAATTTCTCTTTTTGAAGTTTAAGCTTAACGGCAATCTTACAACTCTTCCTGTATAGGGCATTATAGGGATCATCTTCATTATCATTCTCAGGGTCACTCCTTTGAGATTCAAATGTATCACAACTATTAAAGGAAGTAACTCTGGCTAGAGTCATTAAAGCCTTGAGTTCATTTGAGGTTTCAAGTTCTAATTCATCCGACTTAAAAGAAGCTACAAAGCTAGATGATATTCATCCCATGTGGTTAACATACCTTTTCGCTTTGGCTTGTCCCTCTTTGGACACTTATTTTCCAAATGCCCATATTCATGCCAGTTGAAACACTGACTATCTTTTAGAGATTTTCAGTTTTTAGATTTACCCTTTTTCTTCTCAGAGGGTTTTTGAAAATCAACTTTTTTCTTATTTTTAAAAATCTTATAAAACTTTTTCACAAGTAAATCCATATCATCTTCTGAGTTTTCATAATCAAAATTAACATTACTATCATGAGAAGTAGATTTGGATGATTTAAGAGCTATAGACTTACCCTTTGGAGCTTTGAAAATTAACTCGTATATTTGAAGTGAACCAAGAAGTTCCTCAACCTTCATGTTATCTGTCTCTAAGTTCCTAAATGGCAGTTACCTTGGAATTAAATCCTCAGGAAGTGATCGCAGTATTTTTGCACAGACTTTGCTTTTTGCAATATCATCTCCAAGACACCACATAGAGTTCACTATGTCATTTAGTTTCGTATAGAAGTCCATGAAAGACTCATTTTTCTTCTATATGAATTTCCTCAAAGCTAGTGGTGAGGATCTGAACTTTAGACTTTTTTACAATAGATGTACCTTCGTGTGTCATTTCAAGAATGTCTCAGGCATGTTTAGCAGTATCACAAGAAATGATTATTTTGAATTCATCAGGTGATAGTGCACAAGTGATTGCATTTAAAGCCTTAGCATTCGTACTGCTCTCATTTTTTTGAAGAGTAGTCCACGTGTAAAACGATATTTCCTTCATGGACTTGGCTCCATCACTACCTAGAACCACAAATATTGGTGGTTTCCATCTAATCATTGTGGCTTGCCACACGCTTTCATCAATGAATTTTAAAAATATCCTCATCTGTCTTTCCAATAAGCATAGTTGGAGCCATCAAATGATGGTGGCCTAGTAATAGATAGGTTATCAAAATTTGACATCCTGAAAGCTCTAGATCGATAAGCACAGGAAATAAATCCAATAAAATGAGCCACTTAGCTCTGATACCACTTGAAAAGGGCGAGCTCTTAGTCCTAGAGGGGGGTGAATAGGACTATGTCAAATAAAAATAAAATGCAGAAAATAAATGCAAATAGCTGAAACAAATAGCAACCTCACAACCTTACACCAAAAACCAAGTTTTATGGTAGGATAACCAAATTTCTTAAATGCAGTAAGGATCAAAAACTCAAACCAATGTAAGAAGCAATAGAAACAAATCCAGCTATTACAACATTCATCACAAATACATAAAATACATAGAAGCATTCAACACATACAAACTACATACATCATCACCATCCAAACTCCAAGAATTATAGTGGTTCAATGTGCACACCAACTGTTCTAAAATAGCCACATCTACTCCACTCTCAATAATTATAACCCACGTGATATTGGCTTTCACTATGAAAGAAGGTTTTCCAAGGGTCACTTCAAAACCTTTATAATTGCATTTTCAATTGGTTACTATAATTAAAAACCCCACACTGAGATTTTCTGGCTATCTCAGTTAAAACCATAGTAGATATTTTCTGGCAATCTCAAAAACTAAAAGCTGTAATTGAAAATACGTATCTATAGATTTCTTTGGATGTAGCATGGAAGCACCGCTTCTTGATGATGAAGATGTCCAATGTTCCATCACTCAAACGGAAGGATTCTAGGTCTAAATGATTTTTAAATTAAATCAACCTTGGGCTACTTTGATTCAATTTCTTGGATCCCAAAAAGGTTAGAACAAAATTCCCTTATATCAAATCAAAATGAAGTAGCAAGAAATCAAGAAATTAAAAATCAAAAAACCGATTAAAAAGAATCTTAAATTAACATATAATAGCTTAACAATCACGGAGACTTATCTCTCAGAGTGGTGGCTTGAATTGGCTTAGAATGAATGAAAAAATCTAAGAAAAGATCTCTATTTATATGCTGAAAAACAGTTCCCTCAACTTGTCTAAGGTTAGCCTCGACTGGTCCTGAGAGCAAGCCTCGACTGGTCCTGAGAGCAACCAAATTTCAAAAATTCTGGGGCGATCAGATAAAACTGACCATTGACTGGTCGAGTGGGGCTCAAAATAGTTACTGGAGTTCGAGTTGAGCCCTTCTCGACTGGTCGAGCCAGTCTCCACGACCGATCGAGCAGGGTGCCCACTGGTCGAGGACTTACCAGAAATTTCCAAAATTTTGAACATAAACCTGGACTGGTCGAGAAAAATCCTGGACTAGTCAAGCTAATGCCTGGACTAGTCGAACATTGACTAGGACTAGTTGAAGCAAAGCTTATAGAAAGCACAATGACCCATTTTAAATATTCAATATGAATAACCTAATCTTAAGGTCTTTCTAGGGTCAATTATATCTGAAATATTGAACATTGAAGTTGTCGCTATAGTAGATCTGGTAGATCTTCTTCATGAAGTACTTAAATCTTGATCTTATATACTTCAATATTTTCTTGACCATGGAGTGTACTTGAACTTGGTCTTAAACTTGATCATGTACTTGAGCTTTGAGCTTTGAACTTGAATATGAACTTTAACTTGACCTTTGAGCTTGATGAAGCACTTGAAGTTGATGTAGGACTTGAAGGTGAACTTTCCATCACTTGAAGAAGTCCATCATAAATAAGTGGTTTGTCACTACAAATTTTGAGAATACAAGGTGCTAGACATACAACATAGCATTTACAAAACTTGCAGTTTATTTTAATGTTATTCGTACTTTGATTTAAGTTTTATGATCTTCGTGTTGGATATTTCATAGTTTATGATTCAATATAGAGGTATTTTTATATTTACTTTGATCCATCGTTAACTCCAGGCACGACAGATGCTCAAAAATCACACATATACAGTCCTTATGGGTAGGACCTCCGTCTCACCGAGACTATCACTACTTCGCAACATTGCACTTAGGGAACAAGTGAACATCCATACCTGGTAGGAGATGGAGGAAATTTTCCATGCTCGATTTTTTTTAAGGACAAGGAGATCAAGGATGATCACGCACGCTTCCGATACCTATATGGGTATAACGTCTCGAAAAAATTCGTACGAAGACCCGAGTACCACCTCAAGCAAAAATCACTAAGGATCAAGTTTTATAGAAATTAGATGAAAATTAATTAAGTACTAAAATAAATTAATCGGTAAATTAGCTTGAACCACTTTCTATATGAACTGCAAGACCCAAAAACCAATGGAATCACTAACCCAACAGTACTTATAAACCTAGGATCAATCTCAAAACTCAATTGCTCTCGGGAGCATATTGAAACTCCGTATCAAACGTGGACTGCACGTTGAAAGTCCGATGGCTGCAAAACTATACGGTTATGACCACCTCACTGAGCTTGATAACCATTGCAGAAATCAAATCCAAATAGTATCCAGAAATGCACAACTTGAGCCTAGAAAAAAGTGTGTGAGAAACGTGAATATCTTTAGAAAATGAACTCAAATTTAAGTGATTTAGGCTGTTCACTTGCAAGCAAAATTTAAGGTTTTAAACCGTCAGATTTTGACCCAACTAAACCCTTGGATCAAGGAAATTTCTCGGCACAGGTCATGTACTTGTGGCCCTGATCGAGTGACGATAATTGTTGAACTGAAACTGGTCCTCCATAGTTGATCCACTAATCCAATTGGACCAAAATCTTAACCTGACATAGATCCATTATTAGGAAACTTTCTCCAGACCGTATGCAGGTAATGGACCTCCAGATGAGCTCCGTTGGCCCGCCTTTTGGCTATAACCTAAGCATATCATGGCCCTAGGGCCATTGACATCATTTTTAGGCTTATATAATGCCCTAAACCCACCCCTCTCTCATTCCATATGAATTTCCTAAACCTTAGGAGAGAGAAGAGAGAAAAGAGGAGGAAAGAGTGAGGAGAAGTGAGAGAGAGTTGTGGTTTGTTGCTGAGATTCATTTTCACCACTTTACATGCTGAATCATCTCTCTCGGATCGCTCTACCGATGATTTCAACTTCATTTTTGAGTAAGAAATCCTAACCTTAATCTATTTTAGGAATCCAAATAGGAAAACCGGTGAAATAGCTAACCTATTTCAATAATTAGGTAGTCGTTGTGTAAGACCCGTATCTTGGTCCGTACCTTTCCGTACACTTCCGCGGTCGTACCGGTCAAATTCCGGCAACCTTCGACCCTTAACCAGTATCGACGCGAGACCCTGATTCATGTGCCGACAACCCGAGTCGACTCAACCCGAGACCAATACCATAGCGACCGCGCCGTCGTTGCGATTTCGATACCGCGACTCGCGCGCCGAGGCGATACCCTGATCAAGAGATATGGGCCAACGTTCGGTGCGAGAAAACGCCACGTGTTGTAAAAATTGAGGAAATCTCTACGATGTGTCACATCAATCACATCAATCCGATCAATCAATCACCCATCAATCCATCACATGTCAAGTACACATCACTTCTATCCCTTTTCCCAAGCAACCATAAAAGTCTCCCAAACTCATACATCTCTTACACAAAAAGCCACTAAAGTCTTCACAACCCATACCTCTCTTACACAAAAGCCTCAAAAGTCAAGTTTTTCTTACACAACCATCACTCACCCATCCATCCATCACTCTCTCTCTCTCCCTTTACAACTCTCTCTCTTTCTCTCTTTCTCATTTCAATCTCCAAGCAAAAAAAATCTCAAGCCCCATACGTATGGAAATTTTCCAACTTTCCTAAGCTCCAAGTGGCCCACCTCTTCATCCCAAGATCTCCCATCTCAACCCTCCATTCTTCATCTTAACCTTTGAAGTTGAAGCTAAGGTACCAAGGAACCTTTAGGAGCAAGAAGATCGGACGGTGGGTGCCTCTATAGGGTAGATTTACTTAATTTTATAGTGGACCAAGTGAGGCCCACCGATCCATGGTGTGGATCTCACTTGGGACCCTTATTTGTGGCCGATGGACCACTTGGATCATCATGATCATTCCATGATGGGGCCATTCTCCATGGACCCCATCACGATGTTTATTTTCATTTAGAAAGGTCATCTAGACCGTCCATATCGGTGGAGAATGGATCTCCACCGTTGATTTACATTTTCAATGGTCCCATGTGCAAGGGATCCATTTATTGTATAATTTTCTTGTAAGGGAGGGCCCATAATGTCGGGGTCCCTCCATCACAAGTCGTGTCCCATTCTCCATGTCTCTCTCTCTTTTATTTTATTATATTTTATTTTATTTTTATTGCAATAGGATGGTGTGGCTCACTTGAATGGATCCCACTTTGTGATATTTTATTTTATTCAAGTGGGGCCCACCTTGGCCATTACTCCCATGTCACCCATCAATGGTGGCCCACTTCATCAGGGCCCACCATTTAAAAAAAAAAATATATATTAAAACTGTTCAGCGTCTAGGACGCTGGACGTTCCAGAGAAAAGAAGAATAAGGAAAGAAGAAAAGAGGGTTTTTGGTGGCCCACTTGCATAGGCCCCACCCTGATGTATTGCTCTAATCCAAGCCGTCCATTCATTTCACCATCTCATTTTAGGCGTTGAGCCAGAAAATGAGATTGAACGGAGCACCTGGTGGGCCATAGCGTCAAAGATCGTACCCTCACCATTCAAACATCCTTTTCTTAATTTATTTCACTTCCAAGCATCAAAAAAATTCAAACTCTGGACTCATTTGGACGGCCTCGAGCCGCTGATCGCAATGGTTGGGGCAGATTTCATTTTTGCGGGCCCCACGTGTGAAAAACCCTTGCAAAACAGTTTTTCTTTTTTAAAAAAAAATTCGTTGCAGAGGCTTTGCCTCTGCCCAGACGCGACCAGCAGCTGCACGCTCCTGCGTGCAGCCTTGTACAGGCAGGCGGACGGGCGTGGGGAGGTGGCCCAGGGCCCTGCACGTGGGCCCCACAGCGATGTTTATTTTGTCATCCAACTTGTTCATTAGGTGGGCCACCCCAGTGGCGGGCCCCCCTCCTAAAATGAGTCAGATCCAAAACTCAAGTGGCCCACACCACGCGAAACAGTGTGAATTAAATTCTACCACTGAAAAATTTTTAGGGCCCACAGAAGTATTGGATCAAGCTGAAATTTTTGTTGCCCCTTCATGCAGGTCTGAGCGACCTTATGAACGGGTCGGATGGTACCTAGACATTACAGTGGGCCCCAGACGGGACCCACAAGAACGATGTAGCTCCCACCATGATTCATGTGTTATACTCCACCGTCCAGCGGACGGTGGAGCCCCCTTGTGATATATGTATTCAATCCGCACTGTCCAATGGATAGTGGGGCCCGCCATGGTGCATGTGATGTACCCAGACCGTCCATCTACTTGTACAGATGATTTTAAGGCCTATGGTCTAGGCCCATTTGCGTCGTTAAAGGTCTTTGGGTTTAGGCCCACTTGATATGTTCCAAGGCCATGTGACTAGGCCCATTTGAATTAAATGTAAGGCCTAGGGATTTAGGCCCATCTGGCTCATAGAACGCCTATGGGCTAGGCCACTCGAATTTCAAAAAGACTGTAGGCTAGGCCCATTTGGGTTATGAAATGCTTATGGGCTAGGCACATTGGTTTCATTCTAGGCCTAAGAGCTTAGGCCCATTTGATGTGTTGCAAGTCCATGGGACTAGGCCCATTTGATGTACTTCAAGGCCCATGTAATTGGACCCTTTTGTTGAAATTTTAATGCCCATAGAAGTAGGACATTTGATATATTGTAAGGCCCATGGGATTAAACCCATTTGATTTGTAAAGGCCTATGGGATAGGCCCACTTGATTTGTAAAAGCCTATGGGTTAGGCCCATTTGATTATAAAAGGGTCCATAGGTTTAGGCCCACTGGATTTATTTGAAACCCATGAGTTAGGCCCATTTTATTTGACTAAGGCCTAGGGGTTTAGGCCCATTGAACTCATGTTAGGCCTATGAGTTGAGGCCCACTCGATCTACATGTGGGACCCAATTGGTGTGGCCCATTGGTCATACATTAGACTTATGAGACTAAGCTCATTAGATGCAACCCAAGGCCCACGGGTTTTGACCCATTGCAATGCACATAAGACCAATTGGTGTGGCCCATTTATGTGGCCCATCTGATGAATAAAAGGCCCATAGGATATAGCCCATTTGATATATGTGTAAGGTCCAATGGGGACAACCTATGGTCCATTGCAATGTGTAAATCCATTACAGACTAAGTACTGATGTTTTACGAAGATCGTGACTTGGGAGCAATGATGGTTTGACGTCCACATTGCGAGTGCAATGCTGGTTGGATGTCCACATTACGACTCTCCTTAGGGCCCATTACTAGGCTGTACTTGCTGTGTATAGATCGTCCAGGCCCATCTGCTTTGTAAGAATGGTTCATCACTCATTTCACGTTTAGTACAGTTTCATGACTCATGATCATACGCATCATATGTATGCTTGACGTGAGGATTGTCTGATCATAGCATTTGCCTTCGGGCAGGTTGTTTATGGGCTCCCAGTTAGACGGTGTTGCCCTACATGAGCGCACGGTATGCGCAGGATTGGTTGCATGACTGGATAGCGTGATTCATGCATTCCGCAATTGTGTGATATGGTTATTGTACGCCCTAGCGACATCGGGGTCGTAGCCTCCACAGACAGAGCGTGGTTGGCAGGATTGGATACCGAAAATCTTGTTCTACATGGGGTACTATAGATATCCCTGGGTGAAAGTCCCTAAACCCTTATGGTACCAAGAGGTTGCTCCAACGTCTAGACCGAGTGAGTAGATGAGCACCGAGTGCCGAATACCAGTTGGCTGTGCTCTCCACTGTGTCGTGGTCGGTTGGAAGGGGGTGCGGCCTTACCCGTCCGAGTGTAGGGGGCAATGCTAGGCTGAGTTTGACCAGCTTGAGGAATGGGTCCGCTATCGACGAGTCGCGCCCGATATTGGCAGACGGATAGTGAGGTCTTTTCCACTTACCTTATTGCGCTCGATGTGGCAACAATCTGGTTTAGAGTGTACTAGACCCCGGTGATATTGCATACTTTGAGCTGTATTGATGTGTGGACATAGATGAGGATCTGTATGCTTGAGTTGCTTTATACATTGCATGGCCTTGGGATGGCCGATACCATTCATGTCTTTCATCGCATAAGCCTTGGTACGGCTCATGATATTATGGTTTCATCCGCATATTCCGCATTACTCTGACATTGCATGTTCATATTCTACCTTGCGCACACATTTCACCACCCTCTAAGCTTTCTGTAAGCTTATGTACGACCGTTGCATGCAGGTGACGTTGGATCGCAGCAGCGCTGAGGCAGGAGCACGTTGCAGAGTGTTTTAGAGTTTTTGTTCTACACCACTGTATTTCCCTTTATGCTCATTGTACTTGTAAAGTTTTTTATCATGGTGGAAATGTAATGGAGTTCTTGGTTGTTGTTTATGGGTTATGCCTTTGGTTATGCTTATTACGAATCAAACTGACATTGAAAATTCTCCTCGTAGCATCTCAGGATCGGAACCTGGCAAATGGGAGATAGGAGCCGAGAATGGGGTTCTATGGAGGCTGTCGGCGCCGGATTCGGCGATCGAAAATTCTGTGAGCCCGGTTTCTGAGTTTGGGGCGTGACACGTTGTACCGTAGACAAAGACGTAGTGTTCAAACTGAGCTCGATACGGATTTACCGACAAAAGGTGCGGACTATAAACGTTTAGGTTATAGTTTCAAGGCTTTCAATGTCAACTAATAATTTATGTTTGACTTGATCACTATCATATAATCTTAGTTATGACATTTTCGATATATCATATATGTGTAAACTAGGTTGTATACAAAATGCATTCCATGTGTTTGTTGAAATGTTTGACTGAACATAAAATGGTGAATTGTGCTTGTCATGATTTCTAATCTAAGACTCATATTTGTTATGTGCGTTATAGCCCATGTTGTGTAGGAAATTATTATAGTTCATGTCATAACTAATCTAGTCTATGTATTTGGTAATGTGTAGGCTAAGTGTTTGATAAAATGCCTGAATGAGATATAGTTTGATGAATAGTATTTAATCAGGGTGTTGAGATAGAATTCTCAATTACCTTATCTATATGTATAATTTCCTTCACATAATCTTAATTTCAACTATGTAATTTATGGATGATTTGAAATGTTCAGTAGCATGTTCAATATGTTAATAAAATACTAAAATGAGTATTGTACTTGGATTATTTGTTAAATGCCTATATGATTATCACATGTCTCCACATGTTGCATTTAAGTATGATTGGGACTACTACGTAGTACAAGCAATCGGAACAATTCCTGTTTGAGTGGCTAAATTAGTCTTGCTACATTTGATACATTCAGTGAATCCAAGTTGTACGATGATCGTCGATAGTGGTATTATATCGATTAATTCAGCGTACGCTCGTACCAGTCGAACTTGTCTAATAAACCAATTGGCCTATTGTGTGTTTACCATATATGGACACTACTGCTTGAATCTAAGGTACTACTTACTAATATAAAAGCTCATTTCAACCATGGTACCATGATCCGCTAAGACTCATGAGCCAGGCATAGTGGTATGGGACACCGTGATCGAGCTATCGGCCTACGCTGGGGTGACGAGCCTTCCCGTAGTGACCAGTGAGCAAGCCAAACTTGTGAGCGGCCTATGGTGGTATAGGACACTGTATTCAAGCTGACGGCCTACCCCAACGCAGCCTAGTTGCAGTCCCAGCATGGGTTGACGTGAACCGTCTAATCCGGACCCTCTTCGAAAATAGCGCTCCAGTTGGTAAGGCATTGGTGGAGTAACCTCGAGTATAAACTCATGAACTTGCTTATCCATTGCTTTTCAAATTAGGGGTGATGTTGTAAAAATTACCTATCATATGTGATTAACTAGGATTGACGACCCTACATGGATCATTATTTGGGTAAATGATATAAAGAAAGGTACCTTAGCTTTTTAAATCTCTTGTATGAATAAGCCTAAATAAATTACTTGGCTAACATGACCATGTACCGCATTGCATGTGCTTTAGCGAGGAAGCACACATTTAAGGAGTTTTCCATGCACGATCGTGAGATAATGTTGCTGAGGGAGTGCAGGCGAGGGCATGCATCATTACAATATACCATTACTGCATTAAAAAGAGTACTTAGGATATGATTGTTGTATTGCCTTATCATTACTACTTGACCGAATTGATAACATGTTAACCTTTGCCTTATAGCTCCACTGAGTTGATCACTCACTCCCACTCTGGGACGGTGTTTTAAAACACCAACTAGACTCTGTTTTAACTGCAGATGATGGCGATGCTTACGAAGCGGAGCCTAAATTTTATGATGACAAGGAGTTCTCTTACATGCAACTCTCTGGCGGATCTATGTAGACTTGGAGTTGTGTCGATGGGATTATCGGGATACAAACTAGTTAAACATTACATTGTATCATTTTGTAAATTTTGAAATTATACATGTAATTATTTAACTTGGTGACATGATCATACTAGGGGGACTTAAAACCACTTATATGCTTTATATATTTATCACAGTCTTCCACTTGCATAATCTAATTATCTCTGGAGTATGATATGCAAGACCCGTACCCTAGACCGTACCATTCTATAGGCTCTTGTGGTCATCCCGGTCGAATTCTGAAAATCCTTGACTTGTATCCGACATTTGCGAATGATCCTAAGCCGAGTCCTGCATACCAAATTTGACTCGAACTGAAACTTGTACCATAGTGTGAGACCTGACCTAAGTTCGCATGTGTGCATGTGTGTGTAAGTGTGCATTCCGTCCATCTTGGTTCCGCGGTCCTACCGGTTGAATCCCGGCGACCCGTGACCCTTGGATAGTGTTTGCGGTCATCTATAAGTCCAGTCATGAAGACCCGACTCAGATCGAGTTGAAACGTATGCCACTGCGACCGTATCGTCGTCGCGGTTCCAACGCCGTGTCTTATGCGTCCATCCGATATGTAGATCAAAAGTTGTGTACATTTCATTATATGACCATTGATCATGTGGCCCACTTAGGTGGAGTGCATGTGTGGACCACCACCTCCCTTGGCATAAGTTCCAAGGTATACTACCCACACACTACACAAAGATTCATAACTAACACCACTAACCAAAAACACCACCAAGAGACCTACTAAGCATAGCACTTTATTATTGTCACCATAGGCCATTATGGTTTCTCTAACAAAGGAGAGAGAGGCCATGATTGTCTCCCTACAACTCTCTCTCTCTCTCCCTCATCTCTCTCTCTTCCTTCATTTTCTCTTCTCTCGTTGCTAGAACCTCTAAAACATCCTACCTTGCTGAAAATTCCAGCCACATTTCTTCCTTCTTCCTTCCACAATCCAACCACTAGAAATCCATCTCTCACCTTCAAACCTCTTCTCCTTCAAGCCTAGAATATAGTGGTGGAGTTTTGTGGCCATCTCTACAAGTGGGTGCATCTTCTTCTTTCCTTTCTCCCTTCCCTTTTACTACATGCATGGAAGCATGTAGGACCCACCAATCCATGGTGGAGGTCCTACATGGCTCCTAGGATGAAGGCCATGGGCCTAGATCCTACTCATTCCCTTCCATGGTGGGCCATTCTCCATGGACCCACCATGATGCATTCTCCTTTATTCTTGCATCTCATAGGCCATCTAGGCCTTTGCATGCATGTAGAGAGGGTGTCCCTACCCTCCAGCAAATTATCTTGATACATAATAGCTTGCATGTAAGTATATACATGGTGGATGGTGTACATTGTGGAGTGGAAGGTCCATTAGTGGCGGGACCTTCCACCAATGGCCGATTGCTTCTTCCTTCTCCCCTTCTCTCTTTTTTTTCTCCTGTGTATTCTGATGATGTGTGGCCCACCAAGGAGAGGTCAGTAACATCTCAGACCCTTAGCTAGATGGGAAGTCCAAGCCCACTTTGACTAGATGTCCAAGCCCACCATGCATGCATGGTTTGGGTGACCTCTAAAATGACATTTTCATGGAGGTCTGAGTGAGCTCATGGGTCTGAAATTTTGTTAACCCATCAAGGTGGACCCCACATGTTGAATCAGGGCCATAAACCATTTGATTAATTTATATGGGCTGAAATATGGACAATATATGTTGCTGTCCAGATTCCAGGCCCAGTTGGAACATGACTTTTGAGCTAATGTTTGGATCTGTTTACATGCTCTTTTCTCCCAAATTTTCTTGAGGATTTTGCAGTGCATGGACCCCACTTTGATGTGGAATGGGGCCCACACCATTTCCCTCATGATTGAGACCCATGGGATGGGCCAAAGTGGGCTGACTGTCCAGAAATTTCTGGACAGTTCAGCAACACTTTAAGTTGGAAATGAGCATTTTTACCTGAGTTTCTGGAATAAGTGGACCACCCCAGTGGACCCCACTTGTTATTCAGATGTAAGAACACCTTTTTCCCAATTTTTCAAGGGTTTGGGTGGGTCCAGGCCCACCCCATGTGGTCCCAAACATAGGGACAGTCACATTTCCAGCAATATTTTTTTAGCAGTAGATTTCTTCACGAATACTTATCTGTACACAGATTGCAGGGGTTAAATAAAATATTTTTACTTTCCCAAAAATTCTAAATTTTTGTAGAGAGGTGTCCCACCCATGGTAGAACCTACCTACACAATTTCAGGGCTAAAGGATCCCATTTGGGCATCCAAACGGGTGGGGCAACAAACTGGACTGCCAAAAATTTCTGCTGTTCAGTCCAGCAGCATAGTCCCAAAAAAAAAAAAAAATCCTAAAAGTACCTTCTGAGAAGTTGGGCCATATTTCTAAGTCCAACCTTGTTGTACGCTTGATGAGGGACCTTGGATCCAAATTTCAGGGATTTTGGAGGCCCAGAACCCACCCATTGGATGGCCCAAATTCGGGACAGTTACATTCCAGCAATAGTTCACCCTGGACAGATTATATCCTTAAAATTTTTTAAAATACTTTTAAGTGCCTAAAAATTATAAAACTTTACAGGGATGTGTAAAAATCATGTTAGGACTTACCTACAAAATTTTGGACCCATTGGACACCTGTACACACTATGGTGGTGGATGGACCGGCCCACTATTATATGGTGTCCAGATCAGTCCGAGTTTTAGGATAGATTGTATTATTTGAATTAATTAAAATATTTTAAAATATCCAAAAATTATAAAATTTTATGGGGGTGTGGCCCACTCCTGGAAGGACCACCCTATAAATTTTCAGGTCCATCGGGCCTCTGTACCGACCGTGGTGTGGCCTGCAATTTGGACCAGTTTTGGGTCAAATACCCAGGCACACCCTTACCTTGGGTTGTTGGGCCTGCATTCTAATGGCATGGCCCACTTGAAGTAAGTGTTGTATATCTTTCTTTTATCTGGTGGGGCCCACTATGATATATGTGTATCACCATGGGTCAGTAACCCATCTAAATTAAATAAATTTCTGGACTCCAGCATGCCCAGGAAATGGGCGGGCTGGAATTCCAGCAAGGGGCCCAAAATTTGCTACATGGTTGATTGTTTAAGAACTATTGTGGCACACCAGATTTGAGAGAGTGTTGCACACACTCCTTGCTTTCCTTCCTTAGACATTTTAAGCTTAATGAGTACCCCCTTGAGGCCCACCTTTGTGGTGATTTTGTGGGCTAGCCTTAACCAGAATTTTTAATAGTTTTATAGGCTCAATGGGCTGGAAACTTCTTTCTTGAGCCCAAGATTATGCAAGGGCTGACCTTATTGATTTACGGGCCCAATGAGCCGTCTACAAGTTGATCATGTCTATTTATTAGCCTTGATGCCCTCATAAAATGCTTAATTGTTGGCTGACTTGCAAGGCCCACATAAATGTATATTGTGGAGGGCCTTGCTAAGTCTTTGAGCTGATGTGACAAGGCCCACACTATCAGTATAAACCTTGCCCATGTGTATTCTTAGACTTATGGGCTGCCCTAAAATCCATCATAATGTATGAATTGGATGACTTTTGTTTTGGGCCATTTCTTTAGGGCCCATTATGTGATATAGTATATGTATGTTTGTATTAGCAAGTAGGCCTTGTGGACTCAATTCTTTTGGATAGGCCCATTGATCTTAGGCATGTACTCTCCTATCTATTGTGATGGGCTTAGGGGCAATTATACATAAGAAGTAGGGCCATTGGCTGCCCTCTAAACTGACCCTGTACTTGGGCCAAAAGTGAGGCCCAACTCACTTATGTTAAATATGAAACTTGCCATGTAAATGAATTAATGGGCTGCCCATGAAGCCCGCCACAATATGTGGAATTATGGCCTTTGTGGTTAGGCCCAAACCTTACTTGAGGGCCCACTATATGGCCTATGAGTTGGGCTTGGTGTATGGCCCATTAGGTCATGCACTGCTTGGGCTTTAGACCTTACATTATATAAGTAGTGGCGGGCTACCTCTTGGAGACCAGTTGAGGTTGAATGTCTTCCTGGGTGATCATAAGGTAGGCCCATGGGTTTCTCTATGTATGGTTAAAGGCACACCATAGACCCTAGGCCATTTGTTTAGGGCTTAATGTGTATGTATGTGGAACCTACCTTAACGCATGTTTGGTTCAGGCTGTCCAAGCCTTGGATTGCCCGATCATGGAGGCACTCTCTCCCTTGGGTTGCTGCTGGACTCCCAGTCCATTAGCAGGCCCACTTGACCTTTTCATGATGTATGCATACCCTCCATCTGGTGGGGCCCCCTGTGAGTATTGTTGGCCTTCATGAGATTATTTGACTAATTTTTAGACCTTAGCAGGCCCAGGAAGTCAAACGGGCCAAAAGTTTATCAAAGGGCCTTAAATTAAAAATTGTATGGTTAAAACTTTGTTTGGCTGTGGGGCCCACCGTATTGAGAACTTGTGTACGTGTTACATGCTTATGTTTTCTTATAATCTTTGGGCTTAATCAATGCATTCTTTTGGGTCACCTTTAGTGATCAGATGAGGACCCCATCTTAGATCAGATTTTTGGGGCATCCCATGGGCCCAGAGTGGGTTGGAACCTCCTAGCTTAGCCCAACCATATATTTGGCCGACTTTCACCATTTTGATGGACTTATGAACTAAGGTAAGGATAGTATTGGGCCCTTGGTTGCCCACTTAATTTTCTTGTTATTGGGCTGATGTAGTTGGGCCTATTTCCTCCAAACTTAAACTTATTTTCGGGCCGTATATTGTGTACGCGGGTTTCCTACCAAGTCCAGCTCAATGCATGGATTCTATGGCTATTGAAAATTGAGCCTTGGGCCTTGATTTCCCTCTTGGGGCCCATGTTGTTAAAGGTGGTATTATATCCTTTTCTCATGGCCTATTATGAGGAATATATATGTTTATGGTTACCTGTGTTTTTATCTAAATGTTGGCCTTGGGCCTTCTATCCATATAGTTTATGGTTGATATGCCTTTTTTGAGAATGACGGTTAAATGTCTCCATTATGAACCCCTATAGGCCCGGTTGTATTTAAGAGTGATTGGATGATCATCGTAGACTCTTGTTAGGCTCATTTCTATATCGCTTAGACCCATAGTCTGTATACTTAGTCTCGTGGGTTACCCCAGGTAAATGGGCCCCCCACTAGAGGTGAGATTCCTTATGGATATTGTCTATATACCTAGTCTTGGTCCCTTCTTGAATAGGAGGAGTGTACGACTTTGTATATCACCGCATAATGCATCTAGACTCATCTTCATGGCCCACGTACATCATTGTATGCTTGGTTAACACTATATGTGTGTGGTCATATTGTGTCATTGGGCATTGCATGATACTTTCCTCGAGGGACGTAGTATCCCCTCTTGAGCACATTGGATGTTTGGGATTGATGTATGGTTGATTGCATGACTCATGCATCTAGCATTACATAACATATGAGCATTATCGCCCTTGCTTCATCAGGGTTGTAGCCTCCACAGATACATCGTGGATGGCCATGTTTGGACACCAAAAATGTTACTTGAGCATACCGGGTGCATAGGATGCCCATGGGTGAAATTTCTAAAACTTCCATGGTACCAAGGATCTGCTTTAGCGCCGTGACCGAGTGGAATATATGAGCGCATGAGGGCCTCATGCCGTTAGGTCGTGACTCTCACTGTCATATAGTCGGTTGGATAGGGGTGTGGCCTTACTTGCCTAATGTAAGAGGGCATTACTAGGATGAGTCTAACCAGCTCGTGAATGGGTCCGCTACCTTCAGGCCTTGGTGGTGATTGGCTGTCCACAAGCGGGTAGTGAGGTCTCTTACGCTCGTTTGACTGTGCGGGGTCTGTAGAGTGGCAGTCATCCAGCAGTGTAATGGACCCTAGTGATTTTTTTATGATAAAAATGTACTTGATATGTGTATTGGATATGAGCACTAGCATTACTTCGCATTGCATTTACATCAGCTGTGTAAGCCTCATAATGCATCGTCTTGGCATGGCGCCCAATACTCATTGCATTGCATTACATTACTCATTGTACTATATATCCTTGGTATGATTCCTACATTATCATACTGCCTTGGCATAGCTTCTTATGTTCAAGATCGCCTTGGTAAGGCTAGTGGTATTAGTATTGATCGTGACTCCCTTCTACATTCTCTATCTTCTTCTGAGCACCATTATCACACACTTTCACCACCCTCTAAGCTTTCTATAAGCTTATGCACGATTGATGCATGCAGGAGATCGTAAGTTGGCGTCTTAGCAGCGGAGCTTGGATAGGTGTGCGATCTGAGGACCCAGTGTTGCAGATTCTCTTCCATCTTTCTTCTGTTATCTTATGTATGTCCTTTTGGATCTGATGTAAGCTTGTAAAAGTTCAAATTCATAGTGAATTTTTGTGATGTGTGCCTTTGTTATTCTCATATTTTACTTGTTGTGATCTTGGGTATGCTCGTATTGGAGATGATTACATTGATATGAAAATCCTCCTTGTAGGATCCCAGGATCGGAACCTGTCTCAGGAGCCGAGAATGGGATACTAAGGAGGCTGTTTCGGTCAGAACCGGTCATTGGGTTTCTTGTGAGGTCCGGTTACCGAGTCTAGGGCGTGACACAGCGACCACACCATCGCCGCGGTTGCAACGCCATGACTCGCGCACCTATCCAATACCTGGGGCCAGGAGATGCAGGCCCGGGTTCATTCTGAAGAAACGTCGCATGTTACAAATTTTGAGAGAATCTCTACAACATGTCACATCTATCAAGTCAAGTACACCACTATGCCACCTCACCCTACAACAAGTACTAACACTCGTCCCTCCTTTTTTCCAAGTCAACTCTCTCTCTCTCTCCCCTACCCATCCCTCTTTTACAACATTTCAAACCGAACCTTACCTATCCATCTCTTTTCCTTACAACCACCACTCCATCCATCCCTTTAATCCATCATTTCTATCTTTCTCTCATTTCTCAAAACTCACTCCTAAGCAACACCCCACATCCAAGCTCTTCCAAATCATCAAGTGTGGCCCACCTTCTCACGCTCTCATCTCACATCTCAATCATTCAATCATCATCTACCTCCATCAACATTGAAGGCCAGGAGCCAAGGAGGTTAAGGGATCAAGGAGGAGTGCAATAGGTGGGTGATCCACCGTTGATTTTCTATTAGAAGGCCCACTTATGATGGGACCTATTTTTATGTATGTATTGTGATCATGGAGAGCCCATAGTGGTGGGGTCCCTCCATCACCATCCGATCTCTTTTTCATCTCTTTCTCTCTCTCTTTTCCTTCTTTGTATGGTAATGATGATGATAAGGTGTGTGGCCCACCATGAAGTCTACATACAAGCCATCTATCGGTGGACCCTATCCATGTGGGACACACCATGATATTTGTATGTCATCCTAACCATCCATCTAGGACGTGGCCCACCCCACCTGTGTGGGTGGGGCCCTCCTTGATATATTTAGTCCAATCCACCCTATCCACCCATCCAAAATGGTGTGGCCCACCTTGATCATGCCCCTTAAATTGACGTTGTACATCTATTTTATCCATGCCATCCAGTGGGCTTGAATGGTGAGAAAACACAAATATTAGGCTGGTCTAAAACAGGTGGGCCATGTGGGACCCACCTTGATGAGGTATGCCACACTGTCCATCAGTGGAGGTGGCTAATAGTGCAGTGTCAACTGACAGTGAGGTGTGACTAACGGTGGAGTGTGTGGCTGGCAGTGAGGTGTGACTAAAGGTTAGGGCTGTTCATGAGTTGAGCTAGCTCAAAAAACTCGCTCAACTCGGCTCAAGTCAACTCAGATTGACTCGGCTTGAATGGCCGATTCGAGCCGAGCCAAGCTAATTATTTGAAGCTCGAGTTGCGTTCAATCCGAGTTCGACCAGGGGGTATTTCAACTCGACTCGAAGCTTGAACTCAAGCTCGACTCAGCTCGATTAATAAATATATTAAATATTATATATTATATATATTATATATAATATATATTAAATATTATATTATATTTATATATATATATATATATATATATATATATATATATATATATATATATATATATTATTAATATAAGTTTTAACTTTTAACTTTAAAAAAAAAAAAAAAAAAATCCTAGAGTCTCTACCTGACCGCACACACCCCCTTTCCCTTTCCCTTTCTTCTCTTTCTCTACACGCTACCAGCCGCACGCCTGCCCAGACCACCACCACCAATTTTCATTTCAGCTCCACAATAGTATGATTTCAATCTCTTGAGATTTACTTCTTGGGCGAGAAACTCAAGAAATTTGAGATGGGTTCTTTTTAGATTTGTTAGAGCTTCAAGGAAATCCAATGATTAGATTGGCTAGAGCTTTACTTGGATTTCTGATCTGTGTTCTGCTCTATTTCTTTTTTAGTACTTGGATTTCTTCTGGTAGAAGAAGGTCAAGAAGAGATCAGTTCTTACAGGTTTCCTCATCCGATTCGAAGCTTTGTTTGGTTTTTTCATCGGGTTTTACTTTAATTCTCCTAAGATTTTTAAATTTTCATCAATGGAGGAGGATTAAGAATAGAATCCATTACTCTCTCACCCAACAAGCTTGAGCTCAACTCGAGGCAAACTCGACTCGACTCGAACCACTAGCTCGACTCGATAGCTTTGGCAAACAAGCCAAGCTTCAATGTTGAGCTCGAGGCCGAGCTCGAGCTCGAACTCGAGTACATTATAGAAGAGCTAAGCCAAGCTTGGCTCAACTCAACTCGACTCGACTCGATGCCCACCTCTACTGACGGTGGGTTTTGGCTAACAGTGAAGTGTGAACCGACCGTGGGGTCTGTAGGACCCATCCATGTTATCCATCCATTTAGATGGGCCACACCACCATGCATGTGGCGTATCCACCGTCCTTGGACGATGGGACCCACCCCTAGTGTGGGGGCTGCACCTGATGTATGTACGAACGGCCTGGACGATGACATATATGAATATATTATATTATATATAATATATGTATATAATATATGCATGATGGTGGGACCCACCCCACGTGTGGGATTTACCTTGATGGATATCATATATTATATATTATATTATATTATATTATATTATATTATCAGCACCTGATGTTGATATCTATATTATATATTATAATATATATTATATATTATATCATATATATTATATGTTATATTATATAAAATATTCTTGATGGTGGGCCTTATGTGGGACCCACTTCTGCCTTTTCTGTGCAGTACACTGCATGTACAGCAGCTATGTGGCTACTCCTCTTAATAGCAGCAAGCCCGCAAGCCCCACGTGATGTATGTGTATTATTTACACCGTCCATTGTTTCGACGATGGGGCCCGCCATGATGCATATGTTGTATCCAAACTGTCCAACCATATTGAGATATCATTTTATGGCATAAGCATAAGAGTGAGTCAAATCCAAAGTTCAAGTGGATCCCACCATTTAAATAGTGGACAGTGTCATCCACCGTTCAAGCTTCTAAGGGTCACAGTAATTTCCAATTAAGCTGATATTTGTTTTCACTTCATCTATCTCTATGTTAACTTATGAATAGATCGGATCTCAAAAATACGTAAGGATGGGCCTGATTTGATATACTATACATGAAGCTATTGGTGCGGCCCATCATGATGTATTTTGTCCCGTGGGCGAGGGCCTACCCGTTTATATTGTTAGGCCCATGTAATGAGGCCCACTTGATATATGAGGCCTAGTATTGAGGCCCGTGCGATGAGGCCCATATGATACATTTGAGGCCCAGGTGTAAGGCCCACCTATTGTGTATTTAATGCCCGATGTGATGTATGTTGGCTCATAGGATGAGGCTGATGTGACATAAATGAGGCCCATCATGATTGTATATGAGACCATGGGCCCACTATATGTTTGGCCCTATGTAGGCCACTCCTTGGGAGCAATGTTAGTTAAATATCTATATTGATGGGCAATGATGATTGGATGTCCACATTGTGACCTTTTCTTGAACCTTGTTAAACCCATTCTCATAATTCTCTTGTGGGTTCACCGCGATAAGTGGGCCCCATTTGCCATAAACGGATGGTTTCACACTATCGAATTTTATATAACCTCGGTCGAGGGCCAATCCTTATATTATGTTTGATCGGTTGTTCCTCTATGGACCCCGCCTTGTTTACATGCTGATTATCGGTGACAATTATCGATGCTGATTGTCATTGCCGATTATCAATGCTGATTTTCGGTGCCGATTATCGATGATTAGTGCCAATTATCGAGGTCGATTCCATTGTTGAGGCTGATTCCGTTTGTTGAGGCCGATTCTGATTATCGAGGCCAATCATTGAAATCAATTCTGATTATCGGGTCGATTCTGATTGTCAAGGCCTAATATAATGTATATAAGGCTCATGGGATGTAGCCCTTTGTGATGTATATTAGGCCCGCGTTAGAGGCCCATTATGATGTATATGTTGCCCATGTAATATGGCTCACTTGATGTATATGAAGCCTAATGTGACATATTTATGGCCATCCATTGAGGCCCACCTTGATGTGATGCATAATGGACCTGTGTGAGAGGCCCATTGCAATGTACTTGGGGCCCATGGGTTATGTGTCATTGTGATGTATTCGGGGCCCATGGGATGTGGCCCATCCGATGTATATAGGCCCATGTGATGCAGTCATGTGATGTGTATTAGGCCCATGTGATGCGGCCCATTATATTATATGAGGCCCATTCCAGTGCATTTGAGGGTCAGGCTATGGAGCCCATTGTGATGTATGTTAGGCCCATGTAAAACTATCATCGTGATGTGTATTAAGCTCTTGAGTGAGGCCTATGGTGTTATATTTTTTACCCTCGTGTGAGGTCATGGGTCCACTATATGTTAGGCTCTATATGGGTCATTCCTTGGGGGCAATGTCGATTAAATGTCCACGTTGTCAAGGTCGATTATTGATGCCAGCTACTGATACCGATTATGAGTATGTGACAGTATAGTACATGATACATGCCCATACGCATTAGCTGCATGTTTATTATGAGATGTAGTTGATCATTATATATAACATTGGACAGGTTGTTATGAGACTCCCAGATAGGTGGAGATTATCTCACATAAGCGCACGGTATGCATAGGATTGATGCATGACTAGATTGTATGACTAATGCACCTTGTATTGTGTGTTGTGATTACTGTATGCCCTAACGACATCAGGGTCGTAGCCTCCACAGGCATATCGTGGATGGTCAAATGGAACACCAAAAATTTGTTATTAGCATCGGGCTGTCATATATGGTCCTGGGTGAAAATTCTTAAACCCTCTTAGTACCAAAGGACGCCCCAACATCTAGACCGAGTGGATATATGAGCGCCCGAATGCCGAATACCAGGAGGTCGCATCTCCCACTGTGTTGTGGTCGATTGGGAAGGGGTGTGGCCTTACCTGCCTGAGGGAGTAGGCATAGCTAGGCTAAGTCTGACCAGCTCCTAAATGTGTCCACTATCGACGAGCCGGGTAGGCATTGGTATACTGCTAGCAGGCGAGTAGTGAAGTCTTTTTCACTCGCTGGGTTACGCGACCTCCAAGGGCGGTATTTAGTTTGGAGTGTACTAAACCTCGGTGATGATCCCAGAGATGTACAGTACTGATATATGGACTTATTGAGCAGGAGTTGTATACTCATTCATTCATTCATTCACTATCCAATCGGGCTGGTAGTGCGTAACTATTTGTTACGTGTACCTTCACAATGGCCAGGATTTCGGTTGGGGAGCGCGACTAACCTGAGATTAGGAGTTTACCACATTGAGTCTGACTATCCAAATTTAGGTATGAGACTGGTTTGGATAGAAGTCCCTTATGGTGGACCCCGTAGCCTGCGATACTACGTATTATCATCCCGACTTCACACTCTAACTTGGTCATTTCATTCACATCGCATATTACATTACATCCACAAGCATCTGGCATTTTGGATTGCTATATTTCTGTACTTATATGGCTTAGATAGACTTAGCAGGATTTACATATTGCATTGTATCCTTGGCATCTGATATTTGACTCTCTATGAATTCTTATTTGCATAGCTGATCTGTATTGCGTACTCTGATTTTGTATGATTTTTAGACTTGTAGTATTTCTGCTTACTCGGATATCGTATGATTCATGATCTTGCTAGTAATTTCGATATTGTATGATTACTCTGATATTGCTTACTTGGCACTTATCTTGTGCACACACTTACACCACCCTCTAAGCTTTCTATAAACTTATGCATGATAGATGCATGCAGGTGGCATTAGGTTGCAACAGCGTCGAGCTTGAACCGTGCAGTAGACTTTTGGAGCTTTAATTTTGATATATGTATTTCCCTTTCAACATTATATTCAAATGATTATATTAGTGGATTTATGATGGTGATGTTGCCTTTGTGGTTTGGGTAAACTTGTAGTTATGCTTGTTACAGGTTAAATGTACATTGAAAAATCCTCCTTGTAGGATCCCAGGATCGAAATTTGGCGTTTAGACACTGGAAGACGAGAATGAGGTACTACTGAGGCTGTCGACACCGGATTCGGAGATCAAAAATTTTATGAGCCCAGTTTTCGAATTTGGGGCATGACATGATATATTGATTTAGTGTAATCACATTCATGTTTAATGCACTAATATTGACAATACTTAATCATCATTATCTATATTGCATAAGTGATGCATTGGAACTCGGGAGCTAAGTATCTGCTCGACCCCTAATTTTCAGGGCGTTACAATGAGGAATCTTACGAGAGTTACATTACCAATTCAAGAGAGCAAACAGTCGGTGTAAAGTCGTAGCAACCAACGCCAAGTTTGTGTAACTTGTACAAGATAGCCTAGAATACAAACTCCGAAAGAAATTCATGACAACAGAGTTTGTCAATTTGTATGATTTAACCACGAAAGTTTCCAGATGTGAAGAACTTCTTTAGGAATGAGCCAGGTAATAGAAGTCAACAATCGGGACATATTATCATGACATTAACTACTAGGTTATGATTACCAAGATAGTAGCAAAAATGACACTTATATAATCCGCACAAGTCAAAACAAAAAAACCTACACTGGTCACACAAAAGGCTCAGAAGATATACACATTTGATAATACCCAGGGCGATAAAATATTCGAAATACTATTCGTCGAGAATGTTATTAAAGTTCCTATTGATCACAAAATACCCACAACCGATGAATTGAAAAAGGTTAAGTATTGCAAATGGCATGGGACACGTTCTCATTCCACTAACAAGTGCATTGTGTTCAAGAACATTGTGCATGATAACATCAATTGAGGATTGTTGAAATTCCCTGAGAAGGGCGAAGAAACAAATCTGATCGATACTGATCTATTCCTACCTAATCTAGATGTCAACACGACCATGGTGAATCTAGGAAAATTGGATCGACCACAACGAAGGGTTGATCTTGGTCCTGCTAATTATCATGACACGTCACGACGACTGAGATCAGGGCGATATTAGTCCAATGCAGTGACTGCAGATTTTAAATAGCGATTGAGAGAAGTACATCGTAACAGTTGGGACTCGTACCTATGTGGCCAACGTCCCAAATTGGTCCTGGACTTAAAAGCTCTTGCTTAGCCAAAGAGGAATGTCGGATATGCAACTCTAAGAGGGACCGATAGGGGGGATCACTATCGACCACGGAAGGCATTTTCATTTTATGACCGCCAACCCTAACAAATAACTCTAAGGCAAGAATGGTCAAGCCTCCACCAACTCAAGAGAAAGTCTAGAGAAGGGTCAGGCATCCCAAATTCCCTACCACCCCTGAAGTAATGACTCAAACCCAGAAACGTCATTAGCAACGACGTCAAGCACCTAGAAGAAGAGAATTTATTAAGGCTGAGAATGCATCTCAGACGAAAGTCATACAACCACGTCCATTCTGGAGAATTCCCCAACCAGAAGAACAATTGACCATAAACATGATCGAAGCGATTCTAAAACCCTTCATGCATGAGTAGGTTATGGAAGATGTTACCCAGCTTAACATTACTACAAAGTTAGGGAACATTGACAATCGCGGCAATTTGTTTTATTATCTCAGTGATGAGTGGTTCTTAGGTGACGATCTGCTGATTGAAGAGCTAATGGCAACGATCAAATCATTGGAAGTGTCTTTACCTTCTTTCAAGTAGATAGGGGCGACTTTGATGACCGATAAGAATGCTGAATGTTCCGGTGTAGGCTCTGATGAGCATGATGGTTTGACACACCTTAGGAGGGGGGGGGGGGGGGGGGGGGGGGGGGGCGATGTTTGGGTTCAGAGATTATTTTTTTTAATCATTACCACCCGTCGCATTTGATTGCAACATGGTACTTACTCTCCCATCCAGTTTTTAGGCTAAGCCATTTTAGCTTGGTAAAATTGTATGTGATGTAGAGGAGCTTGATCCTCTTATAATGATACAACATGATTCTTTGAAGATGCAATTAAAGAAGCACCGAGAATGAGCGAAACACAATAGGTAAATATTGTCACCATGGAGTCAGGGGCATCATCTGAAAGAGTAGTTATAGAATGGCCCACCCATGTCATGACACAGCACCTTAAACCACTGTACATATTCACCCATCTCAAGGAATGTCCAGTTACTAGAATTTTGGTCGATAATGGGGTTGTCGTTAATCTTCTCCTAGTGAAAATGATGTCAAAATTGGGAATGACTCGGGCTGATTTGATGCCATATGAAGTTACATTTAGTACCTTTGTTGGGAATGTCACAAATACATATGGTGTGTTATCGGTCAATTTAACCATGGGAACTAAAAGAGTATTGACTCCTTTCTTCGTAGTCGATACTTCATCTAGTTACAATGCCCTGCTCAAGAGAGATTGGATACACTCTTTTTCAAACTTCGTAGTCCATCATTCTTACATCAGTTTATATTATTCTGGAATCAGGATAAAATAGAGTTGTTACTAGTTGATAATAAGCCATTCTTGGTTTCATCAAATGCAAATGAGGCCTACTACTATAGGAATGAAGTAGGGCTGATTCACTTTATCGGAAGGAATAAGTACGGACATCCAACTGGGATATCTATAAAGAATAATTCAGATAGTATTGTGCGAGATATTAGTGTTGTAATTCGCCCAGTTGTTAAGATGTCAAGGGATATCGTACCTTCTCGGTCAATTTCACACTGCACCATTGAAGAAATCACATAACTAGTACATCAATAGACGATGAGTGGATGGCTGACTTCGTGGGTAGAATAAAGAGGCTCAAAGAGAGCCTAAAAGATGTTGACAACGGTTGCTTCGTAAATTCGACTGACACGGTTGTTCCGACAAATGAGGTAGATGGAGACGAAATAGACATACATGTAAATGAAACTGTTGATAAGTTAAAAGATTTCTAGGCTCAGGTTCAAGATCCATTCGTCGAGGTGTGTAACATCCCAAATTTTTACGGCCAAAGTTCATACTCGTGCCTGAGGAAATCGGGTATTAATGATGTATAAATTGGATGCTTTATAAAATCGCACCTTTTTTCCATTTGGGTTACATCCAAATACATTCATGAAGGTAACATTCACAAGAATAAAATCAACGAATAAAATTAACTATATTGATTATATTTCATCGAAGTAAAAAGAGTAATCAAATGCCTTCATAATGGGAGGTTTATTACAACATCAGAATTCACAGCGGAAGTATAAAACTAAATAGTAAAACTATTTTCTTAGTCTTTCAAAATAATCTTCTTTAAGAAAGTAGTCCTCTAAGTCTTCAATCTGTACGTCACCTGCATCATCTATACAGTTGGGAGAAGGTCAATTCCCTACTCATAGTGATGGTTATCCTTTAAGATTAACAATAATTCAATATATTTATAAAAAATAAAATAATGGTATTGATATATCTCGTACTCCACTAATACATGAGATATCAATATGTGCAAACAACCTACATGAGATGCATGCCTAGAATAGTGTGTGCGGATCATCATACATAGTGATCATCACAATGTGGAATATAATTCATAGAAAATCCGGCTCGACCCACATCCTATAACTACGGACATTCACCGGCATGACCAACGCTAAAGTGGATTTATGTGAAATCTCAAGGCAACACAACATGCGGTTGGGGGATTTACGTAACACGATGTGTTCATGGAGCGACTATTTGCGACATCCAATCTCAAAAAGTTAATGTAATACGTATGTCGATTTTCATACATCATGTGAGACCCGACCCGAGTTCACATGTGTGCATGTGTGTGTGAGTATGCATTCCGTCCATCTTGGTCCTGCGGACCTACCGGTCGAATTTCAGTGACCCATGACCCTTGGATAGTGTTTGCGGTCATCCGTAAGTCCAGTCATGAAGACCCGACTCAGATCGAGTTGAAACGTATGCCATTGCGACCGCATCGTCGCCACGGTTCCAACGTCACGTCTCATGCGTAAATCCGACATGTCCATCAAAAGATGTAGGCTGAGCAATTTTTGACCCTTGATCATGGTCATGTGGTCCACCTAGGGATAGTGTGCATGAATTTCTAGGTAAATTCCATCTCTTAGCACTATTTCCAACACACACTACCTAAGCCCTATTCCTACACCACCTACCTCTAAACACTATCCACAAGCCTAAAAAACCTACCAACCCTATAACTTTGGTTGTATCTCTCTATAGCAATCATCATTTTTCTCTAACCAAGGCAAGAGAGAAATGATTACTTAGCTTAAAAGAGGTTTCTCTCTCTTTCTCTCTCATTTTCTCTACTCTCCTCTCCCTCTCTCTTCTCCCCTTCTCATTCCCATTTTCTCCAAGCAAGAGTTCCAGCCTCATTTTCCCTCTAATCCTCTAAATCTAACCATCTAAATTTAATCTCACCCATTGATATGGATCCCTTGGTGCACTAGGAGCTAGGAGGTCCAAGTTTGGAGCAATCTAAGGTGGGTGTATCCTAGATCTAGGATTTCTATTTTCATGTTCTTAGACCTCTTTTCTTTTTATATATGGGATGTTTAGGACCCACCAATCAAAGGTGGAGATCCTACATCATCCATTAGTTGTGGCCAAATGGCCTATTTGATGCATACATGCCCATGAATGGGGTTTTCCCTCTATGGGCCCTCATCATGGAGGATTACTTGGATTCCAAGGCATGATAGGTCATCTAGACCTTAGAATCATGGGTGGGATGACATCCAAACTATTGATCTTGAATCTAAAACATGCATGTGGTGGATCTTTGTTGTAGCATATGAATAGAAGGAATGTATGGTGTGATTGATGAAGGGGAGGGCCTCAATGTGACGGAGCCCCTCCTCTTGTGGCCGATTCTTTATTTTTCTTTATGATAGAATTCTGATCTTACATGTGTAGCCCACCTTGTAGGCCAACAAAAATCCAGAGCAACCATGGAGCTTGGTCGCCCATAGCGGTCCATCCTTAGACATGTGGCCCCAAAATCTACCAAAATGGGGCACATGTAAGGGGTATTTGATAATGAGGAAGGTCTGGACATCTATGGGGCCCACTGGGGTGGTCCACCACACAAATTCTTATGGTTAAATCCCATGAAAAATAATGTTTATATTTTAATTCTTTCTATTACATGTTGCTGTCCAAATTGCTGGAATTGTTTCTTTTATGTTGTAATGTATGGGTTGTAGGCATTGTTTATGGCTTCTTTTTCCCTAATTTCTTAGACTTTTCTTTGAGGTGTAGATCCCACCTAAGAGTATGTTAAACCTCACCCTCACCCGTCCCTGTTTGATCACCCAAAAGGGTGGGCCAAGGAGGTTGGACGTTCCAGATTTTTTGGACTGTCCAGCCACTCTGCTTGCTGGAAAAACATAAATGTTAGCTGGTTTTTGAAATGGTGGGTCACCTTTGTAGACCCCACCTTATTGTATACTTATATAAAGATGTTGGCCTTGCATTTCTTCAAATTTTTGCAAACCTGGGCCCACTCTAATGGGGTACACAAGTCAGGGACAGCAGCATTGCTGCAGCAGGAAAATAAAATCTGGACCTTGCTATCCATAATTTGTATGAAATAAATAAAATATTTATACTACCTCAAAAATACTAAAATTTTGCAGTGATGTGACCCACCCATGGTAGGACCTACCTGCAAAATTTTAGGGCTAACGGATCCCATTTGCGCATCCAAACGGGTGGGCCAACATAGTGGACTGCCAAAAAACAATTCTGTTGTGCAGTCCAGCAGTATAGTTCCATAAAAATAAAGTTTTAAAAATATTTTTCTCAGAAGGTGGGCCATATTTCTAGATCCCATATTGATGTAGGCTTGATGAGGGACATTGGGTCCAAATTTCATGAATTTAGGAGGCCCAGAACCCACCCATCGGATGGCCCAAATTCAGGACAGTTACATTCCAGCAATAGTTCACCCTATATAGATTGTATTCTTTAAATTTATTAAAATACTTTTTGGTGTCTAAAAATTTTAAAACTTTATAGGGATATTTTCCACCCATGTTAGGACGCACCTACCAAATTTCAAGTCTATTGGATGCTTGTACACACCATGGTGGTGGCTAGACCGGCCCACTATAATATGGTGTCCAGATCAGTCCGAGTTTCAGGACAGATTGTTTTATTTGAATTAATTAAAATATTTTTAGATGTCTAAAAATTATAAAATTTATGGGGGTGTGACCCACCCATGGAAGGACCACATTATAAATTTTTAGGGCGATCGGGCCTCTGTACCGACCGTGGTGTGGCCTGCAATTTGTATAAGTTAAGGGCCAAATACCCAGGCACACCCCTACTTTGGGTTGCTGGGCCTGCATTCTAATGGCATGGCCCACTTGAAGTAAGTGTTGTATATCTCTCTTTTATCTGGTGGAGCTCACTATGATATATGTGGATCACCATGGGTCAGTAACCCATCTAAATTAAATAAATTTCTGGACTTCAGCAGGCCCAAGAAATGGGTGGGCTAGAATTCCAGCAAGGGGCCCAAAATTTGCTACATGGTTGATTGTTTAGGAACTATTGTGGCACACCAGATTTGAGAGAGTGTTGCACACACTCCTTGCTTTCCTTCCTTAGACATTTTTGGGTGTAATTAGTGCCTCTTAAAGCCCATCTTTGAAGTGATAATATGAGCTAGCCTTAACCAGATTTTTGATAGTTTTATGCGACATTTGGGCTAGAAACCTATTCCTTGAGCCCAAGACTATGCAGGGGCTGACCTTATTGCTTTATGGGCCCAATGGGCCGTCTACAAGCTGATCATGTGTATTTATTAGCCTTGATGCCCTCATAAAATGCTTAATTGTGGGCTGACTTGCAAGGCCCACATAAATGTATATTGTGAAGGGCCTTGCTAAGTCTTTGGGCTGAGTGGCAAGGCCCACACTGTCAGTATAGGCCTTACCCATGTATATTCTTGAGCTTATAGGCTGACCTCAAGTCCACCATAATGTATGAATTGGATAACTTTTGTTTTGAGCCAATTCCTTAGGGCCCATTATGTAATATAGAATATGCATGGTCACCCCTTTTCTGGTAGTGATTAGGCCTTTTGGACTCAATTCTTTTGGATAGGCCCATTGTTCTTGGAGCTATACTCTCTCATCTATTCTGATGGGCTTAAGGGCAATAATATGCAAGAAGTTGGGCTCTTGGCTGTCCACTAAATTGACCCTATACTTGGGCCAAAAGTGAGGCCCAACTCACTTGTGTTAAATGTAAAACTTGTCCATGTAAATGAATTATTGGGCTGCCCATGAAGCCCACCACAATATGTGGAATTATGACCTTTTTGGTTGGGCTCAAACCTTACTTGAGGGTCAACTATTTGGCCCATAAGTTGGGCTTGGTATATGACACAGTAGGTCATGCATTGCATAGGCTTTAGACTTTATATTATATGAGTAGTGGCAAGCTACCTCTTGGAAGCCAGTTGAGATTGAATGTCCTCCTAGGTGATCCTAAGGTAGGCCCATAGGTTTC
Organism: Magnolia kwangsiensis; assembly: GCA_037074715.1. Lineage (NCBI taxonomy): Eukaryota > Viridiplantae > Streptophyta > Magnoliopsida > Magnoliales > Magnoliaceae > Magnolia > Magnolia kwangsiensis. The sequence goes on from CM073584.1 coordinate 75,093,644, forward strand.
TCTATGGATGGTTAAAGGCCCACCATAGACCCTAGGCCATTTGTTTAAGGCTCGATGTTTATGTATGTGGAACCTACCTTAACATATGTTTGGTCCAGGCCATCCAAGCCTTGGATCACCTAATTATGGATGTACTGTCTGCCTTGGGTTACTGCTGGACTCACAATCCAATAGCAGGCCCACTTGATCGTCTCATGATATATACGCACTCTCCATCTAGTGGGGTCCCCCAGTGAATATAGTTGGCTTTCATAAGATTATTTCCCCATAGTTAACTAATTTCTGGACCTTAGGAGATCTAGAAAGTTAAGCTAGCCAAAAGTTTATCAAAGGGCCTTAAATGTAAAATTTTATGGTTAAAACTTTATTTGGCTGCGGGGCCCACCATATTGAGAACTTATGTACATGTTGCATGCTTATGTTTTCTTATAATCTTTGGGCTTAATCAATGTATTCTTTTGGGTTACCTTTAGTGATCAGATGAGGACCACATCTTAAATCAAATTTTTTTGAGGGCATCCCGTTGGCCCAGAGTGGGCAGGGTCGTCCCAGCTTGGCTCAACCATATATTGGGCCAACTTCCACCATTTTGATGGACTTGTGGGCTAAGATAATGATAGTATTGGGCCACTTAAATTGCTAAGTTATTGGGCTGATGTATTTGGGCCCATTTCATCCAAACTTAAACTTATTTAGTCGTATATTATGTATGCGGGCTGCCCACCAAGTCCAACTTAATGCATGGATTCTATGACCATTGGAAATTGAACCTTGGGCCTTAATTCCCCTCTTGGGGCCTATGTTGTTAACAGTAGTATTTTATCTTTTTATGGCCTATTATGAGGAATATATATGTATATGGTTTGTTACATTTATTTTTATCTTTAATGTAGGCCTTGGGCCTTCTATCCACATCATTCATGATTGATATACCTTTTTGGGGAATGGTGGTTAAATTTCCCATTATGGACCCCTCTAGGCCTGGTTGTATTTAAGAGTGATTGGATGATCATCTTAGACTCTTGTTAGGCTCATTTTTATATCGGTTAGACCCATAGTTTGTATACTTAGTCTCGTGGGTTACCCCAGGTAAATGGGCCACCACTAGAGGTGAGATTCTTTATGGATATTGTCTAAATACCTAGTTTTGGTCCCTTCTTAGATAGGAGGAGTGTACTACTTTGTATATCACCGCATAATGCGTTTAGACCCATCTTCATGGCCCATGTACATCATTGTATGCTTGGTTGACACTATGTGTGTGTGGTCATATTGTGTCATTGGGCATTGCATGATACTTTCCCCGAGGGATGTAGTATCCCCTCTTGAGCACGTTAGATGCTTGGGATTGATGCATGGTTGATTGTGTGATTCATGCATCTGGCATTGCATAGCATATGAGCATTATCGTCCTTACTTCATCAGGGCTGTAGCGTCCACAGATACATAATGGATGGCCATGTTTGGAAACCGAAAATGTTACTTGAGCATACCAGGTGCATAGGATGTCCATGGGTGAAATTTTTAAAACTTCCATGGTACCAAGGATCTGCTTCAGCGCCGTGACCGGGTGGAATATATAAGCGCACAAGGGCCTTATACCGTTAGGCCATGACTTCCACTGTCGTGTAGTCGGTTGGATAAGGGTGTGGCCTTACTCGCGTGATGTAAGAGGGCATTGCTAGGCTGAGTCTGACCAGCTCGTGAATGGGTCCACTACCTTCAGGCTTTACTGGTGATTGGTTGTCCACAGGTGGGTAGTGAGGTCTCTTACGCTCGTTTGACTGTGCGGCGTCTGTAGAACGGCAGTCATCCAGCAATGTAATGGACCCCGGTGATTTCCTTATGCTGAAAATGTACTTGATATGTGGATTGGATTTGAGCACTGGCATTACTTCGCATTGCATTTGCATCGGCTGTGTAAGCCTCATAATGCACCGCCTTGGCATGGCGCTCAGTACTCATTGTATTACATTACTCATTGTACTATATAGCCTTGGTATGGCTTCCTACATTATCATACTGCCTTGGTATGGCTTCTTATGTTCATGATAACCTTGGAAAGGCTAGTGGTATTAGTATTGATCATGACTCCCTTCTGCATTATCTATCTTCTTCTGAGCACCATTGTCACACACTTTCACCACCCTCTAAGCTTTCTATAAGCTTATGCACGATTGATGCGTGCAGGAGATCGTAAGTTAGCGTTTTAGCAGCGGAGCTTGGATAGGTGTGCGATCTGAGGAACCAGTGTTGCAGATTCTCTTCCTTCTTTCTTTTGTTATCTTATGTATATCCTTTTGGACCTTATGAAAACTTGTAAAAGTTCAAATTCATAGCGGATTTTGTGATGTATGCCTTTGTTATTCTCAGATTTACTTGTTGTAATCTTGGGTATGCTCGTATTGAAAATGATTATATTGTTATGAAAATCCTCCTTGTAGGATCCAAGGATCGGAACTTGCCTCAGGAGTCGAAAATGGGGTACTACGGAGACTGTTGCGGCCAGAATCGGCCATCGGGTTCCTTGTGAGTCTGGTTACCGAGTCTGGGGCGTGACACATCGATTATGCACCACGCCAACCAACCTACGAAATTACGTGCCGACCAAGAGGAGCACTACCCGTAACACATTCCGTCCATGATAAAATATATAAATCACTAGTTGTGATATCTCTTAACACATCACTTGCACTTATAAAGAATGTGATCTGAATTATGGAGGTGTTGGAATATCAAGATACATGCCCAAGCCGATAGACAGCACAAGACCAACATAATAAAAAGAAGAGTGACAATGGTCAATTCAACAAAAGTGGCAGTGGACAGCATAACAAGAGAAGAGTGAAGTGATAATGGTCAACTCATTAATGAGGAGTGTGGCAATGGCGAACTCAAATAAAGATACAAGTAGCAGAGCCAACTCAAATAAAGAGACGAGTAGCAAAGCCAACTCAAATAAAGAGACGAGTGGCAGAGTCAACTCAATAAATTTGATAGGGCAAGGCTTGTATCCATGGCCCCACATAAATTCAGAGAATTCACTTGTATTGGACATCATGTCATAATCCCAAAAGGCCAATAGTTATAATCATATAAACTAAATCAATTGATATTATAATTCTCAAAAAACATGTAAATATGAAAGACAGGATAATTCATATCGTAAAAGGCATAAAAGAGGCCAAATGAAATAATAGGAATACAAGTAAAGTGCAAAATAAATAAATCAACTTAAAATATTGTAAGCTTAAAGGATAAAACCCTCACCTTAACGTCGGATCACTCCCTTGTGTCTCTAAGATTTTGTGAACACTTTAATGGTTGAATTCTTTGTTTAACAACTGTTTGTGGCCCGACCAACTATTAGTTTTATGAACTCTCTTTCAGAGTCAACTCAGTTTGACTAGGCAGAATTATAAACTGATTTCTAAGCTTGAATTATAAGGGTTATAAGGAGAGATTTCTTTGTGTAACCTTCTTACCTTTAGAAAATTAATTCGAACTTGGACTCGGACCCGTGACTCAACGAGTTACTACACCGCACCCAATGCTCGTCCTCTCTCTCTCTCTCTCTCTCTCTCTCTCTCTCTCTCTCTCTCTCTCTCTCTCTCTCTCTCTCTCTCTTATTTTCTTTTCTTTCTTTTTCTTCTCTTTCCTTTCTCGTCTCTTTTCTTTTCTTTTCTTTCCTTTCATCTTTCTCTTTCTTATTCTCTTTTCTTTCTTCCTTTCTTTCTTTTCTTTCTTCCTCGCTCTCCTTGCTGATCGGACAGAGGTCCGAACGAAGGCTACCGAATTTCTCTCCCTCTCTCGTGTTGCTTTCTCTCTCAGTTTTTCTTTTTCCTTTTTGTTGTATGTTCCACAGCGGTGGGGTGGGGATTTATAGTGCATCAAGGCTCTCCAGATGATTCCATGGAACTCCTAACGCAGCTCTGCTACGAAATCAAGAAGGAAGGAGTTTCCCTTTATGTAGCTGGTTGCGCAACTGGGAAGAAAGACAGGGACTTCTATTCACCCGCCCGTGCACATACGTGCATTAACTGTCGTTGGCTAAATTAATTTTGGATGGCCGTCCTCATGAACGGCTTGGATTTCCATGCAGGTCAATCATGGTGGCCCACTACACCTTTAAACAGACATCGTCTATTTTGCTGCGAACGGTCTTGGTTTCTGACCCTTTGATGGAGTTGATGGGGCACCCTTATGATGATTTTTCGAGCGATCAGGGTCGCTCATTCGATTTATGGGGCCGATTTGGGCCATGATCCGAGATCTAAATTGGGTCTAAGTTTTGGATGGGTCCACACCACAAATCAACGTGGTGTTGTGATCTCCTTAAGCGAATGCATGGACAAACGCAAGCAGCTAGGTTTTGGTTGAAGCCCTCGTTCGATCAAGTTGGACAGTTCAGATCAACTGATTGGGGACCTGTGGTGGCCCACTGCTCATCCCAACGGACGGCTGCGTAGACAGGATTAAATCCCACTTCGGGCGGGATTTCCTCAAGTCAAAGCCGGTTTGACCAGTTTTACCATCCGATGCAATGTCGGTGCACACATCTTGGTCACCTTCTTGCTGAAAATGGGCCCCACAATGATGTTCGTGGGAAATCTGCATAGTTAATCCATTTTTCCATCCATTTTAAGGGGTTGAGTCCACATCTGAAGCATATCAAAAGACTAGGTGGCCTACAAAATCAATGGCTATCAACCCGCCAATTGGATCATTTCCATTATGATCTAACGGCTGAAACTCGTTGTGTATGGTTAATTTTAGATTCTCAAGCATTGTATTGAATTTCATATTAAACAGATAATGGGAACTACGTGAATTAGAATCTCATGGGTCTAGGTTGATGGCATTTTCATAATTATTGTTGATTTTAACATTTTATGAAATCTAATGGTTCTACTTGGTTGGGGTCTAAACCATCCTGGATGAAAGATTATTCATAAGTTTAATTAACGGAACGAATACATATTAAAATATGTGATCCACGGTCAGATGACTTGATCAATGGAATGGAAGTCATTCCCAATAGTTAGATCTGTGTCAGTCATTTGATGTAAGGCTAGGCTAATTGAATTGGTATTGTCAACGCGTAAACATTACGTTGAATCTTATGGTAACGCTCAAGAACTTTCGACTCCCGGGTATTTAAAATGTTCGAGGCGTTACAAGGTAAACCTAGGAACCGAATAGAACCCTAAGACAATTTTTATCAGTGGATTGCCCACATCAAAGGTCGCCCTAATGATGAGTGGCCCATGCCCAAGCAGGGTCCTGCATGATTTATGGCCCACATCGGAGGTGCGCCTACTTAATGGATGGTCCACATCAAAGGTGGGATCCACATGATGGGTAGTGGATATTGAAATGGGCCCCACATGATGTAGAATAACATTGATTGTAGGCCCTACATAATGAATGACTAACATCAAAGGTGGGCCCTACCTAATGAACTTACACATTAAAAGTTGAGCCCTAATTATGAACGGCCCACAATCAAGGTGGGCCTTGATGATGGATGGCCCACATCAAAGGTGAGGCCCACACAATGAATGATCCACATCAAAGGTTAGCCCCACGTGATGGATGATGGATGTAAGAGGGAATAAATAGACTTTGGAAAATTACTTATGATGTTGGAAACCAAATATGCATTTTTACCTCTCTTTTTTTTTAATGATAATTACTATGTTGTTTACCAAACATACTTATCCACTGATTAAGTAGAAACCAAGATAAGCTACTTATACAAATGCCCCTCTAATGAAATGATACATTAAAAGTATAATAAATTAAAATTTTTAGTTATGTCCAAACGGGCAAAAATATTGATTCTTAATGTTTTCTCTTCACCATGGATTATTTCATGCATATGGTTGACTGATAAACAAAATACAAGATTATGCTGCACAGGACACCAAAGTTGGGGCCCACAAGAAGAATGGCTCAGATCTCAGACATACAAGGAGCACACATTTGTCTCATTGAAAAGGTCATGATTTCAATTTAAAAGAAGTAGACCAAGCATACCTTTACTTGCCTTGATTAATTTTTAAATGAATGCTTAGACTAGTCGTATGATCAGGTAAATCTCATGAAAGACGATTAGTCAAGAGGGCACATTGGGACCCTTTTTTTACCATCTCACCACCGGTCGCAGCATGACTAAGCTCAGTATATTTCTTCTCACATAGTTTCATGCCCCTTTAGTTAGCGTCTATGAAATCCAGAATTAGTAAAGAAATGATGATATTTTGATCTACACGTAACTGACCGAGCCAATTCCTTCTTTTACACAGGACTTGAAGAGGAAGAAGTCTTGGATTTCAAATAATAATAAAAATAATAGGACCATTTCAATGACAAACATTTCTGTAACCTCATTATAAATACTAGCCTAATCCTCTTACCTAAGCCACAGCCAAAAACACTCCTCTTTATTTAGAGTTTCCTGGCATACATACACACTTCTAGACATTTTCAAGATGTCCACCTGCTTTCTTTTCTTAGCATTCATTGCATTCAGTTTCACCTTTACCTCGGCATCCGATCCCAGCCCTTTACAGGATTTCTGTGTTGCTGTGCGCAACAGCCCAGGTATTTTCACTCCATTAAAATTTAAAAAATTAAAATAAAATAAAATAAAAATTAAGTAACTACATCATTGCTTCAAATAATATTTCATGTAAATGCAATCCCCACCCCATTCGTGAAAGGATTCACATGATGAATGGGATACAACACCTACCTCATTGTCTGTTATTTTCTATTTATATTCGTATAATAGGTCTTGAAAGAATATGCTGCTTACAATCTCTTTTGTCGTTTTATTGTGGCAGTCTTGGTGAATGGATTTGTGTGCAAGGACCCAATGCAAGTTCAAGCTGATGATTTCTTCTTCATGGGATTGGACAAACCAGGCAACACGAGTAACAAGGTTGGATCCAATGTGACCCAAGTAAACGTAGCCCAGATAGCAGGACTCAACACCCTCGGAGTCTCCTTGGTTCGGATTGACTATGCACCGTATGGTCTCAATGCACCCCACACGCACCCAAGGGCGACGGAGATCTTAACAGTTTTGGAGGGCACCCTCTATGTTGGATTCGTCACTTCCAACCCCGACAATCGCCTCATAACAAAGATCCTTCAGAAGGGCGATGTGTTTGTCTTCCCAATAGGCCTGGTTCACTTCCAGTTCAACATCGGCCTCACCAATGCTATAGCCATTGCAGGATTAAGCAGCCAGAACCCAGGAACCATCACCATTGCGAATTCCGTGTTCGGATCAAATCCACCCATCTCAGATGATGTTCTTGCAAAGGCATTCCAAGTTGACAAGAACATAGTTGATTATCTCCAATCACAGTTTGGAATGAAAAACTAGAGCATGTTCCCTTACAATAAAATGGAAGTGCAACTTTTTTTTGTTTTTTCGGTCTATCTTGTCTACTTTCTTTATTTGTCTATGTTTAATGATATCGAATGGATTTTAGAATGTTACAAAAATCTCTCTTGATAATTATACTATTGACAGAGCTAAAAATGAAATTGATGATGAATCAACAGTTGGATCAGCCCATTCTTTAATGTTGCATGCATGATGAAAGGTCAACGGTCAGATATTTGTGGTAACCGGTAGGGATTGTTCGCCACAATGACAAGAGCATAGATATAGAATGATCCTGTGCAATGGAAGCCTGTAAAGTCGAGAACATTGATTCAAAATTGAGGCTGAGTTTTCTCTCAACCAGGGAGAATGATGATTATATCTAGACCATCCGTGTTGATCGTCCACATCAAACAAAGAACACCCAATGCTTCGGCTCGACCAAAACTAAGCCAATATTGACAAGATCAAAGAGTGTTCCACGTTCCTACAATAAATCATGAGATCAGGATTGTTCATGCAAAATATATATTCAGGCCATCAAGAAACACGCAGCACACGTAAAGGTGAAGTGCAGGAGCATGTCCAGCACATGCACGCAATCGTTGTGATTTTTAACTTTTAAAGCTCACATAGGAGAGTACAAGCCATCCAAAGATAGAGAAAAGAGAGAGTGACGCAATGAGGGACGTGATGAGGTCGATCACTCTCTTCCTCATTATTTAGAGAAGCTCTATGCCTCGTAAAGATTCCTTGAATCCACAAGGGATAAAAATAAAAATAATTATAAATAAATTGATTGATGATAAAAATGAAATTACAATCCTTTAAATAATGAGCTCAAACTTAGAATGAAGTTTTAGATTCAAACTCGAAATCAAACACCCTAAGAAAATACGTGACTTACTATAAATAGTAAACTTACTATTTATAGACAATCTCCATTCCTACTAGACTTCATGGTTTTTGGCCTAACCAAGTTATTCTCCCAAAAATAGTAAGTGTCCAATTTGACCTAACCAAGTTATTCACCTAATTTTTCTAAGTCATTTTCATGTTGGGCACGACTAGAGGTGTACACGAGTCGAGTCAAGTTGAACCAAGCTTTGCTTAGCTCGTGCTCGACTCGAACTGCTCGAGTCTCAGCTCGTGCTCGGCTCGGCTCGACTCGACCTTCGAGCTCAGAACAGCAGCTCGTGCTTGGCTCGGTCGAGTTTGAGCCTATTTGGAGTTTGAGTCTTCGAGCCTATTTCGAGTTCTAGTTTTCGGGCTGAGTTTCGAGTTCCAAGTTCGAGCGTTGAGCCAAGTCCAGCCTATACCAGATGGTCGTCCGGCCAGTGGTCGCTGGTCGGAACTGGTCGAACTTAATATACATTCGATAGGTCCATCCAGCCAGTGGTCGATGGTCGAATGGGTTCTGCTACTCGGACGGCTGAAACAAACAGAGAGAGTGGAGGTCAGAGGATAGGACTCACTTTTGAAAGAAATGTCGTCGGACAGACGAAAGAAATGTTGTCGGACAGACGCTGGATGGCCAGATAAACGCTAGATGAACGAAATGTTGCCGGACAAACGCTAAACGAACAAAATGTTGCCGGACGGACGGCCAATTTGGGCGATTTGAAAGAAAAAATGGGGCTTTTGGGGGCGATTCGGGTGAAAGGGAAGGAGAACGGGTAAGGCTTGCTGGTTTGGGCGTACAAGTAGGGTCGGGCGACTGTGTAGGGTTTTTTTAAAAAAAAAAATTATATATAACTTAAATCAAGTCGAGTCGAGTTGAGCTTAATACCGAGTCGAGATATGTCCAAGTACTCGAACTCAACTCGAAATGTTCCGAGCTACCAAAATATGGATCGACTCGTTGGGAGTACAAACCAAATTCCTACAACAATTAACCCTGTCAGGGCTTTAAGATAATATACAGATAGATGACAAGCACATCATTTAGTTAAAGAAAGCATACATAGTTTTTTCTATGGAATACCTGTGTATAATTATCCACCACATGCATTAACTTGAATAAGTGCACCAATTTACTATTCATTCTATTACATCTTACTTTTCAGAGGTCTTCTCATATGATTACATACATTACTAAATACCTAGGTAATATGTAGTATAGGTCACATTCTTATATAAATTCTATAACTTACATTGCTAAATACATATGTACTATTTAGTATACGCCAGGGAAACGGGCAGGAGTATTCAATGTTGACCCTGGCTCAGCCTGGTCCGAACAACAGGGCTAGTTTTCAAGCCCTACACCAGCTATTGGGCCCAGTTTAGTCGCCCAAGTCCTAGCCCTTGACGTAATTTTCACCTGAGCTGGGCCGGGCAGCTCAGCCTGTTGCCGTCCCTATTCCTAACATTAGATACCATGAATTTTCCTCGGTTTATAAAAGACTAGGGCTAGCTAATTGCCACATGGGTCAAACTTTCATTACATCTATCCTGTTCATCAGGGATGCTGCCTCTAGTTCAGGCTAGAACTCAGACTTATTCCTTCACAAAATCCAGTCCACTTTAATATCCAAACGCAGCCCTGTTATTTCTCTGTGATAATAATAATAATAATAATAAAAAAAAAAAAAAAACCCTCGATTTTCAACGATGGCAGGTATGGCCTGCAGGCTCTCTAGAAGAAAAGGTGCAAAACCTTGTGAAGACATGGGAGATGGAGATGTTCCACAAGACATGCTGGGATGACTATAAAACGCTGGATTCATCCAACTATACTTTGAGTCGCAACGGTATGCTCTTCCTCTGCCACTTGGGGACTAGCCACCAGACTAGTTTGGGTACTTCTTAGGATTTTGAATCACTCTCCCATTCTTGCACTCTCAAACTTATTGCTGCCTCATTTCATACCTGAGATGGTCATCTAAAAATAATAGTGGGGATCTTAATATCTTAATACACACTTCAAAATGGGAGTTTGAAAATTTACATTTTGAAATTCTTGCTAGATTGGGCAACCATCTTTAAATGGTGGGAGATATGCACTTACCAAACTCTTGGTGCAGTTCACGCATGGAAGTCATGCCCAAAATAAGATGGAAAATCCTATGCATTTTCTACCTGGACTATTTGACTAGAACTCAAATGTTTCAAGTGTGGTGGAGAGTGTGGGCGAAGGTGTGACCGATTTCAAAGGAGAAATGGTAATCTCAACCTACATTGGAGAGTGCGAGTGCAACAACTGCTGATCTGAGAGGACTAGAAGTACCCGTCACATTGGACGGTCCGATGCCCAACGGCACATCGAGAATGTCCATTAAAGGGAAAAAGCTCTACCATCTGTTCAGTTGCCCACATGGTCCGAGTACACGGTAATGAATGTTAATTACGTCGACGTGAAGATTGATCCAAGGGTGCCTCTACCACATGCCAGCCTCATCTCCTGCGGCTTCACCTTCAGAGTCGGTGGAGCATGAAGGGAGGCCCTGGTCCAGAAGGGATCCAGCATTGCTGGAGATCTATGGAATTAATCCATATTCTAAAAGAGTATGTTTACCAATCGTGGTTGAAGCATTTCTTCAAACATGTCTGCCGCTACCATGGTTGCTGCCCAATTTCTGACCATCAAAAGAGGAAAATAGAGAAAAAGAGAGAGTACCTTCAAGTGCCTCCTCAGATTTCTTCTATTTTCTTCATCGTTGATGACCTCGTCCATAGGTTACCGGGCCTACTCAATCCGTAACTGTAGATCTGACCTAAAAACCCTGCGAATGAGAAGAAATGAAGAGAAATAAGAGAGAGAATGAGATTTGGAGATGGAAGACGGAAAGTTCCAAATCCAAGATGGGAAAAACGCACGAGACGACAGGGAGAGATGAGAAAGGGAGTGCTACGAGGAATAGAAAGAGGGAAAAACGATTGGCGCCACAAAAAATTGGACATGAATTTCCCGCAAAAACCTTTCTTACGAAGTTCTTGCGCTGGCAACTAAGGTGGGGCTACTGTGATGTTTGTGAGAAATCCTCTCCCACCATCCGTTTTATGAGTTATTTCACGACATGTTGTCAAAAATCAACCGTATCCAAAGCTTGAGTGAGCAGTACTATGGCCATTAATATAGTTAGGAAAATTACTACCATTGGAACCTTTCTGGTTCAACAGTGATGTTTTTATGTTATCCATGCCATTAATAACGTCATTCTTATTGGGATGAACTGAAAAAAAAATTATTAGCGTGAATTAAAACTTCTATGTCCCCACAAATATTTCAACCGTAGACATTTAATTATCATATTTTCGGCTCACTTGAACTTTGGATACAGTTCATTTTTAGTAACATGTCTGAAAATGAGCTCACAAAACGGAAGAATGGAGAGGATTTCTCACAAACATAAGGTCCCACCTAATTTCCCAGTGCAGAACCTCCGCAGGAAATCCGCGTCCGTAAAAATTGATGCCACGTGTCCCATCTGAGGTAAACTATATCATTTGAACGGTAAACCATATCATGCTGAGTTGGCACGAAATCCGCGTCCAAACAAATCTCCGAGTTTTAGATACACCTGAATTTCCGCCACGTGTATTATAGCTCCTAAGACGGATGGACGGAGGCAGTTTGGCTACTGACGCTGCCCACTGTTATGTATGTGTTTTATCCACGCCGTTCATTTAGTTTGAAATATAATTTTAAGGCTTGATACTAATATTGGTAGATCTAAATCTCAGGCATGCTAGGGGAAGACAGTTGTGAAAAATCTCTTAAATCCACTGTAATAGTTATTTGACATCTAACATGTTGATCAGATCATTAGGACTTGAATAAAGTAAAAACAGTATATATATATATATATATATATATATATATATATATATATATATATATATATATATATATATATGGAAAAGGTACTATACACTCAACCTCCGGAAGCATTCTATAAGGCCAAGCGCTGTTAGTTTGCTTGGCCGTCGGATACAGTGATTTTGAAACCAACGGCCATTCGTTTACCCGCTTGTCGAAGGAATAGGACCGGTCATACCGGTTACATTGAGGGCGAGCACATACACGGCCCTAAAGTTTTACTAAATTGAATCCATACCCGTGCAGCCCTCTTTCTCTCTCTCTCTCTCTCTCTCTCTGGATTCAAAGCAGTTACATCCCGTGCAGCATCTCTCTCCCTCAACTCAACCACCAGCCACGTCCGCCTCCACCTGTCTCTCTCCCTCTCTCCCTCAATCCCTGCTACCAGCCACACCCGCCTCCACCTCTCTCTCCCTCATTCCCTACCACCACGCTGTGCAGACCTCAGATTCAGCGTTGCATGTAACGCCTCTGTTATATATATATATATATATATATATATATATATATATATATATATATATATATATATATATATATATATATATATATTCTTTGTTTTTTGTTTTGTTTTGTTTTCTTCTTCTTCTTCTTTTTTTGCTTCTGTTTTTTGGTATATTCTTTGTTTTTTTCCTAACCAGCACCATTCGTACGTGGGATGCACCGCATCTTCTTCATTCATTGGAAGATTTTTCTAACAATATGTATGTCCTGCATCAAATCCACTCATCAGAATGGCCAAACTTGTGTGTGGAAAATGGTCAGTTGAAAAATCACAAATTGTTCCAGATTGACCCATGGCACTGTGCAATGTTCACATCGAGTCCCACCTGGTAATGGCCCGGATCTCCTACACGTTTGCAACACAAGCTGTTGCTGCCGTTGCTTCTTCTGTCTAAATTCTCATGAGTGGAATCATAAGATCCTACACCGACACCCTGCACAATTTATTGGGCTTCTGAATCTCAACAATTTGCGCTCATGGTTCTCTAATCCAGACCATTGGTGTTTTTCGTCCTACTATTTATTGACATGCCACCAAAATGTCGCAGATTGGAAGGTCGAAGTCACCGAACTTGGGTCTTTACCCAATTGAATGGAGTCAGTTGCTGTATCTCTCTTTTCAACCATCTATTTGCTGGCAACAAATGGAAACTCCTCTTTGGACAAGAGCTATCAAAACATACAAATAGACCCGGACCATTTCACAAATTTCCACATGAATTGGACAGATCGTTTAGGTAGGTTAGATGAGGTCAATATTCCTTGGAATGTTGTTCACATGGGATGAACAAGATCTATCCTCTTTGAAATCACTTGGAGTAGGTTTTGGTTTGCTCAACAGGGCCTAGGTATCGATTCCACCAATGTTCTTTGTTGGACAGCATTGCCATAGAGATTCTAATGTATGATCATCATCTTGCAAGCATGCATTTCATTCATATGCAGTCAGCCGAAAGAATGATTACTTTTTAACTTCAGTTGGTCCATCAAGGCCTCCTTATCACAGCAATCTGCTACCAACAATCAAAAGGTCCCCACAGCCTATCTGGGTTATAAGTAGGCCCGGCACTAAAACCATCCAGTAAGATCTGGTTGGCCTGATTTGATGCCTATCAGATATTGGGTTGCACTGAAACTCATGCAGTTCGATCAGATTGTGGACCTACATGCGAGCACTACCCATGCCTACAATGTTCACATGACTAACTAGGCAGTGATAATTAACATCACTAAAATTCATCTGTGTTTCATCCTTTATTTATAGCGGTTATATCTATATGTCTCATGAAAGGTCACACACTTGTATTGTACATGATGTGTCCTGATGACACTAGAGCACTACTTGATTAATCCTTTTAAGCAATTTTGGCTATGGACCCACCTTCTCTCTGTAGGTGATTTGCCACAATGTCAGCTTATAGGCTTTCTCTAGCCATCTAGAGTTTAGGTGGTTGCTGTCTTAACAAGCCAGGCAAGGATGTTGGGATGGTGAAATAGTTATTTTAATTGTTGTACAAAGCCTGCAGTTTTCGTTTCCTCCATGGTGTTTCGAGGCCTTCCAACATCTTCTTTTTTCTTTTTTTTTTCTTTCTTTTTTGACCCTGTTCTTCCTGTTGGTGGGTCTGTTTAGCCTTTTTTCCTATAGTGGAAGCTGAAGGAAGTTCTGCCTTCTTTATGTGGTGTGCCCATTTAGGTTTCTTGTCACGAATCAGGTAGGGCCCCTACATTAGGCTGGTTCACTCACCAAGTGTGCCCGATAAATGGACTCACATGGTATTTGAACAATCTTTGTCATCTCCACAAAGCTGAGTGGAACTGGTGTGCTGGTTTGTTCACAAAGCGAGTGGAGCTGGTGTGCTAGCTTGAACATTATGTTTGCTACAGTGGACTCGGCTGTGTTGTTTTTCTGTGTTTTGATGCTGGGAGCATTGTAAGGCGAAAAGGTAGAATGCGTACAAACGAAGGATAACAGTAACCAATGCAATGAAAAGGAAATGGAATCAGCTGAGTGGCATGGGGTGACACAACAGTATCGGTGCCTGTTTGCCGTGGGTGAGCCTACAAACATCTGGTCTACAATTTGGGTGGGTGATGGAATGGGGTCCTGCATACATCACCATTGCAAATGTAGGATGTAAGCCTGATTCACTCCTGACCATGGATTCGATGGTGAATGGATTATAGCCTGAAAAATTCATTGCCTATTTACACAGCAACCTTTAATGGTTGTGATGACGAAGGCAAGGGTTACATCACAAAGCAATAGGTAATATCTGCTCTGTTGTTTTCCTGTAACAAGCTTTTTGCCTATTTTGCCCCCTTGTCTCTGATCCTACTGTGTGCACCGTTAGGAGATGCCATCCATTCCGCAATGCTGAGCATGAATGACGATAATGTAAGTATGCGCAGAAGCAACTGCTCTTATATTTCACCATCCCTATTTGGGTTCTGAAACAATTGTTCATGGATGCAGGTATCTGAGCTATTCAACTTGTTTGACAGTGACAATGACGGTGCTATTAGTTCCGACAATTTCATGGCCTGCCTAAGAAGGAACCCCACTGC
This sequence comes from Magnolia kwangsiensis, assembly GCA_037074715.1. Taxonomy (NCBI): domain Eukaryota; kingdom Viridiplantae; phylum Streptophyta; class Magnoliopsida; order Magnoliales; family Magnoliaceae; genus Magnolia; species Magnolia kwangsiensis. The sequence goes on from CM073584.1 coordinate 75,108,934, forward strand.
TTGTTGCACTCTTTGCTTCTAATTCAATGCATTGTAGCTTGATAGAAGGTGGAAAGCTAGTGATTGCATGATGATTATATGGGCATATTAAAGTCCCTGTGAAATGCTCGATGATTGACTTCTAATTCAACGCGGTGTGACTTACAATAGGTGGGAAACTTGAGGTTGTATGATGAACATATGGGAATATGGTTCAATGAAATGATCAATGTTTGGCTTATCTTGAAAAGAAAGTCCTGTAACAAGGCTATTACTTTTGATAATTTTTATTTTATTTACATAACCAAAAAAAAAAAAAATTGATCCTATTGTGTGCACAGTTAGAAGATACCATCCATTATGCAATGCCGAGCATGAATGACGATAATGTATACGAGAGACATTATTATAATTTCTGTCAGGGCATGTACTACGATGGTAAGAAATACCATTATTATAATTTCCATAGCTACGGCTATTAACCGCAGCTATTTATCTTGGAAACCATAGCTTTACGGGTCTTTGAGTTACGAAAACTATGGCTACGGATTTAATTTGTAGCTGTAAATTGCTGAGGATGAACATGCTACTAACGATAATCGTAACCATCGATCATTAGCTACGGTTTATCCGTAGCGTTTTCCCTTCTTCCGGTAGTAAGTTAATACAATGTGTTTCAAATTTTGTATTTATGATTTCATATTTTTGGGGCACCTTTGGGCGTCCGTGATGGGCCCCATGTACATGACATGTTGGGGGTCACCACTTTAAATTTATAAACTATACATATTTCTAGAAAAATGATATTTTACTTTGGCCAAAATGGGATCCATGTGATCGGGAATCATATCCCAAAACGGGACAAGTTGAAGTTGTGCAGAAATTTCAAGATTCACTGCACTTCCAGTACAGTTTCTCCATGAGCACACGTTTTGGCTTTTGCTATAAATTGTAGACAAAAACACAAAAATCACATGTCGCCATCCCAACTCTATGCTGTGGTGTGGGTCAGCTAAGCACTGGATCAGCCAGATTTTTTTCTATGAAAGAGAACACTAGCGAATGCACTTGATGGACGATATGGATGTCACTAAAACATCATGATGGGCCCCACACGTCGATTTGTATGTTAAGCTTTTCCTATAAAACATTTGCATTGGATCCGACCTCATTGCAATTTCATTCAGTTGAACATCCAAACGCAACCTCCTACTGAATCATTTTAGTGTAATTGGACTCACCAAACAGATATGTGTCAAGGCTCCTGTTAGGAACATACTCATACACTAGCAGCTTCTCTTCTCCTTCCAAGCAACAACCCAAGAGCCTAACCAGATTCCAGTGTTGAAGTTTGGCAATCAGTACAATCTCATCCTTCAACTCATCCATTCCTTGTCCCGAATTCCTCGAAAGCCTTTTCACCGCTATTTCCCGCCCATCCAGCAGTTCACCCTACAAGCACATCAAGAAGGATTACTAAAATCATGAAAATTCCATAAGGCTTTATCTGGGCTCTGAGCCATTTTATCTGCCAGTGATTCAGGTAATCAGTTCAGTTCCAAGTAAGTAGTAGGCCTGGACTAGCCCAAGTATGAAAGCTTTTAACCTGATTCCTGGACCAAGCTCAGGCCCACTTCCAATTATGACCATTAGTGGCATGAGTCAGGTTAGATCAGCGCAAGCATGACCTGTTTACTAAATGGGCTGAGAATTACATTTTGCAAGATTCACCTTGTGGTTTTTGAATCATATGCACAGGAATAGTAGAAGGTTATTTTACTTTGCCAAATTTGGGTGCTACATCCAACGCACAAATGCAACATCCACAATAAGAAATACATGATTGAGGAATTAAAATTTACATTTATTGTCATACAATTCAATGTATCAAGGACACATTGAAGAAGTAGCTAATTACAATGATCTTGTAAAACAAGGAAAATTAATAATAATAATAAATAACAAAGTTGGTACATATTGCCCTGGTTAGTCAACACTGGCTGCCATCCCATATTCCAAATCAACATTTCAAGGAACCACCATCATTCTTCTGTCACCGAAAGAGAATCTCAAATTAATAAACCTTGGCAACAGGACCATCATTCATGCTTCTGCTTTGTTTGTGGACATCCCTATGAAGAATGTGTTTTATCAACACTAGTTTGGGAATTAGGATCCACTTGATTGAATCTGTCACACCTAGCCTGGCTGACGGTGTGTGCGCCGGACAATGTGACCATCTCCCTCGCAGTAAACCCCTTGTTGCTAAATAGCTGAATGAGTCTATTAAGGTCATCGAAGAACACCAGAAGATCGCTGTTTTCTCCATCTCTGCTTGCAGTTCTTGCATCCCTCCTCCCCAATGGGACTGAGTAAGATGGCCCACCAAGCTGTGGTAAGAGAAAGATGAGATTAATTAGCAAAATATAGGTTTTTATCAGAGAGAATATCTCACGCACAAGTAGTTGTATGTGAGAAGTTCATGCAAATAGCTTCGTGTGGGGCCTGCCATGATATCTCAGGCCAATCCGATAATTAGGTTGGTTACATCGCTTGAAACAATTGACAACCACCTAGAAACCTCTAAATAATTCAGATGGTGGCCCACCTGATATGGTTATTGTCATGATTTTTGGACTACCCTACGTTCATGGTGAGGCGATTGACCACACATCACGGTGGGCTCTAGACACGGCTAGTTGCATGATTTGTTTACATATATACAACTAGTACACGAGATTTCTCTGTCTTGACTATGAATACATTTAGGTTTATATGAATCTACACAAGTTAGTAGAGAAATGCATGCCATGGCTATTCTGAATTTCTGAGTAAAAGACCCAAGCTGGTGGTGCCTTTCACAAAATACAAATCTTAACAATGAAGAATTACAAATCTTAACAATGTATGGTTAGCATAAAGGTTCTCACAACCATTAATACAATGAAGAATTACAAATCTTAACAATGTATGGTTAGCATAAAGGTTCTCACAAGATAGACAGTGGATTTCACATATATGGCACCAGAGCGTGGGTGTTCTTCTGTGTAAAATAGTTGTTATAGACTATTCCAGTCCTTCAATAATTATACACGTGGCACACAGTGACATAAGTTCAACTGTTTAAATTCCAAGGAGCCACTATAGGTAAGTTATAAATCCATATTAACCTGTTTACTGATAGAGGAAGTCAAGTCCCTACGCTATCTTATTATTAGAAAAAGGTCTTTCCAGGCAGTTAATAATGTTTGAATGACATCTGAAAGGTAGGATGGCAGTACTCTACGTTGATATCTACTGTGTTCTGTTTATAGAGATTTCAAAACAAACGAGTGTTTTTATCCTACATTGGCTAAGAGAATTTTAACTCTTTCATAAGAAAAGGATCTTACATACAAGCTTGAGCCCCTTTTAGAATACAAGCTTACTGTACAAGCTTGAGCCCCTTTTAGGATCTTATTAATTTAAGGATCTTACTGTGTTCTGGATATTTTTTGACATTTTCCATCCACAGATTGATGGCTTGGATAAACCAACTGCGGGTCCGACATGTACTAACTTGGTGCAAAATTTCAGTTGTCCTCCATAGATTATATTTAAAAATCTTAATAACCAACAATCATGAATCATGATCTCTAATACATAATCTTGATTAACTAAATGAGGTTGACTAATTTTTAAGTGGCGCCCAAAACAGGCCTTAAAATGTAATCCTAGATTTTGTCTGGGTGATATAACATGGAACACTTCTTAAGATGTTATAAATCAATGAATTTCACAAAACAACCTGAGTTGCTTATCCCTCTCAAAAATCACTTCAATCAGATAACCTGACCAGACATGAAGATAGGGCCCACATTTGATTTTCCAACCTCTAAAAAGCAACCTCCAATGATCCGGAAACCCATTTGTTTCATCCGCGTTCAAATACAATGCCCCACCTGCAAACCCATTTGTATTTGTTCTTGTTTCTAAAAGAACAACAAAAACAAAAGAAAAGACAGATACAAAAAATAAATAAATACAATAAAAAACTCATGACGATGATGTGTTACGCGGATGCAATTGCTCATGATGTAAAATAGAAACCATACCAAAGAAAACAGAGGACTTACCTGACTGCGTGTTGGTAGGGAATGAGAGAGAGAGAGAGAGGTGGAGGCGGCTGCACAGGGGTGTGGCTGGTGGTAGGGATTGAGGGAGAGAGGACTGCACAAAGATGTAGATGCCGGACCAAATCCAGGAAGAGAGAGATGGTTGCACGACCAAGCCTTCAAAGGTGTAAAAAATTCCTATTTAAATGGCCGTGTACACACTCGGCCGCAATGAAACCGGTATCACCGGTTTCCCTCCTTCAAATGACGTTAAAGCATCAACCGTTTGGATGCAACCGCCTCCATCCGACGGAATTGACAGCGCTCGACCTAACGGAACGTTATAACAAGGTCAAGCGTATAGTACCTTTTCATATATATATATATATATATATACTCCCATGGACTACGTACAAACTTTTTTAAGAACTCATCTCTCACACACACACACACACATATATATATATATATATATATATACTTCCATGGACTACGTACAAACTTTTTTAAGAACTCATCACACATAATTAGTCTCTAAAATCTGAATGGTCCACGTGATGCGGAATCTCATAAAACTCCCTTATATCAATTTTTACTTTGAACAAAGGCTTTGGTGGGCCACGAAAAATGCAAACAGTTTTTTTCCTTGATTTGCGTTTCTCTTTACTATGGCCCACCAAAATCTTAGATCAGGGTGAAAATTTACCTCCTAAGATTTCATGGGATTCTACATCTTATGGACCGTTCGGATTCAACACCCATGACACGTGTATAAAGGTGCGCACCTACAAAGGTGAGTAGGTGAGCATGTCTATATGTGTGTGTGTGTGTGTGTAGAGCTGTACACGAGCAGACTAAGGCTCGAGTACTCGCTCGACTCGACTCGGAATACTCGACTCGTACTCGACTCGTCTGAGTTAGAGCCGAGTACGAGCGAGTTTTCACTACTCGTTTAGATTACGAGTAGAGTACAAGTCTAGAGGTACTCGACTCGTTCCAGTATATATAAGTCCGCCCGAAAAAAAAAAAAAAAACACCCTACCCCACCCCGCCCGTCATTTTCCAAAAGTGCCCAAACCCTACCCTGCCCGTCCTTTTCAAGAGCGCCCAAACCCTTCCCTCCCAGCGCCCGTCCATTTGAAAAAAAACGGTCTCTCTCTCTCTCTCTCTCTCTCTCTCTCTCTCTCTCTCTCTCTCTCTCCAGCGCCCGTCCGACCGTCCCTCTTCTTCCCTCTCTCTCTCTCTCACTCGCCCCTGTCCCCTGTCCGGCGGTGCTAGATGCCTACACCCTGCCGCTCGTCCCTGCGGCTTGTCCGGTGACGGAGCTCGTCCCTGCCACTCATTCAGTGTCGCAGCTCGTCCCTGCTAGGCTGTCACTTGTCCTGTCGTCCGTCGTCGCCCTGCCATGCACGCAACTGCCGGTCGTCCCTCTTCTGCTTGCCCGGTAAGGTGTGGGGTTGATTTTTTTATTTTTTATTGCTAATATATGTTAGAAATTGTTAATATAGTTTGAGATTAACCTGATATTTGTGTTTTCATACAATACCCAAGTCTGATATTTGTGTTTTCATGCAATACCCAAGTCAGCATGCCTAGTGTACAAAGTAAGCGTACATGAGCCAAACATCATAAGTGATAGGTGAGAATCTCAGATGAACTTTGATGCTCTGGCAGAGTTTGATGGATAATGTACAATCAGTGTATGGTTTTATGTATGTATTCCATATCTAGGTAGTTGATAATATAGATGGTTTGAATTTGGGTAAATGGATGTTGCATCCACTGTTAACAAAGCCAATAGTTTTGGGAAAAAATTTTCAAAAATAGTTCTATTGTTTAGAACGGTACTTGAGAAGATATGAAAAAAAAGAAAAAAAAAAGTCAATCTTATTTTTCTAGAAAAACTTATTTAAACATTTTTTTAAAGAAATTTGAAGGTAATTTTAAAAATAGATATTAGTTGCAGTTAAATTTAATAAGATGGATTGTTAGTATAAATATTACTTGAAAAATGAAAGATTTGAGAGGCAAAGATTGATATTAATATACCATTTGATCACCTAAATATTACTCATATAAAAATTTGTCCATTTTAATCGAAATTTTGTATTTAAACTTATTTACATACAACACACGTACATATATACAAACATGTATAGTTATTTTTTGAACTCCATACTTTAGTTGAAACAATAGTTTAAGAACTTGAAAACTAGACTCAACATCCAGCCAAGTTGTATTTATTTGAAGACTTAATTCTTAGAATTTTTATTTTTTACTGTATTTTGGTCATCTTTTAATAATGAAAATCAAACTAATTAAATGCAAAGGCATGCGTACGGATGGTTGTATACATCCACTTGTGAATTTTAATTTGGAGGTCTGTCTAACTCTATTCTTCTAGAAGGTCACACATTCAATACTCGTATATTATTTATTCAAGGGTGAACATCTCACTCCCAATTGTTTACTTTAGTGTTGTGTGGCCCACTTGAATTACAAGTCATCATTTTGTTTGTTTGTTTGTTTCTAAGCCTATCGTGGGTCTTCAATTAATATCATGGTGGGCCTATCAAAGTCAGAGTGGGCCTATCAATTAATAATTCCTATCTAGCTAGATGATAAATGTCATTATGTCAATTTCAGCATGCTCCTTTGTTTGCATAGATATGAATTATTTATATTGTTCTAGTTGTAGACTTGTAGTATAGGATAATCAGTTGCCCATTTGAGGATTTCTATGTTGTCAGACATAGATTCAGTGTGTTCTTGGATGCATAGAAATTGCTCAAATTATTCTTTTTTGGACAGTTCAGGGTTAGATAGATTGTAATGTCTTCATTTATTTCAATTTAAATGCATATGCCTATTCTGGTTACGTCTCTCATTTTTCTCTCTGGATATATTTCATGTATTTATTTCTGTCGTCAAATGTCCACACTTTGTGTTAATGATTGACATGAGAATCAAATACAAGATTAATATATTCTGGAGAGATAAGGGGAGATGCTGCCGAAATTTCGACGAACATTTAAATTGGAAAATGAAGCATTACAATCAATCTAACTTTAAATGGGTGACTGATTTAGACAGTTAAGTAATTATGCCCGTCTAGCAGTCTAGTCATCTAGGACCCTAGGTATAGCCGTATAACATATCGAGAACTTTATTTTATAGATGGCTAGTCAAGACGAAAGCCCAAATACCCCTGGAATGGGTGCATCGGCCGCATCTCCTCTAATAGTAGAGGGAGACACAGACACGTCAACCACATGCAAAGGGAAGAAGAAGAGATCAGCAGTGTGGGATGATTTCGAAGATGTGATAGTTAACGGTGTACAGAAGATAAAGTGTAATCACTGCAAAGGGTTATTCAGCAAGATTCCAGGAGGATCTACGACACATTTAATTAGACATTTGAAGACGTGTCCTAAAAAAGCAAGACTCTTTCCTCTCGGCCAACAGACGCTGTCATTTACGAAGTCAGAAGGGGACGACTCCCAAGGCATAGTGTCCACTCATAAGTTTGACAAAGAGAAGCTGAATGAGTGGTTTGTTAAATTAGTGATTTTTGAAGAAAAAATTTTAGAATGATTAAAAGTAAAGGGTTTAGGGCTTTCTATCAATTTCTTAACCCTCGGGCCGAGAATGTCTCCCCTGTCACAGTGCAGAGAGAAAGCATGAAAATGTACGCAAAAGAGAAGATGAAACTGAAAGAAGTTTTAGCTTCAGTGACTAGAATAGCTTTGATTTCTGAGTTATGGACGGCGTCCAATCAAAGAAAAGGATACATTTCATTAACCGCTCACTACGTCGATAAGGATTGGAAACTATGCAAGAGAATTTTGAACTTCAAACACCTTCCTCCTCCACATACTGGTTTACTTATTTCAGATTGCATCTATAGTTGTCTAGAAGGCTAGGGCATTGAAAAGAAAAATTCAACAATAACTTTAGACAATGCTTCAGCAAATGACAGTGTCATTTCATGCTTACGTAACCAGTTCAGGGTTATAGAAAATTTATTTTTTGAAGGAAAAATATTCCAGGTCAGATGTTGTACCCATATTGTAAATTTGATTGTACAAGAAGGGCTAAAAGCAATCGACGACACTATAAAGAACATAAGAGAAAGTGTGAAATATATAAGGGAGTCGCCATCGAAACTGAGTGTATGGAATGACATCATCCAATGTTTGAATGTGCCATCTAAAAAAATGTTGAAGTTGGATGTCTGTACACGTTGGAACTCGACCTATGAAATGTTAGATGCGGTAATGGAATTACAGCTTACATTTCCTGAATACGCGGCGCGTGACAGAACATATTCTTGGTTGCCGAATACAGATGATTGGGCCAAAGCACAACAAGTTCACACATTTCTTCAAGTTTTCTACGATTGCACGAAGATTTTTTCTGGAAATCAGTATCCAACCGCAAATCTGTTTCTTCCATCTCTTTGGAAGATTAAGGATGCTCTGCGAAAAAATGTCAGTGCGGGTCTAGATTTCATATGCCAGATGATTGTTGGTATGAAGAAGAAGTTCGATAAATATTGGGACGAATGTCATCTGTTGATGTCTTTGGCAGTTGTTCTTGATCCCCGTTGTAATATGGGATTGATTAGCTTTATTTTCATGAAGCTTTATCCTACTGAAAGAGCGACAGCAAAGACGTCTAAGGTTCATAAAACCCTTGAAGATCTATACAAATCGTATGTTAATACTTTACCTGTAGCAAGTGTTGAAGAAAGTAGAGATGCGGATATTTCTGTACCTGGTAATCCGGAAATGCTAAATGAATACATATCATATTTGGCACAAACACGAATGGGAGTTGATACTAAGGAATCAAAGTTAGAAATGTACTTCAATGAGCCAATCGTAGTGCGAGCTGAATTTGATGTGTTGGAGTGGTGGAAAATGAGGGTCAGTGAATCAAAATACCCTACATTATCTGTGATGGCACGGGATATATTATTAATACCAATTTCAACAGTGTCATCAGAATCCGCATTCAACACAGGGAGCAGGGTTGTGAGCAAGTATTGAAGCTCACTTTCGCCAAATACAGTTGAAGCGTTGATTTGTACGCTAGATTGGTTGCGCCCAATATGGGGATGAGATATGAATGATGATGATGATGAGGAGGAGGAGATTGAGATTCGTGACGAGTCTCTACTCACATATCAGTAATTATTTTCGATTTTTCAATTTTTTTGGTGAATGTTGAATGATCTGTAATATTATTTCACTGCAACTGCAAACACGAAAGTGTTGGTCCTTTTGAAATGTGATTTGGAAGACTTTTAATCTTTGATAATTATTTGCATATGCCTGTTCATTTGCTTTTATTTTTAAATTTTGATACATTTATATTGCTTTCTTTTGTTCCTATATCAAGTTTAATTTATTTATCAATATTCTTATTTTTTTATTAAAAATTGAATGTAGTTTAGATATGTCGTCATCTGAGCCATCGACAAACATTTGTGATTATGCTTCCCTAGTTGAATCACCACCACGGTCTGAAAAAATAAAGATTAAGTGTGGTTTGTGTGGCGTAAAGTTTGTACACAAGACTAATCGCTTTCGCTTACACTTGTCATGTCAAAGTGGTGATGCAAAACCATGCCCCAATGCCCCTAAGGATGTCCAAATTCTTTTTCAAGCCCCGTTAGATTCGAATAGAAAGCCTTCCACTCCATCCAAACCTTCTACTTCTAAATCTGGTACACAAATGACATCTACAAAAGATGCAGAGGAGGAAGCCAGATTAAAAGCTTTGGAGGAAGAACAATTCCAACTCGCCTTAAAACGCAGTATGGAAGATGTTTCTAGACTTCAGCGATATTCGAGTCAAAGACAACACGATGTTGAAGCGAGGTCGAGTTACTCGTCGAGTACGATAAACAAGAAGAAGAAAAAGAGTAACAAATTCAAATTCGTGACTTGTCTCGGTGAATTTTATAGCGCATTGGGTACTACATACAATTCTTCACATAAAGCAAGTTTGAAAAATCTAGTTCAAAGTATAGAAGAGAACGAAGGAAAAATCTCTTCGCCTTCTGACTCAAAGGAAGTGAACTAATTTGTATATGAAAAAATAGATAGCAGTTCCGATGGATCAGATGACAATACAGGAACAGGAAGGCACTCATCTTATGGAGGTTATTAGTTATAAATTATCATTTTGAACAATGTAATGTAATTATGTAAATATGTTAATGTAACTATGTAACAATGTAATGTAATTATGTGCATGTTATAGATTTTATTGTTTCGTTTAACTTCGAATTCCAATTGACAATAGAATTGAAATTCAAATTAATCTCAATTTATAAGTCGAACTCGGCTCAAAGTTCGAACTCGTTACTCGAAAACCCTACTTGAATTGGGCTCAAATTCAAACTCGCCTTGAAAACTTACACTCGGTACTCAACTCGTGTGCTCATACTCGGACTTGACTCGAAAACTCGGACTCAATTTTACTCGTTTACTACTCCTACTCGAGCGAGTATAGTACGAGCAAGGGGTCTATGCTCGTTGGCCGAGTAGAGTCGAGTACGAGCAGCACTCGAGCGTTAAGAGCCGAGTACGAGTAGGGCGATACTCGACTCAACTCGTGTACAGCTCTATGTGTGTGTGCGTGTGTGTGTGTGGGGGGGGGGGGAGGGGGGGGGAGAAAGGTACTATGCGCTCGAGCTCACGGGTCCGTCCCATGAGGTCAAGCTGTGTGGGCCCTACCGTGATGCCTTTCGAACATCTACCCCATCAATCAGATGCATCATTCCATCGTGGGCCTAGGTCTCAAAAATCAAGTCAATCCATGACTTTTGTGGGCCACACCACATATAGAAGTGGAGAGGCGTCGTGCACCATTAAAACATTCATAATCATTTTTGGGGCCCATAAAAGATGTGGTTTGCAAATCCAGGCCATCCATTATGTGTGTCCCACTTGTATGAGGGTTCAAACCAAGTTTCAGCAGCATTCAAAACTCAAGTGGGCCCCACCAAGTGCTTTTATATGTTTTAATGGTGTTTCACATGATTTTAGATGGTATGGCCCACCTGAGTTCCATATACGGCTGATTTTTGGGATATCCCATAATTTAAAGGGGAGCCATCAAATGCACAGTGTTGATGGTCGATATGCATCGCGGTGGGGCCCACACAGCTCAACCTCACAGGAGCTTATCATGAGCTCGAGCGCATAGTACCCTTTCCCTATATATATATATATATATATATATATATATATATATATATATATATATATATATACATATATATAGGAAGCCGGTCTCCTACGAACTGTACCGCACAGAATTTATGTGCGAGCCTTCATATACGCCATAGGATGAGGAGAGCGGCTAAGACTCCATTATGTTGAGAAAGAGAGAGTCCTTAGAAAAAAGAATCTCCTACACTCACGGAGAGACTCACGTGAAGGCCTTTCGCATGAAGATCCTACACAAGTATTCTGTGTGGGGCCTATTATGATGTTTGTGATAAATCCAACCCGTCCATCCATCTTTCGAAATCATTTTAGGACTTGTGACCAAAAATGAAGAGGATCCAAAACTTAAAACGGCCACATAAGAGGAAATGACGAGGATTTAGTGACCACCGTTGAAACATTCATATGGCTACAAAAGTTTTCTATCGGTTTAAATTCATGGTGTTTTCATTTCATCTAAGTGAAAATGACCTTATAAACGGTTTGGATGGAATATAAACATCAGGGTGGAGCCCAGGAAGGTTTCAACGGTAAGCATTCCTTTTCCCAATATTTCATCCCATATGGCCCACTTGAGTTTTCGATCCTTTTCATTTTCTGTATAATGTCTTAAAATGATACTTAAAAACGAATGAACTGATTGGATTTCATACAAACATTATAGTGGGCCCCACACATACATTTGCGTAGGATCTTCATGGGAAAGGCTTTAGCAGGAAATCCGCTTCTCCTGAATTGGGAAACGGATTGGCTACTCCCCTGCCACCGGCCAATGTCGGGTGGTCGGTGCTATGTGGGCCCAACCATGATGTATGTGTTTCATCTATGATGTCCATCTGTTTTTCTAGATCATTTTATGGTATGAGATAAAAAATGGGGTATATCCCAATCTCAAGTGGACCACATTACGGGAAACAGTGTTGAATGGACATCAACCATTAAAAATTTTTTGGGGGCCATAAAAGTTTTGGATCAAGCTGATCTTTGTTTTTTTTACTTTCATATGGGTCTAAGCAACAGATTGGATGTCAAATAAACATTACAATGGAGCCTAGGATGATTATAATGGTGGATATCCAATCAGTATTGGTTTCCTGTGGTGTGGTCCATCTGAGATTTATATTCCTCTCATTTTTTAGATCAAGCCCTAAAATGAGCTTTAAAAATGGATGAACAGAATGGATGCACATACATTATGGTGTGGCCTACAGAGCACCGACCACCAGCCATCGGGCCAACGGTAGGGGAGTAGCCAATTTGTTTCCCATTTGGACGCGGTTTAGATACTGACGACTGAAGTCACTAAGCTCTATGGCCCCCACCATGATGTATGTGTTGTATCCATACCGTCCATCCATTTGAAGAGATCATTTGATGGCATGAAACAAAGAATGAGCTAGATCTAAAGCTCAGATGGACCCCACCACAGAAAGCAGTGGGGGTAGTGACACTCGCCATTGAAACATTTCTATGGCCCATCATGAAGTATTTTTGAGATCCAAACTGTTCATAAGTTAACACAGAGACAGAGGAAGTGAAAACATAAATATAAGCTTAATCGGAAACTTCAATGGCCCCTATAGATGGTTTGGACTATAAACTCCATGTTGTCCCAAAAAACAAATCTATTGTTGGTGTTTCATCCTTACTGTTTGTTCTTGTCTTCCTCACCCTAATCGCATATACAGATGATTATTTACCCATGGTCGACCATTCAAAATCTCACCTGATGGATGGACAAATTGGATTTCATATATACAACATGATGGCACTAAATTTCCAGGATGTTTTATACAGATTGGATTTCATATGGGTTACAGAGGATTTGGCTAGAATCGCCCTCACCACAAAGATTCGAATTCTAATGAAAATACGGTACTGCATACATTACGATTCTTCGGGATTTTAGCTTTGGATCTCAGCATCTTTAAATGTACGGCTCTCACGGATGTTATTGACATATTGTTCCCATTGTTTTCTATGGTGGGATCCACTTGACCTTTGGATCCGCCTCATTATTTGTCTCATTTCATAAAATAATCTCTTCAAATAGATGGACGGTGTTGATACCACGTATACATTATGGTAGGGACCACACAACTTAGTGATGTCACTTCAGCATCCAATTTCGCTATTTGAATGTATGCTTACCGTCGAAACCTTCCTTAGAAAGGTATGCTTACCGTTGAAACCTTCCTGGGCTCCACCCTTATGTTTATATTCCATCCAAACCGTTTATAAGGTCATTTTCACTGAGATTAAATGAAAACATCACGAACTTAAACCGATACAAAACTTTTGTAGCCATATGAATGTTTCAACGGTAGTCCCTAAATCCTCATTGTTTCCTCTCATGTGGCCGATTTAAGTTTTGGATCCTCTTCATTTTTTGTTGCAGGTCTTAAAATGATTTCGAAAAACGGATGGACGGGTTGGATTTATCACAAACATCATAGTAGGCCCCACACAAAATACTTGCACAGGATCTTCATGCGAAAGGCCTTCACGCGAGTCTCTCCGTGGTGAGTGTAGGAGAGAGTCTTTTTTTTAAGACTCTCTCTTTCTCAACGCAGTGGAATCCCAGCCGCTCTCCTCATCCTACGGCGTACGTGAAGGCTCGCACATAAATTTCGTGCAGTACGGTTCGTAGGAGACTGGATCCCTATATATATATATATATATATATATATATATATATATATATATACATATTGTATATATACATATACATATATATATATATACATATACATATATATATATACATATATATGCGGAACTCTCACCTGCGAACCAGTTCGCACGGACTACCTACGAACTTTTTTGAGAACTCATCATATCTGATGATTCTCGAAAATCTAAATGGTCCACATGAAGCAGGACCTCATAAAACCCCCTAGTACCAATTTTTACTTTGAATCAAAACTTTGGTGGGCCATAAACATGCAAACAGTTTCTTCCCTTGATTTGAATTTCTCTTTACTATAGCCCACCAGAATCTTAGATCAGGGTGAAAATTCAACTCCAAAGGTTTCATGGGATTCCGCATCTTATGGACCGTTCGGATTCAACACCCATGACACGTGTGGAAAGGTGCGCACGTGCGTATGTGCATAGGAGAGCGTGCCTCTCTCTCTCTCTCTCTCTCTCTCTCTCTCTCTCTATATATATATATATATATATATATATATATATATATATATATATATATGGCGGAATGTTCACTTGCTAACCGTCTACCTACGAACTTTTTTAAGAACTCATCATACGTGATGATTCTCGAAAATCTGAACGGTCCACATGAAGCAAAGCCTGTTGAAACCCCTTGGTACCAATTTTTACTTTGAACCAAAACTTCGGTGGGCTATGCAAAATGCAAATAGTTTCTTCCCTTGATTTGCATTTCTCTTTGCTATGGCCCACCAAAATCTTAGATCAGGGTGAAAATTTACCTCCTGAGGTTTCATAGGATTTCGCATCTTATGAACCGTTCGGATTCGACTCCCATGATATATGTGCAAAGGTGCGCACGTGCGTAGGTGAGCATGCCTCTATATATATATAGGAAAAAGGTACAATGCACTCAAGCTGATTTCAACGTCTCATGAGGTTGAGCTATGTGGGCCCCACCGTGATGCGTTTCGAACATCTACCCCATCAGTCAGATGCACCATTCCATCGTGGGCCTAGGTCTCAAAAATCAAGTCAATCCGTGACTTGTGTGGGCCACACCACATACAGAAGTGGAGGGGGGTCGTGCACCATTAAAACATTCATAATCATTTTTTGAGCCCACCGAGATTTGGTTTGCAAATCCAGCCCGTCCATTATGTGTGTCCCACTTGGATGAGGGTTCAAACCAAGTTTCAGACGCATGCAAATTTTGACTGGGCCCCACCAAGTGCTTTTATATGTTTTAACGATGTCTTCATATGATTTTAGATGGTATGGCCCACCTGAGTTCCGTATACAGCTGATTTTGGGGATATCCTATAATTTAATGGGGACCTATCAAATGCACGGTGTTGATGGTCAACCCGCATCACGGTGGAACCCCCACAACTCGACCTCACGGGAGCTTATGATGAGGTCGAGTGCATAGTACTTTTTCCCATATATATATATATATATATATATATGCTTGATTTAAAACTTTTGTGACCCCAAAAAGTTTTTAATGGTAGGCCTTTAATCAATACTATGCGGTCCACTTGAGATCTAGAACAACTTCCATTTTGACCCTCATACCATAAAACGGGTGAACGGCATGGATGAAACACACATCATGGTGGGGCCCACGGAGCACAGAACACTAGCCAATGGCTAGTGGCAGGGTGAGTGGCCGATCCGTTTCTTGGATGGAGGGGGGTGAATTTGGGAGACGGGTGTGGCTGGTGGTCGGTGCTCTGTGGGCCCCACTATGATGTATTTGTTTCATCCATTTTTACAGATCATTTCATGGATTGATGAAAAAAATGATAGGGATATAAATATCAGGTGGGCCACACCACAGGAAAACAATAATGATCGGATATCCACCATTAAAATCCTCCTAAGGCCCACTGTACTGTTTATTTGACATACAATCTGTTGATTGGGTCATGAAGACCCAGATGAAGGGAAAAAATAAACATCAGCTTGATCCAAAACTTTTATGGCCCCCCAAAACGTTTTTAATGGTCACTGTTTATTCAACACGGTTTCTTATAATGTGCTCCACTTGAAATTTCGATATACCTCATTTTTATTTTCATAATATAAAATGATCTATAAAAATAGATGGACGGCATGGATGAAACACATACATCATAATGGGGCCCACAAAGCACCGACCATCAGCCATTGGCTGGTGTCGGGGGAGTAGCCAATCCGTCTCCATTCGTCACAAGCATCGCGTTGCACCCCACCAAGCTTACCAGCGCAGCAGCTTCCTGCGAAAGAAATCCCGGAAATCCCGCGTCCGTAGGGAAGGATACGGGGTATATATTAGTCGTAGAAAAGGAAACTTGTAAATCAAGTTTTTCTTCTCCTTCCTTTCTAGAGAGTCCTTTTCTTCTCCTGTCTCCTTCCTTTGAGTCCTTACCACAAACATGGCCTGTGATCACTTCACAAATTGTAAGATTTCCGGTCAAATAAAGAAAATTGATGAAACTCAAGAAACAATCGTAGCCATCGAAATCCGTCGAAAGAAGAAGCATCAACTGCTAGATTTGTCCGGAGATGATCTCACTTTTACAGTTGCCGCTGAAACGGAGATTCTGACCATAATCAAGTCCTTGTCAGTCGAGATGTCCAGCTTACTCATTCCGCAGAACTTGCAGCTCTTCATTTCGACGATGCTTTCCGACCTAGAAATATGTTCCTGTATACTTGGAAACTTGAAAGAATCCATTGCCGTTTCTCTCCGTTCTATGGTAGAACTGGTGGTTAGCAAGGGACGTTACTCCCTGCAGGTTGTCTTGGAGATTGAAGATCTTACGTCAGATTTATACAATGAAGATGAAGCGGTTCATCAGGCTACTGCAGACTCGATGGACATGGATGGCAATAGTGGAGGATTCGGCGGGATCCCTGCTTCAAGATCATCGATTGAGGAGGCTTTGAGAACAGAGAAGGTTGGAGAAAGAGACTGGATGGAGAATTGTAGAATTTGTTTGGATGAGTTTGGTGATGATATGGAAGTAAAGCGCATGCCGTGCTCTCATGTTTTCCATGGAGCTTGCATTACTCAGTGGTTGGAACAGAGTAACATGTGTCCTTTGTGCCGGGTAAGGGTTTAAGAAGGATGATAGACATTGTTCTTTTTTATTTTCTATTTAAAAAAAAAAATTTATTCGTTTTTGTTTCTGATTATACATTTTGTATTTGAAACTACATTTGGAATGATGGAATCAGAATTCATTTATTATTTGATGATTTGTTCAATCTTGAAAGAGGCATAGGTTATTGTGACTTTAGTTTTATTGATGTGGATCCAATAATTTTTGGGACCATTTGTATGTGGGAGACAATTAGGTGCAGCTCTTACCAAGGGGCCCACCTTGATTCATATATTCTATATTCAAGCCGTCCATCTATTTTGCACGGGTCATTTTAAAACATTAGCCCAAAAATGAAGCAAATCCAATTCTCAGGTGGATCATAGTGTTTGAATACCTTGCCATTAAAAACTACCTAACGCTTACTTTTGGTAATGTTTATTTGCCATCCAACATTTTAATAAGGTAAATATAAGCCTTGATGAATGGGATTAAAAAAAACAAAAAATAAAAAAACAAAAAACAAAAAAACAAAAACATGAGAATTGGTTCCTATGGCATAGTGCACCTGAGAATTGGTTCTGCTTCATTTTAAGACTCGTGCTCTAAAATGATATGATAAAAACAAAACATGAATTTGCACCGAACATTCGGCAACGCTTCTTTGATAAGCGTAATTCTGCCACCCAAAGAGAATTGCCTTCTTTTTTTACCTTGATAGTTTCCATTCTGCTCTTTTAATAACATCGTCCCAAAGGTGATTCACAGATCTGCCCATGCATAATAGGAGACCAAGATAACAGGACAGAAAGGAACCCCACCTGGAAAAAATGGATGGACAAGTTGGATATAGAATACATGCATAAAGGTGGGCCCTACAGAAAAGGCTGCACTGTCTTGGGTGAGGCAAGGGATGCCCCTAATCCACTCCCTTTGTATTTACCATGTGCTCAATTTATTAATGAATGCATCAATCCCATTCTAACATGTTTGTGTTCAATTTTTTTAAACCCATTAATAAATTTGTCTGAGTCAATGTCTCATCTTTTGGGACCCAGTTTAATTCAGGTCAGGTTTAGGTCACATGCATCAACGTGGACCCAATTAAAATAGAGTTGGGTCTTGCCTATTCGTTCTAAATTTAATAATAGCATAGCAGCCCTGTCACGCCAAGGGAGATGGAAACTAGACATGGCCTAGGCATACGATCGATTAGCTTTGGGCAGTATTAAAGTCCTCTAATGTTTCCCCTTCATTCATGTCTGCTTGATATTATGAATAGGTTAGACAACAAATAAATATCACTGTGGGCCCTAGGAAGGCTTCAGCAATAGACGTCCTTATCCCACTGTTTCCTGTGGTATGGCCACTTGAGCTTTATATATGCTTTGATTTTGGGCCATGCTTTAAAATGAGTGGGTAAAATGGGATGGAATGGATACGACTTTTACATCATGGTGGCCCCAGAGAGTTTATATATTTCATGTATGTGTGCTATTTCCAAGTAATTTCTATATGCGTATGTATCATCATCGCATGCATCCAGGGTATCAAAGGCTTTTCACCAAACATTTGCAACACATTAAATACATCCTTCATATAATCGGCAGATATTCGTTATTTGTTACGGATGAAATCAAACAAGATCGGTCATATCACTTATCACTGCCCATTTACAAATTGGGCCACACCAACACACCTGATCAAAGATGACTTGCAGGGCATTCAAAGAGGCCACAACTATATATTAAAAATAAAAATAAAAAAATCCTAGCTTTCCTGTATGGATAGAACTGCCGGTCGTGTGTATTTGTGTTGAAGTCTAGCTTTCAAATATTTGGGCTATGGCCCATCCACAAAGAGAATCAAGAACAAGTGGTCTAAATCATAGTTCAAAAACTCAAAACTTGACTCAATTCCTAGAACGGTTGGGTTAATTTGAGTCTTTACTTAAGTCTATATTATGATAATTAATTTAAAAAAATTTAGGGTGGTGGAGCTTAACTGTTAGTTACACCGATGGTAGGTTATGCCACTCAAAGAAAGAGATTGATGTTTGAATCAGGCTTAGTTTATTAGCTGATTGAATGAGTCTTATAGATTTCCAACTGAGTCAGGGTCCGCGGCATGTTTCCTAGAGACTCAGCGGAAAATCTTGCCATCACCGAGTTTTAGAACTATGATCCCGATTCCTTCTGCCACTTCTACCTCTTTTCCCCGAGGGGGAAAGATTAGAGCTAGATACAAACCAAGCTAGCTCAAAAGCTCAGCTCGGATTGGTTTGGAAAAGCTCGACTTGGATTGGTTTGAAAAGAAATTCAAATCAAACGAAGCTAGGAGTCAAGCTCATTTAAAAAAACAAATCAAGCTCAAACCAAGGCAGCACCAGCTTGGCTTGGCTCAGCTTGAGCCTAGACTTAATTCAACTCGGCTTGATTCAGCTCTTAGATTATATACACACGGTTTCCTGTGTTGTGATCCACTTAAGCTTTGAATATTATTTAATTTTGGGATCATGTCCTAAAATGATATGTAAAAACGGATGGACGGCATGGATAGTACATATACATGACATTGTGGATAATACATAATACATACACATGAATGCACATCATTTCCAATGGTTTCGTCCACTTGAGCTTTAGATATGATTCATTTTTGGATCATGTCTTAAAATGCTATGTAAAATGGATGGATGGTGTAGATAATACATGCATATACATGATGGTGGGCCCACAAAGTTTACTTGTACGCTAAAGTGTGATTGAAATGGCTGTTGACCTAAACACTCACCATGTACTAGCGTCAAAGCTCCGTGGGCCCCACCATGATACATGTGTTTTATCCGGTCTTCCATCAAAATTTCCAGCTCATTTAATGGTATAAGACCAAAAATAAAGAAGATCCAAACCTCCAGTGGGCTACAACACAAGATCCAAACTTTCTGGGGTACAAAAGCTTCGGATCAATACTATTTTCTTGTGGTGAGGCCCACCTCAATGTATGGGATAAATATCCACGCTGCTCATCCATTTTTTGAGCTCATTTTACTGCATAGGCCAAAAAATGAAGTAGATCCAAATATCATGTGGGCCATACCACATGAAACACTGATCATTTTATGACCACCATTGAAATCATCACATTGTCAATATCAACTTGATCAAAAACTTTTGTGGCCCATACAAAGTATTTTATGGTCAATCACCTATATCCATGTCTGTGTGACATTAATAGCAGTTTGGATGGTGAATAAACATTACGGTAGACCCTAGGAAAGTTTTAATGGTGGTTGTTTAATGATCATTATTTCTTGTGGAATAGCCCACCTGAGATTTGGAACTACTTCAATTTTGGGATCGTGTCCGAAAATGATATAAAAAAATGAATGGGCAGTGTGGATACACAACACATATATTTGGGTGGGCCCTACATAAAAATCCAGACGAAACGAGTCCTTCAAGTGGACTTGGATTCAGTTGGTAGGATTTAAAAAAAGTTGCATGAGCCCCACCTTGATGTATATGTTTTATCTACTTCCTCCATTCACTTTATGACATCATTTTTAAGAATGATACAAAAAATGAGACAGATCTAAGCCTAAGGTGGCCCACACCAGAAGTCATAGTAATGATTTAATAATAAAAAATAAATAAACGAGCAGACTTTTGTTCGAACTTGGCTCAGTTCAGCTCAACTCGGCTCATATATTTGGATCCAACCAAATCAAGCTCTAGCTAATATAATCTTGACCAAACTAAGCTCAAACAATATGGATAAACTCAAAGCTCGGTCCATATAAAGTTGAACAGATGTGCCACGTAAACAATCTAAAGCAAACTCGGGTCACATCCAGTTCAACTCATCTATCACAAATCCCAAGACACAGGAGATCCTAGCCAGTGATTTTCCTTTCCCGTGGACGGTGTCTACATTGGGCTTATGCTTAAAACGACCTGAAAAAATGGAAAGCAGCCCGGGTAAAACACTTATGTCAATGTTGGCCCTAACACCTACCTATATGAGGTGGATTCAGTGCCAAAGGCTTCTGTTAAGAATGGGGGATCCCCGTTGGCAACAACAGAATTACAGGGCAGGGAGAGGACAACCTGTTGTTCCTGTTCCTCTTTCTTCACTTCAAGGATGGAGGTCCTATTGTAGGTAACAGCAGGCACAAGCACTTGATCAAAGGGGACCAGCGCTTCTACTCCTCCACCGAGGAGCAGTTCGCAACGAGAAGAAAGGGATGTTGTGAACAGTGGGAGGTCACGGAGAGGGAGTTCCTATGCTAGCCATCCGTTTTGAGAGCTCATTTTAAGACATGTGACAAGAAATGAGGTGGATCAAAAAGTCAAGTAAGCTATAAAAGTGAAAACAGTGGGGAATGAAACATTCATAAGCCCACAAATGTTTAATAATGAGATAAGGTTTTCTTCTCCTCTTCTTCTTCTTCTTCTTCTTCTTCTTTTCAATTCATCCCAGTGGGAGTGACCTTATAAATGATTTGGATTGCATACAAAAATAAAGGTGAAGCCTAGGAAGGTATCAACAGTAGGCATTTATTTCCCCTTTATCCTCTCATTTGGCCTCCTTGAGCTTTAAAGTCACTTATTTTGTTGTCACATGTCTTAAAAGAGCCTTTTTCGACTATAAATCCCACCTTTTACCAACCGTCTTTTCTGAATACTCCCAAACTTTACTTTCCAAAACTAAACCATTATGCATGAAAACACTATTTACAGACGAAAATACCCTTACATTCACGGTGGCACCGTGATATCCACGATGCCACCATGGAACTCTGTGTTGTCCCCTGTGGCACCATCCATTACCAAAAAAAGGGGTCAAAGCCGTAGCAAAATACTTATAGCTACGAATTATTATAACCATAACCTTTCCTTGCATAGCCATTGCTTCTTTAAGACATGTGACAAGAAATGATGTGGATCAAAAAGTCAAGTAAGCTATAAAAGTGGAAACTGTGGGGATTGAATGAAACATTCATAAGCTCACGAATGTTTAATAATAGGATAAGGTTTTCTTCTTCTTCTTCTTGTTCTTTTTATATATTTTTTTATTTTTCAATTCATCCCAATGAGAGTGACCTTATAAATAGTTTGGATTGCATATAAACATAAAGGTGAATCCTAGAAAGGTATCAACGGTATGCATTTATTTCCCCAATTTTTCCTCTCATTTGGCTTCCTTAAGCTTTAGAGTTACCTATTTTTTTGTCACATGTCCTAAAAGAGTTTTTTCCGACTGTAAATATCACCTTTTACTTATCATCTTTTCTGAATGCTTCCAAACTTTACTTTCTAAGACTAAACTATTATATACAGAAATACTATTTGCATATGAAAATACTTTTGCATTTGCAGTGCACGGCGATATCTATAGAACCACCGTGGAACTTTGTGTTGTCCACAGTGAAACCGTTCACTACCAAAAGCAAGGGTTAAAGCCGTAGCAAAACATCTATTGCTACGGATTATAACCGTAGCCTTTTCTTGCATAGCCATGACTTCATTATATTTGTAACCATTAGTTCTGTGGCCGCAGATCTAATCCACACCACATGAAGCAGTGGGGATTTAAAGCCTACCATTAAAAGCTTCCTGGGAGCCACAAGTTTTGGATCAAGATGATGTGGGACCTATGAACAGGTTAGAAGATGACAAAACATCATAGTAGGTCTTAAGATAAATTTCAACGGTAAGAGTTTAACCCCCAATTCTTCATGTGGTGTGGTCCACTTGAGACTTCCTTATGCCTACTTTTTTGTCTGATGCCTTATTTAACAAAAGAGATAGACGTCAAAGATATAGATCATGGTGGACCCCACGCAGCTCTGGAAATGATCGTTGCGTAGTACCCAATCCGCGCCAAAACCTAATTTGGAAGGAAACTCCCGGTGAGGAAACTCGCGTCCGGTATAAGCTGTAATCACAACTTTCTATTAATGCGAAGGAAATCGGATTGCGTGCTGAGTTACTCAGTACGCTCTTATCGTACTGTGTAAACTCTGTTGGGCCCACCGTAAATGTATCTAGTCTATTCAGGCCGTTCATCCGTTTTTTCATATTATTTTAGGGGTTGAGACCAAAATTTAAGCATACCCAAAGACCAAGTAGACCATACCATAGGAAACAGTTGAAATCATGACTTCCACCGTTAAAACCTTTCTAGTGCCCATAGTGATGTTTATTTCCCATCCAACCTGTTCATAAGATCACACAAACATGGATGAAGGGAAAGCACAAAATACAAGCTTGATCCAAAACTTATGTAGCCCTTAAGAAATTTTCAATGGTAAATGTTCAATTGACACTGTTTCCTATGGTGTGGTCCAGCTGAGGTTTAGATATACTTCCCATTTAGGCTCAAGTCCTAAAATTATCTGGTAAAATAGATGGACTGAGTGGATAAAATACATAAATCACAGTGGACCCCACATAGTTTACTCAGAACGCTTAGCATACTGAGTTACTCGGTACGCAATCCTCTTCCAATGTGAAGGGGGATGCCGATTGTGTACTGAGTAAACTTTGTCGATTCCACCGTGATTTATATATTTTATCCA
The DNA here is from genome assembly GCA_037074715.1 of Magnolia kwangsiensis. Classification (NCBI taxonomy): domain Eukaryota; kingdom Viridiplantae; phylum Streptophyta; class Magnoliopsida; order Magnoliales; family Magnoliaceae; genus Magnolia; species Magnolia kwangsiensis. The sequence continues at coordinate 75,132,590 of CM073584.1, forward strand.
CTCCGTCCATTCATTTTATAAAATAATTTTAGCACTTGAACCTAAAAAAGAAGTGTATCCAAACCTTAAGCGGACCACCCCATATGAAACTATATGAATTAAACATTGACCGTTGAAAATTTCTTAGGGGCCACGGAAGTTTTGGATCAAGCTTGTATTTGTTTTTCCACTTCATCCATTTCTGTGTGATCTTATGAACAGGTTGCATGAGAAATAAACATCACTGTGGGCCCTATAAAGGTTTCAACAGTGCAAGTCATTATTCCAACTGTTTCTTATTTTATGGTCCACTTGATCTTTGGGTGTGCTTAAATTTTGATCTTAACCCCTAAAATAAGATGAAAAAACGGATAGACAGTGTGGATAAACTAGATGCAATCAAAGTGGGCTCAACAAAGTTTACTCAGTACGCTGAGAGCCTACAGAGTTACTCAGTGCGCAATCCGATTTCGTGAAGGGACCAGAATGCGTTAAGGTAGGGAAATCAGATTGCGTGCTTAGTTACTCAGTACACTTTTATCACAATGAGTAAATTCAATTGGGCCCATTGTGAATTTATGTGGTTTATCCACACCGTCCATCCATTTTTACTGCTAATTTTAGGGGTTGATTCCAAAATTGAAGTAAATCCAATGCTCAAGTGGACCATTACATAGGAAACAGTGTGGAATAATGATATCCACCGTTGAAACCTTCCTAAGGTCTAAAGTAATTTTTATTTGCCATCCGACCTGTGATCTTAAACCTTCCTAAGGTCTAAAGTAATTTTTATTTATCATCCGACCTGATCATAAGATCACAAAGATATGGATGAAGAGAGACCATACAAACATCAGCTTGATCCAAAACTTCTTTGGCTTCCAAAAAATTTTCAGTGGTATAAGTTCAATCAAATTGTTTCTTGTGGTGTGGTCTACTTGAGATTTTAATTTGCTTCTTTTTTGGGATCAGGCCCTAAAATTATCTGGTAACATAGATTAACAAAGTAGATAAAATAAATAAATAACAGTGGACCCCGTACAATTTACTCAGTGCTAAGGGTACTGAGTTACTCAGTACACAATCCACTTCCAAGGATGGAAACGGATTGCGTAGTGAGTAACTCACTACGCTTAGCGTACTGAGTAAACTCTGTGAGATCCACCTTGATTTATGTATTTTATCCGCTCCGTCCATCCCTTTTCTCAGATAATTTTAGTGTTTAAGCCTAAAAATGAAGCAAAGAAAAATCTTCAAATGGATCACATCACAGGAAACAGTTGGCTTGAACTTCTACCGTTGAAAATTTCTTGGGGGTTGCAGAAGATTTGGATCAAGCTTATATTTGGTTTTTGCCATTCATGCACGCCATTCATGCACGTCTTCATGATCTTATGAACAAGTTGGATGACATAAAACATCACTGTGGGCCGTAGAAAGGTTTCAACGGTGGAAATCATTATCCCTACTGTTTCTGTGGTATGATCCAATTGATCTTTGGATATGATTGGATTTTGGGATCTACTTGGCGTAGATAGACCGCATACATTCAAAGTGGGCCCAAGTGAGTTTCCTCAGTATGATAAGAGCGTACTAAGTAACTCAGGACGCAATCCGATTTCGGGAAGGATACGGTGGGACGTGGATTGCGTCCTAACCCGGACGGTATTCCGTCCGGGTGACGGCTCTGTGGGGTCCACAATGATGTAAGTGTTTATCCACGCCGTTCATCGTTTTTCTCATATTATTTTAAGGTATGAGCCAAAAAATAAGGCAGGTCCAGGAATTAAGGGGATCACAAGGTGGATATTGAACTTCCACCATTAAAAACTTCTTGGGAGATGGAGAAGTTTCAGATCAAGCTGACATTTGTGTTTTCACTTCATCCACGTCTACATGACCTTATTAATAGTTTGGACCATAAAAGAAAACAACACGGTGGCCCTTAGAAAGGTTTCAACGGCAGGTGTCATTATCACTGCAGCTTCCTTTGGTGTGGTCCACTGGAGCTGTGGACATCATTTTTTAAGATCATATATTAAAATGATATGAGAAAAGCGATGAACAACGTGGATAAAACACTTACATCACGGTGGGCCCCACAGAGCCCCGCCCGGATGGATTAGGGTAGTACGCAATCCGCATCCGATACGATGTATATATTTGTCGTAGTCTCATAGAAAAGGAAAGTTGTAAATCAACATTTTCTTCTCCTTCCTTTCTATAGAGCTTTCTTTCAACTCTTCCCTTCCTTAGACAACTTACCACGAACATGGCCCGTGATCATACCGTAAGTTATAAGATTTCTGGCCAAATAAAGAAAAGTAATGAAACTTAAGAGCCAATCGCAGCCATCGAAATTCGTCTGAAGAAAAGCATCGTCAACTGCTAGATTTGTCCAGACATGATCTCACTTTTACAATTGCCACTGACACAGAGATTCTCAACATAACTAAGTCCTTGTCAGTCAAGATGTCCAGCTTACTCATTCCACAGAACCTGCAGCTCTTCATTCCCACGATGCTTTCTGTCACGCCCCAAACTCAGAAACCGGGCTCACAAAATTCCAATCGCTGAATCTAGCACCGACAGCCTCCATAGAACCCCATTCTCAGCTCCCAGCGCCCATTCGCCAAGTTCTGATCCTGGGATGCTACGAGGAGGATTTTCAACGTCAGTTTGATTCGTAATAAGCATAACCAAAGGCATAACCCACAAACAACAACCAAAAATTTCATTACAATTTCACTATAATCAAAAACTTTACAAGTACAATAAACATAAAGGGAAATACAATGATGATGAACAAAAGCTCCAAGATGATCTGCAAAGCGCTCCTGCCTTAGTGCTGCTGCGCCCCAACGTCACATGCACGCAACGGTCGTGCATAAGCTTATAGAAATCTTAGAGGGTAGTGAAAGTGTGTGCAAGTGGTAATGCAGTTATACAGTATCAGAGTAATGCGGAACATAATGATGAAAGCTAAGAATACCATTAGTCATACCAAAGCCATGTAGCGCAAAGTATGAATGATGTCGGTCATACTAAGGCCATGCGATGCGAAATGCAACTCAAGCATACAAATCCTCATCTAAGTCCACATATCAATACAACTCAAATCTGAATATCACCGGGGTCTAGTACACTCTAAACCAGATCGCCGCCCCATCGCGCGTAATAAGGTAAGTGGAAGAGACCTCACTATCCGTCTGCCAATATTGGGCTCGACTTGCCAATAGCGGACCCATTCCTCGAGCTGGTCAAACTCAACCTAGCTTTGCCCCTACTCTCGGGTGGGTAAGGCCGCACTCCCTTCCAACCGACCTCGACACAGTGGAAAGCACGACCCTCTGGTAATCGGCATTCGACGCTCTTGTACCCACTTGGTCTAGACGTTGGAGCAACCTCTTGGTACCATAAGGGTTTAGGGACTTTCACCCAGGGATATCTATAGCACCCCATGTAGAACAAAATTTTTGGTATCCAATCCTGCCAACCACAATACGTCTGTGGAGGCTACGGCCCCGATGTCTCTAAAGCGTGCAGTATCCATATCACACAATACAAAATGCATAAATCACACTATCCAATCATGCAGCAATCCTGTGCGAATCATGCACTCATGTAGGGCAACGCCGCCTAACCGGGGTCCCATAAACAATCTGCCCGAAGGCATATGCTATGATCAGTCACTCCTCATAACAAGCATACATATGATGCATATGATCATGAATTATGGAACTATACTAATTATGTTATGAAGAAATGCACTATCCTTATAATGCAAATGGCCTAGACGACCTACACACATCAAGTACAGGCCTATTAATGAGCCCTAGGGAGAGTCGTAATGTAGACATTTAACTAACATTATATTTGCAATGTGGACGGCAAACCAACATTGCTTTTAAGGCACGACCGTCGTAAACATCATTACATAACCCGTGTTGGGATCACACATTGCAATGGACCTTAGGTACATCCCATTGGGCCTTAAATACATCAAATGGGTCATATCATATGGGCCTTATATTCATCAAGTGGGCTACATCAATGGGCCACACCAATGGGCCTTATGTGCATTGTAATGGGTCATAACCCGTGGGCCTTCAAATGCATCAAATAGGTCTAATCTCATGGGTCTTATATGTAACAAATGGACCACACCATGTAAGACCCGTATCTTAGTCCGTACCGTTCCGTAAACTTCCACGGTTTTACCGGTCGAATTTCGGCAACCTTCGACCCTTAACCGATATCGACGCGCGATCCTGATTCATATGCCGACAACCAGAGTCAACTCAGCCCAAGACCACTACCATAGCGACCGCATCGTCGTTGCGGTTCCGATGCCGCGACTTGCACGTAGAGGCGATACCCTGGTCAAGAGATGTGGCCAAACGTTCAGTGCGAGGAAAATGCCGCGCGTTGCGAAACCCAAGGGAACCTCTACGATGTGTCACATCAATCACATCAATCCCATCAATCAATCACCCATCAATCTATCACATGTCAAGTACATGTCAAGTACACATCACTTTCACCCATTTTCCCAAGCAACCACAAAAGTCTCCCAAAACCATACCTCTCTTACACAAAAAGCCACAAAAGTCAAGCTTTTCTTACACCTCCCATACCTCTCTTACACAAAAGGCCACAAAAGTCAAAGATTTCTTACACAACCATCACTCACCACATCCATCCATCACTCTCTCTCTCCCTTTACAACTCCTCTCTTTCTCATTTGCAAAAACTCCAAGCTAAAGAAAATCCCACGTATGGAGTTTTCCAAACTCTCCTAAGCTCCAAGTGGCCCACCTTCCTACCTCATCATCCCTCATCTCAACCCTCTATTCCTCATCTCATCCATTGAAGTTAAAGCTAAGGTGTCAAGGAACTCCTAGGAGCAAGAAGATCGGACGGTGGGTGCCTCTATAGGGTAGTTTTCTTATTTTTATGATGGGCCAAGTGAGGCCCACCGATCCATGGTGTGGATCTCACTTGGGACCCTAAGTTGTGGTCGATGGACCATTTGGATCATCATGATCATTCCATGATGGGGCTATTCTCCATGGACCCCATCATGATGTTTATTTTCTTTTCAAAGGTCATCTAAACCGTCTATGTTGGTGGAGAGAGGATCTCCACCGTTGATTTTGAATTTCGGTGGTCCCTCATGCTTTAAGGCCCACTTGATGTATGATTCATTGTAAGGGAGGGCCCATAATGTCGGGGTCCCTCCATCACAAGCGTGTCCCACCCTCCATGTCTCTCTCTCTCTTTTATTTCTTTTTATTTTGTTTTATTTTATTTTATGTGATAAGGTTGTGTGGCCCACTTGAATGGACCCCACCTTGAGATATTTATTGTGTACAAGTTTTATTCAAGTGGGGCCCACCTTATATGTTGTACCCACGTCAAACATCAGTGGTGGCCCACTTCATCAGGTGTAAGACCCGTATCTTGGTCCGTACCTTTCCGTACACTTCCGCGGTCTTACCGGTCGAATTCCGGCAACTTTCGACCCTTAACCAGTATCGACGCGCGACCCTGGTTCATGTGCCGACAACCCGAGTCGACTCAACCAGAGACCAATACCATAGCGACCGCACCGTCGCCGCGGTTCCGATACCGCGACTCGCGCGCCGAGGCGATACCCTGATCAAGAGATATGGGCCAACGTTCGGTGTGAGAAAACGCCGCGCGTTACGAAAACTAAGGGAATCTCAACGATGTGTCACATCAATCACATCAATCCCATCAATCAATCACCCATCAAGCCATCACATGTCAAGTACACATCACTCTCACCCATTTTCCCAAGCAACCACAAAAATCTTCACATCCCATACCTCTCTTACACAAAAAGCCACAAAAGTCTTCACATCCCATACCTCTCTTACACAAAAGCCTCAAAAGTCAAGCTTTTCTTACACAACCATCACTCACCCATCCATCCATCACTCTCTCTCTCTCCCTTTACATCACTCTCTCTCTTTCTCTCTTTCCATTTCAAAAATTCCAAGCAACAAGAGTCCATACGTATGGAATTTTGTAAAAATTCCTAAGCTCCAAGTGGCCCACCTTCCTACCCCAAAATCTCCCATCTCAATCCTCCATTCTTCATCTTAACCATTGAAGTTGAAGCTAAGGTGCCAAGGAACCTCTAGGAGCGAGAAGATCGGACGGCGGGTGCCTATATAGGGTAGATTTATTTATTTTTATGGTGGACCAAGTGAGGCCCATCGATCAATGGTGTGGATCTCACTTGGGACCCTAATACGTGGCCGATGGACCACTTGGATCACTATGATCATTCCATGATGGGGCCATTCTCCATGGACCCCATCATGATATTTATTTTCATTTGGAAAGGTCATCTAGACCATCCGTATTGGTGGGGAAAGGATCCCCACCGTTGATCTTTAGTTTTGATGGTCACATGTGCAAAATGACCCATTTGATGTATGATTTCATGCATGGGAGGGCCCATAATGACGGGGTCCCTCCATCACAAGTCGTGTCCCACTCTCCATGTCTCTCTCTCTCTCTCTTATTTCTTGTATTTTATTTTATTTTATTTTATTTTATTTTCTTAGGATTATGTGGCCCACTTGAATGGATCCCACCTTGATGTAATTCTTATTCAAGTGGGGCCCACCTAGGACATTGAGCCCATGGCACCCATCAGTGGTGGCCCACTCCACCAGGGCCACGCGCAAAAAAAAAAAAAAAAAGAAAAAAAAAAGAAAAAGGGGGAGACCGTCCAGCGTCTGGTGCGCTGGACGTTTTAATAGAAAGGGAAAAAGGAAGAAAGGAAAAGGAAAGGGACTTGAGTGACCCCCTTGCATAGGCCCCAACCTGATGTTTATGTTCGATCCAAGCCGTCCATCCTCTTACCCACGGCATTTTAGCCGTTGGGTAGAAGTTTGGAGCTGATCCAATCACTTGGTAGACCATAGCGCCAAATATTGCGCCCTCACCATTCAAACTCTATTTTCTTATTTTATTTCACTTCCTAAGCTCAAAAAAATTCAAACTCTGGACTCATTTGGACGGCCTCGGGCCCCTGATCGTAATGGCCAGGACGGATTCCATTTTTGCGGGACCCACATATGAAAAACCTCAAAAAATTATTTTTTTTCCAAAAATGTAAGAGGCAGAGCCTCTGCACTATCGTCAGGTGGCAGCGCTGCACGCTGCTGCGTGCAGCCGTGCAACGGCGGGCGGGCGGCCGCTGGCCACCCACGGCCCTGCTCGTGGGCCCCACTGTGATGTTTATTTGAGATCCAATCTATCCATGTGGTGGGCCACCTCCTAAAGTGGACCCCTACCAAAATTCAGGCCAATCCAAGACTCTGGTGGCCCACACCACAGAAAACAGTAGAATTGAAGGATTGCCATTGAAAATTGACTTGGGGCCCACAGAAGTATTAGATCAAGCTGAAATTTATGTTGTCCCTTCACCCAGGCCCGAGGGACCTTATGAACGGAATGGATGGCAAACAGACATTTCTGTGGGCCCCACATGGGACCCACAGTGTTGTATGTATTTTAAGCCACCGTCCAGGCGGACGGTGGTACCCACCTTGCATGTATGCCTCCACCGTCCAGCGGACGGTGGGGTCCTGTGTAGCGTACGTACGCTATCCGCACTGTCCACTGGACAGTGGGACCCACCATGATGCATGAAATGCATCCATACCGTCCATCCACTTGGTGTGGTCTGTTCTAGGCCTGAAGTGTTGGTTGGGTGGGCCCCTCATGTATGGGTTAGGCCCCTCTAATTGCAAAAAGGTCTATGGGTTAGGCCCATTTGATTGAACATGCTTATGGGCTAGGCCCATTTGATCCATTTAAGGCCTATGAACTTAGGCCCACTTGATTTATAAAATGCTTATGGGCTAGGCCCATTTGATTCACTTTTGGCCTAAGAGCTTAGGCCCATTTGATGTACTTCTAGGCCCATACAATTGGACCTATTCGTTACATTCTTAAAGCCCATGGAAGTGGACCCATGTGTTATACTGTAAGACCCATGGGACTACACCCATTTGATTATAAAAGGGTCCATGGGATTAGGCCCACTTTGATATGCATGCAAGCTCATGGATTAGGCCCATTTGAATTGTTTAAGGCCTAGGGATTTAGGCCCATTCGGCTCATATAAGGCCTCTAGGTCGAGGCCTATTTGATATACATTTGGGGGCCCAATTGGTGTGACCCATTTGATACATATTAGACTCTTGTGACTAGGTCCAATTGATGCAATCCAAGGCCCACGGGTTTGACCCATTGCAATATACCTAAGGCCCATTGGTGTGGCCCATTTATGTGGCCATCTGATGAATGAAAGGCCCATAGAACATGGCCCATTTGATATATATATATATATGAAAAGCCCAATGGGATAAATCTAAGGTCCATTGCAATGTGTAATCCCAATACCGATTATGTAGCAATGTTTAAGGAGATCATGCCTGGGAAGCAATGTTGGTTTGACGTCCACATTGCGAGCGTAATGCTGGTTGGATGTCCACATTACGACTCTCCTTAGGGCCCATTACTGAGCCGTACTTATCGTGTATAGGCCATCCAGGTCCATCTGCATTGTAAGATAGTTCATTTTATTATAACATGTTAGTACAGTTACATGACTCATGATCATACGCATCATATGTATGCTTGACGTGAGAGTTGTTTGATCATAGCATCTGCCTTCGGGCAGGTTGTTTATGGGCTCCCGGTTAGGCGGTGTTGCCCTACATGAGCGCACGATATGCGCAGGATTTGTTGCATGACTGGATAGCGTGAATCATGCATTTCGCATTTGTGTGACATGGTTATTGTAAGCCCTAGCGACATCAGGGCCGTAGTCTCCACAGACGCATCGTGGTTGGCAGGATTGGATATCAAAAATCTTGTTCTACATGGGGTACTATAGATATCCCTGGGTAAAAGTCCCTAAACCCTTATGGTACCAAGAGGTTGCTCCAACGTCTAGACCGAGTGGGTAGATGAGCACTGAGTGCCGAATACCAGTTGGCTGTGCTCTCCACTGTGTCGTGGTCGGTTGGAAGGGGGTGCGGCCTTACCCGCCCGAGTGTAGGGGGCAATGCTAGGCTGAGTTTGACCAGCTCGAGGAATGGGTCCGCTATCGACGAGTCGCGCCCGATATTGGCAGACGGATAGTGAGGTCTTTTCCACTTACCTTATTGCGCGCAATGTGGCGGCAATCTGGTTCAGAGTGTACTAGACCCCGGTGATATTCCATATTGAGCTGTACTGATGTATGGACATAGATGAGGACCTGTATGCTCGAGTTGCATTCTACATCGCATGGCTGTGGGATGGCCGATACATTCATGTCTGGCATTGTATAGCCTTGGTACGGCTCATGATATCATGGTTCCATTTGCATATTTCGCATTACTCTGACATTGCATGTTCATATTCTACCTTGTGCACACACTTTCACCACCCTCTAAGCTTTCTGTAAGCTTATGCAAGACCGTTGCGTGCAGGTGACGTTGGATCGCAGCAGCGTTGAGGCAGGAGCACGTTGCTGAGCATTTTAGAGTTTTTGTACTTTACCATTGTATTTTCCTTTATGCTCATTGTACTTGTAAAGTTTTTGATCATAGTGAAAATGTAATGGATTTCTTGGTTGTTGTTTGTGGGTTATGCCTTTGGTTATGCTTATTACGAATCAAACTGATGTTGAAAATCCTCCTCGTAGCATCCCAAGATCGGAACCTGACGAATGGGAGCTAGGAGCCGAGAATGGGGTTCTACGAAGGCTGTCGGCGCCGGATTCGGCGATCGGAAATTTTGTGAGCCCGGTTTCTGAGTTTGGGGCATGACAGAAGTTGGTATCAGAGCATAACTTGGGAATAACCGAGAACAACATTACATGTCTGCTATGGGTGTGGAATGACTAAGTCCCGAAGTTCGGATAGCTTCGCGACCTTCCAATTCCGACCGTTAATGTGCGTACCTTCAAGAGTTTTGAAGTTGATTGGCGCCTTCGCTCTTTCCTGTAGGACATGGCGCCTGGGAGAGTTACTCGATCGACTCCCGCACCACCACCTGAGGATTCTGCTTCACCATCGGAGGCTCCAGCTTTACCCCCTGCATCTCCCGTTCCACCCTCAGAGATCCCCACTTCCTCCCATGAGGATGACATTCCTCCACCTGAGGCCGATGAGGAGCCGACCGTGACGGTGAGTGCCTCTCAGTTATAGCAGATGTTACAGGCTGTGACAGCCGCACTCCAGGGGCAGGGCAGACGCCCAGCTGTTTCACCAGCTCAGGCAGAGCAGGAGCGCGCGAGCGCCGTACTTCGTGAGTTCAGATGGCATGATCCCCCACGTTTCCAGGGCGAGCCAGATCCGACCGCAGCCGAGAGATGGCGCTCCGATGTGGAGAAGATATTTGATACCATGTTATGTACGACCGAGCAGCTCGTCCGGTTAGCAGTATTCCTCTTCCAAGGTGAGGCCGAGCATTGGTGGACCTCTGTTACTCGTGTTGCCGGACCTGATTATGTCTGGACATGGGAGGACTTCGTTGACCGATTCGAGGAGCAGTACTTCCCCGACCATATCCGCCGTCAGTGAGCTTTAGAGTTCGAGACTCTGGTGCAGGGAGATATGACTGTGGCGCAGTATGCGGCCCGTTTCATGGCACTATCGAGATTCACACCATACATGGTTGATGACGAGGGGCGGAAGGCCCGCCGTTTCGAGCACGGCTTACGTTACGGCCTTCGAGGTCGTGTCATTGGGCATGAGCTTCCTACTTTCCAGGCAGTAGTGCGGAAAACTCAGATATATAAGACTGAGTGGGCCGGTTCTCAGTCTGATCGTGGTCAGAGGGGAGACCGGAAGAGGCAGGCTCCTTCCAGTCCTTCCCAGTAGCGTCGACCACAGCAGCAGAGGCGCACTGGTCGCCCAGCTTTCCGTGCACCATCAGCACCATCAGCACCTCCACCACCACCTCAAAGACAGTTCACCGGCACTTGTTTTAGGTGCGGTGCGACGGGACACCGTTCATGGGAGTGTCCCAGCCCCGAGCAGCAGCAGAGAGGTCCACAGCAGCAGAGACCTCCACCGTAGCAGCAGAGACCCCCACAGCAACAGCGACAGTAGCCTCTACCACCGAGGCCACCTCAGCAGCAGCATCAGCATCATCACCAGCCTCAGAGGCTGCAGCAGCAGAAGCAGCAGTTTCGACCGCCTCAGCGACCCCATCAGCAGCAGCAGCACGCTCAGAGGGGACAGACACCTCCCCAGCCGACTCAGGCTAGGTTTTATGCAGCTCAGCAGGACCCTCAGTCTTCTGGAGGAGTTGTTGAGGGTATACTTCTAGTTTCTGCATGCATTGCACGAGTGTTGTTTGATTCCGGTGCATCGCACTCCTTTGTGGCCGAGAGCTTCTGTCGATCGGCTGGCTTACCGTTGGAGTCTGCTGATGAGAGCCTATCAGTATCGACTCCCTTGGGGAAGACTGCAGTGTTGGGACGATTTTGCTCGTCTTGCCCCGTTCTAGTTGGGGATACCTTCTTGCCCGCTGATTTATTTATTTTGCCGATGTCTGAGATCGACGTCATCCTGGGCATGGATTGGCTCGCTGAGTATTATGCCATTTTGGACTGCGCCGTGAGGACCGTCACGTTCTGTATACCCGGCATGCCACAGTTCGAGTTCGTTGCAGAGGCCAGAGGAGAGCGGTTGTCTTGTTTGATGTCTTGCGCTATTGAGGAGCCTGTTAGCGTTTGCATCGACCATCTGCCAGTGGTTTGCGATTTTTTCGATGTGTTCCAGGAGATTTCGGGATTACCGCCTCGTCGACTCACCGAGTTCAAGATTGATCTTGTGCCCGGTACCGCGCCTATTTCGAAGGCCCCATATCGTATGGCACCGTTAGAGTTACGGGAACTGCAGAAGCAGTTGGACGAGTTACGAGAGTTGGATTTTATCCGTCCGAGCAATTCGCCGTGGGGAGCGCCGGTACTCTTCGTGAAGAAGAAGGATGGCTCGTTGAGGCTCTGCGTTGACTATCGCGAGCTCAACAAAGTCACGATCAAGAACAAGTACCCGCTCCCTAGGATTGATGATTTGTTTGACCAGCTGCAGGGTGCACAGTTCTTTTCGAAGATTAACCTGCGTTCCGGTTATCATCAGATTCGGGTCCAAGATGAGGATATTCCGAAGACGGCATTCAGGACCCGTTACGGTCATTTTGAGTTTCAGGTCATGTCCTTCGGACTGACCAATGCACCCGCGGTCTTCATGCAGCTGATGAACGAGGTTTTCCGCCCATATCTGGATCAGTTTGTTGTAGTCTTCATCGACGACATTCTGATCTACTCGAGGACCCGTGAGGAGCATGAGCAGCACTTGGAGATTACCTTGCAGACCCTCCGCGCACACCAGCTGTATGCGAAGCTGGAGAAGTGCGAGTTCTGGCAGGAGGAGGTGAAGTTCCTCGGTCACGTGGTGATGAAGGAGGGTGTCGCAGTGGACCCCTCGAAGGTCGAGGCAGTGCGTCAGTGGGGCCAGCCCACGACTGCGACAGAGATCCGTAGTTTCCTTGGCTTGGCGGGCTATTACCGGTGTTTCATTGAGGGCTTCTCTCATATTGCAGTCCCGCTGACCAGGTTGACTCGGAAGGGCGCAGAGTTCATTTGGAGTGATGCCTGTGAGCGAGCATTTATGGAGTTGAAGGACCGTCTGACGTCCGCTCCTGTCCTCACTCTTCCCTCTGGGAGTGACGGCTTTATTGTATTCACTGATGCCTCGCATATCGATTTGGGTGCTGTCCTGATGCATTACGGGAGACCAGTGGCCTTTGCGTTTCGTCAGCTCAAGGTCCATGAGCTGAACTATCCTACACATGATCTGGAGCTGGCTGCAGTTGTCTTCGCACTGAAGGTGTGGAGGCACTATCTTTACGGGGTTAGGTTCGAGCTCTTCTCTGATCACAAGAGCTTGAAGTACCTCTTCTCGTAGTCTGAGTTGAATATGAGACAGAGGCGCTGGATGGAGCTCCTGAAAGACTATGATTTCGACCTCCAGTACCACCCGGGCAAGGCGAACGTGGTGGCAGATGCCCTCAGCCGTCAGCCACGAGGCTTAGTGGCGCACATGATGATTCAGGAGTGGCGGATGCTTGAGGATGTTGTTGCGTATGACTTTGAGTTCGGCCTGCAGTCTTCCATTGTGCAGTTATCGAGCTTGTCGATTTAACCCTCTCTTGTCGCTAGGGTGATCGAGGCTCAGCAGGCTGATGAGTCGTTGTAGGGTTATATGGCTGAGGCGGCATCTGAGGGTCAGACTGATTGGCAGATTGGTACAGACGGTGGACTTCGTTTCAGAGGCCGATTATGTGTCCCGGATATTCCAGAGTTACGTAGAGATCTTATGACCGAGGCACATCGATCGCGATTTTCTATCCACCCGGGCTCGACGAAGATGTACCGTGACATGAGGCGACAGTATTTTTGGGTGAGGATGAAGCGCCAGATCGCCAGTTTTGTGGCTGAGTGTGACACATGCCAGCGTGTCAAGGCCGATCATCAGAGACCTCCTGGTCTGTTGCAGCCGTTGAGCGTCCCGATGTGGAAGTGGGAGCACGTGTCGACTGATTTCATTATGGGTTTATCGAGGACTCAGCGCAGTCATGACGCCATTTGGGTTGTCATGGATCGTCTGACGAAGTCGGCACATTTCCTTGCGATGCGTACAACTTGGTCTATGGACCGGCTTGCGAAATTATTTATCGAGGAGATTGTGAGACTGCATGGCGTTCCAGTCTCGATTGTTTCTGACCGAGACTCGAGGTTCACGTCTCAATTTTGGGGGAGCTTCCAGCGTGCGATGGGGACTGATTTGCAGCTCAGCACCGCGTACCATCCGCAGACCGATGGCCAGACCGAGAGGGTCAATCAGATACTTGAGGATATGCTTCGGGCCTGCGCGATTGACTTCGGGGGTAGCTGGGATGAGCATTTGCGATTGGCTGAGTTCGCGTACAATAACAGCTATCAGGCGACCATCGGCATGGCTCCTTTTGAGGCACTATATGGTAGACCATGCAGATCACCGAGTTGTTGGACCGAGGTTGGAGAGCGTCGTCTCCTAGGTCCCGAGCTTGTGCAGGAGACTTCAGAGGCTATAAATATCATCAAGCAGAGGATGCGCACAGCTCAGAGCCGACAGAAGAGTTCTGCTGATCGTCGGCGTCGTCCCTTGGAGTTTGATGTAGGGGACCATGTGTATCTAAAGGTCTCGCCCATGAAGGGCGTAGTTCGATTTGGAGCGAAGGGTAAGCTTGTCCCGAGATTCATAGGACCTTTTGAGATCACTGGGCGCGTTGGCATCGTGGCCTATCGGCTTGCCTTGCCATCTCAGTTGTCTGGCATCCACAACGTGTTTCACGTCTCCATGTTGAGGAAGTGTGGGTCAGACATAGTTCCCGTTATTGATTGGCAGCCGTTGGAGGTTCGTGAGGACGCTTCTTACATTGAGCAGCCAGTCCGTATCCTTGATCGGAAGGAGCAGGTCCTCAGAACTAAGGTCATTCCGTTGGTGAAGGTGCAGTGGGGTCACCATTCTGTTGAGGAGGCTTCTTGGGAGCGTGAGGCTGAGATTCGAGAGCGTTATCCTCATCTCTTTGATGGTTGATCATGTATTGTATTTTGTACGCTGTCCCTGATTCTATATGATGACGTTATGTTTCTTATTCCTCGCGAGTTATGCTTAACTGCGATGCTTGTGTAAATTTCGAGGACGAAATTTTTATAAGGAGGGGAGAGCTGTAAGACCCGTATCTTGGTCCGTACCTTTCCGTACACTTCCGCGGTCTTACCGGTCGAATTCCGGCAACTTTCGACCCTTATCCAGTATCGACGTGCGACCCTGGTTTATGTGCCGACAACCCAAGTCGACTCAACCCGAGACCAATACCATAGCGACCTCACCGTCGCCGCGGTTCCGATACCGCGACTCGCGCGCCGAGGCGATACCCTGATCAAGAGATATGGGCTAACGTTCGGTGCGAGAAAACGCCGCGCGTTACGAAAACCAAGAAAATCTCAACGATGTGTCACATCAATCACATTAATCCCATCAATCAATCACCCATCAAGCCATCACATGTCAAGTACACATCACTCTCACCCATTTTTCCAAGCAACCACAAAAGTCTTCACATCCCATACCTCTCTTACACAAAAAGCCACAAAAGTCTTCACATCTCATACCTCTCTTACACAAAAGCCTCAAAAGTCGAGCTTTTCTTACACAACCATCACTCACTCATCCATCCATCACTCTCTCTCTCTCCCTTTACATCACTCTCTCTCTTTCTCTCTTTCCATTTTAAAAATTCCAAGCAACAAGAGTCCATACGTATGGAATTTTATAAAAATCCCTAAGCTCCAAGTGGCCCACCTTCCTACCCCAAAATCTCCCATCTCAACCCTCCATTCTTCATCTTAACCATTGAAGTTGAAGCTAAGGTGCCAAGGAACCTCTAGGAGCAAGAAGATCGGACGGTGGGTGCCTATATAGGGTAGATTTATTTGTTTTTATGGTGGACCAAGTGAGGCCCATCGATCAATGGTGTGGATCTCACTTGAGACCCTAATACGTGGCCGATGGTCCACTTGGATCACTATGATCATTCCATGATGGGGCCATTCTCCATGGACCCCATCATGATGTTTATTTTCATTTGGAAAGGTCATCTAGACCATCTGTATTGGTGGGGAAAGGATCCCCACCGTTGATCTTTAGCTTTGATGGTCACATGTGCAAAATGACCCATTTGATGTATGATTTCATGCATGGGAGGGCCCATAATGACGGGTCCCTCCATCACAAGCCGTGTCCCACTCTCCAT
The DNA here is from genome assembly GCA_037074715.1 of Magnolia kwangsiensis. Lineage (NCBI taxonomy): Eukaryota > Viridiplantae > Streptophyta > Magnoliopsida > Magnoliales > Magnoliaceae > Magnolia > Magnolia kwangsiensis. The sequence goes on from CM073584.1 coordinate 75,148,475, forward strand.
GTCTTTCTCTCTCTCTCTCTCTCTTTTATTTCTTGTATTTTATTTTATTTTATTTTCTTAGGATTATGTGGCCCACTTAAATGGATCCCACCTTGATGTAATTCTTATTCAAGTGGGGCCCACCTAGGACATTGAGCCCATGACACCCATCAGTGGTGGCCCACTCCACCAGGGCCACGCACAAAAAAAAAAAAAAAAGAAAAAAAAAAAGAAAAGGGGAGACCGTCTAGCGTCTGGGACGCTGGACGTTTCAACAGAAAGGGAAAAAGGAAGAAAGGAAAAGGAAAGGGACTTGAGTGACCCCCTTGCATAGGCCCCAACCTGATGTTTATGTTCGATCCAAGCCGTCCATCCTCTTACCCACGGCATTTTAGCCGTTGGGTAGAAGTTTGGAGCTGATCCAATCACCTGGTGGACCATAGCGCCAAATATTACGCCCTCACCATTCAAACTCTATTTTCTTATTTTATTTCACTTCCTAAGCTCAAAAAAATTCAAACTCTGGACTCATTTGGACGGCCTCGGGCCACTGATTGTAATGGCCGGGACGGATTCCATTTTTGCGGGACCCACATATGAAAAACCTCGAAAAATTATTTTTTTCCCAAAAATGTAAGAGGCAGAGCCTCTGCACTATCGTCAGGTGGCAGCGCTGCACGCTGCTGCATGCAGCCGTGCAGCAGCGGGCGGGCGGGCGCTGGCCACCCACGGCCCTGCTCGTGGGCCCCACTGTGATGTTTATTTGAGATCCAATCTATCCATGTGGTGGGCCACCTCCTAAAGTGGACCCCTACCAAAATTCAGGCCAATCCAAGACTCTGGTGGCCCACACCACAGAAAACAGTAGAATTGAAGGATTGCCATTGAAAATTGACTTGGGGCCCACAGAAGTATTGGATTAAGCTGAAATTTATGTTGTCCCTTCACCCAGGCCCGAGGGACCTTATGAACGGAATGGATGGCAAACAGACATTTCTGTGGGCCCCACATGGGACCCACAGTGTTGTATGTATTTCAAGCCACCGTCCAGGCGGACGGTGGTACCCTCCTTGCATGTATGCCTCCACCGTCCAGCGGACGGTGTGGTCCTGTGTAGCGTACGTGCGCTATCCGCACTGTCCACTGGACAGTGGGACCCACCATGATGCATGAAATGCATCCATACCGTCCATCCACTTGGTGTGGTCTGTTCTAGGCTTGAACTGTTGGTTGGGTGGGCCCCTCATGTATGGGTTAGGCCCCTCTAATTGCAAAAAGGTCTATGGGTTAGGCCCATTTGATTGTAACATGCTTATGGGCTAGGCCCATTTGATCCATTTAAGGCCTATGAACTTGGGCCCACTTGATTTATAAAATGCTTATGGGCTAGGCCCATTTGATTCACTTTTGGCCTAAGAGCTTAGGCCCATTTGATGTACTTCTAGGCCCATACAATTGGACCTATTCGTTGCATTCTTAAAGCCCATGGAAGTGGACCCATGTGTTATATTGTAAGACCCATGGGACTACACCCATTTGATTATAAAAGGGTCCATGGGATTAGGCCCACTTTGATATGCATGCAAGCTCATGGATTAGGCCCATTTGAATTGTTTAAGGCCTAGGGATTTAGGCCCATTCGGCTCATATAAGGCCTCTAGGTCGAGGCCTATTTGATATACATTTGGGGGCCCAATTGGTGTGACCCATTTGATACATATTAGACTCTTGTGACTAGGTCCAATTGATGCAATCCAAGGCCCACGGGTTTGACCCATTGCAATATACCTAAGGCCCATTGGTGTGGCCCATTTATGTGGCCATCTGATGAATGAAAGGCCCATAGAACATGGCCCATTTGATATATATATGAAAAGCCCAATGGGATAAATCTAAGGTCCATTGCAATGTGTAATCCCAATATCGATTATGTAGCAATGTTTAAGGAGATCATGCCTGGGAAGCAATGTTGGTTTGACGTCCACATTGCGAGCGTAATGCTGGTTGGATGTCCACATTACGACTCTCCTTAGGGCCCATTACTGGGCCGTACTTATCGTGTATAGGCCATCCAGGTCCATCTGCATTGTAAGATAGTTCATTTTATTATAACATGTTAGTACAGTTACATGACTCATGATCATACGCATCATATGTATGCTTGACGTGAGAGTTGTCTGATCATAGCATCTGCCTTCGGACAGGTTTTTTATGGGCTCCCGGTTAAGCGGTGTTGCCCTACATGAGCGCACGATATGCGCAGGATTTGTTGCATGATTGGATAGCGTGAATCATGCATTTCGCATTTGTGTGACATGGTTATTGTAAGCCCTAGCGACATCAGGGCCGTAGCCTCCACAGACGCATCGTGGTTGGCAGGATTGGATATCGAAAATCTTGTTCTACATGGGGTACTATAGATATCCCTGGGTGAAAGTCCCTAAACCCTTATGGTACCAAGAGGTTGCTCCAACGTCTAGACCGAGTAGGTAGATGAGCACTGAGTGCCGAATACCAGTTGGCTGTGCTCTCCACTGTGTCGTGGTCGGTTGGAAGGGGGTGTGGCCTTACCCGCCCGAGTGTAGGGGGCAATGCTAGGCTGAGTTTGACCAGCTCGAGGAATGGGTCCGCTATCGACGAGTCGCGCCCGATATTGGCAGAAAGATAGTGAGGTCTTTTCCACTTACCTTATTGCGCGCGATGTGGCGGCAATCTGGTTCAGAGTGTACTAGACCCTGGTGATATTCCATATTGAGCTGTACTGATGTATAGACATAGATGAGGACCTGTATGCTCGAGTTGCATTGTACATCGCATGGCTGTGGGATGACCGATACATTCATGTCTAGCATTGTATAGCCTTAGTACGGCTCATGATATCATGGTTCCATTTGCATATTCCGCATTACTCTGACATTGCATGTTCATATTCTACCTTGTGCACACACTTTCACCACCCTCTAAGCTTTCTGTAAGCTTATGCACGACCGTTGCGTGCAGGTGACGTTGGATCGCAGCAGCGTTGAGGCAAGAGCACGTTACTGAGCATTTTGGAGTTTTTGTACTTTACCATTATATTTTCCTTTATGCTCATTGTACTTGTAAAGTTTTTGATTATAGTGAAAATGTAATGGATTTCGTGGTTGTTGTTTGTGGGTTATGCCTTTGGTTATGCTTATTACGAATCAAACTGATGTTGAAAATCCTCCTCGTAGCATCCCAGGATCTGAACCTGGCAAATGGGAGCTAGGAGCGGAGAATGGGGTTCTACAGAGGCTGTCGGCGCCGGATTCGGCGATCGGGAATTTTGTGAGCCCGGTTTTCGAGTTTGGGGCGTGACATCAGGGCCCACCACAATATATATATATATATATATATATTTTGGTGAGAACCACACCGTCCAGCGTCTGCGACACTGGACGTTTCAAATAAAAAAAGAAAGAAGAGAATGGAAGTTTTGGGGTGGTCCTCTCATAGGCCCCACCTTGATGTATATATCCAATCCAGGCCGTCCATCCTCTTTCCCTCATCATTTTAGGCGTTGAGCCAAAGAATGAGTTCAATCCAATGATCAGGCGGGCCGTACCAGAGAAAATGGTACTTTTACTCTTCCTAGACTATTAATGCCCATTTTGTTGTTTCTATACGCCAAATCAGTGCCAAAGATGAGATTGGTATGGCCTGTTTGCGCCCTAGAATCAATTGGGCGGAGTGGATTTCCCATCAGTGGGCCCCACATATGATTTTTTTATATAAAAAAAAGAAAGAAAAAAAATAAAAATAAAATGGCAGTAGCCCTGCGACCGTCAGAAGGCAGCAGGCGCTGCTTGCCTGCTCACGCACGGACGGGCAGACGTACGCAGGGGCCCACGGCCCTGCGTGTGGGCCCCACCATAATGTTTATTTGTTATCCAACCTACTCACGAGGTGGGCCACCCCCAGTAGTGGGCCCCCTCCGAATTTCAGCCCCATCTATTTATCAGGTGGCCCACACCATAGGGAACAGTGTAAATGAACATCTACCATTGGAACTCTTCCTGGGCCCACAGAAGTGTTGGATCAAGCTGAAATTTATGTTTCCCCTTCATCCATGTCAGAGTGACCTTATGAACAGCTTGGATGGCATCTGAACATTAAAGTGGGCCCCACATGGGACCCATAGTGTTGCATGAGCCATGCATCCACCGTCCAGGCGGACGGTGGTACCACCATGATACCTGTGTTCTGCCTCCACCGTCCAGTGGACAGTGGAGCCCACTAGCGTGCTGAGTTAACTCTGTGGGGTCCACCCATCCATCTTGACCCCAAAAATGAGATATATCTAAATTTCTTATGGACCTCAGTCCAGGCAATTGCCTGAATTGATTTCCGCCGTTGAAAATTTCTTGGGACCCACGGAAGTCTTGGGCCAAGCCTTAATGACCCTGTCAATAATTTGGGTGGTAAATAAATAATTCAGTGGGCCTCTAGGCCATGGGATTGGGCCCAATTGATATGTCCTAAGGCCATGAGACTAGGCCATTGGATATATTGTAAGGTCCATGGGACTTAACCCATTTGATTATAAAAAGGGCCCATGGGATTCGGCCCATTGGATTTATTTGAGACCCATGAGTTAGGCCCATTTTATTTGATTAAGGCCTAGGGGTTTAGGCCCATTTGACTTATGTTAGGTCTATGGGTTGAGGCCCACTTGATCTACATGTGGGGCCCAATTGGTGTGGCCCATTGGTCACATATTAGACTCATGAGACTAAGCTCATTTGATGCAATCTAAGGCCCACGGGTTTTGACCCACTGCAATGCACATAAGACCCATTGGTGTGACCCATTTATGTGGCCCATCTGATGAATAAAAGGCCCATAAGATATGGCCCATTTGATATATATATATAAGGCCCAATGGGATGAACCTACGGTCCATTGTAATGTGCAATTCCCATACAGTCTATCTAGCGCTGTTTACAAAGATTGTGCCTTGGGAGCAATGTTGGTTTGACATCCACATTGCGAGTGTAATGTTGGTTAGATGTCCACATTACGACTCTCCTTAGGACCCATTACTGGGCCGTACTTGCTGTGTATAGGCCGTTCAGGCCCATCTGCGTTGTAAGAATGGTTCATCACTCATTTACATGTTTAGTATAGTTTCATGACTCATGATCATACGCATCATATGTATGCTTGATATGAGAATTGACTGATCATAGCATATGCCTTCGGACAGGTTGTTTATGGGATCCTGGTTAGGCAGTGTTTCCCTACATGAGTGCACGATATGCGCAGGATTTGTTGCATGACTGGATAGCGTGAATCATGCATTTAGCATTTGTGTGACATGGTTATTGTACGCCCTAGCAACATCAGGGCCGTAGCCTCCATAGACGCATCGTGGTTGGCAGGATTGGTAACCGAAAATCTTGTTCTACATGGGGTACTATAGATATCCCTGGGTGAAAGTCCCTAAACCCTTATGGTACCAAGAGGTTGCTCCAACGTCTAGACCGAGTGGGTAGATGAGCGTTGAGTGCCGATTACCAGACGGTTACGCTCTCCACTGTGTCGTGGTCAGTTGGAAGGGGGTGTGGCCTTACCCGCCCGAGAGTAGGGGGCAATACTAGGCTGACTTTGACCAGCTCGAGGAATAGGTCCGCTATCGACAAGTCGCACCCGATATTGGCAGACGAATAGTGAGGTCTCTTCCACTTACCTTATTGCACGCGATGTGGCGGCAATCTGGTTTAGAGTGTACTAGACCCCGGTGATATCCCATATTTGAGCTGTAGTGATGTGTGGACATAGATGAGGATCTGCATGCTTGAGTTGCATTGTACATCGCATGGCCTTGGAGTGGCCGATACCATTCATGTCTTGCATCGCATAGCCTTGGTATGACTCATGATATTATGGATCCATCTGCATATTCCGCATTACTCTGACATTGCATGTTCATATTACTACCTTGCGCACACACTTTCACCACCCTCTAAGCTTTCTATAAGCTTATGCACGACTGTTGCGTGCAGGTGACGTTGGTTCGCAGCAGCGCTGAGGCAGGAGCACGTTGCAGATCGTTTTGGAGTTTTTATTCTTTACCATTGTATTTCCCTTTATGCTCATTGTACTTGTAAAGTTTTTAATCATAGTGGAAATGTAATGGGGTTCTTGGTTGTTGTTGTGGGTTATGCCATTGGTTATGCTTATTACGAATCAAACTAATATTGAAAATCCTCCTCATAGCATCCCAGGATCGGAACCTGGCGAATGGGAGTTAGGATCCGAGAATGGGGTTCTACGGAGGCTGTCGGCGTCGGATTCGGCGATCGAGAATTTTGTGAGCCTGGTTTCCAAGTTTAGGGCGTGACACACCAATTGGGCCCCATATGTACATCAAATGGGCCTCAACCCATAGGCCCTAATACATCTCAATGAGCCTTAACCCATTGGCCCTCTAACACATCAAATGGGCCTCAACCCATGGGCCTTTCAAATAATAATGTGGGCCTCAACAGATGGGCCACAAATAAACCAAGATGGGCCTCATGACATAACAAGGTGGGGTCCACTTGAACAATGGATCTGGCTCATTCTATGGCTCATGCCAAGAAATGAGCTTTTAAAAGGGATAGACGGTTTGGATTCAACCCATGCATCACGGTGGGGTCCACATGACCTAAGAATCTGACTCATTCTTTTAGCTCAAGCCATAAAATGAGCTTCCAAAATGGGTGGATGGACTGGATGCAACACATGTATCATGGTGGGCCCCACTGTCATTGCACAGTGTGAATAAAACCCGTGCATAAGGGGCTCCATCGTCCAGGCGGATGGTGTGAATAAAACCCATATATTGTGGTGGGTTCCACCATCCACAGTCGTGGACGGTGTGGATAAAATACATACATCATTGTGGGTCCCATGTGGGGCCCATTGCAATGTTTACTTGCCATCTAAACCGTTCATACGGTCACAGGCACCTGGGTGAGGGGGAAATACAAATTTCTTCTTGATCCAAAACTTCTATGGCCCAAACAAGGGTTTTCAAGGGCAACCATTCAATCACACTGTTTCCTATGTTGTGGGCCACCTGAGCTTTGGATGTAGGTAAGCTTTGGAGGGAGCCTACCAAATGAATGAGTTGGATGGAAAATACACATTATGGTGGGGCCCACGGTTGGAGCCACCCATGGTCATACGGTCACATAGAAGTTTGGACCATTCAATCAAATTGTTCATACGGTCACACGCAGCACGCTGCTGCTGCAGCAGCGTCAGAGGCAGCAGGCACTGCCTTGTTTATATATATATATATATATATATATATATATATATATATATATATATATATTTGAATCACTATATTTTCACCGTTTTTCATGCATAAGGCCCGCATCAGATGAATCTGACCCATTCATTGGGTCCTATAGCTTAATACAAGCCTAACAAGCCCAATATTGAATATATTTTGGTGATTAGAAATAAAAGGGCGATTTTTCAACGGTAACCACCGTAGTTTCCTATGCTATGGCCCACCAGATGCCCATTTCGACTTCATTCTTTGACTCAACGGGTAAAATGATCTGGAGAAAAGAATGAACGGCGTGGATTAACAACATGCATTAAGGTGGGGCGTACATGAGCAGTCCACCCAAATAGCCTTGAACCAAGGCTGATATTTGTGTTTTCCTTTCAACGTCCAGCGTCCAGGGACGCCTATGTATTTCAGGTGGGCTGCCCACGTGTGCCACCAAATGATGAGTGGTGTGGATACAACGCTTATAAAGTGGGCCACACTTGAAGATAGCTTGGATAGAAATAAACATCATGATGGGGTCCATGGAGAATGGTCTCATCATGGAATGATCATGATGATCAAAGTGGGCCATTGGCCACATCTTAGGGTCCCAAGTGAGATCCAAACCATTGATCGGTTGGCCTCACTTGGCCCATCTTAAAAATATGAAAACTACTCTAACAAAGCACCCATCGTTCGATCTTCTTGCTCCTATGGGTTCCTTAGCTCCTTAGCTTTAATTCCAACGGAGGAGATGAGGTTTGGATGGTTGAGATGGAAAGGTGGGCCACACTTGTGGCTCTTTTGGAGAGATGGGAGAGACTTGGACGTATGGAGTTCGGTTGCTTGAGAAAGTGGTTTGAAAATGAAGGAGAGAGTTGTAAAGAGAGTGGAGTGATGGGTGATGGATGTGGTGAGTGATGGGTACACTACTAAAAAACATGACAACGCCGACGGCTAAAAACCGTCGGCAATGACCTTCTCCGACAGCTTTTAGCCGTCGCAAGGTCTGTTGGTAAAGGGTGCGTCGGCATTGCTCACCGATGGATAAAAACCGTCGGTGTTGTCGATGGCTAAAATCCGTCAACGTTTTCGGCGGCTAAAACCCGTCGGCTTTGTCAGCGGCTAAAATCCGTCGGAGTTTTTGGTGGCTATAATCCGTCGGCGTTTTCGATGGCTAAAAACCGTCGGCGATTCTCATTAATTAAAAATATTATAATAAAAAAAATTAAGAATTTGAATGATATATTTGATTTCGATTTCTTCCTTTTGCTATTGTGTAGACTTTTCCTTCAAAGGACTTCAGAGAATTGGGTATATTTAGAAATTGATGTGTGCATTGATCAACACATCCATTTATAAATATACCCATTTCTCCAAAGTCCTGAACGAACCAACCTATTTGAGAAGGCAAGTCTACACAATATAAAAACACATATATAGTATACCAAAAACTTGTAAAGGCAACAAGAAGCAAAAACCAGCATGGCATACCAAAAACAACTTACATCTCTTTCAGCTTGTAAGAAGAACATGAAAGCAGACATGGTTCTTTGGTGCATTAGGATCCTTTTTCTTCTTTGCTTCTCTCTTCTTTAAACCATCTTCATCTCCATCCTTGGATTTCCTCTTAGAAGAAGATGCCTTAGGAGCAGCTGCTTTCATTTACAAGAGTCTGAAAGTACTTCGCCCATATCCACAATTCATTTCTCCTCTTGCGGAGCAAGCACCATATAACAGGTAACAGCTGATGCTTTTGTAACTGTGAACACATTCAATTAGAGATTTCTAAAAAAAAAAAGTCTGTATATTGAAGATCTGGAGGAAACGAACAACTTTCCTGTCCAGATAACATCTTAAATACATGCATATTCAAGATCCTGGCTTAAAATAATCATTGGCATATTAAAAATTTTGACCAATCTATGGATATCCAAGATCAAGAGATCTATAATGGCAATCTGAACCCTAAAACAGCATTAATGCCTGAAGTCATAGCCATTCTTAGAAAATCAAAGATTAAGAGCATGCTCTCCACAATATAGAGACCGAGTGGATGAGGAAAATTACACCCACACCATTAGTCTTTGGAGAGTTAACTTTATCTTTTAATAGGACATTGGAAGCAATTTCAAACTTTTTTTTTTGAATGATGGAAGCGATTTCAAACATATGAAAGGTTATTTAGGTAACTTGGATGTCTAGATGCCTCTCTATGCATTGCATGTGCAATACCTACTAGTAAAGGAAATAAAAACTAAAATCCAGCACACAACCATAAAACCACTTGCATTCAACTTCAAAACAGTCTCAATTACCCAAAAACAACAATTTTGCTCAAATTTTTGTTTAAAACCGCAATGCCTATAAAAATAGCATACATCAGCAACTTGATCTTAGAAACAACACATAACATCTTAAGTTGTATGCTTTGAACTTCAAAAATAATCCCATTAACTAAATACGCAAGAGTCTGCTCTGATTTGCATTTGGAAAATGTAATTCGTAAGAAAATCAAAGATGGGGAACTTAATATTGGGAATATGATCTTAGAAACTGCAGAAAATTCCATAGATCCTTAAGAAAAGAACCAAGAATAATGTGACAGATAAATGAATTAGCAGACAACCAACACTTCCATGCCTTTATAAAGCAGAGGCCATACCTGAGCCAGTTGAACCCATCAATAATACATTGCTTTCTCTAGCTCCACCGAATCATCATCCTCAGTTTCTACCTTGGGACTTCCCAAATCTCCCTCAGTCCTGAAACAGGAACCAACATATCTTATCAACATATTCTGGATTACATTGCCAAGAAACATGTTTTAACTGCTTGCAAATGCATGCCAACTCAGGGGACAGAACCATGCAATGTGGATATGAAACAATGTGTTATGAAGAGTGGAGGTGGAGAACAGAGTAGATGGGTGGGTTCACAAGAACTATTCCTTTCTGTATAGATGAGTGATAGATCCTTTTGTAGTGGTTAAAGACAGCCATGGAAAGGACCTGAAATGTGTGATAGAGGCAATTACATAGGAAGAATTAGGAACAAAATCAGAAAAATCAAAAAAGTATTCAGCAAGTCCAAAACATGGCTGTCATCACCCATGTTTTGAAGTTCATTATTATCTTTTTCTTGATCAAGGGAAAAGACTTCTAAAACATTTTGCTCTGATCAAGAGCCATAATTTACATAATTCATTATGCGTAAAGATATAACAGCATATGATTTCCCAATAAAAGCATAGAAATCCCCAATAAAAAGATATGAATATGTATATAATAATTGTGGGACAGTTCACTTGATCATACCAATTGGAGCAACTATCGGTGCAAAAATCACGCCTGATCAGATGATCTTAACCATCGATCAATTTTATTTCTTCATATCTTTTGCAGATTTTTTTCAATTGAGGACTACTTCCTCGTCATGAATAGTAAGGCATTGCACAGGTGCTATGAAATGAGCACCAAAAGGACCTCCACTGTAACATGGAGCCTATGCATGGTGATTAGGAATAATGTTGATTTTCCGACTTAGTGGCTATCTTTTTCTAGTTCAATCAACAAAATCCTTACATGATTCCAGCTATTTCCGAAGAACTCATTCACTGCAATCGCATTTTATGCATACATCAGGGGCGAGGCCCAGCATCCCCATTTCCACCATTTCTTCACATGAGCTGCAGCCAAAACATAAGGTTTGGTTAGTCAATAAACCCCTCACAAGTCCCAATGCTCTCTGAACTCTTAATCCGAAAATGAAAGCTTGGTATTCAATTGCAATAAACCCCTCACATCAGTTTTTTGGGAAATGAGATTTTAATGATTGATTACAATGTGTTTGGGGATGGTATGCTTTAACACAACGTATAAGGCCAATAAATATGCATTGTCATGTGCTCATTTTGTTAATGCGAAACATCATCACATAGTTGTATCCGGACACCATTGTTCCCTTTCCTCATATGCTTCAGTGCAGTAGTGATTTTTGAAACGGTGAATTGTAGTGTCCTGGGCTACCTTGTTCCTAAATGGCACTCCCTGTTCAATGATCCAGATTGCATATATAATGAGCCTAGCATTGGATTGGGGGATGCTCCAAAAATATTCAAGATTGAATAACCCCAACCATTTTGTCATTCACCTGTCCTTTTTCTGTTGGATTGGGATTGTGTTTGAGGCAATTTGGGGCAACTCCCTTCAATGGCATATCCACCAGATAAATGATGTGGATCACCAAACATGCATAAGGTGTATTCAGTGGCATGTGGGGAAGATGATAAGCATTTCCCATTTGTCATCTAATTTTTTCACTCCTATTAGACAATTGCATCCATATGATAATATTGTGGCCATTAAAGTGATGGCAGTGATGACAACAAATCAAGCAAATAATAAACAAATAATAGTAACAATAAGTTGTCCATTTTGAAGTACAAATTGACCCAAATAACATGCCTACCATTTTCAAAGAAATAAGAGGTCATTTTAATCCAATGAATGCATACTGGAGACTGCCGCTTGCACATTGAAAACATTTTTAAAATTTTAAAAGAATAAGAACAATGACATGTTCTTCATGTAGAAAAATCCAATAAATGAATGCCAAACCATCTCACAGTACTTAAATGATAGCAGAGATAATAACCAATGGGTAAATATATCGACAATCCATGCATTTATAACCATATGTTTCTGGTGCATGTTTATATCATGACCAAATTCAACTGCCTCAAAGCTTTCGGGGGTACTTAAAAAAATCCAAGTAGGAATTTATCCATAACCCACCTATGTCAATAGCACCATACATATTCTAAAGTAAAATGCCCAAACTAGCTAGCCCATACCTGAGTATTGAAGACCCAACACAACTCTCTGGACACTAAAACCCACCAACCTACAGTGTCTTTGATATCAGCACCAACTTCCAGCTTCTGAAGTTACTTTTTGCATGTTCCAGCCTTTCGCTTCCCAGATTGCACCCAACAGACATGATGAAACCAGGAGAGAGAGAGAGAGAGAGGCTGTCCTACCTGCTAAGAACCAAGGTGCAGAAAGAGAGAGAGAGAGGTTGTCCTACCTGCTAAGAACCAAGGTGCAGAGAGAGAGAGAGAGAGAGAGAGAGAGAGAGAGAGAGAGAGAGAGAGAGAGAGAGAGAGAGAGAGAGAGAGGTTGTCCTACCTGCTAAGAACCAAGGTGCTAATTGGCTCTTGGAGAAGGGGAGCTGCTGCTGCGGCCGTTGCTAGTGCTTCTTCCTCTTGCAGGCCTACACAACAAAGCCAAAAAGGAGTAAAAACTATGGAAAACCAAAGGAAGCAGGTCTTATTTGGGGCATAGAAAAAATGGTAGTGTTCCATCAACAACACAACAACAACAACAACAACAACAACAACAACAAAAAACATTTGGTCTGAGCAAATGAACTGAACATATGAGGCTTGCCTTTGGATGATAAAATGACCCATATGATGGGCCACATGGCTTATGGGTGATCCCCCATAAAAAGCACATGACTACAATCAAATAAATGTAAACATCAGATCGGGCCCCATTACTTATTAACCATCAGTTGTAATTGCACATTCATCAGGTAGCGAAGATCGTTTGACAGGAGAGAGATCCATGCGGTGATGTGTGCACCACACCAAAAGCTCCAGTTACCAAAATTTGGCCCCACACATACCATTACTGGATTAAACCAAAAACATCTCCGTTGATCAAGCACCATGTTTCTTTTTGTTCTTAAGAAGTGATTTTTCATGAAGCCTTTAGAGAATCCAAGGCAACGAGAACGCAAAGGCACAACAATTTCAAAATTTTACAAAAGATTGTGTGGTTCAAATTGGATAGGATAGGTGGATAATTCAAACGTTTGCAAAGAAATCAAATGAAGAACAACAGACTACCTTCTCGGGCTACAGCTTCTAGAAATCTTCCGTACTCCTTGTGGCACAAAAATTGAGTTAGAACATCACCCTTTTCAAGAACATAGGGGTGAGATCCAATCATCCATCAAGTTGGTACGACCTTCTACATGTTTTCCCAAAAATTAATCTGGAGAAAGGAATGCTTTTTCTTAAATCAAGAAGTCATCTTGTTCTTTTCAGAATAGATCGAGTATCACAATAAAATATCTCATCCTAACATATTGAAGGGTACAAATCAGCAAAATGCAATTTTTGAGGAATGGAGTCGAACTCACCTCAGTGTATTTGAATTGTTGTTCAACATTCCTGATGACAAAACTGCATTCCAAGCACTTGAAGGTCTCTTGTAGAAGCTCTGGCTGTCAAATATAATGTCCCAGTAAAGTAAAAATCAGCTTATGAAACCAAAGGTTATTCATAAGATTTTTCTCACCTTTTCATCACCATATACTGAGCAAACCATGGATAGTACTGCTCTTTCAGGACATCAGTAAATTATTTTTCTTTCACATCCATATTTGAAGATGAAATATTATTAATCATAAATAAAATCTTGTCATTTATCTCTGATGCAGGTTCCTGCATGAAATAAACAACAAACTCAACTTTCAAAATAACGGCCTGGTTCGAGTGGGAAGTGAGTCCCAATCTTCATCTTTTTTCCCCTGCACCAATGTTCTGCCTCGACAGGTGCGGGGCGCCCTTTTTCTTGACAGGGTGGGGCTTGGAGCGATTAGAAAGGGGAAGTCTTAATGCGTGCCGCGTCCCTTGTTTCCATCCCTTGTTTTCTTTGCTTCTTTCTTTGTATGGTCTTTAAGATAGGTCTTCCTTGGGCCTTTTTTCGAAGGAAGACCCGAAGCGTTGTAAATTTCGCCCAGAATGAATATATTGGAAACAGTTGTTCTTCTTTTTTTTTGTTTATATATATATATATATATAAACTTTCAAAATACAATCGAGATATTGCTTGAATAGTCAAATAACATAAGAGTAAGCACAAAACATACAGAGACACGACTTTTGTCAATGACACAAAGAACTATTTGCCAACATGCTAATTGTCATAAAAGAATCCAAAGAAAGAAGATACAACAGTGAAAATCGCAAAAAAATAAAATAAAATAAAATCTGCATACCTGACGTAGCTGCTGCTGCTGCTGCTGCTGCTGCACCATCGCAGCAGCCAGAAATTCCTACAGATTGCAGCTGTTCAGCAGCCTTTGCAACTACCCTGTCATTTTCTTCTGAAAACACAATAAGAATAAAAAATAAATCAGAAAAAAAAAAAAAAAAAAAAAAAAAAACGATTCATTGAAGATAGTTGTGTATATGTCATCCAGGCCATTCAAACCCTTCATTTACAGAAACTAGTGGATGACAAATTATGTGTAACATACAGAGCTGGTTCAACCACTTGTGCAATTAGGTAAGGTTCAAAAGGACATACATATTTGAAAGTTGGTCAAATCACAAACAAGCGTATTATGGACAGAGACATTGTTTTCATTAATAGGCCACCTAGTACTCATAAACATTCATTGCAAGCATTTTCTGTCTATGTGCATGACGACCATACTGTTAAGATCAATCCTCTTATCTTCATTTACAGAAACTAGTGGATGACAAATTATGTGTAACATACAGAGCTGGTTCAGCCACTAATGCAATTAGGGAAGGTTCGGTTCAAAAGGTTCAAAAGGGCCAAATTTCCACATCAAGCATCAGTTGCATGCATATATATTTTTGTGCAATTAAATTACCCATAATCCTTTTGATGAACTTCCTCCTATCCAGATAACAATTCAGGCTTTGCTGAGCCCACATGTGTACAAGTCTGCTAATGCACATGCCATTCGCCAGTGTGGCATAAAGGCACAGTATCCAAGCCATCCATTAGACAGTAACACAACATGGATTCCCTATCCCAAGAATCAGTTTGCTCCACTAGTCAGGTGGGCCACAACTAACTGAACAACTGTACAATTGTCGAAAAATTAGCCAAAGTTTTCTAAACCATCCACTTATTTCTAATATCATGGCACAGTTACTAAGTTAACAACCTTTATCTCTCAGCAACGCAGTGTGGTCCACATGATGGATGGTTTGGATTATTTGCCTGTGTGCCACACTAGTATATGTGGTGGCATGTGCGTTAGCTGACTTGTACACGAATGTGGGCTTTGCAAAGATGAAACAATTCTATTACTTCAAGGCCTGAGAAACATTGACACGAATTTAGTAGTCGGCTTCAATACTTCAAATAACATGATATTGAGCAGGAGAAATTCTAATGACAGGTACATGTGATAGCTATCATATTATATTAGATCAATTTCTAAACATCTGTTCACTGTAATATAGAAAATGAGTGAATGGTTCAAAAAAGAAAAAAAGAAATAAGCAAAAAAGAAGGAAAGACATGTAGTATAAGAATCTTCTGTCTACTGTACAATCAATAACATAAGCTAGAAACCCAAGAAAGAAAAAAGGCCAGAATAACAACCTCCTGACTTTCGAAAGATGATTTTGGACTTGTGGATTTGTCCACTGCAACAGAATAATAAGCTAGGACTTCCACATCTGGTCCTGCTTCCAGGATTGCAGGCGCACGAATAAGTACTCCACGAAAACTGGCAGGGCCACCTTCCTTTGCTGCAAGCTCAGGCAATAAAAGCTCTGTTTCAAAGCTTTGAAGCTGGGAAAATGATTGGGTTGATCAAACACCATATGCGAGAGAGGCGCTTCACTTACTGCTGTCAGAAATTGAAAAGGACAGGCTGCTAATACCAAAATCTCCAAGACAAATATGTGAACATCCAAATGGATATTTGCATGGAAACTTGCCAAAAGGATCAACAACAGAATTTGCTTATTCTGAATACCTGAACTTCCAACATGCTCTAATATATAAGCATATATTACAAATTAAATAAAGTATCGGTAAAAATTACCACCTGAATAACGACTCTGAACTTCCAACATGCTCTAACTTGTTGCCAAGAGTGCTGTAAAACAAATGGACCTCATTATCTTATATGAGGCCTGCTGCAGCTGCAGTAAGACCTAAGACACTGTCAATGGGTATTGCAGAAGTCATCCAATCTGTTGAACCCTCCGTTATAGGGGAATCACAGTTCTCAGTCATTTGATCTTGCATTCTAATCACTGATGGAACATAATCCGAGAGAGCCATTTCACTAACAAACTCAGTTATCCTTTCGAGACACTCCTGTGCAATTATACTATGTCCATGAAACAAAATTGTTATGAATAGAATAAATTATAGAAAGAAGACGCCAATTTCTTTCCACAAATCTAAGAAGACACCAACCACCCATCCCATGTAGCCTGTCTAGACCAATCTCAACACTGATAATGGTCCAAATCAAATTTCATCCAATGCATGGGTGGGTTAGAAAGATCCTATCAAAAAGATTATTCTTGGTCTATGGTCCAACCAAAAAATGCCTCATCAATTGAGTGGTCCAGATCAATGAGAAAATGTGCAATTTGTAGAATGGGCTTGAGTGACACACCGAGACTGGCTTTGGACCCTTCTTGGGACTTTTAATACCATAAGCTGAGCTTGGATCTGGCATGTAAGGCCTGACATACATGCTAGCTAGGTAGGCTTGGGCTTAGATTATTTTAGCCCAATTTGATCTCCACAGCTAGTGGGGCAATTTCTTTCCACAAATCTAAGAAGACGCCAAGGATTTAAAACGAAGGGCATTTAGGTAATTGCAAGACACCCCAGAGGAACTATGTCAATTTAAAATTTTGAGGAAGTTGGTGAGCATACAACTACAGGTACAACTAGGGGTGTACACGAACCGAGCGAGCTAAGTTAGCTCGCTTGACTCGACTCAAAAAAGCTTGATTCGACTTGGTTCAAAGCTGAGTTCGAGCCAAGTCTAGCTGATTTTTTTAGCTTGAAAATGAGTTCGAGCAAGCCCCAGCTTGACTTGACTCGGATCGAATCCAGCTCGAATCAAACCAGTTCGGTGACTCGGTTACTTTGCCATTGATGTTGCTCAACAACTATTTGATAAAATGACTCAACAAAATGTGGCTGGTGGCAAGGAAGGTATGTACATGAAATAAATACCTTTCTTCTCTTTGTTTTTTTTTTGTTTTTTTTGTTACTTGAAAGGTTTTTGAGAAAATACCTGAAAAACCATTGTCTCTATTTGTAAAACAGTGGAGTTTTGAAGTTGCAGTTAAGGTGTTTGTGGAAATGGCGAACTCGGTTTGATCTTGGCTCGAACTTGGCCCGAGATGCTGATCGAACCAAGCCGAGCTGGCCAGTCAGGCTCGAGGACCGAGCTGAGCTGAGTTTGACCTGAGGTCAGCTAGTGTTCGAGCCGAGTCAAGCTGGCAGATCGACTCAGTTCAACCCCATGTACACCCCTACATAAAACACCAGAGTTCTCTGACTACTGTTGTTTATGTGACACCGTACATCATGTGAGGTCCTAACCACGTGTATCAATCGAGAATTCCGGTGGGCCACAGCACAGGGAGAATTTAAAATCACACTTGAAGCTCAAGTTAATGTGGTGGGTCCAGTCTAGGCCCAATTGTAAATTTTCAGGCTTGAGCATGGGCCTGTAAGTCAATAGCTTAGATTTTATAAGTTAGAGATCTAGCAACCTAATCATGGATGGCTTGCATTCCAAATACCATACCTACATAATGGGTGGGTTTTCTTAATTGCGGAAGGGTAAGAAAGATGAGAAAATGGCATTAGAGCAAATGGAGAGGGAACCACAAGTCTACGTTACTTTTTTTTTCTTAAAAGAGAATGTTACAATAACAAAATCAATCAATGGGGTGCTTATCAGTTTGGCGAGATGTGTAATGTGCAGAAAGCAAGAGCAGTGAGAGGAAAGCACTCACCACAAATATCACATCAAACCAGCGATGGTAGAAATCAAATTGAATGTCTCCACCCAAAACATCGGTGATTATTATCCTGCCATGAGAATTTAAAATAAAATAAAAAAGGATTAAAAAAATATACTGGAACATAAATTTTCAATAGGCCAAGCCTGCCTTAGCAGTTATAAGTTGTTATGTGGAGATAAAGGCTAGAATCATCTATTTCATGAGAGCTCCATCCCAGCTAATCCACAAAAAGACATCAAACAAAAAACTAAATACATTGGTTTGAAGATAGTAGTTTTCAAGAGAACTCTTGAAAATATCTTGAATGGGGAAATATTGGATGAAATAGGATAAGCTGAGAAGGTTATGAATGGAAAACTTTGGAAATTAGAACTGCTATTGAGAGTCGAATCATAAACTGAATAGTTTAAACATCTGAGGGTGGGGTGCAAAAAACATTATTTTTCATGGTTTTTTGCTTTTACTTGAACAGGGTAACCTATTACGGATGCCTGTGAAGCTCCATCTCACACAATTGTTGTGTTTTTTTTTTTTTCCTCTTTGATGAATGAGGAAATTTCATTTAACATACCCAAGAAAATTTAAATGCAAGAGAGTAAAACCCTTGGAATATCCCACCCGTTAACACACATCCTTAACATTATGCATGCATGTATATGTGTACAGTAGTAGCAGGAAACACGTGCATTACTTGATGAAGCTCAAAAAGCAAATAAAAATGAATCATTGCAATTTAAAATACATGAAGCAATCAGTGTATGGTCCATACACAATGGGATCAGTGATTCCAATGGTGTGGCCCACGTGATGGATGGATAGGTCTAATTAGCTAGAAACGGTAAAAGCGGAATATACCCAATGATCTTCCTTGGAATGAGAAAAGCAAATGCATACATCATAGCGGGGCCACATAAAACACATCATGGTGGGTCCGATCAACAAGGAAAGAGAAGCTCATGTATTTGAAGACGCTTCTCAATGGAAGATGGAAGATGACGCTGCTCAATGGCGATGGAAGATGCTGCTGCTCAATGGCGATGGAAGATGGCGCGGCTCGAAAATGGGAAAATGGCAAATGCCGCTCGAAATCCCGAATCCTCTTCCATATCACATAAACTTTTCAAATCCGATATAGTGTACGTTCACCATTGTTTATAACAAAAAGATTTGTTAACAGTCGTACATGCAAGAGGGACCAATTTATGAACGGTTAAGATTTTATTCTATAAGAAAATTATAAATAGTAAAAACTTAAATGTAGAAAGATTATTTGAATGGTCTGGATAACTTTATATCATTGTCACTATTTTCATGAACGAGTCACCAGTATTTTACATCATGTACAAAACTCACAAGCTTTTACAGAAGAAAAAAATGGTAAACCAATCTTTGGAAAGGGGTGGACTCTACAGGCCCCACCATGATGCATATGTTTCATCCACGCCGTTCATCCATTTCACAAGATCATTCTAGACTCGATCCCAAAATATGAGCCCTAAATAAGTCTTGGTGTAACCACAAAATGAGAAAAATCTGGACGGTTGGACGTCCACCATTCAAAACTTTACTTCGGCGACAGATTAGTGACATTCGCCGACGGATTTTAGCCGTAGCTAAATCCACCCCAAGTCCGTCGGCCTTGCCTAGTTTTTTGGTAGTGGTGTAAGAGACCTTTTTTACTTTTGTGACAAATGTGTAAGAAAGGTATGGGCTTTTGTAAGAACTTTGACTTTTGTGGCTTATTCGGGAAAGGATGAAAGGTGATGTGTACTTGACATGTTGAGATTGATGGATTGATGGATTGATGTGACAAGTCGTAGAGATTCCCTTGGGTTTGGTAACACGCGACGTTTTATTCGCAACTAACGCTAGCCCACATCTCTTGACCAGGATATCGCCTCGACGTGCGAGTCGCGGCATCGGAACTGCAGCGACGGCGCGGTCGCTATGGTAAAGGTCTTGGGTTGAGTCGACTCGGGTTGACGGCATGAGAATCAGGGTCACGTGCAAATATCGGTTAAGGGTTGAAGGTTACCGGAATTCGATCGGAAAGACTACGGAAGTCTATGAAACAGTATGGTCTAGGATAAGGGGCTTACACTTTTCGACCTAGAGTTATCTTCCTATGCACTTGAAAATTTGAAAGAATCCAGTGTCGTCTCTCTCCGTTCTATATCAGAAGGGGTGGTTAGAGGGGGACGTTACTCACTGCAGGTTGTATTGGAGATTGAAGATCTTACATCGTCTTTCTACTTTGAAGATGAAGTGGTCCATCAGGCTACTGCAGACTCGATGGACATAGATGGGGATAGTGGAAGATTCAGACAGACCCCTGCTTCAAGATCATCAATTGAGGAGGCTTTGAGAACAGAGAAGGTGGGAGAAAGAGATTGGATGGAGAATTGTAGAATTTGTTTGGATGAGTTTGGTGAAGGTATGGAAGTAAAGCGCATGCCTTGCTCGCATGTTTTCCACGGAGCTTGCATTACTCAATGATTGGAGCAGAGTAACATGTGTCCTTTGTGCCGGGTTAGGGTTTAAGGAGGAGGATATACATTATTCTTTTTTTATTTTTTATTTTTTTAATTTTTTAAATCTTTTATTTCTGATGATATATTTTGTATTTGAAACTACATTTGGAATGATGGAATCAGAATTTGTTTATTATTTGATGATTCTTTCAATCTTGAAAGAGGCATCAGGTTATTGTGACTCTAGTTTCATTGATGTGGATCAATAATTTTGAGGGCCATTTGTATGTGGGAGCCAATTAGGTGCAACCCTTAACATGGGACCCACCTCGATTCATATATTTCATATTCAAGCCGTCCATTAGTTTTTCCATGTCATTTTAAAGCATTATCCTAAAATTGAAGCAAATCCAATTCTCAAGTGGATCATAGTGTTTGAATGCATTACCATTTAAAAACTTCCCAGTCTCACTTTAATGTTTTCCTAGTGTTTATTCTCCATCCAACATGTTGATAATTGATAATGTAAACTTAAGCCTGGATGAATGGGAAAAATAAAAATAAAAATTGCGTTTGATCCAAAACTTTTGTAGCTCATTAATGGTCATTTTCCATTGTTTCCTATGGCATAGTCCAACTAAGAATTGGTTCTGCTTCATTTTTGGATTCATGCTCTAAAATTATATGATAAAAATAGATGGACGGCGTGAATATAGAACATATGCATCAAGGTGGGCCCCATATTAAGGGCCACATCACCTTGGGTGAGGAGGGGCCGCAGCTAGTCCTCTCCCTCAGTATTTAGAGGATTCCCAATATGTTGATGATGCACTCCCTCTATATTTAGAGGATTCTCAATTTGTTGATGATGCCCCAATCCGATTCTAATAGGTTTGTGTTCGATTTTTTGAACTCATTAAGAAATTGAGTCGGGTCCATGTCTCATCTTTTGGGACCTGGTTTAATTCTAGGTCAAGTCAGGTTCAGATAAGTAAGCATCAACTTGGACCCAATTAAAATAGAATTGGGTCTTGTCCGGTCTAGCTAAATTTAATAATAGCGTTGTATAAGTTAATTATATATCAATTATTTTAGTAATGTAACAAGTCTTCCTTGGCCACAAGCATGTAAAAGAGACCATTATATACCATTTAGTCTTTCAATTATCACTTTTCTCAGTCCAGAAAAGGCACCATCTGAAGAAGCTCCTTTCGGTACTATCTAGGGCTAGATCTAGTAAGGCGCCCCAATCACGCAAGGGAGATGTTCTTAAATTAGAGCTTGCCCTTAGCCCACAATGTTGTTCACTCAATGAAGAATGCCAAAGAAGCAAAAGACGAGTTTGAGTTTGAAACTAGACATGGCTAAGGCATATGGTAGGTTAGACACGGTTTATTAATGCAAGTGCTTAAAAGCTTTGGCTTCGAGTAGTGGTAGTGCCCTCTCGTGTTTCCCCTTCATCCATATCTGTGTGAGCTTATGAACAGGTTGGATGACAAATAAACTTCATTGTAGGCCCTAGGAAGGTTTCGAGGGTGGAAGTCATTATCCCACTATTTCTTGGTATGGTCACATGAACTTTATATATTCTTCAAGTTTGGCTCATGCCCTAAAATGAGCGGGTAAAACGGGACGGCATGGACAAGACACATACATTACGGTGGGCCCTATAGATTAACTCAGCATGCAATCTGTGTCCTACATTAAACAATCTAAACCATTAATTGTTAGATTTCTCTTAATCACAGGGTTACATGCTTGGCAATGCTACATGAGTCGATCAGATAATGGTCCAACTCTAAACACTTTATCTAGACATGGTAAATCACCATGAGCATGTCGCCAACACGATATCCTCCAATCAGTGATCTACCATGCTGAAATATCACTACGTGAAAAATAGAAAAAAAAAAAAAGGACGGATTTCGAGACGGTTCTGGACCGTCTCTAAAATTGCTTAGTTTAAAGACGCTTTAGAGACGGCCGTAAACCGTCTCTAAAATTTTAGACAGCCCCTAGCCATCCATGTTATTGTCTTAAAAATTTGAATGTCTACAAATCATTTAAGACGATCGTTGACCGTTTATATGCGACCATTTGAGACAGTCAAAGACCGTATCTAATAGAGACGGTCATCAACCGTCTTATATGCAGTCATTTGAGATGCTCATTGGCCGTCTGCATTAGAGATGGTCCTTGGCCGTCTTTTAGCTTTAATCCGAGACCGTCAAACTCTCTATTAGAGACGGTCCTTAGCCGTCTTATAGCCCTGTCAAAGACCGTCTCTACTAAGACTGTCAAAGGCCGTCTTTATTAGAGACAGTCCTAAACTGCCTCTAATGCTAAAATTTGATACACGAAAAAAGTAGTTAAGAAGCTTAGAAAAAATAATTAACAAATGTTTAAGAAAAATTTAGAATTAAAAAAAAAAAAAAAAAAACTGTGATTTTAAAAAATTCTAGATTTTGAAAAAAAAAATAAAATTAATAACTTTGAATAATGTTAATAATTTTGAAAAAAAAATTCGATAAAAAAATGATATTTTGAAAAAGAAAATATAAAAAATTAAATAAAATTGTGAAAAAATTGACAAATTATAAAAAAATATATGTTTTTTTTTAAAAAAAGAAAACTAAATTTTGTATTTTGACAGAAAAAATTAAAAAGTTATATAACAAGATTTTGATAAAAAAATGATATTTTGAAAAAAAAAATTAAAAAAATTAAACAAAATTGTGAAAAAATTGACAAATTAGACATCCACTAGTTGAACCTTTAATCATTTTTGCACATTCTAATTAGTTCAGATTGAAGAATAAATAACGTCAGATGTTTATATCAAATTTCACTAAAATTGTGTGACCAAATCTTGTATGCCTAATATCTTTCTCATATGTAAACTGATTGAGGTGAGTAACTACTCAAATTGAGGGTATTGATTATTAAAATAGAGTGAACGGACCAGACATGTAAAATGGGCCAAATATTCTAGTCAAAATTGCGACCCAACTTAGTGACCTCGTGAGAACCTAAAAATTGATGTAAGTTTTGTGGGCCCCATCATGATGTGTGTTGAACATCAACACCATGGATTTGATGTGTCCCCTTTAGGTTATGAGATATCTCAAAAATCATCTATATACGAAACTCAAGTGGGCCATACCATCTAAAACTATGTGAAGACATCCTAAAAAATCTAAAAGCACTTGGTGGGGCCCACATGAGTTTTGGATGCGGCTGAAAATTGGTCTGACTCCTCATCCAAGTGGGACACATAATGAGTGGGTTGGATATGTGAATCACATTTAGGCAGCCCCAATATATGATTATGAATTTTTTAAGGAAACCCCTCTCCACTATATTGTGTGGTGTGGCCCACCCAAGTCATGGATTGACTTTATTTTTAAGGTCTTGGCCCACCCAAGTCATGAATTGACTTTCTCCATATCGTTCAACGCTTTTCTCGGATCATTTTAAGATATTTACTAAAAAATGGGATGGGTCGAAGGCTTAAGTGAACTACAAAGTGGGGATTGAACGTTCGCCATTAAAAATAACATTCACAGAAGTTTTGGATCAAGCTAATGTGAGAAATTTAATCTTGTGGAATCGACCACTGATTGACCTTTAACTAAAATTTATATGATTATACTATCTTAGATGTTTATTAATCGAGCCTTTTTCTTCCTTAACAGAATCCATTACTAGATTTTGTCTTTTTTGTATTCATTCGTTCTGCTGCCAAGTAAAGGCTCTAAGTATTTGATTTTTTCTTCCGTACAAATGGAACACCTTTTCAAATTTTTGAGACGAAAATGGCCTTGAACATTTTTTATACGATTTTAAAAAAAAAAATTGAGAAGAAAATGGCCTTGAACATTTTTTATACGATTTCTATTTTTTCAAATTTTTGAGACGAAAATGACCTTGAACATTTTTTATACCACTTCTTTTTTTTCAAATTTTTGAAACGAAAATAGCCTTGAACATTTTTATACGATTTCTTTTATTACTATTTTCTAGTATTCTTCTCTCACCATGATCTCCATTACCTAACCTTAACCTAAACCTATAACCTAAAACCTGAACTTAAACCTAAAACCTAAATGTATTCTCAAATCCCTAAACCTAAACATACCCCTAATCCTAATCTCAACTCCCTAACCTAAACCTAAACCTAAACCTAAACCTAAACTTGAAAACCCAAACCTAAACCCGATCCTGAACTCGAACCCGATTTCCTATACCTAAACCTTAACCTATTCTCAATTCCCTAAACGTATAGCTTATAACCTAAACCTAAACCTTAACCTAAACCTATAACCTTAAAACCAAAACCTATGACCTAAAACCTTAACCTATAACCTATAATCTAACCTTAATCTAAACCTAAAACCCAAACCTTAACCAATAACCTAAAACCTAAACCTAAACCTAAAACCTAAATGTATTCTCAAATTCCTAAACCTAAACCTACACCTAATCCTAATCTCAACTCCCTAACCTAAACCTAAACCTAAACTTGAAAACCCAAACATAAACCCGATCCCGAACCTGAACCCGATTTCCTAAACCTAAACCTTAACCTATTCTCAATTCCCTAAACCTATAGCTTATAACATAAACCTAAACCTTAACTTAAACCTTAACCTAAACCTAAACCTATAACCTTAACCTAAACCAAAACCTATGACCTAAAACCTTAACCTATAACCTATAACCTAAACTTATATCCTATAACCTAACCTTAACCTAAACCTTAACCTATAACCTATAACCTAAACCTAAACCTAAAATCTAAATGTATTCTCAAATCCCTAAACCTAAACCTACACATAATCCTAATCTCAACTCCCTAACCTAAACCAAACCTAAACCCGATCCCGAACCCGAACCCAATTTTTTAAACCTAAACCTTGACCTATTTTCAATTCCCTAAACATTAACCTATAATTTAACCTAAACCTAAACCTAAAACCTGCACTTATAACCTAAACCTAAGATTAAAACCTAAACCTAAACCTAAAATCGAAATGTATTCTCAAATCCTTAAACCTAAACTTAATCCTAATCTCAACTCCTTAGCCTAAACTTAAACCTAAACTTGAAAACCCAAACCTAAACCCGATCCCGAACCCGAACCCGATTTTCTTAACCTTAACCTATTCTCAATTCCCTAAAGTTATAACCTATGACCTAAACCTAAACCTTAACTTAAACTTATAACCTAAACCAAAACCTATAACCTAAACCTTAACCTATAACCTATAATCTAAACTTATAACTTATTACCTAACTTTAACCTAAACCTAAAACCTAAACCTAAACCTAAACCTATAACCTAAAATCTAAACCTAAACCTAAAACTTAAATGCATTCTCAAATCCCTAAACTTAGACCTACACCTAATCCTAATCTCAACTCCCTAAACTAAACCTAAACCTAAACTTGAAAACTCAAACCTAAACCCGAACCCGATTGCTGTAATAATGTAGCAATGTAGCCCAATCACATGACAACAAACAAGAATGTATCCCTTTTAATACATGGCCCTTTTTACAAAGCTTTAATTTTTGTTGTTGTTTCTATTAATTGAAATACTTTTTTGCATTATTTGCTTGTATTAGTTTTATTTTAATGATCAGTTTTATTTTAAAAAAGTGCTCACTTTTTTAGAAGAATTTTCTGCAATTCTTCTTGATTCTAAATTATAATGTTTTATTGGTTGAATATTTTTTTATTAGATGAAGACAAAGAAAATTGTTACTGATTTTTTTTCATTTTTTATTTATGATGTTAAACTTATCTGTATTATGCATGGATGAATGTAATGTGGATAAGATTGTTTGTGTCTGGATGGATGTAGTTTATGTTTGGATGGATTTACATAGTTTGGGTTTAGATGGATGTGAATGTGAATATGATGAAATATATTGTATAACAGGTGCATATCAGGAAGAACACGATGAAATATATTGTAACGGGTTAAATTTGAAAATGTCATTTAGCAGTCCTTTTTAAGGACGGTCCTTTGAAGGCCCATAAGAGACGGTTCATAGCAGTCCTTTTTAAGAACGGTACATGACCGTCCTTTTAAAGGACGGTCCATAACCGTCCTTTAAAGGCTCATAAGAGAGTTCATAGCAGTCCTTTTAAAGGACGGTCCATGGCTGTCCTTTGAAGGCTCATAAGAGACGGTCCATGACTATCCTTTTCAAGGACAGTATATGGCCGTCCTTTTAAAGGACATGATCATAAGAGACGGTTCATGACAGTCCTTTTTAAGGTATGAACCGTGCTTTTTTCGTCAATAAGAATGACGGTTTTCAACCGTCATTAAATACGACGCCGCAAATTATGACAGCCCATGCGACGGTCCATGACCGTCCTTTTTGGTCATTTGAGATGGTTTTAGACCATCCTTTTTTCACTGTTTTGGCATAGTATATACCATATAAAACTTCCCACACTCGGCCAAACACCTTCTGCTCTTAAATCCTCTAGCATGCTAAATGGGCATGCACTTTCCATCTCCAGTGTTGACAAGTCATCTCTGTTGCAACTAAGGTAGGGACTAACATTGTTTCTTGGCTGATAGTTGCAACTTATTTTATTAGAGAGAGTGCCAAGAGGACCATCTCAACAATGAATACTGCGACTAAAGCTCAAACAAAAAAGAAAAATTACATTCATCAAATCCCTTCTAGCAAAAAGCCCATCCATAGCATCTAGCTTCCCCTTTCTAAAAACTTACTAGCATTAACCTACTTTTGTTATAGAAGCATTGATTGTTCCTCTCCCCCAAAGAGCCTAAACTACTGCAAACATGGCTGGCCTCCAAACCATAATTCCTTTTTTACCGGATCTGCGCCCATGCCTTGCTAATAACAAGCCTTTTATTAACCCTGGGAGCATCAACGACATCTTTTGCATGCATGTGACATAGGTACCTCACAAGCAAAAAGAAAATGGATAGACATGATTTACTGTCTCCATGTTTTGCATGCATGTGACATAGATACTGGAGATAACCATCTAAATCTTTTGAAGATTATTAATAGTAAGGATTTTATTTCTACCCCCAACCAGGCAAGAGCAGTATCCTTTGACCGCGACCTACTCCCTCCAGAGAGATACCATCCTATAAAATGACCAAAGAGATGAGCCACCTGACTTATCTATAAATTAGCAATTATTACTTTTTCATCCTCTTTGAAAAGTAGCATGTATTTCCACTTTGAAAACCAGTCCAAAAGGAATTGTTTAAATGTGTAGGCCCCATCATGATATATATATGATATATCCAATCCATCCATCTGTTTTAGTAGAACATTTTGAGACATGAGTAGAAAAATGAGGTAGATCCAACACTCAGGTGGCCCACACTAAAGGAAATAGCAGCTCCATGAAATTTTTAACGGTATGTGTTCGATTTCCTTTTTCCTATGTTGTGGTCCACTTGAGCTTTGGATCTTCCTCATTTATTTTCTCATTCCCTAAATTCAGCTGGCACAACGGATGGACAGTGTGGATAAGCCACATACATCATGGTGGGTCCCTCATATATTTCACAGTACCCTCGTTTTTAACCTAAAAAAAGTAGGGGTCAAATCCAACATGAACAATGCCCTAATTACTTGAGGAAATAATTATTACCCATTTACAGGGGATTTGGAAAATCAAACAACCTGTAGGAGTATTAAAAATGTCCCAAAGACCCACCAAAAGCCGAAGCAAGTCTTCTACATCATCATTCAATAAATTTATCCGACAAAGGCGAGCCAAACTACATCATTACTCAAAATTGTAAAGCAACGGATATATAGGCATGTTCACCTCTGGAGTTAGTTTTACTAATCTTGGGAATTCTGTAAAAAGCAGCCCATCTCCTAACCATACATCTTCCTAGCAATATATACTCTTACCATCACCAATGGAAAAACTAACCCCCTCTTTAACTTTGACCCCCAATTTAGCGACCACCCTCTGTAACCTAGAGGAGATATATAAGGAAGAACCCTTAACCCACCAACCTCCTTAATACCATACTTGCTGACATTCACATCTTTCCATAAGCTCCCTTCTTCCATCCCAAATCTCACGACCATTTGCTTCAAGAGATGAAATTTGTACTCTCCAACTTTTTTTTTTCCTTTTTTTCTTTTTTGATTTTTTTACACGCACATACACCCCACACACTCACGCTAGTGGAATTTCACCACCTATGGATACTCAAACCCTTGATCGGGTGTTGAAACTCCTGAGAGTCTACCACCCAAGCAAGAGTAAGGATCCAATTTGTACTCTCCAACTTCCTAATACCAACTCCCCCTTTCCCATAAGGCTTGTACACCTCATCCCACATTAATAGATATAATTTTTTATTCTCTTCCACACTACAAAAAATCTCACCTCAACTTTTTGAGCCTATCCATAAGAGACTTCGATCACTTAAAAAGAAACATGAAATAGTTTAGAATATTCGACAAAGCTTCTTTGATATGAAGCGAATTGTGTCCTACCCCTGCCCAGAGCTCTATGAGGTCCATCGTGATTTAAGGGTTTTATCCACGTTGTTAATAACTTTTCTCAAATAATTTTACGACATGATCCAGAAACTTAAGCAGATCCAGATCTCCAGTGGACCACACGAAAGGAAGCAATGGTGATAATGACATCCACCATTGAAACC
The DNA here is from genome assembly GCA_037074715.1 of Magnolia kwangsiensis. Lineage (NCBI taxonomy): Eukaryota > Viridiplantae > Streptophyta > Magnoliopsida > Magnoliales > Magnoliaceae > Magnolia > Magnolia kwangsiensis. The sequence continues at coordinate 75,177,754 of CM073584.1, forward strand.
TCTCTAAGGGCCACTGTGATGATTTTTTACCATCCAACTTATTCATAAGGTCATGTAGACCTGGATGAAGTGAAAACACAAATATTAGCTTAATCCGAAACTTCTGAAGCTCCCAAGAAGTTTTTAATGGTGGTCGTTCAATCCCCACTTTGTGGTCCACTTAAGCCTTGATTCTGCCTCGTTTTTTGTTTCATGTCGTAAAATGATCTTTAAATAGTGATGGACGGAGTGGATAATACTTTTACATCACGATGGCCCCCACAGAGCTCTACCCACACGGATTACCGTCCGGGCAGGGGTAGGACGCAATCCGCTTCCTCTTTGATAATACTGTTATCCCAAAGGTGGTTCATGGATCTGCCCACACATAATAGGAGACCGAGATACAAAGACAAAAAAGAGCTTGTTGCATCCAAACCTACACTAGCCTCACCACCTTCTCCTTAGGAATTCTAACCCCACTTTTCTTCCACCTTCAAGCCCAACACCATTTTAACTCCTCCTCCCTTGGATACTGTTGTTTGCTAGCTTGGTTTAGATCTTGCGTTCAAATCACGCTGCTTGAACCTTTTCTTCCTCAGAGGTTTCTTGACAAGTCCAACCAAGTCTGAGCCAAAATAAATTGCTTAGCGAGTTTCACAATAACTTGACTGAGCAGCTAGCTAAAGTACAGTTAGTGTCACATGGCGAGCGGCACCATGGGTGTTGTTCGTCCTTCACTTTTGCTCCGTCTTTAGAGGGAGGCTTCTCCCATACACATGGATGACCTTAGTCCTCCAAAGCTGCTTTGTTGTCTTCTATTCTCTCTGATTTAGGCTTTGGAGTGGGCTTGGGCCAAAATAGGTTTACAAACTTGGCTTGACAAGGTGAGTTGACTGGGTAGGATATGTGGGCTGATTAGGTGAGTTGACTCAAGGTTTAACTCTATATGTTAAGTTTATCCTAAAGTACGGCTTCACGACCAGGTTTAGGGTTTTTTCGAGTTAATGTGACTCGGTTAACTGGGTTTGGTTGGTTCTTAGTGTCGGATGTGGATTAAGGTCTGGATTATGGTGTAGGGTTTGAATTCAGGTTTGGCTTAGGGTTATGAATATGGGTTAGGGTTTTTATTCAATCTTCATCGAACTTATCAGCCCGAGGTGAAGTGTCTACAAATGCCCCTCTTTGACAGAGGTTGCAGAGGTTGTGTGCAACTAAATGCCAAAGTAAGTCGACACCCCACCCTCCGTAATCATATTAAAATATTGTCTACACTCATTGTCTGCCTTTGTATCAAAGTTAGTTGATTCTTCGAAAGTATATGACTTGCATATATCATGGGGATTTGGGAAAAATGTTATACTTGTCCCTATGCTTTCTTTGGCTTTATGTGCAACCAATCGCAACCTTTTCGCTCATGATCAGTGTTAATATCGGAAGAACCTAGTAAAGTAGAGCTCTTGCACTTTTTGCAACCTTACGAGCATACTATCTTGAACTAAAATGTATGTTGCTTCCTATATCACCCCAGGAGTACTTGTTTCCTTCAATTATCAAAGTAGTTAGCTTACCTTGTGTTTTTTACAGCCCTACGGGGATCTCGTTACACCAACTTAGACTCAATCAAGATATGCAAATATCCAGGACTAGATATTTGCAGGTGATCCTTTTTCGCATAATCTGTTGGTTTTGATACTTGGATTACATTGTCTTTTACTCCTTTTTGAATGGTTTCTTTTGATTAGGACTTAGCCTATGATCCATTCATAACATTAATATTTAGTATGATTGTTATGTCACTCAAAAGTTCAGACCGACCATTCTTTGTGTGCATGCAAATCTAACAGTTCTAGGAAAACCGAGAACCGTCGGATCTTATTTACTTTTGGACAGAACACCAACCAGAAGAATGGAAGATCTCTTAGTGCCTCGAAAGCCTGACACTCTTTTAAAGTTTTTTTTTATGAAAGTCACCTCGAAAGCCTGACACTCTTTTAAAGTTTTTTGTTATGAAAGTCACCCCACACTGGGGAGTGAGACTCCGTGGGGGTTTTTAATGCATATGATTTTTGTAAATTCCATCCAGCCCACGTGATTTCTCTACTAGGGATACCTGCAGGATTTTCAGGGAACTAATTTTTATTAAAAATATGCAAAAGACTGACCAATCTTTCCATGGTCAGCGGCTGAGTTAAGAATTTAGATCTGCGAGGGATGATAATTTGGATATGACAATTCAATTTGCTTTCCTCTTATCCCAACCATGATCAAGATCGGTTGGGCAGCCATGTTCAAGATTCTAATCTATCAATTAGTTCCATCATCTCAAATATGTAGCGTGACTCATTGGGGAGAATTAAGATTTAGAACTCTGCTGGGGATTTTTTTGAACCTTCCATGGGTTCTCTGCTAGGAGTATATTTTTTATTTTTTTATTTTTTTAATGATCTGATCCATCGAATTTGTGAACTCAATAGTTGTGATTGATATCGGCTTCTATTGGAATATTTTTGTGATTTTTAAAAATGATCCAATTCATCGGATTGCGAAATCAACAGTTGCAAATGTACACCAAAACACAACACAACAAGGGGTCTGGTAGAAAACCACATTTAGGCATCAAGCACCCCTTTTGAGGGGGGGCGCCCAAACAGGCACTTAAAGAGGCTCTAGCTCTTCACCTAAACATTGATATCTCAGGTTCATGCCCAAATTACCTGCCAAAACAAGTGTCTGTCACTGCAAAAGCAAATCCCACCAAAGGGTCATCCAGTGACTGTGATTCTTAGACCATGCCCTTTGTGAGCGGTATCTAGACCAACATATATGCATGCTATGTGTAGAAAAGATACGGCCATTAGTATGATCCATCACCGTCTACTAGCAAATGATATAATTCCTGCAATGAAGTAATGAAAATAACACAACCATGGGGAAAAAAAGAGTACAAAGAACGGCTTCTGTTTATATTTAATAAAAGCCCAAAAGTATAAAGAAGCATCCACAGGAAAATGGGTTCTCTGGAAGCAAGAAGAGAGATACCTCCAGATGACTCTGCTTGCTTTGCGTGGTTGTTGCTATAACCTCATCACTTCCCTCCTGAAGGTCATATGTGGAGTACCAAGGGGCAAGCACAACACACAAGGGAGGGAGTCGACTATGCTGTTCCAAATTTAGCAGGGTTAGGCTTTTTACCATGGTGAACCATGCACCCATCTTTGATTTTCTTTAACACCGTTATGTCAGAATGGAAAGAAGAAAAGATAAAAATGATACTAGCTTCCACCCAAATAGGTATATCTCGGGACTCTGATCTCAGCTCTGCCAGGAGACCCAAACTTTTCATGCCTGGCCAATGAACTCCACATCAAACAGAAGGACCGAGTCTGGAGGAATGATACAGGAACCTGCACCATGCAATGTAGACTGTGAATGCTGAAGATCTCAAGAGCCTAGCATGCTTATCGATTCTCTACATATTGATGCAAGGAGGTTGTACGATGTTCAATCAAGACAACAAGCACTTTTTCATTCAACCCAGCAACGTTACAGGTGAGGCCACCTTCCCTGGGTGATCAGAACCATTGATGTGGTGGCCCGACAATGAAAGTGGAAAATTACCAATGGTATGCATATAATAGGGTCCAAATGGAGAACTAGGATTTTCTGATGGGAGGATAGTAGGATCTCTCTCATCCACAATTAGGCCTACCATATGAAGAATATGATAACCAGAGGAGCCCCATGTATGAAATGTGTTGAGCCAAATAAAAGCATGATCAAGCATTATGTATTTCCTCTAAATGGAAATCTTAGGAACACACTCATTGCATACACCCAGATCCATAGCTCAACTGGCAGACTGAGTGGAGATACCTCGTTTCAACACTTGAGTTCTTGGTATTGATCCCTAGCGGGGGTGGCTAACATGGAGTGTGTGTACTGACATGGGTGTGTACTAACAAGCTAACCCAAAATAAATAAATAAATTAAAATTAAAATTTATTTAAAAAAAAAAAAAAAACACTCATTGCATCTGTAATTACATGCAAACTATAGATATATTGTCAGCAAGGACCAATCTACCATCATGGATCTCCCCATTATGTCCCATGTGCGAGTTGGTCTGATGATGTGAACCATCCATCTTCTGGGTGCTACCTAGATGAGTTACTAATGCAGGGGCATTTTCACACCGGGCTCGAGTAGGGTAGCCCGTGGGATGCGGGGACACACTCGAGGTGGGTGACCCATGTGATTTGAGGCCCACAGGGGAGGTCTCGTGTTCAAGACTCCTCAACAGGGGTGATTAATGCAAGAGCATTTCACACCAGGCTCAAGTGAGGTAGCCCATGGGATGCGGGGACACACTCGGGGTGGGCGGCCCATGTGATTTGGGGCCCATGGGGGAGGTCTCGTGTTCAAGACTCCTCACCGGGAGTGATTAATGCAGGGGCATTTCACACCGGGCTCAAGTGGGGTAGCCCGTGGGATGCGGAGACACTCGGGGTGGGCGGCCCATGTGATTTGTGGCCCACGAGGGGGGTTCGGCTGAGGTCCTAACCCGTGTGATGTGAAGCCTGGGCTATGAGATAAACAGATTAATTCGTCATACTCTAACAATTCAAGCTTTTAGAGCAAGTGGTTAATTGTCCTGCATCAGTTACATGAGAAACTTACATTTTACGGATCATTCTGACCATCGTTGTGCATATCTGAATGTGGAAGATTAAAAAGTAAGTTTCAATGGCTCACAAAAAAATGCACAAATCAATGGGCAGGATCATCCTTTCATCATAACAATTGGAGCAAATGCCATTCAAAATAGTGCCTCTAGGATGGATGGTTATAACAATCAAACCTTCTCTGCATGTTGCCTCATGGAGTAATAGATGTTGGTCCTCATAAGTCATGACATAGGAAAGAGAACTGATTTTTCAAGATGAGAACAGGAAAATTAAATGTAGAAGCAACACAATTAAGGCAAAAAAAAAAAAGAGAGAAAAATCACCTCCTTTGCACCCTGCACCTCTGATACCATATCCAAGTTCTGGAGGAAGCTTTAATGTACGTTTCCCACCTAAAGAATATTCAAATAGCTTAATAATCCCTTAACACTTTCACTAGAGAATGACATGGTCAAAAGTATCATCACATGTTTGCATACCAGCAAGCATGGGTGGAATTCCATCGCCACCCAATATACCCTGATCCCACCCTTTAATTACCTGCATATATTGTTCGCAAGGGACACAAAAGAGCAATCAGTTCTAACAAATCGGCTCAAAATTCATGCGTTCCAGAGCAATCATCCCACTAATGCACATCCCTAAGCATTTGATACCATTCCCCTAAGTAATTTTAAGAAAAAATTAAACTAAATTTGGACAAATAGTGTACCGATTTGACAGACAACTCGAATGCCCCCAAATCAACCCCAAAATCATACAATCTATAGAACTCATCCCACTAATGCATATCTTTATGCATTTAACATCATTCCCCCCAAGAAATTTTAGGAAAGTTTTGAAATTAAATTCAGATGAACAGTGTAGTTTATAAAAAGGGACCACTCGAATGCCCCAAAATTCATGCAATATGTGGCACTCATTGCATTGATCCATATTCGTACGCATTTGGCATCCTTCCCCCGAGTAATTATAAGATAATTAAAATTAAACTAGGATGAACAATGTCGCTGATTTGGGGGACCATATGAATGACCCTAAATCGACCCCAAATTCATGCAATCTATAGCACTCATCTCACTAATGAATATCCCTGAGCATTTGACATGATACCGCAAAAGAAATTTTAAGAAAACAATTGAAATTAAATCAGATTAATAGTGTCGTTGATTTGGGGAAACACCTAAATGCCCCCAAAATCTACCCGAAGTTCATACAACGTATGGCACTCATCCCACTAATCCACATTCATAAATATTTGACATCATTCCACCCAAGTACTTATAAGACAATTAAAATTAAACTCGGATGAATAAAGTTGCCGATTTGGGGTCAAAAGACCCTAAATCAATTACAAATTCATGCAATTTATAGCTTATCTCACTAATGCATATCCCTAAGCATTTGATATCTTTCCCCCAAAGAAATTTGAAGAAAATTTTGAAATTGAATCAGATGAATAGTGTGGTTGCTTTGGGGAACCGCTAGAGTGCTTCCAAATCTACCAAAAATTCATGCAATCCACAGCACTCATCCTACCAATCCATATGCATTTAACATTATTCCCCCAAATCCACTCAATATTCTATACAATTTGACATTATAAGACAAAATTAAAATTAAAATTAAACTTGGAAGAAATATGCCGTTGATTTTGGAGACCGCTTGAATGACTCTAAATCGGCCCCAAATTCATGCAATCTACAGCACTCATCCAAGTATTTGGCATCAATGCTTCCAAGTAATTATAAGAAAAAATTGAAATTACATTTCAATGAATAGTGCTACCGATATGGGAAAACACGTGAATGCCCCAAATCAGCCCCAAATTCAGTCAATCTATAGCACTCTTCCTACTAATACATATCCTTAAGCATTTGACATCATTGCCTCCAAGAAATTTTAAGAAAAAGTTAAAATTAAATTCAAATGAATTGTATCGACAAATTGGAGCACCATTTGAATGCCTCCAAATCAGCCTAAAATTCGTACAATCTATGGCACTCAGCCTACTAATGCATATCCCTAAGCATTGGGCATTATTTCTCCAAGTAATTATAAGAGAAAATTGAAATTAAATTCGAATTGATAGTGTCGACCATTTGGGGGACCACTAGAATGCCCCAAAATCAAGCCAAAATCCATGTACTATAACATTAATCCCACTAATACATTTCCCTAAACATTTGACATCATACCCCCTAAGTAATTATAAGAAAAATAAATAAAATTAATTTGGATAAGAAGTGCCGCCAATTTGGGAGCCCACTCAAGTGCCCCCAATCAGCCCATTCATACAATCTATGGCACTCATTCCACTAATGTGCCGATTTTGGGGGGCTACTCAATGCCCCTAAATTGGCCCCAAAATCATGTAATCTATAGGACTAATCTTGTTAATGCATATCCCTAAGAATTTAACATCATTCCCCCAACTAATTAGAGGAAAAAGTTGAAATTAAATTTGGATAACTAGTGCCACCGATTTGTAGGACTAGGAGCACTCGAATGCCGCAAAATTGGCTCCAGATTCAGCAATCTATGGCACTCATCCCACTAATGCATATCCCTAAGAGTTTGACATCATTCCGCCTAAGTAGTACAAAGAAAAAATTGAACATTAAATTTGGTGCTATACTGCTATTCATTCAAAAAAAAAGCCGAAATTTAAAATAAATCCCAAAAAAATAGAAAATCAAATGAAAAACTCTGATTTATTGCATGCGCGTGTGGATCTAAAGAGTATATATGCATTTCACCAATCCATGCTCCAACCAAAAGCTTCAAATTTTTCTGATATATATATATATATATATATAAACAGTGAGAATATAAAAAGAATGAAAATTTCAAAAAAAAATAATGCCAAATTTACCATAAATCTAGTAAGATCTAATCAATTTGGTGATATAATGTTGAATATAAACATTTCCAACAAAGAAAAGAACAAATACATGATTTTTTACCAATCTTTTCGAATTTCCCCAAACTCGGTCCTCGAAGCTTCAATTCTTCCAAAACGGCTAGATATTGTGTTTTAATCTTGATAGATTGCACAAAGGTGGTTGAAACTAGCCTAGAAACACTCTAAAAATTTTGCAACTTGCTTTCTTTGTACGCTTGTTTAGCATTGTGTGTTACCGTCAAAGGTTTTTCAAATGCCGTTTTATGGGTGGCACTTGCTAAGGTGTAGTGTGAGGCCTAGCCGTTTTGGCATGTGTATCGGTAATCATGTATTTGATGGGTTCCCTGCTATTTTGTGCAGAACTATTCGAACGTGACCCTTCATGTGTATGGGTACTTCGTCTTTAGTTTGCCCAGAAATTGCCCGTCCATGACCCTACTTCGCTTGCTCAATTAGGGTGTGCATGTAATAGTTGGGCTCAATACTAGGTGGAACCGTGTTGGCATATAAGCAGTAAAAATCTAAGCCTTTGCAACATCAAGTTCTAAGAGCTCAAGTAAAAGAGGGAGTTTGATTTCTAATGGGAAGCTGATGGTTAAACATTTTCCCAATCTACCATTTAAAAGCAGATCCTAAAGTGTTATGGTGATGATGATGATGACCATTGAAGTGATCTCTTCTACGGAAGCAATGTCACAGGCCCTGATGGCTTCACAATGGCTTTCAACCATAGTCTTTGGGAAGTGAGCAGAATTGATCTTATGGATGTATTTAGCAAGTTCTTTGCAAAGCACTCACAAGGGAGCTCATTCACATTTATCATGTTGATTCCCAAAGTTGAGAGAGCAGCAGAAATACCAATTTTTGGCCTATAAGCTTATTTGGAAGCTCATATTAAGTCTTCACAAAAGTTCTCTGAAATAGGCTCGATGGAATTCATTATTTCCCCATACCAAGGTGCATTTGTTTGGGGAAGATGACATCCTCATTGCCAAAGAATGTATACACTCTATAAGAAGCAGAAATTTGCCAGGTAATGATAGGGTTAATTGGTTATTCCTATTATACTTGTTCTAAAGGATGGGATTTGGTATGAAATAGATAAATGGAAGCTTGCATCACATCTACTTATTCTTCCATCCTAGTGTTCAAAATATCGTTATCATTACATGTATTATAGACCTGGGATATGGAAACATGTATTGATATCATCAATTGCATAGCGGATATAGGGGAATGTATCATTGTCTAAGGGAAATGTTGAGGAAACATTAGGAAAAAGGTAGAATTTTTCAATGAAACTTCAGGAGATACTAAAAGACACATGATTACACACTCAGGATTCAAAATATTACAAAAAACAACTATACATGATAGGTTTCTAGAGCTTTGCTAAGCCTACGCGTCTACAAGTTAGTCAATGCACACGCCAATGTGGCAGAGAGGTGAAATATCCAAGCCATCCAGCCAGTGGACCTCACCGTGTAGATGTCACTGCCCAATTATAAATAAGATGGCAGTTTACAAAACTTCGTATGATTTTTTTGCAATCGTACATTTGTTTGGTTAATTGTAGACCACCTTACTAGAGAACCGGCATGATTCTTGGGATAAGCAACCTACATATTGTGCACCGTGCTGATGGCTGGCTTGGATATTTCACACATATGCCTTGCTAACAGTGGTGTGAAAATACACAGAAAAAAATTTTCCAAAATTATTATAATGCTTGCATTTCTAACATATTATTCATTTATGATTGCTAAAAATATTTGAAAAAAAAATAAATCAACAAAAAAGGACTTTTAACTACTCTTTGATTTTCCCCAAAAATGCATTCAGTCCTATTCGTCAATTCAAACCCAAATAATGTAAGCTTTGATTCCAACACAAATCTGGTTGGAAATGGCTATTGAGCAATCCCTACAGAAGAAGGTATCCGGAAAAAGTAGGGAACGAGGGAAAAATACCCCAACCCCCCAATCACTTATAATGTACAGATACACGTACCTTATATTAGTGCCTAGATATGAGACAATGCGGCATCATTTTCTTGAAACAAACCAATATGATGAACCCATATCCAGTGTTCAAAATATCGGTATCACTATAAGTTTCGCTAGCTAGGGATACAGAAACTATATCAGTATCGCCGATAATACCATTGATAACTGGAAATGCGGGGAAACATAGAAAAAACAGTGGAAATTTCAGCAAAACTTTAGGAGATGTTAAAATGTACATATTTGCATAATTAGAAATAAAAAATTTGCAAAAAATAAAATAAAAATGCATGCATAACAAGTTTCCATTTAATGGAGCCTTAAAAGCATGTACCGTTGTAAGAAATTAGTCCAACCATCCCCTCCGGCATATTTAACCATCCGACCTTCCATCCAAACATCTATCGATATTGTAAAATATCAACAACACATGATATTTCACCAAGAAATCATCAACAATTGAAAAGGAAAAGAAAGATTCTGGTCTCAATATCTCAAATGTTGCGATATCGATAATATAGAGATATTGTCAATATTATCAATGACAAATTGAACACTACATACAACCATGTGCCCATGAAAAAAAAAATGATTTTTTTTATAAAAAATAAAATTTTGATGATATCAATACATTAGCGATATTATTAAAATATCATTAATACACTTATGGTACAAGCATTACCTAGAATTTACATAGTCGAAAATATTGTCGATACATTGGTGATATTGATGCATTGCCAATATAAGCAACACCTAGCATTTACATAGTTGAAAATATTGACAATTACATTAGCGATATTGATACGTTGGCAATACTTAGCGATACATTGCTAATACCTAGAATTTCTGATACTACCAACATTGTTGGTATCGCTACCAGTGTTATCGGTATCGCTGAGCTAGAGATAAAGATAATATCAGAGATAATTTCAATAATATCGGAGATAATTCAAACACTGCCCATATCACATATCATACAGTGCCAATACGAATACAATACAGCCATGTATCGACCAATATGATACCAATTTTCATATTCATGTCCACATAGGCAAAAAGATTTCCTGGTATTTACCCTTTTGTATCAATAAATGCCTTGGTACATGCTTTGGTTAAATATTCCTACGAACCAATCTAAGAAAAGGTGATGTGACCTCACTTTCATAGAATTCTTTGTGATACCGAAATAGTTATGGTGGTGGAACTCATTGACCTTTTTATATGGGTGAGCAATATTTCCTTTTGATGAAGATGAGATGGTGGGGTCTTCATCTCACAATGGTTTGCTTCCGGCCAAATCAGATCTTAAGGCCTTCTACCCACAACCTCCTGGCTCCTACTAATCAATTTGATCCAAAGTCTGGGATACGGAGCCCTGGCAATCACTACAGTAGACAATCTTCAAAAGAGAAATTGGCACAAGACTAATTTTTTGACATGATGTGCAAGAGGAATGAGGAATCAGTGGATCACCTCATACTGGGTGTTAAGCAACATAGAAGAATTGGTCTAACTTTTCTAGGTTATCTAGGGCCATTTGGGTCTTTTTGGGTTCCATATTTGGAATCACAAAGGGTTGGACCAAATGAACCTTTCAAGCCTCAAGGTATAGCTTTTTGAAAGATGTTTCCCCATGCTAATGTAGGGAATCTCAAATGAAAGAAATAAAAGAATTTTTAAATGTAAGGAACCATTTCCATCATCCTTAGTCACCAACATTACAGTTTCCATAGCCTCTTCAAGTACCTCTTTGTATATCTTCTAGGGGATCCATTTATCTAAGCTCCTTCCTGAATGGAAATGGTGAATTGGCAGATAAAGCAAGAACCTACAAGCATTTAGAGTTGGCTCTCCCCACCCCCTAGGAGCTGCAAACTCAATATCTCATGGACACTATTTTTTAAAAAACTAAAATGACATTAGAATGCATTGTCGTTATTCATCTATTACCTTTACTGAGGTCCCAACCGATGCCAATCCTTGCAAAGGAGTCCATAGAGCTCATCTTTGTACAAGGGACTCTTGTCCATTGTCTTGTTGGATCTTTTTTGCATTAATTTAAGTTATTAGTCAACAAAAAACAACCATTGTTTATTAGGACTTCGTAGAGAACTTCAATTGATATGATTTACTCATCAAGTGTTAGCTACAAGTGATTATTCAACCACCCTTTGTTATAATTGGATTTTGCTCTAGTCATGGTATCCATAACAGCCATTACGGAGCCGTTTGCCCAAACCTGAGACAAGTGAAGAGAAAGGATTTATAATCATTGAAGTAAGAGAAACCATATGATTCTTGACCTGGAGATATGCATAGAATCTTTGCAATTTTTTAGCTTGTACAAGGGGGAGCCCATGGTTTAGAGATTCATACCAATGGTTTGATGGACCTCAAAATGGACGGACCACATGCCCAAAATCACCTGAACTAGACAACCCCAGCCATCCAACCTTGTTATTTTTCAATTGAATGACCTCTGCTGCTTAATCTCTAGCGGCATCAATCGAACAGTTGGAGCAGTCCAATCAAGGAGATTTACAAGGTCAATCCAGTATGCCTATCACATCAATGATCTGAATCAATGGACCACAGGCCGCACTTCTACAACTGAAGAATGTTCAGTGAGACATGGAACCCACTTGTACAAATTGAAGACATGGCCCATCCACGGTGCACCCATCAAATAACTCTTGAAATATAAGCAGCACAAAAAGGAGGAGAGAATCTACCTCACCAACGCCTACATGAAATGTTAGAGGCTTTCCACGTTGATAGCTGCTATCAAATACTTTCCCATTCTCCAACTTCCCAACATAATGTGCCTTCAGATTCATTCATTCAAACAGTAGAAAAACAACATCATACCAAAAAAAAATAAAAAAAAATCAGACTTTCAAAATCAGGCTAACATAAAATCCTTAGCCTCAAGTACCTCAATGTCCATTCGATCCAGCACTCTATAGAGGAAGGACGCATCTCATTCGTGATCCAGATCATGTATCTGGTGGGCCTCACGTATGTGAAATGGACCAAAAATCCACCCCACCCAACAATCACATCCATCCAATCAGTGAAAATTCTCCCACTGCCTTGTTTTAACCATCCATTTGCAGGCAAATATTGTAATGCGGGGGCATTTTCACACTGGGCTCGAGTGGAGTAGCCTATGGGATGCGAGGACACACTTGAGGTGGGCGGCCCGTGTGAAGTGGGTGGCTCGAGTGAAGCAGTACCCATGTGAAGTGAGGCCCACAATGGGGGTTCGGCCGAGGTCCTAACCCATGCAATGTGGGGCCTGGGCTATGAGATAAACGGATTAATTCGTCATGCTCTTTCAGTTCGAGCTATTTGAGGAAATGGTTAATTGTCCTGCATCATATTGGATGGTTAAGATTGTCCAGCGAGGCGCCTCCATTCAAGAATCACTCATTCATAACAGGTCCCAATTTTCAGTAATCCAGATTGGTCATTTGTGGGCCCCACAGATGTGGGAAGGACCGAAAATCTCCTCCATCAAACAATCACATCTATCTTATTGGTGGACATTTTCCCATTGCCCCAATTGAATAGAGGTGTGGATTAGGTGAGGGCAAGGTAACAGCTTGGCAGGTGAGGCCCTAGACCGTGAGGCCCACCCTGATATATGTGTTGTATATCCACACCGCCCATCCGTTAATCCAGCCCATTAAGCAGATCCAAATCTCAGGTGGACCACACCACAGGAAACAGTGTTCATTGACCATTAAAAACTTCTTATGGGCCACAAAAGTCGTCAATCAGCACTGTTTCCTGTGGGGTGGTCAAATGAGCTCGAAAAATGGATGGACAGCATGGATATACAACACATACATCAAGGTGGGCCCCACGGTCAGGGGCCTCACCCACTAAACTGTTACCCCACCCTCACCCAATCCACCCCCATTGAACAGACCATCCATGGTGGGCCCCAGCAGACGACAGCACCACATTCCTGCAATGAATCTGCCATTCCGGCAGAGCAATAGCAATGCATAATTTCCTTTCAGAATTCGGGGAAGGGGAATGTAAACCCCATGCGCACGTTAGAAAAGATGAGATTTATTTTCATCGAACACTAGATAACTACATTTCTATATACCTTTATGAGCTGGCCTTTGGTAGCTTCGGGTCCGGACCCGACGAATCGGTCACAGAAGGCAAGACCCGAAGGAGCGACGGTGAGTGCACACTGCGCCTCTTCTGCGGCGACCTCCTGCGTTGGCCGGAGTGCATCGAGAAGGCCTAAAGAGAAGGCGAGTCCCATCGCCTCTCTTCTCGTAAAACCCCTCAAATCCATCTTCTTCTTTTTCTGGTTGTGGTTGTTGTCGCGGTCGTCGTTCGCCAGGAAGCAGGAGAGAGTGGTCCTTGTTCTGGTGGTCCATTGCTTGGGATGAACGGTCGAGATTCGTGATCGACTAGATGGGTTGGGGAATTGATAAGATCCCAGCACGAAAGCCGACGTGTTGCTGCTGCTCATCTCTCTCTCTCTCTCTCTCTCTCTCTCTCTCGCTAGTCGCTACTCTCCAACCAAATTCAAAAGATAGACAAGGAGGAGATATGAGTTTGTTTGGCCATCTGTCGCGACTGAGGAGGAGTGTCTGTCCCCATCATCTGGGGCCCACGTGATGAGATGGTCCAGTTATTTGAAGCGTCCATCTTCTCTTTACTACTATTAATAAGCTATTAACCCATAATTACACTTTAATGATGATCCACACATTTGATTTTCATATTTGACTTTCAGCCATTAAAATTTTTCTTTTCATTGTTCTATAATAATCGTCCTTTCAGCGAACACTTCTTTGAGAGGTACTTGGAGTGCAGAATCTGAACTATGGACGGTTCTGATCATTAGAATACTAAGAATTCCTGGCCCAATGTCAGCGACAAACATTGATCCTGAGGACGACGGAGACAAAACGGACGCCAGAGAGGGGAGTGGATTGGAAACGGATCGGCCACTCCCCCTGCCACCAGCCGATGGCTGATCGTCGGTGCTCCGTGGGCCCCACCATGATGTATGTGTTTCATCCATGTCGTCCACGTATTTTTATATTTTTATAAATCATTTTATACGTTATAAAACAAAAAATCAGTATATCTCAATCTCAAGTGAACCACGAAACAGGAAACCGTGTTGAATGAGCGCATATCATTAAAAACCTTTATGGGCCATAAAAGTTTTGGGCCAATATTAACTTTGATTTTTTCCCTCATCGGGTTTTTATGACCTTATCAACAGATTGGATGTCAAATATACAGTGCAGTGAGCCTTAGATAGATTTTAACAGTAGATATCCAATACTATTGTTTTCCTACGGTGCAGTCTACCTGAGATTTATACCCCTCTAATTTTTGATATCGAGCCCTAAAATTATCCATAAAAATAGGTGAATCGAATGGGTGAAACACATACATCATAATGGGGCCCACAAAGCATCGACCATAGCCCCAGGGCTGTGGCAAGGGGAGTAGCCAATCCGTTTCGGAGTGGATAAGTGTGGCCATGACCACGGCCCACCTTCGTGGGAAGCGGATTGGCTGGTGTAACACACACCAGCTATATAGCTGCTGTTAAGTACGTGTCATGTGAAGACGTGCACCGACGCTCTTCAAGCTTCTTATTGTACGGACAGTTGAAAGGAGATCAAAGTTACATGGGCTAC
This sequence comes from Magnolia kwangsiensis, assembly GCA_037074715.1. Taxonomy (NCBI): domain Eukaryota; kingdom Viridiplantae; phylum Streptophyta; class Magnoliopsida; order Magnoliales; family Magnoliaceae; genus Magnolia; species Magnolia kwangsiensis. The sequence continues at coordinate 75,193,016 of CM073584.1, forward strand.
AAAGTTACGTATTTAGTATATCTATATTGTTCATCTATTTTTAAAGACATTTTAAAGCATAATTTAAAAATTGAATCATATATGAAGATAATCTTAATCACACTAAAAATAAAAGTAGAGATAATGATTTTGCCGTTGTAAGGTCTGCAGTAATGTTTATTTTCCATCCAATCTGTTCATAAGGCTACTGAGAGCTAAATGAAGAGGAAAAATAAATTTTATATTGATACAAAACTTATGTTGCCCAAAAAAAGTTCAATGGTAAACTGTCAATGCCCCACTGCTTTTTGCAGTGTGGTCCACTTGATAGTTAGATCTGTCTTATTTGTTGTCTCAAGCCTTAAGATGAGCTCACCAAATGAATGGATGGTTTGGATATAACACATATCTCATGATCAGATTCACCGAAATTGCTCACGTCAATACAGCAACTCCAGCAGCGATATTTCTGGTTCCAGCTACAACAGCCAATCCGCATCCACCTTCGTGTATGTACTGTATATAACCACGCCGTCCATCCGTTCTGCGAGCTCATTATAGGGCATCAGCCTAAAAATGAAGCAGATCCAAATCTGAGGTGGACCACACCATAGAAAAAAGTGGTGATTGAACGCCCGACATTATAAACTTCCTAGGCCTAAATGGCATGACGAACAGTTGTTATCTCCCACACATGTGCATGTGTCGACACATGACAGTATATGTACGTTAGTGCAGCCACACGGCCCTGATTATTTTCCACTTGAACTAGTCTCTCACAACAATTGGAAAGGCCAAGAATCCTGTATCCCTCTAAATAGGTACGCATAGCTACGGTGATTTAATGTCTTTGGGTGGGTAAAGAATATTAACATTTTTTTATTTTATTTTTTTTACACACGCACCCACACCCCACGCACTCACGCTAGTGGAATTTCACCACCTATGCATACTCGAACTCTTGACGGGTGTTGAAACTCCCGAGAGTCTATCACTCGAGCAAGAGTAAGGATCCAGGTTAAGAATATTAACATGAGGGGGAGGAAAAGTATGTTGTTGGCGATCCAATGCTCAACAGTAGATCAACCCTCTATCAACCGTTGATCATCACATAAGTTTTTTTTCAACCGACGATCTATACCGATTATCAGCATGTTTACGTATGAAGTGTGGGTTAGTCTTTTTTTTTTTTTTTTAGGAGGAAGTAAAAACAGGTGGGCCGCATGCTTGCATATTATATGCACGAGTATGCGTTTTTAATAATGACCCAGAGGACCTTGTAATGTTGTAATCAAGACCGTTGTGGTGGAAAAAAAATCGGCATATGTTTATAGGTGCTTACGCCTGATCTAACATTGCTATATCAAACATCTTGAAAGCTAATGCATGACAGCACCATCATATGGAAGAACGCGATGAGATCTTGCAATCAACAGAAGGAAGATTGTAAAAGGCCAAGATGCCCATCGCCACAAGACGAAAGACTTATTAAGTAGTTGTCATATACACCCTGATCTATAGCTCAAGTGATAGACTGAGTGAAAGATACCTTGTTCAATTCTGAGGTCTTGGTATGAATTCCGTAGTTGAGGTGGCTTACAGTGAAGTGTGAACTGACAATGGGTGTTCTAACAAGCTAACCACAAAAAAAGAGTCGTCATATAGAAATATGTTGGGACATTGAAAGCCAGAGCTTACTTACGTAATAGCTTAGAAGAGTGCGTGCCATTGTATGGTTAGCTAACACTAATTGTAACAACTTGAAATTTTAGATGTGAGTTTACCTGTACATAAGGATGTACGATTACACTTTTGTACTTGTTCAACTGTATATTTATAGATCTATTAATATTTATGTAGTTTGATTTGAATCTTAATCATAGAAAGTAATTTTCAACCCTAGATTACATCAACCGACTATTGATTAATAGGATAAACCCATGAATACTCTAGCATTCTCACTCATTCATCAAACCGACCGTTAAATTAGCTATTTACCACTAGATGAGGATATCTAACCGACCACTTTGAATTCGGACCACTTGATCAAACTAAAATAACTACTAGATCTTCATATCTACTCGTACACCTGTCAAATTAGCATTCTAATCCGTTCATTTTATTTTTTAATTATGAATATGCTTAATTTACTGTCAAAATCATGATCTACGCATTTTACACATGTGAACCAATAACTTAAATATAACAGTATACATTTCTAACATATATCGCATCCAAAAACTACTTTATACGTATCCATTTATAAAAATGACCGTACAATAACCCATAAATATGACTAATATTTTAACCATCTACTTATTTAAAATTTAGACCATCAATTGATCATCCATCACAATTAGATCTTCCAACTAGGCCATCCAAATATTTAAATGAGTCATTCATTATGTAGATCATAAGGTATACATCAAAACTAACGGTTAATTTTTACATAGGATGTCGGTAAACTTTGTTTTAAATTATGAGTAGATGTAAACTATTAGAAATGCATCTTGACCATCCTCGTGAGATCAAGGCTCAAACTCAATCGTTGATAAAGCACACAAAATGACGAACTAAGTTAAATTTTTGCTTTATTTAGACAGTCCAACTAAAAGATATGCAAGACTAAAGTTTTAGGTGGAAAATAAGGAAGTGAGATGGTTATTCACTCAGAGGTCTCCACGTACATTGGGATGTTTTAAAAAAATTAGAAACTAGCTCTAAGTGTTAAACCATCATCCATATATTATATAATATATGGCCTACTTAAAATTCAAATTTATCTTATATTCGGGTCAATGGCCTAACATAATATAACAAAATTGATGAATGGAGTGGATTTTGGTCAACATCATTGTAGGCTCCACATCTATAAAAAAAAATTAAAAATAAAAAAACAAAAGAAGATAAACATCTGATTTTTGTACGATAATAATAAAAAAAAGGGAGAGAGAAAAATGGGGAGAACATTCCTAGTAGGAAACAGCTCCACTGTTTCATACACACACGTCACCTAATGTTTTCATCCTTCACACCTGTGCATACACGTGTAAAGTACGATGGCAAAAAAATAGAATATAAATAAAATAAAAAGGGAATAAAAATAATAAAAAGGAAAGAAGTTTCAACGGTTGCTCTTCTTGCTCACGGTTTATAATCAAGCGAGCCACTTGAGTATTAAGTTTACTTTATTTTTGGACCCATATACTAGCACGATAAGGTAAAGTGGATGGGAGAAGTAGATTTCTCGTAAGCAACAGAATGGACCCCACATATCAATGGAAAATAAATCTGTAACAACTCCAAAATTGTTCGGTTCCTTAAATTTTAAATTTTTAAAATTTTTTTTTTTTTTTATATTTAAAAAAAGAGATCAAACCAGTTGTAACCTCCCTTATCATTATCTTATCCATCTTATCTGAGCAACTCTCTTTCCTTTATAAGGATGGACATTTCTCGCCGATCAAAAAGAGAAAAAAAAAAAGATAAAAGGAGAAATTAGTGGAAGAACGACTTGCATAGGTTAGTACTCATTTTATTTTAATTTAGATTTTTATTTTTAATATGTTATTATGCTTTGGGTTTATGTGATGGACGGTGTAGATCTACCCTGGGTGCAATGCAGGTGCACATATATCAATATGTGTGCATATGCACGATGCACCTTGGAACACCTTACGCATGTAACTAGAATTAAAAGAAAACACGTAAGTTTTTTCTCGGTGATTTTATTTGAACTACATATTGGACTTATTTTGCATATACGGCCCGATCAATTCAGTCCATCAGGTTCTAAGGACCAAAATATGGAAAACTTCCAAAAAATTAGGCTAAATTAACATTTTGGTAGGCCGCAATATGTAAAATAGAATTCATGATACACTCGCCATTGGAATATTCATCAGGGCCGCAAGGAGTTCCGACGGAGGTATCAATTATTTTGACTATTAAAGAATAAATAAGTAGACTAATGAATAATTCGAATCTTACATAGAAAGTTAGGAGGGTTTGAAATAAGAAATGTATATGTTTTAATGGTGGAAGAACGGTCAGTGTTATTCATGGTAGTATCGCCCATCAAAATAGCGAATCTACTTCATTTTTCTACCAATGTCATAAAACGATGTTGGTAAAATGGTGAATGGAATAGATCTTATACACACATATTACTTATGGGCTATCATGACAAAAGTATAATAATATAAAATGGGTGTAAAAACACTCCAGCGTGCAAAGGTAAAGTTAATCTATTTACATTTGCCTGGTAAAGTTGATCTATTTACGTTGCCTGAATTAGTCCGGATTGATGGGCCTTATATGCGGGACTTTCTTAATGTAAGTATCAAATCCATACCATCTAATAATCTTGTCACTTAATAAGAGTTATGTGGTTGAAAAATTTATTCGAAAGAAAACTCACGTGGACCACATCGCCTTAAACAATGAAAATTAAAATGGGCACCTTTGAATATTCATGTGGGCCACAAAAGTGTTATTTCGATAAGATTTTGGGGCTCCTCCTTTATGAGGAGATTACCCATCTTATACATGGTTTACATTATCATGAACCTATCAACAAATTAAATAAATACATAAGTACAAAAAGATAAAGTTTAGTTTACGGCATTGAAACCAAGTGCGGATTCAATTGTTGAAAAAATCATCTTGGGTCATCATATTGTGGACCCACAATGATATATATATTATATCCACTCTATCCATTAGATTTGGAAGGGTACTGTAGATTAAGAGTGTAAATTTAGGACATATCCAAAATGTGTGCGACCTATACAGAAAGAAAATAATGGTAAGTGTATAATAATTGTTTAGGGTATTACGGGTCTCACAGATTTCTGATTGGATTGAAATTTCTTCTTAATGGTTAATATAGTAATCAAAATAATGTTACTTTGTAAAACTTAAGTATCGATCTCATATATGACCTTAATCAAAACAAATTAAATGCTTTAGGAACTTAATAATTTTTAATATTATGGTGTACTGCATATGGATTACTTATAGGTATTCTCTAATCTGCTCCATCGAATTTCTCCCTAAGTCATCAGGTGAGTAATCCCAACCTGTTTCCTCTCCGTCGTAGTTAAAGTAGTTGTTTGATTGATATGTTGAGTGTGATTCTTTATATGGATCGTTTTATTATATTTGTTTAAGCTTGAAATTCTATGAATATAACATGATAATATATGTGATGATTTGCTAATATGATGCATCGATCATTTTCATTCATTCATGTCATGCATAGCACACCTGCATTGAATCCTGGGGGCACGCCCTGGAAAGCCCGTACGTACTTACAGTACCGGGTAACTTAGGGGACCATCCCTAGATGCCCACGATATGTGGAAGCCTACCAAGATGGTGGAAGCCTACCCAATAAGGGAAGATGCAGGTTGATGGAATCCAACTCAAGCAAGTGGACGGTTTTTATTATACCTACTTGATGCATTCATGCATCCATACATTTCATAACATCCATGCATTTCTATTTTTATTATGACGTGTATGAACCATGATGGGTTCACTCACTAGCCTGGCCAGCTAACGTTGTGGATTGACAACCGTACAGAAACGAATGAAACAGGAATAAAATGAGGACCGTTTCCAGATGAATCGCGAGACCATGTGTTGTATTTGGCAAAAGATGAACATGTTACAATGGATTAATGACTTATTTAGGAATTTAATTTCGTTTTGTATCTATTTGTACATAAATATGATGATCATTGAAAAATATTTGATTTATTATTTTTATGTTATTTTATTTTTGTTGAATGAAATTTCAAATGAATGGACTCGATGATTCCTATTTAGATGATTCCTGATGTGGTTTTGAATATATGATGATGAAAATTATAGGAAGATAATACAAACGTGGATGAATAGATGCTAAAATTGGATGTGAACTTAGGATTCATTAAATTGTGCCTCTAAATAATTGTACGGAGAATAAATTAAGTACACTCAGTGTACGTGTCATGGGCCGAAACTCGGGTTTGAGGGTGCACACTCTGTATCCGAATTTTGGGGCGTGACACTAATTATCATCATTTTACGTGGTAGAATATATTTGGCCATGCTTACTTGATGGTCGATTGATTGCGCAAAAATAGTAGAGAGCAATCCTGATGATAGAATGCAATCGACTATCTCTACTAATTAGTTGAATAATTGAAAGAAAAATTGTATGAAGGAATTCTTTACGCTAGCAACCTCTTACATGTCTATAAATAAAGATAAGAGCAAAGAGTTTCAGGACCACACCTACCCAACACAACTATACTTTATAATACAATGCTACTTATCATTTGTCTATCATGGACGCCCTTAGTTTAATTTTGGTCTAATTCTTCCTTTGCTAGCCAGTGCAATGTTACAGAAAGCATGGACCGATCAAACTACTCATCCCTCTATCCTAGTACATGAACACACCATTTGATCGCTACGAAGGTCACTCAATTTCGAATGAAAGGATGTAGAGCTTTTTCACTCTGTGATTCCATTGACTGTCTCACCATGAAGTCTGGGTTTCTCATTGAAGCGATGAACAGAGAGTTGAATCATCAACCATCTTGCCATGTACTTAGTTCACATTAAATCTTCTAATTGATTGTCAACCCAACTGACTTTCTTATCCTTGAATAGACCATCAAATATCCATCCTCCATTAGCCACCTCACTACAAAGTTTGTTCATTATCAAGTGACGAATAGATGATCACCCTGCACTTGATAATTGTCTCACGACGAAGCCTAAGTTTTGGTCGAGCAATGAATAGACGATCGTCTTGTCACAAAGCTTCATTCCCTATCAAACAAACAAATAGTCATGTCTATCAAAGTTGTTTGTTAGCATTCATTGTTAATATTAACAAAGTACTTTCAACTTTCGTCCTACTATACTTTCTATTTATGCCTTTTATCGTTGAATTGTGATTGTTATAAAGTGCTTAATTGAAAGTCCTTTCAACTAGAAAGTAAAAAAAAAAAAACAAACTAATCAGAAAGATAACCCTCCCTTTTCTCAAATCGCTTGATTTTTTATGATCAGTGGTGGGATAAACTGTTAAAAATTAGGTGAATCTTATACACAACAGAAGATAGAAGAAAAAAATAATGAAACGATCAAATCTATCGAGATCAAGGCTTAACTTGAATAGTCAATATCTCAAGACAAATTTGTTCAACAGATCTCTAGATTTGACACCGATATGCCTTTAGGATGTTTAGAAAAAACTTAGCAAGAGGTCAGATCGAGAGTACTTGCACAGAAGATAATATAATTTTAAGAATTAAGAGTATTGACTTCTGAATCATAGTATTCAGGATTTATACAATTGAAGGGCCATCGATTTCTTCTTGAAGAGATGTTAATGTGCCTCTTCAAGAAATTTATATCCATCATGCAATGATTTGCACGTGCGAAGTGCTAAGTGCGCCTAGCCTACAGCCTACAGCCCACGCCGTGTGCGGACGGTGCAAAGCACCGTCTTTGAGAAGATTTGAACCCTGGTTGGAGAAGTAAAAACTCCTTCTCTTACCATTTGACTGCAGACTTTATTTATAGAAAGTTTTAATTATTAATATATTTATTTACTTATTAAAATAAACTTTTATTTTTGAAATTTATTTTTTTATTTAAAAAACACAACATAAACGACCAATCTTTATGAAACTCGATCTTTCGATCTATTTTGGTGATTGGGGTCATAGGCATTCAATTTGATTTGAGCCGCATTTGGCTTTGGCACACACGCACAACATGCACAATCGAATTTGAGCTAAAAAACAAATTTTTTAATCAATTTTTTGACATTCCTAGTGAGCCATGTGTATCTACTAGTTTAACAATTTAATAAAATAGTTAGAAGGTCCATCAAGCTTAGTGGAGATCTAGAAGAACAGGAAGAGCAACCTGTGCAAGAGTGCATGCCCTTAGAGGCCGAAACTCTAGCACATATTCATTTAAAGACAGATCTTCGTCCAACAACAATTCATTAAAGAGTGTTACAAGCGTCTTGCACAATCTATAGGTGACTTTGCAACAAATTTCTGAACAAGAAAGGGCTCAAGCTCAAAACTTCAATAGGCTAATGAAAAATCTCATAGAAAAATTATCATTGCTTGATAAGCAGCCTAACAATGATAATCCTTAATTATCCAAAATTGGAAAGACCAGTTAATCCTCAACCGAAGCTTGGCCGATGGGAAAAGCTACGCCAAAATACGCTATTACAAGTCGGCATTATGAGAAATGACCAAAACGGTCATCCCAACTAATTTGACTAGTATGTCCCTTATGGTGGGGACCCTAGAAGCAATATAATGTAGGAGTCGAACAACATAAGGCAGCACCATCCAATTCCCCCAGCTCCTCACGCAAATCTCATGGCTCGAAAATCACCAGTAGCTGTAAAACCTCGACAATTAGATCATGAAGACTTGATTGATCTAATTCAAGAGGTAATCAACTAAGCTCAAGGCCATCGGATTAATAGACCCCATTCCAAAAGTTTCATCTAGATTGGATTCATCGATAGTTTGAGCTGCCACAAGACTATAAAATTCCAAAGTTCACTCTCTTCTCAGGAGAGAATGACCGATCAATAATCAAACACATTAGCTATTTTACCATGCAATGCTGTTTTGACCAATGATTATTTAAAGTTAGGCTCTACAGAAACTCTTTGATAGTAACATCATTTAGGTGATACATGCCACCAAATTCAGTTCACATATAGCCGGATATGGAAGAGAGATTCCATACACAATTCTTTTAAATATAAAGTATTAATGGTTGATTTATCCTGATTAAGGTAATTATCAGGAGAACGGTGGAAAGGTATATTTTCCGTTATAAAGGGTAATGAATCAATGTTTAATTGCCTTATTGGAGGCCGAATTTGTGAAGCTAACCCAAAACGATTTGGATATCCAGTTTCCAAAGAAATTCAAAGGGATGGAGTTTAAGGATTCACTTGAGCTCTAAGCCTGAGCAACCACATATGAATGGCTTGTCAAAGAGAAAAGCTTAAAGTTCCATGGGATCTGCATAACTTAAATATTGTTACACACCAGGCACTTTTGGCATGTTTAGTACATTGGAACTTATCAATTGGCAAAACCGGATTCTAGCAACACAACTACCCATCACAAGTACCCAAAATTCAGAAATTCCACATGCACGTGCGCCCTGCCTGCTCAAACACAAATCCGTATCAAGTCGAAAAAAATCATGACCGAATATGAGATCTCCATCTAGCGAGAAACAGTTCTTTGATCTTTTACCAAAAGCATGAATCCATTTCACCCCCTCAAGGTGGGCCAAAATCTATAAAACATTCAAATGATAAAACCAGCCTTTCCTGGTCATCCATTTGCTTTATAGATTGTGGTCCACTTGAGGTGTAAATGGCCTGCTTTCTTGGACAAAAATTCTGAACCATGTAGCCCACTAGACTTCAAGCTCAAATTTCACCCCATTCTTCCATGTTGGTACATGTGCTAATGTAAAGGAACCCAACATATGTGTAGAATTTTCCTATCTTGTGTTGGAACAAGGATTTTCTTTTTACTGGACCTAAATAACATGTTATCATACTATGCAAAATGCTTCTTTTTTCTTTTTCTTTTTTTTAATCATGATTTTTTTCTGCTATAAATTTTAATCTTTTTAGTTAATCTCTGTGACATTTTAATCTCAAAGTACTCTAAAGGGTAGACCAACACCCCGAAGGGTATAGGCATAAGTGTCCAGTTAAGCCCCGACATGAATATGGGTGTGAGCATGGGTATAATGCCGATAGGCGAATATGGTATGGGTATGTCCTTCTACCCAGCCCATTGACCCCCTTTTAAGTGTAATGCATGCAATGAACTATAAAGACCCAATATAGCTATTTGTGGTTAGTTAATTAAGTAGATATCCACTTATTGATCGTGTAATATCAAAGGCATAGGTTGGGATTGTATATAGAGACAAGGGTATTTCCATAATTTGTGGTCAGTGTGACAAATATAGCCAATTAAATTAGAGCCCTTCTCGGCTCAATATTTCACTTAGCCTTGTTGAAGTGAGGCCAATTGCTTCACGGTTGCCTGGGCCAAGGAGCGCATTAGCTGCTGGGCTCTTTTTATTAAGGTTTTCCATGCTCCAGTGTAATAAAGTTTCATTATCTTCTAAAACAAGGAAATGGGGAACATGGTCCAATAGAATTCATGACCTTGGTTGTACCAGTCCTATCAAGTTGTTGTTCCCACTTCGGATCATGCTTCGAACTGTTGCTCCTGCTCTCGCTTCCTATCTGTTTTATACTTGCAAATAGTTTAACAGAAATGCTTCTCTGCTCTTGCAACCAAATCTATTGTCGCGTCACTTATCACTTGGTGCAATAGTAATGACATGGTGATGTAGATGGCGCGCAACTTCATGGCCATGGCCAGCTTTTCATGAATGAGTAGTCCACGCCCCGCCTCGATTTGTTATGACAGTCGGCCACGTGAACAGAACTCGTTGGATTTCTGTTTCAGAATACAAATAATTTCACTTTGGAAGTTCTCTCTCTACACTCCTGATTTCTCCCAGCATCATTTGTAGCAGATATCAATTTATCCTTTTCGACTGCATTTGATCCAAATGTGGCAATGGATATGGTGATCATTCACCCATTGGAGCTTGTGAAGGTGCTTTGGGGTGAACAAGCAACTAAACCAAACCTTCAAGGATCTGCAAACAAATAGATTGAGTAGCTAGATAAGGACATGCAATGGATGGGGATGATGTATGGCCAAATAAAGACCTCAAACAGCAGCAATATAAAGCTTGCTGGGAACAAGACAAGGTTACACGATAGGAGATGCAAAAGCCAATTAGATTACCCATGCCCTATGGAGAAAGACAAACCTAGTTTCTGGGTAGATTTGCATGATTTCCATGGTGTCTATATGATCTAAAGCACTTATCCAAGCAAAGGGGAGGTCTGCATGTACAAAATTAAAAGGAACTGATGCAATTCATCGATCAGATCCAAGAGGTGTGCATAAGAAAAGGCGAGGAACCTACGTGCATGTGGAAGAAGATGAGCAGGAGAAAAGATAAGGAATCTATGTGCATGCATGGAGAAGAAGAAAATGGCGCGACTTTGATAGAAGTTCCAAACACCTAACCATCGATAATTACTATTGCACTAAGGGAGACGGAGATGATACAGCAGAACCAGAATATCATAGAGCCATGCCTCTCCAATACAAAGTATATCAGACAATCTTTTCCACTCAATCTGTCGCCATTGAGGCAGCTGTAGAAAACAATAGCTAATGGTCTAGTATTCAGTGAGGTATCCTTCAGTGTGTGTGTGTGTGTGTGTATCACAGTACCTCACTGAACACACACACACACACACACACACACACTGAAGGATATGATTGTTAGATAGGTTTGATTTGCAGAACATAAGCCATCTATGCTAGGTCCCAGTATGCCAAGGCGTCTATGGGCATGTGGGAGAAGGTTGAGCAGAATAATCACAAAGGAACCTATGTGCAAATGGGAGAAGATATGGCGCAACTTTGAAAGAAGTTCCTATCACCTGACCATGTGTAAATGTTAGTGCACTAATTCCACAATTTGCAAGAGTAAAGCCAAGGCACAAATCAGTATATGGGAGAAAAAAGATAAAACGTAGATTCAACTGAAACCAAGATCATAACGAAATTAAAGACATCTAGATGAATTTGCTCTTACTATAATAATGGCTGTTGCACTTGGATCTCACATAAGGTAAAAACAAAGTTGTGGCAAATCTGTCCATCATAATAACCAGATCTAGTGTCTACTCTAGCTGTTGGACTTTGCTCGACCGCCAATCTCAGGGTACATTACACAGACATAACTTTAGATTTAATATTTCTTGCTATTATAATATTAATAGCACATTTTTATTAATTTTTTTCTAAAAAAATATTTTTATAATTTTCATTTATTTTTAAGAAATAATTTGAGTACGCTTGAACAATAATATCCAACACAGACCCTGCACCCACACCCATGTTTCAGGCCTAAGATGGGCACCTTGAAGAATTTGAAGGAAATTGCATTACAGCTACTCTCTACCTTGTCACTGCAACTACATCAGAAGTCTGCGACTATGAATCATCGTTGTCATTGTCATCATAGCCTTGTCCTAGATATGGGTTCAGCTCTTAGTGTCATGATCCTTCTAACTAGGTGCAGCTCCTGCTTTGAATCATGCTTCACACTCTCACTCCCACTCCTGCTCCTAAACTATTTATACTTGCTAAAATTTTGAAATTGTAACAACCAGAACATGCCCGACTTCAACCCTTCTTTACCTGAGCACCAGTTGACGCATCCTACCAGGTAGAGTTTTAGAAGTCCGCCTCTAGCATACTAGCAGTTAAGTATAACATTGAACAAGACAGCAAGTTGGGCATTATTAAAACTATTAAACCTTCATTTTACATGAAATTCTTTCAATTTTGAGAAGTTACTTGATATGATGCTTTGAATGCTTTGAATGCAAGGGAGAAACCTCATACCAATTGCAATGGACTCTGATTTACCTTTACTGGAAAAATATGCAACCTTTCATTGACCAAAAACTGCAATAGAGAGAGAGAGAGAGGGAGAGAGGGAGAGGGAGAGAGAGAGAGAGAGACTAACATTGTCGGCATCTTGTTTCCCATATGAGAAAAAGCTATTTCCACAGCACCTTGCTCATGTTCTTCCCTATCTCAACTTACATACTACCATGGCTCAAATTTCAGTTGATAAAACATGTATCAGCCACCACAAATCTGGTATCAGCACATGCAAATAAGATAATTTCATGAGAATCAGTTATACTCAAAATTCACACTGAGAGTGCCAATACGTATTGGCAATAAGGTTGACACAGGCCATAAAACCAATATGGCTGATACACCATGGTCGATATTTCTGACACTACTTTTTCCTCTTTCCTTCATTGGAGTGAGAGGGTTTTCTTCTCTTCTGGATTAGCAAACTCGTAGCATGCATGTTATGTGTGCTTCACTTTCTCGAACAAATACATAATGATTTTACATAAATTACTTAAGAAAACCTTAAAACTCTAAAACCAAAGTCAATAGGGACACTGAAAATGTCAAAACTCCGCATTAAACCTTAGACAGACAGAAAGCAACAGTACCGCACAGAGATGACCAATACACACGTAAATAATGTATACTCTAAATACAAAATAAATATCAAAACAGGCAAATTTTCGTGTTTGATATATAAGATATTTTTCCACATTTATTAATCAAACAAATCCACATATACACAGCCAATACAAGCACCAACACAGCCAATGCCCACCAATGCATGTATTTGGTCTGGACAAAGGAGGCACTGATTCTGAAATTTAAAACATTGAGTATTACTCACCGACAGCCATTCTAGCACAGTACAGGATCCAGCACTAGATGGACAGCACTTTCATCACTACCAGATCTATCACTGTAGGCAGGATTATAATTTACTTATTTTGCTTTGCCCAAGTGCTTCTATTCAGAATTAGATGTTGTCAACATAGCTACTGCTGCTAGCTATTGTAGGAAACTACAACACTGACCATCTAGTGTTGTAGGAAACTACAACAGTGACCATCTGAAGCATGTGAGACCTAAAATAACTAAAAGGAATGGCATGTGAGACCTAAAACAACCAAAGCATGTTTGATCAAATGGCAGGAAAAACTTATAGATATATCCCTATGAAATAAATCATTTACCAGACAGACATGGACCTAATACAACGATATAGAAATGAACTTACCTTGGGGTATAATCTGGCCTTCTGTTTATTTTGTATCAGTGTATGCGATGAAAGGCAGATTACTGCCCACAATTTTATATACGCTTTGAAGATGCAACTCAAAGAAAATATTGTTGTGCAAGTCATTGGATCACCCAAGAAGAAAATGAAATCATCCATGAATAAGAATATAGTGTTTAAATGACCCAAGTATGCAATCAGGTTTTGAATTAGTAAGATTTTGATACCCGATTTGCAAAAATGAACAAAGAACGCACCAGAGAAAATATTTGAGTAGAGAGGGATAAACAACTTCAATGAAATTGAAACCTCTTTAAGCAGATCCACTCTTCTAGGATAAGCATCCTTTACACGGTGCATTTGGGATGGGATGAAAGCTGGAATGCATATGCAGGCTTCCATTTTTCCGCCTTTTCCATGAAACTATCAAACAATCAATTTGGACAGAAAAACATCCCGCCTGCACAAAGATGTTAGGGGACATCCAAACATACCCTAAGAAGGCTGAGAAAGCACCATTCAATTCTTTGAAAGCGAATCCGATTATATGAAATATTATCTCTTTTCTTTTTGGTGAGAAAACATAGATAAATGATTGCAGTTCAAATTATACAAAGGACGAAGCTTGTATAATAGAGATTACACACAAAGAAAATTTCTGAACAAACTCATCATGGATAATTTTCTTAGTTCGAGAGCAGAAATCTTTCTTTCCATCAGTGACTCTTCAAAACACACCAAATGAACCAAAAAAAAAAACAAAAAAAAAGGCCTCCATTTTTTAAATTAGAGCAGAAAGCAAAAAACACCAAACCCAAGTTGAGAATTTCAGCTCAAGCCCTGTTGGCTGAAAGTGAAGGACAGCTTTTCACCGTGCAGGGCTGATGGTGGCCAGTCGAGAAACTTGTGACCCTGCAGTGAAGGTGGTAGATACTTCTGGGACGATGAAGAAGATGGGTGATCAGGCGGGTATATGTAGCCCTTCCCATAACCAATCTCCTTCATCAGCTTCGTCGGGGCGTTCCTCAAATGCAGAGGGACACCTTCATTCTGACCGATCGATTCCTTCACCGCCTCCTGGGCGGCCTCTATCGCTCGGTAAACAGCGACTGACTTGGGTGCCAACGCCAAGTACGCAACACACTGTGCAAGGTTCACATTGCACTCCGGCATGCCTAAGAAATGGCAAGCTTGGTAGCACGCAACGGCATGGCCTAGAGCAGCAGGGTCCGCCAATCCGACATCCTCGCTCGCGAACCGTATCAGCCGCCGGGCAATGTAGAGTGGCTCTTCCCCTCCTTCCAACATCCTTGCTAACCAGTAGATTGCCGCATCGGCATCGCTCCCACGCATTGACTTGTGGAGAGCGCTTATCAGATTATAGTGCTCCTCGCCCGCCCGATCATACGCCAGATGCTTGCATTGCATTGCCTCCTTGGCGTCATCTACGCTAACAATCGCGGTGGCAGCACTCATCAGACCAACCCCATTTTCATCACTCCCACTGGGCATCCTTGCAGCGGCCGATGTCGCAGCAATCTCCAACGCATTCAATGCAACGCGGGCATCCCCATCGCAGTGCAATGAGAGGAAACTGACAGCATCTTCTTCAACACTGATGCTGCTGCACCGGACGCTGCGAGCCAGCCCTCTCTCCGCATCCGCCGCGGCCCGCTCAAGCAGCTTTACTATGTGGTGGGGCTGCAGCTTGTTGAGGCTGAGCACCCGGCACCGGGACAGCAGAGGCGTGATGAGGTGGAAGGACGGGTTCTCCGTCGTTGCCCCCATGAAGACGACGCTCCCGTCTTCAATCACCGGCAGGAACGAATCCTGCTGGGACTTATTGAATCGATGGACCTCATCAACGAAGAGCACCGTCTTCACGCCCTGCTTCTTTGCCCGCCGGGCCTCATCGACGGCATCCCGCACGTCTTTGACCCCGGCAGTGACGGCAGATATAGAAACGAATCTGTACGACGCAGGAGCTGAATTGGAAATGGCCCTAGCGATGGAGGTCTTACCGGTGCCTGGTGGTCCCCAGAGGACAATGGACGGTAGGCGGTCGCAGGAGAGCGCTGAGCGGAGGATGGAGAGAAGGTGATCCTGGCCGACGATGTCGTCGATGGAACGAGGACGGGCCCGCTCTGATAAGGGTGTGGGGAGGGGATGGAGCTTTGGACGCTTGGAAGGAGGGAGGGAGGTTTCGGGAGAAGGTCGGTGGGTGGGGTCAGATGGGGTGAGATCGACGGTTGAGATTTGGTTGGGATGGGGTTTGGGATTGAAGAAGTAACGGTCGAGTCTGGGTTGGATGGGAGAAGGAGGAGAAGGTGAAGAAGGGGTGGGGGTTGATTTCTGGTTGAGAATCCATTCGGTGGCTTTGACGGTGGATTTTCCACCTGTGACCTCTAAAGCTCGGGTGGCCAGTTCGTGTGAGAAGCCCATGTTTAGAAGCTGCTCCATCCTTCTTCCACCCCGTCTCTCTCTTTGTAGAATGTGACTTTCCTTTTGCCACCGGCGCGATTTAAAGCTCCAATGGGCACGGGACTCGATAGAGACTCCTCGGTTATTGGCGTTGGTACGTGCTCTCCAGGCCATTATGATGTATGCTTTTTATCCACGCCGTTCATCCATTTTGCCTGTTCAATTTGGGTCATAAGCTTAAAATTGAGGCAGGTCTAACTCTGAGGGGGACCACACAAACATGGTGGTGATTGAAAGCCCATCTTTAAAAACTTCATATGATCCGCTGTAACGTTTATTTGTTGACCCGTTGATTAGCTCACGAACGGACAATATAAGGCCCTGATTGATTTTCTAATGACAGGGGCTATTTGAGGTAAATGAGTAATAATTATTTACCTATGTATTTTGGGTTAAATTTCTAATTTGATTTGACCCACCTTTCATTTATAGCACTCCTCACATCATCTGAAGAAAAAAAAAATTGTTAAATGGTAAGGCCCAACTTGATGTTTGTGTATTATCCACACCGGCCATCCCTTTAGCCAGCTCATTTTAGGGCACGAGCTAAAAAAAAAAAAGAGAGGCAAATACAAAGATCAAGTGGACCACGTTACTAAAAACAATGAGAATTGAACCGAGCTTCTTGAAGACCTTGGAAGTTTTGGATTAAACTTATATATATATATATATTTTCTACTTTATCCATGACCGTGTAACCTGATTAACGGGTTGGATGACAAATAAACATCACTGCGGGCCCTAGGGAGAAAACAACTTTCAACCATTGACGTTTTAATGATCCTTATTTCATAAGGTGTGGTCCACTTGAACTTTCAATTTTTCTCATTTTTGGACTCATGCCTTAAAATGTATTTTTTAAAAGGATGGATGGTATGGATAACTCATATATATCATGGTGGGGCTCACATATTTAAAGTAGTAATAAAAATATTTGTATGGACAGATTTTTGAAACGACTTCCAAACGGATGTAGTAAGTAATATTCAGGTAATTCCGTGTATTTGCACAGGAAATTTAAAAATCAAATAGCCCCTAAATATCAACTTGATCTAACACTTGTATACATGCAAGTAATTGATTTTACATCTACCCCTTTTGGGATCACACCCTAACCTTGGTGGTTCATGAAATACTACGTGGTTTAAAACTCAACTAATTTGCAGCCTATTAGATAAATCAAGTTGTAAAATCATAATAATTCACGATAATTATGACTGTGTGGAGCTTTTTTTTTGCGTTGCTTTTTTTTAGGGCTTTACTTTGTGATTGATTAATTATGCTTAACTAAAGTCGCCGCTAACTAATTTATTCATCTCTATAATCGGCTCGACCGTATAAAAATCTTAGGGTACTGATCTAAAGATTTTATATTTTAAAAAGACTCTTTGATTTTGTGATTAGAGATTTTGAGTAAGTGACCGTGATTACAAAAAGGAAAGGTATTAGGCACTCATTATTCCGATGCAAATGTGCGGTCTCTACTTTACAAGATCTAACTGCTTTTGAGGGTTAGTATTCAGTTCTCCTATATGAATGTGTGTAATGCATGTGACAAAATGTGAAGCAATTGACAGGTTTTCTGTTGGGGATGGATTTGATTGAATAGGCAAGCCTCAGAGCATACTTTAAGCTAATTTGGTGCATAGTGTGTTGAATAATGGATGAATGTTGTGATATGCAAATGTTATGGCTAGATGAAGCATGATTAAAAATAGTTAGATAGATGGTGGTGTCGCAAAGATTGTATTAAGTGGCTCGAATTGAACTTTGGTGGAGCTCAAAAGGCTAGTGCAAGGACTAGACCTAGGCTAGACTTTCTTTCTCACCCAAACTCTCCTTGGTGTGTTAGATGGCTAAGGGGGTTTAGGATGCTTCTGGATTGGTAATGGATTATTTGAAATCCTAAAGATTAATTTTAAATGTGAAGGGAATGGGGTATTTTTACCCCTCGAGCCTGGTTTTCTGGTAATTCCTATAAAGCTTGAGGTTAAAAAGGGCTTTAATGGTTGGGATCTAAGATTCTCATGTGGCAAAGTTTCATGTGTTAGTTTGGATGGCATGAGGTGTAATTTTGGCTCAAGAGAAATGCATCAAAGTAATTTCAAAGTTTTGCACATGCATGAAATAGGTAGGTAGGACGGCTACACACGAGTGGGCAGTTGGTCAAAATAGGTACGGCTCGTCCTCCACTTTTGCTCTAGCTTTGGAGGGAGGCTCCTCTTGTACATGTGGATGGCTTTGGTCCTTTGAAGTTGCTTTGTTGTCTCCTCTTTCCTCCGATTTGGGCTTTGGAATGAGCTTGGATCAAAATGGGTTTATTGTGACATCTTGAATTTTGCCAACTTGGGAGTTAAACGTCTTTAGGCATTATCTTTTGATTTTTTTCAATTAGAATGCATGTTCGTGTGTGTATTCACAAGTGTTTGGGACCAGAAAGAGTGATCTTGGATACACCAAAACGGCCCAACCGAGTGAAATTTAAGAATTTTGGGGAACATGGACAACAAGGTTGGGTAGAATCGACTGGAACTCGATTGAACCGAGCAAATTGGGACAACAATGCTCAGCTGCACCAAGTAAACATCGAGCAAACGAGCAAATCTAGACAGCAGGGTTTGGTTGAACCGAGTAGGGCTCGGTTGAACTGAGTACCTTGTTTAGCAATATTTTGCATGTTCGGATTTTAACAATTTCAATGTATTGACTTCAAAGTTCATATCTATTTTTATACAACTCCAATTGAGGTAATTTAAAAGCCAAATTGAAGGTTGATGAGCCTAGTCTAATAATTAAAGTATCAAAAACATTACAAGCAATAAACCTATTGAAACTGAAAATTTCTGCAACTTCGTGTTGTTGATGAACCGCACATATCTTTTTCATATTAGATTTTTTATATTCAGTGTCTTTTTAGGAATTACTTATAATCATAATAGGAATCATCCTATATGATTAAATTAATATTTTCTATTTTTAATATATTTTACTAATTCGGATAATTTCTAATGTAGTTGAATTTGGATAATTAGATCTGAATCATTATTTCCGCTAATTATGAATAGGTTGCACTATGAACTTTGATAATCTAAACTCTAATTGTTGTGCACAAGAAATCTTACCATCCAGTTCATTTTTCAAAAATGCTATGATTAACCAAACAAGCCCTAAATCGCTCGTTAATGCACCACTAAATCCGATATTATACAAAGTCGTTTGTCTGAGTGGGCATGACGTTCATAGCAGGACATCGAGCCAAGATTGCGTCTTGAATCACTTAACTTGGACTCACAAAGCCAATGCATAAGATGTGTAAATATTTCTAAAATTAATCAGGAACTAAAATTAATTATCTTTATCCAGTCTTTGTCAAAGTTGTGGCTTTCAGATTGTTAGATGATGACTAAATTTAGGACACCAATCAAGATTATTATCCTTCTCACATCCGTATAGTTATAGGCTCGATCGACGCTCGGTGACCATCGATTTAGGTTAGGGCCTTCTTTGTTTCGGCATGTCCGATCATCGGATGCTTGTGTCCAAACATAGATCGCTTAGTGGGACATTTATCTCATGGCTTAGATTGACCCATACACCTCCCAATGGGTCCCATCGGTTGGAAACAATCCCCTCCAAGATTATTATAATGAGTAAAGGGCCATTAGAACCATTTTTACCACTTTTGGCTTTATAAAAGGGCCTTATTTAGGCTCCCCTTCTCTCCATACGAATTTTTTCAAAGCCAATGAGAGAGAGAGAAAGAGAGAAGAAGAGGGAAGGGAGAAATGGTGGGGCCCGGTGCTACATCTCCTCGTCCAATCACCGTGCTCGCCGGATCTTATAAGATCTCACATTTGTGCTCGGTTTCACGCTTTTTCATGGTTAAAATTTGATGATTTTTGAATAGATTCTTCAACCTTTGCTAGGTAAGAGGTTTCTTACTTGTCGCACCCCAAATTCGAAAACAGGGCTATAGAATTCTCGATCACCGAATCCGGTATCGACAACCTCCATAGTTCTCCATTCTCAGCTCTCAGCGCCCATACGCCAGATTCCAATCCTGGGATCCTACAAAGAGAATTTTTCAACGAACATTTATCTTGTAAGAAACATAACCACAAGTTTACCCAAATCACAAAGACAACATCATCATCACATATCTACTAATATAAACAATTGAATACAGTGTTAAAAGAAAAATACATATATCGAAAATCAAAGCTCCAGAAGACAGCTGCACGCTCCAAGCTCAACGCTGCTGCGACTTAACGCCACCTGCACGCATTTATCGTGCATAAGCTTATAGAAAGCTTAGAGGATAGTAAAAGTATGTGCGTAAGGTAAGTGTCAAGTACACAAATATCAATGTAAACAAAATACTAGCAAGGCTATAAGTCATTCAATATTAGAGTATGCAATACAAATCGGCTATGCAATGCGGAGTAATAATGAGTCAAATATCAGATACCGAGGATGCAATACAATATGCAATTCTAAAGAGCAATGTAATGCAATATGCAGATCCTGACAAGTCTATAATACCATCAACCTCATTCAGGCTATGCAATGTATAAGCATAGTAAACCAAATGCTATGTGTTAAGGATACAATGCAATATACGGTGCGAATGAAATGACCAAGCTGGAGTGTAAAGTCGGGATGATAGTACATAGTATCACAGGCTATGGGGTCCATCATGAAGGACTTCTATCCAAACTATTCCCATACCTAAATTTGGATAGCCCGACTCAATATGGTAAACTCCTGCTCTCAAGTTAGTCGCACGCTCCAACCGAAATCCTAGCCATTGCAAAGGTATATATTACAATTAGTTGCGCACCACCAGCTCGAGTGGATAGTAAATGAATGAATGAATGAGTAAAATATTGAGTATGCAACTCCTACTCATTATGTCCACATATCAGTACCGTACATCTCTGGGATCATCACTGGGGTCTAGTACACTCTACGATAGCTTGTCGCCTCATCAAGTGCACAATTGGGTAAGTGGAAGAGACCTCACTATCCGCCTACCAATATCAGCTCAGCTCGTCGATAGCAGACCCATTTATGAGCTGGTCAGACTTAACCTAACATTGTTTACTTTCTCAGGTGAGTAAGACCACACCTCCTCCCAACTGACCACGACACAGTGGGAAACGCGGCTTAACTGGTATATGACTCTCATGCGCTCATATATATCCACTCGATGTAGACGTTGGGGCATCCTCTGGTACTAAGAGGGTTTAAGGACTTTCACCCAAGGATATCTATGACACCTCATGTAGAAAAAGATTTTCGGTGTCCCATATGATCATCCACGACATGCCTATGGAGAGCACGGAGGGTATGGGTTGCCTTAGTTGTTGTAAGAGGAGGTGACATAGAGGGTATGAGTTGCCTTGACTTTTTAGTAAGAAAGGGATGAGATAGGTATGGGTGTTGTTGACTTTTGGGTGAGAGAGGGATGAGTTAGTACTTGTGATTGATTGATTGATGTGTTAGGTTGTAGATATTCTTTTAGGATTTGCAATGCGCGGTGTTTTCCTTGAAATAAATGCGGGCCCACATCTTGGCATGGGTATCACATTGGTGCATAAGACACTGTGTTGGTACCGCGATGATTGTACAATCGCAATGATATAGGTCTCGGGTCGAGTCGAATCAGATACACGGGATACGACTTAGGGTCGCGCACAAACGTCGATTACAGGTCAAGGGTTGCTGAAATTTGACAAGGAGGATCGCGAGAGTCTAAGGAACGATACAGATTAGGATATGGGTCTTACACTACTTATCTTTCCATCTCTTTCTTTTATTTCCTACATTTTAAGCCATTAGGGTTAGAAACTTCTTTTCGTTTCCATCATTTCTCGCAAACCATAATGTTATTGTTGAGAGTCAAATATTACATATCAAACTCCAGTTATTACCTGGATTTACAAGCATGATACTGTTTAATGGCCCGTTTAATCGTATTTGTGATGTAGGGTGTATTTACGAGCTTGGATCAAAATAAGGTACTAAAAGCATAGAGTTAATGTTCAGAATTCACCAAGGTCATGGACGGACTCCAGGGGACCAAGATTAACAAATTTACACACCAGAGTTCTGTAAAAATCAAGTGATTAAAGTTCAAATGGCCTAAAAGTCGTCCAGAATGCAAGATCACATGATTCCCGCCATCCGGTTGACTAGAAACTTCTTACATGGGATGAGGGCCATAAATAAATCGTACACATAAATTTTGAATCATCGGATCCTTGTAGAATTGGCCCAATGGAGAGATCAGCCCCTTTAATCCTTAAGTGGGGCCCACCTGATCTTTGGATACGCTTCAATTTTAGACTCAACGCCTAAAATGAGATGAGAAAAAGGATGAACGGATCAGATTTCTCACATACATCAAACTGGGACTCACTTTGCGTACGTGGGAGTGCACACTGGTTGCGCACTCGCAGTGCACCGAGCAAACCAAAGAATCAAACTGGCGTTTGACCACATGTATTCCGCCAGGATTCAAATTGTTTGCGAAACAGGGACCCGCAGTCCTTTCTCGTGGGCCACAATCACAATTTAAAGGCCTGATCCGGACCATTCATCAGAATCCTACAAGCCTATTAACCACGACCTAGGTGGAAATTTTCCAAGAAGCAGCAAGTATTGGATTTTGACCGACAAAATGTAGAATGGAGGGTAAAATGAAAAATCTAGTGGGCCGCATCAAAGGTGATCCAAAACCATACTTCTCTGACCGAAATTCCGAGTGTAATTCATTGGACGACATGGATTTCCCGACCAACATTTCTCATGGGTCCCACCAACGTCACAGTGGACGGTTGCGCTGGCTCTGTTGCGCACTGCGAAAATCGACCGCCGTAGAGCTGATCTGTAGTCGAGAAGATGGTCGATCCGACCATCTGGACCGTCCAAACTTCTCCCAAGGTGAGACTGACCAAGCTCAAGGAGTCTGAACGACTCAGATCCCATTAACAGATCAGTGATCAATGTTAAACACTTTCCAAACATGGTTCTTTCACTGTCATCGCGCACACACATTCTGCAGCCGACTTTCTTTTTATTTTCTCTCCAGCAAGGCCGACTGCCTTCAAGCTACTATAAAGGGAGAAAGAGGTGTGGAGGAAAAAAGAGGGAAGGAAGCTTGGGGACATTTGAGAGAAGAGAGAGAGAGAGAGAGTTTAGATTTTTTGAGTTTTTCTTCTTATTTTATATGAATTTTGAGAGACTTAGCTCCATCATGGTAGGCTAGACTTCTTAGCTAGGGCTAAGAGGTGAAGCTTGTAGTGTGATGGGGGACTATTTTGCGTGTGCCTTTGTTTAACTGAACCGATGTGGATTTTAGTTTATTAATGGGAATGTTTTTAGTCTTTAATGGTCTGTTGTGACTGAAATTATAATGGGTCTGCAATAGTTTTGATCATGTTCTTTTCCTTTTTATGTTTATGACGTCAGGAAGCCCTGTTGTTCACCATAGTCTCATGGGCATGGTCGGATGACGGTACCCTTCCTAACCTTCCTAACATGTTGATTAGTTGGTAATTAGTTTAATTCTATTATTTGCTTTGTCTCTTGGGCATGGTTTGGTGATAAAATCCATTCTAATTCATATAACTTTCATCTCTTTGAAAACTATATCAATAGAAGTTCAGTTTGATTTTCATGATTAGACCTTTCAACTGGATGAAGATGAGACTCTAAGCCCAATTGATTTTTTGATGCAAGCATAAGATCTCCCTGATCTCTGCAAATGGATCCTCTAAATCCCTAGTTTCTTACCTTTGAATTCTTTAGATTTTAGATTATTATTTCATCATTATTCCTCAATTTACAGTTGATTTAGATTTCATCTTAGTCTAGTTCTACTTCTACTTAGTTTCAGATAACGTAAAGGTATGAGTCCCTTGGGATTCGACCTCGGTCTTACCGAGTTTATTATTACATCACAATCCTACACTTGAGGAGCGAACAGTTATGGTTGAGTATATTATAGTTTTGAGTCTCAATTATCAATTGAAATAGTCTATACTCTTACGAGAATCGTAATCGGGCTCAACTCCGTTAGGTTTTCAATTGTGCGTTGATTCTGGGTCTTGATTCATCGAACTGAGTTGATGGATCATTTCAATCAAGTTAGTTAAGCCATAATTTATTATTTAACATTTAATTAGGACTAAATGCACATCATTAACGATAGTCTTGTACTTTAATTTAGGTTTTAAGCATTTTTCTCAAATTCCCGATGCTGAGGCCGCATCCTCGTCGAGGACTTTGACTCTAAGATGAAGATCTATTATCAAGCTTATACCTAGCATTTTAGAATAACTAAATGTAATCATTTACTATTTGGTTGATAACATACTCGATGAAATGCCTGAATGACATGAAACTCTTAATATTCAAATTCTTTAATGTTAAATGCTAAAGAATGTTAATATGATTAAATTGTGATGTTGTGGTGGATCGAGCTCCACAAATTATTTAAATATACGAATAGCCCACTTTAGGGAGGCTATCTCATGATTATACAATTGACCAAACGTGAACACGGATGATCAACAATAGTTGGAGCTACACGAGATTCTTTACATATATAATATAATATAATATATTGAGTATATAATATAAAATATCATATAATATAATATAATATATTAAGATATACATCCGGGTGGGCCACACCACGTAGATCAACCCTACTAGATGTGATGACCCAGCATCTAGAGAGTCTAGACGCTGGGAGCTTCCTGGGCTTGTTATCATGTTATATTATAATATATTATATTATAATATATATATTAAATTAGGGCGGGTCCACACGTGTGGCCCTCATTGACTTCGGATCAAACTGATACTTGTGTTTTCCTTTAATCAGGCTCGTCCAAACGGACTGCCATGTGGGCCCACTCGGTGGATGGCATTGATGAAATACTTACTTCATGGTGGGCCATACACACATACACACCATCCATACAAGAGAGAGAGAGAAAAACGAAGAGATGGAGGGACCTTGCCACTATGGGCCCTCCCTATACAATGCATACATCAAGTGGGTGATCCACCGTTAAATTCAATTTGAGGGCCCACTTGTTGTGGGCCCACTTGATGTATACATTGTATAGGGAGGGCCCGTAGTGGCGGGGTCCCTTCATCTCTCCATTTCTCTTTCTCTCTCTCTTGTATGGATGGTGTGTATGTGTGTATGGCCCACTATGAAGTAGGTATTTCATACATGCCGTCCATCGAGTGGGCCCACATGGCAGTCTATTTGGACGGGCCTGATTGAAGGAAAACAAAAGTATCAATTTGATCTGAAGCCAATGTTGGCCACACGTATGGACCCGCCCTAATTTTTGTAATGACCCACATCGTCCCCACCATTGAACGGTGGAATGCTTATGACGGATGGTTGAAATCTACACCGTCCAGACGTCCAGGGTCTGGACAGCCAGCTCCATATTCATATAATGTGTGTGTGTAATATTATATATTATATTGATTATATAATATAATATAATATAATATATTAAGATGTACATTTGTGTGGGCCACACCACGTGGACCGACCCTACTGGATGTGATGAGCCAGCGTCCAGAGAGTCTAGACGTTGGGAGCTTTCTAGGCATGTTATCATACGAGCTGCTGACCGAACAGAGCCGAGCTGGCTAGTCAGGCTCGAGGACAGAGCCGAGCCAAGTTCGAGCTGAGGTTAGCTAGTGGCCGAGCAGAGTCAAGCTGGAGCTAGCTTGACTCGATTCGACTCGATGTACACCCCTACTGACACATGGAGGCATCTTATTAATATAGATGGATGCTCTAGGATAGGTGTAAGCAATCACGTGTGAAATCATGTTGGCTCACACATTGGGCATATGACATGTGTCTATTGAATGCAAATAGTTGCAAGTTCTTCTTGTTTTATTTATTTAATTAAAACTTTCCATTTAATCTCTTCTTATAGGCATCGTCCATTTGGTCCATAAACTTATCTAACTACAACAAATGATACCCATCGTGGGACCATCCCACGGGTGCAAATGGAGTGCGACTTAGTTACGACCTTGGAACCAGTGATGTGGGTGAGACTTTGAACCTAAGGCCCACCTCAAAATATGCATTGTATATCCACGCAATCCATCTATTTTTCCAGCTTACTTTAGGGCATGTTACCAAAAATGAAATAAATAAAAATTTCTTGTGGACCACACCACAAGAAACAATGGTTATTAACCATTAAAACCCTTTATAGGCCATAGAAGTTTTGGATCCACCTTATACATTTTTTTCCTTACATCCAGGTTTGTATAACCTTATCAACAAGATGGATGGTCAAAAAAAACATTAAGGTGGATTGTAAGAAGTTTTTTATGGTGGGTGTTCAACAATCACTGTTTAATGTAGTGCGATCCACCTGAAATTTGTATCTTCTTTATTTTTTGTACCATGCGCTAAAATAAGTAGCAAAAATATATGAACAGCGTAGGTATATAATGCATATATCTAGGTGGGCCTTAGGATTAGGGTCACCCACATTGCTAGTTCTCGAGTCGCAGCCAAGTGGCCCTGCTGTAAATGAGTCCCACTTTAACAAAGTGGAAGTTTTTGCGTTTCCCATAAAGCATTTTTGGTTCCTGTAAATAGCAGTTGATATATTTGTGAACATGTCTAAATACAAACACAGTTTGGCTAGCGACTGGACGCCATCCAACTACCTGATGTCAAAACTCTGTGGGCCCCACCATGATGTATGTGTTTAATCCATGCCATCCATCCATTTTGTCAGCTCATTTTAGGGCATGAGCTATAAAATGAGGCAAATACAAATCTCGGGTGGACCACACCATAGGAAAAAGGTATTAATTACACGTCCACCATCAAAAACTTCCTAACGCACACTGTAATGTTTATTTGTCATCCAACTGGTTGATAAGGTCACACAGACAAGGATGAAGGGTAAACACAAATATCAGCTTGATTTAAAACTTTTGTGCCCCTAAAAACATTTTCAATAATAAGGTTTCAAATGACATTGTTTCCTATGGTGTGGTCCACCTAAGATTTGGATATGCCTCATTTTTTGGCTCATGCCCTAAAAATGAGTTGAAAAAATGGATGGATGGTGTGGATAAAAGCAATACAATATAGTGGGGCCACGGAGCTTTAACACCAGCTAGTTGGTTAGTGTTGGGTCACTGGCCAAATCGCATCCCCAAATACACACATCTCACGGGATATTAATTAAAATAACCCTCAATTATGATGTAATAAAGGTGTTGACACCATATTTTTAATGCATATATTTTTTAACCCCCTGACCTTTTTTGACTTTTGGAAGTACAAAAATGCCCATTTGACAGTTGTTCCCTCATATGGCGTTAGCTTGTCGTGGAAGTTAAGAGGGTCTTTTGATAATGGAATGTGGGCTCCACTAAATCAATAATTGGAGCCACCCCTCAACCAATTTGATACATTCACTTTAGTTGCACAACCATGAACTCATAGTAGGGTCATTTTTTAAAAAATGGAGTTGACCGTGGCCCACAACTGCATTAACATTGTGAGTTAATTTGAACCGTTTCCTCCGGTGTGGTCTATCCATGATGAGTTTTACCCTCAAATTTGGATAAATGAAATGAAATTAAAACTCATTTCATGTGGATGGCTTGGATCTATTACAAGACGATCCAGTGAGCCCCACACAAGATATGAGATGGGTTCAATATGTGGGTCTCGTGTAAGAAGGCTATTTAGCCCTTTCTCTATCTTTCTTCTTCATTTTTTTTTAAAATAAAAATAAAAAAGAAAAGAGACCATTTTGGCCATTAGGATTGTTTTCACTTCCATGGTGGCCACTCCAGTGAGCTTCTAGCGTACATCCAACATCATTCCCTTCATTTTAGCGAGTTTCTGAGTTTTTTGTTTTTGAAGATTTTCGGCCACACTCTCCAACGTAGAAGGTATGATTGCCAAAGGTAAGTTTAAGTTAGGATAATAGTGGTTTTTATTTGTTACTTTTTTTATGGGTATCAATGGTAGGAGTTTGTAAAAGTGAGGAAGGTGTGGTGGTTCTCTTTATAATTGTTCTTTTTTATTTGTATGAATGGTGAGAGTTTGAGAAATGGATAAATTTTGTAATGGAAGAATGTTGTAATTGATGAATTTTTAAATGAAATAATGGTGTAATGTATGAATGTGATGAATGTTGTAGTGAAAAAATGTTAAAATGGATGAACGATCATAACTATCGTAACAACGGATTTATGACTATTTTTATTGGATCAGAGATCCACGGTAGGTATTGACGATCCACAATCCTTGATCAACTTTGGGACCACTTTTATACAATCGAATGGTGTTCGAATGAAATGATTTTAAAGAAATTTAAAAGTTCATCAAAGTATATTTCTCACAAGTATAGGATCACCTAAATCGAACATGTAAGCAGGTAGTTATGACCATTTTTGTCGGATCGACGATCCACAGTTAATATTGACGATCCATTATTAATATTGACGACCCACAGTGAATATCAATAATCCACAGTTAATATCGATGATCCTTAATGAATATCAGCAATCCACAGTAAATATCGGCATTCTATAATTAATATCGACGATCCTCACTAAATATTGGTGGTCCACAATGATTATTAGCGATCCACAATGAGTATCGATAATCCACCATATAACATTCATTCATTACAACATTCTTTGTAACTTCTTGGAAAAATTCATACAAAGACCCGAGTACCACCTCAGGCATAAATCCATAAAAACCGTATACTCTAGAAATTAAATGAAAATCAATTAAGTACTAAACTCGATTAATCGATGGATTAGCTTGAACCACTATCTATACAAATCGTAAGACCCAAAACCATTAAAATCGCTAACTCAACATTACTTAAAAACTTAGGAGAAATCTCAAAATCCAGCTGCTCTCAGGAGCACATTGAAACTCCATATTGGACCTGTACCGCGCGTCGAAAGTCCGATTACTGCAAAACTATAAGGTTATGATAGCCTTATTGGGCTTGACAACCATCGTGGGAATCAAGCCCAAATAGTATCCAGAAACACACAACTTGAGCCTTGAGCGAAGTGTGTGAGAAACGCGAATATCTTTAGAAAATGAACCAGAACTTAAGTGAATTGAACTGTTCGCTTGCGGGCGAAATTGAAGGCTTCAGACCGTCGGATTTTGACCCAACTATACCTATGGATCAGGAAAATTTTTCTGCACCTATTGGTATACTTGTGGCCCTGATCGAGTGACAACGACACTTGATCTGATATGGGTCCTCCACTGTCGATCCGCTGATTCGATCGTACCGAAATCATAACCTGGCCTAGATCCATTGTCAGGAAACTTACTCTGTGACATAGACAGGTAATGGACCTCCAGATAAGCCCCATTCGTCAGAAATAGTTGCCCTTTGGCTATAACCCAAGTATACCATGACCCTGGCCATTGACATCACTTTTAGGCCTATTTAAAGACCTTAAACCGCCCCTCTCATTTCATATGAATTTCTCAAACCCTAGGTGAGAGGAGAGAAAAGAGGAGAAAAGGCTGAGGAGAAGAGAGATCGTTGCTAGGATTCACTCCCACCACTCTACGGGCTAAATCACCTCTCTCGTTTCGCTACACCATCGATTCCAATTTCGATTTGGGTAAGAAATCCTAACCCCAATCTTGTTTTAGGAATTCAAATAGAGGAATCGACGAAATAACTAACCTATTTTGATGTTTAGGTACTGTTGTTCTGTATATGGGGACGTAGGATTCGAACTAAGTTCGAAACGAGAAATCCAACGGAAGGTGCGGACTATAAACATTTAGATAATGGTTTTCAAGGCTTTCAATGTCAGCAATGACTTATGTCTGACTTGATTGCTGCCATATGATCTTAGTTATGATGTATTCGATAAATTATACATGCGTGTGAACTATGTGAATATATAATGCATTCCATGTGTTTGTTGAAATGTTTGAATGAAATTGAAATTATGATTTGTGCTTGCCATGACTATTAATCTAAAATACATGTTTGTTGTATATATGACAACTACTTTATGAAAGGTTTTTTCATAATATATGCTATAACTAAATTAGTTCATGTATGTAGTAATGTGTAGTCTAAGTGTTTGATAAAATGTCTGAATGAGAAATCGTTTGATGAATTGTTTTTAATAGGGGTGTTGAGATAGGATTCTCAACTACCTCATCCATATCAATAATTTTCTTCATGTAATGTAAATTGCTACTGTGTGATTTTTGGATGTAATGCATATGTATAATAATATGTTTAATGTATTTGATAAAACGCTCAAATGAGAATTATGTTTGAATTGTTTGTTGAATGCTATTATGATTAATATATGTAACTACCCATTGCATTTGAGTATGATTGGGACTACTACGTAGTCCAGTCAATTGGTAACGGTTCCCGATTAAGTGGCTGAACTAGTTTCGCCACATGGGATACGTTCAATGAATCCGAGATGTACGGTGGTTGTCGACAGTAGTTAAGCCACGTGAAGTGCTTACGTGCTCCATGTCGATTAATTCAGTTTGTGCTCGTACCAATCAAACTCGTCAAATAACTCGATTAACCTATTGTGTATTTACTATGTATATATGCGACTGTTTAAATCTGAGGTACTGCTTACCAATATAAAGTTCATTCTAACCATGGTACCAAGATCCACTAAGACTCATAAGCCAGACATGGTGGTGTATGGGACACCGTGGTCGAGCTGTTGGCCTATGTTGGGGTGACGAGTCTCCCCGTAGTGACCAGTGAGCAATCCAAACTCGTGAGCTGAATATGGTGGTGTATGGGACACCGTATTCGAGCTGTCGGCCTATGCTGAGGTGACGAGCCTTTTCGTAGTGACCTTGAGTATAAACTAATCCTACGCTGAGGTGACGAGCCTCCCCGTAATGACCTTTAGTGTAAACTCTTGAATTTACCTATCCACTGCTTCCATTAGGGGTGATGCGCTACAACTTGCCTATCGTATGTGGCTAACTAGGATTGACGACTCTAGATGATCCCTGTTTGGGTTAATGATATAAAGAGAGGTACCTTAGCTTCCCGAATCTGCTGTATGAATAAGCCTAATCAAGTACTTAGCTAACATGACCATGCACCGCATTACATGAGCTTTGGCGAGGAAGTGCACGTTTAGGGAGTTTGCTATGCGTGATCGTTAGATAAAGTCGCTGAGGGAGTGCAGACGAGGGCATGCATCATTATTACATATCATTCCTGCATTAACAAGAGTAAATAGGAAGTAATTGTTATATTGCTTTATCATTACTACTTGATTGAATTGATAACATGTTAACCTTTACCTTGTCGTACCACTGAGTTGATCAATCACTCCTGCTTAGGGACGGTGTTTTAAAACACCAACTAGACTCTGATTTAGATGCATGTTATGGTGAGGCTTACGCAACGGAGCCATATTTCTTAGATGATGAGGAGTTTTCCGACGTGCATTACACTCATCTATTTTAAAATTCATTCATTACAACATTCTTCTATTACAAAATCCATGTCTGTCACAGACTCACACTATTCAATTATATATATATATATATATATATATATATATATATATAGAGAGAGAGAGAGAGAGAGAGAGAGAGAGAGAGAGTCCCGGTCTCCTGCGAACCATCCCACAGGATACTATGGTGCGGTCCAATTCCCACCGCAACAGACCCTAGTGTGGGCACAGGTTTGCTAGTAGCTACTGAATTTGTGGCCTTACTATAATATATGATTTGTATCCACACCGTCCACCCACATGGAGAGATCATTTTAGGGTGAAATCCAAAGAATTAGTGACATCCAAAGCTCCAGTGGACCCCACTACAGAAAACAGTGGGGAGAGTGACACCACCGTTAAAAACTTCTAAAGGCCATGAAAAGTTTTTTATCAAACTCATATTTATATGTTTCCTTCTTTAAAAATAGATGAACGGAATGGAGGAAACACATACATCATGGTGGGCCCATAGAGCACTGACCACCAGCCATGCCAATTTTTACGGAAATCAGACTGTGCACTGAGTTACTCAATACGCTTTTATCGTACAAAAAGTTGGGCCACTGAATGTATGTGGTTTATCTACTCCATCCATCCATTTTTCCATCTAATTTAAGGGGTTAAGCCCAAAATTGATGCATATCCAAAGATCAACTGGATCATACCACTGGAAACAGTGGGGATAATGATTTTCACCGTTAAAACCTTTCTAGGCCTTACAATGATGTTTATTTTTCATCCAACCTGTTCATAAGATCATACAGACATGGATGAAGGGAAAAAATATATATAAGCTTGATCCAAAACTCCCGTGGCCCTCCAATTATTTTTCAACGGTAGACATTCAATTCAACCGTTTCCTGTGGTGTGGTCCATTTGAACATTGGATATACCTCATTTTTTGGTCCAAGTATTAAAATTATCTGCTAAAATGTATGAACGGAGTGGATAAAATAAATAAATCATGGTGGACTTCCCAGAGTTTACTCAGTAGGCCTAGTGTAGTGAGTTACTCACCACGTAATCCGCTTCTTACCACTGAATCGTCACTCCACGGAAATGACGTCACTAAGTTCTGTGGAAACACTATGATGTATATGTTGTATCCACAACGTCCATCCATTTGGAGATATTATTTAAGCCATGACGCAGAAAATGAGGTAGATCCAAAGCTTTAGTGGACCCCACCACAAAAAACAGTGGGAAGATTGATGCCCACCGTTGAAACCTTTCTAAGGCCCACCATGATGTTTTTTCAAAATCCAACCTGTTCAAAAGTTAACAAAGATATTAAAGAAGAGAAAATATAAATATAGGCTTGATCAAAAACTTTATGTGGCCTTTAGAAGTTTTTAACGGTGGCATCACTCTCCCTACTGTTTACTGTAGTGGGGTCCACTGGAGCTTTGGATGTGACTCATTCTTTGGATTTCATTCTAAAATGATCTCTTCAGATGGATAGACGGTGTGGATACAAAACATATATTATAGTAGGGCCACAAATTCAATAGCAGTCTCGCTTGTCAACCTGCTACTAGTCAATCCGCGCACCCGCCCAAGGGTCTCTTGCAGTGGGAGTTGGACCGCACCCGGGTATCCTGCGGGATGGTTCGCAGGAGACCATTGCTCTCTCTCTCTCTCTCTCTCTCTCTCTCTCTCTCTATATATATATATATATATATATATATATATATATATATATATATATATATATATATATATATATATATATATATAGGAAACTATCACACCCTCCTTTATTTTGCAAACTCCCACTATTGATACCCATAAAATAAAAAGTAAAAACAACATACAAAAGACACTATTATCAACTTAAACTCACATTTGGCAATCATAGCTTATACAACGAAGGGCATAGAATGAAATCTTTTAAAAAACATTCAAAAACTCGCCATAATGGAGGGAATGACGCCATATGCACACTAGAAGCTCATTGAGTGGGGTGTCATAGAGGTGTCAACGGTCATAATGACTAAAATGATCCATTACCATGAAAAAACTAAAAAGAAAGAGAAAGAAATACTAAATGACATTCCTGCGCAAGGGACCCACCTATTGAATCCATCCCACATCTTGTGTGGGAGCCACTGGATCGTCTTATAGCATATCCAAGCTATCTATATAAAAGAAATTTTAATTTTATGCCATCTACCCAAGTTTGAGGGCAAAACTCATCATGAATGGATCACACTGAAGAAAATAATTTGAAATTAACTCACAACATTAATGCAATTGTGGGCCATAGATAACTCTTAAGTTTTTTTTAATAATCCTACTGTGAGTTCAGAACTATCCGATTAAAGTCAATAGATTAAATCGATCAAGGGGTGATCCCAATTGTTAATATAATGGGATCCACATGCCATTCTGAAAAGGCTTTATTGACTTCCGTAATAAGCTAACGCCAAATGTAGGGATTGTTGGCGGAGAGACATTTTCGTCCTTCCAAAAGCTAAAAAGTGTCCCGTATGCATTGAAATCTGATATGAATATATTTATTACTTTAGAATTGAAAAATTAATACACCTTACATAATTGAAAATTATTTTAATTAATATACCTATACCTAACATGTAAGCAGATTAGCTGTTACCTGGTGACACCTTAATGGGTGTTGCTCTAACCACGTGGGGATCCAATTTGATGTAATTTTTTATATCCACACCAATCGTATGTTTTTTCCTTCTCATTTGAGGACCCGGTGTAAAAACTTAATCACATCCAAATTCAGGTGGACCGTACCACTAGAAACAGTGATGAATGACCGTTAAAAACTTGGTATGGGCTAAAAACGTTTTTGATCATGCTCATCTTTGTATTTTACATTCATCCAGAAATTCTTGGCACTTTCATCATGGAAAATAAACATGATGGGCCCTTTAGAATTTTTAATGGTGAGGCACCCAATCACCACTGTTTTCTATGGTGTGGTCAGCCGGAGATTTTGATCTGCTTAAATTGTAGGACCCCTTGGGCTGGAAAAACAGATGGACGGCGTGGATATAGAACACATCATCAAGGTGGGCCCCACGGCAACGTTAAGTGTTACCCGGGTATAACACCTAATCCGCTCCCACCTAACATAGCCGATGTCAGAATCTAGCTTAGAGGTAAAAAGAAAAAATTCTAAAAAATAAAAGTAAAAATAGAGAGGGCAGGAGAGGATTGCCTTTTAAGGAGTTCTATATCCTAACAATCTATAAATTTAAGGAAGAACGTATTTCCTATTTGAAAGTTGAATTATATCCTTTGTACTTTCACAGCACTCTCACGACTCTCGAGCGGAGAAATGGCCTTCTGTCTTTTACGAAGAGGACTATTCTCTGAGTGATCCTTTTTAAGTTGCCCATTCCCTGCCGTGCCCACTATCTGTTTGTTGGGTTGGCTAGATGACAGGTGATCTTTGTAGCTTTCAGCCTCAATGGAGACTCTGCAATGTCATTTTCTAAGATGTGGTCAACTAAACTATAAGTTGCATACACAAAGATCGATACAAACCATCCAAATCATAAGCAATTTTATGGATGGACCATCATCCTCTAACACACTAAAAGACCCAAAATTTTGGGGCCAGCATGTTGTATATGTAAAATCCATTCTGTCCATCAGGTTCTATTATCGAATCTAGGATATTTGAAAATTTTTGAACGAGATCCACAACTCTGTTGAGCCACACTACAAGCAACCACGGTGTGTATCTTTTATCCAAGCCTCTAATCAGGTGTAACTCAGTAAGATGAAGTGAAGTTATAAAAAGTCAACTTCATCCAGATATCAGGTGGGCCACACTGTGTGAAACTAGTGGTTTTAGATGCAGTTTTAAAATTTTCCAATTGGTGTGGACTATCAAAGTTTGTTATCAAGATGATATTTTGTATGTACGGTTCAAATAATTGTTCTCACCCTTTCGACGGAGTAGATTTACAACATGGTAGGCCTCACAAAGCTTAGGTGTTTTAGGCAACTGCATAAAATAGGTTGTAAATGATTCCGGTCAGTGGATGAACCATGGCCCCTAAACATTACTGACCCAACAATACAGGGAGTCACTCTTGCTGAACAATAACTAAGCCCTGAGGCCTTGGGCAGAGATAGGCCTGACCAACCTAGGCCATGTTGAATGACCATCAAACTCGAATGGGTAGTTTTTTGGGGAGATTTTCCTACTGTACTCCTCACTTTTAAGCCAAGAACTTTATTAACCATTCCAAACTTACCTTCCAAGACTACTCCCCTGTTGTATAGATGCGCATTTACAAGATCAAAATGCCCCTGCTTTATTAGAAATGTTATTTCTGAAAGCCGGGGTTCCCTACGGCTACGGATTATAACTATAGCCATTGAAATTGACCACGGAGTAAAAAGAATTGAGCACAAAGTGAACAAAGTGAATGGAATTGGCCGCGAAGTAAAGAAAATTCACCACGATGTAAAGGAAATTGACTGCAAAATGAATGGAATTGACCGTGAAGTGAATGGAATTGATTGCGAAGTGAAGAAAATTCACCGCGAAGTGAATGGAATTGACCCCGAAATAAGAAAAATTCACCGCAAACAGAATGAAATTGACCTCGAAGTAAAGAAAATTCATCGCGAATTGAAGGGAATTGATCGTGAAGTGAAGTAAATTCATCGCGAAGTGAAGGAATTTGACTGCGAAGCGAATGTAATTGATTGGTGAAGGAAATTGATCGTGAAGTGAATATAATTGACCGCGAAGTGAATGGAATTGACCACGAAGTGAAGAAAATTCACCGTGAAGTGAAGGAAATTCACCGCGAAGTGAATGAAATTGACCATAAAGTGAAGGAAATTCATCGCGAAGTAGATGAATTGACTGAAATTCATTGCAAAGTGAAAGAAATTCATTGCAAATTGAAGGGAATTGACCACGAAGTGAAGTAAATTCACCGCGAAGTGAAGGAATTTGATCGTGAAGTGAATGTAATTGACCGGTGAAGGAAATTGACCGCGAAGTGAATGGAATTGACCGTGAAGTGAATGAAGTGAATGGAATTGATCGCAAAGTGAATGAAATTCACCACGAAGTGAATGAAGTCGATGGAATTGACCGTGAAGTGAAGAAAATGCACTGCAAAGTGAATGGAATCGACCACGAAGTTTATTAGCCATCCAACATGTTGATAGGGTCACACAAACATGGATGAAGGAAAAGCACAACTATCAACTTGACCCAAAACTTTGTATAAAAAGTTTTTAATGACCATTGATCATTGTTTCCTATGGTGTGGTCCACTTAGAATTTCATTCACTTCGCGATGAAGTTTACTCACTTCGCGGTGAATTTCAGTCACTTTGTAGGAATGTTGATGGACCTTAATGAGTTACATGATTAACTAGGAGGAATGTTGATATTTCGCAGCCAGAATCCTTCCCCTTACCTCTGTGTAATCTATCCCACCCTGATAAGGCCAATGAAGGCCAATGATGGAAAGCACCACCCTCTAGTAGAACTCATCACCGATTTCGACCTCGGGCATGCTTCCAAAGATTGGTTTGCTAATGTTCACTATAAGACCCGTATCTTAGTCCGTACCGTTCCGTAAACTTCTGCGGTCTTACCGGTCGAATTCCGGCAACCTTCGACCCTTAATCGAAATCGACGCGCGACCCTGATTCATATACCGACAACTCGAGTCGACTCAACCCAAGACCAATACCATAACGACCGCGCCGTTGTTGCGGTTCCAATGCCGCGACTCGCGCGCCAAGGCGATACCCTGGTCAAGAGTTGTAGACCGACGTTCGGTACGAGGAAACACCGCGCGTTGCGAAACCCAAGAGAATCTCTACGATGTGTCACATCAATCACATCAATCCCATCAATCAATCATCCATCAATCCATCACATGTCAAGTACATGTCAAGTACACATCACTCTCACCCCTTTTCCTAAGCAAGCCACAAAAGTCTTCCATGCCCATATCTTTCTTACACAAAGACCACAAAAGTCTTCCAAACCCATACCTCTCTTACACAAAAGGCCACAAAAGTCAAGGATTTCTTACACCCCATCTCTCTCCCATCCATCACTCCATCACCCATCACACACTCTCTCTCTCCCTTTACAACTCTCTCTCTTTCTCTCTTTCTCATTTCAAATCTCAAGCAAAAAAACCCCTCCATACGTATGGAATTCTCCAAGCATTCCTAAGCTTCAAGTGGCCCACTTTCCTACCCCACCATCTCCCATCTCAACCCTCCATTCCTCATCTCATCCATTGAAGTTGAAGCTAAGGTGCCAAGGAACCCCTAGGAGCAAGAAGATCGGACGGTGGGTGCCTCTATAGGGTAGTTTTTCTTATTTTTATGATGGGCCAAGTGAGGCCCACCGATCCATGGTGTGGATCTCACTTGGGACCCTAAGTTGTGGTCGACGGACCACTTGGATCATCATGATCATTCCATGATGGGGTCATTCTCCATGGGCCCCATCATGATGTTTATTTCTTTAAAAAGGTCATCTAGACCATCCATATTGGTGGGGAAAGGATCCCCACCATTGATTTTAAATTTTAGTGGTCTCATGTGTTATAGGACCCATCCGATTGTATAATTTCTTTAAGGGAGGGCTCAGAGTGGCGGAGCCCTCCATCACAAAGCGTGTCCCACTCTCCATCCCTCTCTCCCTTTTTATTTCTTTTTATTTTATTTTATTTTACTTTATGTAATGGGTTTGTGTGACCCACTTGAATGGACCCCACCTTGAGGTATTTTTGTCCAAGTGTCCTTCAAGTGGGGCCCACCTTAAACACATTGTACCCACCCACTCTCCGTGTGGTGGCCCACCTCAATGCATACCCAAGCTTAAACCGTCCAGCGTCTAGGACGCTGGACGTCCCTGTACAAAGGGAAGCACAAATACAAGCTTGACTCATAGCCTTGGGAGTGGACCCTTGTGTAGGCTCCTCCTTGATGTATATTCACAATCTAAACCATCCATCCTCTTACCAGCAGTATTTTAGCCATTGAGCCAAGGATTAGGGTTGATCTGAGCATCTGGTGGGCCATAGCATTGAAAACATTGGTGGTCACCATTGAAGAATTTCTTGTCATTCCTGTGCATCCAAAAATTTCAAACTTCGGACTCATTTCGCCTGTTGCGAGCCACTAAACGCAATGGCCGGGGCAGATTTTTGTGAAGCGGGCCCCACGTGGGAAAAACCACCGAAAAATGGGTTTTTCCCAATTTTTGAAAGAGGCAGACCCTCTGCTCTCTCGCTGTCAGTGACGCTGCTGCACGCAGCAGCGTGCAGCGTTGGGCGGGCGGCCGTGCAGCCACCCACGGCTGTTTTCGTGGGCCCCACCATGATGTATGTGAAGATCCACGCTGTTCATGAGGTGGGTCCCCTCCTCAGGTGGGCCCCCTCCAAATTTCATCTCGATCTAGAACTCAGGTGGCCCACACCACATGAAACAGTGTGAACTAAACTCTACCATTGGAATCCTTTTGGGGCCCACAGAAGTTTCAGATCAATCTGAAACTTGTGTCTTCACTCCATCCAGGTCTAAGTGACCTTATGAACGGGTTGGATGGTATCCTAACATTACAGTGGGCCCCACATGAGACCCACAATGATGTATGTATTCTAAGTCCACCGTCCAGGCGGACGGTGGCACCCACCTTAATGTATTTGTACTTCCACCGTCCAGCGGACGGTGGGGCCCTTGGTATGATATGTGTCCGGTCCTCACTGTCCAGCGACAGTGGGACTCGCCATGATGCATGTGACGCATCCAGACCGTCCATCCACTTGTTGAGAGCATTTCAGGGCATGCATTGAAAATTGGGTGGGCCACCTATGTTTGGGTTAAGCCCATTTGATTTGCAAAGGCCTATGGGTTAGGCCCATTTGATTTATTTAAAGCCTAGGGATTAGGCCCATTTGATTGTAAAAGGCCTATGGGTTAGGCCTATTTGATTTATTTAAAGTCCATGGGACTAGGCCCATTTGATGTAATTTAAAGCCCATGGGATTAGGCCCATTTGATGTAATTTAAAGCCCATGGGATTAGGCCCATTTGATGTATTTTAAGGCCTATGGGCTTAGGCCCATCTGACTTAAATAAGGCCTATGAGTTTAGGTTCATCTGATATGCATCGGGCCATGTGATTAGGTCCATATTGATATACTCTGAGGCCCCCTGGATTGTGATCCATTACAATGTACCCACGGCCCATTGGTGAAGCCCAATAATGCGGCCTATTTGATAAACGTAAGGCCCACTTGATGCATACAAGGCCCATTGAATGTGACCCATTTGATATATTTAAGGCCCAATGGGATGTACCTAAGGTCCATTGCAATGCGTGACCCCAACATAGAGTATGTAACGATGTTCACGACGATCGTACCTTGGAAGCAATGTTGGTTTGACGTCCACATTGTGAGTGTAATGCTGGTTGGATGTCCACATTACGACTCTCCTTAGGGCCCATTATTAGGCCCGTACTTATTGTGTATAGGCCGTCTAGGTCCATCTGCATTGTAAAATAGTTCATTTCATTATAACATGTTTAGTACAGTTCCATGACTCATGATCATTCGCATCATATGTATGCTTGATATGAGAAGTGACTAATCATAGCATACGCCTCCGGGCAAATTATTTATAGGACCCGATTAGGTGGTGTTGCCTTGCATGAGCGCACGATACGCGTAGGATTTACTGCATGATTGGATAGTGTGACTCATGCATTTCGCATTGTGTGACATGGTTGTTGTACGCCCTAGCTACATCGGGGCCATAGCCTCTACAGGCAGATCGTGGTTGGTAGGATTAGATACCGAAAATCTCATTCTACATAGGGTGCTATAGATATCCCTGGGTGAAGGTTCCTAAACCCTTATGGTACCAAGAGGTTGCTCCAACGTCTAGACCGAGTGGGTAGATGAGCGTTGAGTGCCGATTACCAGACGGTTGCGCTCTCCACTATGTCGTGGTCGGATGGAAGGGGGTGCGGCCTTACCCGCCCGAGAGTAGGGGGTAATGCTAGGCTGAGTTTGACCAACTCGAGGAATGGGTCCGCTATCGACGAGTCGCGCCCGATATTGGCAGACGGATAGTGAGGTCTTTTCCACTTACCTTATTGCGCGCGATGTGGTGGCAATCTAGTTTAGAGTGTACTAGACCCCGGTGATATCCCATATTTGAGCTGTATTGATGTGTGGACATAGATGAGGATCTATATGCTTGAGTTGCATTGCATATCGCATGGCCTTGGGATGGCCGATACCATTCATGTCTTGCATCGCATAGCCTTAGTACGGCTCATGATATTATGGTTCCATCTGCATATTCCGCATTATTCTGATATTGCATGTTCATACTACCACCTTGCGCACACACTTTCACCACCCTCTAAGCTTCCCATAAACTTATGCATGACTGTTGCATGCAGGTGACGTTGGTTCGCAGCAGCGCTGAGGCAGGAGCACGTTGCAGATCGTTTTGGAAGTTTTTGTTCTTTACCATTGTATTTCCCTTTATGCTCATTGTACTTGTAAAGTTTTTTTGATCATAGTGGAAATGTAATGGAGTTCTTAGTTGTTGTTTGTGGGTTATGCCATTGGTTATGCTTATTACGAATCAAACTGACGTTGAAAATCCTCCTCGTAGCATCCCAGGATCGGAACCTGGCGAATGGGAGCTAGGAGCTGAGAATGGGGTTCTACGGAGACTGTCGGCACCGGATTCAGCGATCGAGAATTTTGTGAACCCGGTTTCTGAGTTTGGGGCGTGACAGAAGTTGGTATCAGAGCATAACTTAGGAATAACCGAGAACAACATTACATGTCTTCTATGAGTGTTGAATGGCTAAGTTTCGAAGTTCGGATAGCTTAGCGACCTTCCGTTACAGACCCTTAATGTGCGTGCCTTCGAGAATTTTGAAGTTGATAGGCGCCTTCTCTCTTTCCTGTAGGACATGGTGCCTGGGAGAGTTACCCGATCGACTCGCGCACCACCACCTGAGGATCTCATTCCACCACTTGAGACTCCAGCTTTACCACCTGCGCCTCCCGTTTCACCCTCAGAGATCCCTGCTCCCTTCCTTGAGGATGACATTCCTCCACTTGAGGCCGATGCGGAGTCGACTGTGCCCGTGAGTGCCTCTAAGTTACAGTAGATGTTACAGGCTGTGACAGCCGCACTCCAGGGACAAGGCAGGCGTCCAGTTGTTTCACTAGCTCAGGCAGAGCAGGAGCGCACGAGCGCCTTACTTCGTGAGTTCAGACGGCTTGATCCCCCACGTTTCCAGGGCGAGCCAGATCTGACTACAGCAGAGAGATGGCGCTCTGATGTGGAGAAGATTTTTGATACCATGTCATGTACGACCGAGCAGCGAGTCCGGTTAGCAGTATTTCTCTTCCAGGGTGAGGTCGAGCATTGGTGGACCTCTGTTACTCGTGTTGCCGGACCTGAGTATGTCTGGACGTGGGAGGACTTTATTGACCGATTCGAGGAGCAGTACTTCCCCGATCATATCCGTCGTCAGTGAGCTTTAGAGTTCGAGACTCTGGTGCAGGGAGACATGACTGTGGCGCAGTACGCGGCCCATTTTTTAGCACTATCGAGATTTGCACCGTATATGGTTGATGACGAGGGGCGGAAGGCCCGCCGTTTCGAGAACGGCTTACGTTACGGCCTTCGAGGTCGTGTCATTGGGCATGAGCTCCCGACTTTCCAGGCAGTGGTGCGGAGAGCTCAGATTTATGAGACTGAGTGGGCCGGTTCTCAGTCTGATCACGGTCAGAGGAGACACTGGAAGAGGCAGGCTTCTTCCAGTGATTCCCATTAGCGTCGACCACAACAGCAGAGGCGTACAAGTCGGTGCGACGGGACACCGTTCATGGGAGTGTCCCATCCCCCAGCAGCAGCAGAGAGATCCATAGCAGCAGAGGGCTCCACAGCAGCCTCCACCGCATCAGCAGAGACCACCACAACAGCAGCGACAACAACCCCCACCACCGAGGCCACCTCAGCAGCAGCACCAGCATCAGCACCAGCCTCTGAGGCCGCAGCAGCAGAGACAACAATTTCGACCGCCTCAGCGACCCCAGCAGCAGTAGCCACACGCTCAGAGGGGATAGGCACCTCCCCAGCCGGTTCAGGCTAGGTTTTATGCAGCTCATCAGGACCCTCAGTCTTCTAGAGGAGTTGTTGAGGGTATACTTCCAGTCTCTGCATGCATTGCACGTGTGCTGTTTGATTCCGGTGCATCGCACTCTTTTATGGCTGAGAGCTTTTGTCGATCGACTGGCTTACCGTTGGAGTCTGCTGATGAGAGCCTATCAGTATCGACTCCCTTGGGGAGGACTGTAGTGTTGGGATGATTTTGTTCGTCTTGTCCCGTTCTAGTTGGCAATACCTTTCTACCTGCCAATTTGTTTGTATTACCGATGTCTGAGTTCGACGTCATCCTGGGCATGGATTGGCTCGCCGAGTACTATGCCATATTGGACTGCGCCGCGAGGATAGTCACGTTCTGTATACCCGGCGTGCCACAGTTTCAGTTCATTGCAGAGGCTAGAGGAGAGCGGTTGTCTTGTTTGATGTCCTACGCCATAGAGGAGCCTGTTGCCGCCTGCATCGACCATTTGCCCATGGTTTGTGATTTTCCCGATGTGTTACAGGAGATTCCGGGATTACCGCCTCGCTGACTCACTGAGTTTCAGATTGATCTCGTGCCCGGTACCGCGCCTATTTCGAAGGCCCCATATCGTATGACACCATTGGAGTTACGGAAACTGCAGAAGCAGTTGGACGAGTTGCGAGAGTTGGGTTTTATCCGTCCAAACAGTTCACCGTGGGAGCACCGGTACTCTTCGTAAAGAAGAAGGATGGCTCGTTGATGCTCTGCGTTGACTATCGTGAGCTCAATAAAGTCACGATCAAGAACAAGTACCCACTCCCGAAGATTGATGATTTGTTTGACCAACTGTAGGGTACACAGTTCTTTTCAAAGATTGACCTGCATTCCGGTTATCATCAGATTTTGGTGCAAGATGAGGACATTCCGAAGACGGCATTCAGGACGCGTTACGGTCATTTTGAGTTTCAGGTCATGTCTTCGGACTGACCAATGCACCCGCGGTCTTCATGCAGCTGATGAACGAGGTCTTCCGCCCTTATCTGGATCAGTTTGTTATAGTCTTCATCGATGACATTCTGATCTATTCGAGGACCGGTGAGGAGCATGAGCAGCACTTGGAGATTACCTTGCAGACCCTCCGCGCACACCAGCTGTATGCGAAGTTGGAGAAGTGCGAGTTCTGGCAGGAGGAGGTGAAGTTCCTCGGTCACGTGGTGACGAGGGAGGGCGTCGCAGTGGACCCCTCGAAGGTCGAGGTAGTGCGTTAATGGTGCCAGCCCACGACTGCGACAGAGATCCGCAGTTTTCTTGGTTTGGCGGGCTATTACCAACGTTTCATTGAGGGTTTTTCTCGTATTGCAGCCCCGCTGACTAGGTTGATTCGGAAGGGCGCAGAGTTTATTTTGAGTGACGCCTGCGAGCGAGCATTTACGGAGTTGAAGGACCGCCTGACGTCTGCTCCTGTCCTCACTCTTCCCTTTGGGATTGATGGATTTGTTGTATTCACTGATGCCTCGTATATCGGTTTGGGTGCTGTCTTGATGCAGCACGGGAGACCAGTGGCCTTTGCGTCTAGTCAACTCAAGGTCCATGAGCTGAATTATCCTACGCATGATCTGGAGCTGGCTGTAGTTATCTTTACATTGAAGGTGTGGAGACACTATCTTTATGGGATTAGGTTCGAGCTCTTCTCTGATCACAAGAGCTTGAAGTACCTCTTCTCACAGTCTGAGTTGAATATAAGACAGAGGCACTGGATGGAGCTTCTGAAGGACTATGATTTCGATCTCCAGTACCACCCGGGTAAGCCGAACGTGGTGGCAGATGCCCTCAGCCGTCAGCCACGAGGCCTAGTGGCCCATATGATGATTCAGGAGTGGCGGATGCTTGAGGATATTACAGCGTATGACTTTGAGTTCGGCCTGCAGTCTTCT
This sequence comes from Magnolia kwangsiensis, assembly GCA_037074715.1. NCBI lineage: Eukaryota > Viridiplantae > Streptophyta > Magnoliopsida > Magnoliales > Magnoliaceae > Magnolia > Magnolia kwangsiensis. The sequence continues at coordinate 75,237,959 of CM073584.1, forward strand.
ATCATGCAGTTATCAAGCTTGTCGATTCAACCCTCTCTTGTCGCTAGGGTGATCGAGGCTCACCAGGCTAATGAGTCGTTGCAGAGTTATATGGCTGAGGCGACATCTGAGGGTCAGGCTGATTGGCAGATTGGAACAGACGGTGGACTTCGATTCAGAAGCCGATTATGTGTCCCGGATATTCTAGAGTTGCGCAAGATCTTATTACCGAGGCACATTGATCAGGATTTTCTATCCACCCGGGCTGGATGAAGATGTACCGTGATATGAGGCGACAGTCTTTTTGGGTGGGGATGAAGTGCCAGATCACCAGTTTTGTGGCCGAGTGTGACACGTGCCAGCGTGTCAAGGCCGATCATCAGAGACCTCTTAGTCTATTGCAGCCATTGAGCGTCCTGATGTGGAAGTGGGAGAACATGTCGAATGATTTCATTATGGGTTTGTCGAGGACTCAGCGCGGTCATGACGCCATTTGGGTTGTTGTGGATCGTCTGACGAAGTCGGCACATTTCCTTGCGATGCGTACGACTTGGTCTATGGACTGGCTTGCGAGATTATTTATTGAGGAGGTTGTGAGACTGCATGGCGTTCCGGTCTCGATCGTTTCTGACCGAGACTCGAGGTTCACGTCTCAGTTTTGGGGGAGCTTTCAGTGAGCGATGGGGACTGATTTGCAGCTCAGCACCGCGTACCATCCGCAGACCGATGGCCAGACCGAGAGGGTTAATCAGATACTAGAGGATATACTTCGGGCCTGCGCGATTGATTTCGGGGGTAGCTAGGATGAGCATCTACGATTGACTGAGTTCGCGTACAATAACAGCTATCAGGCGACCATCGACATGGCTCCTTTTGAGGCACTATATGGCAGACCATGCAGATCACCGAGTTGTTGGACCGAGGTTGGAGAGCGTCGTCTCCTACATCCCGAGCTTGTGCAGGAGACGTCAGAGGCTATAGATATCATCAGGCAGAAGATGCGCACAGCTCAGAGCCGACAGAAGAGTTTTGCTGATCGTCGGCGTCGTCCCTTGGAGTTTGATGTAGGGGACCATGTGTATCTCAAGGTCTCGCCCATGAAGGGTGTAGTTCGATTTGGAGCGAAGGGCAAGCTTGCCCCGAGATTCGTAGGACCTTTTGAGATCACTGGGCTCGTTGGCGCTGTGGCCTATCAGCTTGCCTTTCCATCTCAGTTGTCTGGCGTCCACAACGTTTTTCACGTCTCCATGTTGAGGAAGTGTGGGTCAGACATAGTTTCCATTATTGATTGGCAGTCGTTGGAGGTTTGAGAGGACGCGTCTTACATTGAGCAGCCAGTCCATATCCTTGATCGGAAGGAGCAGGTCCTCAGAACCAAGGTCATTCCGTTGGTGAAGGTGCAGTGGGGTCACCATTCTGTAGAGGAGGCTTCTTGGGAGCATGAGGCCGAGATTCGAGAGCGTTATCCTCATCTCTTTGATGATTGATCATGTATTGTATTTTGTATGTTGTATCTGATTCTATATGATAACGTTATGTCTCTTCTTCCTCATGAGTTATGCTTAGTTGCGTTGATTGTATAAATTTCGAGGACGAAATTTTTATAAGGAGGGGAGAACTGTAAGACCCGTATCTTAGTCCGTACCATTCCGTAAACTTCCGCGGTCTTACCGGTCGAATTCAGGCAACCTTCGACCCTTAACCAATATCGACACGTGACCCTGATTCATATGCCGACAACCCGAGTCGACTCAACCCAAGACTAATACCATAGCGACCGCGCTGTCGTTGCGGTTCCGATGCCGCGACTCGCGCGCCAAGGCGATACCCTGGTCAAGAGTTGTAGACCGACGTTCGGTGTGAGGAAACGCCGCATGTTGTGAAATCCAAGAGAATCTCTACGATGTGTCACATCAATCACATCAATCCCATCAATCAATCATCCATCAATCCATCACATGTCAAGTACATGTCAAGTACACATCACTCTCACTCCTTTTCCCAAGCAAGCCACAAAAGTCTTCCATGCCCATACCTTTCTTACACAAAGACCACAAAAGTCTTCCAAACTCATACCTCTTTTACACAAAAGGCCACAAAAGTCAAGGATTTCTTACACCCCATCTCTCTCCCATCCATCACTCCATCACCCATCACACACTCTCTCTCTCCCTTTACAACTCTCTCTCTTTCTCTCTTTCTCATTTCAAATCTCAAGCAAAAAAATCCCTCCATACATATGAAATTCTCCAAGCATTCCTAAGTTTCAAGTGGCCCACTTTCCTACCCCACCATCTCCCATCTCAACCCTCCATTCCTCATCTCATTCATTGAAGTTGAAGCTAAGGTGCCAAGGAACCCCCAGGAGCAAGAAGATCGGACGGTGGGTGCCTCTATAGGGTAGTTTTTCTTATTTTTATGATGGGCCAAGTGAGGCCCACCGATCCATGGTGTGGATCTCACTTGGGACCCTAAGTTGTGGTCGATGGACCACTTGGATCATCATGATCATTCCATGATGGGGCCATTCTCCATGGGCCCCATCATGATGTTTATTTCTTTAAAAAGGTCATCTAGACCATCCATATTGGTGGGGAAAGGATCCCCACCGTTGATTTTAAATTTTAGTGGTCCCATGTGTTATAGGATCCATCCGATTGTATAATTTCTTCAAGGGAGGGCTCATAGTGGCGGAGCCCTCCATCACAAAGCGTGTCCCACTCTCCATCCCTCTCTCCCTTTTTATTTCTTTTTATTTTATTTTATTTTACTTTATGTAATGGGTTTGTGTGACCCACTTGAATGGACCCCACCTTGAGGTATTTTTGTCCAAGTGTCCTTCAAGTGGGGCCCACCTTAAACACATTGTACCCAACCACTCTCCGTGTGGTGGCCCACCTCAATGCATACCCAAGCCTAAACCGTCTAGCGTATGGGACGCTGGACGTCCTTGTACAAAGGGAAGCACAAATACAAGCTTGACTCATAGCCTTAGGAGTGGACCCTTGTGTAGGCTCCTCCTTGATGTATATTCACAATCTAAACCGTCCATCCTCTTCCCAGCAGTATTTTAGCCATTGAGCCAAGGATTGGGGTTGATCTGAGCATCTGGTGGGCCATAGCATTGAAAACATTGGTGGTCACCATTGAAGAATTTCCTGTCATTCCTGTGCATCCAAAAATTTCAAACTTCGGACTCATTTCGCCTGTTGCAAGCCACTGAATGCAATGGCCGGGGTGAATTTTTGTGAAGCGGGCCCCACGTGCGAAAAACCACCGAAAAATGGGTTTTCCTCGATTTTTGAAAGAGGAAGACCCTCTGCTCTCTCGCTGTCAGCGACGCTGCTGCACGCAGCAGCGTGCAGCGTTGGGCGGGCGGCCGTGCAGCCACCCACGGCTGTTGCCGTGGGCCCCACCATGATGTATGTGAAGATCCACGCCGTTCATGAGGTGGGCCCCCTCCAAATTTCAGCTCGATCTGGAACTCAGGTGGCCCACACCACATGAAACAGTGTGAAATAAACTCTACCATTGGAATCCTTTTAGGGCCCACAGAAGTTTTAGATCAATTTGAAATTTGTGTCTTCACTCCATCCAGGTCTAAGTGACCTTATGAACGGGTTGGATGACATCCTAACATTACAGTGGGCCCCACATGGGACCCACAATGATGTATGTATTCTAAGTCCACCGTCCGCCTGGACGGTGGTACCCACCTTAATGTATTTGTACTTCCACCGTCCAGCGGACGGTGGGGCCCTTGGTGTAATATGTGTCCGGTCCTCACTGTCTAGCGACAGTGCGTCCCGCCATGATGCATGTGACGCATCCAGACCGTCCATCCACTTGTTGAGAGAATTTCAGGACATGTATTGAAAATTGGGTGGGCCACTTATGTTTGGGTTAGGCCCATTTGATTTGCAAAGGCCTATGGGTTAGGCCCATTTGATTTATTTAAAGTCCATGGGACTAGGCCCATTTGATGTAATTTAAAGCCCATGGGATTAGGCCCATTTGATGTAATTTAGAGCCCATGGGATCAGGCCCATTTGATGTATTTTAAGGCCTATGGGTTTAGGCCGATCTGATTTAAATAAGGCCTATGAGTTTAGGTTCATCTGATATGCATCGGGCCATGTGATTAGGCCCATATTGATATACTCTGAGGCCCCCTGGATTGTGATCCATTGCAATGTAACTACGGCCCATTGGTGAAGCTCAGTAATGCGGCCCATTTAATAAACGTAAGGCCCACTTGATGCATACAAGGCCCATTGAATGTGATCCATTTGATATATTTAAGGCCCAATGTGATGTACCTAAGGTCCATTGCAATGCGTGACCCCAACATAGAGTATGTAACGATGTTCACGACGATCGTGCCTTGGGAGCAATGTTAGTTTGATGTCCACATTACGAGTGTAATGCTGGTTGGATGTCCACATTACGACTCTCCTTAGGGCCCATTGTTAGGCCCGTACTTATTATGTATAGGCTGTCCAGGTCCATCTGCATTGTAAAATAGTTCATTTCATTATAACATGTTTAGTACAGTTCCATGACTCATGATCATTCGCATCATATGTATGCTTGATATGAGAAGTGACTAATCATAGCATATGCCTCCGGACAGATTATTTATGGGACCCGATTAGGCGGTGTTTCCCTGCATTAGCGCACGATATGCACAGGATTTGCTGCATGATTGGATAGTGTAACTCATGCATTTCGCATTGTGTGACATGGTTGTTGTACGCCCTAGCTACATCAGGACCGTAGCCTCCAAAGGCAGATCGTGGTTGGCAGGATTTGATACCGAAAATCTCGTTCTACATGGGGTGCTATAGATATCCCTGGGTGAAAGTCCCTAAACCCTTATGGTACCAAGAGGTTGCTCCAACGTCTAAACCGAGTGGGTAGATGAGCGTTGAGTGCCAATTACCAGACGGTTACGCTCTCCACTGTGTCGTGGTCGGTTGGAGGGGGGTGCGACCTTACCCGCCCAGAGTAGGGGACAATGCTAGGCTAAGTTTGACCAGCTCGAGAAATGGGTCCGCTATCGACGAGTCGCGCCCGATATTGGCAGACGGATAGTGAGGTCTTTTTCACTTACCTTATTGTGTGCGATGTGGCGACAATCTAGTTTAGAGTGTAGTAGACCCCGGTGATATCCAATATTTGAGCTGTCTTGATGTGTGGACATAGATGAAGATCTGTATGCTTGAGTTGCATTGCACATCACATGGCCTTAGGATGACCGATACCATTCATGTCTTGCATCGCATAGCCTTGGTACGGCCCATGATATTATGGTTCCATTTGCATATTCCGCATTATTCTGACATTGCATGTTCATATTACCACCTTTCGCACACACTTTCACCACCCTCTAAGCTTCCCATAAGCTTATGCACGACTGTTGCGTGCAGGTGACATTGGTTCGCAGCAGCGATGAGGCAGGAGCACGTTGCAGATCGTTTTGAAAGTTTTTGTTCTTTACCATTGTATTTCCCTTTATGGTACTTGTAATGTTTTTTTGATCATAGTGGAAATGTAATGGAGTTCTTGGTTGTTGTTTGTGGGTTATGCCATTGGTTATGCTTATTACGAATCAAACTGACGTTGAAAATCCTCCTCGTAGCATCCCAAGATCGGAACCTGGCGAATAGGAGCTACGAGCAGAGAATGGGGTTCTATGGAGGCCGTCGGCGCCGGATTCGGTGATCGAAAATTTTGTGAGCCCGGTTTCCGAGTTTAGGGCGTGACATTCACACTCTTATTCGCTTCCTTAAGAAGCTTACTAGCAGCTAGATTGATTCGCTTAATAGCCTTCCATTGTCCACTCTTTGCTCCCCTTGTCACCGTGAATTGAGTGAAATTCATCGCGAAGTGATTGAAGTGAACGAAATTCACCACGAAGTGAATGAAATTGACTGCAAAGTGAATGAAATTCACGGCAAACTAATTGAAATTGACAGCGGAGTGACTAAAATTCATCACAAACTGATTGAAATTGACCGCGAAGTTAATGAAATTGACTGCAAACTGATTGAAATTGACCACAAAGTGAATAAAGTTGACTGCGAAGTGAATAAAATTGACCTCGAAGTGAATGAAATTGACCGCGAAGTGAATGAAATTGACTGTGAAGTGATTGAAATGGATTTTCGACTATCGACCTGATGGAATATTGGAAAATAACTAGGTTGGTTGGCTAAAGTAGTTTCTCCTACCCCAAAATCATAAATGGTTCGTCAAGTAACTCATTCTAGTTTAGGAGATATGCTTATTAAATGAATAAATAAAGAAATGAATAAAAAGAGAGAAAACTATTTTTATATGCTTATATATACATATTTACATAAATATGTATTAGAGAAAAATCTAGGAGGGAAAAAGTTCTCATTGTAGAAAAAAAAAACCTAATTGCACAAATTGCCGCCGGTATGGCGGTAGTGCCGCGACAGTCTGTGTGGATTTTTATTTTTATTTTTGTTGGTTCAATCCCCACTGCTCTTATGGGTCTCATCATGACGTATGTGTTATATCCAAACCATCCATCTATTTGGCGAGCTCGTATTAAGGCTTGAGACGAAAAATAAGACATCTAACTATCAAGTGGACCACACTATAAAAGGCAGTGGGGGATTGGACGTCTACCATTAAAACCCTTTTAAGGGTCATAAAAGTTTTAGATCAATATGAAATTTTTTTTCCTCTTCATCTAGGTCTTTCTGACCTTATGAACAGATTGGATGGAAAATAAATGTTATGGTGGGCCCTACGAAATTTTTAACAGTGAAAATCAAATTTCTCGCTGCTATTTGTGGTGTGGTTCGGTTGATCTTTGGATATGATTTTTTTTTTTTATAATGTCACGCCCCAAACTTGGAAACCGGGCTCACAAAATTTTCGATCATCGAATCCGGTGCCAACAGCCTCTGTAGTACCCCATTCTCGGCTCCCGGCACTCATATACCAGGTTCCGATCCTGGGATGCTACAAGGAGGATTTTAAACATGAATTTGATTCGTAATGAGCATAACCACAACATAACCCACGAATAATAACCACAAGAACACTATCACAAAATCCACTATGATCAAAAACTTTGAGTACAAGGCGTATGAAAGGGGAAATACAATATACAGAAATTAACAAAACTCCAGAAGCTCGGCTGCACACTCCAACTGCGGTAAAACTACGGCTACATCCTGGCGTCACCTGCACGCATCAATCGTGCATAAGCTTATAGAAAGCTTAGAGGGTGGTGTAAGTGTGTGCAATATAAGTATGCTCAGAATGCAAGGTTAGGGCAATGCGAAATCGTGCTCATAAGTACATGAATGTAATCAGCCGTACCAAGGACATACGGTGCAAGATATGAATGTTATCGGTCATACCAAGACCATGCAATGCAGGATGCAGTTCAAGCATGCCAATCTTCATCATATATCAGTACAGTTCTCATTCAAGATAATCATCGAGGTTTAGTACTCTCCAAATGGCACTGCCGCTCTTCAAGCCGCACAGTCCAAGTGAGCGTAAGAAACCTCACTATCCGCCTGACCAATAGTCTACCAATATCTATCTGGAACGACGATAGTGGACCCATTCACGAGCTGGTCAAACTTAGCCTAGTATTGCCTCCTACCCTCGGGCGAGTAAGGCCACACCCCTTTCCAACCGACCACGACACAGTGAGAGATGTGGTCTCCTGGTATTCGGCCCTCTTGTGCTCATATATCCACTCGGTCTCGACGTTGGAGTCATCCTCTGGTACCATCGGGTTTAGGAATTTTTACCCAGGGACATCTATGGCGCCCGTATGCTAGAACTAAACATTTTCGATATCCAACCCAGCATCCATGATGTATCTGTGGAGGCTATTTCCCTGAAGTCGCTAGGGCATACAGTAACTACAATCACACAATGCAAGTGTATGAGTCACAGTACCAGTCATGCAACAGTCCTGCGTGTACCATGCGCTCATGTAGGGCAACTCCACCTATCAGGGAGCCCATAAACAGTTCGCCCGAAGGCATATGCTATGATCGGTCACTTCTCATAACAGTCATACATATGATGCGTATGATAATGAATCATGGATCTATACTAAACATGTATATAGAGATGGGCTCTGTATAACGGAAACGGGCCTAGACGGCCTACTTACTATAAGTATGGCCTATTAGTGGGCCTTAGGGAGAGTGACAATGCGTACATTTAACCGATGTCATCCTTACAATGTGGGCATCTAACCATCATTATTTCCGAGGCATTACTTGCTATAAATATCATTATATGCCATAGAGGGATCATGCATTGCAATGGACCTAGTTGCACCCAATTGGGCCTTAAGTACATCAATTGGGCCGTATCATATGGGCCTTACATTCATCAAATGGATCACCTCAATGAGCCTCACCAATGGGCCTTAGGTACTTTGCAATGGGTCATAACCCATGGGCCTTGCATACATCACAATGGCCTCACGATATGGGCGTTATATATATTAAGGTGGGTCTCAATAACGGACTACAAATACCTTAAGATGGGCCGCTCAGGTGGGTCCATATATATCGAAGTGGACCTCAACAATGGGCCTATAAACACATCATAATAGGCCTAAACATATGAGCCTATATATATATATATATATATATATATATATATATATATATATATATATATATATATATATCAAAGTGGGCCTCGACAACGGGCCATAAAGGCATTAAGATGGGCCTAATCACATGTTAAGATGGGTCTAAATACATCAGCCCATATATACCGAAGTGGGCGTCAACAATAGGCCACAATTACATCAAATGGGCCTCATAGCGTGGGCCTATATATATCAAGATAGGCCCCAACAACGGGCTTATAAACACATCAAGATGGCCTACATATATGGGCCTATATTTATACTAAAGTGGGCCTCAACATTGGGCCTATATACATGCCAAGATGAGCTTAAATACATGGGCCCATATGCATCCAAGTGCGCCTCATGTGAGGCCTACCATAATGTTTATTTTCACATCCAATCTGTTGAAAAGGTCACATAAATAGGGGGCCCACTAAAATGTTTATTTTCTAGCCAACCTGTTGATATGGTCAAATGGACCAAGGGGCTCACTGTAATGTTTATTTATCACCCAACCTATTGAAAGGTCACAACGACCAGGGAGGGGGGCTGGTCCCCCTATAATATTTATTTGTCATCCAAACTTGTTCATAGAGGGTCATATGGGCCTGGGCCCACCATAATGGAGGCGTGGATATACAAATCATACATCATGGTGGGGCCGTGCACGCACATCACGGTGGAGCCATAAGATGGGGCCTGCTGGAATGTTTATTTGCCCAACCAGTTCATAAGGTTACGTGGGCCAGGGGGGCCCACTGTGATATGGTTCACAAATTTAGTCCACCCATTATGTGTGTCCCATCTGGCTGAGGGTCCAGACCAAGTTTCAGCCACATACAAAATTCAGGTAGGCCCCACCAAATGCTTTTATATTATTTAGGCAAGTTTTCACATGATTTAGATGGTATGGCCCACCTGAGTTTCGTATACGGTTAATTTTTGGGGACGCCCCATAGACAAAGGGGACCCATCAAATGCCAGGTGTTGATGTTCGAAACACATCATGGTGGGGCCCACAACTGAGCCGTGAGGGCAGCCCGCTCATCCGCCAGTCGTGCAGCCGCAGGCGCTACCTGCTCTTCTGCAGCAGCAACGTCAGAGCTGTTTTACATATATATATATTATTATTTTTTTCTAAAACTATTTTCTCATGGTTTTTCATGGGTGGGGCCCGCATCAGCAAGATCCACTCCAGTCATTGGTCCCTGTGGCTCGATACAAACCTATCGAGTCCAATATTGGATGATTTTTGGAAGTACAGGAACAATAGGGAGTGTATTAATGATAGGGACACTATTTTCTATACCATAGCCTGCCAGGGAACCAGATCAGCCTCATTTTTCGGCTCAACGCCTAAAATGATCTGAGGAATAGGATGGGCGGCTTGGATCAAGTAAGTACATTAAGGTGGGGCTTGCCTGAGCGGCCCACCCTAAAACATTCAAAAGCAATCTTTTTCTTTACTATTAATACACACCCCTTGTTAGTACATGCCTCCATGTCAGCCACACCCGCGTCCAGCGTCCAGAGACGCTGGACGGTCATGGATAAACACATACATTGTGTGGGTCCCACATGCACGTGGCCCACACATCAAGGTGGTTCCCATGAGCACGTGGCCCATCTTTTGGATCAACATGATATTTGTGGTTTCCCATCATCTTGGCCATCTAAATAACCCATTGCAAGATGGGCCTTACGATCAGGCGGCCAAGATCACCTTGCACATGGTGGCCACAAGAAATCACATCAAAGAAAGAGAAAGAGAGAAAGAGAACACCGGTGAGATAGAGGGACCCCGCCACTATGGGCCCCTTACTACATTACATACATCATTGTGGCCCCACTACAAGGAGTTTTTATAAAAATTGAAATCTAACGGTTGATCACCCACCTCTAGGCCTTCCTTCTTGCTCCCTTAGCCTCCTTAGCTCCTTGCCTTCAACTTTGATGGAGGTTGATGGGGTTTTGATGGTGTGGATGAGAGATGAGAGGGGTGGGGAAAGTGGGTCACACTTAGCTTGGGAGAGAGAGGAGTTTGGATTTGTGAGGGTTGGGGTTGCTTAGGAGATTGTTGAGTAAATGAGAGAAAGAGAATATTAGGAGTGATTGATGGAATGGTGGGTGTAATTAATGAGGTATGGGTTGGTTTGAAAAATGGATAAAAGAGGGATGGTGAGAGGAGAGAGAGTTGACTTTTGAAAAGGGAAGGGATGGGTTGTTGTACATGGGTATGGCTTGTACTTGAATTGTACTTGATATGAGTGATTGATTGATTGATGGGACATCTCGTAGAGATTCCTTTGTAATTCGCAACGTGCGGTGTTTCTTCGAATTGAACGCGGGCCTACATCTTCCACCCTGGGTATCGGGTCGGTGCGCGAGTCGTGGCGTTAGAACCGCTGCGACAGCGCGGTCGCTAAGGTATCGGTTTCGATTTTAACCAACTTTGGCATACAGGTCTCGGCTTAGGATCGCGCACAAACATCAAAAATGGGTTGAAGATTGTCAGTTTTCGACCGGAAGGACCGCGGAAGCCAACGGAACTGTACGGTTTAGGATACAGGTGTCATGCCCCAAACTCGAAAATCGGACTCACAAAATTCTCGATCGTCGAATCCAGCGCCAACAGCCTCCGTAGAACCCCATTCTCGGCTCTTAGTGCCCATTCGCCAGGTTCCGATCTTGGGATGCTACGAGGAGGATTTTCAACGTCAGTTTGATTCGTAATAAGCATAACCAAAGGCATAACCCACAAACAACAACCAAAAACTCCATTACATTTTCACTATGATCAAAAAATTTACAAGTACAATAAGCATAAAGGAAAATATAATGATGATGAATAAAACTCCAAGATAATCTGCAAAGCACTCCTGCCTCAGCGCTGCTGTGCCCCAACATCACCTACACACAACGGTCGTGCATAAGCTTATAGAAAGCTTAGAGGGTGGTGAAAGTGTGTGCACAAGGTAGTAATATGAAGATGCAATATCAGAGTAATGCGAAATATGCATATGGATCCATGAATATCATGAGCCGTACCAAGGCTATGTGATGCAAGATGCAAGTCAAGCATACAATCCTCATCTAAGTCCATATGTCAATACAGCTCAACTCTGGGATATCACCGGAGTCTAGTACACTCTAAACCAGATCGTCGCCTCATCACGCACAATAAGGTAAGTGGAAGAGACCTCACTATCCGTCTACTAATATCGGGCTCGACTCGTCGATAGCGGACCCATTCCTCGAGCTGGTCAAACTCAGCCTAACATTGCCCCCTACACTCGGGCGGATAAGGCCGTACCCCCTTCCAACCGACCACGACACAGTGGAGAGCTCAACCGTCTGGTAATCGGCACTCAACGCTCATCTACCCACTCGGTCTAGACACTGGAGCAACCTCTTGGTACCATAAGGGTTTAGGGACTTTTATCCCAGGATATCTATAACACCCCATGTAGAACGGGATTTTTGGTATCCAATCCTTCCAACTACGATACGTCTGTGGAAGCTATGGCCCTGATGTCGCTAGGGCGTACAATAACCATGTCACACAATGCGAAATGCATGAATCACACTATCCAATCATGCAGCAAATCCTGCGCGTATCGTGCGCTTATGCAGGGCAACACCACCTAATCGGGAGCCCATAAACAACCTGCCAGAAGGCATATGCTATGATTAGTCAATTCTCATATCAAGCATACATATGATGCATATGATCATGAGTCATGAAACTATACGAAACATGTAAATAAGTGATGAACCATTCTTACAACGCAGATGGGCCTAGACGGTCTATACACAACAAGTACTGCCTATCAAAGGGGCTTAGAGAGAGTCGTAATGCGGACGTTTAACCAATATTATACTTGCAATGTGGACGTCAAATCATCATTGCTCCCAAGCCATAACCCGTAATAAACATCATTACATAAATCGGGTTGGGATCACACATTGTAATGGACCTTAGGTACACCCCATTGGGCCTTAAATACATCAAATGGGCCATGTCATATGGGCCTTTTACTCATCAAATGGACCACATCAATGGGCCGCACCAATGGGCCTTCTGTGCATTGCAATGGGTCAAAACCCGTGGGCCTTAGAAGGCATCACAATGGTTCTCGACCCTTGGGCCTTATACATATCAAATGGGCCTAATCCCATGGGCCCCTAAAACATCAAATGGCCCCATGACATGGGCCTTATATCCGCATCAAAGTGGGCCCCAATGAACTACTATAACTACGTTAAAATGGGCCTCAAAACAGGCCAAGGTGGGGTCCACTTGGACTATGGATCTGGCTCATCTTTTCCTGTGCCGTACAGTAATCTCACAAATGGTTGAACGACATGGATACAACACATAATATGGCTGCTAAATATATAATATATTTATAAAACTAGCTGCTGTTGTGCAGCTTTTAAGCTTTCAAAGAGAGAGGTGGGTAATACATGAAGGGTTCACACTCTCATACATATATACAGAGTATATAATGTAATATATTAAAAATATATAGCTGCTGCCAGTGCAGCTTTTACTACAACAGAGGTGGGTCCCAGGTAGGGTCCACCCTTCTTAACTACTTTATGATATTATAATATAATATATAATATTATATCATATATTAATATAATATAATATACTATATTAATATTATATCAATAAAATGCAACGTCCAGGCCCTGGACGGCCTGGACATGCACATGCATCAAGGGAGGCCCCACACGTGGGGTGGGTCCCACCGTCCAGGGATGGTGGAGACCTTACACATAAATCACGGTGGGTGTCACCGTCCACAGACCGTGGACGGTGTGAATAAAATACATCCATCACTGTGGGTCCCATGTGGGGCCCACTATAATATTTATTTTACATCCCAGCCCTTGATAAGGTCCCACAGACTTGGATGAAGGGTAAAAGCAAATTTCATCCTGATCTGAAACTTCTGTGGGCCCAAAACAGATTCCAATGGTAGACGCTCAAACAACACTGTTTCCAATGATGTGGGCCACATGAGTCTTGGATGTGGTTGAAACTTGGTGGGGCCACAGTTCCAATGGGGACTCACTAAATGTACGGCGTGGATGTTCACAAACATCATGATGGGGCCCACGCTTTGGGACCCACGGTCAACCAGTGACCATCCCAGCACCCAGCACCCAGGACGCTGCTGGGCGTCCTTTCCAGCAATAGCAGCAACGCTGCTTTTTCTCTTTTTTTTTTTATCTCTTGGAAAAAAAATACATGTGGGGCCCACTCCTTGAAAATCCACTCCGCCCAATAGATTCTAGGGCCCAAACATGCCGTACAAGTACAATTTTTGGCATTAATTTGGCGTGTAAAAACAATAAGATGGGCCCTAATAGCCTTTGAAGGATAAAAAATACCATTTTCTATGGTATGGCCCGCCTGATCATCGGATTGACCTCATTCTTTGGCTCAACGCCTAAAATGAACTTGGAAACGGAATAGACGGCGTGGATTGAATACATTCATCAAGGTGGGGCCTAGGTGAGTGGGTCACCCAAAAGCTTAAAAGAAAACAAGCTTTCTTTTTTTTGGCAGAGACGGACGCTGGACGGTGGGATGTTTTAAAAAAATACATTGAGGTGGGCCCTGATTAGATGGGCCACCTCATGGAAAATAGTGTGGGCACATCGCACACAAGGTGGGCCACATTTGATGATTTGGGTAAAATAAAAGTCTCATGGTGGGGTCCATACAAATACGCCACACAACCTCATTATAATCCCATGAAATAAAATAAAAATAAAAATAAATGAAATAAAAAGGGAGAGAGAGAGAGATGGAGTGTGGGACACGCGTGTGATGGAGGGCTCCGCCACTATGAGCCCTCTCTTGTAGGAGATCATACAATAAAGTGGGTCCCTTTACACATAGAACTAATAAAATCGAATTCAACGGTGGAGATCCTCTCTCCACCAATATGGACGGTCTAGATGACCTTTAAATGTAATGAAATAAACATCATGATGGGGTCCATGGGGAATGGCCCCATCATGGATGATCATGATAATCAAAGTGGGCCATCAGCCACAACTTAGGGTCCCAAGTGAGATCCAAACCATTGATCAGTTGGCTTCACTTGGCCCATCTTAAAAATATAAAAAACTACTAACATCAAGCACCTACCGTCTGATCTTCTTGCTCCTATGGGTCCCTTAACACCTTAGCTTCAACTTCAATGGAGGAGATGAGGATTGGATGACTAGGATGTGAGAGGAAGGGATAGGAAAGGTGGGCCACACTTGGAGCTTGGGAATGCTTGGAGAACTCTCATACGTATGAGATTTTCTTTCTTGGGAGATTTGAAAATGAGAAAGAGAGAAAGAGTTGTAAAGGGAGAGAGAGAGAGAGAGAGAGAGAGAGAGAGAGAGAGAGAGAGAGAGAGAGAGAGAGAGATGAGTGATGGATGTGGTGATGATGGGTGTGTAAGAAATCCTTGACTTTTGTGGCCTTTTGTGTAAGAAAAGCATGGGCTTGTAAGACCTTTTTTGACTTTTATGGTTGCTTGGGTATAGGTGAAAGGTGATGTGTACTTGACATGTGATGTGATAAGATTGATTGATTGATGGGATTGATGTGACATCTCGTAGAGATTCTCTTGAGTTTCGCAACGAGCGGCGTTTTCCTCGCACCGAACGTTGGCCCACATCTCTTGACCAGGGTATCACCTCGGCACGCAAGTCACGGCATCGGAACCGTAGCGATAGTACAGTCGCTATGGTAATGGTCTTGGGTTGAGTCAGCTCGGGTTGACGACATATGAATCAAGGTCGCACGTAATTATTGGTTAAGGGTCGAAGGTTGTCGGAATTCGACCGGTAAGACAGCGGAAGTCTACGGAACGGTACGGACTAAGATACGGGTCTTACAACAGGTCTTACATATAATGCTCTAAAATGATCTCAAAATATGGATGAACGTTGTGGATATAATAAATATATAATTGTGGGGCCCATGTAACTTTGATCTCTTTTGAACCGTTCGTACAACTTGGAGTTTGAGGAGCGTCAACGCTCGTCTTTGTACACCAGCCAATCTGCTTCCGAAAGGAATGGGGGTATTTTGGTCCGGTGAAAAGTCACCCATACACCAGGGGCTTAGTTTGGTAGAGTGAGTTTAGACGGGCGTGACAAGGTTGTTGGCTTAAATATGAGGCGTACAGTAGGAAAAAACTCATTTTTGGGTGAAGAGGCAAGTCTGCCCCAAGGGCGGCTCAAAGGGGTAGGCAGGTGAGGCAATTGCCTAAGGCCCCCTAATTATGAAGGCCCTATATTATAGCAAAATTAAAATTTCTTAATTATAAAGGTCCTATATTATAGCAAAAGTAAAATTAAGAAGAAGAAAAAAAAGCCTAAATTTTTTGAAATAAAACTTATTGAAAGGCCTACAAAATAGGAACATCTAAAAATTAGTTTACAAATTTAAAATTAAAAACAAAAAATAAATCCTAGAAACTAGCACTATCAATAATAACAGTGTAACTCTATTGTCTCTTTTCAAAATAATAGCATCATTCCTAATAAATTCTTCTCCTAAAACCTATGACCACAACTACCTACTTTATTGCTAATTAAGTTCTCAAAAAATTAAATTCTAAAGTCAATTTTCTAAATTAAATTCTAACTTCATTTTTCTGATGGTTTGGATTTCTTTTCAAAATTAAAAATTTTAAAAGAAGTTGCAAAAACAAAAATTAATACTCCAATTGAAATACTTAATCTAATAAAAGAACTAGATTGCTTTTCAAATTATTTTATTACATATAGAATACTACTTACCATACTTGTTACAGTTGCATCTGCAGAAAGAAGTTTTTCAAAACTAAAGATTATAAAAAATTATTTACGAACAATTATGTCTCAAGATAGATTAAACAGTTTAGCCATTTTATCTATCAAAACTAATTTATTGGGTAAACTTGAATACAAAAATTTAATTAGTAATTTTGCATCTAAAAATGCAAGAAGCAAATTTATGGTTTAATTTTGAATTTATTAATTTATTAATTTTTTAAACTAAAAAGCCTCATTTTTATGACTTGCCTAAGGCCCCTAAAAATGTTGAGCCGCCCCTGGTTTGTCCAAAACAGAGATAGACCTATGCACCAGCTCTCACGAGAACTCATGAGAACTTTTTGAGAACTCATTTCTTGTGATAGTGCAAGATCTTAACCATCCAGGTGGTGCACCACCCCATAAAACCCCTAGAGCCAAACTTTTATCCTGAACCAATACTTTGGTGGGCCATTGTAAAAGAAAGAGGCAAATCAAGAGAGGAAATTATTTCATTTTTTTGTGGCTGACCAAAAGTTTTAAATCAAGGTAAAACTTGGGCCAAAGGGGTTTCATGGCACATGGACGGTTTAGATTTTGCACTCATATCACGGGAAATGATTTCTCAAAAGGTTCTCATGAGTTCTTGTGAGAACTGGTGCACAGGTGAGCATATATATATGGGAAAAGGTTCTCGAGCTCATGGGAACTTCCCATGAGGTCGAGCTGTGTGGGCCCCACCATGATGTTTGTTGAACATCAATACCATGCATTTGATGGGTACTCCCCTTTAAATTAAGGGATATCCCAAAAATCAGCATTATATGGAACTCAGGTGGGCCATACCATCTAAAACATGTGAAGACATGGCTAAAACATATAAAAGCACTTGGTGGGGCCCACCTGAAATTTGGATACATTTGAAACTTGGTCTGACCCCTCATCCAAGTGGGACACACATAATGGATGGGTTGGATTTGTGAACCAGTTCTCAGTGGGCCCAACAAATGATTATGAATGTTTTAATGGAGCGTAACCCCTCTCAACTTTTATATGTGGTGTGGCCACACAAGTCACGGATTGACTTGTTTTTTAAGCCCTAGGCCCACCATGAAATGGTGCATTTGACTGATGGGGTAGATGTTCGACACGCATCACGGTGGGCCCACACAGCTCAACCTCATGGGAAGTTCCCATGAGCTTGACCACTTAGAACCTTTTCCCTATATATATATATAGACACAAAATTCTTGTGGCCGCCACCAAGTACTTTTATAAGTTTTAGGAATGGATTCACATGGTTTTAGATGGTATGGCCCACTTGAGTTCCGTATACTGTTGATTTTTAGGATGCCGCATAACCTAAAGGTGACCCATCAAATGCATGGTGTTGATGTCTTCCACAGATAACAGTGGGGCCCACACAGCTCATCTTCATTTTTTGCTCATATGCCGGACTTGATTCTTATCCAATACAAGCAGTTCTTTTAGAAGAAGCATTCTTGCAATTGTTCTCAGTGGCCAACTGTAAGTTTATCATTTTGTTTGATTGCACTGGTATACTGAAAAGTCATTTCTAGTTAAAGGCAAGGTACAACTCATCTTCGGAGGAAGAACCCTACCCTTTGATTATCACCTGATCATTATAGATATTTTGTGAGTAGCTGAGTTGGCAAATAATCTCCTTAGATTCAGTTATATACTGTCAAGTTTAATGTATCTGCCTATTTTAGTGCTTGGGGTCAAAGTTAATCGGCTTGAGTTGAGCTGCTATATCGATTCTTGCATGCTTGCATAAGTCACAAGTGACAGAAAACAAAACAAGTGCCAAAAGGGTGTGGAGTCAAGTTTGGCCAAAACAGGGGTGAACTTAGCCTAATTTGGGGGACCAGATCCACCAAGTTGCATGGAATTCATAAAGCCATGGCTAAGGTGCAACTAGTGGCGTGGTTACCACATACAAACACATATCAGTCATTTACTTGATCACTCGTTATGGATCTTGACACGGTGGAACAGGATTTCTATGTCGATTCTCAGTTATTTAGTATAAGGCTTAGATGATAATGATAAATAAGGTCGTCAACAAGCCAGGACTTTGAACTGTTTCAGTCCATACCTATTCAAATTTTTGATTTTGGCAGACTAGAGCCCGACCCATTGACATCCCTAATGATAACTTATCTCCATCTTAAGAGAAGTTTTTTTTTTTTTCCCTGAATGACCTTTTCACTTGGTTCATTCCATTATTATTATTATTATTTTTAATTTAAACCTTTTAGCATGAAGAAACATTTTAAGGTATGTTTTCATGGGAGTGGATTAGGTGTTCCTTGGGTAACACCTCTAAGGTGTTACCCTAACCATTTGGAGTCTACCTTGACGAAGCTTTTTGTATATCCACGCCATTCATCCATTTTCCCATATAATTTTTGGAAGTGATCCCAAAACTTAAGAAGATCCAAATCTTAGGTGGAATACACCACTGGGAGTAGCAGGGAATAACCATTAAAAGCTCTTTGTGGGCTACAAAAGTTTTGGATCAAGTTTATCTTTATGTTTACCCTTCATCCAGGTTTGTTTGACCTAATCATCCAGTTTCATAGAAAAAGTAACATTACATTGGGCATTACTATGTGATGGAGAGCAGGCTGCAAACCTATTCTTAGCACATACGAATTGAAAGAAGCCTGAACATAAGCAGGCATAGTCCATCACATCCGGGCCCAATACATAGGGCATGACATTACCATGCCCCAGGTGTGTCTAAATCGAAGAAATTCATTCTACATTGGGGAAAAGTTTTCGTTCGACGTATAAACTGTAAATCGGCCATAACTTTCAATCGGGGTAATGTTATAGGACATGCGACCTATGAATTTTGATTGGAACAGGCCATCCAGGGCCAACGAACTCATGTAAGCGGGTCGCATCGCTCCATTTCATGAGAAAACACTTCCTTCCCATTTAAAATCACAGTTTTAGGAAAAACTTATTTTTAGTAAGTTTTCACTTGATTGTATCTCTTTCATCTTAGAGTTTTAGTATATGCGATCTTCTTAGGATTTGCTTTTAATGTGTCAGGAATCATACGACATAATTAAATTAGGACTTTTTATTTTTAATAAATTTTACTATTTCAGGTAAATTTTAATTTAGTCAAATTAGGACTCATAATTAAGATTTTGCTTTTACTTTATAAGTATTGTAATAAAAAAGTCTGAGCATGATTGATTAAAAAGAATTCCAAAATTCCTTTTTTCCTTGTGTATTCAATGTTATGCATACTTGAGGTAGATGGTGATCTTCCTCATCACACCCTTCCTTACATCATAGTGTGCCCTAGGAAGTTTTTAATGGTGGGCAGTTAATCACCATTGTTTATTGTGGTGTGCTCTACCTGAGATTTGGATCTTCTTAACCTTTGGGAACATATCATAAAGTGACCTGGAAAAATGGATAGACAACATGGATATGCAACAAACTCATTAAGGTGGGCACCATGACAAGGGTACCACCTAACCCATTCCCTCTTTTCATTAGCAGAGAGCATTGCTTTTGGCAATCTCATT
Source organism: Magnolia kwangsiensis (assembly GCA_037074715.1). Taxonomy (NCBI): domain Eukaryota; kingdom Viridiplantae; phylum Streptophyta; class Magnoliopsida; order Magnoliales; family Magnoliaceae; genus Magnolia; species Magnolia kwangsiensis. Next base: position 75,257,975 of record CM073584.1, read on the forward strand.
CCTCACTTTTTCATTGCACATGGTAAAAAACAAGTAGTCTAACCATGAATGTAACACCCCACTTATAATAAAAATGTTGAAGATTAACTTATTCTAAAAATTGCTTTTAAAAAATATGACAAAATAACGTTTAGGTCCACCTTTGCGTAATACATCTTACTCTTAACCATCCTGTGCAAACCTACTATCAAACAAGTTCATTCACTCAACCTCGTTTATTGAACCTAAGCCATCCATATGAGCAGCAATGGGCCAAGTTGACCCACATGTTAACTACTTTGACCAACTTTTGAGGTAGATTTGCACCAAATGGATAGTGAGTTAGGCTCAAGAAAATGGGTTGGACTTGGCTTGAACCCTATGTTTGCTAATCCCAAGTGTAAGACTGCGACATAATAATAATTCAGTGAGACTGAGATCGTACCATAGGGATATACATGGTTAAGAACACAATTAGAACTAAATGGATTGTTTAGGTTTTTAATCCAGCAAATTTAAAAAGGGGTTTTAACAATAATTTAAAAATACTAAGGATCTAAGAATCTCCGATTGAGAAACTCTTCAATTCAATTCATCATCTTCAAATAGATAACTCACTATAACCGAATTCTAACCTATTCTAATCGGAAAATAACTCTGTAAATTCCATCACAAGCATTCATCAAGATATATTGTCACATCCCAAATTCGGTTTCCAGTGCCCATTGGTCGTACACTGAATTTGATGTTAACAACCTCCGTGATACCCCGATTTCGATCCTAGCTTGCGCCAAGTTCTGAAATCAGAATTCCACAAGGAGAATTTTCAAGGTAAGTTTTTTTTATAAAGGAAACATAACTATAAATGTATCATAAGCCAAAACATCATTACATACATCCACTATAAAGTATTTGATCAATACTGGAAGGAAAATTCAATACATATATAAAAACTTTAAAAGGTTATGCATGTCCTGCCTCACTATTGCTGCTATCTAGCATAATCTGTACATAGACAACGTGTTAAGCTTACTACAAAGCTTAGAAAGTGTGTGCATGTGTGCACAATAGATATGACAAGTATAACGATATCAAAATATGCAAAAATGATAGAGAGTTATGCTATCAAGTCCATGAATCCTATCCACCATACTAAGGTTATACAAAGTAAAAGGCCTATCGAGCCAAATGTCATATACAATAATGCAATACAAAGTAAAAGCCCTATCGAGCCAAATTTCATATACAATAATGCAGAAATGAAACTATGCTGATAGGCGCCTTGCACCCAGGGTTACAACACATGTTAGTCCTATAGCAAACATGTAATATAATTCCAGGATGATAGACTCGTGATCCTGAATAGTCTCATACCTAGTGGGGATCGGGCCCATGATTGTATAACACTAGATTGTATTTACACATCTACAATCTTGATCGAGTGATACATGAATGTATGATTACCATATGTCACACACTAATCCTGATGTGTAACGCCCTGAAAATCGAGGGTCGACCAGAAGCTCAACTCCCGAGTTTCAACGCATCAGTTATACAATATAGATAATGATGTTTAAATATTGTTCATATTAGTGCATTAAACATGAGTGAGATTATACTAAAACAATATATCATACTCCAGAGATAATTAAATTACTCAAGCGGAAGACTGTGATAAATATATAACGTACATAAGTAGTTGTAAACTCCCAGAGTATGACCATGTCACCAGGCTGAATATATACATGTTTGTTCCAAAATATACAAAATGACCAAATGTAATGTCCAACTAGTTTGTATCCCTGTAATCCCGTCGACACAACTCCAAGTTTACATATACCCATCGGATAGTTGCATGTAGGAAAACTCCTTATTATCGTCATAAAAGTCAGGCTTCAGCTCGTAAGCCTTGCCATCACTTGTAACGACAACAGAGTCTGGTTGGTGTTTTAAAACACCGTTCCAAAGTGGGAGTGAGAGATCAACTCAGTGGTACTATAAGGAAAAGGTTAACATGTTATCAATTCAGTCAAGCAATAATGATAAGAGAATACAATAATTATATCCTAAGTACTCTTTTTAATGCAAGGATGGTATGCTATAATGATGTATGCTCTTGCCTGCATTCCCTTAGCGACATCATCTTACGATCGCGGCATGCACCACTCCGGACACGTGCGTTTCCTCGCCAAAGCACATGCAATGTGGTGCATGATCGTGTTAGTCAATACTTAATTAGGTTTATTTATACAGAAGATTCAGGAAGCTAAGGTACCTCCCTTTATATCATTTACCCAAACGATGATCCATATAGGGTCGTTAATCCTAGTTAATCACATACGATAAGCAAGTTATAGGGCAATGTCACTCTTCATTTAAAAGCAGTGGACAGGTAAGTTTAGGTCGCTACGGGAGGCTCATCACCTCGATGTAGGCCTATTTTATACTTGAGGTCACTATGAGAAAGGGTCGTCACCTTAGTGTAGACCGACAGCTCGATTACAGTGTCCCATACCACTGTATTCGGCTCACGAGATTAGGTTGCTTACTGGTCACTACGGAGAGGCTCGTTACCCCAACGTCAGTAGACAGCTCCACCATGGTATCCCATACCACCATGCCCGGCTCATGAGTCTTAGCGAATCATGATACCAAGGTTGAAACAAGCTTTACATTGGTAAGTGGTACCTTAGATTCAAGTAGTAGCGTCCATACATGGTAAACACACATTAAGTCAAATGGGTTACTTGACAAGTTTGACTGGTATGAGCATACGTTGAATTGATCAACATGGAGTGCGTAAGCACTCCGTGTGGCCTAACCACTGTTGACAAACAGCGTACGACTTAGATTCATCAAACGTGTCTTATGTGGTGAAACGACCTCGGCCACTAATTTAGGAATCATTACTGATTGCCTAGACTATGTAGTAGTCCTAAACCAACTCAAACATAGCATGTGGATACATGTGATATTCATAACAACATTTAACAAACAATAGCAACATAAATCTCATTTGAGGATTTTAACAAAAAATAAAGCATATTATCATATATATGTACTTCATTCATAAATTATGTAGTAGTTAGGCAGGTTATATGAAGGAAACTGTAGCTATAGATAAGGTAATTAAGAATCTTATCTCAACACCCTCATTAAGTATATTTCAACAGACAATTTCTCATTCAGACATTTTATCAAACACTCAGTCTACACATTTCAACATATATGAAATGAATTAGTTATAACATGTATTATGGTAAATCCTTTCACAAAGTAGTTATCATACGTACTACACACATGAATACTAGATTAATAATCATGACAAGCATAAATCATAATTTCTTATTCATATAAACATTTCAACAAACACATAGAATGCATTTAACATACCCCCTAATTTACACATACATGATATATTGAAAACGTCTTAACTAAGATCATATGGCAGCAATTAAGTCAGTCATAAATCATTAACTGACATTAAAAACCTTGAAAACCATAACCTAAAAATTTATAGTCCGCTCCTTTCGTCGGTATACTCGTATCGAACTCAGTTTGAATCATACGTTCCCGAATACGAGATAACGGGTACCTATACATTGAGATAGGGTAGCTATTTCATAGATTTTTCTATTTGGATTCCTAAAATGAGATTAGGGTTAGGATTTCTTACCCAAATCATAGTCGAAATGAGTTGAGTAACGTAGAAAAGAGGCGATCTAGGGCATGTAGTTGTACGAGAGAACCACTGCCTCGATGTCCCTAACCTCTACTCTTCTCCTCACACATTTCTCTTCTTTTCTCTCTTCTCTCTCCTAAGGTTTGGAGGAAATTCGTATGGAATGAGAGAGGGGTGGGTTAAGGTCATAGAGGCCTAGAAGCGATGTAAATGGCCCCATGACCATGGTATATTTAGGGTATAGTTAAAGGGTGGCTATTTTGGGCCAACGAAGCTCATCTGGAGGTCCATTGTAAGACCCGTATCTTAGTCTGTACCGTTCCGTAGACTTTCGTGGTCTTACCGGTCGAATTCTGACAACTTTCGATCCTTAACCGATATTTGCGTGCGACCCTGATTCATATATCGTCAACCCGTATCGACTCAACCCAAGACCTTTACCATAGCGACCGCGCCGTCGTTGTGGTTCCGATGCCGCAACTCGCGCGCTGAGGCGATACCCTGGTCAGGAGATGTGGGTCGACGTTCGGTGCGAGGAAAATACCATGCATTGTGAAATCTAAGAGAATCTCTATGAGGTGTCACATCAATCCCATCAATTAATCAAATCCCATCATATCACATGTCAAGTACATGTTAAGTACACATCACCTTTCACCTTTTCCCAAACAAGCCTCAAAAGTCAAAAGTTTCTTACACAAGCCATGCTTCTCTTACACAAAAGGTCACAAAGTCAAAAAGTTCTTACACTCATCACTCACCACATCCATCCATCACCCATCTCTCTCTCCCTTTATAACTCTCTCTCTCTTTCTCATTTTCAAACTCATTCCAAGCAACCAAAACCCCCCCATACGTATGAGCCTCTCCCTCTCTTTCCAAAACTTCAAGTGTGGCCCACCTCTCCATCTCAAGATCTCCCATCCTAGCCATCCATTTCTCATCTCCTCCATTGAAATCAAAGCTAAGGTGCTAAGGAACCCATAACAGTAAAAAGATCGAACGGTGGGTGCTAGATAATAGTAGTTTTTCATATTTTTAAGATGGGCCAAGTGAGGCCAACCGATCAATGGTTTGGATCTCATTTGAGACCTTAAGATGTGGCCGATGGCCCACTAGGATCATCATGATCATTTCATGATGGGGTTATTCTCCATGGACCCCATCATGATGTTTATTTTCTTACATTAAAAGGTCATCTAGACCGTCCATATTGGTGGGGAGAGGATCTCTACCATTGATTTTTTATTTTTGATGAATCCATGTGTAGAGGGATTCATTGATGTATGATTTCATATAAGAGAGGGCTCATAGTGGCGGAGCCCTCCATCACAAGAGTGACCCACTCTCTATCTCTCTCTCTCTTCTTTTCTTTTTTTTATATTTTTTTTTTGATAATTTGGCCATGTGGCCCACTTGAATGGACCCCACCATGAAGTATTTACTTTATCCATGCATTGTACCTGCATTATCCTCCATGAGGTGGCCCACCATAAGCAGGGCCCACCTCCAATGTATTTATGTGAAACGTCCAGCGTCCAGGGATGCTGGACGTGGGTTGGATAAAACACAAATACTAGCTTGATTCCAAGCCTTTGGGGTGGTCCACTCTCAAAGGCCCCACCTTGATGCGTGTATTCAATCCATGCCGTCCATTCCTTTCACCAACGCATTTTATGCGTTGAGCCAGAAAATGAGATTGATCGGAGCATCTGGTGGGCCATAACTTAGTAAACGTGATCTCCACCATCTAAAGTTTCCTAGATTTTTCTTATATGCTTAAAAAAGTCCAATATTGGACTCGTTGGGCTTGTTTTGAGCCAGGGAAGCTAGTGGACGGGGTGGATTTATATGATGCGGGCCGCACATCTGAAAAATCGCAAAAAAACATAGATTTAAAAAAAAAAGGAAAGGATGGTGCTGCAGCAGGCGCTACAGCTGTCAGCGCTGCCAGCGCCGTAGGCGGGCGGACAACATCCAGCCGTGGGCCCCACCATGATGTATATTTCGTATCCACATCGTCCACGAGGTGGGCCACCCCAAGCAGTGGGCCCCCTCCAAATTTTGGCCCCATCCACTGATCAGGTGGCCCACACCATAGGAAACAGTGGAATTGAACCTCTACCATTAAAATCCTTTTGTGGGCCCCAGAAGTTTGGGTTCAAGATGAAATTTGTATTTTTCCTTTCATTCAGGTCCACATGACCTCATGAACGGGTTGGATGGCATGTAAGCATTGTGGTGGGCCCCACATGGAACCCACAGTGATGTATGTGTTTTACATCCACCGTCCAGGCGGACGGTGGTACCCACCATGATATATTTGTTTTACATCCACCGTCCAGCAGATGGTGGAGCCCTCTGTGATGCATGAGTTTTGTCCGCACTGTCCAGTGACAGTAGGACCCGCCATGATGCATGTGACGCATCCAGACCGTCCATCCACTTGGAAAGATCATTTTAAGGCATGAGTTGAAGAATGAGACCGCTCTATGATCAAGTGGGCCACCTATATTTGGGTGTGACCCATTTGACATATAAGGCCTATGGATTTAGGCCCATTTTATTTATATAAGGCCTATGGATTTAGGCCCATTTGATATATAAGGCCTATGGGTTTAGGCCCATTTGATTTATATAAGGCCTATAGGATTAGGCCCATTTGATATGTATAAAGTCCATGGGATTAGGCCTATTTAAGACACATAAGGCCCATGTGATTAGACCCATTATGATGTACTCTGAGGCCCATGGGTTATGACCCATTGCAATGTACCTAAGGCCATTGGTGAAGCCCAGTAATGCGGCCCATTTGATGAACGTAAGGCCCACTAATATATCCCATTTGATGTAATGAAGGCCCAATAAGATGTACCTAAGGTCCATTCCAATGTGTGAACCCAACATGGTTTGAGTAATGATGTTTACTATGGGTTATGGCTTGGGAGCAATCGTGGTTTGACGTTCACATTGCAAGTATAATGTTGGTTAAATGTCCGCATTATGACTCTCCCTAGGGCCATTGATAGGCCGTAATTGTTGTGTGTAGGCCATCTAGGCCCATCTGCATTGTAAGGATAATTCATTACTTTGTAACATGCTTAGTATAATTTCATTATTCATGCCCATACGCATCATATGTATGCTTGATATGAGGAATGTTTGATCATCGCATAAGCCGTTGGGCCGAGATATTTATGGGACTCCTTATGAGACGGAGTGTCCCACATCAGCGCATGATGCACACGAGATTGTTGCATGATTGTACAGTATGACTCATGCATCTCGCATTTACGTGACATGTGACATCAGGACAATAACCTCCACAGGCATATCGTGGTTGCCAGGATTGGATACCGAAAACTTATTTTACATGGGGTGTTAAAGATATCCCTGGGTGAAAGTTCCTAAACCCTTATGGTACCAAGAGGTTGCTCCAACGTCTAAACTGAGTGGGTAGATGAACATTAAGTGCCGATTACCAGATGGTTGCGCTCTCCACTGTGTCGTGGTCGGTTGGAAGGGGGTGAGGCCTTACTCGCCCGCGTGTAGGGGGCAATGCTAGGCTGAGTCTGACCAGTTCGAGAAATGGGTCCGCTATCGACGAGTCGAGCCCGATATTGGCAGACGGATAGTGAGGTCTCTTCCACGAAGCGGCGATCTGGTTTAGAGTGTATTAGACCCTGGTGATATTCCAGATTTGAGCTGTATTGATGTGTGGACATAGATGAGGATTTATATGCATGAGTTGCATTTTACATCGCATGGCCTTAGGATGACTGATATCATTCATGTCTTGCATCGCATAGCTTTGGTACGGCTAATGATTTTTCATGGATCCATCTGCATATTCTGCCTTACTCTGATATTGCATGTTCATATTACTACCTTGCGCACACACTTTCATCACCTTCTAAGCTTTCTATAAGCTTATGCACGACCGTTGCGTGCAGGTGACGTTGGGGCGCAGCAGCGCTAAGGCAGGAGCACTTTGCAGATCATTTTAGATTTTTTATTCTTCATCATTGTATTTCCCTTTATGCTCATTATACTTGTAAAGTTTTTTATCATAGTGGAAATGTAATGAGGTTTTTGATTATTGTTTGTGGGTTATGCCTTTGGTTATGCTTATTACGAATCAAACTGACGTTGAAAATCCTCCTCGTAGCATCCCAGGATCGGAACCTGGCGAATGGGCTCTGGGATCTAAGAATGGGGTTCTACGGAGGCTGTCTACGCCGGATTCAGCGATCGAAATTTTTGTGAGCCCGATTTTCGAGTTTGGGGCGTGACATCCGTTACCTGCATACAATCTGGAGAAAGTTCTCTAACAATGGATCTATGTCAATTTAAGATTTTGGTCTGATTGGATTTGTGGATCGACTGTGGTGGACCAGTTTCAGTTTAACAGCCATCGACACTCGATCAAGGCCACAAGTACATTGTCATGTGTAGAAAAAATTTTCTGAGCTAAGGATGTAGTTTGGTCAAAATCTGACGGTCTGAAACCTTAAATTTGGCCTGTAAGTGAACGACACAAATCACTTAAGCTTGAGTTCATTTTTTATAGGTATTCACGTTTCTCACACACTCCGCTCTGGGCTCAAGTTGTGCGTTTCTGGATACTATTTGGACTTGATTCCCACCATGGTTGTCAAGCCTAGTAGGGCGATCATAACCATATAGCTTCACGATAGTCGAACTTTCTACGCGCGGTCCAGGTTCAATATGGAGTTTCAATGTGCTCCCGAGAGCAACTGGGTTTTGAGATTTCTCCTAAGTTTTTGAGTAATGTAGAGTTAGTGATTCCACTAGTTTTGGGTCTTGCAGTTCATATAGAAAGCAGCTCAAGCTAATCTACTAATCGATTCAGTTTAGTACTAAATTAATTTTTTGGCTAAGTTTTACATAATTTGATCCTTAGTGATTTCTACCTAAGGTGGTACTTGGGCCTTTGTATGAATTTTTTTGATACGTTACAATCTACCCCTCTTAAAAAAAAAATTATCTTTAAAATTAATACCTTTTCGTATTCCTCGAGAATCTTAGGATAGTTCTTACGGACCTTGGCTTCTGTTTTCCAAGTAACCTCTTCTTCAGTGTGATGCGTCCACAGTACTTTCACGAGAAGGATTACCTTACTATGCATCACCTGTTCCTTCCTGTCTAGGATACGTGTGGATCGCAGTACATAAGTAGCATCTTCACTCAACTGTACCTGCTCCTATCTGATAATGTGGGAAGGATCAGGAACGTAATTCTTCAGCATCGATACGTGAAATACGTTGTGCACACCAACCAGTGGTGTGGGCAAAGCAAGGTGGTACGTTACCACACCCACTCGATCTAGTATCTGGAATGGGCCAATGAATTTCAACATGAGTTTTTCTTTCTTTCCAAATCGGAGGACTCCCTTCATTGGGAAAACTTTCACGAATACATGGTCTCCAATCTCAAACTCTAACGGTCGTCGTCTTGTATCGGCGTAACTCTTCTATCTATTCTGTGCTGTCAGAAGTCGACGCCTGATAATGTCGATCTTCTTTGAGGTCGTTTGCACTAACTCTAGCCCAATTAAACTCTTCTTACCAACTTCTGCCCAGTAATGTGGTGCTCGACATGGGGGCCCATACAGTGCTTCATAGGGTGTCATGCCAATACTCGCTTGAAAACTATTGTTATAGGCGAACTCTGCATAAGGAAGACAGTCATCCTAACAGTCTTTGAAATTGAGCACACATGCCCGCAACATATTCTCTAACACTTGGTTGACTCATTTCGTCTGCCCATCCGTCTGTGGGTGGAGCGCAGTACTGAACTTCAGCTCACACCCATTACTTTCTGTATACTAGTCCAGAAGATACATGTGAATCGTGTGTCTTGATCTGACACAATCTCCATAGGCACTCTATGCAAACGTACTATCTCCTTGATGTACAACTTGGCCAAATCGTCTGCTAAGTTTGAGACTCTAATTGGGAGGAAATGAGCCGATTTCGTCGGTCGATCCATAATCACCCAAATGGAGTCATGTCACTTCCTCGTCTTCGATAACCCTGAGATGAAATCCATAGAAATGAAATCCCATTTTCATTCTGCTATGGTCATGGGCTAAAGCAATCCAGGAGGTCAGCGATGCTCTGCCTTGACCTACTGGCACGTAAGACAATAGGACACAAAATCTGCTATGTGGGCCTTCATGTTGTCTCACCAGTACTAGCGCTTCATATCTTGATACATATTTATACTACCAGGATGCATCGCCATGTTCAAATTATGAGCAAAGTCAAGAACTTCCCTTCTCAAGTCATAAAAATTTGGGACGCATAGGCGGCCATGATAATGTAAATCCCCATCCGCACTAACTGTCCATTCTAAGTCTTCATCATCACTAGCTCGCTTTCTCAACTCTGTCAACCCTTCATTTGCCTTCTGAGCCACAATGATTCGGTCATCGATAAGTGGTCGTACACGAATCTATGCGATGCTCTCAAACGGCTCCTCTACTATAAGCTTTTGCTCAAAATCTCGCACAAATTCGACCATGTTCCATTCCTCTATCATGCTATTCTCTTCTTGTGGCTGAACACATCTGTCACAAGGTTGGCCTTTTCAGGATGGTATGAGACCTCAAACTTGAAGTCTTTCAAGGTTTTTATCCATCATCGCTGCCTCATATTCAAGTATCTCTGTGTGAATATGTGTCTGAGGCTCTTATGGTTGCAAATGAGCTCGAACTCCTCTCCATAGAGGTAATGTCTCCAGAGCTTTAATGCAAAGATGACGACTGCAAATCCAAGTCATGCGTAAGGTAGTTCTCCTCGTGTTTACTCAACTATCGCGATGCATAGGCAATCACTCTGTCCCTCTGCATAAGAACATAACTCAAACCAACACGAGAGGTGTTAGTGTAAATGGTATATCTAACCCCCTGCTCTAACAATACTAGCATGAGTGTGGACGTTAACTTGTCCTTCAGTTCTTGAAAGGCTGCTTCTGCCTTCTCATTCCCGGTGAACTTAAGATCTTTTCGAGTGAGCTGAGACAACAGTCTGGCTATCTTAAAAAAGTCCCTAATGAATCGACGATAGTAACTACCAAGTCCCAGAAAACTCCTCACCTCTGTAACTGAACTGCGCTGCTCCCAGTCCTAAACTGCGGTCACCTTAGCAAGGTATACAACTATTCTTTCCTTGGACATCACATGTCTCAGGAACTTGACTTCTTCTTTCTAGAAGTTGCACTTCTTGTACCAAGCAAACAACTGGTTCTTTCTGAGCGTATCAAAGACTGCTTGCAAGTGCTCCTCGTGATCTTTCTGACTCTTAGAGTATATAAGGATGTCATCTATAAAATACGATGATAAATCGATACAGATATGACCGAAACACCCGATTCATCAGATCTATGAATACGGCTGGTGCGTTTGTGAGTCCAAAGACATCACAAAAAACTCGTAGTGCCTAAAGCTGGTTCCAAATGTTGTCTTCTGAACATCTTCATCCCTGACGCGAAACTAGTGATACCCTGACTGTAAGTCGATCTTAATGAAGTACTCTGTCCCTTTCAACTGATCGAACAAATCATCTATCCTGGGCAAAGGATACTTGTTCTTTACTGTCACTTGGTTCAAACTGCGATAATCAATACACAATCGCAATGATCTATCCTTCTTCTTCATGAACAACACGGGTGCTCTCTAAGGAGATACACTTAGTTGTATGAAGCTTGCCTCTAATAGATCATCGATCTGTCTCCTCAGTTCCTCCATCTTACACGGAGGCATGTGATACGTCGGTAGAGATATAGGTGTTGCACCTGACGCTACGTCGATGGTAAAATCGATCTCGCGTCGAGGAGGTAGTCCAGGTATTGTCCTGAACACGTCCATAAAATCTCGGACTATATGCGTGTTCACAAGTGCCGGACCATCTTCATTCTCTAACAAGGTAGCATAACAACTAACACAGTAGTACCAACTAACCTGAGCTAGGAAAGTAAAGGTCGTGCCATCAGATCCATGGGTTGTCACCACTCTATTATCACAATTGATCTCTTCTTTCATCTCAGTGAGCCAATCCATACCAAGGATGACATCATAATGACATAGCGGGGCAACCATTAGGTCAACGAGTACCATCCTGATTCCTAAGTCTATAAAACAACCTCTACAAGTCTTGGTGGAGTCTGAGAAGGTCCCTATGGCTGCAAGGAGTCTCACCCCAAACATAGGAGCAATTTTCAACACTAGTCGCTTAACTGTTGCTCATGATATGATCGAAATAGTGGACCCGGTGTCTACTAATAAGAAGACAAGTATACCTTGGATGTGTGTTGTGACTTCGAAAGCCAAACGTGTTGCAGTTGCTGTCTCGGATGCCTCAACTGTAAGTGAGTGCACACAAGCCTATTGAGAACGGTTCGGTTGTAGTGCCATAAGTCGTTGAGGTGACTTAAATTGAGGTGCGGGTGGCCGGTAAGATGGCTGTGCAGGTGGTACTGATTGCAGAGATGGAGCTGAGACGGCCTGAGGCAACTGATCGTTAATCTTCTGGGGTGGCACAAAGCCATTGTCCCTCATCCTGGTGAAACAGTAAGTGTCAGTATGGCCCGACCTCTTGCAGTAGGCGCACCATAAATCAGATTGTCTCCACTGTGTCGATGGATCCATAAGCCTAGGAGGCGAATCGGGACATGGCCTCTTACCAAGGAATGGTCTGCTCGGCAAATCTAGTGAAGGCCTCGTACCCATGAGTACGTGTGTACAGGATAGTCTGTCCCTGTCCTGTTCAACTCACAGAGACATGCTCACTAGCTTAGCATAATTGAGAATGTTAGTGCAACACATCTTTTTACGTATTTTAGGTCGCAGACCATCAGAGAATCGCCGCATTCGCATATGCTCATCTACTAATATCAAGGGAGCGTATCTAGCCAGCTTCGTGAACCTATTCTCATACTCTATCACGGTTATCCCTCCCTATCGGAGGTGAAGAAACTCTCCCTCCTTTTCATTACGGTATGTGAGGGGAAAATACTTCTTATGGAAGTGGGTCTCAAAAGCATCTCACGTCCATACATGTCCTACGAGAACTGTCCGCAGGATGCTATCCCACCACAGACTGACCTCCTTCTCGAACATGTAGGTGACCAGCTCAACTTACTCTGCCTTAGTGTAGTGCAGCGGCTTTAGCATCTCATTTACCAAAATTGTCACAATACATGAGATATAGTCTTACATGGATCATGACAGAAGATGCGTGTGAGCTAATCTAAACAAGTTTTAAACACTAAAACATATTAACAACCAACCAAGCCTACAAAGGCTAGTACAAAAGAAGACTAACCATAAAGCAAACTAAAAGACGACTACACATATGACTGGTCGCCCGAATTTGGTGATGGAGGAGAAGCACCCTTGTCCTACATACAGCACAGGAGAGCCTTCAAAGTGTGAGACACCTTCTTAAATTTCTATTTCATATAGGCCCTATTCTCTTCAAGTTCGGCCTGGGTCTCTCTAACCTCCTGTCGCGGGCGACTTGGCCCTCCTCAATCTGAGCCAAGCGGGCTTCTAAAGTAGCCCGATCATGATGGCGCTCATGTGTAGTAGGAGGAGAGCCCCCATCAGAGTCTTGGGCCTCCTCTTCTTCCTCTTCCTGCTCTTCCTCTTCCTCACTTCCTCTATTTCATTTTCGTCCTCTTCTTCATCACTTTCTTCCTCTTCACTTCCCGTCTCATCTCCACTCTCATCGAGTCGGGCTTGACGTTGTCAAGGGTCAATTCTCATGTTGTTGAGCATTGTGTTATTGATGAAATGGATCAGCACAAGATTATCTTTACCAAGTTTGTAGCCGAATTCACGAGCGTGTGGTCTGAACTATTTGTAGTAGTACGTTCGTAGGCAGGCACAACTTGTCTCCTTGCCCAGCTCTATATAGGAAGTCTACCATCAAACACGTGCATTTACTGCGATTGCTCCACCTAGGATACACATTGTGTGTGAATATGTGGGGGAGTAGGTAGAAGTCATGAGTCATCTTGGTCGCTGGGAGGCAGTTGCCCTGATTCCAGTGGATCAGTCGGCCGTAAAGAAATCACGTACGGCGATCTCTTTCACGTATACTCCTGAGATTCTTCTCAATAGCATGAACCTCACCACGCAGAATCCCCATGATTCGGGCTATCAACTCTACATTGATAATGGCTTCCCACCTTTCCACGGGGATAGAGAACTGCAGAGGCTCCAACAGTGGATCTCGTATGTGGGCGTAAAAGGCTTGGACAGTGCTCTCATTCGCACGTGACTTACCCTTAAATATGGGACCCCACCTAGCATCCAACAGGAGGTCTATCACCGAATAAAGCCTAAATAGTCTTTCGTCCATGTGTGTTTTAAAGATAAATCTACGGCCTTGAAACCTACCATGTCCCATGTCCCCAGTAGAGTTCTTTCGAGGGGAACTTGGGGATCGAGATCACACTTCATCCTTAGCTCTCGTGCGGCGTTTGTACTTGCTTCAGCACCCAATTTCTTCCTTAGACGGGTTGGGCGGCTAAGCCTAGCTTCATCTGTGAAAGCCCTCTTCTTTCCCATGAGGGAAAGAAGTGTGGAGAGAGAGAAGATAACAGCCACGAGCTCGAAAAGAGCCATAAGAGTGAAATAAGATGAAGGGATAGGATGAGTTGGTCGACCTTTAGATTTTTGAGACACAAAAGAGGGTTTGTGTGCTCAAATGGGAGGAAATGAGGGAGATGGAGTTGGGTTTGAGGAATATGATGGAGGGTGGGTATGTAATGAAGAAGATGAATAAGATATGAGAATAAAGGATGACTTGAGAGAGAAAAATCAGATTTTTGAGAGCTTGAAGGGGTAAAGAAGCTTGAAAATGGAAGAATGAAGTAAAAATGGGCATATAGAGTGGTCTCACATGTGTTTCATGGGACCCACATGTGTGTACATCATCGGTCCACCGCAGCCCACTGCGGCTCAGCCGGCCCGTTGAACCTGGACTGCGAGGCCTCGCGGTAGGCGCGATGCCATCGCGGTCCACTGGAGTTAGGACGATGGCATCCCCCCGGATGCCGAAAATGTACGGGGGCCACTTTGGTCCCCTCGATTTATGCCGTTTGGGCCCCCGACTCCGTTTAAGACGTTTTTAGAGTCTATGTCACATATATTCATGCATTCCGATTATTTGAGTGTGAAATATGTTAAATTATTATCTAAACCCATCAATTGACGGTCTAGGAAAAAACTGAGATCATCTCACATGATCACAAATGCATAAGAGTCCCGTTTCTATGGTCATTTTTTCCTGTCGGTGAAATTTAGAATCCTACATTCATTTCTGCATTTTATCGCACCCTCCTAAGTCAAAGTACATCAAAGTGCGTCGTGTGTCTATAACCCAGGTCCAGTTTAATCCAAATCATACTCTGATACCAACTTATAACGCTCCGAAAATCGAGAGTCGAGCAGAAGCTCAATTCCCAAGTTTCAACGCATCACTTATGTAACATAAATAATGATGTTTAAATGTTGTCCATATTAGTGCATTAAACATGAGTGAGATTATAGTAAAATAGCATATCATACTCTAGAGACAATTAGATTACGTAAGCAGAAGATTGTGATAAATATATAAAGCACATAAGTAGTTGTAAACCTCCAAAGTATGACCATGTCACTAGGCTGAATATATACATGTTTATTCCAAAATATACAAAATGACCAAATATAATGTCCAACTAGTTTGTATCCCTGTAATCCCATCGATACAACTTCAGGTCTACATAAACCCGACTGAGAGTTACATATAGGAGAACTCCTCCTTATCGTCATAAAAGTCAGGCTCCATCTCATAAACCTCGCCATCACCTATAACTACCATAAAGCTTGGTTGGTATTTTAAAACACTGTCCCAGAGTGGGAGTGAGTGATCAACTCAGTGGTACTATAAGGCAAAGGTTAACATGTTATCAATTCAGTCAAGCAGTAATGATATGGTAATACAACAATCATATCCCACGTACTCTTGTTAATGCAAGGATGGTATGTGATAATGATGCATGCCCTCACCTATATTCCCTCAGTGACATCATCTTACGATTGCGGTATGCACCACTCCGGACACGTGCACTTCCTTGCCAAAGCACATGTAATGCGGTGCATGATCGTCTTAGCTAATACTTAATTAGGTTAATTCGTACAGCAGGTTTGGAAAACTAAGGTACCTCCCTTTATATCATTTACCCAAATGATGATTCATATAGGGTCGTCAACCCTAGTTAACCACATACGATAGGCAAGTTATAGGGCAACGTCACCCCTGATTTAAAAGTAGTGGACAGGCAAGCTCAGGTCATCATAAGAGGCTCATCACCTCGATGTAAATCTAGTTTATACTTGTGGTCACTACAGGAAAGGCTCGTCACCTTAGCGCAGGCCGACAGGTTGAATATAATGTCTCATACTACCGTATTCGGCTCATGAGTTTGGGTTACTCACTGGTCATTACATGAAGGCTCGTCACCCCAGCGTACGCCGACAGCTCGACCACAGTGTCCCATGCCACCATGCCTGAGTCATGAGTCTTAGTGGATTGTGGTACCAAGGTTGAAACGGGTTTTACATTGGTAAATGGTACCTTAGATTCAATCAGTAGTGTTCATGCATGGTAAACACATATTAGGCCAAACGAGTTACTTGACAAGTTCAACTAGTACGAGCATATGTTGAATTGATCGATATGGAGCATGTAAGCACTCCCCATAGCCTAGCCACTGTTGACAAACAGCGTATGACTTGGATTTATCGAATGTGTCATGTGTGGCGAAACGACCTCGACCACTAATTTGGGAATCATTACCGATTGCCTGAACTATGTAGTAGTCCTAAACTAGCTCAAACACAGCATGTGGATACATGTGATATTCATAACAACATTTAACAAACAATACCAATATAAATCTCATTTAAACATTTTAACAAAACATAAAGCATATTATCATACATATGTACTTTGTCACGCCCCAAACCCGAAAATCGGATTCACATGAATCCCGATTGCCGAATCCGGTGTCGACAGCCTCCGTAGTGCCCCATTCTCGGCTTCTGATAATCTAATGCCAGATTCCAATCCTGGGATCCTACAAGGAGGATTTTCAGAATGATTTTTTTTTTTGTAAAGGAGCATAACCACAGACATAACCAAGTCACAAAACAACATCACCACATATCCACTATAACAACAATTTTAAGTACAATGCAGAAAGGGAAATACAAGGTGATCAAAAAGCTCCAAAAGGTCCTGATGTGCACTCCTGTCTCAGCGCTGCTGTCGTCCAACGCTACCTGCACGCAACTATCGTGCATAAGCTTACAAAGGCTTAGAGGGTGGTGTAAGTGTGTGCGTAAGGCAAACGCCAAGTGCACAGTATCAAGACAATGCGGAAGTATGTGGTAAGTCCATAAATGTACCAAGGCTGTGTAATGCAAGGCATGATGCGAGATATGAATGCCATCGGCCACACCGATGCAATGCAAGGCCTATGTAGCCGAATGTCATATGCGAAATGCAATCCAAGCGAGTCGGTACTTCTCAAGTACGTATATCAGTACAGTTCCTCTCTGGATATCACCGGGGTCCAATACACATGCAGAGATTGCCACCTCCCTAGCTGCACAGTCAAGCAAGCGGATAAGACCTCACTATCCGCCTGACCAGTAGTATGCCAATACCTACCCGGCTCGTCGATAGCGGACTCATTTGTGAGCTAGTAAAACTCAGCCTAGCTTATAGCCCTCTCACTCAGGCGGATAAGGCCACACCCCCTTCCAACAGACCACGACACAGTGGGAGACGCGGCCTACTGGTATTCGGCACTCGGGCGCTCGTGTATCCACTCGGTCTAAACGTTGGAGCATCTCCTGGTACCAAAAAGGTTCTGGGACTCTCACCCAAGGACATCCTAAGTGCCCACAGTGCTAGAATAAGTATTTCCGGTATCCAATACGGCTATCCACGATGTACCTGTGGCGCCACGGCCCTGATGTTGCTAGGGAGTGCAGTGATCAAGTCACACGTATGCGAGATGCATGAATCACACGTCAATCATGCAGAAGTCCAGCGCGTACGGCGCGATCATGTAGGGCACCCAGTCGCATAACGAGTCCCGTAAATGGTCTGCCCAATGGCGTATGTTATGATCAATCCTTACTCATATCAAGCATACATATGATGCGTATGGGCATGAGTCATGAGATTATTCTAAACATGTTATTAGGCAATGAATAGTAACAGGTATGGACCTATCAATGGGCCCTAAAGAGAGTTACAATGCGGACATTTAACCAACATCGTACATACAATGTGGACGTCAAACCAACATTGTTTCCCAGGCACGGCCTTCCATAAATATCTTTTCACGAACCGTGAGAAATGTACATTGCAAGGAACCCTAAGGACATTCGTTAGGCCTCGATCCCTGGGCCTTAGGTATATCAAATGGGACGTATTACATAGGCCCCACATTCACCAAATGGTTTGCATTAATGGGCCTCACCAATGAGCCTTATGTACATTGCAATGGTCCACGATCCATGGGCCTTGAAATACATTAAAGTGGTCTCACAACTTGGGCTTTAAACATGCTAGATGGGCCTATGCACATAAATATATCAACTAGGCTACTCCCTTTGTGCCCCATACACATCAAATGGGCTTGTTCCCAGGGGCTTTATATAGAGTAGGTGGGCCGGATCCCATGGGTATTGCATATGTCAAATGGGCCCAAACCCATGGGCATTATAATGCCAGATGAGCTTAATCCCGTAGCCCTTATATGTACCAAATGGGTGACCATTTAGTCCTCATATATATACCAAGGTAGGCCTCAATGAATGGCCAAAGTTAAATCAATAAAGGGCCCTATACACGTGTCATGGTGGCCCATTTGAACCATAGATCTGTCTCATTTTGGCCCATGCCATAAAATAATTTTATAAAAACGAATAAATGGACGGTTTAGATGCAACATATGCATCGTGGCGGGGGTCACATGAAGGCCCACCAAAATTTTAATATACTATATAATACATATACAGTATATATACATAGGTAAGTATATATATGTATATATATATATATACACCATATTATAGGAAATATATATAATATTGTATATACACACACCTACATGCACACGCACATGTGCACTCACACATGCATACACACATGCACACACACACGCGTACACACCCACGTACGCCCACACACATATATTGTATTGGGCTCCACCGTCCGTACGGACGGTGGAATTCAGCCACATACATCGCTGTGGGTCCCATGTGGGGCCCACCAAAATGTTTATAATCCATCCAATCCCTTTATAAGGTCATAGGGACCTGGGTGAATAACAAAAATAAATTTCGGCTTGGTCCAAAACTTCTGTGGACCCCCAAGAAATTTTAAATGGTAGAGTTTAGTCACCACTGCTCCTTGTGGTGTGGGCCGCCTGAGACTTGGATGGGCCCCATTTTTGGGGAGGAGCCACGTCAGTGGGTGGGCCACCTGATGAACGGTGTGAATACAAAATATGCGTCATGGTGGGGCCCGCCCGTGGAGCCGTGGACGGCCTGGCGTCCGCCGACCGCCCGCCGCTGGGGCGTCTGACATGGGCAGAGGCAGCAGCGCCTCTGCTGCTCGTTTTAAAGAAAAAGAGATTTGGGAAGAAAGCGGTTTTTCCGCGGTTTTTCGTCTGTGGGGCCCACTAAAATGAGATCTGCTCCGGCCATTATGATCAGTGGCCCGAGGCCGTCCAAATGAGTCCAGAGTTTGAATTTTTTTGATGCATGGAAGTGAAATAAACTAAGAAAGTGATGTTTGAATGGTAAAGGTGCGACCTTTGACGCTATGGCCCACCAGGTGATTGGATCAGCTCCAAACTTCTACCCAACGGCTGCAATGCCGTGGGTAAGAGGATGGACGGCTCGGATCGGATATAATCATCAGGGTGGGGCCCATGCAAGGAGGCCACCCAATTTTTTTCTTTTTCCTTTCATTCTTCCCTTTTTCTTTTTCTTTTTCTTTTTCTTCACAACGTCCAGCGTCTGGGACGCTGGACGGTTAAATAATTTTTTTTTTTATTATTATATTATTATTTTTTTTTTCCTCAAATGGTAGGCCCTGATGAAGTGGGCCACCACATGATGGGCGGCATGGAAATGGCGTGAAAGGTGGGCCCCACTTGGATAACATAAATACATCAAGATGGGATCTATTCAAGTGGGCCACCCCATCCTTTTGTAATAAATAAAATAAAATAAATTAAAATAAAAATAAGATAGAGAGAGAGACATGGAGAGTGGGACACGGCTTATGATGGAGGGTCCCCGTCATTATGGGCCCTCCCTTACATGAAATCATACAACAACGGACCCCTTTGAACGAAGGACCATCAAAAATGTAAATCAACGGTGGAGATCCATTCTCCACCGTTATGGACGGTCTAGATGACCTTTTTGAAATGAAATAGACATCATGATGGGGTCCATGGAGAATGGCCCCATCATGGAACGATCATGATGATCCAAGTGGTCCATCGGCCACAAATAAAGGTCCCGAGTGAGATCCACACCATTGATCGGTGGGCCTCACTTGGTCCACCATAAAAACACATAAATCTATCCTATAGAAGCACCCACCTCTTGATCTTCTTGGCCCGTTGGATAGCCGGTCACCTAGAGCTTCACTTTGATGGTGGAGATGGGAAATGGGTGGCTAGGATGATGGGATTTGGAGATGGGAAGTGGGCCACTAAAATCACTTCTTTCTCATGGAAGAGAGCTTGGACGTGAGCTCTCTCTTGCTTGGAGTTGGAGTGTTGAGAAATGAGAGAGAGAGGTGTGATTAATGAGAGATGGAGTGATGTGAGGTGAGTGATGGGTGAGGTGAGTGATGGGTGAAGTGATGTGTTAGTTGACTTGGGTGGTTGCTTGACTTGTGGAGAAAGGAAGTATGGGTGCTTGTACTTGACATGAGAGGTGATTGATGGGATTGATTGATGTGATTGATGGGACACTTTGTAGAGATTCTTTGGGATTTGCAACGCGCGGTGTTTTTGTTCGAACTGAACGTGGGTCCGTATCTCATCGTCTGGGTATCGGATCGGTGCGTGAGTTGCGGCGTTGGAACCGCGGCAACGGTGCGGTCGCAATGATACAAGTCTCGAATTAAGCCGGCTCAAATGAATAGGATACGACTTACGGTCGTGCGCAACGTCAACCATAAGTCGCGGATTGCCGGAATTTGACGAGAAGGGTCGCGGGAATCAACGGAACAGTGCGGATTAGGATACGGGTCTTACATACTTCATTCAAAATTACATACAGTAAGGTAGGTTATATGAAGGAAACTGTAGCTATAAATAAGGTAATTGAGAATCCTATCTCAATATCCTTATTAAGTACATTTCAACAGGCAATTTCTCATTCAGACATTTTATCAAACACTTAGTCTACACATTTCAACATATATGAAATAAATTAGTTATAACATGTATTATGGCAAATCCTTTCACAAAGGAGTTGTCATATGTACTACACACATGAATACTAGATTAATAATCATGACAAGTATAAATCATAATTTCTCATTTATACAAATATTTCAACAAACACATGGAATGCATTTAATATGCCACCGAAATTACACATACATGATATATTGAAAATGTCATAACTAAGATCATATGGCAGCAATCAAGTCAGTTATAAATCATTAACTGGCATTGAAAGCCTTGAAAACCATAACCTAAACATTTATAGTCTGCACCTTTCGTCAGAATACTTGTATCGAACTCAGTTTGAATCTTACGTTCCCGAATACGGGATAACGGGTACCTATACATTGAGATAGGTTAGCTATTTCATATATTCTTATATTTGAATTCCTAAAATGATATTAGGGTTAGGATTCCTTACCCAAATCACTGTCGAAACAAGTTGAATAGCGTAGCAAAGAGGCGATCTACGACGTGTAGTTGTACGAGAGAACCACCGCCTCGATCTCTCTAACCTTCACTCTTCTTCTCGCACTTTTCTCTTCTTTTATCTCTTTTCTCTCCTAAGGTTTGGAGAAAATTTGTATAAAATGAGAGAGGGGTGGGTTAAGGCCCTTATAGAGGCTCAGAAGTGATGTAAATGGCCCCCGGGCCATGGTATACTTGGGGTATAGCCAAAGGGTGGTTGTTTTGGGCCAACGGAGCTCATCTGGAGGTCCATTACCTGCATACGGTCCAGAGAAAGTTTCTTGATAATGGATCTATGTCAGGTTAAGATTTTGGTCTGATCGAATTTGTGGATCGACCGTGGAGGCCCAGTTTCAATTCAACGGTCATCGTCACTCGATCAGGGCCACAAGTACACTGTTATGTGTAGGAAAATTTTTCTGAACCAAAGATATAATTGGGTCAGAATCTGACGGTCTGAAACCTTAAATTTTGTCTGCAAATGAATGGCCTAAATCACTTAAGTTTGAATTCATTTTCCAAAGATATTCTCATTTCTCACACACTTCGCTCCGGGCTTAAGTTGTGCATTTCTGGATACTATTTGGACTTGATTCCCGTGATGGTTGTCAAGCCCAGTAAGGCAGTCATAACTGTATAGTTTCACAGTAGTTGAACTTTCGACATGTGATCCAGGTCCGATACGGAGTTTCAATGTGGTCCCAAGAGAAACTAGGTTTTGAGTTTCTCTTAGGTTTTTAGGTAATATAGAGTTAACGATTCTAATAGTTTTAGGTTTTGCGTTTCGTATTGAAAGTAGTTCAAGATAATCTACTAATCAATTCAGCTTAGTACTAAATTAATTTTTTGCCTAATTTCTACATAATTTGATCCTTAGCGATTTATGCCTGAGGTGGTACTCGGGTCTTTGTACGGATTTTTCTGAGATGTTATATGATTTCTAATCAAGATCTCATAAAAGTTCATGATTGGATCATCACTGGAGTTTAGTACACTTCCAACACTGGTCGCCGCCCATCGCGCGCAAGACCAAGCGAGTATAAGAAATCTCCTTATTTGCCTTGTCAGTGGTATACGAAAACTCACCCGGCTCACCGATAATGAACCCATTTCACGAGCTGATCAAACAATGCACGATTTAAATAAAAATATATACGTCATGGTGGACTCCTTTGACCATGTTTTGAAGTAAGAAAACATTCTGTGATTTCCTTTTATACGGGTATCTCAGACCTTCTCAACAGGTTTAGCTGCAAAGCAAATTACACGGTGACCCCAGGAAGCTTCCAACAGTGGATATCCATCCACTGCTGTTTCTTAGAGTGGAGTCCGTTGGATCCTTAGATCTGCCCTGGATTTTCAGCCACGTCCAGACCTGGACGACCTTGTAACCAGGTTGGATGACAATCCATCATCACGTAGAGCCCCTGGAAAGTTTCAATGGTGGATATTATTGTCTCCACTATTTCCTGTGACGTGGTCCATCAGAGATTTGGTTCTATTCCATTTTTTCCCCAGTCTTATAATGATAAAGCGAAAGGGATGGACAGTTTGGATTTTTCACATGTTAGGTGGTTTCTACGGTTAACAAGTGTAGATAAAAACACATCTACCAATTGAAACAAGCTAATATATATGATTTCCACTCACACAAGTCGATGTCACCTACTGAACAGGAAGGATGTCAAACCACACCACAGGCTCTAAGAATATTCAATGTAGCTATTTAATTGCTACTGATGTAAAGGTAAGCTCACAGGAGTACGAGATCAAGGGGAACAAATTGGCCACTTTCCCTGCCACCAGCCCAGTGGCTGGTGATCGGTGTTGTGTGGGCCCCACCATGATGTATATGTTTCATCCATTTTTACAGATCATTTTAGGGCTTACGACAAAAAATGAGAGGGATATAAATCTCAAGTGGACCATACCATAGGAAAAAAATAGTGATTGGATATCCCCCATTAAAATCCTTCTAAGGCCCACTGTACTCTTTGTTTGAAATCCAATCTAGTGATTAGGTGATACATACGTGGAGGAAGGGAAAAAAACAAAGATCAGCTTGATCCAAAACTTTTATGGCTCCAAAAAAATTTCATGGTTGACTTTCATTCAACACTGTTTCCTATAATATGGTCCACTTGAGATTAGGATATACCTCATTTTTTGTCTCGTACCATAAAATGATCTAGAAAAGTAGATGGATGGCATGGATGAAACACATACATCATGGTGAGGCCCATAGAGCACCGACCATCAGCCATTGGCTGGTGGCAGGGGGAGTAGCCAATCCATTTCCGAGATGAAGCTGATATTTGTGCATTCCTTTAGGGTGTGTTTATACTGGCAGATTACATGGGATTGGATTGTATTGTGGTGGATGGCAGCGTTTTCAAGGTCATAATGGTTGCGTCGGTGGATTGCATGCAATCCCAAGAGATTGCTATATCCAGTGGTCCAGATAGTGGCATGTTTGGGCGGATGGACAAAACTTGGGATTGCAACCCTTCGTGTGTTTGGCCAGGCATGGGATTGCATGCAATCCCATGGGATTGAATTCTTACTGCCTGAATTTTTGGAAAAGTTGGTTATAACTGTTTCTGGCCAAGAAACGGATTGCCTACTCACCCTGCCACGAGTTCCGTGGTTCATGGTTTGTGCTCTGTGTGCCACACCATGATGTATGTGTTTAAAACATGTCATTCATCCATTTTGACATATCATTTTACGGTGTGATCCCAAAAATTAGAGGGATATAAATCTCGGGTGGACCACACCACATGAAAATAATAGTGATTGGATATCCACCATTAAGATACACAAAGGGCCCATTATTTACAATTTATTTTACATCAAATCTGTTTATTTCACTATCACCGTGGAACATGTCCACGTATCCAATGGACCACATCATGTGACAGTGATGTGATATATATCCTAAAAAATATATGGCAGTCGAAAATGTTAAAATTACGGTAAAGACCGCTTTAGTTGAAGTAGGAATATGTTAATATGTCCTAGAAGGGGGTGAATACGACTTTTAATAATTTTATAATAATTTAAAATTCTATTACTCTAATCCATATAACAAACATATATTAAGATTACTCAAGAGCAATTCTACTGGCTTCCAAGCCCAGTAGAGGATCCAATCCCAAACTTATTGAGAGATGAACAATATACAAACTAGTTTATGATGAATATGACTGTGCGTGTGTGTGAGATGTGATCTCAGATAATCAGATATGAAAGTATTTAAGGAAATCACATAAACAAATGAAAGACAATAACAATCTCAAATACAGTCATTTTTATAGTGGTTCGACTACTTGTCTACTCCACTCTCGATAGCCGCACTTAACCCTTGAGTGTATCGAATTTCATTAAGAAGGTTTCACACGGTTTACCCCAAACCCAAGGTTTTAAATCAGGTTTACCATTAACCTTTACAACCTACACCTAGGTTGACTGTTTATGCTCTTACAAGTAAGGGTCAACACAACGCACCCACTTTTAGGCACACTGGTCAAGGATCTTCCACAAGATCTTAACTGTTTATGCTCTTTATAGAGCAAGGGTCAACACAACGCACCCACTGCGTACACTCCAGTCGGAGGACTCCTAAAGGACTTGTATGGGGTAATAAATAACTTAGACCCAATCCTATAAAGGAATGATCACAGGGGTCCTCTGGACTCTGATAACTTACAGATAAGCAAATAAGTCCCTTTTAGCTTATTGATGAAGGTCTCCTCCTTCGTTGATGAAGATTTTTTTACTTCCTTGAATCACATCTTAGAAGATATACCAATGCATGGCGACGGTTTGGGTCAAGGTTATGATAGAATCCTACTCTCAAATATTTTTCTATAAAGGAGATAGAGTGATTCTAATCATCCATGCATTCAAGGCATCCCAACTTAATGATTTCCCATTAAGGTGGTAGCCGCAGGATCCTTGAATGCAGAAGTTCATTCCTCACTCTATTGAATATCAATGATGAAGGTAGATTGGAGGATGAACTTTCTTGAGAGAAAGGGCTTTGGGTACATGATCTAAGGTTAAACACTTAAAAGCATTCTCTTCTTTCTCTCTCAGCAACTAAAGACAAGCTTTCTATATATAGACAAAAAGTTTCAACAGATATAAAATAGTCACATTTATGACAGAGTTTGATATCCTCAAGCAGGGTCGATATCATCAAGCATATATACTCGATTGTATCGACTAGCCGCTCGATGACACAAACTCAAATGTCATATGCTTTTAAAACCTTTTTCCAGCTGGTCGAGGAGATCAAAACTTACGTCGATGTCATCGGATTTCGAACTCCGATTCATCGACACGAGGATCGATTCCTCAACATTTGAAAATGAGAGAGACAGTGCCTTTAAAATATTTCAGGTCAAGGATATGATCGAGGTATACTCGATATCATCGAAATTTGAATGTTGATGATATCAATTGCAATGTTAATGCATCAATAAATCTAAAGTATTTCCTAGTAAGCTTGTTGGACAAGGTCATTGACCCAACCTCAATATCATCGATATTTGAATATCGATTCTATCGAGTGACTCTCGATCTAAGATAAAAACCACTTGAAAAATGTTGCTAGAAAACTATGTCCAAGACCGATATCATCGAAGGGCCTTTCGATATCATCGATTTTTGAATTATGAGGATATCGAGGACTACTTCGATATATCGAAGGTCTTTATGATTTTCTTTAGAAAAATAAGGACACAAACTCTCTACTATCGATTTTATCGAGTCAACTTCGTTAGACTCGAGTTTCAAATATTGATGATATCAATGGGGGTATCGATACATCGACAATTCCATCCAGATGAATATATGGTTGCTAGACATCTTTTGTCCTCATTTCGATGGTATCAATTGATCATCAAGGACATCGACAACACTTCTCGATTTCATCAAAAAGTCCATCGATAAATCAACAAAGGTACAAAACTTAGAGATTTTCTGAATTTGTAAAAAAGTTTTCTAACACAAAATCCCTATGATATCTTAACCAATTTTAAGGGTTTTATATACTTGGTGTTTTAGGATATGGGATGTGAGGCTTAAATTTACGTGTGGTGAGTTTGGGCACACATTCGCTTGAGGCAAACAGTTGATTGATCTTCCTATGGAGCTTCTCTGTCTAGTTGACACAACACTCATGCTAATTGACAAACCAGAGAACTTCCAAATATAACATATATGAAACTACTAGAACCATGGCCGATGTCAGAGATAAGTCATACACGAAAAAGAGAGGAAAAGGAACAAGTGATATATAGAAAGTTACAGTAATCCGTGTTGGGTTAGAATTTAAAAATAATAATCAATGCAAGAAAAAGAATAATGATGCCAAGTAGAAGTACACATCTCTCTCCATCTGATGGGGGAAGATCATAAGTCGATGTGGCACTAGAAACCATGGCCTACGTCGCCTATGTCATCTGCATCATCTGTCAGATAGATGATGATGAATAATGGTGGATGTCCAACTCATCAGAAAATGCGGCAACCTGAACTGCATGAGATTCTGTACGAGGACTCGACGGTGCTCAGGCCTTACTGAAGCGACCATCCCAGCATGCAACAGCTTCCTTCCAGTTCTTGAAAGTGTGGTGTCTTGCTCTGCTAAAGCCCTCCACCTCCAACCGAGCATTGTTCCATGTCAGATATATACCTAGCCGACGTCCCTATAACGTCTCGAAAAAATTCATACAAAGACCTAAGTACCACCTCAGGTAGAAATCACTAAGGACCAAATCCTTTAGAGATTAGACAAAGATTGATTAAGTGCTAAACTAAATCACCTATCGAATTAGCTTGGACAGCTTTCAATATGAACTGCAAGACTCAAAATCAGTAAGATTGCTGGCGCTGCATCGCCTAAAAACTTAGGATCCATCTCAAAACCTAGTTGCTCTTGAGAGCATTACGAAACTCCATATCGGACCTGATCCGTGTGTCGAAAGTCCAAGTACCGTGAAACTATATAGTTATGACTTCCTTACTGGGCTTACCATCTCAAAAATCAAGTCCTAATAGTAACTAGAAACACACAATTTGAGCCTGGAGCGAAGCGTGTGAGAAACGCAAATATCTTTAGAATGTAAACTCAACTTAAGTGATTTGGGCCGTTTGCTTGCGGGCCAAATATAAGGTTTCTGACCATCAGATTTGGACCCAACTACACCCTCGGATCAGGAAAATTTTCCAACTCAGGGCAATGTACTTGTGGCCCTGATCGAGTGTCGATGACCTTTAAACCAAAACTTATCCTCCACGGTCGATCCACAAACCCGATCGGACTGAGAACTTAACCTGGAGTAGATCAATTGTCAGGGGACTTACTCCGGACCGTATGTAGAAAATGGGCCTCCAGATGTGCTCCGTTGGATCGGAACAACCATTCTTTGGCTGTAACTTGAGTATACCATGGCCTTGGGGCCATTTTCATCAATTATAGGCCTATATAAGGGCCTAAACCCACCCTTCTCTCATTCCATACAAATTTCAAACCCTAGAAGAGAGAAGAGAGGAAAAAGAGAAGGAAAAAGTGAGGAGGAGAGAGAAATTGAGAGTCAGTTCATGAGATTAAATCCCACCACTCCACGTGCTCAATCAGCCTGTCTGTAAGTGGACCTATGCACATGTGTGGGGCCCATATTTACACCCCTAAACCCTCTTTTGTCCCATTTCATGCATTCCAAACCCCTCCTAAAACCCTCAAACCCTCATCTCTCTCTCAAACTCCCTCCTACCCACAAGCCCATCTTCTAAATCCTCTACCTATTACATCTACCTATCTCCATTGCCTTGAAACTAGTATTTTCATTTTTCTAGCTTCCCTACCTCCATCCTTTTGGGCACAAAAGCCCTCTTTTGTGTCTCACGATCTTTCAAATCTACAAACCCATCTCATTCTTCAAGTGCTTCCTCTTCCAATGGCTCTTTTCAAGGTTGGGGCTGCCATCTTCTCAATCTTCATGCTCCTTTCTCTCATGGGAAAGAAGAGAGCGGCCCCAAATGAGGCTGGGCTGAGCCGACCACGCCATACTATGAGGAGGGGGGACATCGAAGCAGTACGAGTGCCGAGCGTGAATGGAGGTCTAAGCGGGACCTCAATCCTCACATTCCATTGGAGAGATCGCCATTGTCGAACATCGACCTGGGTAAGTTCCACAACCGTAAGGTCATTTTTGAGGCACATGTCGATGAGAAGATGTTTGGGACGTATCTAGTCATCGAATTTCTTCTGGACCATGGGTGAGGTCCCATATTTGAAGCGAACACTTAGACGAGTGAGGGCACTGTGTGCACCTTTTATGCCCTCATTTGGAATCCACTGTTGAAGCCTCTCTAGTTTTTCATCCCTTTGAGAAGGTGGGAGATCACAATTGGTGTGGACGAGATTGCCCGCATTATGGGAGTCGAAAGAGGTGTGGTACACCCCAGTTAGAAGAACCTCGCTAATGAGCGAGCGAAAAGACTTCCCTCACGCTTCCTATGTGGCCAACCCAAGCATTGGAGGTGGGGAAATAGCCTTACTTTATCCAAGATGACGAATGACTTTCGCCTGCTCCACCACATATGCACATATAACATTTACCCTATGTGGAGTAATCACACCGAATGTACAAGGTTTATGGTGGACTTCTTGTTCAGAGTTGGGCAAGGAGAGAAAGTGTGCCTGCCTACACTTATCCTATCCTAGATCATCTGCACTATGTGGTCTACTAGGGAGAGCTCATCTCTGTTGTTTGGTCGACTTGCTTGCAAGATAGCCCGCCACTACTACTTCCGACTTCATATGGAAGACATCGCCTCAATCCACATTATCAGGGAAAACACGCTCGAAAACATGGGCATTGGTCAAAGGCGACGCCGAGCCCGCCTTGAAGAGCAGAGTGATGATACAGAAGAAGAAAGTGATGATGTTGAAGGGAGCGAAGGTGAGGAGGGGAGTGACGACGAAGAAGAGGGAAGTGGTGGTGATGGCAGTGAAAATGAGGACAGTGGTTTAGGGGGAGATCAGGAGGAAGAAGAGGAGGCCCAAGAGCCTGATGAGGGACCTCTTCCTTCTACTCATGAGCCTCTCCGTGGTCAAGCCACTATAGAAGCCCGCTTGGCTCGGATAGAAGAAAGCCAAGCCTACTTAAAGAAGAAGTATAAGAAGATATCGCGCACCCCGAGAGTCATCCTATGCTGCATGCAGGACAAGGGCGCCCCTCCACCATCGCTTGAGTCAGACAACTAGTCATATGTGTAGTCATCTCTTAGTTGTTTTGTTGCTTGTTTTCTTATTTCCATGTTATAGCCTTAATACGCTTAGAAATATCGAAGGTTAGGTCGATGGTGTGTTTATTGCTTAAGGCTTTGATTAGATTAGCTCACATGCATTTTCGGTCATGATTCATGTAAAACTATATAAAACTATATCTCATATATTGTGACAATTTTTGGTAAATGAAATGCATGCAGCTTCTTTTGCTATGAAATGGGTAAGATTCTTGACAAATTGAGTATTTATATGCTAAATCTTATACGGGTTGCACCCTATATTATATATAGGGAATGCCACCTAAGGCCACATAGAGTACGACATGTCTCACACTTGGCAACTCAATTGACGGGGCACCTTGTAAGACCCGTATCCTAATTCGCACTGTTCCGTTGATTTCCGCGACCCTTCTCGTCAAATTTCGGCAATCCGCGACTTATGGTTGACGTTGCGCACGACCGTAAGTCGTATCCTATTCATTTGAGCCGGCTTAATCCGAGACTTGTATCATTGCGACCGCACCATCGCCGCGGTTCCAACGCCGCAACTCACGCACCGATCCGATACCCAGACGATGAGATACGGACCCACGTTCAGTTCGAGCAAAAACACCGCGCGTTGTAAATCCCAAAGAATCTCTACAATATGTTCCATCAATCACATCAATCAATCCCATCAATCACCTCTCATGTCAAGTACAAGCACCCATACTTCCTTTCTCCACAAGTTAAGCAACCACCCAAGTCAACTAACATATCACCTCACCCATCACTCACATCCATCAACCATCACCTCACATCACTCCATCTCTCATTAATCACACCTCTCTCTCTCATTTCTCAACACTCCAACTCCAAGCAAGAGAGAGCTCACGTCCAAGCTCTCTTCCATGAGAAAGAAGTGATTTTAGTGGCCCACTTCCCATCTCCAAATCCCATCATCCTAGCCATCCATTTTCCATCTCCACCATCAAAGTGAAGCTCTAGGTGACCGGCTATCCAACGGGCCAAGAAGATCAAGAGGTGGGTGCTTCTATAGGGTAGATTTATGTGTTTTTATGGTGGACCAAGTGAGGCCCACCGATCAATGGTGTGGATCTCACTTGGGACCCTTATTTGTGGCCGATGGACCACTTGGATCATCATGATCATTCCATGATGGGGCCATTCTCCATGGACCCCATCATGATGTCTATTTCATTTCAAAAAGGTCATCTAGACCGTCCATAACGGTGGAGAATGGATCTCCACCGTTGATTTACATTTTTGATGGTCCTTCGTTCAAAGGGGTCCGTTGTTGTATGATTTCATGTAAGGGAGGGCCCATAATGACGGGGACCCTCCATCACAAGCCGTGTCCCACTCTCCATGTCTCTCTCTATTTTATTTTTATTTTATTTTATTTTATTTTATTTATTACAAAAGGATGGGGTGGCCCACTTGAATAGATCCCATCTTGATGTATTTATTTTATCCAAGTGGGGCCCACCTTTCACGCCATTCCCATGCCGCCCATCATATGGTGGCCCACTTCATCAGGACCTACCATTTTTTTTTAAAAAAAAATTACAATAAATAAAATTATATCACCGTCCAGCGTCTTGGACGCTGGACGTTGTGAAGGAAAAAGAAAAAGGAAGAATGAAAGGAAAGATTTTGGGTGGCCTCCTTGCATAGGCCCCACCCTGATGTTTATATCCGATCCGAGCTGTCCATCCTCTTACCCACGGCATTGTAGCCGTTGGGTAGAAGTTTGGAGCTGATCCAATCACCTGGTGGGCCATAGCGTCAAAGGTCGCACCTTTACCATTCAAACATCACTTTCTTAGTTTATTTCACTTCCATACATCAAAAAAATTCAAACTCTGGACTCATTTGGACGGCCTCAAGCTACTGATCGTAATGGCCGGAGCAGATTTCATTTTAGCGGGCCCCACAGGCGAAAAACTGCGGAAAAACCGCTTCCTTTCCAAATCTTTTTTTTTTTTTAACGAGCAGCAGAGGCGCTGCTGCCTCTGACCTCACGCAGGACGCCTGACGTCCTGCGCTCTCCAGCGGCGGGCGGACGAGGCCGACCTACGGCTAGGGCCGTGGGCCCCACCTTGATGTCTGTTTCACCATCCAACCCATTCATTAGGTGGGCCAGCCTCCTGACGCGCCCCCCTCCAAAGATCAGACTGATCTGACGCTCGGGTGGCCCACACCATAAGAAACAGTATTGATCGAGTGTGTACCATAGAAACTTTTGGCGGGCCACAGAAGTTTTGGATCACGATGATATTTATTTTCTTCCCTTCATCCAGGCCCTTGTGACCTTACCAACAGACTGGATGGAAGGTAAACATTATGGTGGGCCCCACATGGGACCCACAGTGAGGTGGTGCCTGCAATCCACCGTCCGTACGGACGGTGGAGCCCACTGTATATATGTGTGGGTGTGTGTGCGTGTGTATGCATGTGTGAGTGCATATGTGTGTGTGCGTGTGTGTATGCGTGTGTGTGTGCATGTGCAGATATAAATAAACAATATATATATGTATATATAATATTATATCACATATGTTAAACATAATATGATTATGATGGTGGGTCTTCATGTGACCCCCGCCATGATGCATATGTTGCATCTAAACAGTCCATTTATTGGTTGTTGTAAAATTATTTCATGGCTTGTGCCAAAATGAACTAGATCTATGGTTCAAATGGGCCACCATGGTATGTGTATAGGGCCGTGTTGACCCATTATTGGCCATTCATTTAGGCCCACCTTGGTGCACATCTAAGACCATGGGATTAATCCCATTTGGCATGTGTAATGTCCATGGGATTAAGCCCATTTGGCATATCTAGAGCCCATGGGTTTCGGCCCATTTGATATATACAATGCCCATGAGATCCGGCCCACTTATTCTATATAAGGCCACGGGATCTAAGCCCATTTGGTACATATAAAGCCATGGGATCAGGCCCATTTGAAGTGCATGGGGCGCAAATGGAATGGTCCATTGGACATATTTAAAACTCATGTGTGTAGTCCCACTTTGATGTATTTCATGGCCCATGAGTCATAGACCATTGCAATGTACATAAGGCTCCTTGGCGAGGCCCATTAACGTATTCATTTGAAGAATGTAAGGCCCATGCAATTCGGCTCATTGATATATCCAAGGCCCAGGGATCGAGGCCCAATGGATGTCCTTAGGGTCCATTGCAATGTACGTCTATCCTGGATCGTGAAATGATATTTATGGTAAGTCGTGCCTAGAAAACAATGTTGGTTTGACGTCCACATTGTATGTACAATGTTGGTTAAATGTCCGCATTATAACTTTCTTTAGGGCCCATTGATAGATCCATAACCGTTGCTATTCATTGCCTTATAACATGCTTAGAATAATCTCATGACTCATGCCCATACGCATCATATGTATGCTTGATATGAGTAATGACTGATCATAGCATACGCCATTGGGCAGACCATCTATGGGGCTCGTTATGTGACTGAGCGCCCCACATGATCGCGCAGTACGCGCTGGATTGCTGCATGTTTTGACAGCGTGATTCATGCATCTCGCATACGTATGACTTGATCACTGCACGCCCTAGAGACATCAGGGTCGTGGCTCCACAGGTACATCGTGGATGGCCGTATTGGATACCGAAAATGCATATTCTAGCACTGTGGGCACTTAGGATGTCCTTGGGTGAGAGTCCCAGAACCTTTTTGGTACCAGGAGATGCTCCAACGTCTAGACCGAGTGGATACACGAGCGCCCGAGTGCCGAATACCAGTAGGCCGCGTCTCCCACTGTGTCGTGGTCGGTTGGAAGGGGGTGTGGCCTTATCCGCCTAAGTGAGAGGGCTATAAGCTAGGCTGAGTTTGACTAGCTCACAAATGAGTCCGCTATCGACGAGCCGGGTAGGTATTGACATACTACTGGTCAGGCGGATAGTGAGGTCTTATCCGCTTGCTTGACTGTGCAGCTAGGGAGGTGGTAGTCTCTGCGAAGTGTATTAGACCCCGGTGATATCCAGAGAGGAACTGTACTGATATACGCATTTGAGGAGTACCGACTTGCTTGGATTGCATTTCGCATATGACATTTGGCTATGTAGGCCTTGCATTGCATCGGTGTGGCCGATGGCATTCATATCTCGCATCATGTCTTGCATTACACAGCCTTGGTATATTCATGGACTTACTACATACTTCCACATTGTTCTGATACTGTACACTTGGCGTTTGCCTTACGCACACACTTACACCACCCTCTAAGCTTTTGTAAGCTTATGCACGATAGTTGCGTGCAGGTAGCGTTGGACGACAGCAGCGCTGAGACAGGAGTGCACATCAGGACCTTTTGGAGCTTTTTGATCACCTTGTATTTCCCTTTCTGCATTGTACTTAAAATTGTTGTTATAGTGGATATGTGGTGATGTTGTTTTGTGACTTGGTTATGTCTGTGGTTATGCTCCTTTACAAAAAAAAAAAATTCATTCTGAAAATTCTCCTTGTAGGATCCCAGGATCGGAATCTAGCATTAGATTATCAGAAGCCGAGAATGGGGCACTACGGAGGCTGTCGACACCGAATTCGGCAATCGGGATTCATGTGAATCCGATTTTCGGGTTTGGAGCGTGACACACCTCCCCTAAGCGATAGCCATATGGACCCCAGTTCGGGCTCGACCCACGAGACTATGCTAGATTCTCAGCTGGCCACTGGCCTTACTAATGGGCCGACACCTGTTGCACTACCAGTTTCAGAGCAGAATCGTGCGTCCTCATCGATGCCCCACATGCACCAGGCTCCTCCTCCTGATAGGTTGGAGCAAATGATACTCTTGATACTGCAACAACAACAGTTTTTTGCTACCATCACAGGGGTCCTCACCCAGAACATGAGTGTGGTTCCACCTGCACCACTTGTGCACCCTGCTAGAAATGTGGGTGCTAGCAGCTTATTTGAGCGATTTCAGTGCTTCTGGCCTCCTATTTTTGTGAGTACTCATAGACCCGAGGAGGTTGAGTATTGGCTCGACCGCATTCTAAGATGCTGAAGCCGTTGCACCGCATTGAGGCAAAGCAGGTGGAGTTGGTCACCTACATGTTTAAGAAGGAGGTCAGCTTGTGGTGGGATAGCATCCTACGGATGGTTCCTGTAGGGTATTATGGATGTGGGAAGCCATTGAGAGGCGCTTCCACGGTAAGTATTTTCCTCTCACTTACTGTGATGAGAAGGAGAGTGAATTTCTTCACCTCCGTCAGGGAGGGATGACAATGACAGAGCATGAGAACAAGTTTATGGATCTAGTCAGATATACTCCCCTGATATTAGCCGACCAGCCGATGCGAATGTGACAGTTTTCTAAGCGTCTAAGGCCCGAGATATGCTCAAAGATGTGTTGCTTTAGGATATCTAACTATATTGAGCTAGTGGGCGTGTCTCTGCGAGCTGAGCAGGATGGGGACAGGTTATCCCATACATGTGTGCTTATGGTTCCTAGGCCTCGACCGGATTTGCCAAGTAGACCGTTCCTCGGCAAGAGGCCCTGTGCAGACTCGCCTCCTAGGCTTGTGGCTCCACCGACTCATCTGAGGCGGGTGGACTTGTGGTGCACCTAGTGCAAGAGGTCTGGCCACGTCGATATGTAGTATTTCACCAAGATGAGGGACAAAGGCTTCTCGCCTCCTCAGAGGATCAACCGCCAGCTTCCTCAAGCTATTGCAGCCTCACCTCTACGGTCAGCACCAGCACATCTATCTTTTTGGCCGCCTGCACCTCAATTTAGGCCACCACAGCGACCTATGGTACCGCAGCCCAACCGTTCTCAGCAGGCACGAGTACATGCCCTTGCAGCTGAAGCATCTGATTCAGCAGCTATGGTGCCTTTAGCCTTCGAGGTCATTGCCTACATCCAAGGTACCCTCGTATTTCTGTTGGTGGACACCGAGTCCACTATTTCGGTGATATCATGTTCAACAGTTAAGCGCTTAAGGCTGAACACGACCCCGATGGTTGGGGTGAGACTTATCGCAGCACCAGGAACTTTTATAGATGCCACCAAGTTGTGTGAGGGTTGCTTGATAGAATTAAGGAGCAGGATGATATGCATTGACTTGATTCTCACCACGATATACCATTTCTACGTCATCCTCGGTATGGATAATCTTACTGAAATGAGGGCCGAGATCGACTGCGAGACTCGACTGGTGACAGTGCACGGGCCCAAAAACACGACCTTCACTTTCCCCGTTCAGGTTAGTTGCCCCTTCCGGGTTCTTTGTTATGCTACCCTGTAACAGCCCGAATTTTCACGGCTAGAGTATGTACTCGTGTCTGAGGAAACCAAGTGTTAATGATGTATAAATTGGATGCTTTAGAAAATCGTACTTTTTTTTTTTCGTTTAGTTCACATCCAGATACATTCATGAAGGTAACATTCACAAGAATAAAATCAACTATATTGATTATATTTTATCAGAATAAAAGGAATGATCAAGGCCTCATAATGAGAGGTCTATTACAACATCAGAGTTTACATCGGAAGTATAAAACTAAAAAAATATTCTTTCTTCATAATCTTTCAGTGTTATCTTCTTTAGGAAAGTAGTTCTCTAAGTCTTTAACCTGTACATCACCTGCATCAACTATACGGTTGGGAGAGGGTCAATGCCCTACTCATAGTGAAGGTTATCCTTTAAAATTAACAATAATTCAAGAGATTCATAAAAGTAAAGTAAAAGGGCACTGATACGTCTCGTACTCTACTAATACATGAGATATCAGTATACACAAACAACCTAAATGAGATGCATGCCTAGCATAGTGTGTGCGGCTCATCATACGTAGTGATCGTCACAATGTGGAATATAATTCATAGGAAACCCGGCTCGACCCGCATCCCATAACTACGGATATTCGCCGGCATGGCCAACGCTAACGTGGATTTACGCGAATATCTCAAGGCAACACAACACGCGGTTGGGGGATTTACGTAACACGATGTGGTCATGGAGTGACTAATTGCGACATCCAATCCCGAAAAGTTGATGTAACACGTAAGCCAATTTACATACATCGATTGTGCACCACGCCAACCAACCCATAGAATTACGTGCCGACCAAGAGGGCCGCTACCCGTAACGCATTATGTCCATGATAAGGTAATCGAATCACTAGTTGTGATACCTCATAACACAACACTTGCACTTATAAAGAATATAGCTGAATCATCAAGAATATAAACTGAATCATAGAGGTTCTAGAATAACAAGACACATACCCATGCCTTGAAAGATAAACGGCACAAGGCCCATATAATAAAGAGAAGAGTGACAATGGTCAACTCAACAAAAGTGGCAATGGCCAACATAACAACAGAAGAGTTACAATGGTCAACTCAACAAAAGAAGAGCGGCAAAGCCAACTCAAATACAAAGATGAGTGGGAGATCCAACTCAAATATAGAGACGAGTGGCAGGGCCAACTCAAATAAAGAGATGAGGCAGGGGCAAGGCTTGTACCCATGGCCTCACATAAATTCAGAGAAATTCTCTTGTATTTGATATCATATCATAATCCCAAAAGGGTCAATAAATCAATTGATAGAAAAATTTTCAAGGAACATGTAAACATGGAATACATGATAAGTCATAGCATAAGAGGCACGAAAAGGCCATAATGGATGGTGAAACATATAATAACATGGAAGATTTAAATTGATGTATAAAAGGAATACATGTAAAGGCAATATCAAATTCATGAAAGTATGCATAGAAGACAAGATAAACTAGTATCAAGATCATGAAAGCATATAAATGGTAGGATAAATAAATCAACTAAAATTATTGTAAGCTTAAAGGATAAAACCCTCACCTTTACAAGGGAATTACTTTCTAAGATGGTCAGCACTCATCGTGTACGACATAAGATCGAATTTTAGCCTAGTTCCTATGGTTAGATTTTATCAATACGTGGTTAGGAATAAATACTAAAGTTTGCAAATCTGGATCCATACTAAATAGTGATTTAACTAGAAGCACGAATTAAATTAAAATAACTTACCCTGTTTAGAGAATTCCTAGTCTAATAGCTTGGGCTTCAGCAATACTCGGCGTTGAGTCGACACAAGTCAGCGAGTTGACTCACTAAGTCACCCTGAGTTGACTCAGTTCAACTCAATCTCCTTCTTTCCTCCACTGTTCTTCTCTTTCTCTTTTCCTTTCTTCCTTCCCTTTCTTCTTTCATTTTCTCTTTTCTTGTTGTGGTCTTTTCCAAGCGTTGGAACGGCAGGGATGTATTTGTAAAGCTCCACAAATCCAGGACTCTCTGTGTACGCCGAGAAGGACGAAATCCAGCGAGGTTTGAGGGTCGAAATAGCTTGATTGCTATGTATATCGGTTGGTGCCTTTCGTAGGTTGGGTCGGTTTAGGATAGGCTGTCATTTGGTCGGATCAGATCTCGGCTCCACGCTGTTGTTGGTCAACCAGGATCAGTCTTACGTTCTCTTCTTTCTCACTTCTCTGCATTTCTCTCTCTCATTCTCTCTTTCTTGCTTTCTTTCTTGTTTTTCTTCTTTTCTTTCCCTCACTCTCGATCGGATGTAGGACCTTTATAGGAACAAGGGGTTTCCAGATCCTTCTTGCGGAGAATCCTTTCGCAGCACTCGTCGCAGTGTGAAGAACGGATGCAGCTCGACTCCTTCCTGCACACTGGTTTGAAGTACGCACCTGCTGGTGTAAGTTGGGTCCACTGATGGGGGTCTCTTGGAGGATCCACTCCATTCATCTGTCTTGTAGGGTCGTGTTAGGCCATGGGCCAAAATATGAAGTATATTTGATTCTTGAGTGGGCCACACGATCGACGTGCCTAGTGGGGTTTACTATTAAAACTCCTTCCGTCACACGTCCGCTGTTATAGTTGGAAAATTCTCTTTTTTTTTTCCTGACGGGCCTGATGTGGCTATTTTCTGGAAGATCCACACCTTTCATCATCTTTGTCTTAATGTGTCAGCTCCCTAGTCAAATTATGAAGCAGATTTGAGCTCTAGGTGGGCCACACGATCAGTCAGCGTGCGGGTGGTGCTCACCACTTAAAAATTTTCGCTCTCACTCACGTTGGATTGTTTTAATTGTGTGGGGGCCCACTTGCAATATTTTTAGGAAAATCTACTCCGTCTATCCTGTATGTTATATCATTTTAGGACACGGGGTCAAACTTGAGAAAATTCCATAAATCAGGTGGGCCACAGGGTCTGATGGAGTCTCAAAAATGGCCACCGTTGAAAACTTATTTGAAATCCTCGTCCGCTGCCATGCACATGTTATCCTTTTATTTACAGATTTACCCTTTATTTTGTATAAACTCCAGCCATCCGTAACTCGCAACTCCATCGTCCAAATATGATAAAATTTGACAGGCGATCTCTATTCTTTATGCTCTTCTCGTCGCCCAAATTTGAGACCTGATCTCGTGAGGATGACTAAGATACTCTTTTAATGGTTAATACATTTCAGAATTTCAAAATAATGTTTGTGCTCACCTAATTGACGAGTTACCGGGTAGTTTGGACCTAGACCCTAAGATCTTCATGATGATCGGTTTACCGTGATGTTTGTGTGGCCCATTCGGCGGATCCAAACATGACGGATGGTCAGATGACTTGCTAAAAATAAGGAGACTCGATGATTAGCTCTCTGACCACGTATGTAGGGGTATGTACGGTTAGTTTCGTAAAAGGATGGACATAAAGGGGGTTTCTTGAGTGATTATGGGTAGGACATTTATACCGTTTGAGTCGAGTGCGTTGTTCACATGTGTGAGTTCCTCAGATTGTAATTCTAATGGTCGGTTAAGCCTATTCATATAGGGTGAACAAGATGAACGGATCAGAATCTTGATTTGATGAGTGTACAAACGGATGTATAGGTCAAGTAGCTAATTTACTGGGATCTAAGGGCTGAAACTTGATGTGTACAGTTAATTTATGATAATTAGGTCTGGTATAAAATTTTACATGAAACGGATTATGAGGATCATGTGAATTGGAATTCAGGGGTATAGGTCAATGGCATTTTCATAATTATTACTGATCGGTGAGTTTTGGAAAATCTAATGGCTCCACATGGTTATAGAAAGATACCTAGATTGCCTCCTCAGCACGAGATTGATTTTACCATTGATCTAGTGCCTGGTGTGACACTCATTTCATTACCGACTTATCACATGCCTTCATGTAAGATGGAGGAACTGAGGAAAAAGATCGATGATTTGTTGGATGCTGACTTCATACGACTGAGTGTATCTCCTTGGGGAGCACCCGTATTGTTTGTAAAGAAGAAAGATGGATCATTGCGATTGTGTATTGATTACCGAAGATTGAACCAAGTGACGGTGAAGAATAAGTACCCTTTACCCAAGATAGATGATCTATTTAATCAGTTGAAGTGGGTGCAGTATTTCACGAAGATCAACTTATAGTCAAGGTATCACCACTTGCATGTCAGGGATGAGGACATGCAGAAGACAGCTTTTAGGACCAGTTTTGGGCACTACGAGTTCTTTGTGATGTCGTTTGGACTCAAAAATGCACCGGCTGTGTTCATGGACTTGATGAACTGGATATTTCGACCGTATCTCTTCCGATTCATCATCGTGTTTATAGATGACATCCTAATATACTACAAGAGTCGGGGGGAACACGAGGAACACCTGCAAGCAGTCTTTGATACTCTCAGGGAGAACTAGTTGTTTGCACAGTACAAGAAGAAGTCAAGTTCCTGAGACATATGGTGTCCAAGGAAGGGATAGTTGTGGACCTTGCTAAGGTAGCTGCAGTTTAGGACTGGGAACAGCCCGGTTCAGTTACTGAAGTGAGGAGTTTTCTTGACCTGGTAGGTTACTACCGTCGATTCATCAAGGACTTTTCAAGATAGCCAGACCGTTGTCTCAGATGACTCGAAAAGACCTTAAGTTTGCCTGGAATGAGAATGTAGAAGCTTCTTTTCAGGAACTAAAGGATAAGTTGACGTCCGCCCCTGTGCTAGTATTACCAAAGTAAGGGGTCAAGTATACGATATACACCGACACATCTTGTGTTGGTTTGGGTTGTGTTCTGATGCAGAAGGACAGGGTTATTGCCTATGCATCGCGACAGTTGAGGAAACACGAAAAAAATTACCCTATGCATGACCTGGAGTTAGCAGCCGCCATCTTTGCATTAAAGCTTTGGAGACATTACCTCTATGGAGAGGAGTTCAAGATCTTTTCTGACCACAAGAGCCTCAGGTACATATCACACAGAGGGACTAAATATGAGGCAGTGACAATGGATGGAAACCTTGAAGGACTTCAAGTTCGAGGTCTCCTACCATCCTGATAAGGCTAACCTTGTGGTAGATGCGTTGAGCCGCAAAAAGACGATAGCATTTGTGGCTCCGCTGATGATAGCAAAATGGGATATGGTAGATTTTATGCTAGACTTTGAACAGAAACTTATAGTAGATGAGCTCTTCGAGAGCATCACTTATATTTGTGTTCAGCTGCTCATTGATGACAGGATCATCGCGGCTTAGAGAGACAATGAATTATTGGCTAAGATGAGAGAGCAGGTTATCGATAGTGAAGACTCAGAATGGAGAGTTGGTACAAATGAGGGTTTACGTTATCGTGGCTGCCTGTGCATCCCAAACCTTCATGACTTAAGGGAAGTTCTCGAAGCTGCTCACAATTCGAAGATGGCAATGCATCCTGGCAGTACAAAGATGCACCGAGACATGAAGCGCTCGTATTGGTGGGACAACATGGAAGCCCGCATAACAGATTATGTGTCCCGTTGTCTCACGTGCTAAGAAGTCAAGGTCGAACATTGCCGACCTCTTGGACTGCTTCAGCCCATGCCCATAGCAGAATGGAAATGAGATTTCATCTCTATGGACTTCATTTCAGGGTTACTGAAGACAAGAAAGGGACATGACTCCATTTGGATGATTGTGGACTGATTGACGAAATCGGCTCACTTCCTCCGAATTAGAGTCTCAAAATCCACAAACAAATTGGCTAGGTTGTACATCAAGGAGATTGTGCGTCTGTATGGAGTTCCTATGCAGATCGTGTCGAATAGAGACGCGATTCACATCAATTTTCTAAACTCGTATCCAGGAAGCAATAGGTGTAAAATTGAAGTTCAGTACCGCGTTCCACCCACAGACTAACGGGCAGGGGGAATGGGTAAATCAAGTGTTGGAAGATATGCTACAAGCTTATGTGCTTGATTTCAAGGATAGTTGGAATGACTGTCTTCTTTATACAGAGTT
This sequence comes from Magnolia kwangsiensis, assembly GCA_037074715.1. Taxonomy (NCBI): domain Eukaryota; kingdom Viridiplantae; phylum Streptophyta; class Magnoliopsida; order Magnoliales; family Magnoliaceae; genus Magnolia; species Magnolia kwangsiensis. The sequence continues at coordinate 75,300,288 of CM073584.1, forward strand.
TGCTTATAACAACAGTTTTCAGGCGAGTATTGTCATGGCTCCCTATGAGACCTTGTATGGGCGTCCCTATCGAGCACCGCACTTCTGGACAAAGGTTGGTGAGAAGAGCTTGATTGGCCTAGAGATAGTTCAAGCGACTTCAGAGAAGATCGACATATCAGCCATCGACTTCTGGTAGCATAGAGCAGACAAAAGAGCTACACCAATATGAGGTGGCGACAGCTAGAGTTCGAGGTTGGGGACCATGTATTTCTAAAGGTTTTTTCAATGAAGGTTGTCCTCCAGTTTGGAAAGAAATGGAAACTCACGCCGAGATTCATTGGCCCATTCCAGATACTAGACCGAGTAGGTGTCGTAGCCTACTGCCTTGCTTTGCCCACATCGCTCGTAGGCATGCATAACGAATTTCATGTATCGATGTTGAAGAAATACATTCCCGATCCTTCCCACATTATCAGGTTGGAGCAGGTGCCGTTGAGTAAGGACGCTACTTATGTACTGCGATCAACGCATATCCTAGATAGGAAGGAACAAGTGCTGCGCAGTAAGGTGATTCTACTTATGAAGGTTTTGTGGACACACCACATTGAAGAGGGGGATACTTGGGAAACAGAAGTCGAGGTCTGAAAGAACTACCCTTAGATTCTCAAGTATGAAAAGGTACTAATTTCAAGGATGAAATTTTTTCTTAAGGGGGGTAGATTGTAACGTCTTGGAAAAATCCGTACAAAGACCCGAGTACCACCTCAGGTAAAAATCACTAAGGACCAAATCCTTTAAAGATTAGATGAAGATTAATTAAGTGTTAAACTAAATCACCTGTTGAATTAGCTTGGATAGCTTTCAATACGAACTGCAAGACCCAAAATTAATAGGATCGTTGGCGCTACATTGCCTAAAAACTTAGGATCCATCTCAAAACCCAGTTACTCTTGGGAGCATCATAAAACTCTGTATCAGACTTAGACCACACGTCAAAAGTCTGATTATCGTGAAACTATATGATTATGACCGCCTTACTGAGCTTGACAACCATCTCAGAAATCAAGTCTTAATAGTAACTAGAAACGCACAATTTGAGCCCAGAGTGATGCATGTGAGAAATGCGAATATCTTTAGAAAGTAAACTCAACTTAAGTGATTTATGTTGTTCACTTACGGGCTAAATCTAAGGTTTCAGACCGTCAGATTCAGACCCAACTACACCCTCGAATCAGGTAAATTTTTCAACACAGGGTAATGTACTTATGGCCCTGATCGAGTGTTGATGACCGTTAAACTGAAACTGATCATCCACGGTCGATCCACAAACCCGATCGGATCGAGAACTTAACCTGGCGTAGATCCATCGTCAGGGGACTTACTTCGGACTGTATGCAGAAAATGGGCTTCCATATGTGCTCCGTTGGACTGGAACAGCCACTCTTTGGTTGTAACCTGAGTATACCATGGCCCTGGGGTCATTTTCATCAGTTCTGGGCCTATATAAGGGCTTAAACCCACCCTTCTCTCATTCTAAACGAATTTCAAACCCTAGGAGAGAGAAGAGAGGAAAAGGAGAAGGAAAAAGTTAGGAGAAGAGAGAGAAAGTGGGAGTCAGTTCCTAGGATTAAATCTCACCACTCCACATGTTGAATCAGCCTATCTGTATCGTTATTCCGATGATTTCGACTCCGTTCTTGGGTAAGGAATCCTAACCCTAATCTGTTCCAAGGATTGAAATAGAGTATATGGTGAAATAGCTAACATATTTCATGTTATAGGTTATCGTTGTGCCATAGACTTGAAATAGCTAACATATTTCATGTTATAGGTTATCGTTGTGCCATAGACTAAAGCATAGTGTTCAAACTGAGTGCAATATGAGTCTATCGGTGAAAGGTGCGGACTATAAATGTTTAGGTTATGGTTCTCAAGGATTTCAATGTCAATCATGATTTATGATTGACTTGATTGTTGCCACATGTGCCTAGTTGTGAGGTTCTAGGTTTTCTGTATATTATATATATATATATATATATATATATATATATATATATATATATATATATATATATATATATATATATGAACTATGTTGATTTTAATGCATTCTATATGTTCGTTGAAATGTTTAATTGAATATAGAGTTATGATGAGTGCTGGTTATGATTGATGTTTGTGCATGTATGATTACAGTATGTGTAGCAACTTCTATGAGGGAGGATTTGCTTTAATGTGTGTTTTGACTAATTTATCACATGTATGTGATATGTGTAGTCTAAGTGTTTGATAAAAATGCTTGAATGAGAATACGCTTGTTGTAATGTATTTGATGAGGGCATTGAGATGAGATTCTCAATAACCTTATCTATAGGTACAAATTCCTTCATGTAACCTAACTTGCTAGTACGTGCTTCATGGATGAAATGCTTATGTGGGACAACATGTGTATTATGTGTTTGTTAAAAATGCTCATATGTGATTTATATTTGAATAGTTTGTTACATGTTATTCCACTTTTGAAGATGAATGTCTGTTGTGTTTGGGTATGATTGGGACTACTATATAATACAGGCAATCGGTAATGATTCCCGAGTTAGTGGCCGGTGTCGTTTCACCTCATAAGACATGTTTGAGGAATCCGAGTGGTACGCTAATTTTTGACAGTGTTTTGGCCACGCGGAGGGCTTAAGCACTCCATGTCGATTAATTCGACGTACACTCATATCAATCGAGCTTGTCATGTAACCTGATTGGCCAAAATGTGTGTTTACCATGTATGGACGCAACTGCTTGAACCTAAGGTACCACTTACCAATGAAAGCCCATTTAACCTTGGTACCACAATCCGCTAAGACTCATGAGCCGGGCATGGTGGTATGAGACACCGTGATCGAGCTTTCTGCCTACGCTAGGGTGATGAGTCTCCCCGTAGTGTCCAGTGAGCAATCCAGACTCATGAGCTGAATACGGTGGTATGAGACACTGTATTCGTGTTGTCAGCCTACGATCAGGTGATGAGCCTCTCGTAGTGACCTCGAGCATACTCTAATTCTGCGTCGAGGAGACAAGCCTTTCCGCAGTAAACTAAAGGATAAACCAGGCCTGTACTGAGGTGATGAGCCTCTCCGTAGCAACCTGGAACTATCTATCGTATGTGACTAACTAGGATTGACGACCCTAGATGGATCATTGTTTGGGTAAGTGATAAAAAGGCAGGTACCTTAGCTTCCCGAACATGCTATTTGAATAAACTGAATTAAGAATTAGGCTAACACACATGCATATCATGTGCTTTGGTGAGGAAGTGCACGAGTCCGGAGTGGTGCATGCCGCGATCGTGAGATGATGTCGCTGAGGGAGTATAGGCGAGGGCCTACATCATTATCGCATACCATTCATGCATTAACAAGAGTACATAGGCTATGATTGTTGTACTGCTTTATCATTACTGCTTGATTATATTTATAACATGTTAACCTTTACCTTATAGCTCCACTGAGTTGATCACTCACTCCTACTCTAGAACGGTGTTTCAAAACACCAACCAAACCTTGTTATAGTTGTAGATGATGATAAGGCTCACATGATGGAGCCTGACTTCTATGACGATATAAGCGCCATATCCTAAACCATATCGTTCCGTAGATTTTTGCGATCTTCCCGATCGAATTCCGACAACCTTCGACCCTTAACCGGTATTTACGCGCGACCTTGATTCGCATGCAGTCAAACCGAGTCGATTCAACCCGAAACTTGTGCCATAGCGACCGCGTCGTCGTAGTTCCGATGCAGCGACTCACGCGCCGAGGCGATACACTGGTCAAGAGATGTGGGCCAACGTTCGGTGCGAGAAAAATGCCACGCGTTGCAAAACCCAAGAGAATCTCTACGACTTGTTACATCAATCCATCCATCAATCTCAACATGTCAAGTACACATCACCTTTCACACTTTCCCAAACAAGCCTCAAAAGTCAAAAAGTTCTTACACAAGCCATACTTTTCTTACAACATTTACCATAAAAGTCAAAAATCTCTTACACACCCATTACTCACCACATCAACACATCCATCACTCATCACTTCTCTCTCTTTACAACCCTCTCTCATTTCATTTCTCAAAAATTCTCTTTCCAAGCAAGAGAAAGCACCATACGTATGAGCCTCTCCAAGCTCTTCCAAGCTCCAAGTGTGGCCCACCTTTCCATCCCAAGATCTCCCATCTCAACCATCTAAACCTCATCTCCTCCATTGTAATCAAAGCTAAGGAGTTAAGGAACCCAAGAGAGCAAGAAGATCGAACGGTGGGTGTTTTGATTGAGTAGTTTTAATATTTTTTTTTTAAGATGGGCCAAGTGAGGCCAACCAATCAATGGTTTGGATCTCACTTAGGACCCTAAGATGTGGCTGATGGCCCACTTTGATCATCATGATCATTCCATGATGGGGCCATTCTCCATGGACCCCATCATGATGTTTATTTTCCTTGCATGAAAGAGGTCATCTAGATCATCCATTTTGGGTGGAGAAGGGATCTCCACCGTTGATCCTTGTTTTGGCGGACGCATATGTATTGGGACCCATTTGATGTATGATTTCTTGCAAGGGAGGGCTCATAGTGGCGGAGCCCTCCATCACACACATGTCCCACTCTCTTTCTCTCTCTCTCCCTCTCTTTTTTATTTCTTTCATGTGATGGTGATGTGGTTGTGTGGCCCATCAAGATGGACCCCACCATGAAGTATGTATTTTTATCCAAGCAACCCATAAGTGGGGCCCACTTTAAATGTGTTGCACCCATGCTATCCATCATTGGTGGCCCACCTAGGCAGGGCCCATCTCAATTCATATTTTATGCCCAACCGTCCAGTGTCTAAGACGCTGGACGTGAACTGGGAAAGCACAAATATTAGCTTGTTTCTAAGCTTGTGGGGTGACCCACTCATATACGCCCCACCTTGATGTATGTATTCAATCCACGCCGTTTATTCCGTTTCCAAGCCCATTTTAGGCATTGAGCCGAAAAATGAGGTCCATCCGATCTTCAAGCGGGCCATAGCCTGTAAAATAGTGGATTCGACCGTTGAAAGTCACCCTGACATTTTTATGCTCCAGAAAAACATCGGATATTGGACTCGTTTAGACGGACTTGAGCCACAGAGTGCAATGGATGGGTTGGATTTACTTGATGTGGGTCCCACCCGTGAAAAACCACAGGAAATCCGTTTTCTTTATAAAAAAAAACATATAACACAGCAACAGGCCTGCTGCCGTCAGATGCGCAGGAAGCGCCTGTGCGCTGGCTTGAATGGGCAGGGTCCCACGGGTCCCAACCTTGGGCCCCACCATGATGTATGTGTAATATCCAAACCGTCTATACGGTGGGCCACCTCCTAAAGTGGACCCCCACCAAAAATTAGCTCCATCTATGGCTTTGGTAGCCCACATCACAGGAAACAGTGGATTGAACATATACCATTAAAACTCTTTTTGGGCCACGGAGGTTTTGAATTAATATGAAATTTATTTTTCCTCCTCATCCAGGTGCCTGTGACCGTATGAACGGTTTGGATGGCAGGAAAACATGATGGTGGGCCACACACGTGAAACCCACCATTGATGTATGTGTTACCACACCATCCACGGCTGTGGACGGTGGAACCCACCATGATATATGGGTTTTATTCACACCATCCAGGCGGACGGTGGAGCCCCTAATGCATGTGTTTTATTCACACTGTCCAATGACAGTGGGGCCCTCCATGATGCATGTGCTGCATCCAATCCATCTAGCCATTTTGAAAGCTCATTTTTGGGCATGAGCTAAAGAATGAGTTAGGTCCATATGCCAGTGGACCCCACCCTTGATGCATGTGCTGCATCCAAACCGTCCCTCCATTTTAAAAGCTCATTTTATGTCATGAGTTAAAGAATGAGCCAGATCCATAGTCCAAGTGGACCCCACCTTGGCATGTTATGAGGCCCATCTTAATGTATCTGTGGCCCATGGTTGAGGCCTATTTGATGTATTAGGGGCCCATGGGTTAGGGCTCATTGAGATGTATTGGGGCCTATGGGTTGAGGCCCATTTGATGTACGTATAGGGCCCAATGGGTGTGGCCCATTTGATACACATAAGGCCCATTTGATGTACTCAAGACCTAACGGGTTATGGCCCATTGCAATGTACTTAAGGCCCATTAGTGCGGCCCATTGATATGGCCCACTTGATAAATATAAGGCCCATACGATATAGCCCATTTAATGTATTTAAGGCCCAATGGGATGTACCTAAGGTCCATCGCAATGTGTGATCCCAACATGGATTATGTAATGATGTTTACGACGGGTTATGCCTTGGGAGCAATGTTGGTGATGTTCCACATTGAAAGTATAATGTTGGTTAAATGTCCGCATTACGATTCTCCATAGGGCCGCGTTGTAAGGATAGTTCACTACTTTATTACATGTTTAGTATAGTTCCATGACTCATGATCATATGCATCATACGTATGCTTGATATGAGAAGTGACTGATCATACCATATGTCTTCAGAAAAATTGTTTATGGGCTCCCGGTTAGGCGGTATTTCCCTACATGAGCACACGATACCCGCAGGATTGCTGCATGACTAGATAGTGTGATTCATGCATTTCGCATCGTGTGACATGCTTACTATACGACCTAGCGACATCAGGGTCGTAGCCTCCACAGGCATATCGTGGATAACAGGATTGAATACTGAAAATCTTGTTCTACATGGGGTACTATAAATATCCCTAGGTGAAAGTTCATAAACCCTTATGGTACCAAGAGGTTGCTCGAACGTCTAGACCGAGTGGGTACAGGAGCGCCGAGTGTCGATTACCAAATGATCGCGCTTTTCACTGTGTCGTGGTCGGTTGGAAGGGTGTGCGGCCTTACCCGCCCGAGAGTAGGGGGCAAAGCTAAGCTGAGTTTGACCAGATCGAGGAATGGGTCCGTTATCGATGAGTCAAGTCCGATATTGGTAGACGGATAGTGAGGTCTCTTCCACTTACCTTATTCCGCGCAATGGGGCAACAATCTGGTTTAGTGTGTACTAGACCCCGGTGATATCCCAGATTTGAGCTGTATTGATATATGGACTTAGATGAAGATTTGTATGCTTGAGTTACATTTCACATCGCATGGCCTTGATATGGCCGACATCATTCATGCTTTGCATTGTATGGCCTTGGTATGACTACTGGTATTCTTAGTTTTCATCATTATGTCCGTATTACTCTGATACTGCATTACCACTTGCGCACACACTTTCACCACTCTCTAAGCTTTCTATAAGCTTATGCATGACCGTTGCGTCCAGGTGACATTGGATCGCAGCAGCGCTGAGGCTTGAGCACATGGAAGATTATTTTAGAGCTTTTGGTATATCATCATTGTATTTCCCTTTATGGTCATTGTACTTGTAAAGTTTTTTATCATAGTGAAAATGTAATGGAGTTTTTAGTTGTTATTATGGGTTATGTCTTTGGTTATGCTTAATACGAATCAAACTGACGTTGAAAATTCTCCTCGTAGCTTCCCAGGATCAGAACCTGATGAATGGGCGCTGGAAGCTGAGAATGGGGTTCTACGAAAGCTGTCGGTGCCAGATTCGGCGATCGAAAATTTTATGAGCCCGATTTTTGAGTTTGGGGCTTGACAGATGATGAGGAGTTCTCCTATATGTAACTATCAGGTGAGTCTATGTAGACCATGTTCTGATCGACGGGGTTACAGGGATGCTGACTAGATGTCATTACACTTGTTTTCTATATTTTGGATCACGCATGTATATTCATCTTGTCCATTTTGGGGGTATACATGTATATATTTAACCTGGTAACATGTTCACACTCTGGAGACCTACAACAATCTATATGTTTTATATATCTATCACAGTCTTCCGTTTGCTTAAATTTAATTGTTTCTGAAGTATGATTTGTTGATTTGATATAATCTCATTCATGTTTAATGCACTAATATAGACAACATTTAATCATCATTATCTATGTTGCATAAGTGATGTGTCGGAACTCGGGAGTTGAGCTTTGCTCGACCCTCGATTTTCGAGGCGTTACAGTCCCACCCCCCATATATATCAAAAAAGAAATATTATATATGACATATCAACCAGAAATCCACCCTCGTATATATTAGAACTCCAAACAAAGTCGTCATTGCTAGCCACATAGGCCAACTCCATCTCGGAGGGCCTGTCTCCCTGGTGATGAAGGGTTATGACATGGGATTGCATGCAAAACCTTCGTGTTCCTCTCAGGTGCAACAGAAATTAGGCCTTATTGGAACATGCAAGACAAATCAGTTCTATCAAAGCTCAGTGGGCAAGGAAGAGGACCTACCTTAAATCGAGATCACCGTCAGTTCATGATGGCAGTGCCCGGTTGACTGAAGACGACCATCGCGATAAGATGGTGGTTCTTATAATCCCATTTCACACAAAAAAAAAAAAAAATCACACTCACGCTACCATCTCTCCCACCAAACCGCCTAATCACACCCCTCTGTAAACTCATCCTGCTCTCTCCGTACGATGAACTGCGGATATGCATGAGAATGACAGCAAGAAGGGATCCCAATCCAATGTTGGATCAGTAGGATTTCACAAGTACCAGAGAAAAACTCTCAAATCTAGCGAGAAATCCAGCTGAATCTAGCGTCAAATCCCATCTGTCTTCAATTCATCGCTGGCCAAGCAGATAGCTATACGAACAGGGGGTGGATTCGACAAGCCTATGCCACCCAATATAACCTACTCTAGCACAGGTTGCCCGTCCAAACAAGGCCTTACTCCATTTACGTCATGTATGACTTCACATCAAGTGGGTTGGGCGAAGTATGAATGAACGTAACCCTAGGAGGAATTCAACGGTAGATATCTTGTCCCAACTGTTTCGAGTGATTTCATCCTCCTAAGATTTGGATATACTTCATCTTAGGCTAATGACCCAAAATGATCTTGCAAAATAGGTGAACGGTGTCGATACACCATATGCAGTAAGGTGGGTCCCATGAGTAGGACCCTTTTTCCCACGCCCAAATGGGCGTCCGCCCATCACTGAGGACACCAGTGTCCTCTGGGAACGCGGATTCCTTGCGAAAGCCTTTCGCAGGAAGTTCCTACGCTGTAAAACTCGGTGGGGCCCAACGTGATGTTTTTAAGAAATCCACTCCGTACATCCATTATCAGAGATATTTTTAGAAAAATAGGCTAAAAATGAGCCGTATTCAATACTCAAGTGGACCTAAAATGTGAGTATTGAACATACACAGTAGAAATATTTGTGGGCCAAGGAAGTTTTGAATCAGGCTAATATTTGTAATTTCAGTTCATCCAAGTAGGAATGATGTTATTAACGGTATGGATGTCGTATAAACATCATTTTCTACTCCAGAAAGTTTTCAACGGTAGGAATTTTTCTACCCACCTTTTACTCCTGTGCGGCCCAATTGAGTCTTGGATCCTTCTCATTTTTGGTCTCAGGTCATAAAATGAGCTCAAAAAACGGATACACAGGATGGATTTCTTAAAAACATCACATTGGGCCACTCAGTTTTCTAGCACAGGACGTTCGTGCAAAAGGCTTTCGCAGGAAATCCGCGTCCGTCCTCTGAACGTATTTCGTCGAGAAATTTCCTCTATACGACCCTACATGGCCATTTTCCTTTTCACGCACACTTATTTTTAGCTTTCAAGAATAGGCCCAAGCTGTACGGCAGCTTTTCTCAGGTAAAGGATTGGCTGGAGCCCGAAGAGAAGCGTTGACGCTCCTCATACTCCGTGTTGTACGAACAGTTCAAAAGAGATCAAAATTACATGGGCCCACGGTTATGTATTTATCATATCCACAACGTTCATCCATATTTCGAGATCATTTTGGAGCATTATCCAAAAAAATTCATATCCAAAGATCAACTGGACCACACCACAAATAGCAGCAAAAAATTGATTTTTACCATTAAAAATTTTGTAAGGCCCACCATAACATTTATTTTCCATCCAATCTATTCATAAGGTCACAAAGACCTGGATGAAGAGGAAAAATAAATTTCATAAGGATCTAAAACTTTTGTGACCCCTAAAAGGGTTTCAATGGTAGATGTTCAATCTTCCACTACCTTTTACAGTGTGGTCCACTTGATAGTTAGATATGTCTTATTTTTCGTCTCAAGCCTTAATATGAGTTCACCAAATATATGGACAGTTTGGATATAACACATACCTCATAATAGGACCCATAAAAAAAGGTGGGGATTACAATTGGAAAAAAAAAAAAAGAAGAAAAAGCCAACGAGTCCCAACCTAGTCGATTGGGTTGGAGCTGGTGTTACCTATGGCTACGGATTATAACTATAGCCACAACCGTAGTTCTATTCACTTTTTTTTAAAAAAAATTAAATTAAATTTTTTTATTTTTTATTTTTACATGGAGAACTTTATTCTACCGGCATTTTTCTCTAATACATATTTATATAAATATGTATATATAAGCATATAAAAAAATTTTCTCTCTTTTTTTTTATTTCTTTCTTTATTCATTTAACAAGAATATTTTCTAAATCAAAATTACTTACTTGATGTACCACATTTGATTTTGGGGTAGGAGAATCTACTTTAGCCAGCCAACCTTGTTATTTTCCAAAATTCCATCAGGTTGGTGGTCAAAAATTCATTTCATTTACTTTGCGGTCAATTTTATTCATTTCATTCACTTCGCGGTTAACTTAGTTCATTTCACGGTCAATTCCCTTCAGTTCACGACGGTCAATTCCCTTCACTTCACAGTCAATTCCATGCATTTAATGGTCAATTCCAACGATTCCCCTTCACTTTAAGTCAATTCAATTCATTTCACAGTCAATTCCCTTCACTTCACAGTTAATTCCATGCATTTCACGGTCAATTCGCTTCACTTGATGGTCAATTCCATGCATTTCAGAGTCAATTCTGGCGATTCCTCTTCACTTCACGGTCAATTCCATGCATTTCATGGTCAATTCCCTTCACTTCACGGTCAATTCTATGCATTTCATGGTCAATTCCCTTCACTTCACAGTTATTTCCATTCATTTCATGGTTAATTCCCTTGATTCCCCTTCACTTCATAGTCAATTCAATTCATTTTACGGTTAATTCCCTTCACTTCACAATTAATCCCGTGCATTTCATGGTCAATTCGTTCACTTCACGGTCAATTCCGGTGACTCCCCTTTACTTCATGGTTAATTCCATGCATTTCACGATCAATTCTCTTTACTTCACGGTTAATTCAATGCATTTCATGGTCAATTCCCTTCACTTCAAGGTCAATTCCATGCATTTCATGGTCAATTCCCTTCACTTCACAGTCATTTCCATGCATTTCACAGTCAATTCCCTTCACTTCACGATCAATTTCATGCATTACACAGTCAATTCCGGCAATTCCCCTTCACTTCATGGTCAATTCCATGCATTTCACAGTCAATTCCCTTCACTTCATGGTCATTTTCATGCATTTCACTATCAATTCCCTTCACTTCACGGTCATTTCCATACATTTCGCGGTCATTTCCCTTCACTTCATGGTCATTTCTATGCATTTCATGGTCAATTCCCTTTACTTCACAGTAATTTCCATGCATTTCACGATCAATTCTGTCGATTCCGTTTCACTTCACGGTCATTTTCATGCATTTCACGGTCAATTCCGGCGATTCCGCTTCACTTCACCATCATATCCATGCATTTCACGGTCAATTCCGGCGATTCCGCTTCACTTCACCGTCATTTCCATGCATTTCACGGGTGCTTGACCATGAAATGCATGGAAATGACCGTGAAGTGTAGTTAATTAACCGTGAAATACATGGAAATGACTATGAAGTGCAGTCAATTGACTGTGAAATGTATGGAAATGACCGTGAAGGGAAGGGAATTGACTATGAAATGCATGGAATTGGCTATGAAGTGAAGGGGAATCGCTAGAATTGACTATAAAATACATGGAATTGACCGTGAAGTGAAGGGAATTGACTGTGAAATGCATGGAAATGACCGTGAAGTAAAGAGAATTGACCGTGAAATGCATGGAATTGACCGTGAAGTGAAGGGGAATCACCGAAATTGACCATGAAATGCATGGAAATGACCGTGAGGTGAAGGGAATTGACCATGAAATGAATGGAAATGACCGTGAGGTGAAGGGAATTGACCATGAAATGAATGGAAATGACCGTGAAGTGAAGGGAATTGACCGTGAAATGCATGGAATTGACCATGAAGTGAAGGGAATTGACCGTGAAATGCATTGAATTGACCATGAAGTAAAGAGAATTGACTGTGAAATACATGTAATTGACCATGAAGTAAAGAGGAATCGTCGGAATTGATCGTGAAATGCATGGAATTGATCGTGAAGTGAAGATAATTGACTGTGAAATGCACGGAATTGACCGTGAAGTGAAGGGAATTGACCGTGAAATGAATTAAATTGATCGTGAAGTGAAGGGGAATCGCTGGAATTGACCGTGAAATGCATGGAATTGACCATGAAATGAAGGGAATTAATCTTGAAATGAATTGAATTGACCGCGAAGTGAAAGGAGTTGACTGTGAAATAAATTGAATTGACCGTGAAGTGAAGGGGAATCGCCAGAATTGACCGTGAAATGCATGGAATTGACCGTGAAATGAAGGGAATTGACCGAAATTGAAACACTTTTAGGAGTCATAGAAGTTTTGGATCATTATGAAATCTAGATAGGCACACTTAACCTATATTTGGTTAGATGCTCATTACCAGTTTGCATGTAGCTCACTTCCATGCATTTCACGGTCAATTCCCTTCACTTCACGGTCAATTCCATACATTTCACGGTCAATTCCCTTCACTTCACGGTCATTTCCATTCACTTCATGGTCATTTCCATGCACTTCATGGTCAATTCCCTTCACTTCACAGTCAATTCCAATTCTAGTGATTCCGCTTCACTTCACGGTCAATTTCATGCATTTCACGGTCAATTCTCTTCACTTTACAGTCATTTCCATGCATTTCACGGTCAATTCCCTTCACTTTACAGTCATTTCCATGCATTTCACGGTCAATGATGATATGTCAACCATATTACAATATCATAATGCCAATTAAAGAAACAAAGAATCGGATGGATGAAATTACTTTCCAATGTTCTGGCCTCTCACCATATTGGAAGATTACGTCCAATTAAACACACTATTAAGTATTTCTCTTACATAAAGAAAGGAATGAGAGCTCAAGGGACATTTATCAATTATATATGTTTCCCTTCTATTATAGAACATCAAGTGTTTCTAAACTAAGCTATAAACATAATGTCGAAACAAAAGCAAAGTCAAGCAAACATTCCACAATACTAAAACAACATATTGAAGGATTTGAAGCACCTTATTTGTCAGATCTCTTATGTCCTTGTCATTGCATGTGCTACAGTGACATTACTGCACATACAATGAATCACAAACATTGTCAAAAACCCTTTGACTCCTACCAAGGCACGTGGTCCTTGTACTTAATGAGTCTCTTTAGAACATGTCCCTTGTTTGTCTTCTCCATGCGAATGTCCCTCTTGTGTATTCTTCACTGCAAGGAATAATTAAAATTAAAAAATCATTAGTCCATCTTCCTAAGAAACAACCAAGTCACTATCCCACTGAGTCATTGTCATTTTGAAAATATAGTTGTCACTTAACAAGTCTTTTATTAACATGATGGAAGGAGATCATTCCCATTACAAGAACCATAATAATGAGTTCTTTATAACATTGTTATCAACCTAATCAGGATGTGCCACATTCATACCCTTGATATTTCAATGTTATCAACACTAGATTTGATCTTTCACAACTTCGAAATGTTCAAAGAAAAGGGAATCTCAAGAAGAATCAAGTCAAATATTTTGTTTTACCTAGCCAATAAAGAGATAAATATTGTATCTATAGATCCATGGAAAAAAAGGGCTCTAACCACCCATCCTTGTATATTAGAAGCTCAATTCCTTTCTGATTTTTAATTGATTCTTTTTTGTTGCTTGTTCAAACAACCAACAAAACAAGGAATCTCAAAAGCAGCAAATAGCCTGTGATGCTAGAAGAATCCTTACATATTTTCATAACAATCAGGGCTTCAGATCTTGGAAACCAAACAGACCATGATGTCCCACTGACCTGGACCCGGTTGACCCCAACTCGTTGTCTACCCTATTGCAATCTGTGAGTTATGGCTGGCTACCGTTATAATTCATAGCCATATGGAGCCCAGCTTTCAGCAATCAAAAAGCTGAAAAAGCATGGGCATTTTGGCCTGAGAAATGGGGCCGTACAGCTGGGGCTTATTCTTGGTGGCTTAAAATAAGGCCCTGTTCGTTAAATCTGAAGTTTAAAGCCTGAATCTAAAATCTGAAACCTGAATCTGAAATCTGAAGTCAAAAAACTTGTTTGATAATTATGGCTGAAGTCTAAAAATTAAGTACTAAATTTGAAACAATATGTTTGTTAACAAATATCTGAAATGTTTGAAATATGTTAATTTGACACATTTACCCCTAGTTCCTGTGTGAAAATATTTTACATTATAAAGAAATTATTTTTTATTAAATAAAAATATTTATTTATCTACCAAGATACATGCAGGAAACAATGTTGAATGAGCTTTGTCCATTGAAAACTTTTTGGGGCCATAAAAGTTTTGAATTAAGTTGATTTTTGTTTTTTCACTTCATCTGGGCACGTATGACCTAATCAACATATTGGATGTCAAATAAATAGTACAGTGGGCCTTAGGAGAATTTTAATGGTGGATATCCAATCACTATTGTTTTCCTATGGTGGGGTCCACCTGAGATTTATACCCATCTTATTTTTGGGATAAAGAAAAAAAAAATGATATGTAAAAATGGATGAAACACATCCATCATGGGGGCCACACAGCACTGACCATCACCCACTAGGCTAGGGAGTATCCAATCCATTTTCGTATCACACACCAGTTATATATATCGCTGGTGTAGATACGTGTCATGCGCAAGACGCTCATCGAGGTCCCAATTGTAGGAATCAAAGGAGATCAAAGTTGCATGGGCCCCACAATAATGTATTTATAATATCTACACCGTTCATAAATTTTTGAAGATTATTTTAGAGCATTTTCCAAAATAATGAATCATATCCAAAACTCAAATGGACCTCACCAAAAATAACAGCGAGATAATGATTTTCAGCGTTAAAAATTTTGCAGGCCCACTGTAACGTTTATTTTGCACCTAATCTATTCATAAGTCAAAATTATTTGAATAAAGAGGAAAATCAAATTTCATATTGATCCGAAACTTTTATGACCCCAAAAGGGTTTCAATGGTAGATGTTCAATCCCCTACTGCTTTTTGCAATGTGGTCCATTTTTTCTTTAGATCTATTTTATTTTTTCGCTCAAGTCTTAGACGAGCTCACGAGATGAATGGACGGTTTAGATATAACAAATACATCATGATGCGGCCCACATAACTTGCTGACGTCAATACATTGGCCAATCCACTTCCAATCTTGTCCCTGACACGGAGATGGATTGGCTACTACACCTGACGCTAGCCGGCTAGTGGTTGGTACTCTGTGGGCCCACTATGATGTATGTGTTTCATCCATTCTGCTCATCCCTTGTTACGGATAATTTTAGGGCTTGCTACAAAATATTTTAGCGATATAAGTTTTAGGTGGGCTACACCATAGGAAAAAAAATGAACGGATATCCACCATTAAAATCCTTTTAAGGCCCACTGTACTGTTTATTTGATATCCAATCTTTTGATTAGTTCATAAAGACACGTATGAAGGGAAACAATAAATATTAATCTTATCCAAAACTTTTATGGCCCCTAAAACATTTTTAATGGTCAATGTTCATTCAACACTATTTCTTGTAATGTGGTTCACCTGAGATTGATACATAGTTAAATTTTTTTCTTTATACAATAAAATGATATATAAAAATAGATGGACGGCATGGATGAAACACATACATCATAGTGGGGCCCACAAAGCACCGACCACCAGCCATTGGCCGGTGGCTGTGGGAGTAGCCTATCCATTCCCGTCTTCTGTCCACAAATTTCCTGCGCTGGAAAATTGGGTGGGGCCCAACGTGATATTTTTAAGAAATCCACCCTGTACATTCATTTTTTGAGCTCATTTTAGGACTTGAGACCAAAACTGAGAAGGATCCAAGACTCAAGTGGGGCACACTAGAGTAAAAGGTGGGTAGGAAAATTCCTACCCTTGAAAACTTTCTGGGGTAGAAAGTGATGTTTACATGACATTCATACCATTAATAATGTCATTCCTACTTGGATGAACCGAAAACACAAATATTAGCCTGATTCAAAACTTATCTGGCCCACGAATATTTCAACCGTGTACGTTCAATACTCACATTTTTGGTCCACTTGAGTATTAGTTATGGCTCATTTTTGGCATGTTATCCTAAAAATATCTCAGAAAATAAATGGCAGGGGCGAATTTCTCAAAAACATCACGTTGGGCCCCACCCAGGTTCCAGCACATGAACCTCATGCGAAAGGCTTTCGCAGGAAATCCGCATCCAGCGCCGCAGATTGCGTACTGCCCCCACCCGTCCCTAGCTCCGAACGGGTAGTTCTGTGGACAGGCCCACTATGATGTATCTGTACATCGAAACCATCAATCCCTATTGTCAGATTATTTTAAGGCTTGAATGTTCACTCTCAAGTGCAGGGTTGTGATGTAGTAATAAACTCAGTAAGACTGAGGTCGAATCCCAAGGGACAGAAATTTGTACATTATCTAAAATTAAGTAGAACTAGAACTAGACTAAGATGAATTCTAAATTAATTCACAATTTTGGAATAATTGTTGAATAATTAATCGAAAACTTAAGAAAATTCAGAGAAAGGGAACTAGGGATTCAGAGGATCCACTTGTAGAGATCAAGGAGATCTTATGCCTGCTTCACGAATCATGGAAATTAAACTGAACTGCCTTTGATATAGTTTTCAAGAGATGAAAGGTATATGAATTAGAATGGATTCCATCACCAAACCATGTCCAGGAGACAAAGTAAACAACAGAATTAAACTAATTACCAACCAATCAACAATGCATGAAGGTTAGGAAGGGTACCATCATCTGACCATGCCCAGGAGACTATGGTGAATAACAGGGCTTCCTAACATCATAAACATAAAGGGAAAAGAACATGCTCAAAGCCCTTGCAGACCTATTGTAATTTCAGTCACAACATACCATTAAAAACTAAAAAGCATTCCCTTAATTAATTAAAATCAAATATCAGTTCAGTAAAAATAAAAAGTACAAAATAGAGTCTCCCATCATGCTATAAACTTCACCTCTTAGCCCTAGCTAAGAGGTTCAGCCGCTCATGAGTGGGCTAGGTCTCTCAAAAATTATAAAAGAACAGCGAATAAAATAAACAAATAAAAGCTAAAAGAAATACTCTCTCTCTCTCTCTCTCTCTCTCTGATCCCCGTCCAAATGTTGGAAGGTTGAACCAACTTCTCTCTTCTTTTTGTAGCAGGGAATGTCAGTGGAGAAGCTGGAGTCGGTTTCGAGAACTGACCGAGTTGGAGTAGAACCTGGAGTGCAAAAGCATACGCAGCAGCAGGAATTTCCGTGAAAAACTTCTCAGTCGTGTAACTTGACAATGCCGCCTTCCCTTATGTCCTTGCTTTCTTTCCAAAGAGACAACATCTCCTGAAACTTTTCTGAACGCCCTACCTGATGGACGGTTTAGATCATTCTTACGATCATCAACATGGTCATACAACGACCGTAGAAATCGGGCAACGGCCGGACACGGAAACAGGGCCTGCGTATTTGTTACGCAGTGATGCTGGTGGGCCCACAATCGGATTTCTTCAGACAATCCACTCCGTCCATTAGATTAAGCAGGAAAAACCGTCTGGATATAGACTGTTTTGAATTTCTGATGACGTAGCCCACTTGTCTTTCCATATCGTTGTCCAACCTACATTTGAATAGTATTTTCCTGTGTGTGCGAGTATAGAATTGGAAAAACCTCCTATGTACGGTCAGTTTTCCCTTCTAGAATGATTGGATGGTCTGGATTATCTTTCGAATGAACGATGGTGGCCCACCTAGATCGAACGCAGCTCTGTTGTGAAAAAAAGCATGCGCAGCGTCGTCTGTTAGAGTCGGTGGAGCCATGATCATTGTTATGTGGAAAATCCAGTCCGTCCACTGGATTCCTCATGCAAAAATAGTCAGAAATGTATAATTTTTGGGTCTATTTCAGTGCGGCCCATGGAGTTTTGATTCAGCCTTCCGTCAGCGTTTCAAAAGAAAAAAATCACACGATCGCTTGCATAGGACCAAAAGGAAAGCTTGGCGGGGGTTATGGTCGCGCCCCTGAGTGAATGGATGGTCTGGATCATTCATTTGGATGATGAATGGAGCCGACTATCAAGAACCGGCGGATCGGCTCCATCCGCTGTCTCTGCGCACGAGATGGCTCTGGTCAAATGCATTTTGACCGAGCCTAGTGTCCGGTGCGGCGCGTGTAGACTCTCTATGGTGCAATTGCATATTTCATGTGGGGTCCACTGAGGTGTAAATGATAAATTTATTCCGTTCATCAACTTCCCCTTCCAATTTTAAGGGGTTGAGAATAAAATTGAACTTATCCAAATATCATGTGCGCCCCAATTCACTGATTTATAGGCTGATCTGTCCATTGGGTCACTTTCAGAGGGATCCAATGGCTGAAAATTGACTTGTACGATTAATTTCTTGTCCTCAGGCCACGTATCTTAAAAATCTTCATTTTCTCACTCTCTTCACTCCGGATCCAAGGAAATGGTCTCAAGACATCGTTTGGCTTTGATTTTTGAGGAGATAGTCAAGTCCAACTAGGCGGTCATACTGGTCTAAGTTCATCGCTATCAGACTTTTGACGTGCGATCTAGATCCAATACGGAGTTTCAAAGTGCTCTCGAGAGCAAACGGGAATAGAGATTGATCCGGGATTTTAGGATAGCGTAGCATTACTGATTCTACAGGTTTTGGGTCTTACAGATCGTATTTAAAGTGGTTGGTGCTTATTTCATAAGTAATCTAGTGTAACGCTAGTTAATTCACGTTAAATTTCTAAAGAATTTCGTTCTAAATAATTTCTTTGGCTTTGGAATTGAGCTTTAAGAGTACTATGGTTTACCTATTGCCTAAGAATGTCTAACTCCAGGTTGGCAAAAATTCAGGGTGTTATAGAGCCGAACTGATGGTGGGAACCCTGTGATCTTGCACTCTGGACGTCTTTTAGGCCACTTGAGCTTTAGTTTCTCGATTTTCTTAGATTCTTGGTGTATAATTTCGTTGATCTTAGTCCCCTGGAGTGTGCCCCATGCTTTGGTAAATTTTAAGCACTAAATCTCAGCTTTAAGCACTCTTTCTCAGTCCGAGCTTGTAATTACACCCTGCATCACAAATGCGATTAATCGGACCATTAAACAGTATTCTGCTCGTAAATACATGTAACAACTGGGGTCTAATATGCAATATTTGACCCTCAACACAACCCCCAACCAGCATTTTGCTAGTCCCGAGCAAAATATGCGAAAATTAAGTTAAGAATTACCAGAGAATTTTTATGAACTCAAGTGATTTTATTTTATTTTTTGAAAAATAATCGATATACGAAAATTCTAAGATGCATGAATGTTGGGTATCACTTTCTTCTAGATTTAAGTGCATGGTAAATTCCATAGTCAAGTTCAAAGTATTAATCCATCAGTTAGAAAAAAAATTCTAAACATTGAGTTCCATGGGTGTATAGTTTAATCTCGACTTATCATCATTAAAATTCACTTCTCTATTTCAGGATATCATTAGTGATCCAAAGAGCATTCAGGACGACCTAAACCATAACTTGCCTTACAGATCAGTCTTTCAACTTTTGAGTTTTTTCTTCATGAACTGTAATGCCAAGAAGGGGAAATCAAATCCTCACCTACAGGAAGCAAACCTATGGTGAAGACTATACACCCAACCTTTTTCTCATAGCATCCATGGGGAATCAAATCTACACCTATAAGGAGCAAACCTATGGGGAAGATTATTCGCCAGCCTTTACCAAAGATATCTATTTTTTTTTCTAGGTATTTTCTTTTTCTTCAATTGATCATGATGGGCAGATTTTTCAGGCTAGTTCCTTACATGCTTGGTGATTACCAAGTTAGCCCTTCAATATCAAACTGCACCTTAATGTGAAAGCGAGATGTGACATATGCAATCATGGCTCAATCAATGTTTAAAACTTCTAATCATAGATTAACACTTCAGACCTAATTGTGAAATCTAATAGTTAACTAAATTCAAGAGTCGTAAATTACCAACCTCACTTATCTTGTAATTCTAAATTCAAGATGGTCGTCAGAATCACTTTGAATTCACAAAAATTTTCGAAAATTTTTGAAAGATTTTCACAAATTTTTTTGTAAGACTAAGAAAAAACTGATTAGGTAAGCTAATCTCCCACCCCCAACCTAAAATCTACATTGTCTTCAATGTAAAAGATATAAGCATGCAATGCACATGGGACAATGAAAATAAATGAGAAGTGATAGAAAGATAGTACCTGGATGAAAGAATCAAGAGGCTTTCCAAAGATATCTACATAAGAGCAGGTCAGCACAAGAGAGAAACCAACAAAAATAATAAAAATAAAATCCTATCTATACCACTTTCGCAGGTGCTCTCGATTGCATTTATCATATGCAACAAGCCTTTAAACCCCTAGGTTACCCCTAGTGGACGAGTTGTAGTCTCGTGAGGGTTTGCAGCAATGTTACTCATAAATATTGAATTAACTAACTAGGAAAAAAGAACTGAAATAAAATTCTGAGTTACCTCCCAGGAGCGCTAAGTTTACCGTCTTCAGCCAAACAAATAAAGCAACTACCCTAGTCCTATAAAAGCGATAAACCTACCTATACCTCCATCAGACTAGGAGATCAATCCTAGTAAATAAGAGCAATCAGAGGCGTGGATATGTCCTCTGAATCAAATTTCTCGATAAATGATTTTAATCTATGTCCATTTACTTTAAACTCCTTGCCATTGTCGAGATCTTTTATCCCGACGGCCTCATGAGGATAAACGGTGACAACAATGTAAGGGCCAGTCCAATGAGATTGAAGCTTACCCGATGTAACGCCCCGAAAATCGGGGGTTGGGTAGAAACCCAACTCCCGAGTTCCAAAACGTCACTTATGCAACATAAATAATGATGAATGCATGTTGTCTGTACAATGGCATTAAACAAGATTGGGACTAAGCCAAAACAGCATATCATACTCCAGAGACAGTTAAATTAGCAAGAGGAAGACTGTGATAAATATATAAAATATATAAATGATTGTAAGTCTTCAGAGTGTGAACATGTTACCAGGTTAACTAATTACATGTATACTCCAAAAATAGAAAGAAAAGAATATACATGGGTGTGTAAATAGAAGGCAAACCGCCAAGTGTATTGACATCTAATCAGTAACCCTGTAAACCCGTCGATCAGAACCAGCATATAGGAGAAACCCTCCTCATCATCAAACAAGTCCGGCTCCGCTTCACAAGCAGCGCCATCACCTGAAACTAAAATAGGGACTGGTTGGTGTGCGCAACACTGTCCCGTAACGTGGGAGTGAGTAGCTAACTCAGTAGAATCATAGAGCAAAGGTTAACATGTTATCAAATCAATCAAGCGATAATGATAAAGTAAGCAAATCAAACATTTCTAAATACTGTGATTAATGCAAGCATGAAATGACATGATGGATGCCCTCACCGACATACTCTCTCATGCGACACCATCTTACGTCCGCGGCATGCTTTCTTCTCTCAGTGCTCCACATCTTCCAGGTACATGCAGTGCGATATGAATATGATTACCGAGTTGTTATTAGTCCTTTTCATACAGCAGGATTGAGAAACTAGGGTACTTTCCTTATATCATTACCAACAAGGATCCTGTCTAGGGTCGTCACTCCTAGTAATCTCATACGATGATATATTTCTAGGTCGCTGCAAGGGCTGTCAGGGCTGTTGCATGCACTCGTTGCTCCACTCCCCCATCACCTTATCAATACAGGCCTAGTTTATATCTTTAATACTGCATCAGAACACGTCGCCCCCATGTGGTGTCAGGATAAACTCAAGGTCACTACAAAGGGCAGCCAGGGCTGTTGCTCGCACTCGTTGCTCCACTCCCCCATCACCTTATCAATGTAGGCCGACAACAAGAATATAGTGTCCCATACCACCATAATCTGCTCAGAGTAGGGTGCTCACTGGTCACTATGGGGAGGTTTGTGGCCCCAGCGTAGGCCGACAGCTTGACCACGGTGTCCCATATCACCATGCCTGGCTCATGAGTCTTAGTGGATCAAGGTACCACGGTTATCAGGATTTTCACTGGTAAGTTCAGTATCCTAGGTTCAAGCAGTTATGATGAATACAAGGTGAACATACAATGGTCAGTCGGGTTACTTGATGAGTCCGACTAGTAGAGCGCACGTTGAATCGACCGACATGAAGTGCACAAGTACTTCGTGTGGCCTAACCACTACCGACGACTCTAGTACGACTTGGGTTCGTCATACACATCCTTCGTGGCGAATAGAATCCAACCATGAATCTGAACTATTACCGACTGCCTGGACTAAAGTATAGCCCCAAGCACATGTAATGTGAATCAGTACTTATATGAGAGAGACATAATTGAAATACAAGTAATTTCAGCATGTTATCAGCATGTTATAACGTACATCATAAGCAGTTAACCATACACGAGTATTTCACACCTAAGGTAGTCAATTTAAATACAACAAGCATGGAGGAAATCATGTGCATCATCAAAGTAGTTGAGAATCCAGTCTCAACGCTAATCTACAACACCATTTACTCAATACTTACTAATACAAACACTTAGACTACGCAACTCCAACGTGCTTGACGTATGTTGATTTCAACATATAATATGACAGATCCTTATATCAAGGAGTTGTCTAATATACAATAACCATATTCTTACATTCAAACATATGGCAGGCATAAATCATATTAATTTAGGCATTTCAACAAACACTTAGTCTACACACATTAGTCTACATAGCATATGTCAACCAATACGTGCATTAAGGCGAATCTCTTCGCCAAACAGATCATACACGCATAACTAACATAGGTACACGACAAATACTCATGGCAATCATATCGGCAAAATACGTATGTATGCAGTATTTTCTACAGATACCCAAAATACCATAAATCTCATATTCTTCGTATGTATTCGAAATGAAAAACAAACAGCATGTTCTACATGTCAAACAGCGTTCTTGTCAACAATCTACTATTAAACGACATTGAAAGCCTTGAAAACATGTAATCTAAGCGTCTAAGATCCGCACCTTTCGCCGTAGAAGTGTATTAATTCGAATAGAAAGTCTACGCTTCGTCAACGCCTGTATGACGACCTAAACCTCAAGATAAATTAGCTACTTTGCTAATTGTATCGATGGAATCCCTAAAACAGCTTGATGTTAGGGTTTTCTTACCTGGAACGACGTTAGAATCGCCAGAATAGCGATGCAGGTGGAAGGATCTGGCACGTGGAGCAGCAGGGAAGAATCCCAGGAGAAAGCCCAACTTCTCCCTCACTTTCTCTCTCTTTTCTCTCCTCTCTCCTAAGGTTTTCCCCAAATTCATATGGGTTAGAAGGCTAAGGGTTTAAGCTCCTTATATAGGCTCAAAATTACCAAAAATAGGCTTGGGGCCAAGGTATACTTATTTTATAACCAAAGCGGGCTTGTTCTGATCCAACGGAGCATTTCTGGAGGTCCCCTGACTGAACGCGGTCAGACTTAAGCTCATGGATATTGGATCCTGATCACATTAAGTTTTCAGTCCAACAGTGTTCCCAGATCACACGTGGCGGACCAGTTTCAGTTCAGCGGTCACTGAGACTCGATCGAGGATTCTAAGTACACTGACTTGAGTGGAAAATGTTCCATGATCTGAGGGTGTATTTGGGTCATATTTCGACGGTCAGAATGCTTAAAAAATGTCGCGCAAACGACATGTGTCAGATTTATTTAAATTATATTTAATTTCTAAATAAATTCACTTTTCTCACACTCTTTACTCCGGATGCAAGCAAATGGTCTCAGGACATCGCATGGACTTGATTTTCGAAACGATTGTCAATTCTAACTAAGCGGTCATAATGGTCTGAGATTGTAAATATCGGACTTTCAACGCGCGGTTTAGATCCAATACAAAGTTTCAAAGGATTCTTGAGAGAAAACGGGTTTAGAGTTTGATCCTAGATTTTAGGGTAACGTAGCGTCAATGATTCTATAGGTTTTGGGTCTTACAGATCGTATTTAAAGTGGTTCGAGCTAATTCTACTGATTGTTTAGTTCAGTACTTAACCAAATTCTGACCTAATTATGACAGAATAAGTCCCTAGGAAGTTTTATGCCCTTTCCTGACATTCTTAATTAGTATATTATTTTAATTATTTTTTAGTAGTTCATCATTAAGTTTAATTCTTCTCCACCAAATTTTATGATATTTCATATTGTAGAAAAATTTTAAAAATTCTAGAAGTAGCAACTATCCAAAACTATACTTTCCGGATAGTTGTCACAACGACCCATTTTTAACTATACTAAATATTTTATTATATTTTTCACTTATTTTTATATGAAACTAGACTCATTTAACTTTAATCTGACTTTTGAAGCACCTAAGTCAGAGTTATAACGGGGGAGATATAATTTTTCAAAGTTGAACCAAAATCACAGAAAATGTGGCCGAAAATGGGCCAGCCGATGAACTGCGGCCCGGCCAAGCCCGGTAATCGGCGAGCCCCTAGCCGCTCGCTGACCTGTTTGGGGTGATTTTGCCTTCTGATATTTGAAATGGGTATATTTTAGAACCTGGAATGAGTTATTTGATATGCAATATATGATTTTGGGGTAGGAGAAGCTGATCTATCCAAACAACCTACTTATTTCGTGAGATTCAAAAATTTTAATGGTTAAAAACTCCTTTTATTTATTTATTTACTATTCATAGTACTTTTTAGTTTAAGTATTAATCAACATCACCTAAACTTTAATATTTATGTCTAATATGAAAGCTCTTAGAAACTTTTGAAGGATAAAGTAGTGAAAGGTGAAATTTTTGAAGGAAATAGGGATTTGAGACTTTTAGATTGAGTTTTAAGAAGTTAATCAGGTGTTAGGATTGACCCATTGCCTAAGGACGTTTAAATTCAGGTTGACAAAAATCTGGGGTATTACACTCGGAAAGAAATGTAATCGAGAGTCATACGGAAGGACTTTCTGACCTGGCGTGAATGATTTCCATAAAATATGTTGATCATGAAATGCCTTCATCCTGTCTTTGTAAATTCTCGAGTTCTCGTATGCGTCATTCTGGATTTCTTCAAGTTCATTCCACTGAAGTTTACGTAGTGAGCCAGCGTTATCTAGATTGAAATTCAGATTTTTTATTGCCCAATACGCTTTATGTTCCAACTCCACAGGCAAGTGACAAGCCTTCCCATAGACGAGTCAAAAGGGAGATGTCCCAATAGGGGTTTTAAAAGCAGTACGGTATGCCCATAAGGCATCGGTCAATCGGATTGACCAATCCTTATGATCAGGGTTAACCGTTTTCTCTAAGATATGTTTGATCTCCCTATTAGAAATCTCAGCTTGTTCACTTGTTTGTGGATGGTATAGAGTGCTCACCTTATGAGAGATACTGTATTTCTTTATTAATCTCTCGAATGGTCTATTACAAAAGTGTGAGCCCCCGTCACTGATGATGGCTCGAGGCGTCCCAAACCGCGACAGAATGTTTTCTTTTTAAAATTTAATGACTGTGCGATGGTCATTGTTGGGGCACAGAATTACTTTGACCCATTTAGTGACATAATCTACGAAAAACAAAATATATAAATTTCTAAAGGATTGGGGAAAAGGTCTCATGAAATCAATGCCCCAGCAATCAAATGCTTCTATGATAAGGATGGGATTCAAGGGCATCATATTTCGACGGGACAATGCTCCCAATTTTTGACAATGCTCACAAGCCTTACAAAACTCATGAGTGTCCCTAAACATGGTGGGCTAATAAAAGCCACACTGTAGAATCTTGGTCGTGATCTTTTTAGCAGAAAAGTGACCACCACAGGCCTGTGAATGACAGAAGGAGATGACGCTCTGATGCTTATCGTCTGGCACACATCTCCTTAAGATTTGGTCTGGGCAATATTTAAACGCATGGATCATCCCAGAAAAAGTTACGCACCTTGGTAAAGAATTTCTTCTTATTTTGTGTCGTCCGGTGTGTCGATATGGAACCTGTAGCAAAATAATTAGCAATATCAGCGAACCAAGGTGAATGGGAGACTCTTAACAGTTGTTCATCAGGGAACATGTCATTGATATGGGTCTCCTCAAGAGAATCAGAGTTATTAAGGCGAGAAAGGTGATCGACCACTACATTCTCTACTCCCTTTTTATCTTTAATTTTCAAATCAAATTCTTAGAGTAGAAGGATCCATCGTATCAGGCGAGGCTTAGAATCATTCTTAGAAAGAAGATACTTAAGTGTCGCGTGATATGTATAGATAATGATCTTGGATCCGATCAGGTATGACCTAAATTTGTTCAAAGCGAACACCACGGCTAAGAGTTCCTTTTTCATAGTCGAGTAGTTCACTTGGGCAAGATTTAGAGTCCTACTTGCGTAATGAATGACGTAGGGCCTTTTATCTTTTCTCTGGCCTAGAACCGCTCCAAGAGCATAATCAGAGGCGTCGCACATAAGCTCAAAAGGTAGGCTCCAATTGGGTGGCTGCATGATAGGTGCAGTGAATAACATGCCCTTAAGCTTAGTGAAAGCTTCTTGGCATTGCTCAGTCCACTCGTATGGTGCATCCTTTTGAAGAAGATTACATAAAAGATGAGAGAGGAGACTAAAGTCCTTTATGAATCATTTATAAAACCCTGCATGTCTTAAGAAGGATCGAACGTCTCTGATGTTCATAGGTGGAGGTAAGTTAGAGATAAGATCAATTTTTAGCTTATCTACCTCGATTCCCTTGGACGAGATGATATGCCCAAGGACAATTCTCTTTTAAACCATGAAATGACACTTCTCCCAATTAAGTACCAAATTCTTTTCTTCACATCTTTTAAGCACACATTTAAGCCTCTCTAAGCACTTGCTGAAAGATGAACCGAAAACATAGAAATTGTCCATGAAGACCTCTAAATATTTCCCCACCATGTCAGAAAAGATACTCATCATACATCGCTGGAAGGTGGCCGAGGCATTACATAATCCGAATGGCATCCTTCTATAAGCAAAAGTGCCATAGGGGCATGTAAATGTGATCTTTTCTTGGTCCTCAGGGGCGATTTCAATCTGATTGTAACCTGAATACCCGTCAAGAAAATAATAATAAGAATGAGCAGCTAGCCTTTCCAAGATTTGATCAATGAAGGGCAAAGGAAAGTGGTCTTTCCTCGTGACAGTATTCAGCTTTCTGTAGTCAATGCACATTCTCCAACCAGTAGTAACTCTGGTCAGCATGAGTTCATTATTGGCATTGGCTACAATGGTGATCCTGAACTTCTTAGGAACCACCTAAGTTGGACTCACCCATTGACTATCGGATATAACGTATATGATACCCACATGCAATAGTTTGAGAACCTCGGCTTTAACCACTTCTTTCATATTTGGATTTAATCTACGTTGTGATTACCGAACAGCCTTCGCATTATCCTCAAGATATATGCGGTGGGTACAAATCGATGGGTCGATTCCCTTGAAGTCTGCTATTGTCCATCCAAGAGCTCTCTTATGCTCAAAGAGAGTACCTATGAGCATACTCTCCTGCTCTTTCTCCAGGTAAGCAAAGATCACCACCAGGTATGTCTCATCTTGACCTAAATAAATATATTTTAAATCAGAGGGCAAAGGTTTTAAGTCAAGCTTCGGTGGCTTAAGGTTAGACGGTAGAGGCACTATATCGATTTGGGGCAACTCTTCAAATTGCGGCCTCCACCGATTTTTTATTTTTATTTTTACACACGCACACACACCCCCACACACTCACGCCACACGCACACACCCCACACACACACACCGTGGGATTTCACCACCATAGGTACTCGAACCCTTGACCCGGTGTTGAAACTCCAAGGAGTCTACCACCCGGGTAAGAGTAAGGACCCCTCCACCGGTTAACTTCAAGTACTGGTGCAGTGTCAAGCATGACACACGTCTCCCTAATCGTATCATCATCAAGATCATGGGAGTGGGTCAAGCACGTCTCAAAAGGATCAGAGGATAAGGTAAGAGGCATTCTATCTTCCACGAAAGAATCAATCATGTTAATATCGTGGAAATCATCATCATCCTCTGAGTTATTGCCATTATTGAAAAAGATATTTGACTCCAATGTCAAATTTTCAAAAGACATAGTCATGACATCATTCCTGCAATTGATAATTGCATCTGAAGTGGAAAGGAATGGGCGACCAAGAATGACGGGAATCTGAGTGCTCATGTCATTGATGGGTTCGGTATCCAAGATGATAAAATCTATAAGGTAGTAAAATCTATCGACCTGGACCAACACATCCTTGATTATCTCTCTCGGTACACGAATAGTGTGATCAGCAAGTTGTAGTATGGTTCGGGTGGGTTTTAATTCATCCAAACATAATTGTTTGTATACCGAGTAGGGAATCAGATTGACGCTCGCTCCTAAGTCAAGAAGTGTGTGATCAATTTGATAATTTTCGATTACACATGATATGGTTGGGCTACCGGGATCTTTGAATTTCTGTTGCACCTTTTGTTTTAGGATAACACTCACTTTCTCAGTCAAGGAAATTTTCTTTTGAACACCTTGTCATCGTTTGGTCGTGCATAAGTCCTTTAGGAATTTAGCATATGAAGGTATCTGTTTTACGACATCAAGTAGAGGAATGTTGACTTTCACTTGTTTCAACACCTCTAGGATATCCTGAGAGTTAGAGAGACATTTTGGTGCAACCAACTGTTGGGGGAACGGAGTAACTGGCTTCTCTAGAAGTTCCAGTTCTAATTTTTGTGGGGCATCACTAGATTCATCATTGTTGTCCTCTTCTAGTTCTTGAGGCTTTTCGGGCCTAACTAGAAGAGTTTTATCAATAACCTTCCCACTCCTAAGAGTGGTGATGGATTTAGTGTGCCTCATTTGATTTGAAGAGCTGAGATCACTTATCTCGTACTGCGGTTTAGGATTGGGGAGTGGTTCTGCAGGAAGCATCCCCTTTTCTATAACCGTCATACGTGAATTTATTTTTTGCATAAAATCTGACATTCCTCACATTGTTTGAGCCAGTTCTTGTATGAAATTTTGAACTGATTCTTCTTGAGGCTTCCCCTGATTTGGATTTTGATTGAAGAAACCTTGAGAGGTAGCAGTTTGTCCATTCCTCCAACTAAAATTAGGATAATTTTTCCAGTCAGGATTGTACGTATTAGAGGTTGGTCCATTGAAAGGTCTTTGATAGTTATTTACGGCATTGGATTGTTCATTCAATACTTCTCGAAAGGCAGATATTGTAGGACAATTTTTAGTTGTATGAATGTTGCAATCACAGATGCCACAAACACTTTCATTAACCTTATCCTTCTTTCCTTCCATGACCTCAAATTTTCTTATGAGCGTAAACACCTTATACTTGAGATCATCATTTTCTTTTAACAGATACAATCCACCTTTCTCCTTAAATTGAGTCAGCCTAGACGTGGTGTTCAAACTTGGGTAATAGTCTCATGATTGAGTTTTTTCAACAAGACTATCGAGGTAATCCCATACCTCGTCAACATTTTTATTAATGAATTCTCCATTACACATTGTCTCGACCATTTGGCGCATGGAAGATGTCAGTCCATAGTAGAAAAAATTTATAATACGCCACATTTCAAAGTCGTGTTGTGCGCATGAACTGACCAAATCCTTGAACCTTTCCCAATATTAGAAGAATGTTTCATCTTCCTTTTGGACAAAGTTCATGATTGCTTTTCTAAGGGTAATCGTTTTATAATATGGAAAAATTTTCTTTATAAATTTTCTCTGCATATCATTCCATGTGCCAATAGATCTAGGACGCAATGAATGTAACCACATCTTGGCCTTCTCTTTTAAGGAAAATGGAAAGAGTTTCAGCCTAATTGTATCCTCAGATACATTAGGAAAGTATAAGATGGCTATAATTTTATCGAACTCTTTCAGATGCAAGTATGGTTCTTCAGACTCAAGCCCATGGAACTTAGGAAGGAGTTGGATAACCCCTGGCTTGATGTCCATATGTCCTGTATTCTCAGAAAAAATCATGCATGAGGGCGTACTCACCCTCGCCGGTTGTAAATAATCTCATAAAGTACGAGGCGGGTGTGCTTGATGCACCTCATTCTCATCATGTACTTCCTCGACCCTAGGTTGGGGTAGTGCCTGAGGTTAATTCACAGCCATAACCTCAATTAACTTGGGAAAATTCGAACGGTATCTAGTCCTGTGATGGACAGTCAACCCCTCAACTAATCCTCCTTCAGTTAAGAGACGTCGGGTTGTCACGGGCCCACTTGGGCATGAAACACTCGCAGCCATCAAATTCTAAACCTAATCCTAAGAGAGAAAATAAAAAATCTAGAAAAAGAGAGGGTTGAAGAGAAGTTACTAAATTGGAGTCTCTAAGTAAAAAACCTGCAAAACAAACAAAACAAGTTACTTTCTACAAATAGAAAGTCTAAGAATAGAAAATTCCTAATTAGAAGTAAACTAATTTCTAAATAAAAAGAAGAAATTTCTAAAAAAGAAAGTAGAAAACAAATTAGGAAAGTCTTAAACTAGAAAGTAAGTTAATAGAAGGGATATGAAGAATAGAAAGTAGAAATTAGAAAGAGCTTACTAAATTAGAAGTTTCCTACAAAACAAATAGGTTAGTTCTTAAACAAAAAGCCCATATAAAAATTCTAAAAATAAAACAAGAAACAATGTTAGGATTCTTAAAAGAATTAGAATTAGAAACTCACTAAAAAGAAGAAATAAATCTCAATCTAGAATAGAAAGGAAGAATTTAAGAAAGAATTTATCAATTTAGAAATTATCTCAGAAGCCTACAAAACAAGAAAATAGGTTAGTTTCTATAAATTAGAAAAACTTAAACCTATAGTTAGAAAAATTCTAATCTTAAACTAATCCTAAAACTAATTAATTTTAGAAACGCAACCGTCAGTCCTCGGCAACGGCGCCAAAAAAATTTTTACTCCCCAAGTACAGGGTTGTGATGTAGTAATAAACTTGGTAAGACCGATGTCGAATCCTAAGAGACTAAAACTTGTACGTTATCTAAAACTAAGTAGAACTAGAACTAGACTAAGATGAATTCTAAATCAATTAGCAATTGTGAAATAATTGTTGAATAATTAATCTAAAACTTAAGAAAATTCAGAGAAAAGGAACTAGGGATTCAGAGGATCCACTTGTAGAGATCAGAGAGATCTTATGTCTGCTTCACGAATCATGGAAATTAAACTAAACTGCCTTTAATATAGTTTTCAAGAGATGAAAGGTATATGAATTAGAATGGATTCCATCACCAAACCATGCCCAAGAGACAAAGCAAACAACAGAATTAAACTAATTACCAACCAATCAACAATGCATGAAGGTTAGGAAGGGTACCGTCATCCGACCATGCCCAGGAGACTATGGTGAACAACAGGGCTTCCTGACGTCATAAATATAAAGGGAAAAGAACATGCTCAAAGCCCATGCATACCCATTGTAATTTCAGTCACAACAAACCATTAAAAACTAAAAAGCATTCCCTTAATTAATTAAAATCAAATATCAGTTCAGTAAAAACAAAAGGTACAAAATAGAGTCTCCCATCATGCTACAAGCTTCACCTCTTAGCCCTTGCTAAGAGGTTCAGTCGCTCATGAGTGAGCTGGATCTCTCAAAAATTATAAAAGAACAATGAATAAAATAAACAAATAAAAGCTAAAAGAAATACTCTCTCTCTCTCTCTTCGATCCCCGTCCAAACGTTGGAAGGTTGAACCAACTTCTCTCTTATTTTTGTAGCAGGGAACTGTTAGTGGAGAAGTTGGAGTCGGTTTCGAGAATCGACCGAGTTGGAGTAGAACCTAGAGTGCAAAAGCGTACACAGCAGCAGGAATTTTCGTGAAAAACTTCTCAGTCGCGTAACTTGACAGCGCCGCCTTCCCTTCTGTCCTTGCTTTCTTTCCAAAGAGACAACATCTCCCAAAACTTTTCTAAACACCCTACCTGATGGACGGTTCAGATCGTTCCTACGATCATCAACATGGTCCTACAACGACCGTAGAATTCGGGCAGCGGCCGGACACGGAAACAGGGCCTACGTATTTGTTACGCAGTGACGCTGGTGGGCCCATAATCGGATTTCTTCGGACAATCCATTATGTCCATTAGATTAAGCAAGAAAAACCGTCTGGATATGGACTATTTTGAATTGCTGATGATGCAGCCCACTTGTTTTTCCATATCGTCGTCCAACCTGCGTTTGAATAGTATTTTTCTGTGTGTGCGAGCATAGAATTGGAAAAACCTCCTACGTACGGTCGGTTTTCCCTTCTAGAATGATTGGATGGTCTGGATTATCTTCCGGATGAACGATGGTGGCCCACCTAGATCGAATGCAGCTTTGTTGCGAAACAGAGCATGCGCAGCATCGTCTGTTAGAGTCGGTGGGGCCATGATCATTGTTATATGCAAAATCCAGTCCGTCCACTGGATTACCCATGCAAAAATAGTCGGAAATGTATAATTTTCGGATCTGTTTCAGTGCGGCCCATGGAGTTTTAATTCAGTCGTCCATCCACGTTTCAAAAGAAAAAAAATCACACGATCGCTTGCATGGGACCAGAAGGAAAGCTTGGCGGGGGTTATGGTCGCGCCCCTGAGTGAATGGATGGTCTGGATCATTCATTTGGATGATGAGTGGGGCCCACTATCACGAACCGGCGGATCGGCTCCGTCCGTTGTCTCTGCGCACGAGATGGCTCGGGTCAAACTCATTTTGACCGAGCCTGGTGTCCAGTGCGGCACGCATAGACTCTCTATGGTGCACATGCATATTTCATGTGGGGTCCACTAAGGTGTAAATGATAAATCTACTCCGTTCATCAACTTTTCCCCTCCAATTTTAAGGGGTTGAGAACAAAATTGAAGCATATCCAAATATCATGTGGGCCCCAATTCACTAATTTATAGG
The DNA here is from genome assembly GCA_037074715.1 of Magnolia kwangsiensis. Classification (NCBI taxonomy): domain Eukaryota; kingdom Viridiplantae; phylum Streptophyta; class Magnoliopsida; order Magnoliales; family Magnoliaceae; genus Magnolia; species Magnolia kwangsiensis. The sequence continues at coordinate 75,333,736 of CM073584.1, forward strand.
TTAATTTGTCCATTGGGTCACTTTCAGATGGATCCAATGGCTGAAAATTGACTTGTACGGTTAATTTCTTGTCCTCAGGCCATGTATGAAGTTTCGAGCCAAACTGATGTTGGGAACCCTGTGATCTTGCACTCTGGACGTCTTTTAGGCCACTTGACCTTCAGTTTCTCAGTTTTTTTAGATCCCTAGTGTGTAATTTCGTCGATCTTGGTCCCCTGGAGTGCGTCTCATGCTTTGGTGAATTTTGAGCACTAAATCTCAGCTTTAAGCACCATTTTTCAGTCTGAGCTTGTAATTACACCCTGCATCACAAATGCGATTAATCGGACCATTAAACAGTATTTTGCTCACAAATACATGTAACAACTGGGGTCTAATATGCAATATTTGACCCTCAACAATGAACACAAAAATGATTTAGATCTAATGCTCAAGTGGACCACACCAAAAATAGTAGCGGGATAATGTTTTGCATCGTTAAAAAATTTATGTATACATCCATCTTTAAAACCTTTCTAATGGCCACTGTGATATTTTTTACCAGCCAACCTATTCATTAGGTCATGTATACATGGATGAAGTGAAAACACAAATATCAGCTTGATCTGAAACTTCTCCAGCTCTCAAAAAGTTTTTAATGATGAACGTTCAATCCCCACCTTATGGTCCAATTAATCATTGGACCTACTTCTTTTATTGAATCACATCTTAAATTATCTGAAAAAGTTGATGAACGGTGTGGATCAAACACATAAATTATGGTGGGGCATAAAAAAGTTTCACAAGTTAAAGGTTGAATAGTAACCTGAAAAGGGGTACTTTTGGCAGTAAAAAAATTTTATTTAATGAAAAATCACGGAGCACATTCCGCATTCACCATTAAACAAGACTCCTATCATGAAAAGAATTCAGTGAAAAACCACTTAGCGATTTTCGTATTTCGCGTTAATAGCGCATTAACAAACACCACTAAACATGGAAAATTTTCTCCATTCATATTAAGTGCAAAAATTCGGCATTAATAAACATGTCCTAAGTGGGCTTATTTTTGAGAATGGCCGTCTAACGATGGAAATTTCTCTATTTAGTCTCAACATGTCCTTTTCTTTTTCATTTGTTTTTAAAATTTTTATTTTCTGGCTCAGTGGGGCCATATTTTGACAATCCGGTCCGTTCATTGTGCTGGAAAGCACAAGAGAAACCAAAAAGACGTATAAGCAATAAATTTTGATGAAAACTAAAGCTGAGAATGAGCATGGATGGTTTCGATGGTGGAAAACATTATTTTCAGTGGTATGGTCTACCTGAGATCTTAAGCTTCCTAAAAATTGTACTCATGGCTTAAAATGAACTTACAAAACGAATGAATGGAATGGATATAACGAACATATCATAGTGGGGCCACAGCGGTTCCACAGCCCTTTTTTTTTTTTAAATGACTGTCGTCCCTTCGTGGATGTTGACATCCAGAGTCCAGAGAGGACTCTCTCTCTCTCTTGAGGACGCTCTCTCTCTCTCTCTCTCTCTCTCTCTCCCTTATCCGTATATAAATGTTATATTATATTATAGGACGCGGATTTCGTCCTACCCCCGCCCCCGGACAGTAATCCGTCCGATCAGGGCTCTGTGGGACCTACAGTGATGTAATTGTTTTACCCACGCCGTTTATCGTTTTTCTTATATCACTCTAAGGTGTGAACCAAAAAATGAAGAAATTACAGTTAAGTGGATCACAAAGTGGGTATTGAATGTCCACCATTAAAAACTTTTTGGGAGCTAGAGAAGATTCGGATCAAGATTATATTTATTTTTTCACTTCATCCACGTATACATGACCTTATGAATAAGTTAGATGGTAAAAAAAACATCACGGTGGCCCTTAGAAAGGTTTCAACGGTCGGTGTTATTATCACTGTAGCTTCCTTTGGTGTGGTCCACTGGAACTGTGTACCTGATTAATTTTTGGGATAATACCTTTAAATGATTTAAGAAAAGCGATGAACAGCATCGATGAAATAATTACATCATGCTGGCCCAAATAGCCCTGCCCGGACGGATTACAGTCCAGGCGGGGTAGGACGCAATCCGCGTCCCATATTATAATATATATAATATAATATTAATATTTAATGTATGCATGATATATGTAATATACTATACATATATTCTATTATATAAACATCACATGTGCAGGATTTAAGGGTGGCCCTACCGTCCAGTTGAATTTCGTGGTGTGGCCCACTTGAGGTCTGTATCTACCTCAGCGGCTACACCTTAAAATATCATGGAGAAATAAATAAGTGGTGTAGATACACCAAGGTGGGTGCTAAGGCACCGTTCGTTAAATCAGAGGTCTAAAGCTTTGAATATGAAATATGAAGCCTGGATCTGAAAATTGAAGTGAAAAAACACTTGGCTGGTAATTATGGCTGAAGTTTGAAAATTAAGTAGTAAATATGTTAATTTGACACATTTGCCTCCATATCTGGTTTGGATTATATTATAAAGAAATTATTTTTTATTAAATGAAAATAAAATTATTTTATTTTATTCAAATAAGCTAAAGTACTTAATAAAAAATTAAAATATTATTATTTATAAAAAATAGATTAAAAATTAATAACCTACATGTATAAGTATGGAGGCAATTTCTTTTCACATATTAGACATAATAATTTGTTCAAAAGTCTCTAAATACTTCATTATTAAAATCCTTTTACGGTTCACTGAAGCTTTGAATCAATATGAAATTTATTTTTCATCTTCATCTAGGTCTTTGTAATGTTATTAACAGATTAGATTAAAAATAAACATTATGGTGGGCCCCATAAAAATTTTAACAGTGAAAATAATTATCTCGATTGTTATTTGTGGTGTGGTCCAATTAATCTTTGTACATGATTCATTTTTTGGATAATACTCTAAAATGATATGAAAAAATGTATGAATGGTGCAGATATAATAAATACATCATTGTGGGCCCATATAACTTTGATCTCCTTTGAACTGCTCGTACAACTCAGTGCTCCAATAGCGTTGGCGTTCATCTTCGCACGACACATACCCACACCAGTTATATAGCTGGTGTGGTACACAAAATCGGATTGGATACTGAGTTACACACTACGCTCTTGTGGTACCAAGTAAAGTCAGTTGGGCCCACCTTAAATATATGTGGTCTATTTACATTATCCATCCGATTTTTCATTTAAATTAAGAAGTTGAGCCCAAAATTGAAACATATCTAAAGATCAAGTGAGAAACTGTAGGGATAATGATTTCCACCTTTGAAACCTTTTATAGGCTCCATAGTGATATTTATTTGTCATCCAACTTGTTTATTATATCATACGGACATGGATGAAGGGAAAATACAAATATAAGCTTGATCCAAAACTTCTGTGACCCTCAAGAATTTTTCAATGGTAAATATTCAATTTAACTATTTCCTGTGGGTGTGGTCTATTCGAAGATTCTATATACTTCATTTCTGGGCTCAGGCCTTAAAATTATCTGATAAACTTGATGGAAGGGGCGGATCATATACATAAACCATGGTGGACCTCACAAAGTTTACCTAGTAAGCGTAGCATGGTGAGTTACTCACCCGCGACAATCCGCTTTCGGTGGTACACCAGCCAATCCGCTTCCCGGATCTGGACGAGGATTGCTGGAAACGGATTGGCTACTCGCCCGGCGACCAACCCCTGTGGCTGGCGGTTGGTTCTCTATGAGCCTTACCATGATGTATGTATTTCATCCATTCCGTTCATCTATTTTTACAAATAATTTTAAGCTTCACACCAAAAATGAGAAGACCTAAATCTCAGGTAGACCACACCATAAGAAACCAATAGTGATTGGATATCCACCATTAAAATTGTCATAACGCCCATTGTACTGTTTATTTGACATCCAATCTGTTGATTAGGTCATATTGGCCCAAATGAAGGGAAAAAAACAAAGATCAGCGTGATCCAAAACTTTTAATGCCCCCAAAAGGTTTTTAATGGTGAACGCTCATTCAACATTGTTTCCTGTAATGTGGTCCACTTGAGATTGGGATATACCTCATTTTTTGTATCATACTGTAAAATGATTTGGAAAAATAGATGGACAGCATGAATAAAACACATACATCATGGTAGAGCTCATAGGGCGGTGGCAATCTGTAATCTGCATGGGATGCGGATTTCACGCAGAGGCTTTATAAGGAAGTTTCCACCTATGATTCTGGGGGAGCATTATTAGTGGCTCTGTGGGCCTACGATGATGTATATGATTTATTCACACCGTCATCTACTCTTTCACATCAATTGGGGGGCTTAAAATAAAAACTAAGGTAGATATAAGGCTTAAGTGGGCTACATTGCAGGAAATAGTGAAAATTGTGCATCTAATAGTGAAAATTGTGCATCTACTGTTGAAAATTTCTCAGGGCCATAGAAGGACCTGATCATGCTGAAATTTGTATTTTTTCTTTTTCATGCGACCTTATGAAGAGGTTATATGAGAAATAAACATTATATTAGATTTTATAAAAGTTTCAACAATAGTTTTATTCAATTTTTGTTGATTTCTCCACTTGAGTTTTACATGTAGCTCATTTTTGGGCTCATGCTCTAGAATGATCTGAAAAAGTCGATGGACAGTATAGATCAGACACATAAATCATGGTGGGGTATAAGAAAGTTTTACATGTTAAAAGTTGGTTTTGTATTATGCAACCAATCTAAAGAGAAAAACTCTTCCCGGTAACTTGAAAAGGGGTAATTTTGAAAGCAAACAATTTTTTGTATAGAGAATTTTATGGGTCGAATTCTGCATTCACGTTAAGCTGAACTCCTCTCGTGGAGAGAATTCAATGAAAAATCACTCAGCACTTTTCGATTTCAACATTAACAAACAACTCTTGATAAGGAGCATTTTCTCATTTCTGCATTGAGTTCTATTTTTAAGAGTTAACAAACAGGCCCTAAATGTGGAGTCCAGGAAAATTTTAAATCAAACATGTAAGTGAGGAAGTCACTGCAGGGCCAGACATCTAGGAGGTTTTGACGGTGGCCATCAGTCCCACCACTATTTACTACATACTACAGTGTCCCACCGGCATTATGATTTACCTCGTTTTTGAACCACCACCTTAAAACAATTGACAAAAAAGATGGACGGAATGGATTCATCACCTGCTTCAAGTTGGGCCTGCCACTGAAAAACTTTACTTATCCTGTTGTTGACGTAGACTGTCTTTGATAGTGATTATCTATTTCATTCTTTTATTTTATTTTTTATTTTTTTGTAAATGCATAAGCAGGATCTATATGACTGATCTACTCCATCCATGAAGTTACTCTATCCATGAAGGTTGGCTAGCTCATGGTGGCCCCACTGAAGTTCGGATATCTAATCGGAACTAAAGAAAATGAGAAACTGAGATAGAAAAGAAAACAAGGAATTTCAGCCTTGAACTTCCACTAATATAAGACCCATATATATGAATCATATGCTCACCAAGGTAGACTACATGTTGGCCACACTAGCTAGTGTGGACAGGTGGGTCTCGCCTTATGAAAAATGGAAAAAATGACATGGATATCAACATACGTAAAGATGGAGTCCATTTGATGAGCCTACATCAAGATAATGGGTAAACGACCTACGCACTCACCTTAACAATTGATTTGGAAACGAGGTGTATACGAATGGTTGAGATGGTCTTTTCTTCTCCTCTAATCTTTTGTTCAACTATATATTTTGTCTTTCTATATCGTTTCTCTTCTTTTCAATTTCTTTCACGCAGTTAGTGAGACGGACGGGAGAGGGTTTTATACGCAAGGACGACACGATCATCGTTGAATATAGAGGCGAGGATACATGGGATAGACATGTTGCAGTATGTGTTGAGGCATAAATGCGTTAGATTTTTTAATTTGAAAGTGACATTTTACTATTCTAGATATTTTTTATACTAACTGGGCCCAAAGTCACGTGTGCACATATGTACGATACATGTCATGCATTAATTCTAATGGGGCACACATCTTTCAATCTAGCAGTCGAAATGGAACGTGCCACGTGGCGTTAAAATCACAGTATTAGTGTGGTCGTTTGGGTATAGGTATTGAATAATTAAGGTATGAAAATAGAGTGTCTGATCAGAACTCACTGATTTGGTTTATCCAAAGTGTGCCGATACTGAAAATTAGGTGCTCGAACAATCTTTCAGGGTACGGATCTCACATATATGAATTGAGATAGATCCATCTATCATGAGCACCTAGGCAATTAATGGTAGGAAATTAAAAGCATCTATTGTACCCGAAGTTCACAATAGATCGATCAATTCATTTTCTAATCTAGGAATTCAATCAACACGATCACAATTCAATATTAAAAATAAATAATACTTGAATTAAAAATGAATTAAATATAAGAATTCATTAAGAGGTTCATCCCTTAGCCTTAGCTAAGAGATTAGCTTAGCACAGCTAAAGTTTCAAACAAAAACAAAGAAAAATAAACTAGGAAGGAATGATTGAAGAAGAAATATGGCGCCGGAAGAGCTTTGCCCTCAGTTGGACTCTCCTCCATAACCTAGTTCCCAATTAAAAAGCCTAAAAACACCTCCTTATATAGGAATTTTCTTAGCCAACTTAAAATTTATGCAGTTGCGTAAATCATTGATCGATCGATTGATCGGTTAATTGAGTAATCGACCAAACATCCCCAAAAACATTCAACAAACCAAAATTCAAAAATCAATTAAGTTTCAATAAATTGACCCATGAACTTCGATCCGTAAAACATATCAAAATATGTCTAGTAAGCTCCAGCCAAAATTATGATTTTCTTCGATCTCCTCTGCCGATCAATCGAGATAGCTCGAGGACTTCTCGATCGATCAAGCCTTGTTTTCAATCGCTTGAAACTCTGCTACAAATTTCTTGTTTTTATGTACATTGATTTTTAAATTAGGTGTGACTTGTAGGTTATGGTTGCCACACATAATATATAAGTCATTGAAATCAAAGAATGGTATCAAAGAAATCAAGTTTTAAATTAGGTGTGACTTGTAGGTTATGGTTGCCGCACATAATATACAAGTCATTGAAATTTGAAATGCAACACTTAGGATCCTTTGTTTTGTTGTTGTGACTAGCGAAAAACTTAAAGATCCAAGTTAGGGTTCCTTTTGATGATATTAATATGGAAGCTAACCTTATTGAGATTATACTTTAGCTTAGAAATGTAAATCTGAACCCTGAAATGAATTTTAAGGAAATTTAATTCACAACATTTTACTTAATAGCATTGGACAACACAAATTATCTAATTTGAAAAATCCGAAACTATTAAATTCCAACTCCAATCAAGGTGATTCAAGAGCTAGATCATAGTTGGACAAGTTTAACTTTAGAAAAAAAAAAAGAAAAAGAAAATGAAGAGTCAGAATTTACTATATTGATTTGAAAATTTGTACAGCCTAGTAAAAAAAACGATCGTTTCTGAATAAATCTTATTGTAGGAATTTTAATGTTTTCTTCAAATAAAAAAATGGGTTGAAATTTTATAGCAATGAAATATACTTGTGGAAGTATCTTTAGAAAAAAATTTGAGCTTGATTCGATGTCTCTGAGTATATAAACTAGCAGTAGGAATAATAACCCAACAAACAAAAAACCAATCTGGCAAAATTGAGGCATTGCTGGGTCAACCTGCAGTGCGATCAATCCAACTGATAGAGCTTTCTTTTCAACAATTTCCTTTGTTAAGTGGTATTTTCTTAGAACTGAGGTACCCTATTTAGAGTCAACACAATTATAAGTGTAAACTCGAAATTCCGTTACTTCCACTGAACTCTAAGTTCCCCTTTAATAGGAACCTATGGCCACCAAGAAGACACGCAATATTCGTTACTTGGTTCCCTCTGCAAGTGTTACTCTCTCTAAGAACCCATTAGCAAACCTCACTATTCTGGCGGAATCTAGAATGATTTTTAGATTGGTAAGACCCCTGAGGCTATGTGTTACTCAATCTAACGGTTGTCGAGAATTGGTTAGAGCAGATTGGTAAGACCCCTGAGGCTATGAATTGCCTAGACAGTCAGAAGGTTAGGTTGACGCCTTTTGTCCTTCAAGGAGAAGCAGGCGTATGGTGGGATGCATCAAGAGAATGGTTCCGCTCAGACACACCTGGACTGGGAAAGAATTCCAAGTTAAGTTGGATGAAAAATATTTTTCAAAAGCATTCCGTAGACAGAAAATTGCAGAATTCTCGAACTTAGAGCAAGGGTCTATGACTGTAGCTCAATATGAAGCGAAGTTTGCAGAATTATCCAAGTACGTTCCAAAAAGTAGTCGAGAACGAAAACTATAAGATAATGAGGTTCGAATAGGGACTTAGGCAAAATATCAGAACTAAATTTTGTTGCATGGACATCAAGAAATATTCAGTGATAGTTGATGAAGCCCTTCAAGTTGAGAAGGATAGCAAACGCTTCCTTAATTCTTGTCTACAGCAAAAAGAGACATGGAACAAAAATAAGACAACCCCTGATCAACAACAACCTCTAAAAAAGAGATAGAGAAGCGATTTGCAATTAACAGTGTTGGGAAATTAGGAACGACCTTTCCATGGGAATTGTGCTTATTTTGGGAAGTACGGGCACGTGGCTCATTATTTCCGAACCAAACTCAGGGATATGGGACGTATGCCTCTTCAACAGATACCCCCGAAACTGTAACTTCTAGCACCCACCCAACAATTAGGGCATTCTTAGGCGCCACAACCTTTGCATTCTTATCCTAGGTTACAGGCACTTGGGCCACAACAATATCAGAAGAGTAGACCTCTGTCAGTAGTGTGAGCTCCAGTTCCTCAGAATCAGTGAGGACACAACCGCTTAGACAACAGCCGCCACAGCCACAAGTGTATGCTATTGGGTCTGCCAAAGAACCAGGAGCTAAGAACAATGTTATAAAAGGTACAATCAATGTGCTTGATAATCCAATTCCAATATTGTTTAACTTTGGCTTACCTCTAATCATGTTAATATAGACTTTTGTGCTAAACTGGTTACTTTCTCTATTCTATGAAGAAAATCCTTCCAAATTCAAGGGGCGAAGACAGATGAGAAAATTGAATGTGTCTTGGTACCAAAATACAAAAAGCCACAAAAGTCTGTGCCAGTCAAGCCTAAATTGATAGGGTTGGGCTTTGGCTTGGGTTGGGTAAATTTTAGAGATTGTATTTTATTTATTTATTTATTTATTTTCTTTATTTTGGGTTAGCTTGTTAGTACACACACTCCATGTTAGCCACCCCCACTAGGGATGGATACCTAGACCTCAAGTGTTGAAATGAGGTATCTCCACTCAGTTGCTGCCCAGGCAACTTCATTTCATGGCAAATGCATATCTATGATCGACCATGCCCCAAAATCCTCTCAAATTGAAAGATGCAATGACCAATTTATGGCTTTCTCAGTTGAACGTGGCTCATTGTTGTATATCTCTACTTAACCATGCTGAAGCAGATTGTCCACCACCAATATCCCCATGACAGGACTCAGTGGGGCCTACGGCAATGTATATATATTTTTTATCCACACTTGGCAAAGCCTAAAATTGAAGCATATTCAAAGATCAAGTGGACCACAACTACAAAACGGTGGGGATAATGATGCCCACCATTGAAACCTTCTTTGGGCCCGGCGCGGTGTTTATTTATCATCTAACATGTTTATAAGGTCACACAGACGGAAGTGGACTAGCCGGTGTACCACACACCACCAACCTAGCTAGTGTGGGTACGTGTCGTGCTAATACCACCGCTGATGGTCCTGGAGCTCGATCTCCTAGACGTAAACAGTTCAAAGGAGATTAAAGTTAAATGGGCCTCACAATAATTAAGTATTTATTATATCCACACCCTTAATTCATTTGGCGGGATAATTTTAGATATTAATATAAAAATGAGTTATATTCAAAACTCAAGTCAACCACACCAAAAATAACAGTTGGACAATGATTCTCACAGTTAAAACATTAGTAGCGTTAAAATAGCAGTTGGACAATAATTCTCATGGTTAAAACATTCATGGTGCGCATCACAATGTTTATTTTCCATCCAATCTATTAATAAAGTTACACGGACACAATAAAGAGGAAAAACAAACATCATACTAATCTAAATTTTCCGTGATCTTCAAAAGGGTTTCGATGGGATTTCCATGATCCCCGAGAGGGTTTCAATGGGATTTCCATGATTCCCAGGAGGGTTTCAATGGTAGACGTTCAATCCCTGCTGCTTTTTGCAGCGTGGTCCACTTGATTTTGGAACCTGTCTTATTTTTCGGTTCAAGACTTAACGACGAGACGGTTCGAATATAACTCATACCTCACGATGGGACTATGGTGATATCAACAGACCAGCCAGTTGGGTGGTGTGCGGTACGCCAGCCAATCCGCTTACCAACGAGACCTGGCTGGAGGGAAAACACAAATATGAGCTTGATGTGTGGTCCACTTAAGCTTTGGATATACTTCAATGGCGGGCTAATGCCCTAAAATGAGCTGGCAAAATGGATGGACGGCGTGAATAAAACATATACCTCACAGCGGGCCCCACCGATTCCGGCCACAGTGACTGTGGTTCTCTTTCTTATGGATTTTAGAGCAAGCCGCACTTGTGGTGCGACGCAATCCGCTTATAAATTCCGTGGTAGTTTTTTACACTACTAACCTCGCGAGCACTTGTCAAAGACATGCAACTCCCAATAAAATCCAAACGGTCAATCACTTCTCTCTTGGCAGCCCTGTACCGAAACCCGCCCCACCTGCTTACATACGCCCCCATCTTCCAGTTCTTAACCGGCAACGCCCTCCTCAAACAAGGCCAGCAGGTCCATGCTCACATGACCCTCCGTGGTCTTCAGCCCGACGCCTTCCTTGGCGCCAAAATGGTCGCTATGTATGCCAGCAATGGCAATCTCATGTCTGCCCACCAACTGTTCGATACAATTCCCCAACCAAGTTCCCTTCTCTATAATTCCCTCGTTCGAGGGTATTGCCGATGTGGGTGCCCCGAAAGCACCCTCTTAATCTTTTGCCAAATGCACTCTCACGGCCTCCGCCCCGATAATTTCACTTTCCCTTTTGCACTGAAGGCCTGCGCGGATTTATTGGAGCTTTTGATTGGTAAATGCATTCATTTACAATGCTTGAGAAGTGGGCTTGAGTTTGACCTCTATGTTGGGACTTCTTTGATTGATATGTATGTAAAATGTGGTCAGATTAATGATGCACGCCTATTGTTCGATAAAATGCCCATGAGAGATGTTTCGTCCTGGAACGCTTTAATAGCGGGTTATATGAAGTATGGGGAGATATCTGTTGCAGAGGAACTGTTTGGGGGAATTCATAGGCGGAACATTGTTTCTTGGACTGCGATGATCTCGGGGTATACTCAAAATGGGCTTGTGGACCATGCGCTGGATATGTTTGAGGAGATGCAGAGGGACGGTTCAGAGGTGAAGCCCAATTGGGTAACGATCATGAGTGTCCTCCCCGCGTGTGCACATTCTGCTGCTCTTGAGCGTGGTAAAAGGATTCACAATTATGCTAGTAGCATTGGTTTGGATTCGAACCCTTCTGTACAGACTGCCCTTATCGCGATGTATGCTAAATGCGGAAGCCTTGTTGATGCACGCTGTTGTTTTGAGCGGATGCTTGAAAATGAAAAGGGACTGATTACTTGGAACACCATGATCACTGCTTATGCTTCTCATGGGCGTGGTTCGGAAGCCATCACGACCTTTGAAGATATGATAAGAGCTAGACTTCAACCAGATCATATCACCTTCACGGGGTTGTTGTCTGCATGCAGCCATTCAGGTATGGTCAATCAAGGCCTAAAATATTTCAACCTTATGAGCAATGTTTACTCTGTTGAACCGAGAGTGGAGCATTATGCTTGCATTGTTGATCTTCTTGGCCGAGCTGGATATTTGGCTGAAGCTAAGGAAATCATTGACCAGATGTCAATCGAAGCTGGTCCGAGCATTTGGGGTGCTTTATTATCTGCCTGCCGAACTCATGGTAATTTGGAAATTGCAGAGATGGCCGCTAGGATGTTGTTTATATTGGAGCCAGAGAACACTGGCAACTATGTATTGCTTTCGAACATGTATGCGGAAGTTGGAAAGTGGGAGGAAGTGAACAATTTGAGAGCTCTTCTGAAGGATCAAGGACTGAACAAGAGTCCTGGTTGTAGTTGGATTGAGATCAATGGAAAGGGTCACGTGTTCCTTGGAGGTGATAAATCTCACGCACAAGCAAGGGAGATTTACATGCTCTTGGAAGCTCTGCCGAAGCAAATAAAGGCAGCCGGATATGTACCAGATACTAGTTTTGTGTTGCATGATGTTAGCGAAGAGGAGAAGGAATGCAATCTCGCAACACATAGTGAGAAGTTGGCCATTGCTTTTGGGCTTCTTAACACAGATCCTGGAACAGTTCTTCGTGTGACGAAAAACCTCCGTATCTGCGGCGACTGTCACACTGCTACCAAGTTCATCTCAAGAATCTATGGTCGAGAAATAGTGGTAAGGGATGTGAACCGGTTCCATCATTTCAAAGACGGATCTTGCTCTTGTGGAGATTATTGGTGATATTGATGAATAAAGTGAGCTGGAACTAAGACAAATGATGGTTGCAGCGCCTTCATAGATATTGTATTTGGTTTGGAACAGAAGAAGAATTCACATAATTTAAGTAAAAAATCTTGGAATGCGAGCGTGAAAATGGCATTAATCCATTCATTATCTTCATGTGCCTTTGGGGAAATCCAAAGTGTTTATTCCGTTTATTATTGGAAGTGGGAAGATGGAAGAGTTTCTTGAATGGACGGCAAGGAAAATTACAGCTCAATCATTCTTTCATGCATTATGGACACTACACCAAAATCGTTTACTAGGAACGACCAATGCTTTGGTTTGGGAACAATTTTAAGCCGTTCCAGATTGCACAGTTTTTAACCGTTTTCAAGTGCAGGCATAAATGACGTTTTCAAAACCTTGTACACATTTCCACGCCATTAGGGCTATTTGCTCCCCTTTTCCTCTCTCTCTCTCTCTCTCTCTCTCTCTCTCATGGAGATCGGCGTCCGTCCTCCAGTCTGCCAAGAACCCCCCAACCTATCCATCTCAAATGGAAATCTCTCTCTTAATTGGAGATCTGGCATGGTGTTTTTGTGTACGATTCATGTTGCAACCCTAGGATCCATCTCTCTCTCTCTCCCCTCTGTTTTCCTTTCCATTTATCTGAAACTCTAGAAGACCCATTTCCAATTGAGGTTTTCTTTGAATTGCTGAAAAATGCTATGTTTACGTGATTCTCAGATTGATCTCGGCCGCTGTAACCCTCAGATTGAAGAAACGGGGCCCTAACTTGGTCTGAAGACATGGTGACCTCATGCATCTTTCTCTCTCATATATATATATATTTTTTTTTCTTTTTTGCTCTACCCATTTTTTCTCCTCTTCCGGATCTGATCTCGTTTCTCTTTGGTAGCTGCTCATTTGGGCAATTTTGATAATTTCTCGAAAACAATCAGTTATCCTTTTGTCTAGGTATGGAAAGAATGTAAATAATCTGCTGGATTTGATGCATTTCAGTGCTTTCCCTTGCAAAAATCGAGTTTCATCAGTGAAACGTTGGAAATGCAGTTGAAGTGAGTGGATTTAGAAGATTTCGGTGCTTGATTTGAAGGTTTTTGCTCAACGTTTGAAGTTTTTAAGGTAAGTCAATTGAAAATTCTTGAATTGGACTGCAATGCATTGATCGTATTCATCCGATCTACTTTGTAGCTTGATTTACCATTTTGATTCTTGGCTTTGAAGGTTTTGAGCTTATTCTTGTAGAAATCGAGTGATTCTGTTCTATTATGATCTGAAATCTGTTCATTTAATGGGGTTGAAGCCGTTTATTTTATCATAGGGTTTTGACTCTTTGATTTGAAAGTTCTGAAGGTTCCTACTGTGGAAGATAGTGAGATCTGCTCAAGCTTTGAAGGTTCTTACTGTGGAAGATAGTGGTGCGCCGTGCTCATGAATACCTGATCCGATCCATTCATTGTGTCTGCTCTGCGATGTATCACATGTGGTAGGGAAATCCTCACTATTGAACGATTCGTAACCATCTGATGGATTGCCTGAAAATGGATGGTAGGAAAGAATTTTGCCAGTGGTGGGCATCAAATGCAGAAATGCCCAAAACCTTAGGAGAGGTCCTGATCATGGATTGGATTACCAAGCGTTTGGCACCTTCATAAATAGATCACTGTCCCTTTTGTTTCCTCCCTTGCTGTTATGAAATTGAATTCATGGGTATGTTTTATGTGGTATTTTACAATGCTCGGCTGCTCGATTGCTCATGCTGCGTGCTCATGTTTTCAGTTTGTACAAGTGGGGCCATGGTTCAATGGTTCAAAAAGTTGATATGATGGAACCCACTGTAGGTGATCAATGTGCCAAATATCCCATGGACTCTGGCCCTTTTTAAAAAAAACTAGATGTGGACCATTGGTGCATTTTCTGTAATAACTGTTTGTTTTCTAGATACTTTGAAGAGGGAGGATTTTTCAATTTGGGAGATTTGTTGCGCCTGCCATCTAAATCAGGTCCGACCATATCAACCGTTTAGATCACTTTATAAATCATTGTTTTTCCATTTATTCCTGGCTAATCCTAGATTTCCAACATCAAATCATATGTTATTTTCAAATTCAATTATAGCTCCTACACTCCTTCATGCCTATTTCATTCTACAAGCTGGATGTTTTTCCCTCCGATTATGTATTAAATGCAATGCAGAGAACATGACCAACTCAACATGGTTTGTCTCTCTTTTGAGTACCGAGTCAAATCTCCGGGTTAATCATAAATACCATCTTTGTCAATCATCTAAACTTCTACAAATCAGAGGTTTTCAATGTGTCCCATTTCTAGTTCTATCCTCTCTAATCTTGCCACTCATCCATCTTAACTTCCTCATTCCATCTGCATTCATTCTATGAACGTGTTGTTCCTTGATTGCCCAATGTTAAGCATGGCTAGACTTATGGTTGTTCTATAAAATCTTCCTTTCAGTTCGATTTGTATACGACGATTGCATAAAACTACAAAGCACCATCTCCACTTTATATACCCAGCTCAAATTCTATGAACAACATCCATATGAATCTCTTTGTTCTCATGAGTTATTAATGCAAGATATGAATTGGTCATTTTTGGCTGTTTCTTGGCCATCAGTCTCAACTAATTCCTCACTTCCACGCCTATTGTTACTAAAACTGGATTTCACATACTCTTTATTTTATTTTATTTTTCCAGCTAATTTAAAACATGCTGGTTTTGAGGCATGCTTGTCCTAGTCTGGTTTCTTAAAGCATATAGTTGTAGAGCATAACAATGATACTTAAATACCATCTTCTATGCATTCATGGTAATGAGTAGGTCTTCTTTAATAATATATGTAATTTTGTTTTCAGTTTTGGCAAGGAAAGTGTATATGGAAGGCATCATTAAGCAAGCTTCTAATAGGCAATATTGGGGGCTTTGGAATCATCAGAAGTTGAATCCAGAATTTAAACTGAAGAGAACAAATACTGAAAATAAACCAGTTAAATCACCTGCCATTATTATGAACGTGAACCTATTTCTCATTGCTAATATTCTATGCATACCTCTGTTCTCTTCTTCTTCTTCTTCTTCTTCTTATATGTATGAAGAACCGAGATTATGTGCACCCTTATCTCCTACCTATCAAAGATGGAGGGTAGGAATTCCTACACGTTTCAAAATGTATTGGTGGAGTCCACCACTTTTTAAAATCCTTCTTGAATTCCTAGTCACTCTTTTGACAGTAGGAGATAGGTGTATAAGGATCCTCGGTATACATTTTGTGCCAAACATGGTTGATTTTTTTATAAATAAAAAGTTTATCAAGGATGAAAGAAATATACAAGCATGAAGGGCAGAGCTTGTCCAATGCATAAAAGTGGTCCATCAAAGCTTGCCCGATACATAAAGGCGAGCTATCTCATTACCCTAATGGAAAATATAACTGAAAGAGATCTCGAGGCCATTAGATAAATACAAGCTTTCATCAGTGATACATGCCAGCCTTCATGGGTATTGGATCCTATCCTATCCAATGTTGTAAAATGCCATTGAGAGAGTCACCTTCTACAAAGATCTGATAACATGTGAATTTCAAAAGATTTTTACACCTATTACGGTGCATGACCCTCGGCTTCTTCTGAGTCCGGATTAAAGTTTTTGTTCTTTTTATCAATGAAAATATTCAGAGCAATGGTTCAAGACAGTAAAATCCATTGATGGTGTGTTAGAATTCTTATATTTGAGATTGGGCAAAATGGTCACTTAGGCAGATTGCCATTGAGCTTGTTTCTTGACTTACAAGGAACAATCTCAATGGCAATTAGAGGCTGCCTCAACTGAAAACCCTCTCTGCCAATATTTAGTGGCAATTTGCCTGCTCTTCCAAGCAAAAGGAAGCTGCCTCAAGCCCAAGTAACATAGCATCGACTATGAAGTATGATACCATTCTGTCTATTTTCCACATGATTCCAACTTTATTGGGTTATTTCTTCTAATTGTTTCTTGTATTTCTCTACAGATAAATTCAGTCTTTGCATAATCTATATAACACAGTGAATTCACAATTAGTAGGGGCTGAGCAACTCACTGATTGCCTCTTAAAACAGATGGATGTGCTTAATAGGAACGGCTAGTGCTTTGGTTCTAATTTATGCAGTTTATGAAATACAATTTAAGATGCACTACACCAAAATCGTTTATTAGGAACGGCTAGTGCTTTGGTTCAGGAATAGAGCCTCATCCAAATACTTGAAGAGGTATTAACTAACTATTAAATGATCAACCAGAAAATGTTTACAATTTGTTCCTGTTTTCCATTTTTACAAGTGGGACCCGAGGTTCCACAATCTAGACCTTTCAAATGTTAAATCAAATAGGCTGAAACTTGACCCTTTCTGATTTTCATTAATAAAATCTCAGTTATTTGCTTAAAAAAAGAAGTAAAAAGCATGTAGTAGGTTGAAAAAGAAAATGCCACAACATTTGACATTCATCTGGAAAGTCCTTTTGTTTGGAAAGGCTCATATTCTAAACTGATTTGGTAAAAAATAAATGATCGTGATGGATAAAACAGATACATCATGATGGCCTTTTGTTTGTAATCTGTAGGATTATTTCTCAAGAAGACAGAAGATGGTGATAAATCTCAAATATATAGGTCTGTAGCAAAAAATTTAGTTTCTTTCTCCTGGGATGTTTAACAAAAATTATGATAAGTGAGCTGATTTAATTATGTGATGGTTTCACAGATATGACATATGTGATCCGGGCTATTCCAAGTAATGCATCAGATAACGTATGCTGCACACTCCTTGCTCAGAGTGCTGTTCATGGTGCTATGGCTTCACTGTGGGACTTGATAATGGCAGATATACTTATATACCTTTCCATGTAAGTTCCATTAACACAGTTGTTTCCATTTCAGGTTTTGATCAATGAACAACATGGATTAAAATATCCATAGTGAATAACATGGGTTAACACAGTTGTTTCCATTTCGGATAGGTCCAGTGAAAAACTGGGCTGTATCAGGCTATATTGGCTGTACAGGCATATTCGCGTTGTTATAGGCCGATACAGTCATAAAGGCCCAAATTTAATTTTTCTTTTCCAAAATTTCTCTCATTTTTCTTCTTCTTTTTTCATTTCAACCATAGAGGAAGCTTAGAAAGTCATTGTAGATTTAGGCTTATTTTGAGGATCAAAACAAAAGATTTGAGTAGGATTCAAAGAATCCAAGCAAAATGAACCATTTGGGAAAAAGGAGAGCTTGAAGTGTTAACTGGAATTTATCATCAATCTAGAGACTCTGATGACGGGCCATTGCCCAAAATGAGAACATCTAGTGCAATTGCTACCAGGCAGGGTTTTGTAGCTCATCCAAGATACACATGGCATAAATTTGTCAAATCCTTCTAGACTAAATGGCGGCTCACCAATTGGATGATCTTAACCACTTAATTTCAACCGTTGAATTTTCACCACCAACCGTGTTTTTCTTAACCTTCCATCGATGGCTGCTGATTGGACCATCCAATCAGTATGAAGTTTGGCCCAAATTTACCTGCATTTATGCCACATCTACCACAAATGACTTGCCACAGTTGGACTGATCTATATGTTTGTATAGAGCCTATATCCAATACAAAGCTTTGTATGTTAAGGTTAACATTTTTTTAAAAATATATATATATATATATATAAAAAAAAAAAAAAATACCCTATCTACATGCATTCATGTCCATATAAGTGCATTTTACTGCTTCTAAATACATGATGTGAACCCAAGTCCCTATGTAAATGCACTTAAAATGTTCTTAGATGACCTAGATTCAATTAGATGCATTTTGTACATTAATATGAATGTAGAAGCTTTGTATTGGATCTGGCATTGTATTTTATTTCTTAACCATCCATTTTAAGTCTCTTAGAAAACTCTATTCATCTCATGCTTTTTGTACAGGGCTTGAACGAGATTAATCCCGATGCCGCTGCAATTGAGGAAAGCAACACAATGGCTCTTGCCATAGTACCACCTGGTAGGTTGCATAGTGAAATTTTTCAGTAAATTGATTTAGGGATTGTTTGGGTGGGAGCAGAAAACAAAAACCTTGTTAAGAGGGATACTGTTTTCCAGCTTTTTCCAATCCAAATTACAAGCCGCGATAAAGATGTGGTATTTGTTCTTATCTTACCATTGATTTGGGTGGGTCTCTCATCAACTAATCAAAATCATGAATTCCCAACTGATTCAGCCATTTCTGGTTGATGGCACTCAAAGGGACCATTTTGCTTTTGTATCTTATGCCGTGGTTGATTTCTATTCTGTTTTATTTAAGCCCTTGAATTAAAAAATAAATAAAATGCAGGGGATGATTCAAAGCCTCGTGGATTGTCATTGAGCGGGTTGGATTTTTGTGACACTGGATCAATAGTTAGTCTTTCAGAATTATCATTGAAATTTTCATACATTTTCCATCCAAAATATGGTCCAAAACATGGACGGCTTTGATCCTCGGACTATCACTGCATGACATTTGCTGATGATTCTGTGTCAGGACACGGGCATCGTAACTAGCCATTATTTTCTTTAGGTGGGTGTAGTTTACTTGAAGAACAAAAGGGAATTTAGTGTGTTTGTGGAATTATGCACGTGTCCAATGTTGACAACATCTAAACCATTCATCAGTGGCCCTTGCCTGGGTGTTTTTTTTCTCGAGTTTGACCACCAAGTTTTCATGGATCGGATAGTTCGGATCATACAATTATCCGATTTTGGCTTGCTTCAAATTATACCAAGGAATGAACGGTCTAGATTGATTATTAGTGGTGCCAATGGTCAATTAAAAGCCCTCAATGCAACAATGGCCCACTTGATAAGTGGACCACTTGATGCACTTGTAAGACATCCTACACACTTGCATGGTTGTGTGATTCTGTCATAGGTTTCTTTCATGCCAGACAAGTCGTATTAGGACTTGTTGCTTCACAACAAGTGCTATTAGAGAGAATGATGAGTTTTTAGGTTGAGACATGATTTTGAGGAGATCAAATGTGAAGTTCAAGACAGAGAAGTTCACAGGTAAAAATAATTTTGAATTATGGTGGTTGCAGATAAAAGCCCTCCTAATTTAATAAGGGTTGCAACAAACATTCCTTGACAAAGTGAAATGTCCTAAATCGATGAAAAATGAGAAATTGGATGAACTTGATTAGAGGGTTTAATCCAATTATGCTTGGCCCCTCACATTAAGGTAATTTTTTTCAACGAGTTGTGAATAGTTAGCACTGAGTTTATTTATACGTTCTCTCAGCTGCAACTCTTCCAAGTTGAAAAGTCGTGAAAATTGGTGAGGAACTGGACCATGAAAACTGTTATATGTGAGAAGGCAAAGGAGATATTGATGGAAGAAAGTTATGTCCAGGTGATGGCTGTTTTGGTATTTTCATGCAGTTTTACTTCATTTTGTTTTATTATCTTCTGAAGGTTGATTTACTTCTAGTGCAAAGATTGGGTTTTCTTAATCCTAGGTTAGGTGTTTGTCTATTAACTAAAGTGGTACACTGTTGGACATCAAAGAGGTGGAATATTAGATTATACGGCCACTAATTTATAATTTAGCAATAGCAAATCACTGTATTCAACCTAGACTGAGGATTATACACCATGTACAACCTGGTTTTAGGTTGAGACTGTGGAAGATATGGATGTTATTATTTGTTGTTTTTATGCTTTCTATTCGGCATCAACTAATGAATTAATGACATATGAGATCCTATTAAAGATTCTCCAATACAAAAGTCTCTTGGAATAACTGAAGTATCCTGAGTATGAGCTTTCTTACATCAAGCCCACAATCAAAGTGGGTCCATGAGTCCATTCAATGGTGATGGGTGGCCTGATGCATCGTTTTCCTACACAAGTTCATGTCATATACGTGGATGAACTATAACCTAATCTAAGTTTTGTTGCTTTCTGTGCTGCAGCCTGGGAAAAGTCCTGTGACGATATGTGGTGATTTTCATGGCCAATTTCATGATCTTGCAGAACTTTTTCGAATTGGAGGGAAGGTATTTGTTCTCACTAAGGATATTTTTTTTCAGTATGGATATATGTCTCTATGTTCTAATTTAATTCAATCTGTTTACTCAGCATGCATTCAATTGGTAATTTAGTTTCTATTTTTTTATATGTATTTTTTAGTGATTATGCTTGGTAAATGAGGGTCAAGGACTCACAATGCTGTGTGCATACTGCACACTCATCTAGATTGAGATGCATCATCATAATAGGAACCAATTTTCAGAGGATATCATTTTCCAATCTATGCCCTTTTGGCTCCTGTGTGTACCATTTTTTCAGGGTAATGCTAGAGTTGGCCTCGTATTTCCTGGGGATCGATTAACTGTTTAGTTGATGCACCAGGTTCCCCTGGAAAGTAGGGAAAGTCTAAAAATTCTGTTTCAATTCCTTGGTTTTTCCATTCCCCAGCTAAAAGCTGGGGCAAGTTTTCGAGTAAAATCTGGGGAATGGAATTCCTGGGGAATGTAAAAACCAACAAAAAAGTGTAAACCAAACATGTTTTCTTTGTAATAACCAGGAAATTACTGAAGCCGAGAAATATAGAAACCGGCAACCTAACACTCACTAAAACTCTCGACTTGGCCTTGCCATTTACTTCTTATATACTGGTTGCTATTTAATTTTGTGTTGTTATTTGACTTGTCATCCTCTAATTACTTTATTGTATGCTGTACAAAGGTTGCTGGAAATGAAAACCCTTCGACTCTTATTTGCTTTGCATCAAAGACTACCAATGCAGGACAGATTACATCGAAGTTACTTGTGATTGAACTTGGTGGCCAACCAGGTTTGCTCCTAGCCATTACCTGAATTTCAGCTTCATGTTGTTCCACTGTTTCACTCCACATGTTCTTGCCCCTCTAGAAATAGAGACGACATTGATAGTTCTCTATTGTAGCAGATCAGTGTTGGTTGTCTTTACTTTTTTTTAGAATAAAAAATAAAAAATTCTGTTCATAGTATCTTCAATTGTGTGTGGATGACTATTGACATATGATTAAGATTCAAAATATGAATTACCGTGATTTGTAGCAGGGAGCTTGAATCAAATCTAAGGGTGTAATATAGTGGATGGGTCCTCTATAATGTTTTTAGAATGAGCTTATTCCCAAACGTTGCAGGTGGGCCCACCATGGTGTAAATTTGCCATCGAACCTATTTAAAAGGGTTGCCCAACAACAAAAATGGGATGCCTAAAAAATCAGACCAATCTAAACATCATGTGGGCCGCCATATGAACTTGAAGGTTTTGGGTGGTTGTCCATTGATTTATATGGTGTGGACCACCTGATGATTGTATAGTTTATTTATTTATTTATTTATTTTTGAGATATAATCATGGTGGGGATCACCTTATGAGCAGCTTGAATTGCATAAAGACATCACTGTGGAGTCCTTTGGTAGTCTAAATTGCATTGAACGCCTTTATTAAAACTTGAAATAAAATATCTCAATTGGTTCGCTCCTATATTGAACTTAGTTTCATGAGTAAAATATGAGAGCTTCAAAGTCACAAATCACTGGGTAATGACTAGACCATAATGTAAGAATTTGAAAACTTGACTCACCTAGAACTTCTGTTGAGTCAAGCTGAGTTTAGTGACTCTGATGAGTTCCAGTTGCATTGACCGATCAAATGGCTTGGATTGTTCACCCACATGGTCTCACCCATCCATAGGATGGCCAACCAAATGATCAATTTGGATACTGAATGATGGACCTTCACTTGTACTAAATGTTGGATGAAACGAAATGCTGGTAATTCAGCAGATCATATTGTATTGTTTATTTCTTAGTGAAACTGTATTGACCATGCTAGCTTGAAAAACTCAGGCTGCTCATGTTGGATTTTGCGGAGTACTATTGGTAAATGGCAGCTTTTTTGTGCAAATTTTCTAATTGCATGTGAAGCCACTTTATTGAAAGATACTAACATCTCATCCTTGTCACAGGTATATAGAAAGCGGGCTGAGGGCTTGCTTCTAACAAGGGGTTGACCACCAGTTAAGTATCTTTAATACTTCATCACATAAACATTTAGTTTGCTGCCTAGGTTTATTTGTGCAATTTAAAATTTCATACTGTAAAATGTGATTTGTGCATTTTAGTTTGCTGCCTAGGTTTAGTTGGTGCTGAAATAATGAAATTTTATTTTGTTCACTTCCATCAGGTTATCTGGAGCAGACAAGGAGTGGACTCTCAAAAGTAATCAAACAAAGAAACTTCGAACTTGCAAAACGCCTCGCCTCTCTCAACAAGCTAGAGATCCCAGTTCTGCTGCTTGGTCATGCATGATGACATGCTCTGTGGTCTGGGCCATGCATCATGCATGCTTCACAAGGAGTGGAGCATGGAGGATTTTTTATTTATTTTTCATGTATTCGGACCATTGTAAATTTATTGTTCTAAATATATATAATTTTTATTATAAAGTTGTTCAATATTTGTTTAATTTTAATTTTTAATGGTATCTAATATTCTTTGGATTTCAAAGATTTTAAAAATAAAAACAAATACAGCTTTCAATTAAAAAAAAAAACATCATTGGCAAAAGTCCATAGTTGTACAACTCTACTAGTTCTCAAATTTTCTCAATCTGACTGTTGGAACTGGAACAGTTTAAAACCGTTCCTAATATTTGAAACGGTACCTAAAACGGTTTTGAACAGTTCCTTTTTTTTTTTGGGATGACAATGTGTAGTGAGACCGTGGAGGCATTTTTACTGGATATGTTGAACGAAATCCGCATTTTAATTCGACATCATCGGCTCAGACACGATAAACTAGAGGATGGATGTGGTGGGCTATTTGGTTCTTCGTTTTGATGCGTTTAGGAAGATCAGGATGACTCAAGCTTTTGTGGATTGTTAGGATGTTTTTGGAGAAGTTGTTGTCAGTTGGGATAGGGATCCCTTTAAGAAACAGAGAAGAAGAAATAAAAAGAAAAGAAAAAGAAAAAGAAGTATTATGGTTTTGGAAAATGCTACCATTAGTTAATCTGTTAGCATGAGGAAGGAAAGAAACCATAGAATTCTCAATACGCTATGGCCTTTGAGAAACATTTAGTGGATTTCAAATCCATTAGTATGTTTTGGCACCATAAATTAATTGGGAGTTTCAAATCCAGGGGTTTGAGAAATCTAAGGTGAAAGCGTGGATTACATCTAAAATTGTTTCAAGAGTTGCATGTGAAACATGTGTATCACTAGGCTATTAATCTATTCGGCACATGGTCAGTGATATCCCAAAACAATCAGATTATCAATTGCATCACTATAATTACTTTAATATGATGATTTGCATTGTCCAAACATTGTCTATGTAAATCAATGGTTAAAAATCATTAGTTAGTGACTCGGATGTGATCTTATGCTTGTAGCCCATCCGCGACTTAGAATTTCATCAATTTTGGAGGAAGTATTGTAACGCCCTGAAAAATCAGGGGTCAAGCAGAAGCTCAGCTCCTGAGTTCCAACGCATCACTTATGCAACATAGATAATGATGATTGAATGTCGTTCGTGTTAGTGCATCAAACATGAACGAGATTAAGCTAAATCAGCATATCATACTCCAGAGACGATTAAATTTAAGCAAGCGGAAGACTGTAATAGATATATAAATCATATAAACTGTTGTAAATCTCCAGAGTATGAACATGTTACTAAGTTAACTAAATTACATATATAGTTCCCAAAATAACAAAACGATAAAGGGTAATGTTTACTAATTCATATCCCTATAGCTCTGGTGACACAACTCCAGGTTTACAGACCCGCCAAAGAGTTACAAATAAGAGAACTCATCATCATAAAAGTCAGGCTCCGCCTCATAAGCATTGTTATCATTTGAAACTAAAACAGGGTCTGGTTGGTGTTTTAAAATACCGTCCCAGAGTCGGAGTGAGTGATCAACTTAGTGGAGCTATAAGGCAAAGGTTAACATGTTATCAATTCAGTCAAACAGTAATGATAAAGCAGTATAACAATCATATCCTAAGTACTTTTGTTAATGCAGGAATGGTATGCAATAATGATGCATGCCCTCGCCTACACTCCCTCAGCCACATCATCTCACGATCGCAGCATACACCACTCCGGACACGTGCACTTCCTCACCAAAGTACATGCAATGCATGTATGATTGTGTTAGCCTAATTCTTAATTAGGTTTATTCAAACAAAATATTCGGAAAGCTAAGGTACCTTCCTTTTTATCATTTACCCAAATATTGATCCACCTAGGGTCATCAATCCTAGTTAATCACATACGATAGGCAAGTTCGAGAGTTTACACTCTATGTCGCTACGAGAGGCTCGTCACCGTTAGCGTAGGCATATTTTGTACTCGAGGTCACTCCACTAATGCCCTACCAACTGGCAGTCTATTTTCGAAGGCTCGTCACCAACCTGATTGGGGACCACAGCCAGGCTACACCAATGTAAGCTGACAGCTCGAATACAGTGTCACATATCACCGTATTCGGCTCACGAGTTTGGGTTGCTCACTGGTCACTACGGGGAGGTACGTCACCCCAGCGTAGGCTGACAGCTTGACCACGGTATCCCATACCACCATGCCCGGCTCATGAGTCTTAGTGGATCATGGTACCATGGTTGAAGCGGGTTTTTCATTAGTAAGTGGTACCTTAGGTTCAAGCAGTAGCATACATACATGGTAAACACACAATAGGCTAATCGGTTTATTAGACAGGTTCGACCGATACGAGCATACGCTAAATTCATCGACATGGTACCACAGTCAACAATCATCGTACGACTCGAATTCACCGAATGCATCAACTGTGGCGAGACTAATTCGGCCACTCAAACAGGAATTGTTACCGATTGCCTGAACTATGTAGTAGTCTCAATCATACTCAAATACAGCATGTGGAGACATGTGATAATCATATAGGCATTTAACAAACAATCCAAGTACAACACTCATTTGAGCATTTTATCAATCTATTAAAAATGTTATCATACATATGCATTTCACCCATAAATTACACAATTGAAATGAAGATTACGGGAAGAAAACTATACATATAGATGAGGTAATTGAGAATCTCCTCTCAATACTCTTATTAAATACAATTTATCAAACAATACCTCATTCGGGCATTTTATCATACACAGAATATGTTACTGCACATGTATTTCAACCATGAATCACATAGTGGTAATTTACATTATATGAAGGAAACCATTCATATGACTAAGGAAATTAAAGATCCTGTCATAATACACCTAATAAGTACAATCCATTGACCAAATCTTATTCAGACATTTTAACAAACACTTAGACTACACAATACTTTATACATAGACTAAATTAGTTACGACATATATTATGGTAAATCCTTTCACAAAGGAGTTGTCATGCACACAACAAATATGGATTCTAGATTAATAGTAATGAGAAGCATAAATCACAATCTCATGTTCATTCAGACATTTCAACAAACACATGGAATGCATGTGTTCAACATAGTTCATACATATGTAATACATGGAAAATGTCGTAACTAAGATCATATGGTAGCAATCAAGTCAGACATAAATCATTAACTGACATTGAAAGCCTTGAAAACCATAACCTAAACGTTTATAGTCCGCACCTTACGTCGATTTGCTCGTTTTGAACTCGGTTCGAATCCTATGCACCCGAATACAAAATAACAATACCTAAATCATCCAAATAGTTTAGCTATTACACTGATTACCCTATCTGGACTTCTAAAACAAGATTAAGGTTAGGATTCCTATAAGACCCGTATCCTAGTTCGTACTATTCCGTCGACTCCTGTGATCCTTCCCGTCGAATTTCGGCAACCCGCGACCTATGACCAACGTTTGTACGTGACCGTAAGTCATATCCTGTATTTCAGAGTCAGTTTAACTTGAGACTTGTACTAGTGCAACCACGCTGTTGCCGCAGCTCCAACGCCGCGACTCGCGCACCGACCCGATATCCAATTTAAAAGCTGTGGGCCCGCGTTTATTTCGAGAAAAAACGCTACGCATTCGCAATCCCAATAGAATCTCTACAACATGTCAAATCAATCCCATCAATCACCTTTCATGTCAAGTACAAACCTCATCCCCAAGCAACACCAAAGTCAAAACAACCCATCTTTCACATGTCAAAGTACACATCTCACATTACTCACCCATCACCCATCACTCACTCACCCATCCCTCTCTCTCACTCTCTTTACATCCCATCCTCTCTCCCTCATTTCTCTATTTTTGAAGCAAACTCCAAGCAACCCAACGTCCAAAAATTTTCCATGGGAGAGGAGAAGCTAGTGTGGCTCACCTTCCTATCATTCAATCCCACCCTCCAAAGACCATCTCAATCGTCGGAATTGTTTCCTTGGAGCTCTATAGCCTATAGGCGGAAGAAGGAAGAAGAGATCAAAGGTGGGTGAATCTTCATTGTTTGTGGGTACTTCTATAGGCTAGTTTTCATGTTTTTATGATGGGCCAAGTGAGGCCTACCAATCGATGGTATGGATCTCACTTTGTACCCTAAGATGTGGCCGATGACCCATCTTGATTATCATGATCATTCCATGGTGGGGCCATTCACCATGGACCCCATCATGATGTTTATTTTCTTAATTTGCATGGATAGAGGTCATCTAGACCGTCCATTTTGGGTAGAGAAGGAACTTCCACCGTTGATCTTTGATTTGGTGGGCCCTATTGAGACCTACTTGATGTATGACTGAATGCTTAAAAGGAGGGCCCATAGTGTCGGGGTCCCTCCATGCACGTATGTCTCTTTCTTTCTCTCTCTCTCCCTCTCTTTTCATTTTTTTGTAATAGGTGGCCGTGTGGCCCACTTGGATGGGTCCTACCTTGATGTGTCCATCTAACCATTTGGTGGCCCACCCTGATAGCATGTCTGTGGGTGGGGCCCACCTTAAATATATGTGTGACCCAACCATCCAGCGTCCAGGGACGCTGGACGTTGCCACACAAGTGAAGTGTGAGCTGACAGTGGGTGTACTAACGGCAGCAGCCAAATAAAAAAAAGAAGAGATTTTTAGATTTTTGGGTGGGCCGCTCGTGCAAGCCCCACCTTGATGTATGTACTTGATCCAAGCCGTCCATTCCATTCCTCAGGTCATTTTAGGCATATCATATTATCATATTATATGTGATGGTGGGCCTTCATGGGATCCACCATGATGCATGTGCTACATCCAAACCATCCACCATTTAGCAAGCTTGTCTTAATAGGCTTGAGACTAAAAATAAGCCAGGTCTAAAGTTCAAGTGGACCCCACCATTTAAGTAATGGACAATGACGTCCACTGTTCAAAATTTCTAGGGGCCATAGTAGTTCCCTATTAAGCTGATATTGTTTCCACTTCACCTATCATTATGTTAATTTATGAACAGTTTGGATGGGAAATATATGTTATGGTAGGCCTTAGGAATTTTAATGGTGGAAATCATTATCACCACTTATCTTAGGTATGGCCCATTTGATATGCATGGGGCCCAATTGGTGTGGCCCATGTGATGTGACCCATTTGCCATATGAGGCCCATCGTTGAGGCCACCTTGATGTGTATGAGGCCCATTGTTGAGGCCACATTGATGTGTATGAGGCCCATGGGTTGAGGCCCATTGCGATGTATTAGGGCCCATGGGTTAAGGCCCATTGTGATGTATTAGGGCCCGTGGGTTGAGGCCCATTTGATGTATTTGAGGCCCATGGGTCGAGGACCAATAGGATGTATACAAGGTCTATTACATTGTGTGATTCCACCATGGGTTATGTAATGACATTTATGGTGGACCATGCCCTGGGAGCAATGTTGGTTTGACGTCCACATTGTAAGAATAATGTTGGTTAAATGTCCGCATTATAACTCTCCCTAGGGCCCATTGATAGGCTCATACTTATTGTGTGTAGGCCATCAAGGCCCATCTTCGTTGTGAGGATACTTTATTGCCATATAAAATGCTTAGTATAACTCCATGATTCATGCCCATACGCATCATATGTATGCCTGATATGAGGAATGTTTGATCATAGCATACGCCATTAGGCAGACTATTTACGGGACTCCTTATGAGATGGAGTGCCCACATTATCGCGTCGTACGTGCAGGATTACTGCATGACTGGATAGTGTGACTCATGCATCTCGCATATATGTGACTTGATCATTGTACGCCCTAACAATATCAGGGTCGTGCCATCCACAGGCACATCGTGGATAGCTAGATGAGACAACGAAAATAATTGGTTCTAGCAATGTGGGCACGTAGGATGTCATAGGGTAAAAATTTCAAAATCTCCTTGGTACCAGGAGTTGCTCCAACGTCTAGACTGAGTGGAATATGAGCGTCGGTGCCTATACCATGAGGTCGCGTCTCCCACTATGTCATGGTCGGTTAGGAGGGGGTGTGGCCTTATCCGCCTGAATGAAGGGGCTATAAGCTAGGCTGAGTATGACCAGCTCATAAATGGGTCCACTATCGACGAACCGGGTAGGTATTGGCAGATTGCTGGCTAGGCAGATAGTGAGGTCTCTTCCAGTCATTGGGCTGTGCAGCTAGGGAGGAGGCAGTCGAAGAGGAGTATAATAGACCCCGGTGATTTCTCCAGAGAGCAACCATACTGATATGTGGACTTATTGAGCAGGAATAGCATATCCATTTATTCATTCATTCATTATTCACTCGGGCTGGTGGTGCATAACTATTCGTTACGTGTACCTTCACATGGCCTGAATTTCGATTGGGCGCGCGACTAACTTGAGATCAGGAGTTTACCACATTGTGTTTGACTATCCAAATTTAGGTATGGGACTGGTTTGGATAGAATTCCCTTGTGATGGACCCCATAGCCTGCGATACTTCGTACTATCATCCCGACTTCACATTCCAGCATGGTCATTTCATTCGCACCGCATATTACATTGCATCCGTAGTACTTAGTATTTTGGGTTACTATGTTTTTGCACTTATATGACCTAGATGGACTTAGCAAGATTTGCATATTGCCTTGCATCATCGCATCTGATATTTAGATTTCGCATTTGTATAGCCGACCCACATTGCGTACTTTGTTATTGAATGATTCATGGACTTACTAGTATATTTCTGCTTACTCTGATATCGTATGATTCATGATCTTGTCAGTATTTTTGCTTATTCCGATAATGTATGATTTATGGACTTTATGTTATACTTAACACTTATCTTGTGCACACACTTTCACCACCCTCTAAGCTTTTGTAAGCTTATGTACGATAGATGAGTGCAGGTAGCGTTAGGTTGCAGCAGCGTTGAACTTGGAGCGTACAGTGGACTTCTGGAGCTTTAATTTGATTACAATATATGTATTTTCCTTCAGCATTGTATTCAAATGATTATATTAGTGGATATGTATGATGATGTTGCCTTTATGATTTGGGTATACTTGTGGTTATGCGTCTTATGAGACAAATGTATGTTGGAAATCCTCCTTGTACGATCCCAGGATCAGAACTTAGCGTATGTACGTTGGGGGGTGAGAATGGGGTACTACGGAGACTGTCGACACCGGGTTCGGCGATCGGGATTCCTATGAATCCGATTTTTGAGTTTGGGGCGTGACAGAAGTTGGTATCAAGGCATAACTTAGGAATACCTGAAGATAACATCACATATCTACTGATAGCTACCCTTTCACTCTATGATTGTTGAGAACTTAAAATGGATAGATCCCCGAGTTCGAATAACCTAGATTGTGAGGCTGCATAGTATTTCAGTTTCGATCATTTCTGATCAGGTTCCGAGGTCCAATTGGATCATCGTAGTGTTGATGAGGTGTTTTGAGAGCAGGAGGCTGAGATTCGTAGGCGTTGTCCCCATTTCTTAAGTGTTTGATTATGTTGGCATGTTGTGTTCGGATAGAATTTTCCTCCCTTGGTGAGCTCTATATTGGTTGTGTCGTGTTTTAAATTTCAAGGACGAGATTTTTATTAGGTGAGGAGAGTTATAAGACTCATATCCTAGTTCGTATTGTCCCGTCGACTCCCGCGATCCTTCCCATCAAATTTTGGCAACCCACGACCTATGATTGACGTTTGCCCGTGACCGTAAGTCATATCCTATATTTCAGAGTCGACTTGACTTGAGACTTGTACCAGTGCGACCACACCGTCGCCGCAGTTCTAACACCGCAACTCGCGCACCAACCCGATACCCAAGTTAAAAGTTGTGGGCCCGCATTTATTTTGAGAAAAAACGCCGCGCATTTGCAATCTCGAGAGAATCTCTATAACATATCAAATCAATCCCATCAATCATCTCTCATGTCAAGTACAAACTCCATCCCCAAGCAACCCCAAAGTCAAAGCAACCCATCCTTCACACGTCAAAGTACACATCACACATCACTCGCCCATCACCCATCACTCACTCACCCATCCCTCTCTCTCTCTCTCTCATTTCCATCCTTCTCTCTCTCTCTCTCTCATTTCTCTATTTTTTAGGCAAACTCCAAGTAACCCAACGTCCAAAAATTTTCCATGGGAGAGGAGAAGCTAGTGTGGCCCACCTTCCTATCATCCAATCCCACCCTCCAAAGACCATCTCAACCGTCAGAATTATTTCCTTGGAGCTCTATAGCCTATAGACGGAAGAAGGAAGAAGAGATCAAAGGTGGGTGAATCTTCATCGTTTGTGGGTGCTTCTATAGGTTAGTTTCCATGTTTTTATGAACGGCCAAGTGAGGCCTACCAATTGATGGTATGGATCTCACTTTGTACCCTAAGATGTGGCCTATGACCCATCTTAATTATCATGATCATTCCATGGTGGGGCCATTCTCCATGGACCCCATCATGATGTTTATTTTCTTAATTTACATGGATAGAGGTCATCTAGACCGTCCATTTTGGGTGGAGAAGGAACTTCCACCGTTGATCTTTGATTTGGTGGGCCCGCATGTATTGGGATCCACTTGATGTATGATTGAATGCTTGAAAGGAGGGCCCATAGTGTCGGGGTCCCTCCATGCACGTATGTCTCTCTTTCTTTCTCTCTCTCTCCCTCTCTTTTCATTTTTTTGTGATAGGGGGCCGTGTGGCCCACTTGGATGGGTCCTACCTTGATGTGTGTATTATCCACACCATCTAACCATTTGGTGGCCCACCCTGATAGCATGTCTATGGGTGGGGCCCGCCTTAAATATATGTGTGACCCAACGGTCCAGCGTCCCTGGACGCTGGACGTTGCCACACAAGTGAAGTGTAAGCTGACAGTGGGTGTACTAACGGCAGCAGCCAAATAAAAAAAAAGAAGAGATTTTTAGATTTTTGGGTGGGCCGCTCGTGCAGGCCCCACCTTGATGTATGTACTTGATCCAAGCCATCCATTCCATTCCTCAGGTCATTTTAGGCGTTGAACCAAAAAATGAAGTCAATCCGATTTTCTGGCGGGCCATAGCAAAGAGCACAGTGGTTTTTGCCGTTAAAACCCTCTTTGACATTTCTGTACACCGAAACCTATCGAATATTGGGCTCGTTTGGTCTGTCTTGAGTAGTAAAAACCAATGGGTGGGGTGGATTTTCTTGATGCAGGCCCTACTATAGAAAAACCTTAGAAAAACTTGATTTTAATATATATATATATATATATATATATATATTTATTTATTTATACAGCAGCGCTGCTACTGCCAGAGGTTGTCGGCAGTGCCTATTGCATTTGGGTGGGCGGACAGGGATCACGATCCCATGTGTGGGCCCCACCGTGATGTGTCTTAACCATCCACACCGTGCATTGGTTGGCCCCTTAGGCTAGTGGGGCCCCCACCAAAAATCAGCCATATACACGGCTTGGGTGGCCCACATCACAGGAAAGAGCAGTGGTTGAACGTCTGCCATTGAAACCATTTTGTAGTCACATAAGTTTTGAATCAATATGAAATTTGTTTTTTTACTCTTCATCCAGGTCTGCGTGACCTTATGAATGGATTGGATGGCCTATAAACATTATGGTGGGCCCCACGTGGGACCCACAGTGATACATGTGTTTTACTCACACCGTCCACTGCCGTGGATGGTGGAACCCACCTAGATGTATGCATTTTATCATGTAGTCCAGCCATTCGACAAAGCTACTGGATGGCTAGTGAACCCCACCATGAGGTATATAAATGTTTCATCCATGCCATCCAACTATATGGGACCCACCCCACGTGTGGGACTGCACCTGATGTGTGTGTGTGTGTGTGTGTGTGTGTGTGTGTGTGTGTGTGTGTGTGTATTATCATATTATATGTGATGGTGGGCCTTCATGGGATCCACCATGATGCGTGTGGTGCATCCAAACCATCCACCATTTGGCGAGTTTGTCTTAACAAGCTTGAGACTAAAAATAAGTCAGGACTAAAGTTCAAGTGGACCCCACCATTTAAGTAATGGACAATGACGTCCACCGTTCAAAATTTCTAGGGGCCATAGTAGTTCCCTATTAAGCTGATATTGTTTCCACTTCACCTATCATTATGTTAATTTATGAATAGTTTGGATGGGAAATATATGTTATGGTGGACCTTAGGAATTTTAATGGTGGAAATCATTATCACCATTTATCTTGGGTATGGCCAATTTGATATGCATGGGGCCCAATTGGTGTGGCCCATCTGTTATACACATAGCCCATGTGATGTGACCCATTTGCCATATGAGGCCCATTGTTGAGGCCACCTTGATGTGTATGAGGCCCATGGGTTGAGGCCCATTGCGATATATTAGGGCCCATGGGTTAAGGCCCATTGTGATGTATTAGGGCCCGTGGGTTGAGGCCCATTTGATGTATTTGAGGCCCATGGGTCGAGGACCAATTAGATGTATACAAGGTCTATTACATTGTGTGATTCCACCATGGGTTATGTAATGACATTTATGGCGGGTCATGCCCTGGGAGCAATGTTGGTTTGACGTCCACATTGTAAGAATAATGTTGGTTAAATGTCCGCATTATAACTCTCCCTAGGGCCCATTGATAGGCCCATACTTGTTGTGTGTAGGCCATCAAGGCCCATCTTCGTTGTGAGGATACTTTATCACCATATAAAATGATTAGTATAACTCCATGATTCATGCCCATATGCATCAAATATATGCCTGATATGTGAAATGTTTGATCATAGTATACGCCATTGGGCAGACTATTTACGGGACTCCTTATGAGACGGAGTGCCCACATTATCGCGCTGTACTTGCAGGATTGCTGCATGACTGGATAGTGTGACTCATGCATCTCACATATATGTGACTTGATTATTGTGCGCCCTATCGACATCTGGATCGTGGCATCCACAGGCACATCGTGGATGACTAGATGAGACATCGAAAATAATTGGTTCTAGCACTGTGGGTACGTAGGATGTCCTTAGGTAAAAATTTCAGAATCTCCTTGGTACTAGGAGTTGCTCTAACATCTAGACCGAGTGAAATATGAGCGTCGGTGCCTATACCATGAGGCCGCGTCTACCACTGTGTCGTGGTCTGTTGGGATGGGGTGTGGCCTTATCTGCTCGATTGAGGGGGTTATAAGCTAGGTTGAGTATGACCAGCTCGTAATTGGGTCTGCTATCGACGAACCGGGTAGGTTTTGGCAGACTATTGGCTAGACGGATAGCGAGGTCTCTTCCACTCACTGGGCTGTGTAGCTAGGGAGGAGGCAATCAGAGTAGAGTGTAATAGACCCTGGTGATTTCCTCAAAGAGCAACCGTATTGATATATGAACTTATTTAGTAGGAATAACATATCCATTTATTCATTCATTCACTATCCACTCGGGCTGGTGGTGCGTAACTATTTGTTACGTGTACCTTCACATGGCCTGAATTTCGGTTGGGCACGTGACTAACCTGAGATCAGGAGTTTACCACATTGTGTTTGACTATCCAAATTTAGGTATGGGACTGGTTTGAATAGAATTTCCTTATGATGGACCCCATAGCCTGCAATACTTCGTACTATCATCCCTACTTCACATTCCAGCATGGTCATTTCATTCGCACCGCATATTACATTGCATCCGCAGTACTTAGCATTTTAGGTTATTATGTTTTTGCACTTATATGACCTAGATGGACTTAACAGGATTTGCATGTTATGTTGTATTAACGCATCTGATATTTGGATTCCGCATATGTATGGCCGACCCACATTGCGTACTCTGTTATTGAATGATTCATGGACTTACTAGTATATTTCTGCTTACTCTGATATTGTATGATTCATGATCTTGTCAGTATTTCTGCTTATCCCGATAATGTATGATTTATGGGCTTTATGGTATACTTAGCACTTATCTTATGCACACACTTTCACCACCCTCTAAGCTTTTATAAGCTTATGCACGATAGATGCGTGCAGGTGGTGTTAGGTTGCAGCAGCGTTGAACTTGGAGCGTGCAATGGACTTCTAGAGCTTTAATTTGATTACGATATATGTATTTCCCTTCAACATTGTATTCAAATGATTATATTAGTGGATATGTGATGATGATGTTGCCTTTATGATTTGGGTATACTTGTGGTTATGCGTCTTATGAGACAAATGTACTTTGAAATCCTCCTTGTAGGAGCCCAGGATCGGAACCTAACGTATGTACGCTGGGGGCTGAGAATGGGTTACTACAGAGGTTGTCAGCACCGGGTTCGGCGATCAGGATTCTTGTGAATCTGATTTTCGAGTTTGGGGCGTGAAATTTCTTACCCAAATCGAAGTTAGAACAAATGATGTAACGATGGTGGGAAGGCGAAACGGCGCATGGAGTCATGGGAATGAATCCCAGTAGCGATCTCCTTATCTCCCTCTCTTCTCCTCACTCTTCTCTCCTCTTTTCTCTCTTCTCTCTCCTAGGGCTTGGAATTTCGTATAGAATGATAGGGGTGGGTTTAGGTCTTTATATAGGCCCATAACTGATGTAAATGGCCTCAGGGTCATGGTATACTTAGGTTATATCCAATGAGTGGCTGTTCTGATGAACGGGGCCCATCTGGAGGCCCATTTTTGGCAAACGGTTCAGAGAAAGTTCCCTGACAATGGATCTACGTCAGATTAATATTTTAGTCTGATCGGATTTATGGATTGACCGCGGAGGACCAGTTTCAGTTCAACGGCTATCGACACTCGATCAGGGCCACAAGTACACTGACTTATGTAGAAAAATTTTCCTAATCTGAGGGTGAAGTTGGGTCAAAATATGACGGTCTGAAATCTTAAATTTATCCTGCAAGCGAACGGCCCAAATCACTTAAGTTTAAGTTCATTTCCTAAAGATATTCACGTTTCTCACACACTTCGCTCTGAGCTCAAGTTGTATATTTTTGGATACTATTGGGACTTAATTTTTAAGATAATTGTCGAGTCCAGTAAGGTTGTCATAACCGTATAGTTTTGCGGTCACCGGACTTTCGACATGCGGTCCAGGTCCGATACAGTGTTTCAATGTGCTCCCGAGAGCAACTGGGTTTTGAGATTGCTCTTAGGTTTTTAAGTAATGTTAAGTTATTGATTTTAAAGGTTTTGGGTCTGTAGTTTTTATAGAAAGTATTTCTAGCTAATTCTACTGAGTATTCAGTTTAGTACTTAACTAAATTATGCCCTAATTATGATAGAATAAGGTCCTATGATAGTTCTACGTCCTTTATCGTACTTTTAATTAGTATATTATTTTAATTATTTTTTTAGTAGTTCTTCATCAAGTCTACTACATCTTTACTAAATTTCGTTAGATTTCTTGTTGTAAAAAAAAAAATTTAAAAAATTCTAAAAGCAGCAGCTGTCCAAACTGATGATTTTCAGATAGTTATCACAATGACTTATATTTAATTATATTAAAATTTTATTATATTTTTTACTTATTTTTATATGAAACTAGACTTATTGTGCTTCAATCTGGCTTTTGAATCACCTAAATTAGAGTTATATTGAGGGAAATATGACTTTTTGAAGTCGGATGAAAAACTATAGAAAATGGGCAGAAAACAGGCCGCCCGACCCACTACGGCCTACCCGGCTTGCTGGCCCGCGATGCATTCCCGATCTGCGGATCCCATCGCAGGTCGCTGTCATGTCTGGTGGTGGTTTCGCTACTCGATATTTGAAATGGGTGTATTTTACAAACCAGGACGAGTTATTTGACATGCAATATATGTTTTTAGGGTAAGCAAAGCTGATCTATCCAAATAGCCTACTTATTTCATGAGATTCCAAAAAGTTAATGGTTAAAAATTCATTTTATTCATTTATTTAATATTTATAATAATTTTTAGTTTAAGTATTGTTCTTCATCACCTAAACTTTAAGATTTGTGTCTAATATGAAAGTACTTAGAAAAATTCGAAGAATACGGTGGTGAAAAGTGAGATTTTGAAGGAAATGAGTTAAAAATGGATTTTAGACTTTAGGATTGAGTTCTGAGAAGTTAATAAGGTGTTATGATTGACCCAGTGCTTAAGAACGTTCATCACCAAGTTGAAAAAAATCAGGACATTACAAGTATATATTTCAACGGGCTTATTATAACCATTGTGTTAAACATTACATGCATACACTAATTAGAGATATTAAAGTTGATTTAGTAATTACATTCAAACCCTTGTAAATATACTACACATAGCTACTGTTGGATTTCATGGGATTCTGAATCTAGGGTGCCAAACACAATAGGAGGATTTCAAATCCAGGGGGTTCCAAATTCACACTCTCAAATAGGCCCTAAGGGGTTGTTTGGCGTCATGGATTTGGGGGTACTTCAAATCCCTTGGTATGTTTGACACCATGTAGCGCCCCAAATTTTTGCTAGCTGGGAATTGGACATCCTTGGGCATTATCTTTGATTCATCGACTTAAGTGCATGTCTGTGTGTATATTCACACATGTTTGGGACCAAAAGGAGTGACTTTGGGTCCACCAAAACCACCCGACTAAGTGAAATTTAAGAATCTTGAAGAATATGGACAGCAAGGTTTGGTTGCACCGAGCAAACTAGGGCAACTAGGGCAGCACTGCTTGGTTGCTGTTAGAGCATAAAATTTAATTAGGAAAAGAGAGAGAGAAAAGGAAAATTGAAGAAAATTTGTAAAAAAAGTAAGGAAGTGAGTTGCGCAGGTCCCAAAGTGTGTAAGGTTTAAGTCGCCCGGGTCCGCACAACTCATTAGAGTTGCACTGGGTCGTGCTACATTTTGCTAGAAATAATTGTCAAAGAGGTTAGAAGTGGGGTTCATGGCATAAGATTCGAGGGCTCACACGTGCAGAAGCCTATAAATACCCCCTACCCCCTCATTTGGGGGAGGAGAAGTTCAGAAGACCAATGCCTCTGACAAGTATTGGAGACAGAGAGAGGGGGGTAGAGTGCAGAAGGCGTGGGCCGCACCACTCCTAACAAGTTGCACGAGCCCGCACAACTCCCATTGATGCAGCTGCCATGTTGCAATTTTTCAAATCCTTAGGCTATTTCAGATGTTTTAAAGGGATTCAAGAACTCCTTTATCATGCCAATAAGGGACGAAATGCATAGGAAACCTGCACAACTCATCTCCCTTGGAGATATGATCAAAATGAGCCAAAATGCTGCCGAAATTCATATTTCGAATTTACTTAACTTTTGTATTGTAACATCCCGAAAATCGGGGGGTCGAGCAAAAACCCAACTCCCGAGTTCCAAAATGTTATTTATGCAACATAGATATGTATGATTGAATGTTGTCTATGATAACGCATTAAACATGAGTGAGATTAAGCTAGAACAGCATATCATACTCCAGAGACAGTTAAATTAACAAGCGGAAGACTGTGATAGTATGTATAACATATATAAACTGTTGTATGCCTCCAGAGTGTGGATATGTTACCAGGTTATATACATACATGTATACTCCAAAAGTAGACAAAACGAATATACATGAGTGCGCTAAAAATATAAAATGACAAGTGTCAAAGTATCTAATCCACCTCCCTGTAATCCCGTCAATCAGAACACGCATAAAGGAGGGATCCTCCTCATCATCATCAAGTCCAGCTCCGCCTCGCAGGCCGCGCCATCATCTGCAATCACAAAAGGTCTGGTGGGTGTCCAGGAACACCGTCCCGTAACGTGGGAGTGAGTAGCTAACTCAGTGGAATAATAGAGCAAGGATTAACATGTTTTCAAATCAATCACGCGATAATAGTAAAGCAATAAATCAAACAATTCTAATACTGTTGTTAATGCAATTATGACATGACGTGATGTATGCCCTTACCGACGATCACCCTCATGCGGCAACATCTTACGACCGCAGCATGCCACACTCCCTAGAGTGCTCCACATCTTCCAGGCACATGCAATGCTATGGTGATATGATTTTCAAGTTATTATTAGTCCATTCAAACAGCAGGATTGGGAAACTAAGGTACTTCCCTTATATCAATCCCAACACAGATCCTGTCTAGGGTCGTCACTCCTAGTAATCTCATACGATGTATATTTTGTAGGTCGCTGCAAGGGCTGCCAGGGCTGTTGCTCGCACTCGTTGCACCGCTCCCCCATCACCTTATCAATACAGGCCTACCGTACTCTACTGCAACGGAAGGGTCGTCGCCTCCCGTAGACTCAGAATACGCTCGCGGTCACTACAAAGGGCTCGTCGCCTGATCAGTGTAGGCCGACAGCTAGAATATAGTGTCCCATACCACCATAATCTGCTCACGAGTCTAGGTGCTCACTGGTCACTACGGGGAGGTTTGTGGCCCCAGCGTAGGCCGACAGCTCGACCACGGTGTCCCATACCACCATGCCCGGCTCATGAGTCTTCGTGGATCAAGGTACCATGGTTAACAGGGTTTACAATGGTAAGTTCAGTACCCTAGGTTCAAGCAGTTATGACTCATACGAGGTGAACATACATCGGCCAGTCGGGTTACTTGACGGGCTCGACTAGCGCGATCGCATCTCAAGTCGAACGACATGAAGTGCGTAAAACACTTCGCGTGGCCTAACCACTGCCGCCAACTCTAAACACGAATCACGTTCATCGACGCGTCACTCGTGGCTATGACCAGTCAGCCACGAATTCGCTCTGTTACCGACTGCCTGGACTAAGTCTAGTCCCACACATCTATGAAATCACATCAACAATATATGCAAAGGTATTGGAATTGAAATACAATCATGTGAGCATGTTAACACATGTTATAACATTCAACTTAAGCAAATCTTCAAACACCTACATTCCATGCATGTAATGGAATCATGCATATGGTCAACATATAGGAAATCATTTAGGTCAGCATATTAATCAAGAAATCATTCTCAAACTACTACATAACATCATTTAATTCAATACATACTAGTACAAGCATTTATACAAACACATACACTACACTCTTAAGTCTACATATAGTATGTCGACCTAAAGTGCGCAACTAGGCGAATCTCTTCGCCAAACTGATTATGCAAGCATTCCTAACTCCCTAATGCGGCAACAAACCATGTTAATCACGTCAGCAAAATATGCATGTAGACCGTACTTCCTACAAATGACTAAAATGCCCTAAATCTCATATTCTTCGTTAATTTACAAAACGGGAAACGGAGAGCATGTTGTACATGTCAAACGGCGTTGCCGTCAAGAATCTACTATTAAACGACATTGAAAGCTTTGGAAACAGTCAATCAAAGCGTCTAATATCCGCACCTTGTCTCTTATGGATGTTGAAATTTGAACCGAGCGTATACGCTTCGTCTACAGCGATAAGAGAACCTGTTTTACAAGATTTATTAACTATCAGGCTATGAAATGGAAGAAGCATCAAATCAGCAACTTTCTAGGATTTTTCTTACCTGAAAACGTGGAGGAATCGCCGGGAAAGTGATCGGAGTGCGTTGCCTAAGCACGTACAGCAGCAGCAGGAAAAGCTCTCCCACCTTCTCTCACAAACTCTCACTTTCTCTCTCACTCTTGCTAGGGTTTCTAGCAAATTCGGATGAGTGAGAGAAGTGAGGGTTTCAACCCCTTTTATAAGCTCAAATGTGCCCAAAACAGGCTTGGGAACAAAGTATACTTGAGGTATATCCAAATCGGGGCTGTTTCGGTCCAAAAGCTGCTTTCTGGTGGTCCCCTGGTCGATTGCGATCGGACTTAAGCTCATGCGTACCAGATGTAGCACGTATTAAGTTTTCAGTCTGGCAGGGTTCGCAGATCGCCCGTGGCGGACCAGTTTCAGTTCAGCGGTCACCGCACATAGATCAGGGCTGAAAGTCTCATGATACTAAATAGAAATTTTTCCTGATCCGAGGGTGTAATCTGGATGAATTCTGACGGTCAGAATGCTTAATACTGACACGTCAAGTCGTGTGCCAGATTTGAATTTGAAATTCCAAATCTGTCCCTATTCGCGGTCTCTTCAGTCCGGGTTCAACGAAATAGTCTGTGATTATCGGTTTGACTTGATTTTCGAGATGCTTGTCAAGTCCAGTTGGGCGGTTCTAACGGTCTAAGATAGGAGGTATCGGACCTTCGACGCGCGGTCTAAATCCAATACAAAAATTCAATGTGGTCTAGAGAACAGACCTGCTTAGAGTTTGATCCGAGGTTATAGAGTATTATAGGGTCATTGGTTCTACTCGATTTGGGTCTTGTAGAACGTATTTAAAGTGATCAGGGACTGTTTCCCAGCCACTCCAACGTTGCGCTAACTAACTTATGCTTAGTTTCTAAAGAAATTAATCCTAAGTGGTTTCTTTGGCTATGGAATTGGGTTCTGAACGATTTTTCAGGTGTTTTAATTGACCCACTGCCTAAGGACGTCAAATCCCAGATTAGCCAAAATCCGGGGTGTTACATGTATTTTTGGTGTTTCCAAGAAATTCTATCCTAGAATCAAAGGACTAAAAGGATGTAAATTAACTTATAATAAATGAAATTGATGATTATTCTCTTTGCTCTATCTTTTGTTAATATAAGTGAGATATTCCTCCAAATCAAATTCGTTTCTGGTCGAAACAAAATGGCGACTCCGCTAGGGATCATCTTGCTTAATACTAACTTAAGAATGACTGGGAGAATTTCATTACTATTTGGTGTCCTAAAAGATGCCAAAATAGCGACTGTTGGTGGGAACATCCTTCCTTTCATCTTCGGGATAGATCGTATTTGCAAATAAATGCTAATTAAGTTCTATTGTTGATCTCCCACAGACATAAGAGTAATAATCTGACAATGAGTGCATCAGTTATTCAAGAAACTACTGGTAAGAGGAATGGATGGTAGTCGTTCGTTGAGGCGGACAAGCAAAGCCGTAGTGGTCACATTATGCTCGGGTAAAAGGATAAAAAGTCCTCATAAACAAAATGTCGAGGTAACAAGAAGAGAAACATCTAAAAAATGCTATGACAGTGATAGAGAAAAGGGAAAGAATAAGGTTGAGATGGTAACACACAATGTGGTGAGTCATCTAAAAGGCATACTACCTTGAATGAGTGTGTACGATGCATTGTGACTGTCTGAAAATTCTCGATACAGTCTCATTCAGACATTATCTGATAATGATGTCAGAAAAGTATTGCTTATAGAGATGGGCCACGAAGAGCGAAATAATTGCATGCTAGTCATTTCCTTCTCTAATGATTATTTAATTTGTGGCGAAAAACATAACATACCGCTAATGGTTGTGGGTCATGTCGGTGGTAAATAGGTGAAATGAATAATGCTAGATAATGGGTCCGCGGTGAATTTGTTATCACTAACGATGTTAAGCGAATTGGGATATGCCTTAATGTTGGGCTAATGCCCTAAGATGAGCTGGCAAAATGGATAGACAACGTGGATAAAACATATACCTCACAGCAGGCCCCACCGATTCCGGCCACAGTGATTGTGGTTCTCTTTCTATGGATTTTAGAGCAAGCTGCACTTGTGGTGCGACACAACTCGCTTATAAATTCCGCAATAGTTTTTTACACTACTAACCTCGTGAACTGTAACGCCCTAAAAATTGGGGGTCGTGCATACGCTCGACTCCCAAGTTCCAGGACATCACTTATATCCGATTTTCTTATTAATTTGCGTTTAATTAGATTTAAATGCGCAGCGTGGAATTTCCTAGAACATGAAGCACAACCACACAAGTCTACTGAAATAAAGAGGCTAAGTATATACAAGTCCAAAAGAATGTAAACGGGTCGCACAAAGCGTTGCCCAACAAAATTATAAAA
Organism: Magnolia kwangsiensis; assembly: GCA_037074715.1. Classification (NCBI taxonomy): domain Eukaryota; kingdom Viridiplantae; phylum Streptophyta; class Magnoliopsida; order Magnoliales; family Magnoliaceae; genus Magnolia; species Magnolia kwangsiensis. The sequence goes on from CM073584.1 coordinate 75,376,733, forward strand.
GAATAACATGTCCAAAAAGAATGATGCATTGTCCACTACTCAGTGATCCAATGTCCCATCTACAGATCCGATGAAGTCCCGCTCATCAGCTGGAAGTAGGAGAACTTGTCCTCCTCCTCAAGGCTGGCATCGCCAGGCTCCACGTAATCTACATTACCTGCATCTACGGGCGAGTCTGGTTGGTGTTTTAAAACACAGTCCCAGAGTGGGAGTGAATGAATAACTCAGTGGGTGTTTTTAGCCTTAAGTTGTAATAAGCATCAATTATATTATGAATTTAATGAAAAAAAATTATTTACAAACACCTAACTAATCTTATTAATGCACATGCATGGTGGATGATATGATGTATGCCCTTGCCACAACGCTCCCCCGAGCGACTCTATCTAACGATCGCATATGTTAACACTCCCTAAGAGCGACCTTGACTGCCGAGTCACTAACCTATCTAGTGCAATGTAATGAAAATGTTAACCGGGTTCTTAGTAAAGTCCATTCATCCAACAAGTTGGAGAATCTGATACACCTCACATATCAATGCCCTCAACTAGTTGCAGTACCAAGGCCCCTCAATGCGTGAGGCCAGTCACCGCGATTCATGATCCCGTCGAGTTCCTCGTCCTCGACTTCAAGCACATGGGGAGTGTTAAGAACTGGGATCGCTCGCGGTCACTACGGGGAGGTTTGTCACCCCAGCGTAGGCCGACAGCTCGGACACAGTGTCCCATTCCACCATGCCTGGCTCACGAGGCAGTGGATCGACTTCAAGTGGTTATCAATGGGCTACAACAGTTGTAAGGTGTTTCAGGTTATATATATATGTGTGTGTGTGTGTGTGTGTGTGTGATCAACCAGGGTTAACAATCAAGATTGGTCAGTAAATAGACTAGACAACACGAGTCAGGCGAGCACGTGACGAATGACATCGGGTGTAACAGACCCATGTAGTCGAACTACTGTCACTCAAACGTACCCGACCAGACCCACGGGTTTAGCCTCAGGGTAGCCCTACCAATGGGACTACCGTCTTTCCTCATGTTTCTGACCAACCCAAGGGTTTGATGATGATTCATAGCATGTCAACCATCAAGATTATCAATTAATATAATAGTATTATATTTGCATACATCTCAACATACGATCCAAACAATCCTACAAGCAAGTTACATTATCATGAACAAGTTGCATGTGAATTGTGTGGCTTTGTGAGGAAGTTATGCACTTCCTACATCTCAAGTAATCAAATACACAAGAGTAATAAATCATACATACTATGAAACAACATATATGAGAAAAAAGAATCAAACAAATATGAGCATGTAATCATCCATATGCTAAATCATGTGAGAGGCAAGATCAACATCAAATGAGAACTAAACACACAAATCCATAAAATTTCAACAAACATACAATTCCTAGGTCCTCTCTAGATTCTCCAATATAACATCCCAAACAAATAAAATCATTAGACTCATGGTATAATTGATGCTAGGCCATCTAAGGATAATAGTTTGCACCTATGGATCGTTGAAGACTTGAAAAATGACCTAGGAATGAGGAATGTAGGGTCGATCGGCCAGAATTCCCAAAATAACCACTTATATGTTAGAACTCCAAGCCAAACCCTTCTCAACACAAGGGTTTCAAGAAAAGGGATAAGGGATCCTACTTAGACGATCAACGGAATGATTCTTATGGTTGTGGTGTAAGGATTTCCTTGGAGAAGGGGTAGAGAGTTGCAAGGTTGAGCTTCCTTGGGCCTCGCCATCAACAACACCCTCCTTCACTCTCTTCCTCCTCTCTCTTTCTCCTCCTTCTCTTCTCCCCTTTCTCTCTTCTCTCTCTTCTAGGGCAAAATCGTATGGGGAGAGGGGGTGCCCAAATGAGGCCCTTTTATAATGCTAGATTTGGTGGAAATGGTTCCAAGTGTTGGATTTTTACTATACTAGACCTATGTGAGGGTCTTTTTAAGCTCTAGGGCCCACTATGGGGTGTACATATTGATATACACCATAAGATAGTTAGCCCTAATGATGATCTATATATGGACATAATCTACCCGCCATTTGGATGCGCCGATTGACAAATATGATTAGAAGTTCGTTCAAAGGTCACCGATGGTCGATCAGGGCCGCGACTATATGGATATGAACAGGAAAATATCCTTACTTCATGTGTGAAGTTTAGTTGCAGACCGACGGTCCGAAATCCTCAACTTTGCATAAGAGTGGATGACTCAATTCACTTAAGTTTCAGCTCCTTGCTTTAGGGTATTTGCGCTTCTCATGCACTCGTCCTTTGGCTCAAGTTAAGCGGTTTCGTGCAGTACCCAGGTCTGACCCCCGAGACAGACTTTAAGCCCAGCAGGACGGACATTCTTCTATAGTTTTGGAACTAGTGGCCCGCCAACGAGCGGTCTAGAGCTTGTTCAGAAAATCAAGCCATTTCTGGAATGAATTAAGTATTGAGATTTCTCGTAGGCAATGATTAGGGTTTGGATTAGCTATGTTCATAGTGTGGCTTATTTATAACTAGTGAAAGTAGAGAGTTGGTCATGCTTATTATAAACTGTCGGTTTTAGGTTAAAAGAGTAACGGGGTTGCTCTGATGGGCACCTGGTCACGAAACTTATAAGACAGGTGCTTCATGGCCTGATGAAGGGCAATGCAATATTTGAGGGCAAACGGATGTGGAGTGTTACTGCAACGGTCCGAATTGCAATCAATGGTCACCGTTTTATGATCGGGTCCCAAATTTTGTGGGCGGGTGTAGAAAAAATATTTTAGGCCTTCACCGTAAATTTAGAAGAAATTCGATGGCTGAAATGTCTTATATTTCAGTTTCATTTAAGAGTGCCAGATTCTGAGTCCAATAGGCTAGGGTGAGTTGCACCTTGCAAGTGCCGCTAGGAAGGCATGGATAATTAATTTCAGGGCGTCTACTAGGTTCGTGGTCCACGATGGACCACAAGCCCAGTGGGGTCTATGATTTTCTAAAATTTTAGATTTTTCTGACCTTCCTCGGCCGCTACACAACCTGCACAAGCTGCCTCTGAGTACAAACCGATCATCTAACTTAATGGCCTGCACACAGTCTGATCATGACAAGACTGGTCCACCTGTATAAGCTAACATTGAGTGCTAATGGTCAGTAAGTGATAATATGAGTTAATTAAAAAAAAATTCAGGATTTTTAAAATTCCAAAATAGTGAAAATCTAGAATGTTACAATCTACGCCCCTAAAAACAATTTCATCCCCGAAATTGCCTAAGAGTAATAAGTAAAGATATTATCAGTTCATTTGCTTAAGTTTTGTTGGTTTCGAGTTTACATACGTTTTAGGGCATGTAATAAATACACTAGCTTAGCTCCTTGTGATCTACCCCCCTAAAAAGTTTTTACCTTTGAGGTTTGGAAACAAATGTCAAATCATCATTATCGTGCTAAGTGTTTAATGATAGAGTTTACCTTAGGGTGGTATATTCTACTCTTTATGATTGGGCTAATACGGAAAGATAGTTGTGGCAGGCTCAAATCCAATACGTTGATTGTACGTCTGACCAAGGAAAATAACTCGTTGTATTCCTTCTTAATCCTGATAGATCCTAGAGTTCTGCTCGATCAAAACAGTGAGTCCGTTGGTATTCTCCCAGGATTGAGAATTAATGGGTCGAGCCGCGAATGCTTCGCAAGTGTACGGTCTCGTAATTCCGTAGTCTGATCAATCTAAATGTTTAAGGGATAGCCATTGATGAGGATCAAATATTGCATATCAGACCCCGACTATTACCAGATTTTATCAATATGATAATGCTTAATGTCATAGTTTAATTGTGTTTTGTTGCAGGATGAAATAAAGAGCGTTGATTGAAAAAGTGTATTAAAAGCATGGATTTGACGCTCCGAAGTCATCAGAGCAAGGGATGCACTCCAGAGTACCAAGATTGATGGATTTACACGCCAGGAATCTGAGAAAATCGAGTTGCTCACGTTAAAGAGGCCTGAAATTGGTCCAAAATGCAAGATCACAGGGTTTCCGTCATCCGATTGACTTGAAGCTTCATACATGGGATGAGGGCCATAAATTAACCGTACACGTAAAATTTCAACCATTGGATCACTATGAAAGTGCCCCAACTGACAGATCAGCCCATAAACCATTGATTCTGGACCCACCTGATATTCAGAACTGCTATAAATTTGGTCTCAACGCTTTAAGTAGGGAGACTAATTGAATGACTGGAGTGGATTTTGCAAAAAACGTCATACTGGACCCCACATGAATGAGTGTGCATAGTGCACAAGTGCACTGGCGTGCATGGCAAACGGCAAAGACGGTTGACTGTCTCTGACCGAAAAAGAAAGAAAGAAAAGGAAACTTTTGTTTCCTGCAGCGTGTAACGCACGGCCGCTGGCCGTTTTGCGGTCGACTGTGGGCCCCACTCATGCTCCGTACGGACGATCTAAACCGTCCATCTTGTAGAGGGGTTCAAATACTATAAAACCATGTTGACTCTTTTCATCCATGCGTACACACGTGTACGATACAGGGGCCACAAAAGGGCTACCCTGGGACGTTCAAAATTAATTTTATTGCGATTTATTCTCTGGACCGCGTCAATGGACATTCAAAACTACCTATTCTTTACTGAAATTTCGTTCTGAATGTAATGGATGGGGTGGATTTTCCAGAAAATGCTTCTGTGGGGCCCACCGATCACAACAGCGAAATGGTGCGAAAGGTTTCGCACATCCGCGAAAACTGACTTTTCCAGGCAGTTGTGGCCCACCATCTTTGATCATATGACAGATCTGAACCATCTATCATGTAGAGGACCCAAGAAAGTCCTAAGGGATGGTGTTTCTTTAAAATTTGAGTGAGGAAAGTGGTGATTTTTAAGGCACCGAACTTGGCTGCGAAAAGGTCGCTGCGCATGCGATAGCTTTCCAAATTCGATTCAAATCTGATTTTCACCACTCCAGCAACTATATAAGGAGGTTTTGGACGTGGGGAGCGGAATTGAGAGCTAGGGAGGAAGATCCAAAGCCAAGGAGAAGAAAGAGAAGAGAGAGAGAAGAAGGAAGAAGAGAGATAAGGGAAATGTTTTTAATGTTTTTATTTTATATTTTCTTTTTCCTAATTAATTTTATGGATAGTTAATTCTTCTTAGCTAGGGCTGAAATGAAGCCCTTAATTTGATTGACTCTTGTTTATGTTGAATTTATTTTAATTGGATTGATTTGTTTCTTTTTCTAGTGTGCTTTCTTGAGATTTCCATCTTCTCCATTCTATGAGCTCGACCAAAGTCTAGATATGGATGTTGTTTGAAATATTACTCTAGGTGCTTGTGTCTGACCATGAACAGGTTTCCTATAGAGGAAGAAATAGGATTTACATCTCTCTATGCCTGACCATGGATGGAAAGATGTGATCCATATGCTTTAAAGGATTATACATTTTGTGTGCCCGACCAAGGACATAGGATGTGCTTTGTTTATTAAAATTATATCAATCTGAATTAGGATAAATCAACAGGTAAACTAAGGGTTAGGATAGTTATGGGTGGATTCGAAAGTCCTAGTCTATTCATCGATTGGATTTTACTCACTACTCTCAGTTACTTTTTCATTGATTTTTGTTTATATTTTTTTAATCATTACCTAAACTCTTTGTTGGATTAGTTAAGAAGAGTCTTAAATTTTAAATTATGACAACCAGTCCTCGTGGAAACGATCTCGTAATACGTAGCATATTTACATCTGATTCATATACTTGCGAGTAAAAATCATTTAAATCAAATTGGTTTAAATTAAAACATCAGTCATCTTTGAAAAGTTTAAATCTCCTATTTATAAGGTTATCCTTTGGGTCTTGGTCTAAGAGAGTCCTTATTTAATTTATGTCCAAATTGTGGGTTAATAAATCTCTTAATATGCCTATGGTCAAAAATCATCCTAAAAAGCTTTTAAAGGCACCGAATTTATATGAATTACTGTTTTAATCTTATGGCTAGTGGGTTATGAGCAGATTACACATTGGCTTCATAAATTTCAAGAATGAAGGAATAGTTGAAAGTTCTAAGGTATTTTGTCGGTTTGAAGTTCTAATACGCTAATAAGGATATAGGAAAGGAAAGATGAAGAATATCATCTTCTCAATATTGTTGGAACCTTGGGTCCATAAGAGAATGGGAAAACTCAATATATTTTACTGTAGTCCGCCTCTAACATGAGCTTATAGAGTATTAAACTATGAAACTCAACCCTACTTAAGGGTCCTAACTTAATTGTACCAAAACAACTTAAACAAATATATATATATATATATATATATATATATATATATATATATATATATATATATATGTAATCAAACTTAATCACAAGATGATTCCTAGCATGATTATAAATAATTTCTAAATAGACACCCAATGTTAAACTTTAATATGAAAAGACATGACTAGTCTATTGGCAAAAATACATGCAAGCATTCACAAAGTGACATTAAAATTTCAATCCATACAATCACGTCGAATTCTAAAATGTCATTAGCATGACCAGTTACATCCTACAGTATGGATTACATATATTATTAGATAACGCAAACTTAAGGGAAATACAGCCTAATCAAAGCAGGAAAGGTTACAACTATCCTTCAACACATGAAAGCAATTCTAACTAACTCTAACAAACTACTAATTGTCCGTTAGGTTAAGTTACTATTCTTCTGGGTCGGACGCAGATGGGGGTGCCTCCTCCCCAATCGGATGGAAGTAATGAGAGTGATTTGGAGAGAGTTAATGGAGTCAATCAAGACTCAACTTCTGCTACAGCTCCAACAAGATAACAAGGGCAACTTATCAGATGGAATGCCTAGCCCAAGCTATCGAAGGCTCAAATTACACCATTCAGGTCGATGTTTTAGATCCTAGAAGCAACTTAAATCCCATTGATTATGTGGACTACATAGCATCCTTAACAACTTTCTTTATCTGGAAAGGTTTGGAGAATGGAAAGAAATTAAGGTCTGTGGCCACAAACCGTAAAGGGTGTGCTTGTGTGGTGACAACAGCCCCAATTGGCCTATGAAAGGAAGGGAATGAAAAAGATTAATAATTGGGTTAAAATAAAGTTAAAAATGGAGAGTAAATTGTTGCCTCTTGATTATTATCAAACCTTATATTAAAAAATTCAATTGCAACAATCTAATGATCAATCTATGCTAAAGTATATAAAATTAATTTTTACAAATCGTTGGATTTTGTGAATGAGCTTATGGGAGTGAATGAGTGGATGGTTTTGAATGAGTTTTGTTGAAGGGGAAGATGATGAGAATGGGTTTGAGATGGTGTTGAGAATGGATTTGGTGATGGGTTTGTGAAGGAGGAGAAGATAAGTTTGGAGATGTTGAGTGAGGTGAATTTGGAGATGATTTTAAGAAAATGGATTTGAGGGATGAAAGTTGAGAAGTGATTAGGAATGAGTTGAAAAAATGATATTGAGAAAAGTTTGAAAAGGATTTGAGAGAATGAGGATTGAGATGGGTTAGGTGAAGAAGAAGATGGTGGATTTGGGGATTGAGTTTTGAGATTGGGAGAAAAAGAGTTTTCTCTAGGGTTTAGAAAGCATGGTGGAGGGTAATGGGAGTAGTAGAGATAGGTTTTATGGACTTTAAATAGTCTTAAATAGCAAGGGAAATGGTCCCCACTCGTGTGTACATTGAAAGGGAGGAGGGGACCTATCTTGTAATTTTTCTTATACTTTTAATAATTGTATTATTTTTAAAATTTTTATGATAATTTATCATCAAGTTTTAAGTCATCCCACCAAATTTCATATCATTTGGAGTTATAAATAAATTATAAAAATTCTAGAAGTAACCACCATCTAAAACTAACAATTTTTAGATAGTAGTTGTCAATTCACTCCAAATCTAACTATATTATAATTTTTATTTTATTTTTATATGAATCTAGACTTATTAAGCTTCAATCTGACTTTTGAATCACCTAAATCGGAGTTATATTAAAAGAGATATGGATTTTTTAAGTTGACTAAAAATTACAGGAATTTCCGGCAGGGTCCCGCAGGCTGGGCAGGGACCCGCCGAGTCGCTGGACACCCGGGTGGGGTCTCGCGGGCGGGGTCCCGCCAGCCCTCTATCTCTTGGCAGGGGCAACTTGTGATGAGCATATCTCACAAACTAGAATGAGTTATTCGACATGCCATATATGAATTTGGGGTAGAAGAAGCTACTCTATGCAATGAGTCTATCTATTTAGCGAAATTACTCCTACTTAGGGGCTAAAATCTAATTTTTCTTCAGTTTCACTATTTTTGATAAATTTTCGTTCACCCCTAACTCTTTACCCCAAGTAGGTCGAAACTATCAAATTTGGCCCGATACTTACTCATTTGATCTAAGACTATGATTTTGACTGTCAAATCATTCAGTCTCCAGCTCGTTTTTATCAATGTCCCGAAAAAACTAAAGGATAGAGTGATGGTAGGTGAAGATTTTAAGGGGATAGGTTGGAGAGAGGAATTTGAACTTAGGCCTGTTTGGCCAGTGATATTAAGCTGTATTAAATGGGATTACAATGCTAATCCTAGCTCAAGATTGGAAATGACATGTCTGGAACGAGTGTGGGAATGACATGTCTGGAACGAGTGTGGGATGAGATTCAAATTTACTTCACAAGCTTTGATAAATAAGCCTTACGTTGGAAGTTGTAATGTGGGATTTCCAAATCCCAGGATGACGAATTTCTAAGCATAATTGGGAAGGAAGACCCAGAATTTACTCTTAATTGAATACATTCCAACAGGACATTATAGAACATGGGATGCACTCATTCCAGGGACCATACCTTACCTGCATTTATCGTTACTCTAAAATTCATTCCACCCTGATCCTACCTATTTCAGTTGGCCCAATGGGCCATAGGAACTTGGTGGATTAAACTAGCTAAATTTCCTAGTTAATCAAATCAACTCTTGTCATCAAGTTCCCAATCTCTTGCCTGGGAATGGGTCATGGTAGTGTAAGACTCTCGGATCTCCTTCTCCAGCGTCACTATTCCCTCTCTCACTTTCCATTCCTAACTCCTTGGAAGTCCTACCCTCTGTCTACAATTATTGGTTCAGGGTCTAGGATAGTTTCTAGCGTTCTAAGTCTCCGTTGCATTTTCTACTGCGTATCCTCTCAAGTCAGCGGACGCGTTAGTAAGATCATGACCCATGACCCAATGGATTCCAAACTATTACTTTAATACTATATTGTAATGCCCTGAAAATTGAGGGTCGTGCATACGCTCGACTCCCGAGTTCCAGGACATCACTTATATCCAATTTTCTTATTAACTTACGTTTAATCAGATTTAAATGCGCAGCCTGAAATTTCCTGGAACATGAAGCACAACCACACAAGTCTACTGAAATAAAGAGGCAAAGTATATACAAGTCCAGAAGAATGTAAATAGGTTGCATAAAGCGTTGCCCAAAAAAATCACAAAAGGATAGCATGTCCAAAAAGAATGATGCACTGTTCAGTGATCCAACGTCCCATCTACTGATCTAATGAAGTCCTGCTCATCATCTGGAAGTAGGAGAACTCGTCTTCCTCCTTGAGGCTCACATCACTAGGCTCTACGTAATCTGCATCACCTGCATCTACGAGCGAGTCTGGTTGATGTTTTAAAACATCGTCCCAAAGTGGGAGTGAGTGATCAACTCAGTGGATGCTATAAGCCTTAAGTTGTAACAAGCATCAATTATATTATGAATTTAATGAAAAATAATCATTTACAAACACCTAAATAATCTTATTAATGCACATGCATGGTGGATAATATGATGTATGCCCTTGCCACAACGCTCCCTCGAGCGACTCCGTCTAACGATCGCGTATATCAATACTCTCTCAGAGCGACCTCGACTGTCGAGTCGCCAACCTATTTAGTGCAATGCAATGATAATGTTAACAGGGTTCTTAGTTAAGTCCATTCATCTAACAGGTTGGGGAATCTGATACACCCCACATATCAATGCCCTCAACTGGTTGTGGTACCAAGGCCCCTCAATGCACTAGGCCAGAGCACCGAGATCCGTGATCCTGTCGGGTTCTCCATCCCTGACTTCAAGCACATGGGGAGTGCTGAGAACTGAGATCTCTCGCGGTTACTACAGGGAAATTCGTCACCCCAGCGTAGGCCGACAGGTCAGACACAATGTCCCATTCCAACATGCCCGACTCACAAGGCAGTGGATTGACTTCGAATGGTTATCGATGGGCTACAATGGTGTTCCAGGTTTCATATATATGTGAGCAACCAGGGTTAACAATCAAGATTGGTCAGTAAATAGACTAGAACGCACGAGTCACGCGGGCACGTGACGAATGACATCGGGTGCAACAGACCCATGTAGTCGAACTACTGCCGCCCATACACACCCGACCAGACCCACGGGTTTAGCCTCAGGGTAGCCCTACCAATGGGACTACCGTCTCTCCTCATGTTTTCGACCAACCCAAGGGTTTGATGATGATTCATAGCATGTCAACTATCAAGATTATCAATTAATATAATAGTATCATATTTGCATACATCTCAACATACGATCCAAACAATCCTACAAGCAAGTTACATTATCATGAACAAGTTGCATGTGAATTGTGTGGCTTTGTGAGGAAGTTATGCACTTCCTACATCTCAAGTAATCAAATACACAAGAGTAATAAATCATACATACTATGAAACAACACATATGAGAAAAAAGAATCAAACAAACATGAGCATGTAATCATCCATATGCTAAATCATGTGAGAGATAAGATCAACATCAAATGAGAACTAAACACACAAATCCATACAATTTCAACAAACATACAATTCCTAGGTCCTCTCTAGATTCTCCAATATAACATCCCAAACAAACAAAATCATTAGACTCATGGTATAATTGATGCTAGGCCACCTAAGGATAATAGTCTGCACCTATGGATCATTGAAGACTTGAAAAACGACACAGGAATAAGGAATTTGGGGTCAATCGGCCGGAATCCCTAAAGTAATCACTTACATATTAGAACTCTAAGTCAATCCCTTCTCAACACAAGGGTTTCAAGAAAAGGGATGGGGTATCTTGCCTAGACGATCAACGGAACGATTCTTGTAGTTGTGGTGTAGGAATTTCCTTGGAGAAGGGGTAGAGAGTTGCAAGGTTGAGCTTCCTTGGGCCCCGCCATCAACAACACCCTCCTTCACTCTCTTCTTCCTCTCTCTTTCTCCTCCTTCTCTTCTCCCCTTTCTATCTTCTCTCTCTTTTAGGGTAAAATCGTATGGGGAGAGGGGGTGCCCAAATGAGGCCCTTTTATAATGCCAAATTTGGTGGAAATGGCCCCAAGTATTGGATTTTTATTATACTAGACCTATGAGAGGGTCTTTCTAAGCTCTAGGGCCCACTATGGGGTGTACATATTGATATACACCGTAGGATAGTTAGCTCTAATGATGATCTACGTATGGACATGATCGACCCGCCATTTGGGTGCGCCAATTGATAGATATGATTAGAAGTCTGTACAACGGTCACCGATGGTCTATCGGGGCCTCGACTATATGGATATGAGCAGGGAAATATCCTTACTCCACGTGTGAAGTTTAGTCGTAAACCGACGGTCTGAAATCCTCAACTTTACATAAAAGTGGACGACTCAATTCACTTAAGTTTCAGCTCCTTACTTTAGGGTATTTGCGCTTCTCATACACTCGTCCTCTAGCTCAAGTTGAGTAGTTCCGGGTAGTACCCAGGTCTAACTCCCGCGACGGACATCAAACCCAGCAGGACAGACATTATTCTATAGCTTTGGAATTAGTGGCCCGCCAACGAGCGGTCTAGAGCTTGTTCAGAAAATCAAGGCATTTCTGGAATAAATTAGGTATTGAGATTTCTCGTGGGTAATGATTAGGGTTTAGATTAGCTATGTTCATAATGTGGCTTATGTATAACTAGTGAAAGTGGAGATTTGGTCATGCTTACTCTAAACCGTCGGTTTTAGACTAAAAGAGTAACGGGGTTGCTCTGATGGGTCCCTGGTCATGAAATTTATAGGACAGGTGCTCTATGGCCTAATGAAGGGCAATGTAAAATTTGAGGGTAAACAGATGCGTGGTTTTACCGCAACGGTCTGAATTGTGATCAACGGTCACCATTTCATGCTCGAGTCTCAGATTTTGTGGGCGGGTGTAGAAAAATATTTTAGACCCTCACCGTAAATTTAGAAGAAATTCGACAGCTGAAATGTCTTATATCTCAGTTTCATTTAAGAGTGCCAGATTCTGAGTCCAATAGGCTGGGGTGAGTTGCACCTTGCAAGTGCCGCTGGGAAGGCGTGGATAATTAATTTCAGGGTGTCTACTGGGTTTGTGGTCCGCGATGGACTATAAGACCAATGGAGTCTACGGTTTTCCAAAATTTTAAATTTTTTTGACCTTCCTCGGCCGTTGCACAGCCTGCACCAGCTGCCACCGAGTACAAACCGATCATCTGACTTGATGGCCTACACATGGTCTAATCATGACCAGACTGGTCCACCCATATATAAGCTAACATCGAGTGCTAATGGTTAGTAAGTGATAATATGAGTTAATTAAAAAAAATTCTAGGATTTTTAGAAATCCAAAACAGTGAAAATCCAGGATGTTACACGAACACTCGTTAAAGACATGCAACTCTCAATAAAATCCAAACGGTCCATCATCTCTCTCTTGGCAGCCCTGTACCGAAACCCGCCCCACCTGCTAACATACGCCCCCATCTTCCAGTTCTTAACCGGCAACTCCCTCCTCAAACAAGGCCGGCAGGTCCATGCTCACATGACCCTCCGTGGTCTTCAACCCGACGCCTTCCTTAGTGCCAAAATGGTCGCTATGTATGCTAACAATGGTGATCTCACGTCTGCCCACCAACTGTTCAATATAATTCCTCAACCAAGTTCCCTTCTCTATAATTCCCTCGTTCGAGGGTATTGCCAATGTGGGTGCCCCAAAAGCACCCTCTTAATCTTGTGTCAAATGCACTCTCACAGCCTCCACCTAGATAATTTCACTTTCCTTTTTTGCATTGAAGGCCTGTGCAGACTTATTGGAGCTTTTGATTGGTAAATGCATTCATTTACAATGCTTGAGAAGTGGGCTTGAGTTTGACCTATATGTTGGGACTTCTTTGATTGATATGTATGTAAAATGTGGTCAGATTAATGATGCATGCCTATTGTTCGATAAAATGCCCATGAGAGATGTTGTCCTGGAATGCTTTAATAGCAGGTTATATGAAGTATGGGGAGATATCTGTTGCAGAGGAACTGTTTGGGGGAATTCATAGGCGAGACATTGTTTCTTGGACTACAATGATATCGAGGTGATGATGCATCCTCCTCATGTAACAAGGATGGGTCTAGATGCCCTACTCATGGGCCTAAGAGTGGGCTTACAGGTTGAGTACTTCTATTAGCATCAATGGGGACTCAAAGAATTGGGATAACCCAATAAGGCGAGATGGATCATACTAATAATAGTGGGGGCTCATCAATTTGGGTTAGCCCACTAAGGGGGAAATGAGAATATGCCTAATACAATTACAAGGGGCCTCATACCATTTAAATGACTTGTATCATGATGTTATACTAGCACGTACTCATAGTTGGCATCGATAATCAGCCTATACACAAGGCGAGGTCCATAGATGGACAACAGATCCATAACATGGAAGGTCAAGCCTCAACGGTGGATATACCAAATCTAATAACATGGATCCCTCCGTCTACGGTGAGGATGAACTCTCCTCATGTCAAATTTGGGCCTAGGTGGCCTACCTATTATCCTGAGGATCCGGAACGGACTTCCTTCACGATAATATTATATGGCTCGCTAGATGCCCTTGGGGGCCCAAAAAATTCTTAAATAGACTCCAAGATTAAAACAATCCTACTAACAACCAATGAGGACCTAACATTTTGAGTTATCCCAATATAAATAGATGGATCATGCAAATATTAATGGGGCTCAATGATTAGGGTCAACCCATTTAGAGAATGATGAGAATGGGCCTAACAAAGCCTAAGGAAAGGTCACAATGTCGACATTTAACCATCATTGCCCATCAATGTGGACATTTAACCAACATTGCTCCCAAGGAGTGGCCCACATAAAGTCTAACGTATAGTGGGGCCCATGGCCTTACATAAGGGCCTCACATACAACATAATGGGCCTCACACAATAGCCCAATATACATTGTAATGGGCCTCAAACAAGGGCCTAATATACTTCTCAATGGGCCTCATCATAAGGGCCTCATATACATCACATCGGGCCTTATCATATGGGCCAAGATACATCACATCGGGCCTCATCCAAGGCCACAAACACATCACAATGGGCCTCACTAAATGGGCCACAAAAACATCACAATGGACCTCACCAAATGGGCCATAAAAACATTACAATGGCACTTACTCATGGGCCATAAAAACATTATAATGGGCCTTACTCATGGGCCGCAAATACATCACATGGGCCTTATGGGGCGACACATAATCCAGCAAAATAGATAGGCCACATGTACAAAAAATACCTCAAGTTGTGCCTGCAAGATGGGCCTTAAATACATCACATTGGGCCTCATCAATGGGCCATAAATACATCATATGTGGGGTCCACAGGCTGGACGACGCTGATAAAACACGTACATCATGCGGGGGCCACGAAGATGGATGGTGTGAATATACAACACATCACAAGGTGGGCCCCACCCGTCCAGAAATCAAATGGACGGCAAGGCTGAAAACACATACATCATGAGGTGGCCCACGCAACGTCGTCAAGATGGACAATGTGCATATACAACACATACATCATGGGGGGCCCCACATAACACCGTCTAGATGGACGATGTGCATGTACAACACATATATCAAGGAGGGCCCCACCCAGTAGAACGTCCAGATGGACGACTGGATGGAATAGATACATCATGGTTGGCCCCACAAGGCACCATCCAAAAATGGACGGTGTGGAGATAGAACACGTACATTAAGGTGGGTCCCATCCCACACGTGCAGCATGTGTGGGGTGGGCCCCACACACCTGCCAAATAGCTGGGCGGTATGGATATAACACATACCTCGTGATCAAACCTACAAAACTTGCTAATGTCAATACAACAACTATCCCTATCCAGTTGCTGGACTGCTAGGTTGCTGCCCAACATCCAGCAGATGGATGATGCAGATGGACGGCTCAGATATAACACATATATCATGGTCAGACCCCAGAACTTACTGACGTCAATCAGGCAGCTATATAGCTGGGCTGCTTGCCCAACGTCAGATGGATGGTTGGGATGAAACATATGCATCTGGTGGGACCCACAGATGGACGGCTGGGTGAAACACATATATCACAGCGGGCCCTAGAACTTGCTGATGTCAATACAACAGTTTGTAGCTACATGGGACCCATCGTCCAGGGTCTGGACGGTGTGGATCCAACACACATCAAGGTGGGTCCACACAGATGGATGGCTTGGGCATAACACATATCTTAGTGGGTCCCACTGTCCCTGATGGATGGTGAGGCAAAACACATACATTAGGGTGGTGCCACGTTAATGTGGCCCACTCGTTTGGGATAAAGATGATATTTGTAGTTCCCTTTCGTCCATGCCAGACTGATCTAGGCAGGGGGCTTGCTGTTAAACACTCTGTCCAGTAGCAAGGCAGGCCCTGCCTGCTAGACGAACGGCGTGGATAATACATCAAGGTGGGCCACAACAGGAAAAAGGAGAGAGAGAGAGAGAGAGAGAGAGAGAGAGAGAGAGAGAGAGAGAGCATGCGATGGAGGGTTCCGCCACTACGAGCCCTCCTATGACTACAATACATATATCAAGATGGGTCCCAAATAAGATCCATACCATCAATCGGTAGGCCCCACTTGGTCCATCACAAAAATTAAAATCTAATCCTACAAAACTCCCACCAATGGTCCTCTTCTTTATCTCATTGGAATCCTTGGCTCCTAAGCTCTCTCTTTGATGGAGTATGATAAGAATTAAAGGGTTGGATGGTGAGATGTGGGGGTAGGAAGTGGGCCTTAATCTTTTCTCTCCTTAGTCTCTTTTCTCTCTTGGTTGCTTGGTAATGGTAGAGAAATGAGAGGGATGGAGTGAAATGGTGTTGTGTAAGGAGAGATGAGATGAGAGGTATGAGTGTGTAAAGAGAGATGGCATAAGAGTTGACTTTGGGAATGAGAGAGGGATGGGCTAGGTATGGGTTGAGATGGGATGTGTACTTGATTGATTAATTGATGTGATGTTTGGGTAGAGATTCTCTCGAGATTCACAACGCCCGATGTTTTCCTCGAAATAAATGTGGACCCACAACTCCTAGTCTAGGTATCGCATCGGAGAATGAGTTACGACGTTAGAATCGCGGTGACGACGTGGTCGCAAGGGTACAAGTCTCGGGTCAAGTTGACTTAGATATATGGGATGCGACTTAGGATCACGTGCAAACACCGATTATAGGTCGCAAGTCGCCGAAATTCGATAGGGATGACCGCGAGAATCTAAGGAATGGTACAGATTAGGATACGAGCCTTATAATAACCATTAGTGATACGATCCCCTAGTCTCTGGAGTCAGGCATGGCAGTATGGGAAACTGTGTCCATGTTATCGGCCTACACTGGGGTGACGAACCTCCCCTCAGTGACCAATATGCACTAATGAAGGTGATATATCATTGTTCGAACGGCCCCAGTCAAATTACTCGGCCAATGGTTCTGTGTAAGAGCACCGTTCAAACGACCCAGGTATGAATGAAATTGGGTGACAAGCCCTTTTTCCTTGTGGTGATTTGGTTTAATGTGACAAGCCTACACCTCAGAACTAAGTGATCATACTCGATGTTTGGGTGATGACCCACACCGAGTTGATCCTCACACCTTTGCGTATCATGCCTTACTTTTGAAATTATTGATTTGTGAGATAAATGAATGATACCTAAATTTGGATTATGAATCGCAGGCTCAAAGCCGCTACGGGCGTCCTAGGCCAAGTGATCTGGATAAGGCCATTGATTAAATGAAGGTGTTTCAGCTTCCCCAATCTTGTTGGATGAATGGACTTAATTAAATACTCGACTAACATGAACATTCCTAGCATTGCATTAACATAGGTTACGGTGACTTAGGCGTTGTGGTCGTGTGTTGAGGGAGTGTTGACATTTGCGAATGTAGTGTTGGAGTCGCTTATGAGGGAGTGTTAGATTGTGAGGGCATGCATCATCTCACAACAACATGAACGTGCATTAATAAGAGTATTTAAGAACTGAGTGTTTAAGTTGCTTCATCATTACTTGTGCTAGTGGAATTGATAACTTATGTAACTTAGAGTTAATGGAACCACTGAGTTGATCACTCACTCACACTTTGGGACGGTGTTTTAAAACATTAACTAGGTGACATTATTGATGCAGGTACTATCAAGATCTCAGATGGGTAAACTTAGAGTGGCTTGCATCGCCGATATTTTATTTCAGAGGATTGGACCAAACAGAAAAAATTACACTTTAATCATTTTGGGTATGTATATTATAACTTGTATAATTCCCATTTGGGCAGACACCATATTTTAATCGTATCTTTACTATTAGCCCCATATTTATTTATTTTTGTTATCTTCACATCACTTTGGATCTACTAATTTAAATTGTGCTACTCTGATTGCTCGTGTGTAAAATGACTGTGAATATAAACGAGATCACATATGCATTTTACTTGGTTAACACTCGGAAACTCGGGATCGGGGTCTTTGTACTCGGATGCCGATTTACGAGGTGTTACAAACCATAAAGTAACTAAGGGGCTGTTTGATTTTTAATTTCCCTGGTAAATACAGGGAAATAAGTAATTATTACTTACCCCACTTGTTTGAAATTCTTCGGTAATTACATTTCGAAAAGTGGTCCATACAATACCTGTTATTACTGATTTAAATATGTGAGCCCCACCATGATATATGTGAGTTATCCACACCATCCATCCTTTTTAAAAATATATTTTAAGTCATGAACCCAAAAATTAAGAAAATCAAAAGCTCAAGTGAACCACACCTTAAGGAACAATGATCATTAAGACATCAATGGTTGAAAATTGTTTTCTCCCTAGGGCTCACATTGATGTTTATTTGTCGTCCAACCTGTTCATATGGTCACACAGTCATAGATAAAGGGGAAACAAAAATATCAGTTTGATCTAAAACTTTTGGGGTCCTCAAGAAGCTTTCAATGGTAGGAGTTCAATTCCCATTGTTTCTTGCGATGTGGTCCACTTGATCATGGGATCTGCTTCGTTTTTCGGCTCATGCCCTAAAATGAGTTGGTTGAAGGGATGGATGGTGTGGATAAGACACACACATCGTGGTGGGCCCCATGATTTAACATTTTTTTCCTCGATTGTTGCAAGGAGTGTTATAAATGAAAGGTTGTGGTCAACATCACCTTGAAAATCCAACCAGAAATACACTGGTAAATAATTATTACCCATTTACTTTGAATTACTTTTGTAATTAGAAAATCAAAAAGGCCTTAAGGGTTTCAAATCGAAGGGATTTGAAATCCAAGGTAGAAGCTTGGATTACATAAAAAATTCTTCCAAGAGTTGCATGTGTAACATGTGTATCACTAAACTATAAGTCTATTGGGCACATGGCCCACTATAATTACTTTAATAAGATAATTTGCATTGTCCAAACATCCCAAAACGATTAGATTATCAACTGGATTAATATAATTACTTTAATAGGATACTCTGCACCGTCTAAACATTGTCCATGTAAATCAATGGTTAAAAATTGTTAGTTAATCACTCAAATGTGATCCTAAGCTTATAGCCTATTCAAGACTTGAAATTTCAACATTTACAACTAAAGTATGTATTTCTACAAGCTTATTACAACCATTGTGTCAAACATTACATATGTACATTAATTGTAGATATTAAAATTGATTTAGCAATTAAATTCAAACTCATATAAATATACCAAGCATAATTACTTTTGGGTTATAGGGGATTTTAAATCCAAGGTGCCAAACACAACTCGAGGATTCCAAATCCAAAGTTTAAAAAAATAGAGACAAAGGAAATATGGAAAAATATAGGAAGTGGTTTTTGGAAATTCATATTTTAGTGGGTCAACATTTGGTGATCCATGGGCATATGGATTAGATGTCCTTAGCGGGCAATAAGGGTATTATCATCTCATGGTGTTTTTTTTTTTTTTTTTTTTTTTTTTTTTTTTTTTGATATAGCCAGGGTAGATTGTGGCAATGTGTAGGGGTGTACATCGAATCGGTGGAACTGTGTAATCAGACTAGAATCATTGGATCGATCTGGTTTGGTCTGATTCTAGGGTGCTAATGGTCTGGTTCTGGTTCTAAAATTTTCAAAACCATTGATTACAGATTGATTTTGATTTAGGGCCCTGTAGAACCGAACCAAACCGTGAATCGAACCATTGATTTGAACCAATGATCCGAACCATCGATTCAAGCTTTATATGTTGCTTTTGGACCCACCGGGATTGATGATGATGAATTTTAAAAATTTCATGTGATAAGACCAATACTTTCACATATTGCTTTTGGACCGTTACTTATATTTTATTCTCAACTATCTAGTTCCGAGGTAAATTATCATACGACTAGGATTCGCCTATATAGGAACACTTTGCAGAATTGCCCATCCACAACAATATGCACTATTCAGCCATGTGGGCCCCATTTAGCTAATGTTGTTGTACTAGTATAGCGAACTAAGTAAAATAGAACAAACTTATTGAGGAATTTTAAAGGTCCTTATGCATCTACATTGTACAAATGGTATCCCTTTGTTTGTGATCCAATTGTTCATTTCATTTGATTTGGTGTTTTTTTTTTTTTTTTTTAAAGGAGTCACCTATTCATTGTTGGTACTCCCAGATCAATGGATAAAATCTCAGATCTTGGGCCCAATCGCATTTGAATGCATCAAGACCTTAATAGTATTATTAAAAAAGGGTAATTGTGCTAGAGTTTAAAAAGCCCATAACAGTCCGATAGGTTCTAAAAATCCTAGAATCGTAGGGAACGGTTTGGTTCAGTTTCATCCCAGAATCGGACCAAACTGAATCATGTGCACCCCTAGCAATATGAGATAAGGCTTTGGAAATATTTCATGAAGTTGTTGAAGCAGACCCAAGGAATGCCATTGTTGTTCTTCTCTATTTATATACACACCAAGGGAAGTTTGCATGCAACTCACGTGGAGAGAGAGGAAGAGAGAAATAAGTGGGAAAATAAAAAGAAAAAAACTAGGCACATTGTGCTAGGCCTAATGAGGCTACTTTTGCTTATGTGGAAGGGATGACTTAACATGCATGATCGTCCTTCACGTACAACACGCATTTGGCCTTGATACCAAAATTCACAATGATTCAACAATTCAGTGGGCCCACATGATTAATGACCCATATTAAAGGTGGGAAATCCACATGATGAATGGTCCCCATCAAGGTGAGCTCACATAACGGACTCTTAACATCAAAGTATGCCCCACATGATGGATGGCTCACATAAAAATGTTGCTCTGCATGTGGACGGTCCAAATCAAGTGGAGCCCACTTGATGGATGGTCTACATTAAAGGAAGGACCCCATGATGGATGGTGGACATTGAAGGTGGGCTCACATGAGGGAAGGTCGACATCAAAGGTGTGCCCATATGATGAATGGTTCACAATGAAGGTGGGATGTCACTTGATGAATGTTCCATATCATGGTGGGCCCAGATAATGTAGGATTCACATCAAAGGCAGGCCTTAGATGATGGGTGGTCCACATCAAAGTGTGGTCGACGGAACATCTGCATCAAGTGAGCCCCACATGATGGATGGACATTAAAAGTGGTTCACATGATGGAAGTTTGGCATCAAAGCTGGGCCCAAATGATGAACCACTCATATTGAAGGTGGGCCCCACATGATGAATGGTCCACATCAAGGTGGGCCCACATAATGGACTGATCAGACCTCACATGATGGATGAACCACATTAAAGGTGGGACCTGCATGATGGATGGTGGACATTGAAGAGAAACCCACATGATGTACAGTTGACATCGAAAGTGGCCCACATGATGAGTGACTGTGGGCCCCACATTCTACATTCCTATTAATTGAAGAGTAAAAAGTAATTTTACCAAGCGATTTTACTGTACAAGATCTAATCTAGATTATTAGAGTTGCTCTTATTTAAAAAGTTTTATTAGATTATATCAGACATGCTAAACACGCCCTTAATATCCCTGTAGAGAAACCATATTGGATCTCCAATTAGTTGGTTTAAAGCTTAGCCATTGGTTGGTAGATAGAATAGTGACATAAATTGGCGGCTAGGATCTTCCTATCATGATAAGTTTTGGAGCTTGATCGATCCATGATAAGCCAAATCAGACCAGCGGTCAGGATCACCTAGGCCCAGTCGATAGAATTCGTCCAAGCAAAAAACCCAATGAAATTGTAGAGGACCCCCACACCTGAGTTTCATATGATTCCTCTGTACGCCTCAAAGTGTATGGCAAAGTTTCCATATTAACGGCCATGATCTTCAAAATTTACGATATTCTCCTAATAGGCGCACATGTGATGAATGCGGATTGCGTCCTGTCGTCCAGCCGAATCTGTGCAGGGCCCACCGTGATGTATCTGCTTATCCATGCCGTCCATCCCTTTTTTCGGATCATTATAAGGAACAAAGCTAGGAATGAGGCAGATCCAACACTCAAGTGGACCACACCAAATTGGGCACTTGGGTTGCATTAAATGCACAATGCATTACATTAAATGCAGGGGTCATCTGTTGTGTGGTCCACTTGAGCGTTGGATCTGCCTCATTCCTTGGACTAGACTTTAAATTGATATGAGAAAATGAATGGACGGCGTGGATAAACAGATACATCACGGTGGGCCCCTCGGACGCAATCCTCGTTCCGATGTGATGCAACCAGCCAATGTTTTGTCGGACTTGTGAGACGTGAGAAGCCCATTAACGGCGAAGCGTCGGCTGAAGGCTCGTGCCTTAAATGATTCATTCTCAACTACTAAAAAACAAGCCCTAAACCTCTTTCACAATAGAACGCAAGGCCAGCAACGAAGCGGCATCGCCAACAACAACAACAACAACCACCCCAAAAGCCGCAGCAGCAACAACCAAAGGGCGTTGTGGGAGTATGGCGAAGTCGTTGAGATCGAAGAGGCAGAAGAGGCTGAGGACTCTGAGGAGAGAAATTGTCCAACCCTTCTACGACAACAAGGAAGCTGCAAAGCTGGCTGCTCAAGAGGCCGCTCTCAACGCTCCTAAGCTTCCCATTCCACCTTCCTACACCTCCACCACCACCACCACTGCCACAACGACAGCCAACGCTACCTCTATGGGTACTCTCTCTCTCTCTCTCTGTCGTTTTTTCTTCCTTTTCTGCATGACCCATTTCCATACATGAGCAATCACTCTCTCTCACTCTCTCTCAAGAACATTCAATATCAGAAAGCCCCATTTCCATACATGAATGAAATCTCTCTTTTATTATTGGAAAATGATCAATTTCCGGCAAGACCCATTTCCGTACACGAGTAACTACTCCCTCTATCTTGTTTCTTTTCTTAAAAAATCTATATATATATATTTTCCTAATATCCTCTTCTTTTGAGCTTTAAGAATCAGTTACATATGTTTCTTTTGGGCTTACCAACAAAATTTCATGAAATAAAGGACCATGAGCCTAATTACAAAAAAAATAAAAATAAAAACTGAAGAAAAGAATAATAATAATAATAAAGTACATAGAACATCAACCACAATGGGACTAGTCCTCAATAACAAGATGAGGCATCATACAGCACTTGGGTTGAAAGGTCATACACTATCGGTTTAGTTTTCGGTTTCAACAATGGGGCATGAGTGGGACCAAAGTTTGTTATTGACACAGTTGATATTATTGGTTCCTTTGTGGATGGCTCGGGTGCTACAAATCCCCCACATTGGAAGAGTATGCTTAGGCTCCCCCATCCCATTTCAGTTAGGGCAGGGGCAATCCGCGAAGGGTTCTCTGCCCCTGCGGGGATGGAGCGACAGAAGTCTCGCAGGTGGACGTTTGGTAGCGTTCGTGGCGGTGCTTCAAGATTCCAATGTACTGCATCCAAGGTATAAAAATATACGGTTAAGAGAGGAAATAAGGAGCTCTTCACATTCGAGGAAGGAAAGGCCTAATATTGTGCAGATGGGAATCATGGGATCTTGCAATCTGATGAACTTTTACTGCTTGGGCTATGCCCAGTATGATCCATCATATCAATGGTTTGGATCATTGAGCCATGGACCTGACTTGTTCAAAATAAGAGAACCCGAATAATATTGTAGAGCATTTCAGACCGAGCAGTTGAAAATTCCTCTTTAAGGATTTGGTTTCGAGACACTCTCTTAGCTTACATGGATTGTAGGATGCCATTGGCTTCTTTAACCACCATGGTTGTACATATACTCTAGAAAACTAAGTTGATTCGGATTTGTTGGGCGATAAGAAGAGCTACTAGGTGGCCACGCTTCAAAACCAGACCGAGACGGTCGGTGTTTGGCCAAGTTGTGCTGGTTCTCCAGGCTAGTCACACTCCAACGTGTCTGTTTAGAACCATGCTACCCACATGTTTATATGAGAAGAAGTGATCTCCTGAATTTTGTTTAAGATGTATGGAAGCCTCCATGTCTCTGATGAGTGTTCATGACCTTACATCCCTAACTACCAGGATTCTTTTAGTCCCCATTAACGATGATTTGTTTGGCAAATGAGTTAGAGATGCTTCTGAGGCTTTCTCCTAAGCTTTTTGCTCATTTTTTTTTTTTTTTCTCTACCAATGTATCGACGATTAATTGATATTTGAATTCATCCATGTTGTCTTTAAAGTCTAGCTTCAGTCACTAACATCCATCTACAGTGGAGCATACACTTATGTGTCTTAAAAATCATATAGGAAATTAACATAGTGATTTTATCTAGTTCAATAGAAAAGCCATAGTCTGCTTACGTGGTACTGGCTTCCATGCATTTCCAAAGGTAGTGGCCTTTGTGGCCTCGAAATGCTTTAACTGGAAATGTAGTTTGAGCATACTTCCAACCTAAATGAGGTTGGCAATGTGATTCGTTTGATGTGTTTTTCCAATATTAATGGACGGAATATACTTAATTTGTGGTATGGAGAACTTATACAAATCACAAGAGAGATGCAACTTAAGGTAAACCAGAAGAAAACCACACGGAGAATGAGCTGTATAAGTTTCTAGCTGTGTTCCCTATTGTTTACCAAGTTAGTCACTCATTGAAACTCTCACATTATATGGGAATCCTGAACTAGAACATAATAGTGTTAAGATTTCTCATTGGAAATTTGGGTAAAAAATCCATTGATGTATGAACTTAATTTTGGTGAGCTATGTGACATTCTGGGGTTCCTATTCAATTTGTAACAAGGAAAAGAATTCTTTCTTAGAAAGGAGTCCAGAAGTCTCCTTAAGGCCCTCCATACCCACTTTGGTACCATCGATTATACCGGCAGAACCTACAAACATAATCATTTTTGCCATCACTAGAAAAAGGCAGCTTACATTTGTTATGCTTTCTTTTCTTTTTTATTTTTAAACCCTCGTGGGTACCATTTGAACTTGTCTCTGTGGATTATCCACTGGAGGAGCCCACTAGTTTGAAACTCTTGGCCAATATTGAAATTGTACAATATAATACAGGAAATGATGATATGAACATTGGAGAGGGCTATCTAATATGATATTCTAGCTAAAACCCTATATCTTAGGAGGAGTGGGGTAGTCCATACCATGACTAGTCATATAGATAGGATTTTACTACCACCTATCAAGTCACAATGAGGGATTTCATGATGGATCCTGTTATTTTACCACCACACAACCCTATGATTCACACCACACATCATCATCATAATAATCATTATCACTTTAGCCTTATCCCAGTCTACACCATTACGATTCATGCCTCACATACAAGATTCTATTATGCTCTGGCTCAAAGATGACCTCCATTCCAAATGTCATCTCAAGCATAGTTCAAGAACCTAGTCCCAATCGATTCAGTTAGCTGTGGTACGCAGAGATGGCATAGACGTGCTATTTATGTGGGATGGATAAGACATACCATGGGCTTCCTGCATATAACTGAAGTACCGGACACAATATGGTATGTTACACATAGTTGCTTAGTCGCGTAGTCACTTGTTGGGTTTATCAGGGACTTGGCAGGTCAACCAAGGCATGGTTTCTTAATTAGTTCTTGTTTTAGGGACAAAAACATGAAATATTACAAAAAAGGCTGGTCACTTTTTTCCTTACCAGCAGAACCACGACCCGCCATAGCTTTCCAATGTCTTCAAAATTCTAAAATTGACACTTGAAAATCCTTCATATTGAGAGCCATTTATGCATGTGACTTGGGCCTGTTTGGTCTGTGGAATAAAATGGTATGGAATTGCATTAGATGAGATTAACACTATTATTGCACAATGATCACATGTCTGAAAATGCCATGGTATTTTGACTATCTAATCCCCACGTTTGGGATTAGATTCTTCTTATGGGAAAAACACTGTATTCAACGATTTCCATGTTTGGTGGACCATGGAATTGTAATCAACGGATCAAATTCACAACTGATGTCAGTCACTTGTACACGTATACAACTCCAATGTCACGTGTAAGGGTGCATATGGATGGACAACATGGATAAAACACACGTCAATGTGAGCCCCATAGATGTAGTGGATTTCAAAATCCACTAGAAATCCTGCACGGGACCAAATGCAATTCCATCCCACCTAATCCCAATCCTTCCCATTGCTTTAAAACCCCGAATGGAATTTGCACGGGACCAAAGCAATTCCATCCCACCTAATCCCACATAAGCCCACTTGCCAAATGGTGCAACTCGGTTATCGAGTGAATGAGATCTCGATATTCAAATTGCAAAGAAATTTTAAAAAAAGTATCCACAAGAATAATGGAGTAGAGACTAGAGAGGGAGAGAACTTTTATTGATATCAACCTTTCTTCTTACAAAAGTTAAAGAAAAAACCACACTTAGAAAATATTCGAATCTCCCTACTCCTACACCACTAACCCCCTTTTATAAATCTTAAAGGAACCCTTGATTGAAATCTCTACAACTAAGAGAATCAATTACAATTTATTATAAACTAATTTAGTCTTTCTCCATATGACAAAAGCCTAATGAAAAGAAAACATGAAAAGCAATCAAATATCTAAATCTAGCCCATATCTTCAATCATATTAATTACACCCTCATCACATCTTTAATGAAAAGAGAATCAATTACAATTTATTATAAACTAATTTAATCTTTCTTCATATGACAAAAGCCTAATGAAAAGAAAACATGAAAAGTAATCAAATATCTAAATCTAGCCTATATCTTCAATCATATTAATTACACCCTCATCACATCTTTAAATCAACCTCTCATATCTCCCAAATATAGTAAATAATAATTCTCAAATTTGTAAATAATCAACCCAAAAATCCACACATGTTGGGCTATGGGCTTACGTCTTGTTGGGGACATATAATGGACCTATATGGGTGGGGTCCTACAGTGGGCTTGCATCAATTCTCTCCGGCTTTGAAAGAACTCGTCCTCAAGTTGGAAATCAATCTCAACCTTTAGACCTATATTACCTCTACGATGAGTCTTGTTCTTTGTTGGTGGAAGTTGATGATGTAACTCTAAGCATCGGCTCGGTACAACCTTTGTTGGAGTCCTCTGTAGATGATATCTTTTTTTCTTGTGCTTTTGTGGGTGCCAACTTGTTAGTTGTAACTTTAAAGTTCTTTGTTGATCTTGAAATATTTGCCTCATTTTTCGTGCCACATTCTTTTGCAAAGGTGTTTCAATTTGAGTATTGAGAGCTACTTGCATGTCTATCATTGTGACTGTCACTATCATTGGATCAATCAATTGATCCATTAGTGAATTCATGTGTAAGTCCAACGTTAATGCATCAATAACTTCAGATGTCGACTTTTTCTTTGACTCTGTGGATTTTTTCGTCGTTTCCAGGGTTTCTATTTTAACTCTGGGTTCTTTGTCATGTTCCAACAATTGAAGGAATTGATCCTTGGCGTCTTCATAAGTTGGGGTTGCCCGTTGTTGGTTGGGACTTTAGTGGGGACCTTCCCCTATGTGTCCACATGCTCCAACTTCTGTCTCCGGATTCCCTCCACGCTGTCCCACACTTTATTAGTGAGATTGCCTACCGTATTAGTGAGTTTATCTACCTGTTCTACGAATGCGCGGATCAATTGAGCTACTTGTGCGAGCTCTTCCTATGTCACCTCTTTCGATGCCATTAGGGGATGATGTGGAGTCGAAAATTCCCAAAGACAACCCGCTTTGATACCAAAATGGCGTGGCTCAGTTATCGAGTCAATGAGATCTCGATATCCAAGTTGCAAAGTAATTAAAAAAAAAAAAAACGCGCAAGAACAATAGTAGAGAGGGAGAACTTTTATTGATATCAACCTTGTCTCTTACAAAAGTGAAAGAAAAAGACACTTAGAAAATATTTGAATCTCCCCACTCCTACACATACCCCCGTTTATAGGTCTTAAAGGAATCCTTGATTGCAATCTCTACAAGTGAATCAATTGCAATTTATTACAAACGAATCTAATCTTTCTTCAATGGCAAAAGCTTAATGAAAAGCAAACGCGGGAAGCAATCAAATATTTAAATCTAACCCATATCTTCAATCATATTAATTATACTCTCATCACATCTTTAAATCAACCCCTCATGTCTCCCAAATATGGTAAAATTTCTGTCATGCCCCAAACTCAGGAACCAGGCTCACAAAATTCCTAGTCGCTGAATCCGGTGCTGACAACCTTCGTAGTACCCCATTCTCGGATCCCATCTCTTATAAGCCAGGTTTTGATCCTGGGATTCTATAAGGAGGATTTATAGGGTGAGTTTTTTTTTTTTTTTTTGGTAAAGGAGCATAACCACAAGTGTACCCAAGTCACAAAATAGCATCATCATCACATATATACTAATATAAACCGTGAGTACAATGCTGGAAGGAAAATACAAGATGTAATCAAAACTCAAAAGAACAGGCTCATGCTTCGGGCTCAATGCTGCTGATATGCCCTAGCACCACTTGCAGCGTAAACAAACGCGCATAAGCTTCTTACGAAGCTCAGTAGAGTGCATGTGTGCGTGCACAATGCATATGGCAATAATACAGATATCAGAGTATGCGGAAGATGGAGGGCTAAACTGCCAAGTCCATGAATGCTGTTAGCTATACCAAGGCTATGCAATGTAAGGGCTACATGGTCGAATATCATATGCTAGCGATGCAACACAAACATGCCAATCCTCAAAGAGTCCACATATTAGTACAATTTGTATATGGAAACATCATTGGGGTCTAGTACACTCTAACATTAGCTGCCGCCCCATTGCGCGCATGACCAAGTGAGTGGAAGAGACCTCACTATCCGCCTTGCCAGTGGTATGCCAATGCCCACTCAGCTCTTCGATAGCGGACCCATTTACGAGCTGATCAAACTGAACTTAAATTACAACCCCTACCCTTGAAAGCAGGTATTTATTCTTAATCGTGACCTTGTTGAGCTCGCGATAATTCACGTAAAGCCTCAACGAACCATCTTTCTTCTTCACGAGGAGTACTGGAGCTCCCCACGGTGAATTGCTCGGATTGATAAAGCCTAACTTGGGCAACTCGTCCAACCGCTTTTGCAGTTCCCGCAACTCTAATGGTGCTATGCGATATGGGGCCTTTGAGATAGGTGTTGTACTGAGCACAAGGTCGATCTGAAACTCAGTATTCCGACGAGGAGGCAACCATGGAATCTCCTTAAACACATTCGGGAAACTGCAAACGACTGAAAGCTGGTCGTGCATAAGGCAACTGGCTCCTCTACGACACAAGACATAAGGCATGCGAGCTGCTCTCCTCTGGGCTCGACGACAAATTATAATTGCGGCACACCGGGTATACAAAATGTGACTGTCCTCGCGGAGCACTCCAACATGGCATGGTACTCGACAAGCCAATTCATGCCTAGGATAACATAGAACTCAGACATGGGCAAGACAAATAGGTCAACTGGCAAAAAGGTTTCCCCTACCTAGTGCTGTACATCGAGTCGAGTTGAGTCGAGGTGGGCCAAGATTGGCTTGACTCGTCCGTGCTCCCGAGTTCGAGCTCGAGCTTACCATTGGAGCTTGGTTTGTTTGCTAAACCTTTTGAGTCGAGCTCGATGCGAGCTAGTGGATTGAGTCGAGTCGAGCTTGCTCCCGACCCAACCCAACACCCAACCTACACCCGACTCAACCTAGCAACTCGACCCAACCCACACACGATTCAACCTAGCCACCCGACCCAACTCCCAAATCAAATTTTCAATATATATATATATATATATATATAATATAATATAATGTAATATATATATATATATATATATATATATATATATAAAATATAATATAATGTAATATATATTTGAGTCGAGTCAAGTCAAGATTCACTATGATCAAACTCAGCTCATTTTCAAAACGAGTTGGGTTATATGAAGCTTGGCTCACCTCGAGTGGTCGTTCAAGCCGAGCTGAGCGAGCTTTTCAAGCTAGTTTGGCTCATGTTCAACCCTACCCCTACTAGAATAGGGCAAGACGAGCAAATCAAATCTAGCACTGCGGTCTTCCCTAAGGGCATCGACACTGTCAAACCCTCACGTGCAGACTTTAGCGGCAAACCAGTGGATCGACAAAAATCCTTGGATATAAATGAATGCGATACACCAGAATCAAATAAGACGTGCTATGCATGAGGAAACAATGAGTATTCCTTGGACAACTCCTGATACCTGAGGATCCTGCCAGACTGCATAAAACTTGCCCTGAGTCTATTGGGGAGGTGCATGTCCCCTCTGCTATTGCTGTTGTGGCGGCTTATACTACTGCTTCTATTGTTACGGGGGAGGTCTCGGCAGTTAATGCGGCTGCCACCGGGGTCTCGGCGGCTAATACTGTTGCTGCTGCTGTTGCTGATGTGGAGCTTGTTGAAGTGCCAATTAGGGCTGATTATCTTATGATATGTCTAATAACATGTTAGTGTGCTTGGCCTGATAGGACACACTAGTAACATGTTAGTGTGCTTGGCTTGATAGGACACTAATAACATGCTTAGTATAATGGATATCATACCTGTTTATATGCCCATACGCATCATTTGTATGCCTGTTGTGGATGACAATTGATCATAGCATATGACTTTTGGCTTGAAACACTTAGGGGACTATATGGGATAGGGTCGCCCCACATGATCGTGTGGTACGCATAGTTTTGGTGCATGATTTGGATTGTATGTCTCATGTATTCTGCATCTTGTATGTCACGATCACTTTTAACCCCAATGACATCAGGGTTGTGGCCTCCACAGACATATCATGGATGGCCAGATTGGATACTGGAAATATCCGTTCTAGCATTAGGGCCCTATGGATGTCCTTGGATGAAAGTCCCTAGACCCTTGTGGTACTAGTAGGATGCTTCAATGTCGAGACCGAGTGGATAACATGAGCGCTCAAGTGCTAAATACCAATAGCCCGTCTCTTATCATGTCGTGGTCGATTGAAAGGGGGTGCGACCTTATCCGCCTGAGGGTAGGGGGAGTTTGACCAGCTTGTAAATGGGTCTGCTATCGACGTGCCGGGTGGGCATTGACATACCACCTTCAAAGTGGATAGTGAGGTCTCTTTCACTCACTTGGTTATGCACGCGATGAGGCGGCAACCAATGTTGGAGTGTATGGGGTTGAGGTGGCAAGATGATGTGACAAGTTTATAGGATTTATTGGTGCTAAAATTGAAGCGGAATGTGGTGTATGTTATGGTAGTGGATGGATGGGGGATAGAGCTAAGCATGCATTGACCAAGGTGGAAGAAATCTAGGCATGCATTGGCTAGTGGATAGATAAGGATTGTGGGTTGTAAGTGATGCATTGAGGATGATGATGTGGAGTAGTTCAATTGGTTGTTTGAAGTGACATGACACAAAACAAGACGTGCATTTGATGCATATGTAGGATGAGATGGACATGACTATGATTAGTTTCTAAGCCATGAGCAAAGGGCTAATGATGAATTTTGGGGTAGAACTCATTTTCGTCTTATAATACATTGTCTCATATGTGCTAGATATTCATTTGCCATGTAGTTGTTGTCCAATATTGTGATAATTTTCATGTTCTAGAAAGTGGGCTTTATGAATTTGGCCTAGTTTGGGTAATAGTCCAAATTTCGAGGACGATTTTTTTGTTAGGAGGGGGTAGAGTTTTAAGACCCGTAACACCGTGAGACCGACCGCATGCTTCAACTTCGGCATCGATGTGTTCCTAGCGGACTAGGTCAACGAGTTTTGATCGCGGCCATATTTTAGTACTGCAACATCCTGAGACTTGCACCCTAGCAACTGCGCGGGCACTACGATTCCAACGCCGCGCGGCATGCCCCATTGTGATCCCTAAATTAGAAGTTCCAGTTTTAGCACGATCCAAGGTGGGCTGCGCAACGCACGCGGGCCCTATTTGTCTGAATTCTAAGGTTAGACATCAATCAATCCATCAATCAACTCATCCATCACTCCTCTCTCCCCACTAGTTAAACAAGCCCATGCCTTGCTCATGTACCTAGCAACTCCACCCGAGTGATCTGTATTAGATGGCCTCGAAGCCTTTGTCATATGGATTGCGTCACCACCGCGGTTAGCCAGTCACGATGATGAAAACCGTGTGTCAATCCGACGCTCCGTTAGTGAGATACAACCTATCGAATTCACAACCCAAATTGCGTATCTTGTAACACAAGAAACCTTTATTGTGTTAGGTCCATTGGACTTGAGCCCATGTTGGCCTAAAGCTCACTTTCTAGAACATGAAAATCATCACAAGATGGGACAATCAATACATGACAAATGAATATCTAGCACATATGAGACAAAAATGGGTTCTACCCTAAAATCCATCATTAACTCTCTCCCAATGCCTTAAAAACTAATCATGGCTCATGTCCACTTCATCCTACACATGCATCCAATGTATGTTTTATTTTGTGCCACATTACTTCAAACAACCAATTGAATTACTCCACCTCATCATCCACCACGCATCACCTACAACGCACAATCATTATCCATCCGCTAGCCAATGCATACCTATATTTCTTTCACCTTGGCCAAAGCATGCTTAGCACCATCCCCCTTATCCATCCACTATCTATAACATATACCAACTTTCTCCTCAAATTTAATACTAATAAGACCCCATAAACTTATCACCTCAACCCCCAATTCTCTATATTAGAGTAAAAGCTCTCTCACAATTATACTTTTACTATAGTTAGAAATTCCCCCCCCCCCCTCTCTTTCTTCCTTTCGTATATTCTTGATGTGTGTGGGGCCCACTAGTGTGGAGTCCCTATGTGCATGTATGGTTGGCCATGGTGGTCAGCAAGGTGGCTCACATCAGTGTGGCCCACCATGATGTACAATATATTCTCATAGTTCACATGTAATCCTGTTTTCATATCTAGACAATAACTTGTAAAAATCATATAAAATCAACAATGTTAAGATCTTAACTGAAACTTGTAGCTATCTAACGGTCCAATCTTCGTAACATCAATTTTACTTGGCTGCTGTTTAGCAGCACGCTAATGGTCCCGATTTGCCAAAAAATGTACCCTTTATTAGTCCCTTTATTGAACTCAATAGAAAGATATATTACGTTGGCTTCGTAGAAAATCTAAGTAGCTTTCCAACGGTATATAATAAGCCTCGATCAGAGTTCGAACGATTCGAACTCTGATCGAGGCTTATTATATACCTTTGGAAAGCTACTTAGATTTTCTATGAAGCCAACGGAATATATCTTTCTATTGAGTTCAATAAAGGGACTAAAAATGGGTCTGTTTTTGGCAAATCGTGACCATCGGTGCGCTGCTTGACAATAGCCAAGTAAAATTGATGCTACAGAAGATTGGACCGTTAGATAGCCACAAAATTTGGTCCAGAGTTATCTCATAGTGCGATTCTTATTATTATCAAGTTTCAGTTAAGATCTTAACATTGTTGATTTTATACGATTTTTACAAGTTGTCTAGATATAAAAACGGGGTTACATGTGAAATTTGAGATTATAATGTACATCATGGTGGGCCACCTTGCTGACCACCATGGCCAACCATACATGCACACAGGGGCTCCACACTAGTGGGCCCCGCACACATCAAGAAAATACAAAAGGAAGAAATAGGAGGATGGAAGGAGGGGGGTGTACACTCACCTCAAATGGATGGACGGCTGGATGATGATGTGTGGTCCACTCCCTTTAGGTTTGATTGCGGGCTACACCTTGGCCCTACTCTCTCTCTCTCTCTCTCTCTTAAAATCTCAGAAATTTCTAAGTGTAGCAAAAGTATGAGTGTAAGCGAGCTCCTATTATTATATAGAGAATTGGGAGTTGAGGTGACAAGATGATGTGGTAAGTTTATGGGGTTTTATTGGTGCTAAAATTGAGGTGGAAGGTGGTGTATGTTATAGGTAGTGGATGGATAAGGAGGATGGTGCTAAGCATGCTTTGTCCAAGTTGGAAGAAATCTAGGCACACATTGGCTAGTAGATGGATAAGGATTATGGATTGTAGGTGATGCATGGTGAATGATAAGGTTGAGTAGTTCAATTGGTTTTTTGAAGTGATGTGACACAAAACAAGACATGCATTGGATGAGGTGGACATGGGCCACGATTAGTTTTTATGGCATAGGGAGATGGCTAATGATGGATTATAATTCCAAAATTTGTAAATAATCAGCCCAAAAATTAGCACATGTTGGCTCTATGGGCTTATGTCTTGTTGGGCCATATAGTGGGCCTAAGTAGGTTGGGCTTTATAGTGGGCCGGCATCACCAAACATGCCCTTAACGACCTCCAAGAGCTTCTGGTCGTTTTTTTCATCCCAAACATGCCAACAAATGGATGCATTTCATTTTTTAATCCTCCTCAATTCCTTAGCACCTCCTTAGGCTGTAGTTAAAATTATACCTAAAAAAAATAAATCTATTCCCATAATTTAGAATTGCTTAACTTGTTCCGAGTCCTGACCTAGTCCGAGTCAAACGACTTCTTGTTGACCTGCAAACTAGGCCTAGTTTTTCCTAGAATATGGACAAACCAACTTTCACTGTATCTATGTCCCAGTGACTGGTCCAAGTTGATTCAAGCTTGATTCAAGCGTGTACTGGGTTGATCGATTGAGTTTTTGAACTGTACCCGAATGCTTACAAGACCTAATTCCATAATAATTGTGGCTCCAATTGGTTTCAACTCAAATAATAATTGCATAAAGAATAAGTGAAGAAAGGATGATTAGGTTGCATTGCTCTAATCCAGGGCATCACACCAAAAGCTCTCTTTGTACCAAGAGAAAATCAATCCCCATTCTGGAATTAAGAAAAAGAAACTTCCATTCACATTTAGAATAATCACCCACTCCATACTAGTCCTCTTTACAAAGATCTAATTGATCTGGAATCTTGCTTTGTTTAGATTCTAAACAAATCATAAACCATTGAAAAAACAAATCACTAAAGAAATAGTCACATGGGCTTCAAAACCTAAAACGAAACCTGACAACTGTCAAAAATACTCCATAGTACCAAAGCACTCTCCAAACTCTTATGTATGGGTTGTATGCACTGCTGTATGAGTAGAGGATCCATGCTGTTGATATATATCCCTTAAAGCATGCATTTAATACACCCAAAAGGTTGTATGCTGCTATATGGCTCTGCATGAAACCCAAAAGAAACAGCAGGTCATTAAGTATCTCCCCGTGCACAACCCTATGGAGTTTGTTATTGTAAAGCTGTACAATTCCCAAAGAGACTGATGACTGTCTATAGAGATCTTTGCAGGACCAGATTGAACTTTTGGGGTCCATAGTTCAACTGGTTCCAATCTAGGGTCACATCCTATAATCTCAAGACACATGAAGTCCGTCCACTGGATCATTCTTTCCTGCTTAAGAACTCATCTCTGAGGGTTAGAGAAATTAGTAATCCACTGCCATCTCCAGTCTTTATGCTGCATCTTGCTTGGCTTTGACAGTAATTATAATGGTGGAGGCTCCTGCATCAGATAATTTTGTTGTTGTTGTTGTGCATGGGATGGTCCTGGAGAGCAGGCCACTTCTTTTTCTGCAGTGGTGAATTTGTGGGTTTTGTGCGTTGGATTGTCGGTTGTGGCTTTTTCCCTCACTCTTGATCAGTTTCTTGTCGCTGCAGTGTTACCCTTGTCATTGCTATTCTCTGATTTTTATGCTCTGATCATCATGGGGATGGTATCTTTCAAAGGAAAAATAAATAAATAATCCTAATGGGGATGGTACCATGTGTCTGTCTCAACCCTGTTTGGCATGTGGGCTTAGGTGGGATTAGGTGGGATGGAATTGCATTCGGTCCCGTGCAAATTCCATCTGGCATTTGGAGATGACGGGAAGGATTGGGATTTGGTAGGATGGAATTGCATTTGGTTCCATGCAGGATTTCTGGTGGATTTTGAAATCCACTACATCTGTGGGCCCCACATTGATGCATGTGTTTTATCCATGCCATCCATCTATATGCACCCTTTACATGTGACATTCGAGTGGTATACGTGTACAAGTGACCGACATCAGTTGTGAAACTGGTCCGTTGATTACCATTCCATGGTCCACCAAACACAGGTTTTGCTTAATACAGTGTTTTTCTAGAGGAAGAATTTGATCCCAAACATGGGGATTGGATGGTCAAAATACCTTGGTATTTCCAGACATGCAATCATTGTGCAATAATGGTGCTAATTCCATCTAATGCAATTCCATACCATTTAATCCTGTGGACCAAATAGGCCCTAGCCATTTCCTTAGAATTTACCTCTTTTTGTCACCTTCTACCTCACCTCGAGGTAAGGTCCTATATGCATGAGAAAGGATGCATTCACCCAGTCTATTTTTCAAAAATCTCACTTCCCCTGTATCTGACATCAATCTGGAAAATATCCACCACTTCATGAATGGATTTCCAAGCACCGCGCCTGAATCTCTCTCTGATGAGAAGCCCACTCAGGGTTCACATATTTCTCAACAACGACTTTCATATTAAGAGAGTCGGGTTCTCCCTGAATCTTCATAGCAATTTCCCAAGAAGAGCCTTAAAAAAATAAAATCACAATATGACAAATTCATTAAAGCAAACAGAACTAATAGGATAAGGAGTGGAAGATGACACTATGGTCACTTCTTTGCAAACCAAAATACACACGCATACAGGAAAAAAAACAGAAAAAAAAAAAAAAAACAAAGAGCAGAAATAAGAAGAAGCAACCAGGAACAGCCACAACCTGATCCCCCATATACAACTGCTTCCAAGTCTCTCCTCAGTGAGATAAATGATGTCCTTGAGAATTCAGGGAGAAGAAGAGCCAATCCCAGCCCCAACAAGAAAATAGAAGAAATGAGGAAAACAATGGATGGAGACTTGCATTAAAGAAATCCTAGTATTTCTTTCCTTCTAAATCCCCTTGAGAATAGCATCGGGAAACATCATCCAAATGTGTCTGCCACACACCAAAACAGACCAGAAGCCCATCCTGCAGTGATGTCAAAAAGGGTTCTCTTGAACTGTCCAATGCCCAATTAACCTTGAAAAACTAAAAAAAGTGATCCCAAATGGCACTGGTGTCCTGGCAATGCAGGAAAAGGTGATCCACTGATTCGTTGTTTCTTCTACACAACACACGCATTGATCATTACCATATTCCTTTTTTTAAAGGTTACCAATAGTTAGATTTTGTTGGCTATGGTAATCCCCACAAAAGCTTCAACCCGAGAAGGAATGCAGATTCTCAAATTTTATTTTATTTTTTTGATTGGGCTTTCAAAATTGTAGTGCCCAGGTACTTAATAGGATTGGCTTCACAGTGTTTGGAAAGAACAAATTTGGAAGAGAAGCACCAATTGGCTGGGCATTTCCGATACTTGACATTCTGACTTGAAACATCAAGGCTAACCCCACAGAGGGATGCCCATGAGAACAAAGAAGTCCCTCCCCCAATTTCGCATCGCTTAAAATCCTATGGAGAGGGACATCAAAAATGGCAAAACCCCTCAAGAAATTGTTACAATCCACCACTTCTGATTCTTTATCTGTCACTATGGAAAACAAAGATAGGGAAAACAAAGATGGGAGGGAGGTAGCCAACTTTGTATCCCCAATCCTATTATCCTACTAAATTCTGATTCTAGAGCCACTACGTGGAATGAACTAACACTCTTTGTTGATTAAGATACCAACTTTTTTCGTAATAATTCTATCAATCTGATTGAATCTTCTACCAATTTGACTAACAGCCTTGCATATGCAACGCCCCACTGGAACTGCATCTTGGCTAGGAAACCTACCTCCACACCTTGGGTCGCATTATTTTTTTGAAAATTCTCTCTCCACAACACTTCCATTTCATCACCAAACCTTCACAACCATTTGGCAAGAGAAGCCTTGTTTATTTCTTAGCTAGTCATGTCTGTAACTCTGTAACTGTATTTCTAATATGGATTTTTAGTCTTAGATTTGAAGTTGTTAATTACTGGTGCATGACACCATAGGATTGTTTGAACCATTGTTACACTAATGTATCATCTCAAATATTCATTTTTGCTCTTTTGGCTAAATAATATAACTGTTGGAATATGAGACGTTTCATGTCTTGTACTTTTTTCCCACATCCATTTCTGTATCTGGTATTACAGATTATTTTGGCACTATACCTAATTTCATGGATTAAGGCACCATATTGGGGGTTTATTACAAGAATAGCAGCAAAATTCTTTGATTTTGTGTGGTTGCGAGAAGAGTGTGGGCTGCCCTTCTCTCTTAGCTGGGGTCCGGAAGGTTTTCAATAACATTATTGGTGATACATTGTTGGAGTGGCATGTAAGTCTATTCAAAGGCTAAAAGTACGTCTCATGGAAGATGTGTTTCTTCAGAAATCTAACAGGGTTTGTGAGAAGAGAAGAATAGCAGAATCTTTGATGCAAAAGGTTTCGTTGGTTGAATCTATTGAGAGGATCTGTCTTATGGCATTAATTGGGTGGCAAGTGTTGCCAAGGCAGGTGTTGAGGATTTTCTTTGGCGGGGTTGGTGGGTCGTGGGTGTGGTGGTGTGTTTTTTGGGTGGGGCCTTTAGGTGTCCCCTGTTTTTTTGCCTTCATTTTTCTTGCTTCGCCTTGTTTGCTGAGTGACGAGAGAGGTTCACTTGTGAATGGATGTTTATTGTTGTTATTCTTTTATAACAAAACCATCAATTTCAAAAAACAAATTTTTTTTTTCTTTGATTGTTTGAAGAAAGTCACCAAGTTATTCTTCATTTATTTTTTCAAAGAAAAAGAAGGTATTTTCCAAATAATGTTTGATATATACAGCAAGAAAATGAAAAATAAAATAAAATGAATAACTCCGAAAAAAATCTCAGCACCATCATCACATATTATACCCATCCTGGCCATTCTTCTGATTTCTTGGCAGAAGTCCAGTCACGGGCACCCTAATTGACGTCCGCTCCCATCTACCTGTGTTGGGGAGCAGCTGATGCATTCAACCAGATGGAATTTCAATCCAGAAAACTATATTTCTTTCTTTATTTATTTTTTTGACATAGCTTTATTCGTAAACATTTCCTGTGCAAAATTTCATGACTATATGGAAGAAAGAAGAATAAAAAGGGAGGCATCTCTCTCTCTCTCTCTTATATATATATATAAGAGAGAGAGAGAGAGAGAGAGAGAGAGAGAGAGAGAGAGAGAGAGAGAGAGAGAGAGAGAGAGAGAGAGTAGTTGGACATGGACTGATGACAAAGATACCATCAGTTGTATAACTTTAGATGGGACATGGACTGATGACAAAGATACGATCACCAGATCGGTGGTTTCTTTTCACCAAAATCTTCTTCAGAAAGAGAGTTGGGACAGACCGCGTTTAGACAATCTTCATTTCAAAAGCATCAGCGATGAAGATGGAAGGTTTCTGGAATCTCGATTTTGATGGAGTTAGAAGGCGAAAAATCCCCTGGCCCAGACGGCTTCCCCGTCTTCTTCTTTCAGGTGTTCTGGGACCTCCTCAAGGAGGACGTCCTGGATTTCTTCAATGAATTCTTCGAAAGAGGGAGACTTTCAAGAAACATCGGTGCCACTTTTATTGCGTTGATTTCGAAACGCCCGGGGGTTGCTCAGTTCAAGGATTACAGACCTATCAGTCTCATTTGCAGTTTGTACAAAATTCTGGCTAAGGTGCTCACCAACAGATTGAAGAAAGTAATTGGTTCAATTATTAGTCCTAATCAATGTGCGTTCATTCCAGGAAGACAAATTACTGATGCTGCTCTTATTGCCAACGAGTGCCCTCATTCCGACTATCAATCGAAGAAGTTCATTCTATGCAATCTGGACATGGAGAAGGCATACGATCATGTCGAGTGGGAATTTCTTCTCTATCTGATGAAGCGGATGGGATTTAGAAATCGTTGGAGAAAATGGATCGAGGAATGCATTAGTTCCGCCTTCTTTTCAGTCATTTTAAATGGATCCTCGAAAGGATTTTTCAAAAGTTCTCGTGGCCTTAGACAAGGTGATCCTCTCTCCCCTTTCCTCTTCCTCATCATCGGTGAAGCATTATCTGCTACGATCCTGAAAGCTCAATCGGACATATTCAAGGGAATTCAAATGAAAGGTGTCAAAGATCCGATATCCCACATCCAATTTGCGGATGACATCCTCATATTTTCTCAAGCTACGACTGAATCCGTTGCCAATCTGAGAACGACAATCAGATGCTTTGAAGTTGTCGCAGGGCTGAAGGTGAATTTATCTAAATCCAAAATATACGGGGTCAACTTAGATGACTAGGAGATGGTAGCTCTCGCTGACCTTATGGGTTGTTCTCTGGGATCCCTCCCAACTGTTTTTGTTGGTCTCCTTTTAAGCATCGGTCAGCCCAATAAACAACAATGGGAGAAAGTCCATCACAGATTTCGGTCTTGTTTACCTAGGTGGAAGTGTCGCTATCTTTCCATTGGTGGGAGACTCACGTTAATCAAAGCAGCGTTGTCCAACCTCCCCACCTATTTCATGTCCCTTTTTCGGTGCCCAGCCTCGGTCCTCAAATCCATCGACACACTCAGGCATAATTTTCTCTGGAGCAGTTTGGAAGAAAGGAAGAAGTTCAATCTCATGAAATGGAAGGAAGTCTATAAGCATATTAAAGGTGGAGCTGGTATCAAAGACCTCAAACTGATGAATCGAGCCCTTTTAGGTAAATGGATTTGGAGACTTGGCTTTGAAAAGGATAGCCTATGGAATATTATCATTAAAGGAAAATATGGGAGTTCGTTAGGTGGCTGGTGGACGAACAATTCATCTTTTTACAGGGCCTCGACAATTTGGAGAGGAATCAGTCGGCTGAAAGAAGAGGTCATCCGCTTGATCGGCTTTGAAGCGGGTAGGGGAGACAACATTCGGTTCTGGCAAGACATTTGGCTTGGGGACATGCCTCTGAAGGACAAATTCCCTCCAATATACCGGGTGACGAGTAACAACAACACTTTCATCGTTGAAAATTATTCCCTGGTAGCTGACAAGGTTGTCTGGAATATCCCCTGTCGAAGGAATCTTCAGGATTGGGAAATTGTTCATTATGTAGAACTTATGTAGATTCTTCAAACTTCCTCCCTTAATTAGGGCCGCAATGACACATTACGTGGAAAGCAGACAAATCATCCGCTTTTATGGTGAGGTCATTTTTCAAAATTTTATCAGCCAATAATAGTACCGCCCCCTCTCATCATCCCCATTTCATTTGGAAAATACGCTGCTCCTCCAAAACTCCAGGTATTTAGATGGCTGGTAGGGAACAACAAAATTCTCACCCTGGATAACCTTAGGAAAAAAGGAATGATTCTGCCGAATGTCTGCTTATGTTGCATGTCCTCTGAAGAGTCGGTGAACCATTTACTGATTCACTGTCCCTTCACCTATTCTGTCTGGTCCACCTTTCTATCTTGTTTTAAAATTAGTTGGTGTTTTCCGAAGGATGTGGACACTCTCCTTAAAGCCTGGCATGGGGTCAGATTAGGCAAATTCAAATCCAGGATTTGGCGGATTGGTATTTTGGCGGTTTGGTGGGCTTTTTGGTTAGAAAGGAACAACAAATGCTTTCAGAATGATGCGAAATCCTCTCACTTAGTCTCTTCCTATGTCATGTGTTTCATTGTTGAATGGTTATCCCATAGGGAAGGGATCAATGTAGATCTTTCTTTTCTTCTGTCTTAAGGATCTGCCATCTCAGCAGTTCCTCCTTTTTTTTTGTGTTTCCTTCCTTTTATTGCGAGTTATCTTTCAAAAAAAAAAAGAGAGACTAGTTGGATTGTCTAACTAGTTGCGTAATTAATGTTAATAAATTTGTTTTGGGGAAAGTTGTTTCCCAGAGGAAAAGGATTTGATGGCTTGGGTGGGACCCACGGTGGAGTTAAGATGAAATCCACACCGACCATCAGATGAGTCGCCCCATAATGGTCATAGGGGCAAAAATTCAGATGCATCCATAAATAAAGTGGACCACACAGTAGAAAATAGTGCCCTGGAAAAGCTTATCCTCTAAATTGTTTCCCTTCCTATGGTCCACTTGAATTACAAAGAGCGTGATTTCTTGGCCCTAGGTCTAATATGGAATTATACATATAATGAAAG
The DNA here is from genome assembly GCA_037074715.1 of Magnolia kwangsiensis. Taxonomy (NCBI): domain Eukaryota; kingdom Viridiplantae; phylum Streptophyta; class Magnoliopsida; order Magnoliales; family Magnoliaceae; genus Magnolia; species Magnolia kwangsiensis. The sequence goes on from CM073584.1 coordinate 75,418,793, forward strand.
GTGTGGATGTCATGTAAACATCATGGTGGGCCACATCAAAAGATGTGTTGGTTCCGAGAAAGACTCGGATGGCAAGGCGGGGAACACAGCTGAATGTGTTGATGTGGCAAAGCTACATGGTCCTCACCATGATATATATGTTATATCCACACCATCCATTTTATCATAACATTTTTAGGGCATGAGGCCAAAAATGAGGGAGATCCAAAGCTAAAGTAGACCACGCCACAGAAAACAATGAGGATTAAACCCCACCATTGAAAACTTGTTAGGGTGACGGAAGTTCTAGATCACGTTGATATATATATATATATATATATTCCTAATCCAGGTCTACGTGACCTTATGAATAAGTTGGATTATGAATAAGTTGGATGTTGGATGGAAAATAAACATTACGGTGGGCCATAGGAAGGTTATAATGATGGGCGTTCAATGTTCACTATTTCGTGTGGTGGGGCTCACTTGATAGGTGGATCTGTTTAATGTTTGGGACCATCCATTAAAACGATTTGTAAAAACTGATGGACGGCGTGGATATACAACAAATATATCAAAGTAGGTCCCACGGTTAAGGAAGCACCTATTAGTATGTTACGCGGGTAACACCTGATCTACTCCCGTCTATTCTCGGTAACGTACCAATTTTCTCGGAACCAACAAGTGCCTCACCGACTTCAACCTTTCATCTTTTAACGGGGCCACTGTGATATGTGTGTGGGATCCACTCCGATCATTATATGTTTAATCCCATGTTAGGCCCACAGAAAAAAAAATCTAGGCTAATTCGTGAATGAAGTGGGGCATACCAAATGGAAACAATTGGGAAAGGTGTCGACCTTTGATTTTTACAGGGCCCACCCGATTGGGCCTTGGAAATCCACTCCAACCATTATAGCCATATAAAAAGTTAGGCTTGATGTCCAAGAAATCATGCCTATACATGATTCAACTGGGCCATGCCAAGGAAGACAATTTGGTGGATAAGCTCTTCCCGTATTCTGTTTTTAGTCGTGTGGTCCACCTTAACCATGGATGGAGCTGATTTTGAGACCATGGGTCCAACGTGAGGTGAATCATGTGACGATTGGAGTGGATTTCCCATTAACACCATGGTGGGGCCGATCAAAGTGGGCAAGTTATTTTCTTTTTTAAAATAATTTTTCGGATACAGCATTTATTAACATTAAATGCCTGGCTAGTTGGACCAAAACTCACGGTCCAACTAGTTGTGTGTGAGCATTTCTCACACACATACACACACACACACACACACACACACGGATGGAAACGCTCACCTGCAAACTAGTTCGCACGTACTACATTCGAACTTTTTTGAGAACTCATCATATCTGATGAGTTTCGAAAATCTGAACGGTCCACATGAAGCAGAACCTCATGAAACCTCTTGGTACGAAATTTTACTTTGATCCAAAACTTCGGTGGGCCATGAAAAATGCAAACAGTTTCTTCCCTTGATTTGAATTTCTCTTTGCTATGGCCCACCAGAATCTTAGATCAGAGTGAAAATTCACCCCCTAAGGTTTCATGGGATTCCGCATTTTGTGGACCGTTCGGATTCGACACCCATGGCACGTGTGCAAAGGTGCGCACGTGCGTAGGTGCATAGGTGAGCACGCCTCTCTCTCTCTCTCTCTCTCTCTCTCTCTCTATATATATATATATATATATATCTCCATTCTACCAATTTTTTTTCCCTAAAAATTACATGGACATTCTGAATGGTGACTGACGGCCCAACGGAAAATTTCCATGATTGACAGCTTTTCATTTCCTTGATAACAAATGCCTGTTTCTGAAGGAAGAAAATGATCAAGTGCAAAAGTTTCCACCACAATCATGGTGCAAGCGACCTCTGTTGACCTCACCATTATGTGTTGATGACATCCACTCCAACCATCTTGCATGCACTCCCATGTTTGGCCATGGGCTCAAAAATCATTCCAATCCATGATTCAGGTGTGTCACACCATAGGGAACACTTAAGAGGGCACTCCCTCCCCCTCCCAACTGTTCTTGCTCGTGTGGCCCGAGTCATGGAAATCAGGCCAATGGCCAAAGTGGGGATGTCATGCATGATGATTGAAGTGGATGTCATGAACACTTCATGATGCATGCCACATCCAGTTGGACCATAAGTTACCGCTCACCCAGCAAAAACTTCCCACCTATCTTGTGCATGCCACATCCAAACCTTCGAATAGGTTGGCCCCACCATGAGGATCACATTGTGCAAATATCAGCACCATCTGTTAATCTGGTGAGGCGCACAATAGAAAACAATGTCTAGCCATTGAAAAAACAAAATACACGTGTGGTCCACCCAATAAGTGGATGTAACTGATTTTTTGCACTAGGTGATCCTCAGGATGTGAACAGCCTATTGAATGGGTCAAGGCTGCACATGCATGAAAGGTTGGAATTTGCTGGGTGGATGGGAACTTACAGTCCAACTGATGGACTTGAGATGTTTCTCTCTTACACACACACGTGCACATGTGTGTGCATGTGTTACATGAACATGACTGGAGGTAGCAGTGGGGTCAATTGATCACTCCACATCACCATTCTTGATTAGCAGGAGGCAGTGGGATCAATTGACCTCACTTCACATTGCCGTTTGTGACAAGCTTCACCAACCACATTATTTCACTGTGTCCAATCATGGATTTAAGTAACAGTTTCGGAATGCGACTTGTCTGGTGACTGAAGCCAGTACACCTTGCCCCATCTCAGTCTGACTCTGCAGTCCCATATCAATGTTGCGACTCTTTTCATTTTGGACTGGAACAGATACAGCTCATGCATTACTTGTAGGGGACAAATTTTCAAACCATGTGCCAACCTAGATTATTTCCCTAAAATTTTCTTGATATTTAGCCTTTTTGAGGAATTAATGTCCTGCTCATAAGATGTGCAACATTCAGTATGTGTGGACATGGTTTGGTGAGATTGATCTGTTGGGCCTTGTGGTTGTTTTTCTTTTTGAAAGGTAATAGGCCTCATTGTTGATGAGGGATGCGTTAAAAAGATTCTGGGTTGGAAGTTCCTAATGCCTCAATTTTTGGCTTATGAATATAATGTTAAGGAGGCTATAGCAACGGTGCACATTCAATGAAAAATAGCCTGACAATCAAAGTCTATGATTTTCCATCCTGGGATAATTTCAGGGCATCCCTGATCCATGGTGGGGCACATCATGCCTGTAATTTGCATAACCAAGCCATGTTCCCACATTAAAGGAATCCGGCCCGTTGGCAAACGGTATATCTGATGATGAGGACTCTCTGTTTCCTCCTACTATTTCCTTCGTCCTTGTGATGTTTGGCGTCTCTCTTGCCTGGTTTTAACAGATGTGGAGATGGCTGACGGCAGAAACACTGCTTCAGGATCGGCATCCCTAAAACCTGTTGGCGGCGTAGGAAAGAAGCGGAAACATAAATCAAAGGGGAAGAAAGAAAAGCGGCGTGGCAAAGGGAAGATCAGGAAGAAGAATATTTGACTGTGAGTTTGATGGGGAATCTTCTTTTCATTACAACGGCATGTTCTTTCCTCTAAACTACAATTTTGGCATAGAAATTGGGAATTTCACTTAGGATTGTTGAGCTTTGAAAGATGGAGTTTTGTTGTAGAACACTAGTACCAGTATGTGCAAAGAAATTGCTTATGCCATTTTAACCAAGGTGTGTTAAGCATATGATATCGATTGAAGGCGTCGATAAATATCAATCTGGGTTTATTTGTCTTATGGCTGAAGGGAATGTTTTTATTGTTGCTGAGTGTGGAAGTGGAATATTTGTACACTGTAAAACCATAGATCGGGCCTTTGCATGAGATCTAGACCATAGTTCTATAACTCGGTGACTCGGCAAGATTTTGAGCTCTTTTAGAAACATGCTGTCAATCCTTACTCAGCTGGAACTCGACAAGACTCATTGAGTCGGCTCAAAAACTAGGTTGATTCAAACAGCAACCTCTTTCTTTCAGTGGCATGACCAACCACTGGTGTAACGAACAATTAAGCTGTGTTTTGCCTTCCTTTCTTGTTTTGTTTTTTAGAATCTGCCCAACAAATTTAGAAAATTTCCACCACCCTACATATTTTAAAATTAATTATTATAATATAAGTAAAGACTCGAATTAACCCAACCCTGCTAGAAATTGAGTGAGTTTTTGAACTATGACCTAGACTGCTTGTGCTTGGTTCTCTTTGTGGATGGGCCATAGCCCAAAAGTTGGAAAACCACAGACTTAGACACAAATGCACAATGATCCACATTGGATCGGCAGGTCTGTCCAATACAGGTAATCTAGGATTTTCTGAACTTTTTATTATTATTTTAAATATATGGCTGTGGCCTGTTTGGATGCCCTGCAAGTCTTGGATTGGGTATGTTGATGGTCAAATTTGTAAATGGGCAATGATAGGTGGTACGGCCGATCTTGCTTGATTTCATGCATTACGACTGGCTACAGATTGCATAAAGGATCGATTTAATGCGTTGTAAATGTTTGGATGAAAAGCCTTTGATACTCTGGATGCATGCGATGATGATACAGACACCTAGAAATTACTTGGAAATAGCATACATGTAAGACAAGTAATTCAAATTAAACTTATCAAATTATGTGTACTAATATAGCTGTATTTTGAACTGTAAATTATGTTTATTTATAATGTGACTGTCAGATTGGTGGACATTTATTGGATGTTTAAGAATGGAAAATATCCATTAGTCCTATTTCATTAAAGCAGTCTGCACAAAATAGAGGTTAGGATTATTTAGTTAATCTGGTTTGGAACTGACTTAGCTACAATGATTCAATAATATTGTCGGTTTAATTTGAATTAATGTATGCAGCATATGTACTAGTTCTTAGTGCCCACAAATCAAGTATCATGTACCGTCAGAGTACCGAGGATATAATACAAACATCATGGTTGCATCTTCTGGCAAGCTGGTAACAGGCACATGTGGTGGTGACTCGACTCAAAACTTGGCTGAGTTAACTTGACTCAGCTAGACATTGAGCTGAGTTACTGTGAAACTTGCGAAGCGATTTGTTTTGGCTCAGACCTGGTTGGACTTGTCAGGTCAAGAAACCTTCGAAGAAAAAAGTTCAGGCAACGTGATCTGAACGCAAGATCTAAACCAAGCTAGCAAACAACAGTATCCAAGGAGGGAGGAATTGAAATGGTGTTGGGCTTAAGGTGAAAGAAAAGCAGGGTTAGAATTATCGTGGTCTCCTATTATGTGTGGTCAGATCTGTGAATCACCTTTGGGCCGATGTTATTAAAAGAGCAGAATGGAAACTATTTAAGGTAAAAAAGAAGGCATTTCTCTTTGGGCAGTTGTCGAATATTCTGAGCAAATTCATGTTTTGTTTTTATCATATCATTTTAGAGCATGAGTCTTAAAATGAAGCAGAATGAATTCTCATGTGCACTATGCCATAGGAAACAATGGTGATTGACCATTAATGAGCCACAAAAGTTTTGGATCATGCTCATATTTGTTTTTTTAATTTTTATTCTTTTCATTCATCAAGGCTTATATTTACCTTATTATCATGTTGGATGGCAAATAAACATCACAAAAAGTGAGCCTGGGAAGTTTTTAAATGGTAATGCATTCAAACACTATGATCCACTAGAGAATTGGATTTGCATCATTTTTAGGATAATGCTTTAAAATGACATGGCAAAACTAATGGACGGCTTGAATATAGAACATATGAATCAAGGTGGGTCCCGTGTTAAGGGCTGCACCTAATTGGCTCCCACATACAAATGGCCTCCAAAATTATGGGATCCACATCAATGAAACTAGAGTCACAACAACCTGATGCCTCTTTCAAGATTGAAAGAATCATCAAATAATAAACGAATTCTGATTCCATCATTCCAAATGTAGTTTCAAATACAAAATATATCATCAGAAATAAAAGAATTAAAAAAAAATTAAAAAAATAGAAAATAAAAAAAAGAATAATGTATATCCTCCTCCTTAAACCCTAACCCGGCACAAAGGACACATGTTACTCTGCTCCAACCATTGAGTAATGCAAGCTCCGTGGAAAACATGCGAGCAAGGCATGCGCTTTACTTCCATACCTTCACCAAAACTCATCCAAACAAATTCTACAATTCTCCATCCAATCACTTTCTCCCACCTTCTCTGTTCTCAAAGCCTCCTCATTTGATGATCTTGAAGCAGGGGTCCCACTGAATCTTCCACTGTCCCCATCTATGTCCATCGAGTCTGCAGTAGCCTGATGGATCACTTCATCTTCAAAGTAGAAAGATGATGTAAGATATTCAATCTCCAATACAACCTGCAGCGAGTAACGTCCCCTTCTAACCACCTCTTCTGCTATAGAACGGAGAGAGACGGCAATGGATTCTTTCAAATTTCCAAGTGCACAGGAAGATAACTCTAGGTCGGAAAGCATCGTGAGAATGAAGAGGTGCAGGTTCTGTGGAATGAGTTAGGTGGACATCTCGACTGACAAGGACTTAGTTATGTTGAGAATCTCCGTGTCAGTGGCAACTGTAAAAGTGAGATCATGTCCGGACAAATCTAGCAGTTGACGATGCTTCTTCTTCAGATGATTTTCGATGGCTGCGATTGGTTCTTGAGTTTCATTACTTTTCTTTATTTGGCCGGAAATCTTATAACTTATGGTGTGATCACGGGCCATGTTTGTGGTAAGCTCTCTAAGGAAGGAAGGAAAGAGTTGAAGGAAAGCTCTGTAGTACGAGACTACGACTAATATATACACCGTATCGGACGCGGATTGCGTCCTACCCTAATCCGTCCGGGCGGGGCTATGTGGGGCCCACCGTGATGTAAGTGTTTTATCCACGCTGTTCATCGCTTTTCTCATATCATTTTAAGATATGATCTTAAAAATGAAGTATGTCCACAGCTCCAGTGGACCACACCAAAGGAAGCTGCAGTGATAATGACACCCACGGTTGAAACCTTTCTAAGGGCCACCGTGCTGTTGTTTTAACGGTCCAAACTATTAATAAGGTCATGTAGACGTGGATGAAGTGAAAACACAAATATCAGCTTGATCTGAAACTTCTCCATCTCCCAAGAAGTTTTTAATGGTGGAAGTTTAATGTCCACCTTGTGGTCCGCTTAATTCCTTGACCTGCCTTATTTTTTGGCTCATTCCTTAAAATAATACGAGAAAAACTATGAACGGCGTGGATAAACACTTACATCACTTTGGGCCCCACAGAGCCACCGCCCGGACGGATTACCGTCCGGGGTAGGACGCAATCCGCGTCCCACCGTATCCTTTCCGAAATCGGACAGCGTCCCGAGTTACACAGTACGCTCTTATCGTACCGAGTAAACTCAATTGGGCCCACCTTGAATGTATGCGGTCTATCCACGCCGTCCATCCGTTTTTCCATTTAATTTAAGGGTAGATCCCAAAATCTAATCATATCCAAAGATCAATTGGATCATACCACATGAAACAGTAGGAATAATGATTTCCACCGTTGAAACCTTTCTAGGGCCCAGAGTGATGTTTTGTGTCATCCAACCTGTTCATAAGATCACGAAGACGTGCATGAACGGAAAAAAACAAATATAAGCTTGATCCAAATCTTCTGTAGCTCTCAAGAAATTTTCAACGGTAGAGGTTCAAACCAACTGTTTCCTTTGATGTGATCCATTTGAAGATTTTTTTTTGCTTTTTCGTGTTTAAGGACTAAAATTATCTGAGAAAATGGATGGACGGAGCGGATAAAATACATAAATTAAGGCGGATCTCACGGGGATGCGGGATTTCTTTCCCAGGAAGTTGCTGCGCTGGTAAGCTTGGTGGGGCCATCGTGATGCTTGTGAGAAATTAACCCCGTCCATCCATTTTATGATCTCATTCTTAGGATATGTGACTAAAAATAGGCGGATCGAAAACTCGAAGAGGTCAGTCTTACGAGAGTAAAAATTTGGGGAAATAAATGCCTACCGTTAAAATGATCTGGCGACGTGCATAGACGGAGTGGATTTCTCACTTACATCACAGTGGCCCCACCTGACTTACCAGCGCGGGAACTTCCTGCCGAGGGCCTTCCTCCACTGGAACTCCAATTCGATATTCACCCCTCCAGGACTGACGTGGTACTGGTCGGTGTTCTGTGGGCCACGCTTATGTAAGTGTTTTATGCAGGCCGTCTATCCATTTTTCCAGTTGGTTTTAGGACATGATCCTAAAAATGAGACATCCAAATCACAGGTGGACCATATCACAGGAAACAGTAACGATTCAACACCTACCATTAAAAATTTGCTAGGGCCCACTGTAATGTTTATTTTCCATCCAACTTGTTGATTAAGTTTGAACATGTTTAAATTTTGGGTTCATGCCCTAGAATGAGCTCGTAAAATGGTTGCACGGAATGGGTAAGACACATACAACACGCTGGAACCCACCTTAACGCAATCCGGAAGCCCTTCACATTCTTAAAAAGTTGTGATTACAGCTTATACCGGATGCGAGTTTCCACACCAGGAGTTTCCTTCCTAACTAGGTTTCGGTGCGGATTGGGTACTACTAGAGTTGGGCAAATTGGGTCCGATCCAGTGGATCCGACTTGCTCCGACTCGATCCGGCCCAATTTGAACTGATCCAACGGGCTAGATCGGTGCGGATTAGGTAGCCCCATCCAAATTCGAATTCATTTCGGGTCGAGTTCAGATTGGACCTGACCTGATCCGATCCTATCCAGATATATTAAGTAATAGAGTATAGCAGGTGAAGGGAGAAACAGAGGTTGTGAGTTTGGAGGAAGGAGACGAGGGCGGCAGCAGACGGGATCATGGCGGGGTCCGTCGACAGTGATTTGAGGAGGGAGTGCCAGAGCGGGGCAGGGACAGCTCGGTAGGATTTGGCGAGGCGGAGATCCATTGGGGAGAGCGCGGTCGGGGTCTCAAGTACCGTACTGGGAGTTTGGGTTGGAGTTTTGGAAAGGTAGTTAAGGAGAGGTGTGAACTCACAGCGACAACGTTCTTCATTGGAAGATGTTTGATCAAATGCCGAAGTGGAGTAAGTGCTGCTGTTGCTAGTAGTGGTGTTGAAGCTATAGATGACGATGGGGAAGAGAGAGAGTTTTGACAAATGAAAGGGGAGAGAGATGGAGAAGACAAGCGCGTGACGAGTTGGACTCGGATCGGATCAGTCTATTGAGTTTTCGGGTTGGTCCGAGTCAGGTGACCCGAACTCGGTACCTGACCGGATCAGGTTCGGGTTAGGCAAATGACATTTCAGATCGGTCCGGGTTGGACCTAATCCGATCCAACTCGGACCGATGCCCAGCCCTAGGTACTACCCTCACCAGTAGGTAGATAGCAACGATCATTTCCGGAGCTCCATGGGGTCCACTGTGATTTATATTTTTGACGTCTATCTCTTTTATTAAATGAGGCATCAGACAAAAAAGTAGGCATACGGAAGTCTCAAGTGCACCACACCACACCACATGAAGAATTGGGGATTAAACTCTTACCGTTGAAATTTATCTTAAGGCCCACTATGATGTTTTGTCATCATCCAACCTGCTCATAGGGTCCCATAGACCTGTATGAGAGAAAAATATTAATATCATCTTGATCCAAAACTTGTGTCTCCCATAAAGCTTTTAATGGTAGGCTTTAAATCCCCACTGCTTCATGTGGCGTGGCTTTTAGATCCATGGCCATAGAATTAATGGCTACAAATTTAATGAAGCAATAGCTAGCCTACGGTTATAATCCGAAACCATAGATATTTTGCTACGGCTTTGACCCCTTTTTTTGGTAGTGAACAGTGCCACCGTGGACAATACAGAGTTCCACGGTGGCAATATGGATATCATGGTGCCACCGTGAATGCAAGGGTATTTTCATCTGCGAATAGTGTTTCCATATATAATAGTTTAGTCTTAGAAAGTAAAGTTTGGGAGCGTTCAGAAAAGACAGTGGGTAAAAGGTGGGATTTACGTTCAGAAAAAGCTCTTTTAGGACATGTGACAAAAAAATAGGTGGCTTTAAAGCTCAAGGAGGCCAAATGAGAGGGAAAATTGGGAAAATAAATGCATACTGTTGATACCTTCCTAGGATTCACCTTTATGTTTATATGCAATACAAACCATTTATAAGGTCACTCCCACTGGGATGGAAAAGAAGAAGAAGAAGAAGAGGGAGAAGAAGAAAACCTTATCATGTTATTAAACATTTGTGGGCTTATGAATGTTTCATTCAATCCCCACTGTTTCCACTTTTATAGCTTACTTGACTTTTTGATCCACCTCATTTCTTGTCACATGTCTTAAAGAAGCAATGACTATACTAGGGAAGGTTACGGTTATAGTTCGTAGCCATAGGTATTTTGCTACGGCTTTGATCCTTTTTTTTGGTAGTGGATGGTGCCACCGGGGACAACACAGAGTTCCATGGTGGCACCGTGGATATCACGGTGCCATCGTGAATGTAAGGTATTTTCGTCTGTAAATAGTATTTTAATGCATAATGGTTTAGTCTTGAAAAGTAAAGTTTGAGAGCGTTCAAAAAAGACGGTAGGTAAAAGGTGGGATTTACAGTAAAAAAAGGCTCTTTTAGGACATGTGACAAAAAAATAGATGACTCTAAAGCTCAAGGAGGCCAAATGAGAGGAAAAATAGGGGAAATAAATGCTTAATGTTGATACCTTCCTAGGCTTCACCTTTATGTTTGTATGCAATCCAAACCATTTATAAGGTCACTCCTACTGGGATGAATTGAAAAGAAGAAGAAGAAGAAGAAGAAAAAAACCTTATCACATTATTAAACATTCGTGGGCTTATGAATGTTTCATTCCCCATGTTTTGCTTGTTCCTCAAGATGAAGAGACTCAAGATTACTCTCAAATCATGGAACAAGACTATTTTTGGGAACATCTTCTAATCAGTTAGAGATGTTGAAGACGAGGTGACCAAGGCAAAATTATATCTCACCTGATCTAGATCGGATGAGGTGATGTTTTAATTTAAACCAATTTGATTTAAATGATTTTAACTCGCAAGAATATGAATCAGATGTAAATATGGTACGTATTACGAGATCGTTCCTACGAGGACTGGTTGTCGCAATTCGAAATTTAAGACTCTTCTTAACTAATTCAACAAATATTTTAGCAAATTAATAAATAAAGTAACAAAAATCTATGAAAAATAACTGAGAACTATGAGAAAAATTCAATCCAGGAGAAGACTAGGACTTTCGAATCCACCCCTAATTATCCTAACTCTTGTTTTACCTGTTGATTTATTCTAATTCAGATTGATATAAATTTAATAAACAAAACACATCCTATGTCCTTGGTCGGGCATACAGAATATATAATCTTTTAAAGCATATGGATCACATCTTTCCATCCATGGGCAGGCATGGAGAGATGTAAATCCTGTTTCTTCCTCTATAGGAAATCTGTTCATGGTCAGACACAAGCACCTAGAATAATATTCCAAACAACATCCATATCTAGACTTTGGTCGAGCTCATAAAATGGAGAAGTACGGAAATCTCAGGAAAGCACACTAGAAAAAGGAACAAATCAATCCAATTAAAATAAATTCAACATAAACAAGAGTCAATCAAATTAGGGACTTCATCTCAGCCCTAGCTAAGAAGAATTAGCTATCCATAAAATTAATTAGGAAAAAAAAATATAAAATAAAAACATTAAAAACATCTCCCTTATCTCTCTTCTTCCTTCTTCTCTCTCTCTTCACTTTCTTCTCCTTGGCTCTGGATCTTCCTTCCTGGCTCTCAATGAATGCTCCCCACGTCCAAAACCTCCTTATATAGCTGCTGGATTGGTGAAAATCAGATTTGAATCGGATTTGGAAAGCTATGCATACCCAACTAAAGCTTTTTCGCAACCAAGTTCGGTTCTTCGAAACACGCCACTTTTCTCGCTCAAATTCTAAAAAAACATCTTCCTTTAGGACTTTATTTGGTCCTCTACATGATAGACGGTTTAGATCTGCCATATGATCAAAGATGGTGGGCCAAAACCGCCTAGAAAAGTCAGTTTTCGCGGATGTACGAAACCTTTCGCACCATTTTGCTGTTGTGAACGGTGGGCCCCACAAGCATTTTCTGAAAAATCCACCCCGTCCATTAGATTTAGAACGAAATTTCAGTTAAGAATAGGTGGTTTTGAACGTCTATTGACGTGGCCCAGAGAAGAAATCATGAAAGGATCAGTTTTTAACGTTGTAAGGCAGCCCTTTTGTGGCCTCTGTATCTCACATGTGTGTAAGCATGGCTGAAAAATATCAACTAGGTTTTGTAGTATTCGCAGCCCTCTACAAGATGGACGGTACGGATTGTCCGTACGGAGCATGTGTGGGGCCCACAGTCGACCGCAAAACGGCCAGTGGCTGTGCGTTACGCAGCCGAAAACGGCAACTTCCCTTTTCTTTTTCTTTTTAGGTCAGAGACGGTCAACCGTCTCTGCCGTTTTGCCATGCACGTGTAGTGCACTTTTGCACTATGCACACTCCATTCATGTGGGGTCCACTGTGATGTTTCTATGAAATCCAATCCGTCCATTCCTTTATCAAACTATTTTAACCATTGAAACCAAAGTTGAGGCAGTTCTAGATATCAGGTGGGCCCAGAATAAATGGTTTATGGGCTGATTTGTAAGTTGGGACACTTCTATAGTGATCCAATGGATGAAATTTTACGTGTACGGTTAATTTATGACCCTCATCCCTTGTATGAAGTTTCAGGTCAATCGGATGGTGGGAACCCTTTGATCTTGCATTTTGGACCATTTTCGGTCCTTTTTAACGTGAACGGCTTGATTTCTTCGGGTCCCTGGCATATAAATCTATCAATCTTGGTCCTCTGGAGTCCGTCCCTTACTATGGTGACTTCGGAGCATTAGATCTATGCTTTTAATCTCTTTTTCAGTCCACGCTCTTGGTTACTACTTGCAACAAAAACACATTTAAAATACGACATTAAACATTATTATATACGTCAAATTAGGTATTTATCGGGGTCTGATATGCAATATTCGACCCTCATCATGAGGACAGAGAGAAACTGCACCTGGCTCAAGCTAAGCTGAAGAACGCCCTCCTCCAAGAAGAAATTTTCTGGAAACAGAAATCCAGAGTCACACGGCTGAATGCTGGAGACAGAAACACCAGATTTTTTCACTCCTCGGTGATTGACAGAAGAAGAAGAGCATCAATCCCCTCTATCCGCCTTCCATCAGGTTCCTAACTTCACTCAGATACATATATTGGAGCAGAAGCCGTCAGGTATTTTTCTCAACTTTTCTCATCCGACAACCCCATGCCCACCCTTGACCTGCTCCATTGCATATATCCAATCACATGAATGCGATGCTATTGCATCCTCCGTCCTTAGAGGAAGTAAAAGCTGCTACCTTCTCCATCCTTGCCGACAGCGCTCCTGGCCCTGATGGCTTTTCGGGAGGCTTCTTCACTTCCTATTGGAACATCATTTAGAACGATCTATTGCTGGTAGCCATCAATTTTTTCCAAGGTGGCCAAATTCCCAGATCCTTTCAATGTACATCGATTTTCCTCATTCCAAAAAAAGCAGATCTAGCCAGCTTCTTAGACTTTAGGCCCATCAGCCTTTGCAACTATGTGCATAAGATATTCTCTAAAATTATTGCCTCCAAGATGTCCAATATCCTTCCATCAATTATATCCAGTGAACAAAGTGCCTTTACCAAGGATAGATCCATGACAGAAAGCATATCCATAGCATCAGAAATGACCTTCAATATTGACAGGAAAACAGTTGGGGGCAACATTATATTCAAGCTGGACATGGAGAAGGCCTACGATAGGATGGAATGAGTTTTCATCGAGAAGGTTCTCCTCTCCTTTGGTTTCAGCCCTGAGTGGGTTTGCTTAGCACAACAATGTTAGGAGGGCCGTTGGTTTTCAATCATCATCAATGGAAAACCTTTCGGCTTCTTCCAATCATCTAGGGGCTCCGCTAGGGAGATCCCCTCTCCCCGTCTATTTTCATTATAGCTTCGGAGGTCTTGAGTCGAGGCCTCAAGACCCTTTTCCAATCTGAGGCCTGCCTCCACTTCAAACTTCCCAGGGATAGCATGCCTATCACCCACTTACTGTTTGTTGATGATACAATTTGCTTTCTCAATAGCAGGATATCTTCCATCCGCGTCTTCCTATCCTATGAGAAAGGTTCGGGGCAGAGAGTCAACGCTTCTAAAAGCTGTTTCATCCTTCCAAAGAAGGCCTCAATTGGAAGGCCGGGATAAATTGCTCACTTCACTGGCTTCCAACAATCCTCTTTCCGTCTCACTTACCTGAGAGCTCTGCTAGTCAAAGGAAAGGTTTGATGTTAGCACCTTCGGCCCCTCATACACAAAATTGGTCTTCGGATCGCGGGCTGGAAGGCCAAACTCCTCAACCAGGCTGCTAAATTGGTGCTAATTAAACATGTCTTGAATAGTATTCCTATACATATCCTCTAAGCTTTCCACATACCAAAAAAATCCTACCATCAGATTGATAGAATGCTAGCCTGCTTCTTCTGGGGTAGCTCAGAAACTACCTCTCGTCGGCACTGGGTCAAATGGAGCGAATTATGCTATCCCATTAGCGAAGATGGGTTAGGCATTAGAAGATTTGAAGATATTATGTTTACTTTTCGCTGCAAGATGACATGGAGACTTCTAGAAGAAACTTCTCTATGGGCCAAACTATTCCATGCAAAATACTTCGCCAAATACATTATCGCAAGAAATCAGACCAACATTGGAGGATCAAGTATTTAGGTTCAAGTTAGAAGCTCGCTTTCTTTTTGCATCCTCAACTCGAGGTGGATGATCGGTAGTGGCAACATTAAATTCTAGTTGCAGAATTGGACTGGTAATGGTCTGCTTATTGGAGCAGCTCTCACCCCACATCTTGGCCCCTCCAAAGAGGCTTTAGTGAAGGATTATTAGAATCAAGCAAAAGGTTGGAACCTCTCATCTTTAAAATCCTTCAAGCAAAAGGCTGGAACCTCTCATCTTTAAAATCCTTTCTCTTTGTATATTCGATCCGAATTATCCAAGACAACGGTATTTCTCTATCAAATAGACATGATAAGCTCATCTGGAATCTTACTCCGTCAGGAAAATTCACCTCTAAATCAGTCTGGAATGCCAACCGTGCCTCCCGTTCTAAATAGCCCTGGATGTCCTGGGCCTGGAACAAATTTCTCTCGCAAAAAATAAGCATTTTCATGTAGAAAGTGATGCATGGAGCTACCCTTGTTGATGCTGTAGTTTAGAAAATTGGCATTAGCCTAAAGTGTGAATGCTGCAGGTACCCCGGCCCAAATCTTACTGATATCCATTAGCCCCAATCGGCCCCTTTAACAACCTCACCTGCCCAGGCCATCTTCACTTCTCCCTCTTCTCCAACTTCAGTCAGTTCGACTCAACTTCCTCTCCCTCCCCTCACAGTTTCCAGCCACATCGTCCAGGTCCAGCCGTATGCCTAAACTAACCACCAGTCTGCTTCCCCCTCCCCCCACAACGTCGTAGGCCTCAACCACCTTCTATGTAATGGTCTGGTAGCGTCCCAAGTCTGGAGACACTTCGCTCAACTTCTCAAAGTTCGCCTCATTCGGGGACAATCCATATCTGACCGGATCAATCAATGGACACTGGCGACAAGAAAATCTATATCTTGGAAGATTCTTCATGGCATCATTCCCCCTCTCATCATCTGGGAGCTATGGATTGGTAGAAATGCAGTGAGATTTGACAATCGCCCTTTCTCAGCAGCCGCAACCATTGCCAATATATCTAGATGGATCAGAGATCTTCAACCCCTCCTGCCTCATCTGGATATCTCCTTTGATCATGGTCTGATTATTAGGCGAGCTCTGAGAATGAACATCCCATCTCTACCTATCTCGCTTTCGGCTCAAATCATCACTTGGTGCAACCCCCCGCTTGGATGGGTTAAGCTAAATGTGGATGGTTCAGCTAGGGGAAACCCGGGAGAGGGGGGTGGTGGTGACATCTGTAGGGATCACCTGGGAAACTTTATCTTCGCTTTCCACAACGGATATGGCCCTATCTCTAACACAGTTGCAGAGGCCCGTGCTCTGGCTGATGGTCTTACCCATTGCAAAGATTATGGTTTGTCTCAAATCATGGTAGAAACTGACTCGCATGTCATCTTTGAAGCTTTGACTGTTCCAAACAGATTAAGCAGCTGGAACATTTGGTACCATCTTACTATCATCTAGCAAATGTCCAAGGCCCTCAACATCCACTTCAGCTTCACCTTCAGGGAAGGTAATGCTGCTGTTGATGGTTTCACTAAATTGGCTAGTGCGGGTGCTCCAAACAACCTCTATTGGCATCAGAATGATCTCCCTGGGCCCATTAGAGGCTCCATTCTTCTGGATAGATCCAAGCTCAGCCATGTCAGATTATCTAAACTAAAAATAGGGGTGGGCTAGCTCACATTCTTCTTCCTTCGTCATTCGCAGCAGACAGCCTATCGTCAGGTGTTAGGAGCGGGCAATGTCAGGTGGTCTTTTTGCTGCTGGTGGTTTTCGGCTTGCTTCTAGTCTCAACTCAGGTGGCTGAGTTCTTTCTAGTTTTTCTCTCTTTTGGCAGCTGCGTTTGGGCTGTTCCTCGGCTTCTGAAGTGTTGCCATGCTGTGGGTCTGGCAGTTTGCCTAGCTTCTCCTCTTCTCTAGGCTTTCATTTTAGTTTTCCCTTTTTCTTTTTTTCCCTTCTAGCTTAGCCTTGTATACATCCTCCCTATGATAGGCTGGATCAGTTCCTTTTTGTTTGAACCCGCCTGAATGACCGTACATCCCATTTTCCAATTAATGAAATGATAGTAGATTGGTTTTGAAAAAAAATAAAATTCCTACTGTTTCCACTTTTATAGCTTACGTTGCTTTTTGATCTACTTCATTTCTGGTCACGTCCCAAAATGAGCTCTCAAAATGGATGGCTAGCATAGGAACTCCCTCTCCGTGACCTCCCACCGTGTACGACATCCCTTGCTTCTCATTGCGAACCGCTCCTCGGTGGAGGAGTAGAAGCGCTGGTCCCCTTTGATAAGTGCTTGAGCCTGCCGTTACCTACAATAGGACTTCCATCCTTGAAGCGAAGAAAGAGGAGCAGGAACAACAGGCTATCTTCTCCCTGTCCAGTAATTCTGTTGTTGCCAACGGGGATCCCCCATTCCTAGCGGAAGCCTTTGGTACTGAATCCACCTATATGTAGGTAGGTGTTAGCGCCAACACTGACATGAGTGTTTTACGCAGGCTGCTATCCACTTTTTCAGGTCGTTTTAAGCGTAAGCCCAATGTAAACACAGACCATGGGAAAGGAAAATCACTGGCTAGGATACGTGGCACCAATTCTCCAGTGCCTTGGGATTTGTGACAGATGAGTTGAACTGGATGTTACCTAAGTTTGGTTTAGCTTGTTTACGTGGCACATCTGTCCAACTTTATATGGACCGAGCTTGGAGTTTATCCATATTGTTTGAGCTTGGTTTGGTCAAGATTATATTAGCTAGAGCTTGATTTGGTTGGATCCAAATATATATATGAGCCGAGTTGGCTGAACTGAGCAAGTTCGAACAAAGTCCACTCGTTTATTTATTTTTTATTATTAAATTGTTACTATGACCTCTAGTGTGGGTCACCTTAGACTTAGATCTGTCTCATTTCTTAGATCATTACTAAAAATGATGTCATAAAGTGAACGGAGGAAGTAAAAAAAACAAATACATCAAGGTGGGGCTCATGCAACTTTTTTAAAACCGACCAACTGAATCTAAATCCACTTGAAAGACTAGTTTCTCTGGATTTCTCTGTAGGACCCACCGAATTATGTGTTGTGTATCCACTGCCCATTCATTTTTCTATATTATTTTAGAAAATGAGCTCAAAAATGAAGTAGTTCCAAATCTCAGGTGGGCTATACCACAAGAAATAATGATCATTGAACAACCACCATTAAAACTTTTCTAGGATCTATTGTAATGTTTATTCACCATCCAAACTGCTCTTAATGTCACACAGGCATGGATAAAGGTGATTGACCATGAAATACTTTGTATGGGCTACAAAATTTTCTGATCAAGTTGATATTGACACTGTGATGATTTCAATGGTGGTCATAAATTGATCAGTGTTTCATGTGGTATGGCCCACATGATATTTGGATCTACTTCATTTTTTGGCCTATGCCGTAAAATGAGCTCAAAAAATGGATGAGCAGTAGGGATATTTATCACATACATTGAGGTGGGCCCCACCACAAGAAAATAGTATTGATCCGAAGCTCCTGTACCCCAACAAGTTTGGATTTTGTGTTGTGGTCCACGGGAGGTTTGGATCTTCTTTATTTTTGGTCTTATATCATAAAATGAGCTGAAAATTTTGATGGACAACTGGATAAAGCACATATATCATGATGGGGCGAACAGAGCTTCGACACTAGTACAATGGTGAGTGTTTAGGTCAACAGCCATTTCAATCCCACTTTAGCATACCGAGTAAACTTTGTGGGCCCACCGTCATGTATATGCATGTATTATCTACACCATCCATCCATTTTACATAGCATTCTAAGACATGATCCAAAAATGAATCATATCTAAAGCTCAAGTGGACGAAACTATTGGAAACAATGTGCATTCATGCATGTGTATTATTTATGTATTATCCACGATGTCATGTATATGTATTATCCATGCTGTCCATCCGTTTTTACATATCATTTTAGGACATGATCCCAAAATTAAACCATATTCAAAGCTTAAGTGGAACACACCACAGGAAACCATGTGTATTTAATCTACAAGCCGAATCAAACCGAGTTGAATTAAGTCTAGCCTCAAGCTGAGCCAAGCCAAGCTGGTGCTGCCTTGGTTTGAGCTTGATTTGTTTTTTTGAATGAGCTTGACCCCGAGGCTTGGTTTGATTTGAATTTCTATTCAAACCAATCCAAGTCAAAGCTTTTCCAAACCAATCCGAGCCGAGCTTTCGAAATAGCTTAGTTTGTGTAGGTAGAAGTGGCAGAAGGAATCGGGATAATGGTTCTAAAACTCGGTAATGGCAAGATTTTCAGCTGAGTCTCTTGGAAACATGCTGCAGACCCTGACTCAGTTGGAAATCAATGAGACTCATTGAATCAGCTAATAAACTAAGCCTGATTCAAACATCAATCTCTTTCTTTGAGTGGCATAACCTACCATCAGTGTAATGAACAGTTAAGCTCCACAGCCCTAAATTTTTTTAAATTAATTATCATAATATAGACTTAAGTAAAGACTCAAATTAACCCAACCGTTCTAGGAATTGAGTCAAGTTTTGAGTTTTTGAACTATGATTTAGACCACTTGTTCTTGATTCTCTTTGTGGATGGGCCATAGCTCAAATATTTGAAAGCTAGACTTCAACACAAATACACAATGATCCACATTCGACCGGCAGTTCTATCCATAAAGGAAAGCTAGGATTTTTTTATTTTTATTTTTAATATATGGTTGTGGCCTCTTTGAAGGCCCTGCAAGTCTTTGATCAGGTGTGTCGGTGGCCCAATTTGTAAACGGGCAGTGACAAGTGATATGACAGATCTTGTTTGATTTCATCCATAACAAGTAACAATCAGCCGATTATATGAAGGATCGATGTATTTAATGTGTTGCAAATGTTTGGTGAAAAGCCTTTGATACCATGCGATGATGATACATACGCATATAGAAATTACTTGGAAATAGCACACATAGATGAAATATATAAACTCTCTGGGGCCACCATAATGTAAATGTCGTATCCATTCCATCCCATTTTACCCACTCATTTTAAAGCATGGCCCAAAATCAAAGCATATATAAAGCTCAAGTGGCCATACCACAGGAAACAGTGGGATAAGGACGTCTATTGCTGAATCCTTCCTAGGGCCCACCGTGATATTTATTTGTTGTCTAACCTATTCATAATATCACGCAGACATGGATGAAAGGGAAACATTAGAGGACACCAATACGACCCAAAGATAAACAATCGTATGCCTTGGCCATGTCTAGCTTCCATCTCCCTTGGCATGACAGGGCTGCTATGCTATTATTAAATTTAGAAAGAATAGGCAAGACCCAACTCTATTTTAATTGGGTCCAAGTTGATGCATGTGACCTAAACCTGGCCTGAATTAAACTGGGTCCCAAAAGATGAGACATTGACTCGACAAATTTATTAATGGGTATAAAAAAATTGAAAACAAACATGTTAGAATGGGATTGATGCATTCATTAATAAATTGAGCACATGGTAAATACAAAGGGAGTGGATTAGGTGTATCCCCTGCCTCACCCAAGACAGTGCAGCCCTTACTGTAGAGCCCACCTTTATGCATGTATTCTATATCCACCTTGTCCATCCATTTTTCCAGGTGGGTCCCATGGTAAGGGCTGCACCTAATTGGCTCCCACATGCATATTGCCCCAAAAATTATTAGATCCACGTTAATAAAACTAGAGTCACAATAACCTATGCCTCTTTCAAGATTGAACAAATCATCAAATAATAAATGAATTCTGATTCCATCATTCCAAATGTAGTTTCAAATACAAAATGTATAATCAGAAACAAAAACGAATAAAAAAATTTTAAAAAATAGAAAATAAAAAAGAACCATGTCTATCATCCTTCTTAAACCCTAACCCGGCACAAAGGACACATGTTACTCTGTTCCAACCATTGAGTAATGCAAGCTCCATGGAAAACATGAGAGCACGGCATGCGCTTGACTTCCATATCATCACCAAACTCATCCAAACAAATTCTACAATTCTCCATCCAGTCTCTTTCTCCAACTTTCTCTGTTCTCAAAGCCTCCTCAATCGATGATCTTGAAGCAGGGGTCCCGCCGAATCCTCCACTATTGCCATCCATGTCCATCGAGTCTGCAGTAGCCTGATGGACCGCTTCATCTACACTATAAATCTGACGTAAGATCTTCAATCTCCAAGACAACCTGCAGGGAGTAACGTCCCTTGCTAACCACCAGTTCTACCATAGAACGGAGAGAAACGGCAATGGATTCTTTCAAGTTTCCAAGTATACAGGAACATATTTCTAGGTCGGAAAGCATCGTCGAAATGAAGAGCTGCAAGTTCTGCGGAATGAGTAAGCTGGACATCCGACTGACAAGGACTTGATTATGGTCAGAATCTCCGTTTCAGCGGCAACTGTAAAAGTGAGATCATCTCCGGACAAATCTAGCAGTTGATGCTTCTTATTTCGACGGATTTCGATGGCTACGATTGTTTCTTGACTTTCATCAATTTTCTTTATTTGACCGGAAATCTTACAATTTGTGGCGTGATCACAGGCCATGTTTGTGGTAAGGACTCAAAGGAAGGAAGGAAAGAGGAGAACAAAAGCACTCCCTAGAAAGGAAGGAGAAGAAAAACTTAATTTACAAGTTTCCTTTTCTACGACTAATATATACCCCGTATCCTTCCATACAGACGCGGGATTTCTTTCGCAGGAAGCTGCTGCGCTGGTAAGCTTGGTGGTTGTGAGAAATCCGGAAACGGATTGGCTACTGTCGGTGCTCTGTTGTCCCTACCATGATTTATGTGTTTCATCAATTCCGTTCATCCATTTTTAAAGATCATTTTAGGCCTTATCCCAAAAATGAGAGGTATTTAAATCTCAGGTGGTCCACAACACATGAAAACAATAGTGATTGGATATCCACCATTAAAATCCTTTAAGGCCCACTGTACTGTCTATTTGATATCTAAACTCTTCATTAGGTCATACAGGCGCAGATGAAGGGAAAAAACAAAAATCAGCTTGATCTAAAGCTTTTATGGTCCCCAAAATGTTTTTAATGGTCTACGCTCATTCAACACTGTTTCCTGTAATGTGATCCTTGAGATTGGGATATACCTCATTTTTTAGTCTCATTATGTATAATGACCTCGAAAAATAGATGGACATCATAGATGAAACACATACCTCATAGTGAGGCCCATATATCACTGACCATCAGCCATTGGCTGGTGTCAGGGGGAGTAGCCAATCCATCTTCGAGAAATCCACCCCCATTCATCGAAGAAACGGATCGGCTACTCACCATGCCATGCGCTGGCCAATGGCTAGTGGTCTGTGCGCTCCGTGAGCCCCATCATGATATGTGTGTTTCATCCATGCCGTTCACCCGTTCTTTCAGATCATTATATGGTATGAGCCCAAAAATTAGGTTGATCCAAATCTCAGGTGGACCGTATAGTATTGATTGAACGCCCACCATTAAAAACTTCTTAGGACCACAAAAGTTTTGAATCAAGTTGATATATATTTTTTCTATTCATCCCAGTCTGTATGATCTAATCAACAGGTTAGATGTCAAATAACCATTACAGTGGCCTAAGAGGTTTTCAATGGTGGACATTCAATCATAACTGTTT
Organism: Magnolia kwangsiensis; assembly: GCA_037074715.1. Taxonomy (NCBI): domain Eukaryota; kingdom Viridiplantae; phylum Streptophyta; class Magnoliopsida; order Magnoliales; family Magnoliaceae; genus Magnolia; species Magnolia kwangsiensis. The sequence goes on from CM073584.1 coordinate 75,441,326, forward strand.
TCTCATATGGTACACCAGATATTTAGATCTACCTAATTTTTAGGATCAAGCCCTAAAATTATATTTCAAAATGTATGGACTGCGTGAACCAACTACATAGCACCAACCACATAGTGGGGTCCATGCATCATGGTGGGGTCCACATAGCACCAACCACTAGCCACCTGGCCGGTGACAGCGTCACTAGCCAAACCGTGGCCGTCCATTCATTTTAGGAGCTAATAACAGGACACGTGACGAAAAATGAGGTCCATCTAAATCTCAAAGATTCGTTTGGACGCGGATTTCATTCCAACTCAGCATGATATAGCTTACCGTTTAAATGATAGAGCGTACTGTTAAAATGATATCGTGAAATGCATAGACGTAGGTGTGGATTTCTCACTTACATCACAGTGGCCCCACCTAGAACTTTCTGCGAAGGGCCTTCCTCCACCGGAACTCGTGTAAGTGTTTTATGCAGGCCGATCCATCCATTTTACCTGTTGATTTTAAGGCATGAGCCCAAGAAATGAGACGGATCCAAATCACAAGTGGACCGTACCACATGAAACGGTAATGACTCAAAACCTACCATTAAAAATTTGCCGGGGCCCACTGTAATATTTATTTTCTATCCAACCCATTGATTAAGTTACAAAGACCTTGTCAAATAACAGCTTGATCAAAAACTTTTGTTACCTTCAGGAAGTCTCGAATAACAGCTTGATCAAAAACTTTTGTTACCTTCGGGAAGTTTTTTTCAATGGCCATTATTTCCTGCAGTGGGTCCCGCCTGAGCTTAAAACATGTTTCAATTTTGGATCATGCTCTAAAATGAGCTAATAAAATGGATGCACTGCGTGGATAAGATACATACAACACGGTGAAACCCACGGTAACTCATCACGCAATCCGGCCCCATTTACGTCAATAGAAAGTTCTGATTACAGATAAAAGGACGCGAGTTTCTTTACCGGTGGGAGTTTCCTTGCTGGCCAAGTTCAGGTGAGGATTCGGTACTGCTTATGAACGATCATTTCCGGGGCTCTGTGGGGCCATCGTGATGACGTTAATATATTTTGATAAATAATTCTAGGGCATTAGGCATAAATGGACGTAGGGTTCAAGTGGACCACAACATTTGAAGAATTGAGAATTAAACTATTACTCCTGAAAATATCTTAGGGCCCACCGTGATGTTTCTTTGTCATCCAACTTGTTTAGGGCCTGTTTGGGCGGTGGGATTAGAAGGGATTAAGTGGGATGGGATTCAAAAAAATATAATTATTACCCATGGCAGGGATTGTCCCCTGTTGCCATGGGATAAGATTAATGCCATCCTTTGTTGGTAATATGGCGGTACATTGAATGGATATATCCACCATCATTTGAAATTATTACGAATAACACACGTGTTATATCTAAACCGTTCATTTGTTTTCTAACCTTATTTTATGGCATAGGCTTAAAAATGAGGTAGATTCAAAACTTATGTCGCCCCAAACAAGTTTTCAACAGTAAGTTTTCAATCCCCGTTGCTTTCTATGATGGGGTCCACTTGAGCTTTAGATTTACCTAATTTTTGGTCCATGCTCTAAAATAATCTCAAAAAATGAGTGGACAGTGTAGATATAGCCCACACATCATGGTGGGACCTACACAACTTGCTAACATTGAGTGAAATTGGCATTGGACCGAATGCAATTCCATCTAATCTAATTCCAAGCTTTTCCATTCTTCCCAAACATAGAGCAGAATTGGCACAGGACCATATGAATCCGGTCCCACCTAATCCCTTCTAATCCCACTGCCTAAGCATGAGGGGAAAATATTAATATCATCTTATTTCAAAAATTATGTGACTCTCAAAAAATTTTCAATGGTAGGCTTTAAATACCCACTGCTTCATGTAGTGTGGTCCACATGAGTCTTGGATCTAACTCCATTTTTGTACGTGCCCAAAAATGATCTATCAAAATAAGATAGATGGCATGGATTATATATATATATATATATATATATATATATATATATATATATATATATATATATATATATATATATGGGAAAAGGTACTATGCGCTAGGCCTCACGAGTCCAGCCCATGAAGTCGAGCTATGTGGGCCCCACCGTGATGCGTTTCGAACATCTACCCCATCAGTCAGATGCACCATTCCATCGTGGACCTAGATCTCAAAAATCAAGTTAATCCATTACTTGTGTGGGCCACACCACATAAAGAAGTGGAGATGGGCCGTGCACTATTAAAACATTGATAATAATTTTTTGGATCCCACCGAGATGTGGTTTGCAAATCCAGCCCATCCATTATGTGTATTCCACTAGTAGTAGGGGTCATACCAAGTTTCAGCAGCATTCAAAACTCGGGTGGGCCCCACCAAGTGTTTTTATATGTTTTAACGGTGTCTTCTCATGATTTTAGATGGTATGGCCCACCCGAGTTCCGTATATGGCTAATTTTTGGCATATCTCATAATTTAAAGGCGACCCATCAAATGCACGGTGTTGATGGTCGACATACATCACGGTGGGGCCCACACAGCTCGCGCATAGTACCTTTTCCCTATATATATATATATATATATATATATATATATATATATATATATATATATATATATATATATAGGGAAAAGGTACCATACGCTCGACTGTATTATACCTTTCAAAAGGTTGAGTGAAATTTATGTGCGAGCCTTTCGTTGTTGGAAGATCATCATGTGCTAAAATTCTGTATGGGGCCCACTATGATGTTTGTGATAAATCCAACCTGTCCATCCGTTTTTCAAAATAATTTTAGGACATGTGACCAAAAATGAGGAGGATCCAAAAATTTTAATGGGACACATGAGAGGAAACAATGGGATTTAGTGACTACCGTTGAAACATTCATATGGCTACAAAAGTTTTGTATTAGTTTATGTTCATGTTGTTTTCATTTCATATTAGTGAAAATGACCTTATAAACAGTTTGGATGGAATATAAACACCAAGGTAGAGCCTAGGAAGGTTTCAACTGTAAGCATTTCTTTTTGTCGTGTTTCATATTGTATGGCCTACTTGAATTTTGGATCCTCCTCATTTTCGGTATAATATCCTAAAATGATATCTAAAAACGAATGGACGGGTTGAATTTTACACAAAGATCACAATGGGCCCCACACAGAATCCTTTCACGAATCTTCATAGGAAAGGCTTTAGTAGGAAATTCGAAAACGTACCAGCTACTCTGCCGCCACCGGCCAATGGCAGGTGGTCGGTGCTCTAGGGGGCCCCAACATGCTCTATGTATTTCATCTATGTCATCTATATATTTTTCTAGATCATTTTATGGTAATGAGACCAAAAATGGGGTATATCCCAATCTCAAGTGGACCACATTATAGGAAATAGTGTTAAATGGATGTCAACCATTAAAATTTTTTAGGAGGCCATAAAAGTTTTGGATCAAGTTGATCTTTATTTTTTTCCTTCACATGGGTCTGCATGACCAAATCAATAGTTTGGATGTCAAATAAACATTATAGTGGGCCTTAGGATGATTTTAAGCATGAGCATCACTCTCCACACTTTTTTCTATAGTGGGGACCACTAGAGCTTTTGATCTACCTCATTCTTTAGATAATGCTATAATATATATGATCTTTCAAAGTGGATGAACAGTGTGGAAATAATACATACATCATGTTGGGACCCACAAAACTTGGTGACGTCACTTTAGCTACTCGACCTCTCATGGTGGACAAGGTATTGTAGCAAGCTTACTTTTGGTCTAAGTACAAAAACGGATGAATGGAGTAGATTTTTCATAAACATCATAGTAGGCCCCACCTTAATTTTCGGCGCACTAACTTCCTACGAAAACTCAGAGCAGATTGCGTCTGGAGAATCTAAGAGTGAAGTGTGCATTACAGTGGGTTTCCTGCGGATGCGAATTAGCTGCTGACGGGTTGAGTAGCCAAACTCACTGCAGAAGTCACATCACCGAATTTTGTGTTGTATCCACACCGTCCATCCATTTGGAGAGATCGTTATAGGGCATGATCCAAAGAATGAGGAAGATCCAAAGCTCGAGTGGACCCTCCATAGAAAATAGTGGGGATAGTGATGACCACCGTTGAAACCTTCTTAAGGTCCATCATGATGTTTATTTGAGATCCAACCTGTTCATGTGTTAACACAGACATTAAATACAGAAAGCTCAAATATTAGTTTGATCTAAAACTTTTGTAACGCTTAAAAGTTTTTAACAATGGGTGTCACTCTCTCCACTATTATCTGTGGTGGTCCACTTGAGTTTTTGATCCGACTCATTCTCTAGATCATGCCATTATATGATCTCTCCAAATGGATGGACGGAGTGGATAGAGGCCCACAAAACTTGGTTACGTAACTTCAGTAGCAAGTCCCGCTACCCAACCTATCAGTAACTAATCTGCGTCCGTTTCCTACCAAATTTCTTGCAGTTTTGTTTATTTAGTTTCCTTATAAAATTTCCTCACCATCCAATGAATAACGTGACGCCAGCACTCGACCTTATGAAAGGTATAATATGGTCAAGCGTAAACCTTTTCCCATACACACACACAACTAACAGACTAGATGGAGATACCTCGTTTCAACACTTGAGGTCTTGGCATCAATCCTTAGTGAGGGTGGGTAACATGGAGTGTGTGTACTGACATGGGTGTGTAGTAACAAGCTTTATATGGTCGAGCTCATGGGAAATCCCCATGAGGTCTAGCTGTGTGGGCCTCACAATGATGTATGTCATATTATATTTTGTTTTAAAATATTATTAAAATTTGAATTTTCAAATTTTCAATGTTTTCCCTTCACATTTGAAAAGTTGAGATACTTTTGAGTTGTGGGTTTTGTCCCACATCGGATTTGACAAAGTAAACTATCTTGTATGTAAGATAGTATTTTTGCCTAGGGCTTGAGCCCCTTTCAGGGGGTATGTGAATTTAGTCCTGTGGGGGGGGGAGGAGGGCTATGCCAATAGCTCTAATCTATGCCATTGACCACACACGCACGCGCGCGCGCCGAGCCGAGCTGAGTCGAGTCGAGCCGAGTCCGTGTCTGTGTGCGCGTGCGCGACGTGACGGGCTGGGCTGGGCGCGGGTGCGGGTGCGGTGTAAGTGTACTCGCGTGGGTGTGTGTGTATGGGTACTCGTAGAACTTTATGTGCGAGAGTGTACTCGCACTTGCGCCTTTTTGTTTTAAACCAGAGAGATGCTTCCCTTCCGATTGGTCGCCCCTGTTGGGTTTAAACCCAACGGACCTAACCTTTTGTAAACGGTGCTTATGCACCACCTCGGAGTCTATATAAAGACTTCCAACTTCCGATTCCAGTTTCAATATACGAAAATACTTTATCTTATAAAACTCTCTCTGATACGATTTTAACATTCTTACTGAATTCATCGCTGAGTCAACTCAGTACTTTCGGATTAAACTGCAAGTGGTTCGAGCCCGTGTACAGTGAGTGCACCGCTGGGACTGGGTCATAGTCGTTGTATCCTGGAGGTCGATTGCTCTGGAAACCTGTTGCACTTGGGACGCTGTCCAAGGGGAGCAAATTCGATTTCAAGCCGAGTGACTCAGTCACGCCTCGATTCAATTCAATAAGTTTTTCTTTCTCAAAATCTATCTCAAATTTTTTTCTTTTTTGGTTTCTGATTTTAATAGTCTATTTAATTCAACCAATTTTCCAACATGTCAAACATCTACTCTATCAGTCAGATGCACCATTGGCCTAGGGCTTAAAAATCAAGTCAATCAGTGACTTATATATATATATATATATATCACAGTGGGCTCCTAACATGATCGTTCCTCTTTGCTGTGTCTCGGAGGGGCAATGTTCTTGCAACATAAAGTTATTAATGCTGGGCATTCAATTTCTATTTTTCCATGTGAAGTCACTGCCCTGGGAAGCTAGTTCGTTGGGTCTATCATTATGTTTGTGAGAAATTAACTGTCCATCCAATTTGTGATCTCATTTTAGGACATGTGACAAAAAATAGATGGATCTAAATATCAAGGTGGCCAAATGAGAGGGGAAACTTGGGGAAATAAATGCCCACCGTTGACACCTTTGTGGTCTCCACCTTGATGTTTATATGCAATACTCCCAATGGGATGAACTAAAAAAAAAAAAAAAACACCCTTATCCTGTTATTAAACATTTGTGGGCTGATGAATGTTTCATTCAATCCTCACTGTTTCCACTTTTATAACTTACTACTTGACTTTTTGATCCACCTCATTTGTTGTTACATGTCTTAAAATGAGTTCCCAAAATGGACGGATGGGTGGATATATCTCACGAACATAACAGTGGGCTCACCTGGCTTACCAACGCATGAACTCACTCTCCGTGTGCCTGCCTTTACCTACCATAGGACCTCCCTTCCCGTAGCTAAGAAAGAGTAGCAGTAACAAGAGGTTGTCGTCTCCCAGCCCAGTAGTTCCGCAGCTACTACCTTGGTTGTCGCCAACAGGGATCCCCCATTCCTATCAGAGGCTTTTGGCACGAAATCGGCATCCGTACAGGTAGGAGCTAGGGCCCACACTGACATAAGTATTTTAGGCAGGTCGCTATTTTTTTATTATTTTTTTTAAAATGTCATTTTAAGAAGCCCAAATGCAGTCACCGTCCATGGGAAAGGCAAATCATTGGCTATATACGTGGCATCAAATCTCCTGTCTGTGTCTCGAGATTTGTGACAAATGATTGAACCGGATGTGATCCAAGTTTGCTTTACCTTGTTTACGTGGCACATCTTTTCAACATTACTAAAACTGATCTAGGAGCTTATCCACACTGCTTGAGCTTGGTTTGGTCAAAATTATTTTAGCTTGAGCTAAATTTGATTGGGTCTAAATAACCGGGGGGGGGGGGAATATGAGTGTGCTGGGATGGATATATGGTCAAATTCTCTAAAGAGATTCAACTATTCAAATATTATGAAGGTGGCTTTGTGATAAGCTTCTGAAAATTACTTAGATCAAAATGCCCTTTTTCGTCAGTTTAATAGTTACGTCGTATTTAATGATGTGTATAGAACCCTTTTTCGGGCATGGCAAGGCCCAACATATGAGGCCCACACTGATGTATGTGTATAATCCATTCCGCCCATCCTTCTTGCCATGTCATTTTAGGGCTAGGGCCCAAATATCAGCCTGATCCAATGCTTGTTGAAAACTATGATCCATACAAGATGATAACTATGACCCATATAACATGACAATTACGATCCATGCAAACCACGACCATGTGGGTCCACATTGATGTATGTGTATAATCCATGTCACTCACCCTTTTTGTCGTGTCATTTTAGGGATAAGGCCTAAATATCAGCCTGATCTAGCACTCGTGTAGGCCACAAAATAGAAAATAATGGTGATTGTTGAAACTTTCTAGACTCACTGTGATGTTTGTTAGAAATGAACATTGTTCAAGACAAGACTTTTTGGGCCCGCGACAAGTTGACCGACAAGGTGGATGGATCAGATCACTCCACTGTGGACCTTAAGATATGGTACTAATAGTTTAGTAGAAAAGGAAGTGAATATATTAAAAACCACGATCCATGCAACATGACAATCATGACCCATATAACAAGGCAACTATGACCCATGTAAACCACGACCCAAATGGGCCCACATTGATGTATGTGTATAATCCATGCCGCCCATCCTTTTTATCGTGTTATTTTAGGGTTAGGTCTTAAATATCAACTGGATCCAACGCTCGTGTGGACTACAAAATAGAAAATAATGGCAATTGTTAAAACTTTCGAAGCTCCCTGCGATGTTTGTTAGAAGTGGACACTGTTCAAGTTAGGACTTTTTGAGATCACGGCAAACTAGCCGACAAGGTGGATAGATCGGATCACCCTATTGTGGGCTTTAAGCTATGGTAGTAATGGTTTGGTAGAAAAGAAAGTGAACAGGTTAAAAACCACGATCCATGCAACATGACAATCACGACTCATATAACATGCAGTTACGACCCATGCAAACCACAAACCAAATGGGCCCACTTTGATGTATGTGTATAATCCATGTCACCCATCCTTTTTGCCGTGTCATTTTAGGGGTAGGGCCCAAATATCAGCTTGATTCAGCACTCGTGTGGACCACAAAATAGAAAATAATAATCATTGTTAAAACTTTTTAGGTTCACTGTGATGTTTGTTAGAAGTGGACACTGCCTAAGTCAAGACTTTTTGAGGCCATGACAAGCTGGCCAACAAGGTAGATGGATCGGATCACCCCCATTATGAACCTTAAGCTATGGTACTAATAGTTTGGTAGAAAAGGTAGTGAACACGTTGAAAAGCATGGTCTATACAACATGACAACCACTACCCGCATAACATAGCAACTATGACCCATGCAAATCACGACCCAAATGGACTCACATTGATGTATGTGTATAATTCATGCCGCCCATTCTTTTTGTCGTGTCATTTTAGGGCTAGGGCCCAAATATCAACCCGATCTAGTACTCGTGTGGCCCACATAATAGAAAATAATAGTGACTGTTGAAACTTTCCAACCTCACTATGATGTTTGTTAAAAGTGGACACTGTCCAAGTTAGAATTTTTTGGGACCACGACGAGCTAGCTGACAAGGTGGATAATTCGAATCACCCTATTGTGGACCTTAAGCTATGGTACCAATAGTTTGGTAGAAAAGGAAGTGAACACGTTGAAAACCACGATCCATACAACATGACAACTACGACCCATATAACATGACAACTATGACCCATGCAAACCATGACCCAAATGGGCTCACATTGATGTATGTGTATAATCCATGCTGCCCATTCCTTTTGCTGGCATTTTAGGGTTAGGGCCCAAATAGTGTGGGCCATAAAATAGAAAATAATGGTGTAGCATCCCGATTTTCATGTAGCCAATAGCACGCACACCTAGACATAAATGTTTACCTCACGAGGAATAGAGTGAAATATTAAACATAATAGATCAGTGCAAATGGAATAAATACATAAATTTTGGAGATGAAATTATGTTTAAGGGGGTAGATTGTAACACACCGAACATTTTAATACCCGAGTATTGAAAGTTCTCGAGTGTTATCATGAAAAGTAACATGATATGTATATGTGTATGATACAAATCTAACTATCCTAACCTTACATCTATTCCCTAAAATGAATCTAACTATTGGAAATGATTTTCATTCATAGATCTAGCAATTTGACCGTTGATTTTGAGACAAAACCATCTATCATGTGATTTGACGAGCGTACTTTTCTTTAAATGAATTGGTGAATAACTCCTTATCCATAATGAATTAGATATAAGTCTTTTTGTAAGAATTACTTAGAAACATTCTTACAACTATGTAGAACTATTAGATTTCACAAAACTCCTAGATCAGTGATAATTACAAAATTGCCATTAACATAGACCCCGTGATTCTAGATTACATGGTTCCTACTATCCGTTTAATGTGAAATTTTACACCATGCCTTTGTATCCTAAATTAGCCATATATGTCGAATTTTAGCCCTTAGATCATTGTAAAAATGACTTAATGGACAGATCAGACATTAACCACTGATTTTGGGGCTTACCTGATCTTTGGATATGCTTCAAATTCTGGTTCGACCTCTTAAATTATATGGATAAAGAATGGACGGGCTGGATTACATGAAAAACATCACCGTGAGCCCCACACGGGTGTTGTGCGTACACCGGAAGTAGGGCACCAACAGTGCACCGGACCAGAAGTCCCGGTCAAACACGGGTTGACCAGTGAAATCCCGAAAGCCGGTGGATGTCCCCACCGCGCAATGCAACGGACCGCGCTCTGTTTGAAGACGTTGTGGCCCACCAACTGATCGTTTCAGACGATCTGAACCGTCCATCGTGTCTAGGTGGTGGGTTTGACTAAAATCTAGCTGATCACGTGCACCCATGCACGCACACGTGCCTTCAACAGCAATCACGAGAAGCCCCACCGCGTAGCCATTCAAAGAAACTGATTTCTGCCATCGTTTATGGCCCACCGGCCTGACCATATGAATGATCTGAATCGTCCATCATATGAGGGCGACATTTTCTACCAAGACCAAGCGAACCTGATAATATAAAGATATCGGAAGAAAATCCCATTCGATTAGGGAGTCCGGGAAACCTCACGCAGAAGAATCCCATGGGCCACAGGAAACGTGATCCATAATACACCATACCGGGACAGAAGTACAAGAGAAGATCAATGGAAGGAATGGATTTTACAGAAATCCACGATCGTGGGCCCCACCAGGTAATGCAAATACGCCAAATTGCAACAGATGCGAATGACTGAAAAACTGGACACAACCCAGAATTTCGGCTCGCGGTGTGATTTCGATTGGGATCGTATCCCTGATCTGAGCTGTCCAAACTTCTAAAGCGTGGGATCCGAGCCCTTCCACGCTGCTAGAAGTGATCGGAAGTAGGAACAGTGGCCCTCGTACGGTCTGGATCGACGATATGCAGAAAAACAGGATCGCAGCTCGTCTTGCGTTTGTGCTGCACAACGCACAGCGTGCGGTCTATGCACGACATCCTATCTTTACAGGAAGAATCTGGAAGACCTTCCCACTGCTATAAGGCGACCGCACAACGTTGGCATGGAGAATATCAAGGAGGATAACAAGAAGAAAGGAAAGTAGGAGAAGAGGATTACGTCCCTGCTGCTGGAAGCCGTCCCAGAAAAGCAGAGAAAGAAAGAAAGAGGAAGAGAGAGAAAAAGGGAAAGAGAAGAGAGAAGGAAGAAGAAAGAAAGAAAAGAAAAGAAGAGAGAGAGAGAGAGAGAGAGAGAGAGAGAGAGAGAGAGAGAGAGAGAGAGAGAGAGAGAGAGAGAGAAGAAGAAGAAGAAGAAGAAGAAGAAGAAAACCATGAAAGCCGAGGTTGCTGCCTAAGTTCAGTTCAGGTTCAACCCGTTCCTCTCCCTTCTTTTTTAGACTTTTCTATTTCCTTGGCAACAAAGAGGAGGAATGTATTCTACTTTTCAGAACTCCCGTATGAAAATAAAATACAAGGATGTTATAGTCTAGACACTAATCCTAATCATCCGATTCATGTGGGCTAGGATAGCAAAGCAAGTGTTGATCTTAAGATTACTTGAGGCCTTAAACTTCAGTAGGTGAGGGTTTTATCCTTTAAGCTTACTTTAATTGAGTTGATGTAATTTATCTCGCCTTTTGCATGTCATTTTTCATGCCTTTACCTGTTCTCAGATTACCATGACTATCTTTCTGTTTTTGTTTAAATTGTCATCAACAATTATTAGCACTTTTGGGATTATGATGATGTCCATTGCAAAGAGTCTTCTTAAATTCTTGTGGGGCCATGGATACAAGCCTTGCTCTTACCTTTAATCTTATTTGAGTTGGCCTTCACCACTCGCCTCTTATTTGAGTTGGTCATTGCCACTCTTCTCTAATTTACCTTATAGGCTCGGGCAGTTGTCTTGATATTCCTAAACTCCTATAATTCAAGGGTTTCTCTCTTGATGCAAATACTATGTCGTGTATCCCTCTTCTAGCGATCAAATAAATATCATGGACATAATGCGTTTTCAATAACCGCCCTATGGCAACACATAATTCCATGTTTCACGGGTAATGGTGCATCAGTTGGCGTATGTGAATCGTTTTATATACATGTTACATCAATTTTTTTGTGGGTTGGTTGTCGCAATTAGTCGCTACAATCGGGGTTGTGTGATTCACCTGGTCATGAGTGGTGTTCGTCTTGGGATTAGCGTATAAATCCATATTAAATGTGGGACACGCTGGAGAATCTCTATAGTATGGGATGCGGGGCGAGGCAAATAACTCTAATCAGATTTAGGGCTGTACATCGAGCCGAGTCGAGTTGAGGTGGGCCAAGTGATTCGTCCATGTTGTACTCGAGTTCGAGCTCGAGCTTAAGCTCAATATTGAAGCTTGGCTTGTTTGCCGAAGTTGTCGAGTTGAGTTCGAGTTAAGCTAGTGGTTCGAGTCGAGTTAAGTTTACCTCGAGTCGAGCTCGAGCTTGTTCATATCATCATAACCCGACTCAATCTAACGCCTAACCCGACCCAAACCCATCTCCTAACCCGTCCCAAACGAGTCCAAACCCCAATCCGACACAACCTATTGCTGCTGCTGCCTAACCCGACCCAACTCATCGGCCATCATCGCCCAACCTGACCCAATTAATCATATTAAAAAAATAAATCTACAATTATATCATATATTATTCATTATATTAATATAAATAAATAAATAAACATTAATCAACAAAATCACCTACCTTTATGCTTTGTGGTGGCCGAATGGGCTGAGTGGGCTGTTGGGTGTGGCTGTGTGGACTACTCGAAGTCACCAAGTGGGTGCGGCTGTGGGGTAACACGGGTTGGCTCAGACACCTTAGGAAAATGAGATAAGAGAGAGAGAGAGAGAGAGAGAGAGAGAGAGAGAGAGAGAGAGAGAGAGAGAGAGACAGAGAGGGGCAGACATGACGACTTGGTCGATGGGCTGCTGGGTGTAGCGTGCAGGTTGCGGCGTGCGGGCTGCTGGGTGCAGCGTGCAGGTTGCGGCGTGCGGGCTGCTGGGTAGGTTTAGGGTAAGAGCAAAGGAAAGAAAGAGAGGGAGAGAGAGAATGGGTCGGGTAGGGGTAGGGTTTTTTAAGTTTTTTACTTTTAACTTTTTTTAAAAGTTAAATATTATATATATATATATATATATATATGGGAAAAGGTACTATACGCTCGACCGTATTATACCTTCCATAAAGTCGAGTAGTGGGGGCACATTATTGGTCGGATGGTAAAAGCTTTAAACAACGGGGAGATTTTACAGGAAATTGAAGAAACATTGCGCCGATTATATAGTAAAATAGCTAAAAACGTTATTGAAGTGATGTCATCAAGTTCTGTGGGCCTCACCATGATGTATGTTTTATATCCACACCTTCCATCCATATGCCAAGATCATTTTAGGGCAATATGCAAAGAATGAGTTAAATCCAAAGCTCCAGTGGACCCAACATAAAAAACAGTGGGGATAGTGAGGCCTACCATTGAAAACTTCTAAAGGCCACGAAAATTTTAGATCAAGCTGATATTTGTGTTTTCTCTTATTTCATGTCTTTTTAAACTTTTGAACAGGTTGGATTTTAAATAAACATTATGGTGGGCCTTGGGATAGTTTCAATGGTGGGAATCACTCTCCCCACTGTTTTATGTGGTGGGTCCACTACAGATTTTTATCTGCCTCATACTTTTACTCATACCCTAAAATGATATTTCAAAATAAATGAATGGTGTGGATACAACACATACATCATAGTGGAGCTCACAAAACTTGGTGACATAGCTTCATAGCCGACTTGGCTACTCAACTCTACCAAAGTTGCCGACTAGCTTTAGTGCCACACCCTGTATTAACGTTAGCAAAGCTTTTTTTTATCTAATCATGAGGTATGCGTTATATATATCCAAACCGTCCATCCATTTGGTGAGCTCATTTTAAGGCTTTGGACAAAAAATAAGACAGATCTAACTATCAATTGGACCACACTGCAAAAAGCAGTGTGAGATTGAACGTCTACCATTAAAACCCTTTTTGGGTCACAGATGTTTTGGATCAGTATGAAATTTTTTTTCCCTCTTCATTCAGGTCCTGTTGACCTTATGAACAGATTGGATAGAAAATAAACGTTATGGTAGGCCCTACAAAATTTTCAACGGTGAAAATCATTATCTCCACTACTATTTGTAGTGTGGTCCAGATGATCTTTGGATATGATTCATTTTTTGAACCAAGCTCTAAAATGATATCTAAAAATAGATAAACCGTGTAAATATAATAAATACATCAGTGTGGGCCATGTAACTTTGATCTCCTTTAAAAGTACAACTCAGAGTTGGAGGAGTGACAGCCAATCCCAACGCGGATTGTGTCCTACCACCTCCCGGACGGTAATCTGTCCGGGCAGGGCTCTGTGGGGCTCAACGTGATGTAAGTGTTTTATATCCACGCCGTTCAACAATTTTCTCAGATCATTTTAATATGTGACCCCAAAAAATGAGACAGGTATAAGGCTTAATTGGACCACAAGGTGGGGATTGAACGTCCACCATTAAAAACTTCTTACAAGCTAGAGAAGTTTGGGATCAAGTTAATATTTGTGTTTTCACTTCATCCACGTCTACATGACCTTATGAATAGGTTGGATGGTAAAAATTCAATAACAACTTATTTTTTCCTACATAACCATTATAGTGCGCCCTAGGAGTTTGTAACGGTAGAAATTCAATAACAACTGTTTTCCATGGTGTGGTCCATTTGAGATTCAAATATAACTTATTTTTGGTGTAAATCCCTTAAATTATATTTCAAAATGGATGGATGGCATGGATAGAAAATATACATCATGGTGGGGTCCACACAACATCGGTTTTATTTCTTCAGTTTTCCTACGCCGTGTTTACTAGGTTTCCTATAAAATCTCCCCATTGTTTAAAGCTTTTACCATCCGACCAATAATGTGCTGCCAGCACTCAACCCTATGGAAGGTATAATATGGTCGAGCGTATAGTAACTTTTCCCTATATATATATAATTAATTAAAATATCTTACTCAAGCTGAGTCGAGTTTGAGTCGAGTCGAGTTGAAATGCCCCATGGTCAAAGTCGACTCGAACTCAACTCGAACTTCAAATATTTAGCCTGGCTCGGCCCGAATCGGGCATTCAATCCGAGTCAATCCGAGCTGACTTGAGCCAAGTCGAGTGAGTTTTTTGAGCTAGCTCGACTCGTGAACAACCCTAATCATATTCTACATTGTGGCGATCGCTAAATGTGATAAACCGCATATACTTTGCTAGGCATGCATCTCATATAGATTACTTGTACATTGATACCTCTTGTAGTTATGGAGTACGAGACGCATCAAAACCTTTTACATTGTTTTTTATGAATCTCTTGAATTACTGTTAATCTTAAAAGATAACTATCACTATGAGTAAGGCATTGACCCTCTCCCAACCGTACAGATGATCCAATTGATATACAGATTGAAGTCTTAGAGGACCGTCTCTCTATAGAAGACTGTACCGAAAGAATATGAAGATAATTTATTTATTTAATTTTATACTTCCGCTGCGAACTCGATTAATGTAATATGCTTCCATTGAGAAGGCATTTGATTATTTATTGAATTTCTTTACTCCGATGAAATAATCAATACAGTTGATTTTATTCTCATGAATGAACACGTTCATGAATGTATCTGGATGTAATCCAAATGAAAAAAATAGGGTGCGATTTTAAAGCATCTAGTTTATACATTATTAACACTCGATTTTGTTGGGCACGAGCATACACTTTGGCCATGAAAATTTGAGGTGTTACAAACGGTGACTGTTGAAACTTTCAAGGCTCATTATAATGTTTGTTAGAAGTGGATACTACCTAAGTCGGGACTTTTTGAGCCCACGACAAGCTGGCCGACAAGGTGGATGGATCGAATCACTCCCATTGTGGGCCTTAAGCTATTATACTAATGGTTTGGTAGAAAAGGAAGTGAACATGTTGAAAACCACAGTCCATACAACATGACAACCATGACCCGTATAACATGGCAACTACATCCCATGCAAACCACAACCCAAATGGGCCCACATTGATGTATGTACATAATCCATGCAGCCCATCCATTTTGTCATGTCATTTTAGGGCTAGAGCCCAAATATCAGCCTGCTCCAGTGCTTGTGTGGCTCACATAATAGAAAATAATGGTGACTGTTGCAACTTTTCAGGCTCACTGTGATGCTTGTTAGAAGTGGACACTGCCAAAGTCAGGACTTCTTAAGCCCACGACAAGTTGACCGATAAGGTGGATGGATCGGATCACCTCATTGTGGGCCTTAGGATATGGTTCCAATAGTTTGGTAGAAAAGGAAGTGAACACATTGAAAACCACGATCCATATAACATGACAACCATGACCCATATAACATGACAACTACGACCCATATAACACGACAACTACAACCCATGCAAACCATGACAACTATAATCCATGCCGCCCATTCTTTTTGTCGTGTCATTTTAGCGGTAGGGCCTAAATATCAGCTTGATCCAACGCTTGTGTGGGCTATAAAATAGAAAATAATAGTGACTGTTGAAACTTTCAGGCTCACTGTGATATTTGTTAGAAGTGGACACTGCCCAAGTCAGGACTTTTTAGGCCCACGGCGAGCTGGTCGATAAGGTGGATGGATCGAATTACCCCATTGTGAGCCTTAGGCTATAGTACCAATGGTTAGGTAGTAAAGGAAGTGAACATGTGTAAACCACGATCCACATAATATGACAACCATGACCCATATAACATGACAACTACGACCCATGCAAACCACGATTCATACAACATGACAATCATGACCCATATAATATGGCAACTGTAACTCATGCAAACCATGACCCATACATACATAACAATAGGCCTTAGAAAGTTCTAGCAATGAGACTTTGTTTCCTTCGGTACGGTCCACTCGGGACTCGGATCTTTCTCATTTTTTTGGCTTATAGCCTAAAATAATATGGAGAAGGTGGTGGACGGTGTGGATTAAACATATACATCAAGGTGGGGTCCACGTCACATGACAACCTCAACCTTTATGAACTCCACATGTCACATTACAACCACGACCCATATAACATGATAACCACGACCCATGACAACCATAACTCATATAAAAGGATAACTGCGACCCATACAATAGGATAACTGAGATCTATACAACTGTGACCCATATAACAGGATAACTTCGACCCATATAACATGACAACTGCGACCCATATAACAGGACAACTGCGACCCATATAACATGACAACTGCAATCCATACAACTGCGACCCATTAATAGGACAACTGCAACCCATATAACAGGACAACTGTGACCCATATAACATGACAACTGCAATCCATACAACTGCGACCCATTAATATGACAACTGCAACCCATATAACAGGACAACTACGACCCATACAATTGCAACTCATATAACAGGACAACTGTGACCCATATAACATGACAACCGCAACCCATATAACAGGATAACTGCGACCCTTATAATAGGACAACTAAAATCCATACAACTGCGACCCATATAACGGGACAATTGCAACCCATATAACGGGACAACTGCGACCCATATAACATGATAATTGTGATTCATACAACTGTGGCCCATTTGGGTCGTGGTTTACATGGGTCGTAGTTGCCATGTTATATGAGTCGTGGTTGTCATGTTGTATGGATTGTGGTTTTCAACATGTTTACTTCCTTTTCTATCAAACTATTGGTACCATAGCTTAAGGCCCACAATGGGGTAATCCGATCCATCCACCTTGTCGGACAGCTCGCTGTGGGCCCAAAAAGTCCTAACTTGGGCAATGTCCACTTCTAGCAAACATCATAGTGAGCCTAGAAAGTTTTAATTGTCACCATTATTTTCTATTTTGTGGGCCACACGAGCACTAGATCAGGCTGATATTAGGGCCCTAGCCCTAAAATGACACGACAAAAAGGATGGGCGGCATGGATATACACATACATCAATGTGGGCCCATTTGGGTTGTGGTTTGCATAGGTCGTAGTTGCCATGTTATATTGGTCATGGTTGTCATGTTGTATGGATCATAGTTTTCAACATGTTCACTCCTTTTCTACTAAACCATTAGTATTATAGCTTAAGGCCCATAATAGGGTGATTCGATACATCCACCTTGTCAGGCAGCTTGCTGTGGGATAAAAAAGTACTGACTTGGGCAGTGTCCACTTCTAACAAACTTCACAGTGAGCTTGAAAAGATTTAACAATTACCATTATTTTCTATTTTGTGGCCCACACGAGCGTTGGATCAAGCTGATATTTGGGCCCTACCCCTAAAACGACACGATAAAAAGGATGGGCGGCATAGATTATACACATACATTAATGTGGGCCCATATGAGTCATGGTTTGCATGAGTCGTAGTTGCTATGTTATAGGGGTCATGGTTGTCATGCTGTATGGATCCTGGTTTTCAACGTGTTTACTTCCTTTACTACCTAACCATTGGTACCATATCCTAAGGCCTACAATCGAGTAATCCGATCCATCCACCTTGTTGGCCAGCTTGCAGTAAGTTAAAAAAGTCCTGACTTTGGCAGTGTCCATGTTGAGGGTTAAATATTGTCTATTATCCTTTATTTATGTCTTCATTTTATGAACATGATAATGCTTAGTATTCTATTTTACTCATGTTTATGTTGCAAGATGAATTTAAGAGCTTGGATTAAAAAGGGTGCTAAAAGCATGGATTTGATGCTCAAGAATCACTAAGGCAAGGGATGGATTTTAGATGGTCAAGATTGAAGAATTCACATAGTATAGATCTAAGAAAATCAAGTGAGGAATGAAGAGAATCAAATATTTGAAGTGAAAAAAAGGAATCATGAAATTGTCCTGAAAATAAACATATCCCTAAAACTATCCTAAAGAAGCATATTCTGAAACTCTAGGTCATTCTGTGAAATTACACAGAGTGAAGTCTATTTTGGAAAACTGCGTAAATTTGATGTGGTTTCTAGATTTTTCCAAGTTGGTGCGAAAGAAGATGCTGCAAAACTATAAATGAGAGTCCCTAGGACGTCAGTGGGCATCATCTAGGATTTGAGGAGTGGAGCAAAAGTGTGGAGAAGCCGTCGCCAAGAATTTTTCTTCCTTTTTCTTAGTTGTTTTTATGTTTTTATTGAGAGATTCTAGTTCAATCATATTTATATATGGTTGGCTAAACCTCTTATCTAGGGCTAAGAGGTGAAGCTTGTAGCGTGATGGGATGTTTCGATTACTTTAATTCATGTTTATGATGAACTTATTTTGATTCTAGTTTGATATTTAAGGAATACTTTCAGTTTTTAATGGTTTATTGTGACTCAAATTACAGTATATCTGCAATAGCTTTAAGTATCTTCTTTGCATGTTTAGAGATTATGAGATTGGTAAATCTTGTTGTTTGCCATTGTCTCATAGGCATGGTTTGGTGATGGAATCTCTGCCAATTATCATAATTTTTCTCTTTTGAGAATTAGGGCAAAGGAAGTTCAGATTGATCTTAATTGCTATATCTTTCAACTGGATAAGATAGAACTCTAATTTCAGTTGTGTCTTTGAATCAAGTAATAGATTTCTCTGATCTCTACAAGTGGATCCTTGAAAACCCTAGTTCCCACATTTAAATTCCTTAGTTTTAATCACTTTAATCACAATTACTCTCTCAATCACCTCAGAATTAGTTTTACATCTTTTTCTAATTTACTTCTAGTTGCTTTCAGAATACTCACGAGATTAGTCCCTGTGGATTCGACCTCAGTCTTATTGAAATTATTACTACATCACGACCCTACACTTGGGGTTGTGAACAATCCACTTCTAACAAAATTCATAGTGATCCTGAAAAATTTCAATAGTCACCATCATTTTCTATTCTGTGGCCTACATGAGCACAATCAGGTTGATATTTAAGCACTACCCTAAAATGACATGGCAAAAAGGATGGGCAGCATGAATTATATACATACATCAATGTGGGCCTATATGCGTCGTGGTTTTCATGAGTCATAGTTGTCATGCTATATGGGTTATGGTTATCATGTTGTATGGATCATGATTTTCAACGTATTCACTTCCTTTACTACCTAGCTATTGGTACCACATCCTAAGGCCTACAATGGGATGATCCAATCCATCCACCTTGTCGGCCAACTTGTCGTGGGCCTAAGAAATCTTGACTTTGACAATGTCCACTTCTAACAAACATCAAAATGAGCCTGGAAAGTTTTAATGGTCACCATTTTTTTATGGCCTACATAGGCGCTAGATCAGGCTGATATCTGGGCCCAACCCCTAAAATGACATGACAAAAAGGATAGGCGGCATGGATTATACACATGGGCCTATTTGGGTCGTAGTTGCCATGTTATACGGGTCGTGGTTGTGAAAAGGGCGAGCTCTCGGTCCTAGAGGGGGAGGGGGGGTGAATAGGACAATGCCAAATAAAAATAAATTGTGAAATATGAATGTAGATAGCTAAACCAAATAACAATCTCAATTGCAATAGTATTTAGAGGTTGATACAAACGTCATTCAAAGGCAACCTTACACCAAAAATCAAAGTTTATGGTAGGACAACTTGATTTCTTGAACTCAGTAAGGATAAAAAACTAAAACTAAAACATGAAGCAATAGAAAGAACTCTAGCTATTACAACATTCACCACATGTACATGAAATAGATACAAACATTCAACACACATACATTATATACATCATCATCCACCAAACTCTAAGAATTTTAGTGGTTCGGTGTGTACACCAACTATTCTCAAACAACCACACCTACTCCACTCCCAATAATCACAATCCACATAATATTGGCTTTCACTATGAAAGAAGGTTTTTCAAGGTTCACCTTAAAACCTTTACAATTGCATTTTCAATGGGCTATCACAATTAAAAACCCAACGCTGAGATTTTCTAGCTTATCTCAC
This sequence comes from Magnolia kwangsiensis, assembly GCA_037074715.1. Lineage (NCBI taxonomy): Eukaryota > Viridiplantae > Streptophyta > Magnoliopsida > Magnoliales > Magnoliaceae > Magnolia > Magnolia kwangsiensis. Next base: position 75,461,947 of record CM073584.1, read on the forward strand.
AAACCAGCAATAAACAATATACTTATCTGTAGATTCTGCTTGATGTAATCCAGTAGAACCGCTTCACTTGTAGATGTAGATGTTCAATATCTAACACACATATAGAAGCGTTCTAGGTTCTAAATGAATTTTAATTAAACTCAGACTTGGGCTACTTGATTAAATTCCTTGGATCTCAAAAGGTTAGAGAAGAACTCCCTTTTACAAAGTCAGATTGAAAGCAAAGAGATCAAGAAATTACACGATCAAATAAGCTATAAAAGAATCTAAAATTATCAAACAATAACTTGATAATGATGGGAACTTTTCCCTCAGAGTGGTGGCTTGATTTAGCTTTTGATGATTGAAAAATACTGAGAAAATACTTCTATTTATATGCTGAAAAATAGTTCCTTCGACTGGTTTAAGGTCAGCCTTGACTAGTCGTGCGAGCAACCAAATTTTAAAAATTCTAGTGCGATTGGATAAAACCGACCCTCGACTAGTCGAGTCGACTGCTCGACTGGTCGAGTGGGGCCCAAAATAGTTGTTGGAGTTTGAGTTGAGCCCTGCTCGATTGGTCGAGCACTGTTCCCATGACTGGTCGAGCAGGGTGCTCGACTGGTCGTGACACTACTAGAAAAAGCCAAAATTTTGAAATAATTCCTAAACTGGTCGAGCCAAAGCCTGGACTACTCGAACATAGGCTAAGACTAGTCGAAGCAAACCCTATAACAAGCAAAATAACCCTTATAAAATATTGAATATGAATGACCTAATCCTAAGGTCTTTCTAGGGTCATTTATATCTGAATATTGAACATTGAACTATGTAGTTTCAGTTACTTCCAATCGATCTTGTACTTGATGTTCTTGAAGCTTTCCTGAACACTTGAAGATCTTGAATTTTCCATCATTCTTCACTTGAAGGTGAACTTTCCATCATATGAACAAGTCCATCAAATCAAAGTGGTTTGTTACAACGAAATTTGACCCCCTTTGTCAAATTTGTGACAAAACCAACTTGAAAGATCAACCTATACACAATGCACAAGTTCACAATCTCACTTCATAACTTAACACTCTTTCCAAAAGAAAACTCTCGCTCAATCTACTTCCCCTCACTTTGAGCTTGGTGACTTGTAGAGTACCTGTATTTACAAATACATATTTAAAAAAAAAATAAAAAATACACCACTTTACACCATATGCCAATCAAACATCTATAACCATAAATCTATAAAATTCTCTCCTTTTTTATCACAACTTGACAAAGGAAGATAGCTGTGATTATGATAATAGCAGAGAATAATAGAATAAGAGTTACAAGAAAAAGTCAAAGCAAGCAGAGTGTTAACATTACAAAAATAAATATCAACAGAAAGTCATAAAGTCATACAAATCTAGTGAAAGATGAAGTAATAGGCAAAGTTATACATGCCTAAATGACAACTAATCTAATAAAATAACTAATCTGATCCAGAAGAGGATAGAGGTCGGATAGATGGATCAATCTGATGGAGTCCTCTAGTAATGTGATGAAAGTACTTTCGCATATATTTCATTGATGCGATTTGTGACTCTCATGCAGATTGTCTTGAGAATTTTTCAAAGTATTCACCTTCTCCTCCAAAGGGTGAAGGTGCTCATCATACTGAGGTGGCTGATAATCAGGGTCAACCTCAACATCATCAAATTCAAGCTCATTAAATATAACCTCTATCATGGTGTCGGTTGGTAACAAATTATCTTCTCCAACTTCCTCCGCTTCCCCATCCCTTTGGCCAGGATTGAGTGTAACACCTTGAGTTTTCAGGGCCCGTGTAGGAACTCGGCCTCCAAGTTCCCCAGGTGTCACTTATATCCTAATTATAGTTATTTGTACATAAATTAGTTTAAATGAGTAATAAAGAAATCGGCTGGAATATAAACCACAACTACAACTAATCTACTAAAATAAAGGAGGCTAAGAAACACAAGTTTATAAGAACATTAAACGGATCGCACAAGGCGTCACCCGAAAAAATTTATATAAGAAATGGTGCGCTAGATCCCTACTCAACAACCCATAAACAATCTACATAGTCTACGGTGATCCACCCATAAGCTGGAAGTAAGAAAGCTCTTTTTCCTTATCCATGCTCACCCCACTTAGCTCATCGAGCTCCGCCTCACCTGCATCTAGTAAAGGGTCTGGTTGGTATTTTAAAACAACGTCCCAGAGTGGGAGTGAGTAACTCACTCAGTGAATGTCATTAGTCATAAGTTACATCAAATAACAATTCAAAGATGAATTTAATGAAAAACATAAATTCACACATCTCTAACTAATCTTGTTAAATGCGTATGCTTGAATTATGGTATGATGTATGATCTCACCCACAACACTCCCTCGAGTAACTTTGTCTCACGGTCGTGCATGACCAACATTCCCTCATTGCGACTTCAACTGCTAAGTCGCCAAATCCAGGCTAATGTGATGCGTGACTAATGTATTAGCCAAGTTTTTAGTTAATTTCATTCATCCAATAGGTTGAAAAAATTGGTACACCCCAACGATATCAATGCCCTCATCCATTTGTGAAGCCAGGATCCCTTAACGTCTGAGGATAAGACCCTGCGATCCTTGATCCCATCGGAGTCTCCACCGTCGATTGCAAGCACGTGAGGAGTGCTGAGAAGTGGGATCGCTCGCGGTCACTACAGGGAGGCTCGTCACCCCAGCGTAAGCCGACAGCTTGGACATAGTGTCCCATTCCATCATGCTCGGCTTACAAGACCATGGATTAGTTTCTAACTGTTGTCAACAGGCGAGGGGTGTTCCAGGTTCCAAACAGGGGTGAATAAACATGGTTAACAAATATGGTTGGTCAGTCGGTGGACTAGACCACCCAAGTTCAGGCGAGCATGCAACACACGACATCGGGTACAAGCAACCCATGTAGTCCCGCTACCATCACCCATTCGCGTCCGCCTAAATCAGTCGGACTAGTCACAGGACGGTCTAACCAATGGGACCACCTTAAAAAATCTCAGTTTACTATCCAACCCAGAAAATGAGTTATATTTTATATCATTTTAGCTAAAAATTGCATCTTAGTACAGATGGAATTATGCGTAATATACATCCAACATAGAATTCAGGATATTAAAATGAATGCATCTACTCTTAACAACAAAGGTTAGATGTGTGTGCATGTGGTGCCAGATTACCTAGGAGACAAGAGACAACACAATATCCATAATGCAGAAAATACAACAATGCACACTACAAGGATGAATATACAAAGATTATATGTAAGGATGAACATGCATCAACAATTCCATGCCCAAACAATTTGAAGACCATTCGAAGAACAATCTATCAATGCATACATGTTGAGTTGACTTATCATTTAGGTTCCTAGCTAGTTTTTCTTAAAATTACTCAAGCAAATCTATCTAACATCCACAATCATTAAATTTATCCTAAATTTGGTATTTGGTCACCTAAGGATAATGGTTCGCACCTTTGTAATGATTCGCCTGACTCAAAGAACTTCTATGATTTGGTTATAGGGAATATTCACCAAAGCCTAAATAATCATACGAACCATAGTAAGGATCAGAAAACCTAATCCAAAATACTAGATTAGAAAGTATAATCTATTTCTTACCTCCAATTACCGTCGAGAGAACTCCACAAAGGATCCATGAGTAGCAAGGTGGCTATAGAGGGGATGCGAGGGTGAAGGTACACATATCATCATACTTCCAAGCTCTCCCTCTCTTTTTCTCCTCTTTTTCTTCTCTTTCTCTCTTCTAGGGTAAATTCTTATGGGGAGAGGAGTGCCCAAATGAAGCCCTTATATAGTGCTAGATTTGGTGTAGATGGCCCCAAGGGCTAGGTTTTTACTATATTAGCCCTATGGGAGGATCTTTCTAACCTCTAAGGCCCACTATGGGGTGTACATATTGATATACACCGTAGGATAGTTAACCCTAATGATGATCTACGTATGGATATGATCAGCTCGCCATTTGGATGCACCGATCAACAAATATGATTAGAAGTCTGTTCAATGGTCACCGATGGTCAATCGGGATCGCGGCTATACGGTATGAGCAAGGAAATATCCTTACTATATGTGTGAAGTTTGGTCATAAACCATGTAACATCCCGAAAATTGGGGGTTAGGTAGAAACCCAACTCTCGAGTTCCAGAACATCACTTATGCAACATTTTCAATGATGGATGAATGTTGTTCATGTAGGAAATCTAGTGTAGCGCTGGCTAGTTCACGTTAAGTTTCTAAAGAATTTGGTTCTAAATGATTCCTTTGACTTTGGAATTGGGTTCTGAGAGGTTATCAAGGCGTTATGGTTGGCCCATTGCCTAAGGACGTCTAACCTCAGGTTGGCAAAAGTTCGGGGTGTTACAAACTGATAGTCCAAAATTCTCAACTTTTCATAAGAGTGGACAACCCAATTTACTTAAGTTTCAGCTTATTCCTTTAGAGTATTTACACTTCTCATGTACTCGTCCCTAGGCTTAAGTTGAACGGTTCTAGACACTATCCAGGTCCAACTTTCACGATGGACATTGAACTTAGTAAGACGGACATTATTTTATAGTTTTGGAACTAATGACCTACTAACGAGCGGCTTAAAGCTTGTTTAGAAAATCGGAGCATTCTAGAATGAATTAGGTATTGAGATTTCTTGTGGGCAATGATTAGGGTTTGGATTAACTATATTCATAGTGTGACCTATTTATAACTAATGAAAGTGAAGATTTGGTCATGATTATTCTAAATCGTCGGTCTTAGGCTAAAAGAGTGACGTACTTAATTTGGTTCATTAGTCAAGATCCGAGCCTTATCTAACTCGGCTTCGAGTTGATCTTTTAATTTAGTTACGATTGTCTTGATTAATCAGTGGTATGTCAGTTAGATTTAGGCTTTGTGTGAGCAAATCATGTGGCTAAATTTGGTGTTTAAGTGTTCGGGCGGATTCGTTAGCTTTTTACGGTTTATTTATTGGACTTGTGCGGTTCTTTACTGGTACTACTCGTGTATAAACTAACATTGAATACTAATAGTCAGTAAGTGATAATATAAGTTAATTACATTAAAAAAATTATGAATTTTTAAAAATCCAGGACATTACAATCTACCCTCCTTAAAAATAATTTCATCCCCAAAATTGCCTAAGGGTAATAAGTAAATATTTTATTATTTCATTTTCCTAAGTTTTATTGATTTCAAGTTTATATGCGTGGTAGGATGTATACTATCTTTACTAGTCTGGCTCATTTTAGTCTATCCTCTTAAAACATTTTCACCCTGATGATTTACTACAATTTATTTATTTATTTATTTTTAAATATTTGGATTCATGACGATGATTTCCCTCTATCTAGAGTAAAAATATTTATTTTCAATGTTCGACCAACACGAAGAGATGGTTGTAGTGGGCTTGAACCCGATACGTCGATCATCTACTTGACCAGGGTAGAAGGCTTATTATATCCCTTCTTCATTCTGGTGGATCATGGTCTTCTGCTCGGTCAAAGCAGTGAGTCCATTAGCAGTCGCCCAGGATTGAGAATTTGGTCAAGACATGAATGCTCGCAAGTGTATAGTTCTGTAATTTCGTAGTCCGATCAATCTAAATATTTAGGGAATGCCCATCATTGAAAAGTTCAAATCTCCTATTTATAAGGTCGTCCAAGAGAGTTCTCATTTTAATTCTTATCTAAATTAGTAATTAATAAATCTCTTACTATATATGCTTATGGTCAAACGATTATCATGGATGGTGTCTAATGGCATAAAATTTTATATGTATATTGCCATTTCGATCTTATGGCTAGTAGGCTATGAGCAAACTGCACTTCAGTTTCAATAATCTCAAGAGGGAAGGAATGATTGAATGTTCTAAGGTATTCTGGAGGCTTGGAGTTCTAATAACGCTAATAAGGATGTGGAAAAGGAAAAATGAAGAATATTATCTTCTCAATGTTGCTTGAACCTCGAGTCCATAAGTGAATAAGAAAACTTAAAGTATGTTACAGTAGTCCCCCTCTAATATGAGCTTAAGGAGTATTAAACTACAAAACTCAATCCTACTTAAAGGTCTTAACTTAATTGACAACTTAAACAAAAAGAAATATTCATATATATATATATATATATATATATATATATATATATATATATATATATATATATATATATATATATATATATATATAATTAAATTTAATCACGGGATGATTCCTAGTATGATTATAAATAATTCCTAAATAGTTAGACACAAAATACTAACTTTAATATGAAAAGACATGACTAGTCCATTGGCAACTCAGAGTTGAAGAAATTTTTGGTTTCAATCATTCCATTATTTGTAACACATTCGTCACCTTTGTTTACTATATTATATATTATTTTATATATATAATTTTTATAATAATCCATCATTAAACTTACCTTTATTTCACAAAATTTTGTTTGATTTGAATTTCTATAAAAATTCAGGAAGTACTAGTTGTCCAAAACCAACAAATTTCCGTTTGTTTCTACAACACCACTACTGCTTGTAACATTCTTCATACTTAAAGAAACTAAATTATTTTTAAAATTTTTATTATGATTCATTAGTAAGTTTAATCTCACATTACAAAATTTCATTTCATTATGGGTTATAGAAAAATTATTAAATTTTCAGAAGTGACAGTTGTTTGAACTAACGATTTATTATTATTATTATTATTATTGCGAAATGTTTATATTCCTTGTAACATTTTTTATACTTTTAGTATTTGAATTATTTTAAAAGTTTTTATAATGATTCATCATTAAGTTTAAATCCATCCCACAAAATTTTATCTCATTTAGAGTTGTAGATAAATCATAAAAATTATACGAGCAACAACTGTCTAAAATTAATAATTTTTGGACAGTTGGGAAAACATCTTAAGTTTAACTATATTATAATTTTTATTTTATTTTTATATGAAACTAATCTTATTAAGCTTCAATCTAGCTTTTGAATCTCCTAAATCGGAGTTATAATGAAGGAGATGAATTTTTAAAGTCGACCCAAAATTGTAGGAAATTTCGGCAAAAGCAGCGCTGAAAATTGGCTTTTGGGGCGGGGGCCACGTGGGCAGGAATCTGGCTCCCCGGGCGAGGGCACCTTGCAATATGCATATCTCACAAGCCAGAATGAGTTATTCAAAGTACCATATATGAATTTGGGGTAAGAGAAGCTACTCTATCCAAATAACCTAGTTATTTCATAAGATTCCATCAGGTTAATGGTAAAAAATCTATTTTATTTATATTTATATCATTTATAGTAAATTTTTGTTTAATTATAGTTCTTCATCCTTGAACTTTAGGATTTGTGTCTAAAATGAAGGTATATAGAAAAAATTAGAAGAATAAAGGGGTGGAAGGTGAGATTTTTGAAGAAGATGGGTTGGAAGGGGAGATTCTAAAGGTTAATGGGCCTGGGAGGAAATGAGATTTGAAAGATTAGCTTAGAGAGGAGACTTCTCATGGACAAAAGAATGGATTTGGAAATGAGAGTTGATGGTGGCCCCTTTTGGATTCAAATGGCCATTCACTTAGTGGTTTAGGTAGGTTAAAAGTCTCTTAAGCTGATCAAGGCGAAGACGACTCGACTCGCTAAAATTGAAATTGGAATATGTCCTACCTTGGATCGGATTATCGGACGTGTAATGCACGTGTCTGGGGCAACGCGTGCTATTTCAACTGCTTGACTCCTTGACATTAGGTCGTATTGCCTCGAATCTTTGAATTCCCAACTATAAGTGATTTAGATCATTGCTTATGACCTATGTACTTTCTATATCTGAACCTTAGGCTAAGACTTCAGTGTTCAGATTACCAGGATGGGTTGGTCTTAGGGTCCTATAAGTGTCGCTAAGTTCGATCGCTCCCTCCTATGTCAGCGAACGCATTATGACGAGTTTATAATCCACAATCAAATTTAATCCAAATCATTGCTCTGATACTATTTGTAATACCCTGAGTTTTCAGGGGCCGTGTAGGAACTCAGCCTCTAAGTTTTCGGATGTCACTTATATCCTAATTATGGTGATTTGTACACAAATCAGTTTAAAATAAAGGCGGCTAAGAAACACAAGTCTATAGGAACATCAAACGGGTCGCACAAGGCATCACCCAACAAAATTTATATAAGAAATGTCCAAAAAAATGGTGCGCTAGATCCCTACTCAATAACCTATAAATAACCCGCACTGTAAGACCCGTATCTTGGTCCGTACCTTTCCGTACACTTCCGCGGTCTTACCGGTCGAATTCCGACAACCTTCGACCCTTAACCGATATCGACACATGACCCTGATTCATATGCCGATAACCCGAGTCGACTCAACCCAAGACCACTACCATAGCGACCGCGCCGTCGTTGCGGTTTCGATGCCGTGACTCACGCGCCAAGGCGATACCCTGGTCGAGAGATGTGGGCCAACGTTCGGTGCGAGAAAACGCCGCGCGTTGTGAAACCCAAGAGAATCTCTACGATGTGTCACATCAATCACATCAATGTCATCAATCAATCACCCATCAATCCATCACATGTCAAGTACATGTCAAGTACACATCACTTTCACCCCTTTTTCCAAGCAACCACAAAAGTCTCCCAAAACCATACCTCTCTTACACAAAAAGTCACAAAAGTTAAGCTTTTCTTACACCTCCCATACCTCTCTTACACAAAAGGCCACAAAAGTCAAGACCTTCTTACACAACCATCATTCATCCATCCATCCATCTCTCTACAGCACTCTCTCTCTTTCTCATTTTCTCATCTCAATCCCAAGCAACAAAGCTCCATACATATGGAACTTCTCCAAGCTTCCTAAACTCCAAGTGTGGCCCACCTCTTCACCCCATGATCTCCCCATCTCAACCTTCCATTCTTCATCTCATCCATTGAAGTTGAAGCTAAGGTGTCAAGGAACCCCTAGGAGCAAGAAGATCGAACGGTGGGTGCCTCTATAGGGTAGTTTCTCTTTTATTTTTATGATGGGCCAAGTGAGACCCACCGATCAATGATGTGGATCTCGCTTGGGACCCTAAGATGAGGCCGATGGCCCACTTGGATCATCATGATCATTCCATGATGGGGCCATTCTCCATGGACCCCATCATGATGTTTACTCCATTGCATTTGTGAGGTCATCTAGACCGTCCATATCGGTGGGGAATGGATCTCCACCGTTGATTTTCATTTTCGATGGTCCCATGTGCAATGGGATCTATTTATTGTATAGTTTCTTACAAGGGAGGGCTCATAGTGGCGGAGCCCTCCATCACAAGCGTGTCCCACTCTCCATGTCTCTCTCTCTCTCTCTTTTATTTCTTTTTATTTTGTTTTATTTTATTTTATGTGATAGGGTTGTGTGGCCCACTTGAATGGACCCCACCTTGAGATTTATTTTGTTCAAGTTGTTATTCAAGTGGGGCCCACCTCATATGTTGTACCCACGTCACTCATCAGTGGTGGCCCACTTCATCAGGGCCCACCACAATGTACCTTGCAAAAAAAAAAGAAAAAGAAAAACCAGACCGTCCAGCGTCTGGGACGCTGAACGTCCCTGTACAAAAAAAGAAAAGAAAAAGAGAAGCCTTTGGGGTGGTTCCCTTGTGTAGGCCCCACCTTGATGTATATATTCGATCCAAGCCGTCCATCCTCTTACCCACATCGTTTTAACCGTCAAGTAATAGAATGGGACTGATCTGAATATCTTGTGTGCCATAGCATGGGAAATATTGGCGGTTACCATTGAAAATTTTTTTGGTATTTCTATGCACCCAAAAAATTCGAACTTCGGACTCTTTTTATCTATTGCGAGCTGTAGAACACTATGGATGGAGTGGATTTCCAGGTAGCGGGCCACACACATGATTTTTGGCAAAAAAATAAATTAAAGGAGAGAGAGAGGAAGAGTGAGGCAGCAAGATGCTGCTGCTGTCAGGCCAGCAGGCGGCGGGCGGACGGCGTGGACCCACGGCCACCAGCCGTGGGCCCTACCTTGATTCATATATGCCATCTAAACCGTCCATGAGGTGGGTCCCATCCTCAGGTGGGCCCCCTCCAAGTTTCATCTGATTTTGAAACTCAGGTGGCCCGCACCACAGGAAACGGTGAATTGAACATCTACCATTGAAAGCTCCTTCTGGGCCCACAGAAGTTTCAGATCAATCTGAAATTTGGGTTTTCACTCCATTCAGGTCTAAATGACCTTATGAACGGGTTGGATGTCATCTAAACATTACAGTGGTCCCCACATGGGACCCACAATGATGTATATATTTTAAGTCCTGGACGGTGGCGCCCACCTTGATGTTGTACTGCCTCCACCGTCCAGCGGACGGTGGAGCCCTCCGTGATGCATGTGTCATCCCCACGTGGGACCCGCCATGATGCATGTGATGCATCCAGACCGTCCATCTGCTTGGTGAAATCATTTTAATTCATGAGTGGTTGATTGGGTGTGCCACTCATGTATGGGTTAGGCCCATTTGTTTTATAATAGGCCTATGGGCTAGGCCCATTTGAATTACAAAAGGGTCTATGGGTTAGGCCCATTTGATTTATGAAAGACCTATGGGTTAGGCCCATTTGATATATGTAAGGCCTAGGGGTTTAGGCCCACTTTGATATGCATACAAGGCCTAAGGGTTAAGGCCCATTTGGCGTACATATGGGGTTCAATTGGTGTGGCCCATTCGTTACCTCCAAGACCCATGAGTTAAGCTCATTTGATGTAATCCAAGGCCCACGGGTTTTGACCCATTGCAATGCACATAAGACCCATTGGTGTGACCCATTTATGTGGCCCATCTGATGAATAAAAGGCCCGTAAGATATGGCCCATTTGATATATATGTAAGGCCCAATGGGATGAACTTATGGTCCATTGCAATGTGTAATTCCCATACAGTCTATCTAGCGCTGTTTACAAAAATTGTGCCTTGGGAGCAATGATGGTTTGACGTCCACATTGCGAGTGTGATGTTGGTTAGATGTCCACATTACGACCCTCCTTAGGGCCCATTACTAGGCCGTACTTGCTGTGTAAAGGCCATCTAGGCCCATCTGCGTTGTAAGAATGGTTCATCACTCATTTTCATGTTTAGTATAGTTTCATGACTCATGATCATACGCATCATATGTATGCTTGATATGAGGATTGACTGATCATAGCATATGCCTTCCGACAGGTTGTTTATGGGCTCCTGGTTAGGCGGTGTTGTCCTACATGAGCGTACGATATGCGCAGTATTTGTTGCATGACTGGATAGCGTAATTTATGCATTTCACATTAGTGTGACATGGTTATTGTATGCCCTAGCGACATCAGGGCCGTAGCCTCCACAGACGCATCGTGGTTGGCAGGATTGGATACCGAAAATCTTATTCTACATGCGGTGCTATTGATATCCCTGGGTGAAAGTCCCTAAACCTTTATGGTACCAAGAGGTTGCTCCAACGTCTAGACCGAGTGGGTAGATGAGCGTTGAGTGCCGATTACCAGACGGTTACGCTCTCCACTGTGTCGTGGTCAGTTGGAAGGGGGTGCGGCCTTACCCGTCTGAGAGTAGGGGACAATGCTAGGCTGAGTTTGACCAGCTCGAGGAATGGGTCCGCTATCGACGAGTCGCGCCCGATATTGGTAGACGGATAGTGTGGTCTCTTCCACTTACCTTATTACGCGCGATGTGGCGGCAATCTGGTTTAGAGTGTACTAGACCTCGGTGATATTTCATATTTGAGCTGTATTGATGTGTGGACATAGATGAGGATCTGTATGCTTGAGTTGCATTGCACATCGCATGGCCTTGGGATGGCCGATACTATTCATGTCTTGCATTGCATAGCCTTGGTACGGCTCATGATATTATGGTTCCATCTACATATTTCGCATTACCCTGACATTGCATGTTCATATTACTACCTTGCGCACATACTTTCATCACCCTCTAAGCTTTCTATAAGCTTATGCACGACCGTTGTGTGCAGGTGACGTTGGTTCGTAGCAGCGCTGAGGTAGGAGCACGTTGCAGATTGTTTTGGAGTTTTTGTTCTTTACCATTGCACTTCCCTTTATGCTCATTGTACTTGTAAAGTTTTTTATCATAGTGGAAATGTAATGGAGTTCTTGGTTGTTACTTGTGGGTTATGCCATTAGTTATGCTTATTACGAATCAAACTGACGTTGAAAATTCTCCTCGTAGCATCCCAGGATCGGAACCTGGCGAATGAGCGCTAGAAGCCGAGACTGGGGTTCTACGGAGGTTGTTGGCGCCGGATTCGGCGATCGAAAATTTTGTGAGCCCGGTTTTCGAGTTTGGGGCATGACACGCACAGTCTACGGTGATCCACTCATAAGCTAGAAGTAGGAAAGCTCCTCTTCGTTATCCATGCTCATCCTGCTCAGCTGGTCGAGCTCCACCTCACTTGCATCTAGTAAAGGATCTGGTTGGTATTTTAAAATACCGTCTCAGAGTAGGAGTAAGTAGCTAACTCAGTGGGTATCATTAGCCATAAGTTACATCAAATAACAATTCCATGATGAATTTAATGAAAAGCATAAATTCACACATCTTTAACTAATCTTGTTAAATGCGTATGCTTGAATTATGATATGATACATGACCACACCTATAACACTCCCTCGAGCGACTTCATCTCATGGTTGCGCATGATCAACACTCCCTCGAGCGACTTCATCTCATGGTTGCGTATGATCAACACTCCCTCATTGCGACCTCAACTGCCAAGTCGTCAAATCCTAGCTAATGCGATGCGTGACTAATGTATTAGCCAAGTTTTTAGTTAATTTTGTTCATCCAGCAGGTTGGGGAAATTAGTACACCCCGACGATATCAATGCCCTCATCCATTTGCGAGGCCACGACCCCTTAACGTGCGAGGCCAATACCTCGCGATCTTTGATCCTATAGGAGTCTCCACCCCCGATTGCAAGTACATGGGGAGTGCTGGAAAGCGGGATCACTCGAGGTCACTACGAGGAGGTTGTCACCCCAACGTAGGCTGATAGTTTAGACATAGTGTTCAATTCCATCATGCTTGACTCACGAGACTGTGGATCAGTTTTTAGCTGTTATCAGTGGGCGAGGGGTGTTCCAAGTTCCAAACTAGCGTGAGCAAACATGGTTAATAAATATAGTTAGTCAGTCGGCGGACTAGACTGTAACATCCCGAAAATCGAGGGTCGAGCATAAACTCCACTCCCGAGTTTCAGAACATCACTTATGCAACATTTTCAATGATGGAGGAATGTTGTTCATATTAGTGCAGAAAACATGAGTGAGATGAGACCAAAACAATATATCATACTCCAGAGACAGTTAAGTTTCTCAAGCAGAAGACTGTGATAAATATATAAAATGTATAATTGATTGTAAGTCTCCATAGTGTGAACATGTTACCAGGTTAACTAAATACATGTATACTCCAAAAATGAAAAGAAAAGAATATATATGAGTGTTTAAATAAAAGGTAAAATACCAAGTGTATTGGCATCTAATCAGTAAACCTGTAACCTCGTCGATCAGAACCTGCATATAGGAGAAATCCTCCTCATCATCATAAAGTCCGGCTCTGCTTCACAAGCATCGCCATCATTTGAAACTAAAATAGGCACTGGTTGGTGTGGCCAACACCGTCCCGTAACGTGGGAGTGAGTGATCAACTCAGTGAAAACTATATACAGCAAAGGTTAACATGTTATCAATTCAATCAAGCAGTAATGATAAAGCAGTACAATTAAACATGTCCTAAATACTCTTGTTAATGCAAGAATGATATGAGGTAATGATGCATGCCCTCACCACAAACTCCCTCATATGACATTATCTAACGATCGCGGCATGAATCACTACCACTATGCTCTCACACCAACGCCAATGGCACATGCAGTGCGATGTCATGAGTATGATTACCAAGTTCTTATTAGTCCTTTTCATACAGCAGAATTGGGAGGCTAAGACACCTTCCTTGTATCATTTTCCAACGTTGATCCATTCTAGGGTCGTCAGTCCTAGGGAGTCTCATACGATATTATGGTTCTAGGTCGCTGCAAGGGCTGTCAGGGCTGTTGGGCGCAATCGTTATACCACTCCCCCATCACCTTATCAATACAGGCCTACTTATATCCTCAAGACTGCAATAGGACTCGTCGCCCTTATGCAGTGTCAGGATAAACTCAAGGTCACTACAGAGGGCTCATCACCAATCAATGTAGGCCGACAGCAAGAATATAGTGTCTCATACCACCATAATCTGCTCAGAGTAGGGTGCTCACTGGTCACTACGGGGAGGTTTGTGGCCCTAGTGTAGGCCGACAGCTCGACCACGGTGTTCCATGTTCAGTTCATGAGTCTTAGGGGATCATGGTACCACGGTTAACGGGAGTTTCACTGGTAAGCTTGGTGTCTTAGATTTAAACAGTAGCGTCCAAACATGATGAACAAACATCGGTCAATCGGGTTAGTTGATAAGCTCAACTAGGCTAAGCGCACGTTGAGTTGAATGACATGGAATGCATAAGCACTCCGTGTGGCCTAACCACTGCCGAAAATCCCAAGTACGACTCAGATTCGTTGAACTCATCCTGTGTGGTGAAAACGACCTCAACCACTATTTACAAAATGATTACCGATTACTTGGACTGTAGCACAACCCCAATCATGTACAAGCTCAATAACAGGCATACGATTCATATCCTACATTCATTTGAACAATTATAAAATATGACTTGAACATAAATACAATACATGGAGGAAATCATACACACATGTAATATGATTCATCTAGGTTAATCAATCCATGGAGGAAATCATACTCGCAGTTAACGTGATCGGGAATCATATTTCAACAACCTTAATAATCTCATTTTACTAACTACTAACTCATTTAGGCATTTACACAAACACTTAGATTACACATTATATCATACATATTTTGCATTCATTAGCATACGTATTAGGACAAATCCTTTCTCAAAGGGTTATCGCCTATACAACAATCGTATATCCATGACAATTAGTCATGGCAAACTCCATACTCATGCAATCACTTTCACAAACACTTAGACTACACTATATGACATACCCCACGTATGTTGATAAACATGCATTAGGCTAATCCGTTCACCCAAAAGATGATGAACATGCATCTAGCATACATAGACGACAATTAATTATGGCAAACACAAATTCATATTTCATACGTATACGGTATTTTCTACAAATACGAGGAATACAGTATATTCAACATAATTAACGTATAACTGAAAAATGAAACGGACAACACTTTATACATGTGAAATAGCATCCCAGGCAAGAATAAATCATTACTTAATATTAAAGGTTTTGAAAACCATAACCTAAACGTATATAGTCCGCACCTTACACCGTAGAAGTGTAACGAATTCAATAGAGACTCTAAGTCTTTGTCAACGACTGATTGGCAACCTACAGTATGATTTAGGTTAGTTACTTCACCACTTACACCAATTGAAACCCTAGAACAGGTTAGGGTTAGACTTTCTTACTTAAGAATGAAGTTAGAATCGCTGGAAAAATGATTAGATTGTGATGGTTAAGCACGTAAGATAGTAGAGTAGGATAGCAGGAAGATCTTCCCACTTCTCTCACACTTTCTCTCTCTTTTCTCTCTTCTCTCTCCTAAGTTTTTCCAAATTCGTATGAGATGAGAGAGTGAGGGTTTAAGGCCTTTTTATAAGCCCAGAAGCGACGAAAATAGACTTGAGGGGAAGGTATACTTAGGTTATAACCAAATCGGGTCTGTTCCGATCCAAAGGAGCACTTCTAGAGGTCCTATTACTAAATGCGGTCGGACTTAAGCTCTCTAATATTAGATCTAGGTCAAGATAAGTTTTCAGTTCGGTCGGGTTTTCAAATCGACCGTGGCGGACCAGTTTCAGTTCAGCGATCACCGAAACTCGATCAGGGCCACAAGTGCTATGACATGTAAGGGCCACCTATCCTGATCTGAGGGTGAATTTGAGTCAAAATCTAACGGTCAGAATGCTTAAAAATAATGCTCAAGTTAATCATTCCAGATTACTTAAAAATATATTTAATTTTCAAAAAAAAATTCGCTTTCGTACTCTCTTCACTCCGGACTCAAGGAAACAGTCCCAAGACATCGTTTGAGCTTGATTTTTGAGATAATAGTCAAGTCCAACTAGGCGATCATAATGGTCTAAGTTCATCGCTATTGGACTTCCGACGTGCGGTCCAAGTCCGATACGAAGTTTCACGATGCTCCCAAGAGCAACTGGGTTTAGAGATTGATCATAGGTTTCTAGGTAACATAGCGTTAGCAGTCCTACTCATTTTAGGTCTTGTAGTTCGTATTTAAATTAGTTCAAGTTAATTCTACTGAGTATTCAGTTTGGTACTTAACCTAATTCTAGACTAATTATGACAGAATATGGTCCTATGGTCATTCTATGCCCCATTTTAGGCACTTTTAGTTATCATATTATTTTAATTATTTTTATAGTGGTTCATCATCAAGTTTACCCCATCTCCACCAAATTTTATAATATTTTGAGTTGTAAAAAATTTCTAAAGATTCTCGAAGCAGCAGCTGTCCAACAAGTGATTTTTGCATAGTTGTCACAACGACCTATTTTAAACTATATTAAATATTTTATTATATTTTTCACATATGTTTGTATAAAACTATACTTAGTTATCTTCAATCTGATTTTTGAATCACCTAAATTGAAATTATAACGAAGGAGATATGATTTTTTAAAGTTAGAAGAAATGTACAGAAAAAATACAGAAACAGGGTTGCCTGTCCGCTGTACGGACGAGGCCTTGTCGATTCGGCGATCCCCTCGCCAGTCACTAACCTATTTGGTGAGGGATCGCCCCAGGGGTGATGTCCTCACCCCCCGGGGTTGCCGAAAACATGTGGGGCCCACCTTTGAACCCTCCGAATTGAGCTGTTTGGGCCCACGAGTCCGTTGAGGCGTTTATCGAGCCTCGTTTGCAAACCGGAATGAGCTACGTGATGTACAATATATGATTTTGGGGTATAAGAAGATAATCCATCCAAATAACCTATCTAAATCATAAGATTCCAAGAATTTTATATTCAAAATCCTATTTTATGAATGTATGTACCATTTACGGTAAGTTTTAGTTTAATTATAGTTCTTCACCTCTTAAACTTTAAGATTTGTGTCTAATATGAAGGTACTTGAAGAAATTTGAAGAATGGGGTGGTGAAAGGTGAGATTTTGATGGAAATGGGTTGAAAAACATTTTTTAGACTTTGAGATTGATCTTTGAGAGGGATATGGTTGACCCATTACCTAAGGACGTCTAACTCTAGGTTGAAAAAAATCCGGGGTGTTACATAGACCGCCCAAGTTCAGGTGAGCACGCAGCGCACGACATCGGATACAAACAACCCATGTAGTCCTACTACCGTCACTCGTTTGCATCCCCCCAAATCAGTCAGACTAGTCACAGGATGGTCCAACCAATGGGACCACCATAAAAAATCTTAATTTACTTTTCAACCCAGAAAATGAGTTGTATTCTATATCATTTCAGCTAAAAATTTCATCTTAGTATAGATGAAATTATGAACAATATACATCTAACATAGAATTCAGGATATTATAATGAATGCATCTATTCTTAACAACAAATGTTAGATGTGTGTGCATGTGGTGTCGGATTACCTAGGAGAAAAGAGAGAACACAACATCCATAATGCAGAAAATACAATAATGCACACTACAAGAATGAATATGCAAAGATCATATGCAAGGATGAATATGGAGCAACAATTCCATGCCCAAACAATTTGAAGACCGTTCGAACAACGATTTATCAACACATACATGTTGAGTTGACTTATCATGTAGGTTCCTAGCTAGTTTTTCCTAAAATTACTCAAGCAAATCTATCTAACATCCACAATCATTAAATTTATCATAAATTTAGTATTTGGCCATCTAAGGATAATGGTCTGCACCTTTGTAATGATTCACCTGACTCAAAGACTCATTCAATTATGATTATAGGAAAAATTTATCAAAGCCTAAATAATCATACGAACCATTGTAAGGATTAGAAAACCTAATCCAAAATACTAGATTAAAAAGTATAATCTATTTCTTACCTCCAATTACCGTCGAAAGAACTCCACAAAGGATCCATAAGTAGCAAGGTGGCTATAGAGGGCGATGCAAGGGTGAAGGTACATATATCATCATACTTCTAAGCTCTCTCTCTCTCTCTCTTTCTCCTTTTTTTTCTTCTCTTTCTCTCTTTCTTTCTTCTAGGGTAAATTCGTATGGGGAGAAGGGTGCCCAAATGAAGCCGTTATATAGTACCAGATTTTGTGTAAATGGGCCCCAAGGGCTAGGTGTACACATTGATATAAACCGTAGGATAGTTAGTCCTAATGATGATCTACGTATGGACATGATCGGCCCACCATTTGGATGCGTCAATCGACAGATATGACTAGAAGGCTGTTCAGCGATCACCGATTGTCGATCGGGGCCGTGGCTATATGGATATGAGCAGAGAAATATCCTTACTCTATGTGTGAAGTTTGGTCATAAACCGACGATCCAAAATTCTCAACTTTACGTAAGAGTGGACAACCCAATTCACTTAAGTTTCAGCTTATTCCTTTAGAGTATTTGCACTTCTCATGCACTTGTCCCTCGGCTCAAGTTGACCGGTTCTGGACACTACCCAGGTCCGACTCCCGCGATGGACGTCGAGCCCAGTAAAACAGACATTATTCTATAGTTTTGAAACTAATGGCCCACTAATGAGTAGCTTAGAGCTTGTTCAGAAAATTAGGACATTTTTTGAATGAATTAGGTATTGAGATTTCTTGTGGACAATGATTAGGGTTTGGATTAAATATGTTCATAGTGTGACTTATTTATGTAAGCCCTGTATCCTAGACCGTACCGTTCCATAGACTTCCGCAGTCCTACCGGTCGAATTTCGGTAACCTTCGACCCTTAACCGGTATTTGCATGCGACCCTGACTCATACGCTGTTAACCCGAGTCGACTCAACTCAAGACCTTTACCATAGCGACCATGCCGTCGACGAGGTTCCGATGCCGCGACTCGCGCGCCTAGGCGATACCCTGGTTAGGAGATGTGGGCTAGCGTTCGGTGCGAGGAAAACGCCATGCGTTGTAAATTTCAAAAGAATCTCTACGACTTGTCACATCAATCCATCAATCCATTAATCTCATCATGTCAAATACATGTTAAGTACACATTATCTTTCACCCTTTCCCAAGCAAGCCCCAAAAGTCAAAAAGTTCTTACACAAGCCATACCTTTCTTACACCAAAAGCCATAAAAGTCAAAAAATATCTTACACACCCATCACCACCACATCCATCACTCCATCACCCATCACTCTCTCTCTCCCTTTACGACTCTCTCTCCCTTCATTTTCAAAAATTACTTTCCCAAGCTAGAGAAAAACTACACGTCCAAGCCCCTCCCTCTCTTTCAAGCTCCAAGTGTGGCCCACCTTTCCATTCCAAGATCTCTCATCCTTGCCATCCATTTCTCATCTTCCTCCATCAAAGAGAAGCACAGGGAGACCGGCAAGCCGAGGGAGCAAGAAGATCAAGCGGTGGGGTGCTTTGATAGAGTAGTTTTCATGTTTTTAAGATGGACCAAGTGAGGCCAACCGATCAATGGTTTGGATCTCACTTGGGACCCTAAGATGTGGCTGATGGCCCACCTTGATCATCATGATCATTCCATGATGGGGCCATTCTCCATGGACCCCATCACGATGTTTATTTTCTTGTATACCTAGGGTCATCTAGACCATCTATTTTAGTGGAGAAGGGATCTCCACCGTTGGATTGTGATTTAATGGACCCATGTGTAATGGGACCCACTTGATGTATGATTGGTTGCAAGGGAGGGCCCATAGTGTCGGGGTCCCTCCATCACGCGTGTCCCACTCTCTATCTCTCTCTCCCTCTCTATTTCATTTCTTTTATGAAATCATAAATGGTTGTGTGGCCCACTTGAATGGACCCCACCATGAGGCATGTATTCTATCCAAACCATCTACAAGTGGGGCCCACTTTGTGTGTGTTGTATCCACACCATCCTCCATGAGGTGTCCCACCTAAATAAGGCCCACCTCTAATGTATTTGTTATGTACAACGTCCAGCGTCTTTTGGAAAATACAAATATCAGCTTGTTTCCAAGCTTATGGGTGGCTCACTCATGTAGGCCCCACCTTGTTGCATGTATTCAATCCACGTCGTCCATCCTATTTACCAGCACATTTTAGGCGTTGAACCGAAAGGTGAAGCTCATCCAACTTTCTGGTGGGTCATACCTTAGCAAACAATGATCTTCACCATTTAAATTCACTTGGTTTCTTTTTACACGCTAATACATTAGATATGGGGCTCGTTTGATCCATCTTGAGCCATAGAGAGCAATGGATGGAGCGAATTTACCTGATGCGGGCCCTACCTAGGAAAAATCATGAGAAATCATGTTTTAAGAAAATAAAAATAAAAAATACATGCATAAGGGGGCAGCGTCTGCTGTCCCTGACAACAGCAGCAACACGCTGCAGCGTGTATGGGCGGACGGGCCAGGGGCCACAACCCTACATGTGGGCTCCACCATGATGTATTTACACCATCCAATCCGCTCATGAGGTGGGCCACTCCCTGAAGTGGACCCCTCCCAAATTCCAGCCACATCCAACGCTCAAGTGGCCCATAACATAGGAAACAGTGTGATTAAATGGTTGCCATTGAGACCCATTTTTGGGTCCACAGAAGTTTTGGATTTATATGATTTTTTTTTTCTTCCTCATTCAGGTCCGTGTGACCGTACCAACGGTTAAGATGTCATACAAACGTTATGGTGGGCCCCACATGGGACCCACAATGATGCATGTGCTTTATTCATACCGTCCACAGGTAGTGGACGGTTAAACCCACATATGTGTTATATACCACACCGTCCAGCGGACGGTGGTGCTCACAATAATGCATGTGTTTCATTCACTCTGTCCAACAACAGTGGGACCCACCATGATGCATGTGTTGCATCCAGTCTGTCCACCCATTTTGAAAGCTCATTTTTGGGCATGAGCTAAAGAATGAGTATGGACAGTGGACCCCACCTTTGATGCATGTGCTGCATTCAAACCATTCATCCATTTTAAGAGCTCATTGTATAGTATGAGTTAAAGAATGAGTCAGATCTATAGTTCAAATGGACCCCACTTTGGTATATGTATGGGGCCCATTTTGAGTTATTTGTGGCCGTCCAATGAGACCCCACATTGATATATGTATGAGACCCACCTTGTTATATGTAAGGCCTATGGGTTAAGGCCCAATTGATGTACATATGGGGCCCAATTAGTGTGGCCCATTGGATACACATAAGACCCATGTGATTAGGCCCATTTGATGTATTCTAAGCCCAACGGGTTATGGCCCATTGCAATGCACATAAGGCCCATTGGTGCGGCCCATTGATGTGGCCCACTTGATGAATATAAGGCCCATATGATATGACCCATTTGATGTATTTAAGGCCCAATGGGAAGTACCTATGGTCCATTACAATGTGTGATCCTAACATGGATTATGTAATGATGTTTACAACGGGCTATGGCTTGGGAGCAATGTTGGTTTGACGTCCACATTGTAAGTATAATGTTGGTTAAATGTCCGCATTACGACTCTTCTTAGGGCCCATTGATAGGCTGTACTTATTGTGTGTAGGCCATCTAGGCCCATCTGCGTTGTAAGGATAGTTCATTACCTTATAACATGTTTAGTATAGTTCCGTGATTCATGATCATACACATCATATGTATGCTTGATATGAGAAGTGACTGATCATAGCATATGCCTTCGGGCAGATTGTTTATGGGACCCCGGTCAGGCGGTGTTTCTCTACATGAGCCCACGATACGCGCAGGATTGCTACATGATTGGATAGTGTGATTCATGCATTTCTCATTGTGTGAAATGGTTACTGTACGCCCTAGCGACATCGGGGTCGTAGCCTCTACAGACATATCGTGGTTAGCAGAATTGGATACCAAAAATCTTGTTCTACATGGGGTGTTATAGATATCCCTGGATGAAAGTCTCTAAACCCTTATAGTACCAAGAGGTTGCTTCAACGTCTAGACTGAGTGGGTACAAGAGCGCCGAGTGCTGATTACCAAACGGTCACGCTTTTCACTGTGTCATAGTCAGTTGGAAGGGGGTACTACCTTATCCGCCCAAGAGTAGGGGATAAAGGTAGGCTGAGTTTGACTAGCTCGAGGAATGAGTCCGCTATTGACGAGTCGAGATATTGACAGGCGGATAGTGAGGTCTCTTTCACTTACCTTATTGCGCGTGATAAGATGGTGATCTGGTTTAGAGTGTACTAGACCCCGATGATATCCTAGATTTGAGCTGTATTGATATGTGGACTTCGATGAGGATTCGCATGCTTGAGTTGCATCTCATACCACATGGCGTTGGTATGGCCGACATCATTCATATCTTGCATTGCATAGCCTTGGTACGACTAATGGTATTCTTAGCTTTCATCAGCATGTTTCACATTACTTTGATACTATATAACTGCATTACCACCTCGCGCACACACTCTCACCACCCTCTAAGCTTTTTATAAGCTTATGTACGACCGTTGCATGCAGGTGATATTGAATCGTAGCAGCGCTGAGGCTTGAGCACTTTGCAGATTATGTTAGAGCTTTTGGTCTATCATCATTGTATTTTCCTTTATACTCATTGTACTTGTAAAGTTTTTGATCATAGTGAAAATGTAATGGAGTTTTTGGTTATTGTTTATGGGTTATACCTTTGGTTATGCTTATTACGAATCAAACTGCTATTGAAATCCTCCTCGTAGCATCCTAGGATCGGAACCTAGCGAATGGGCGCTGAAAGCTGAGAACGGGGTTCTACGAAGGCTGTTGGTGCCAAATTCGGCGATCGAGAATTTTGTGAGCCCGATTTCAGAGTTTGGGTCATGATAATTTATAACTAGTGAAAGTGGAGATTTGGTCATGATTACTCTAAATTGTCGGTCTTAGGCTAAAAGAGTGGCATGGTTGATTTGGTCCATTAGTCAAGATCTGGGCCTTATCTAACTCGGCTTTGAGTAGATCTTTTAATTTAGTTATGATTGTCTTGATTGATCAGTGGTAGGTAGATTAGATTTAGGCTCTGTGTGAGCAAATCATGTGGCTAAATTCGATGTTTAAGTGATCATCGGATTTGTTGGCTTCTTACGGTTGATTTATCAGACTTGTGCGATTCTTTACTGGTACCACCCGTGTATAAACTAATATTGAGTGCTAAATGTCAGTTAGTGATAACATAAGTTAATTACATTAAAAAAATTCATGGATTGTTAGAAATCCAAAATAGTGAAAATTCAAGACGTTACATTGAGTTTTAGGTTCATCTTGTTTATATTAGAGTTATTGAAAAGAAGAACCGAAATAAGAACTTCACCAGGCGGCATGATCACATTGCAATGCAAAGCTATGGTGGTCATCAAGTAGGTGAAGGGAATATATCCGTGGCGTGGATGAAGACGGAATTGAATAATAAGATAACATATCAAGGATAGAAGATAGATGGGAATACCCGACACAGCAGAATGCAAAATGCGAACCATAAAAGAAGTAAGTTCAACTTTGTTGCTAAAGTGGGGATAGACATTAGCAATGAAAATACGATTAGGACCCTGTATTTGGGCAACATTTGATTGGCCCGAAGCGCATTTCCCATACTCCATTCCGAGTCCATGTTACATAATTTATGGGTTGTCATATGCCTTTCCGATTCATTCAACCGTTCGACTAAGGTTGGTATACGAATACCATCATCGTTCACATTTATTTCTAGCAAATCCAAAATTATGTATCGATCAACTTGAAAAGTACCTTCTCTAAAGCTAATTGAGAAAGTTAAGTTTTTAAGTGATACGTCGCTCATGCAAGCAAACATCCCTTGCATAATGTAGCAATATGCCGATTTGCCCCAATTCAAAATGTTTTCCCAACCTACAGCCACTAGAATGGGAAGAAGTTGAAACTAAGCTAAATTATTCGAATTAACCGTACGCTCAACAATGATCTCTCAAGTATAAAAATCCCGCACATTCTTAGGATCTTCCTCGGGAGGATGCAGGGTTCTCATCCTAAGAGGTGTAGATCGAGAAGAGGAAGCTCGAGTAGCTTTCTTCTTAGTACGACCTTCCATTGCAAGATTCAAATCAAGAAAAATAATAATGAAAAGTAGGATTTCAAGAAGAACAAATTTTAGCTAAAACCCCTTATAAATCGAAAGAAAAAAAAAACCTCAAATTGACTCTAAAATATAGCAATA
Source organism: Magnolia kwangsiensis (assembly GCA_037074715.1). Taxonomy (NCBI): domain Eukaryota; kingdom Viridiplantae; phylum Streptophyta; class Magnoliopsida; order Magnoliales; family Magnoliaceae; genus Magnolia; species Magnolia kwangsiensis. Next base: position 75,486,435 of record CM073584.1, read on the forward strand.
CATGTAAATGGGAACCCAAATATGGAAGGAAATAAAAAATGGAGCATTTACCAAGCACTAATCAAAGGTGGGTTCGTTAGGTCGGAAGAGGGTCAGATGAGGAAGAAGAGAAAAATGAAAGAAAAAAATGATTTTCTCACTCATAAAGGGCCTCCAACCACACAACTCGACCGGTCATGCAAGCACTAAAAATTTAAATTTTTATATTATTTTCACCAATTATTTATTTGCACAAAAATATACAAAATAAAACATACAAATATACAATGATAAACTCAATTAGAATTACACATACCAATATCCATCATCAATTTTAAAAATCTATTTTTGTCAAGAGGTTTAGTGAATATGTCAGCAAGCTAATTTTTCGTTTGAATATATTCTAATGAAATGACTTTATCTTCTACTAAATACCGAATATAATGATACTGAATTTTAATATGCTTCGTACGAGAATGCTGGATGGGATTTTTAGAAATATTAATTGCGCTAGAGTTATCTCAATACAATAACATTGTATCTTGCGCAATACCATGATCATTAAGCATTCGTTTCATCCATACTAGTTGGGTACAACCCTTTCTGACTGCAATATATTCAGCCTCAGCTGTGAATAATGATACGAAACCCTGTTTCTTGCTATGCCATGAAACCAAACAATTTTCAACAAAGAAACATCCACCGCTAGTAGATTTTCTATCATCTATATTCGCAGCCCAGTCAACATCCTTATAACCAGCTAATTAAACATTAGTATCACGTGGATACCAGAGGCCTAGATTATCCGTACTTGTGACATATCTAATAATGCGCTTGACAACAATTAGATGAGATTTCTTAAGATCTGATTGATATCTAGCATAGGTACCCACCCTGAATGCTATATCAGGACGACTTGTAGTTAAGTATAGTAAACTACCAATCATACTACGATATAACCGAGCACTTAACTTTTACCTATTTCATCCTTCAAGAGCTTGAGAGTCGTACTCATAGGAGTATTGAATTTCTTACTATTTTCAAATCCAAATTTCTTAATAAGGTTTAAGGTATATTTGGTTTGAGAAATGAAGATACTATCATCCAGTTGTTTAACATATAATCCTGAAAAGTAGTTCAATTTTCCTACCATACTCATTTCGAACCTGGATTTCATCAGCTCTGTAAACTTAGTAGACAGGTTAGTGCAAATAGAACCATAGATAATATCATCAACGTATATCTATACTATTAGTATGTGTTCATTGTATTATTAAACAAAAAAAGTTTTATCAACACTCCCCATAACAAAATTATGACTTAGTATGAACTTAGTCAAATTCTCATACCATGGCCCAGGAGCTTGTTTCAAACCATAAAGTGCCTTTTTAAGGTGATACACATGATTATAGTGTTTAGGGTCCTCAAAACCCTTAGGTTGTTCAACATAAACCTCTTCATGTAAATCACCTTTTAAGAATGTACTTTTAACATCCATTTGATAAATTTTAAACTTTTTAAAGCACGCAATAGATATGAATAATCTGATGGATTCAAAGCGAGCTACTAGGGCAAAGGTTTCATCATAATCAGCTCCTTCAATTTGAGTGTACCCTTGTACAACCAATCTAACTTTGTTTCTGATTATGTTTCGTAATACATCAGATTTATTTTTGAAAATCCACTTGGTTCCAATTATATGTTTATCAGATGGTTTAGGAACCAAATACCATACATCATTCCTAACAAATCTTACATAACCACTATCCAATTTTCATCAGTGAGTGCTTCTTTTACATTGGCTGACTCAATTTGGGAAGTAAAACACATAATTATATATGTTTTCCAATTGTCTTCAAGTATGCACACCAGTGAGAGGGTTGCCTAGAATTTGTTCAATAGGATGGTCTTTGACTAATCAAAGTTCAGTAATGATTTGACAAGATGAGAAGTCAGGTTTTTCAATTATATTGACTTCATCATCTTCTGAACTAGAGGTTGTTGTGTTCAGGTGGTCATCAATAACAACATTTATAGACTCCTAAATGACACCAGTTATTTTGTTAAAAACATGATATGCTCGACTATTCAGAGCATAGCCTATGAATATCCCTTCATCACTCTTAGTATCGAACTTCCCTAAATTTTTTCGGTCTTATAAAATATAGCGCTTACTTCCAAAAACTTGAAAGTATTTAATTGTGGGTTTCTTATTAAACCACAATTCATAAGCTAATTTATCTTTTGATTTTCTAATGTAAACACAGTTTATTATATAGCACGCAGTATTAACAACTTCGACCCATAAATTTTTAGGTAACTTCATACTATTCAACATTACATTGGACATGTCTTGTAACACTCTATTTTTCCTTTTAACAATCTCATTTTGTTGAGGTGTCTTAGGAGCTGAAAAATCATGTGATATACCATGATCCCTACAGAACTTCTCAAAATTGTTATTTTCGAATTTCGATCCCTGAAAACTTCAGATTTTAGAAATATTCATTTCTTTTTCAATCTAAATGCGCTTGAGTATTCTTTTGAATTCATCGAGAGTTTCAAATTTTTCTCTTATAAATGCTACCCAAGTAAATCTGTTAAAGTCATCCACAATTACCAAGAAATACTTCTTACCACCTCTACTCTCTATTTTAGTTTATCCAATAAGATCCATGTGAAGAAGTTCAAGAGGTTTAGAAGTGGCAAAGGAGTTCACTTTCTTATGACTGCTCCTTGTTTGTATTCTAATTTGACATGTGCCGCATATTTTATCTATTTTCTTCAATTTGGGTAGAGCTTTAATAAGATTGGCTTTGCTTAGTCTATACAAATTCCGATAGTTTACATGTCCAAAGCATTTGTGTCATAATTCGGTTTCATTGGTTTGGACCATGTAACAAGATAATTTAGACGAGCAAGTTTTATTAACGATATAGCAATTCTCAGATGTTCTACGACCATTTAATATCACATAACCTTTCTAATTTGAGATGTTACATCTATGATTTGTAAATTTAACACTATGCTTGTTATTGCATATTTGGAAAATACTTAAAAGATTGTGCTTTAGTCCTTCTACGAATAAAACAGTTTCAAAAGGAGGAAGGTTAAGAAGTTGAAGCATACCTTGGCCAATTATCTTACAGTTGCTTCCATCACCAAAAGTGACTGAGCCATCAATCATTTCTTTGTAGTTGGTTAATAAATCTCTGTCACCTGTCATGTGTCTTGAGCAACCACTGCTTAGGTACCACTTTGATTGACTCGAAGCCTTGAAGGTGGTGTGGGCAACCAGACAAGTAACCTTAGGAACCCATTTCATTGTAGTTTTGGATTTTGAAGCACTATTGGTTTTCCTTAGCTTAAAAATTATTATCAACTTTTACATTAGAGTTAGATTTAAGAAGCTCCTTGAGTAAGTCCAGGATTTTTTTAGCTAAAGGATTAGAGTTTTGTTTTCTAAAGTTGACATTATTAGTATTGACTTTAGAAGTTTGAAAAGTTTTTACATTTTTAGAGTTGTTTTTATTATTATATTTCAAGCCCTTTCCTTTTAAGTTAGAGGATTCTCCTTTGACAAATGTACGAGATACACTCTTATTTGTCAGAGGCATGTGTTTGACATAGCCCAGACCCATTCTGTCTCCACATGTATGCGGTTAGTAACTTTTCAAATTTAGGGTCTCCTTAGGCATACCTCCATGTATCCTTTGAACTCAATAGGGAAGAAACTTCAAGTTTTAGTTTCTCATTTCCTATTCTTAATTTTTCAAGTTTAGAAGTTTTGAAATTCAAGTCATATTTTTCTTTTTCAAAACAATCAGAAATATGAGATTTTTCTAAAATAAAATTTTCAAAATCCTCTTTCAATTTCAGAAATATCTCTTTTTGAAGTTTTAGCTTGACAACAATCTTACAACTCTCCCTATATATATAGGGCATTATAGGCATCCTCAAGATCATCTTCATTATCATTTTCAGGGTCACTTCTTAGAATTTCATATTCAGTCGTATCACAACTATTTATGGAAGTGACTCTGGCTAGAGTCATTAAAGCCTTGACTTCATTTGAAGTTTCGGGTTTTGATTCATCCGACTCAGAAGAAGCTTAAGAGCTGGATGATTCATCACATGTGGCTAACATGGTTTTTCACTTTGGCTTGTCCCTTTTTGGACATTTATTTGCCAAATGCCCATATTCATAGCAGTTGAAGCACTGACTATCTTTTAGAGATTTCCAATTTTTAGATTTTTCCTTTTTCTTCTCAGAGGGTTTTTGAAAATTAACTCTTTTCTTACTTTTAAAAATCTCATAAAACTTTTTAACGAGTAAAGCGATATCATCTTCTAAGTTTTCACAATCAGAATTAACATTACTATCTTGAGAAATAGATTTGAATTTTTTAAGTATTATGGACTTATCTTTTGGAGCTTTGAAATTCAACTCATAGGTTTGAAGTGAACCAACAAGTTCCTTAACCTTCATCTGATCTGTGTCTCTAAGTTCCTAAATGGCAGTCACATTGGAATTATATCTCTCAGGTAGTGATTGGAGTATTTTTGTATAGACTTTACTTTTTGGGATACCATTTCCTAGACCCCACATAGAGTTCACTATGTCATTTTGTTTTGTATAGAAGTACATGAAAGACTCATTTTCTTTCATACGAATCTCCTCAAACCTAATGGTGAGGATCTAAACTTTAGATTTTTTTTTTACAATAGATATTCCCTCGTGTGTCATTTCAAGAATGTCTCAGGCTTGTTTAGCAGTATCACAAGAAATGATTCTTTTGAATTCATCAGGTGATAGTGCACAAGTGATTGCATTTAAAGCCTTAGCATTAACACTGCTCTTATTTTTCTGAAGAGTAGTCCACGTGTAAAATGGTGTTTCTTTAAGGGACTTGGTTCCATCACTGCCTAGAACTTCAAACGTTGGTTGATTCCATCTAGTCACTATGGCTTGCCACACACTTTCATCAATAGATCTCAGAAAGATCCTCATTCTGACTTTCCAATAAGCATAGTTGGAGCCATTAAACGGTGGTGGCCTGGTGATAGAAAGGATATCGAAATTTGACATACTGAAAGCTCTAAATCGATTAGCTCTAGAAATAAATCCAAAAGAGTGAGCTACTTGGCTCTGATACCACTTGAAAAGGGCGAGGTCTTAGTCTTAGAGGGAGGGGTGACTAGGACTATGCCAAATAAAAATAAATTGCAAAATATAAATGCAGATAGCTAAACTAAATAACAATCTTAATTACAATAGTTTTGAGAGGTTAATACAAACGTCGTTCAAAGGACAAGCTTATACCAAAAACCAAAGTTTATATGATAGGACAACCTGATGTCTTGAACTCAATAAGGATCAAAAACTCAAACTAAAATAAGAAACAATAGAAAGAAATCTAGTTATTACAACATTCACCACATGTACATGAAATAGATACAAGCATTCAATACACATACATCACTTACATCATCATCCACCAAACTCTAAGAATTATAGTGGTTTGGTGTGTACACCAACTGTTCTCAAACAGCCACACTTACTCCACTCCCAATAATCACAACCCACACGTGATATTAGCTTTCACTATGAAAGAAGGTTTTTCAAGGTTCACCTTAAAACCTTTACAATTACGTTTTCAATGGGCTATCACAATTAACAACCCCATGTTAAGATTTTCTGACTTATCTCAGTCAAAACCATAAGAGATTTTCTGGCTTATCTCACAAACCACAATAGAGATTTTCTGACTTATCTCACAAACCAAAAAGTAATAAACAATATACTATCTGTAGATTCTTCTTGATGTAGATCGATAAAATCGCTTCACTTGTAGATGTAGATGTTTAATGTCCAACACACATATAGAAGAGTTTTAGGTTTTAAATAAATTTTAATTAAACTCAGACCTGGGCTACTTGATTAAATTCCTTGGATCACAAAAGGGTAGAGAAGAACTCCATTTTACAAAGTCAAATTGAAAGCAAAGAGATAAAAAAAAATTACACAATCAAATAAGCTATAAAAGAATCTAAAATTACATAACAAAAGCTTGATAATGACGGAGACTTTTCTCTTAGAGTGGTAGCTTGATTTACCTTTTGATGATTGAAAAATACTGAGAAAAGACCTTTATTTATAGGCTGAAAAATAGTTCCTTCGATTAGCCTAAGGACAGTCTCGATTGGTCTTGGGAGCAACCAAATTTCAAAAATTTTGGCGCGATTAGATAAAACCAACCCTCGACTAGTCGAGTGGCCTGCTCGACTGGTTGAGTGGGGTCCAAAATGGTTGCTAGAGTTCAAGTCAAGCCCTGCTCAACTGGTCGAGCAAGGTGCTCGACTGGTCGTGACCCTACCAGAAAAATCTGAAAATTTAAAATAATTCCTGAACTGCTCAAGTCAGAGCTTGGACTAGTCAAACATAGGCTAAGACTAGTTGAAGCAAAGCCTATAACAAGTAAAATAACCCTTATAAAAATGCAATACGAATGACCTAATCTTAAGGTCTTTCTAGGGTCATTTATACCTGAATATTAAACATTAAACTATGTAGTTTCAGTTGCTTCCAATTGATCTTTTACTTGATGTTCTTGAAGCTTTCTTGAACACTTGAAGATCTTAAACTTAATGTTGACCATGTAGTGCATTTGAGTTTACACATAAACTTAAAGTAGCACTTGAACTTGGTCTTGAACTTGATCTTGACCATGATCTTGAACATGCACTTTGTCTTGAAACAAAACTTGCACATGAGGTTGATATAGCATTTGAAGTTGCACTTGGACTTGAAGCAGTAATTGCAATAGAACAATCTTCATGACTTGAGTGTAGCACATCTTGAAGGTGAATTTTCCATCAATCTTCACTTGAAGGTGAACTTTCCATCATATGAACAAGTCCATCAAATCAAAGTGGTTTATCACAACGAAATTTGACAACAAAGGGTGCTTCATATACAATACAACACTTACAAGTTGTCATGTTGTATGGATCATGGTTTTCAACGTGTTCACTTCCTTTTCTACCAAACCATTAATACCATAACTTAAGGCCCACAATGGGGTCATTCGATTCATCCACCTTGTCAGCCAACTTACCATAGGCCCAAAAAGTCCAGTCTTGGGCAGTGTTTAGTTCTAACAAACATCACAATGAAACTGAAAAGTTTCAATAGTCATCATTATTTTCTATTTTGTGGCCCACACAAGTGCTAGATTAGGCTGATATTTGGCCCTTACCCCTAAAATGACATGGAAAAAAGGATAGGCAACATGGATTATACACATACATCAATGTGGGCCCATATGTCGTGGTTTGCATGGGTCATAGTTGCCATGTTATATGGGTCGTGGTTGTCCTGTTTATGGATCATGGTTTTCAACATGTTCACTTTATTTACTATCAAGCTTTTGATACTATATCCTAAGGCCTACAATGGGGTGATCCGATCCATCCACCTTGTCGGCCAACTTGTTGTGGGCCAGAAAAGTTTCGACTTTGACAGCATCTACTTCTAACAAACATCACGGTGAGCCTGGAAAGTTTCAACAATCACCTTTATTTTCTATTTTGTGGCCCACACGAGCGTTGGATCAAGCTGATATTTGGGCCCTAGCTCTAAAATGAAATGGCAAGAAGGATCAGCGGCATTGATTATACACATACATTAGTGTGGGCCCCACAAGTTGGGCCTTGCCCATGCCCAAAAAATGGTTCCGTACATGTTGTTAAATATGACGTATCTTTTTATTCATTGAAACACTGTACAACTACTGAACCAAGGACAAAGGGCATTTTGGTCCAAGTAATTTTTGAAAGCTTGTCAAAAGGCCGAATATTTGAAAGGTTGAATCTCTTTAGGGAATTGGACCATATATCGAGGCCAGTATGATTAGTTTCCCCAATCATAGCATAGTTGAGCCGAAATGAACTAAGTTTGAACAAAAGTCAGCTTGTTTATTTATTATTAAATTGACTAATATGTTCGCTGATGTGGGTCATCATAGACTTATATCCGTCTCATTTTCCCAAAATAGACGTAGTAAAGGGAATTGAATGGAGGAAGTAGATAAAACATATACATCAAGGTGGGCCTCAAGCAACTTTTTTAGAAATGATCAACTGAATCCAAGTCCGCATGAAGGACTAGTTTCATCTAGATTTTTGTATGGGACCCCACCTAAATATATGTGTTGTGTATCCACGCTGCCCATCCATTTTTCCCTATCATTTTAGGACATGAGCCCAAAAATGAAGTAGTTCCAAATCTCAGGTGGGCTATATAAGAAATAATGATTGTTGAACAACCACGGTTAAATCTTTTCTAGGGTCTACCGTAATGTTTGTTCACCGTTCAAATTGCTGTTAATGTCACACAGACATGGATAAAGGTGATTGACCGTGAAATACTTTGTATGGGCCACAAAATTTTTGGATCAAGTTGATATTGGCATTGTAATGATTTCAATGGCAGTCATAAAATGATCAATGTTTCATGTGGTATGGCCCACCTAATATTTGGATCTACTTCATTTTTTGGCCCATCATATCAAATGAGATGAACAAAGCATGGATATGTATCATATACATTGAGGTGGCCCCACCACAAGAAAACAGTAGTGATTCGAAACTTCTGTCCCCCAACAAGTATGGATCTTGTGTCGTGGTCTACCAGAGGTTTGGATCTTCCTTAATTTTTGTCTTATACCGTAAAATGAGCTAAAAATTTTGATGGATGACTGGATAAAATATCGTATACATGGTGAGGCCCACACAACTTTGACACTAATACATGACGAGTGTTGAGGTCACCAGCCTATTCAAATGCCACTTTAGCGTATTGAGTAAACTTTGTCGGCCCACCGTCATGTATATGCATGTATTATCTACACCGTCCATCCATTTTACATAGCATTTTAAGACATGATCCAAAAATGAATCACATCTAAAGCTCAAGTGGACCAAACAACCGTTAACGATGTGCATTCATATATATGTATTATGTATTATCCACGATGTCATGTATATATATTATCCACGCTGTCCATTCGTTTTTACATATCATTTTTGGACATGATCTCAAAATTGAATCATATCCAAAGCTTAAGTGATCACACCACAGGAAACCATTGCATATAATCTACTAGCCGAATCAAACTGAGTTGAATCAAGTCGAGCCTCAAGCTTAGCCAAGCCAAGCTGGTGATGCCTTGGTTTGACCTTGATTTGTTTTTTTTAAAAAATGAGCTTGACTCTTGGTTTGATTTGAATTTCTATTGAATCCAATCCAAGTCGATCTTTTCCAAACCAATTTGAGCCGAGCTTTTGAGCTAGCTGGGTTTGTGTCTAGCTCTGATCTTCCTCCCTTCGCAGAAAGAGGTAGAAGGGGTAGAAGGAATCAGGATCATAGTTCTAAAACTCGGTGATGGCAAGATTTCCAGCTGACTCTCTTGGAAACATGCTGCCGACCCTGACTCAGTTGGAAATCTATAAGACTCATTGAATCAGCTAATAAACTAAGCCTGATTCAAACATCCATCTCTTTCTTTGAGTGGCATAACCTACCATCGGTGTAACTAACAGTTAAGCTCCACTGCCCTAATTTTTTTTAAAAAAATTAATTATCATAATATAGACTTAAGTAAAGACTCGAATTAACCCAAATGTGCTAGGAATTGAGTCGGGTTTTTGAGTTTTTGAACTATGATCTAGATCACCTCTTCTTAGTTCTATTAGTGGATGGGTCATAAATATTGGAAGCCACAAACTTCAATACAAATACACAATGGTCCACATTTAATCGGCAGGTCTGTCCATACAGGAAAGTCAGGATTTTCTGAACTTATTATTATTTTTTTTTAACATATGTCTGTGGCTTCTTTGGATGCCTTGCTGGTCTTCGTTCACTTGTGTTGGTAGCCCAATTTGTAAATGAGTAGTGACAAGTGATATGACCAATCTGGTTTGGTTTTATGCATAACAAATATCAACTAGCTGCTGATTCTATAAAGGATCGATTTAATGTGTTGCAAATGTTTGGAGAAAAGCCTTTGATACTATGAATGCAGGCGATGATGATACATAGGCATGTAGAAAATACCTGGAAATAGCATACATACATGGAATATATAAATTCTCTGTGGCCCACCATGATGTACGTGTCATATCCATTCCAACCCATTTTACCCACTCATTTTAGGTGATGAGCCCAAAATTGAAGCATATATAAAGTTCAAGTGGCCATACCAAAGGAAATAGTGGTATAATGGCATCCATTGTTGAAGCCTTCTTAGGGTCCATGGTGATATTTATTTGTTGTCTAACCTATTCATAAGATCGCGCAGACATTGATAAAGAGGAAAACATGAGAGGGCATCAACACTGCCCAAAGCCAAAGATTTTAAGCACTGGCATCAAGAAACCCAAGTCTCATTAAACATATGCCTTAGACCATCTCCCATGGCATGATGGAGGTGCCTTACTAGATCTAGCCCTGGATAGTAACGAAGGTGCAAATTAAGCCGGTATGCTATTAATAAATTTAGATAGAATAAGCAAGACCCCACTTTATTTTAATTGGGTCTAAGTTGATGCATGTGAACCCGACATGACTCGAATTAAACTGGGTTCTAAAAGATGAGACCTGTATTCCATAAATTAGTTAATGGATTTAAAAAAATTGAACACAAACATGTTAGAATGGAATTGATGTATCTATCAAGAAATTGAAGCACATTGCAAATACAAAGGAAGTGGATTAGGTGCATCCCATGCCTCACCCAAGACAATGCAGCCCTTACGGTGCAGCCCACCTTGATGCATATATTCTATATCCACCTTGTCCATCCATTTTTCCAGGTGGGCCCCCATGGTAAGGGCTGCACCTAATTGGCTCCCACATGCATATAGCCCCAAAAATTATTGATCCACATCAATAAAATTATAGTCACAATGCCTCTTTCAAGATTGAACAAATCATCAAATAATAAATGAATTCCGATTCCATCATTCCAAATGTAGTTTCAAATACAAAATATATCATCAGAAACAAAAAGAATAATTTTTTAAAAAATATATATATAAAATAAAAAAGAACAATGTCTATCATTTTTTATTTTTTTATTTTTCAACAGAAGAGTTTATATTAAAACAAAAAAGAATGTACAAAGCAATTCGGGCAGGCATCACAAAAAGATCGAAGCCTTACCTATCATATGAACAATGTCTATCATCCTTCTTAAACCCTAACCCGGCACAAGGGACACATGTTACTCCGTTCCAACCACTGAGTAATGCAAGCTCCATGGAAAACGTGCGAGCACGGCATGCGCTTTACTTCCATATCATCACCAAACTCATCCAAACAAATTCTACAATTCTCCATCCAGTCTCTTTCTCCAACCTTCTCTGTTCTCCAAGCCTCCTCAATCGATGATCTTGAAGCTGGCGTCCCACTGAATCCTCCACTATTTCCATCCATGTCCGCTTCATCTTCATTGTATAAATCTGACATAAGATCTTCAATCTCCAAGACAACCTGCAGGGAGTAACGTCCCTTGCTAACCACCAGTTCTACCATAGAACGGAGAGAAACGGCAATGGATTCTTTCAAGTTTCCAAGTATACAGGAACATATTTCTAGGTCGGAAAGCATCGTCGGAATGAAGAGATGCAGTTTCTGCGGAATGAGTAAGCTAGTGATCTCGACTGACAATGACTTGGTTATGGTCGGAATCTCCGTTTCAGCGGCAACTGTAAAAGTGACATCATCTCCGGACAAATCTAGCCGTTGATGCTTCTTCTTCAGACGAATTTCGATGGCTGCGATTGGATCTTGAGTTTCATCACTTTTCATTATTTTGCCGGACATATTACAAATTGTGGTGTGATTACAGGCCATGTTTGTGGTAAGGTCTCAAAGGAAGGAAAGAGAAGAAGAAAAAATTAATTTACAAGTTTCCTTGTCTACGACTAATATATACCCCGTATCCTTCCACACCGACGCGGGATTTCTTTCACGGGAAGTTGCTTCCACAGTGATGCTTGTGAGAAATCCACCCCGTCCATCCATTTTAACCTAATTTTATGACATGTCACAAAAAATAAAGTGGATTTTCCTTTCACATTAATAAAAAGTTCTGATTACAGCTCAAACCGGACGCGAGTTTCTTTACTGGGAGTTTCCTTGCTGGCCAAGTTTGGTCGCGGATTGGCGAATTTTCGGTGCTCTGTGGGCCCACCATGATATATGTCTTTAATCCACTACTTACATTTATTTTGATAAACAATTTTAGGCATTAGACAAAAAAGGAAAAATATCAAAGGCTTAAGTGGACCACACCGCATGAAGAATTGGGGATTAATCTCTTACTGTTGAAAATATGTTAGGGCCCACCGTGATGTTTGTTTGTCATCTAACCTATTGGTAGAGTCACGTAAACCTATCATACAAATCACAAGTTTCACTTGAAATTTCATGAGTGATTTTTTCATATGATTTTAAGGAAAATGTTATTGATCAATGTATATACATAAAGATTGGTGAGAGCAAGTTCATGTTCCTAGCGCTATTTGTTGATAATATTCTAATAGCGTGCAACAATAAAGGAATGATGCGTGATGTCAAGGGATTTCTATTATATAAATTTGAAATAAAAGATCTTGGCGCCACATTGTGTATCAACGGTATAAAAATATACCATGATAGAGAAAGATGTATCTTGGAATTACCCATGAAAATCTCACGTTAAAAGGATTCTTAGTATATACGGCATGCAGAGTTGTGTGCCATGAGAAGCTCTTATCGTCAAGGGTAACAAGCTTAGCTTATTAAGATGTCCCAAGAATGATCTCAAAAAGAAGGGAATGCAAGATATCACATATACATTTGCAGTGGGTAGCGTTATGTATGCGCAAGTTTGCACTCGACCTGACATAGCATTTGCAATTGGAATGCTTGGGAGATAAATGTCGAATCTAGGAATAGATTATTTAAGAGTTGTAAAGAAAATGATGCGATATTTACAAAGGATAAAAGATTACATGCTCACATACAAACAAACTAATCGGTTGGATCCGATTAAGTATATAGATTTAGACTTTACTGGGTGCCTCGATAGTAGAAGATCGACATCATAATATGCTTTCATGATAGCTCATGGAATTATTTTATGGAGAGTGCAAAACAGACAATCACGCCTTCATCCACCATGGAAGCAGAATTTATCGTCTTTTATGAAGCCATGTGTTAGGTGATCTAGTTATAGAAACTATCTCAGAGTTTCAAGTTATGGATTCAGTTATAAAGCCTTTGAAAATCTACTGTGATAACATGGCGATGATATTCTTCTCCAATAACAATAAATGTTTATCTAAGTCGAAGCATATATATATATATATATATACTTAAAGTTCCCTATTGTGAAAGATAGAATTCAAGATCGTTTGGTGTCTATAAAAACATTAGCATGAAGCTTATGATTGTGGACCTACTAACTAAGTAAATGAAATGTAATTGGTTAGCATTAAAGATGTATTTAACTAGTAAGAGATACAAATACTTAAGTTATGCTTTATTTCATTTTATTCAGTATAGTTCAGTTCATTTTTTATGGCATCATAGTTTCTGTTCCTTAAAATAAAATTTTCATGCACATGGTTAAGTGAACAGAATGCTTTAAAGTTTCGAGGTGGTAGGATCGCTTAAAATTAAAATCTACATGAAAGGCTACACTAGACATCATATTTTCATACTACACTCCCTAGCTTACAAAATCCATGTCGTTAAGATTTTTTTGTTTAATCATGCCTATTCCCATTACTATAAATGCAATGAAGATTTCCATGGTTCCATAGCAATAGTCTAAGTGGACTGAATTATTTAAGGTACAGTTCCTGATCCATCATAAATATTTGGTAAGGTTTCGAGCTCACAAGGTTATACTAAATATACCAATCCATTGCATAAAAGCAAATACCATTAGTGGACCAAGTGGGAGAATGTTAGAATTTTATGGTCCACTATGGCATTAGTTGCCAAGGAAGTGGAATGGACGGTTTGGAACATACAAAAGAGTTCTAGGTGGGGCCCTTCAAGAGTGATGTGTATAGCCTCTCATTGGCCTACAAAGTACAATACTAGAATGGTATTAGTTTTAGCTAGATTTATTTCTCGTCTCCTCTTTCGGTAGAGAAACATGTGGGCGGCAAAATCGGCAAGCATCCGATAATGGGTAGGATGTGCAACTAATTCCAATTTATAAATATCATAGCTCCGGTCCCCGACTCTTCACCCCCTATGTTTTGAGTTCACAATTCTCATTTCGAAAAAGGTGTTAAAAAAGGAAGTATCCAGTACCATCATCATCTCCAGCGAGCTCTGTGAAACCGGTGCTAATATCAACCACCTCCTACATGTTGGGTTTGGATTCATCCATGTATTGATGCATGAGTAAAGATTGTTACATTACATTACCTATCATATCAACCATGATTGTGTGGTGGGGCCCGCTTTAATGGGTACTTTTAACATATGTGGCCCACTATATGATCATGTGATGATCTATCACAAAAAATACTTCTCAGGTTACACAAACATCCACAACATGATTTTTTAAAAAAATAAGCATAGATATATAAGATTGTGTGGACGAGCCCATATATGGAATATGTCAAATTTATGTGGGGCCCACCACCACATCTTAAAATGAAGTGGATCCCATCACATTAAGATCTCTCCTAAAAATCATAGTTTTTCCTTCGTAGATTCTTAAATTGGTCAATACATGTCCAACTCAAGGGGGGTTCACTCATCACTCTAATTAAAGTGGAGCCCACATACATCATGAAAAAAGGGGAAATGTGGGGCCCACTGGACTGCACACAGTGAGTGTCGTGTGGGGCTCCACTTAACTACCATGTTGCAGCTAGTGGGGCCCGCACGGGTTGTCCTTAAGGCAGCTGGTGGGGCCCTCTTGGTCGAGTGCAAAAAAACACAAGGTGGGGCCCACTAAATGAGTCAATGTTGTAACACCCCGAACTTTTCAATACCCAAGTATTGAAAGTCCTTAGAGTGTTACTATGAATTTAATCTATCATGTATACGTGTACGGTACCAATCTAGCCAACATATATAACTCTACATCCATCCAACAACGTGAATCTGACCAATTAAGAATGATCTTCATTCATAAATCAAGTCATCCAACCGTTGATCATGTGGTCTGATGCATGTACCTCCCCTTGACTAAATCGGTGAATAACCCTATATCCATAATGATTTAAATGTAAGTTTTTTTATAAGAATTACTTATGAACGTACCTACTACCATGTAGACTCATTAAATTTCACAAAACTCTTAGATCAACAATAATTATGAAAATTTCATTGACCCTTAGCCCTGAATTCAAATCACATGGTTCTCATGACCCGTTTCATGTGAAATTTTATACCATGCATAATTATTATAAATTAACCGTAAACGTCAAATTTCAGCCCTTAGATCATAGCAAACTAAATACTTGACCTCTACATCCGTTCGTACGCTAATCAGATCAAGATTCTGATCTGTTCATCTTGTTCACCCCCTATATGAATATGCTTAATCCACCATTAGAACTAAAATCTGAAGAATTTATATATATGAATAAGTCACTTAAATCTAACGGTATACATGTTCTATCCCTAATTACTCCAAAAACTCATTTTATGTCCATCCATTTACAAAACTAACAGTTCGATCATCTAAATACATAACTAGAATACCAACCATCAGGTCTTCATATTTTTAGCATGTCATCGGACCTTCCATCATATTTGGATCCCCCAAACGGGCCATCAGAATATTATGATAATTCAGTCATTATGAAGATCTCAGGTTATAGGTCCAAACCACCGGGTAACATGACAATTACATGTGTACAAATCCTATTTTAAAATTATGAACCATGTTAGCCATTGAAAAGGCATCTTGATCGTCTTTAAGCGAAAAAAGGCTCAAACTTGACCGATAGAAAGAGCACAAAAAATGAGAAATGTCCGACAAATTTTAAGATATTAGGATGAGGCACGTCATGTACCAGACGTCAGAAGTTGCTTGAAAAATAGATGGTAAGATTGTAAATATTCAATGTCATTGCATGCCACCACCGTTGAAGCTAAATTGTACCGTGTAGCCCACCCAATCAATAGATCTGTTCCATCTTTGGACCTTTATCCTAACAGAATATGTTAAATATAATGAGCATAGTGGATCGTACAACTACAAATAGTAAAGTGAACTTCACACAAAAGAACTCAATTCACGTTAAATTTCAAATTGTCATGGCAAGCAATGCTCTCATGCATGTGAGGTTTAACGGGTGAGTGTTAGTTGCTACTTAGACATACTGTACAGCCTACTTGACTAACCAAATTACCTCATATTTCATCCGTGTCGTAACATAGCGATACAAAGGTGGTGGATGGAGTGGATCTTCCGAAACTCAATCACAAATGGAATCCGCCTATTTCAAAACAATCATCCCACCTAGCATCCGTCAGCATGTCGTTACAGGGGCGACAAAACCGGGTTAAATTAGGATTTTCACTCCCACGTTCCTATATCTTGCGGCCCACCTAGGATTTAGATTTGTTCTACATTTGGGCCGGTAGCAGAACACCACCCTGAAACGCTGATGAATGGAGTGGATTTATCGAGAAAACATCATAGTGGACCCCACATCATCACCCGTAGAATTACGTTGTTGCCGCTGCACACGAGGCTGCATAAAAAGCCTCCGCAGAAGAGTCCAGAGACTCTTAGCAAAAACTATAAAAAGGGACCAACGATGGTAGGAAAAAACAAAGAAAGGAAAAGAAAAGGAAGCAAGAATGAGGAGGAGGGAGAAGGAGAGAGAGGGCTCCAACCGTAGCTTCGTTGGGTCGCTGGTTGCACATCGGATCCCCACACCTTCAAGCAAGTACGCCTCCAACCCTTCTCTTTCAAACCCAGTACGCCAAACAAAAGTTGACTCTTTGTTGGGATAGGATCTGGATATATCAAGTTGAAACGGATTAGTGCACACCATCACCAGAGTATATGGATTCTTTCAAGTTTCCAAGTATACATGAACATATTTCTAGGTCGGAAAGCATCGTCGGAATGAAGAGATGCAGGTTCTGCGGAATGAGTAAGCTAGTGACCTCGACTGACAATGACTTGGTTATGGTCAGAATCTCCGTTTCAGCGGCAACTGTAAAAGTGACATCATCTCTGGACAAATCTAGCAGTTGATGCTTCTTCTTCAGACAAATTTCGATGGCTGCGATTGGATCTTGAGTTTCATCACTTTTACAACTTGTGGTGTGATTACAGGCCATGTTTGTGGTAAGGTCTCAAAGGAAGGAAGAAAAGCACTCTAGAAAGGAAGGAAAGAGGAGAAGAAAAGCACTCTTAGAAAGGAAGGAGAAGAAAAACTTATTCATAGGCTTCCTTTCTACGACTAATATATACCCCGTATGCTTCCACACCGACACGGAATTTCTTGAACGGGAAGTTTCTTGGTGGGTCCACCGTGATGCTTGTGAGAAATCCACCCCGTCCATCCATTTTAAGCTAATTTTATGACATGTGACGAAAAATAAGGTGGATCTTGATTGCGTGCCAAGTCAGCATGATATAGATTACCATTAAATTGATATCGTGAAATGCATAGACGGAGGAGTGGATTTCTCACTAACACCACAGTGGACCCCACCTGGAACTTTCTGCAAAGGGCCTTCCTCCACTGGAAGTCCCATTCGGTAGTCACCCCTCCAGGACTGACTTGGTACTGGTTGGTGTTCTGTGGGCCCACGCTTGTGTAAGTGTTTTATGCAGGCCGTCCATCCATTTTTCCAATCGGTTTTAGGGCATGATCCCAAAAACGAGACAGATCCAAATCACAGGTGGGTCCTACCTGAGCTTTGAATATGCTTCTATTCTGGACTAATATCCTAAAATGAGCTGGTAAAACGGATGCACGGCGTGGATATGACACCTACAGCACGGTGGGCACCACGGTTACTCAGTCTGTAATCCGAGTCCTGAATCTTCTGATTACATTGATAGCTCAAACCGGACGCGAGTTTTTTTACTGGGAGTTTCCTTGCTGGCCAAGTTCGGGAGCAGATTGGCGAATTTTCGGGGCTCTGTGGGCCCACCGTGATCTATGTCTTTGATCCAGGACGTCCATTTATTTTGATAAATAATTTTAGGACATTAGACAAAAAAGGAGGAATATCAAAGGCTCAAGTGGACCACACGGCATGAAGAATTGGTGATTAATCTCATGCCGTTGAAAATCTCTTAGGGCTCACCGTGATGTTTCTTTGTCATCTAACCTGTTCACGGGGTCACACAGACCTGTACGAGGGGAAAACATAAATATCATCTTGATCCAAAACTTTTGTGGGCCCCAAGAAGTTTTCAATGGTAGGATTTAAATCCCTGCTCCTTCATGTGGTGTGCTCAAATTGAGTCTTGGATCTGACTCCATTTTTATCCTATGCCCTGAAATGATCTATACATATTATCAATGGTGAATATAGATTAATTTAAACTGTTCATTTGTACAAAGAAAAAAATATATATCTATACGTATTATCAATGGTGAATAAAGATGGTGGTTGAGATGATTTTAGGCATAACAAGATCTCCAACCCCCCCCCCCCCCCCCCCCCCCCTCACTAACTACGAGGTACGCACTAGTGAGTGCAAAATGTCTCTTGCCCAAACCTCCAAATTTAGAAAGAATTAACTTTTACAAAAGAAAAGAAAAGAAAAAAAGAAAAAAAGTGTGGTCGAGATGACTTTAAATACAAGGCCTCTTCCATACTCGTATGCTTATCCTAAGTCTCCCACCACTTTGGCTAATTGCTCACTTTTATAAAGAAAAGAAACAAAGTTATATACAAAGCGCACTTGGGATGCTTTTATAAAATAAAATAGAGTAAAAGTGTGAGACTCAAAACTTGCGATTTACCGTATATTAAGAGAGCTCCTAGCCACTCTATCTAATCATATGTTTATGTTACCAAGGTGTCTAATTAAATAAGTATATATGATGAATGATGGATGCCTGATCATGAGTATATGATGTGAATGTTAATATTAAGATCACACAAATGATCTCATAAGCACATATAAAGTTGTAATTGATGGTCACTAAGAGATCAAATGGTCAAGATATGCCATAGTCACCCATATGTCATCACAATCATCCAAATGTAATATCTCATGGTTAGGTTAATGGTCATCTACAAGGTGATGACTAAATATCAACAGAATCATGATTTGATGAAAAACATAGGGTGTATAAAAGCATATCCAACATTGGGTCTGCTAATCTCTTACACCACTCCAGTGATATGATCTCATATCAAAGTAATTGATTTTAAAAATAATATTATTCACAACCACAAATGTAAGGTCGCGACGTAGTAATAATCTCGGTGAGACTGAGATCGAATCCATAAGGACTAAACTCATGTGTATTCTGAAAATAACTAGAAGAAGATTTAAAACTAAATCTGAATATTTGGAAAGAGTGATTGTGATATCGTAGATTGAAACTTGTAAATTTAAAGGTGGGAACTGGGGGTGCCAAGGATCCACTTGTAGCTGTTAGGATGCTACCTTACTTGATTCAAGAGATCCAATTGGAATCAAAGTCGTATCTTATCCAATTGAAAAGATAGATGATCAAATCTCTGAACTTCTCATTAATCTAGCCTCAATGAAGAGGATTGTGGAGATTTGGAAGGGATTCCGTCACCTAACCATGCCCCGAGGACGATGGCAAATAACAGGATTTATCAGTCCCACAATCTTAAATAAAAAAGAAGATATTCAAAGCTATCACAGGCTCTACTGTAATTTGAGTCACAACAAACTATTAAAAACTGAAAATATTCCTTAAAATCAATTAGAAATCAATGAAGTTCAACATAAACATGAATCAAAGTAAAGTAAACATCTCAATCACGCCACAAGCTTCACGTCTTAGCTCTAGCTAAGAGACTTAGCCAACTATAGACATGATTGAACTAAGAACTCTTAAATAAAATATAAAAACAACTATAAAAGAAGAAGAAAGACTCTTGGTGGTGGCTCTCCACCCTTTTGCTCCACTCCTTAAACCCTAAAATATGTCTAGGAACATCTTAGGGACTCCTATTTATACTTGTGAAGTTCCACCTTACGCACCGACTTGAAATTTCCACAAACTGACTTGAATTACGCAATCCATAGCTGAAAGTGCCCTTGCTTGTCAATTAGAGTGAGCGTTGAGTCGGTAAGACAAGTGGGCCCCATATGAAGATCATCAAGCGGCTGCCTTAACTGGATGTGTGCTCCAAACTCATTAAAGGTAAACTAAGCCTTACATCCCATGTCCTAAAACACCCAGGTCTATAAATCCTTAAAATGAGTAGAACAACATAGATGTTTTAGTATGAAAACTTATTTTGCAAAACAAAAAAATTTCTAAGTTTTCAGCCTTTCTTGATATATTGATATCACATTGGTGTGATCGAACACCTGTTATCAATGTCCTCAAAAAGTACTCGAAATCATTGAATTGAGGACCTCTTGTGTCCAGCAACCAACTTGATTTTTGAACAAAATTCTCGATGAATCGATGGAAGATTCGATATCATCGAAATTCAAATTCCGATAACATCAAGACAGCTCGATATGATTGAATTCTGGCTAGTTTGTGTCCAGCGTGCTATTAAGGAAAATCTCATATTTATCGGTGACTCGAAAAGAGCCTCGATGCCATTGGAACTCAAATTCCAATGATATTGAGGGAGCTTCGATGTTATCAAATTCAGGTCAAACTAGTCCAGCGAGCTCAATAGGAAAATCCTCTGAAAATGCCCGAGGAATCAATGATGTCTCGATATGATCGTCATTCAAATATCGATGAAATCGATATACGTTCGATATCATCAAAATGGATCAAAGATTGTCCAACAACCTCTTTTGAAAATCATGTGGAAATGATCGATGTATCAAACAGATGGTTGATGAAATAGGAATTCAAACTCTGATGACATCGATGCACGCTCGATGGCATCAATCCTCAAGCAAAAGGTTTTAGGTATATACTTTAGTGGAGTTTGTATCATCGAACTTTGCTTCGATGGCATCGAAAGTATATGTTCGATAACATCGAGGCAGACCTGATAATATCGAACTCAGTCAGAATCTGACATCTTTATTACCGTTGGAACTTTTTATCTATTTAAGGAGAGCTTGTTCTTGGTTGCTGCATTGAGAAAAAGAGAGAGAGCTTTGAGAGAGTAACTACATAACATCTACTCTAAGCCCTTTTTCTCATGGTTCATCATTCAATCCACCCTCATCATTGATATTCAATAAAATGGATTGGGGAATGAACTTCCGCATTCAAGGATCATCCAGCCACCACCTTAATGGCAAATCATTGAGCTGGGATCCCTTGAATGCCTAAGGCCTTGGAATCTCTCCATTAATTTAATAGGTAATATTTATTAGAGTAGATTCCAAGATAACCTTGACCTAACCCGTCACCTTTATTAGTACATCTTCAAGTGTTGCAGATCAAGGGAGTTGAAGAATCTTCATAAACAAGGAGGAAATCTTCATCAACATGCTTAATGGGGCTCACCTACTTATCTGTAAGTCATTAAAGTCCAGATACCCTTTTGATCATTCCTTTTGTAGGTTTGGGTCGAAGGTGCTTCCCACCCCTTTCAAGTCCTCGTAAGAGGCCTCCAACGGGAGAGTACATGTGGGTGTTGTGTTGATCCTTGCTCTTGTGTAAGGCATAAAATTAGGTCATTAATGTAGGTCCTTGGCCTGTGTGGCCTAAAAGTTAGGTTCCTTGTATGGATCCTTTACTCTTGTGTAGGGCATAAAACTTAGGTGTTGTGTGTTGACCTTTGCTCTTGTGTAGATCATAAACTCTAAGGTCGTTGTGTGGATCTTTGGCCTGTGTGGCCTAAAACCCTAGGTTCCTTGTGTGGATCCTTTGCTCTTGTGTAGGGCATAAAATCTGGGTGTTGTGTGTTGACCCTTGCTCTTGTGTGGGGCATAAACTTGTGTCTCGTGGAGACATGCTAGGTACCTTGTGTAGTCCTAAAGTCAGCCTTATGTAGGTTGTACTGGTTCGAGGTAAACCTGATTTGAAACCTCTGTTAGTGAAATCTAGTACATTCAAGGGTTGAGTGCGTCTACCGGGAGTGGAGTATGCATATAACCGAACCACTATAAAATGACTATGTTTGAGATCGTTATTTGCATATTCTCTTATTATGTATACTTTAAATGATCACATGATGCACGATTATTTAAAATTGATAAGTATCACATCTCACACACAATCACTCGATGCATCCATCATATACTAAATTTATATACCATTTAGATATTGAATAGTCTTGTGAATGGATCCTCTATTTGGCTTGGACGCCATAGAGTTAAGTTGAAGATATCTTGATAAATTGTTATATTAGATCAAAATAATGGTAATAGGATTTTAAATTGCCATAAATTTGTATAAAGTCTTAGTCACCCCCCCTTAAGATACTTCGACTTATTCCTACTTCTACTGGAGCGGTCATTACTGGAATTTCAATAGCTTTTCCGCGCTATGCATCGGTCAGACCAAAGTCACCTTCAGTCGGACCGAAGTTGAATCTGAAGTTGAGTCCAAATTTCGAAAAGATTTTGTTTCAACAGTTGCCCAATTTTGATCGGACGGAGATGGGTTTGGTCAAACCGAATTAATCTTTGGTTGAACCGAATTAACTCTCAAAATTCATCGTTCTTTGCTAGAGCTTTTTGTGCACTTTCGATCGGATTGAGTCCTTCTTTTAGTCGGACCAAATTAACTGTTGACCGAACTGAATTAGCTCTGAATTTCTTCTTTTGGCTGCTAGACTGTTTTGTGCAAGTTCGGTCGGATCGAACATGGGTTCGGTCAGACCGAACTTGTCTGTTTTCTGCTCCAGATTCTGCAATCTTTCGAGTCCTTTTTTCAGCTTTTGTACTTGATTTTCTTAGGTCTTTGGCATATGAATTCTTCATTCTTGGTCTCGTAAGATCCATCCTATGCCTAGGTGATTCTTGAGCATTAAATCTATGCTTTTAGCATTCTTTTCAATCCAAACTCTCATATTCACCTTAAAACACAAATATGTATAAAATATATCATTAAGCATTATCATGTCCTTAAAACCAAGATATAAATAGGGAAGAATATACAATATTTGACACTCAACAAATATGTACAAGGAAAAAATTTTATACACCCCAAAATTCATTAGGTATATTATAAAAATAGTAGCTAATAAAGCTAAGGAAGAGTTGTGCTATCATGGTTCTAGATTATTTAAATTCTATAACCACTCCAACGGGTTTGGGTGACTTGGTATTGGTTTTGCGATTATCTTATGTGACAATAAATCAATTAGTTGTAGTTTATATCACCATCAAACACCTTATTTCCTTTACACTTCACCACAAGGAAGTGAAGATATTCGCATTAAAGGACCGCATCGAGTTCCTTAACTGAGAGGCCCTTCATGTTCAAATTAGATGGATTTAATCGTTCACTAACATTCATTAATCCTTAGACCTACGATAATAAAAAGACTTCATGGTCCTAGTGTAATGACTTTGCCACTCATTTTGAGGTCACTTCAGTGGCTGATGTATGAAAGTAATTGGGCACATGCATTATGATTCTGTAGAATCCACTAGTCTTCTCAGGACATAACTTATGGATAAATCTTATTAATTAAGTCATTGGTCAAGTCTAATATAACTGGTCAACAACTTAAAAGTATTTATTTTAGGATTTTTAATTGGTTTTAATTGTTAGATCTTTTGATGTCATTATCAAAATGTTTTATCTATGTTACTGGACGTTTGATGGTTAGATCTTTCAATCACCTCTTAGGCTTTCATGAGATTTGAAATGGGAGTGTTCGCCACTAATAGTAAAAGGAATTCGATCAATTTAGGTGCACGAGTGTAATATTCTGAAATTTCTCGATACTCGAGTATTAAAAGTACTCAGGTAAAACTAGAAGCTTCTCCAATTGAGTTGGCAAAATTACATACACACATCTGAATTAAAACTCAAAAACTAAGGGAATTGGTATATGAAACTCTAATTCCAAAATCTTGATGCCATTAAAACTATGTAGAATCCTTTGATACATAAATCTAACCGTATGAATTTGATTTAACACCCTTAGAAAGTCACTGATTTTGTTTGATCACCCTACTTTTATGCTAAACCCTGTGATTTATAAATCATAGGCCATGATCTAAGAAAGCTATCACTGATTGAACCAAGTGACTGAATTAGAAAGGTGATCCACCAAAGAACCTACTTAACCAATGGCTTAGATCTTGATTTTCCTAAGTCCATGAGTCAAATTGACTAAATTACCTTTGCAACATAAGAACTGTATGATCTTAATTGAACGATCTTAGATCGTGAATAAATGCACCTTATAATCTAAATCATATGTCTAACAATGCATGCAACAAACATATTACCTATATCTATGAAATCTTATTCCCTAAATCATCTTAAAACTGGCCAAAATGTCCAAAGAGCTCTACACCATTCGTTGGTGGGCCAATGATCATGAAACTATAGGAATACATTTGCCTTAGTAGGCTTGACCTTTCACATGGATCAGATGTTTGAGATCATACCCCATATCACACAACTTAGATCAGGACCCGGGAGTGTAAGTTGTGTGAGTCGCCTCGGTTTTTTAAGAAAACCATGTATATGAATTTCATTTAAATTTTAGATTAGAATTCAGATTTTAGGGTTTCTTAAAGGTTTTTTTCTAGAATACTTTAATTTTGTCATTGTTTCTTTCATTTGATTAATGCTTAGTAATAACTTAAGTCTTCATCATACACTCGATTTAAGAAATTGAAATCATGTCTTTCTTGTTTTAATTGAATTTTGTTGGAAATTCTTATATGGTTTTAAGGTTTTTTTTTTTTTTTTTTTTTTTTTTTGCATTTTATATCTTAGATTTCATTAGTACCTAGAATTGCATCCTAAAGTGGGGATTATTCTTCTAAGTTAGCTTTTATAAGCTTCTAATGATTTCAGTTGGTAAATTTTGTGTGTTGATTGAAATTATATGTATTTTAATGTTAGAATTATTATATGGTTGTGATTCTTATGTATGTGTTGAATTGACAACATGTTTCTTGGGTTATATGAATTTAGTATTCATCTGGACTTGTTTTTGTGAAAATAAGAAATTGTTCATTTTACATGTTAAGTGTTTGGTTAAATGCCTAAATGAGAAATATGATTAATTCATGCCTATGAACATGATTAGGATGTTATTGACTTGCTTTGTTTGAGATTAGTCTTTGAAAAACTGGTAAAATTGTGGAACACCTACTTTAGGTTTGGCTACCACAAATAAATTCGATCAATGGAGGCAGAACATGGCCGACCAACTTTAGCTTGGGCTATTCATAGGTTGCTTTACACCCATTGCTGGTTTAGTATATATTCCCTTGATTCACCAAATTAATCTAATCCAATGATATTCATTATTTTATAAACGTTGACATACATCCAATCGAATCCATTATACCACGATTACCATTGATATAGAGTCACAATTCATAGTCGTTTGTACTGTGATTCAACAAGCTACTCGTTATAGCTCATAGACTAGGCATAGTGGTATGAGACACTATGTCTATGTTGTCTCTAACCTATGTAGACAGGCGAGCCTTATGGAGATAATAAGCCTACCAATATTAATGACTCAAAAATAGTATTGATTTGGAAATTATATGCTCGTGATAGTGACCCTCTTGATCGACAAGTAAATCCTTGAATTCATGATTTGTGGCGTCTTAAGGTGTCCTTGTAAATCCTCGGCAATTCTGTTTTCATGTTAAATAATATTGAACATCCGGTGACAACACAGAATGGATTAAGAACCCTATTGATGAGCCATGCGGTTCTTGTATACTTGACTAGTACTATAATTGCGGTAATCTAGCTTCGCCAATACTGCTGATTGAATATACAATAATAAAGGCTTGAAAATCATGCATTCATGTGCATGGGTGTTATCAAGTGTTATGTTTGTTCGACAAGAACCCTAAAGTATCACTCGACCCCTAACATAGTATGGTAAACTAGAGAGCCCCTCATCGTGGTGGGCAAGAGAGCCACATGTTAAAAGTTCTAGAACATGCATCCATGTATTTACACACATGCATTAAACAAATAGATTAGGAAAGTGCTTGTGATGCTATGCTTCATTATCTGAACTTGATTGTGTTGATATTATGTATAACTTAAGTAAATGGCAACACTAAGTTGCATACTCACTCCCATATATGATAGTGTTTTAAAACACCAACTAGATTTCATGTATGCAGCTGTTACCAGGGTCGTTATGATGAATGACTAAAAATAATTTGGTAGGCCTCTACTTCAGAGTTATCATAGGAGTCAAATACAGAAATATCAAGTTGTGGAATTACTTTTAGACATTAATTTTGAAATCCTTATTAATTGAAGTTATTGGTTATATATAAATAATGGTATGGACACTAGTGTAATTGTATTTTATCACTTAAATTTCTTCTATTTGCATTGTTTCATGTAAATTTCAATAAGTATAATTGAGTTGATGCCAATCAATCTAATCGTTAAATTGCATTTCTACATGCATTAGTCACACTCGAAAATTCGGGAATCATGAATGTACTGAACCCTTAGATTTTGGGGTGTTATAATGAGATAAGCAGAAATATAAACTTTTGATGTTGTAGGAAAATTTTGAAGTAAGGATTGCCAAAAATTATTCTCTTGGAAATACCCTAACCCTTCCTATTTAAAATCATTTCTCTAAGGTGGAGATGCATTAGAAAGTTAACCCTCCCCTTAAGTGCGAGAAGGAACTATTAATGTACATGTGGACTTCAAGGCATATTATTTTTTAAATTATTGTTGTACATGTGGACTTCAAGGCATCGAGCAACATGATTACACGACCGAGTTAGAGAGCTAAAATAAAGAATTTAGTGGCCTACTTAAATCAATTAAATATTGGAAAATAAGCCAATTCACCTCCTTGATTTGATGGAGAAGAAAGTATGCTTACAACACAATCCTAGTAAAAAGCAAGTAGATGAACACCACATTATATAATTTATCTCCTCCTTTATCTCGGCTCTAAGTGGTATGACATCACAAAGAGTGGATGCATAATGCACAACCCAAGAGTGCGAATACACAGTTCACCAAGAAAGAGTAAACCCTAAATGAGAATACGAGTGCGTAGTCTACTAGAAAGAGGCAAAAGTACATGATTCAAGGGAGGGGGTGAGGCCCGAGGTGAAGCACAAAAACATGGTTCAAAGGGAGGGTTGAGCTCAAAGTGGAGCATCTATTATGCAATCTAAGGGGAGTAATGAAGATGATTAGAGTGCTTTGCACAATCAAAGGGTGCAAGGCCCAAGTGGAGTTCGTATTGCACGGTATGAACCATTTAAGCACTAAAGGAGGAGAGAGTGTGGAGGCATTGCTTCTCTCTCTATCCCGTCCTCTCCTCCTATCATGGGTGGGGCAGGTAGCCCCTACAAAGGGTTGTCACATGTCTTACATGCAAATATCTCAACTTTACCTCACAGTAGGAGACCACTTAACCTTGTAGTGGGAGACAAATTTTCTAGTTTGCCTCAATAAAGTTAACGAACATCATATACTTAAAGTAAGAATCGAAAAAGTGGGCCCAATAGTGATTATAGTGTTTATATACATAAATGTTAGTATGTTAAATGATCATCACACTAGCACACAACCTCCTGAGGCCTACCATTATATGCACTTAGGGCCTGTTTGATTTTTTGGCTCAACTGTAATTACCATGTAAACGGGTAATAATTATTTACCTAGGTAATTACCACATCTTTCCCAATGCGGATGTGACAACTTACTTTTTTAACACTTAAATCGAGAAATTTACAAAATCAATGTGGGGCCCATTGTGATGTATGTTACTTATCCACACCGATCATTTGTTATGCCAATTAAATTTAGGGCACGAGCAAAAAAAATGAGGCAGATCTAAAGCTCAAGTGGACCACACCACAGGAAATAGTGGGAATTAAATGCCTACGATTAAAAACTTCTTGGGGCCCTTAAAAGTTTTAGATCAAGATGATATTTGTGTTTTCCCCTTATCCATGTCTGTGTGACCTTATGAACGAGTTAGATTATGAAAAAACCTCAATGTGGACCCAATGAAGGAAATAACTTTCAACGATGAACAAACTAAGGCCACTGTTTCCTTTCGTGTGGGCCATTTGAGTGTTAGATCTACCTCATTTTTTGGCTCATGCCCTAAAATATTCTAATAAAATAGATGGACGGTGTGGATATATCATATACATTACTGTGGGGTCCACATATTTAAGTCAACACATTTGTATCAATTTTCAAGATGGAATTACTCTCACATTTTCAAACAAGGTGAAAAGGTATAATTAGTTATTTATCAGGATTTACATGTATCATGAAAAATCAAACAGGCCCTTATCCTCTTATCGATTTCAAGTCACAAATCTTTTGAAAATGGTATTTAATGTTTTTTAAGATAAATTATTTACATACATATAATTTTGAGAAGCAATCGTCATTCCATAAAACTTGATAATGATATGAGGGATAAGCTCAAAGTCTATAATCATAATCTTAGAAATTTGACACTGCTACCAATGAGTCTTTCTCTAGCAACTCGCAAAGTGTTAGTGCACTGATTTGTGTACCTATTTGTCAATCATGTGCATCTGTGTGTCAATGAGTTATTTGAGCCCTTGAAAACTAAAGATTGAAAACACATGAAGACTTAGAGCATTAAGGAATTGAAGAACAAGTAAATTGAAGTGACTTAATTACCATAACTTTAGAACCAAAACAATATATCCCCTAGGTAAACTTTAATTGTTCATCCCTTAGCTTGAAAATTATAATTGGAACATTATAATTTAGGTAAAAAGAGGTGTTAAGCTGTTGTAAATCAAATAATCCAAAACAACAAATTTTGAGTGGTCTTCGATCCATTGATAGATTGTTGATAGGTTTCAATGGAATCAATGGACTTCTCAATGCGATCGAAGAAACAGTCCAACAACTATATATATAATTCTTAAAATTTCTCAATGGGATCAAATGACAGTTCGATCCTATCAAAGGGCCTTTCCATCCTATTGAAAGAATCGTTATCTAGCCTTTTATAGTCATTGTAAGATGAACTCTATAAAATGAGCATTTGCTTGTTGGGCAAAGTGATGTGTTTTTAGTGCAATAGAAGCTTAGGTGACTCTCCACTCTTATTAATCATCCTAAGCCTATAAACTTATGAAATTTGATTCATCTTCTTGAGATTTACCACTCTAATAATGATTTTAACCTTAATATTGAATATGAACTCAATCTCCATCTTGTTTTAGAGATTAAACCAAAACCTATAGTCGAATCATTGTCTAAATCCTCTAAAACACACATCTAGGTGAATCCCCTAAAAAATTAATTATCCATTAGTTGTAAGATATTTCACCATACTCTCTTGTCTTTGTCACCTCATTGGAACATCAAATGCATAGTGAACGATTATAGGAGTTGAAGCATTGACATCAACGATTGGGGAAGTACAGGGGGAGCTTATTGAAGCATGGGAGAGCATCGATTAAGCAACCTAAACAACATGCATCAATGGGGCTCAACCCAACAAGTAATGTTGTCAATTTAAAGTTCATATACTCTTTCCTTGTGTAGGATTGAGTGTAAGAGTTTGTGGCTTAAACTTGATAAGTTCTTGTATAGTGTCACGTCTCGAACTCAGAAATCGGGCTCACAAAATTCTCGATCGCCAAATCTGACGTCGACAACCTCCGTAGTACCCTATTCTCGGCTCCCGGCACCCATATACCAGGTTCCGATCATAGGATTCTACAAGGAGGATTTCAAACATGATTTTGCATCAGTATAAGCATAACCCACGAACAATAACCACAAGAAACCCATCACAAAATCCACTATGATAAAAAACTTTGAATATAGTCCATATGAAGAAAAATATAAGATAATGATTATAACAGAAACTCCAAAAGCTCGACTGCACGCTCCAACTCTGACGAGGCTACGGCTGCGTCCGAGCGTCACCTGCACGCATCAATCGTGCATAAGCTTATAGAAAGCTTAGAGGGTGGTGAAAGTATGTGCGTAATATGAGTGTGTTCAGAATGCAAGGTCAGAGTAATGTAGGATCACGCTGATGAGTACATGAATGCAAGCAACCGTACCAAGGCTATGCGGTGCAAGATAT
The DNA here is from genome assembly GCA_037074715.1 of Magnolia kwangsiensis. Taxonomy (NCBI): domain Eukaryota; kingdom Viridiplantae; phylum Streptophyta; class Magnoliopsida; order Magnoliales; family Magnoliaceae; genus Magnolia; species Magnolia kwangsiensis. The sequence continues at coordinate 75,516,841 of CM073584.1, forward strand.
AAATGTTATCGGAAATATCAAGACCGTACAATGCATGATACAACTCAAGCATACCAATCCTTATCCAAATCCACATATAGCTTATCAAATATCACTACAGTTCTTATTCTGTATAATCACTGGGGTTTAATACACTCAAAATGGCACTGCCCCTCTCCCAGCCATACAGTCCAAGTGAGCATAAGAAACTCACTATCCGCTTGGCCACTAGTCTGCTAATACCTATCCGGCACGTTGATAGCGGACCCATTTATGAGCTGGTCAAACTCAACCTAGTAATGCCCCCTACCCTCGGACGAGTAAGGCCACACCCCTTTTCAACCAACCACGACACAGTGTATCCAATCCAGCCACCCATGATGTGTCTGTGAAGGTTACGACCCTGATGTTGCTAGAGCATATAGTAATCACAATCACACAAATATAAAGTGCAAAAGTTACGCAGTCCAATCATGCATCAATCTTGCACATACCATATGCTCATGTGGGATAATTTCGCCTATCAGGGAGTCCCATAAACTACTTGCACTATGGCATATGTAATAGCCAATCACGTCTCATAACAATCATGCAGATGATGCGTATAGGCATGTATCATGATGCTATGCTGTCACAAACTCATAATCGGTAACGGTAAACGGTATCGGCAATCGGCATCGATAATCAACCTCGGCGCGGGCAGGGTCCATTGATAGATGAATAATAATGGACCAATTAAAATCAATGGGGCCCAAGCATTCGGGTTAACCCACTAGAAAATGATGAGAATGGGCCTAAAAGGCCTAAGGAAAGGTCACAATGTGGACATTGAACCATTATTGCCCATCAATGTGGTCATTTAACCAACATTGCTCCCATGGAATGACACTCATAGGGCCAATCAGATAGGGGTCCATCGCCTAACATAAGGGCGTTAGTTACATCAAATAGGTCGAATCAATCAAATGGGCCGAATCAAGTGGGCCGATCAATGGGCCGATCAGATGGGCCGAATCAACTGGCTAAATACAAATGGGCTGAATCAATTGGGCCGATCAAATGGGCCGGATCAAATGGGTCAGGTCAAATGGGCCGCATCATTGGGCTGAGTCAATTGGGCCGATTCAAATACACCATTCATCCATAGTTAGGAATCATTTTAGAGCATTATATAAAAATGAATCATATCCAAAGGATCATCTGAACCATACCACAATAACAACGGTGATAATAATCAAAATATCATTTGGACCGCATCACAAATAGTAGTGGAGAATAACAATGGAGATAGTGATTTTCACTGTTTAAAAAATTACATAGGGGCCACCATACATTTGTTTTCTATCCAAACTATTCATACAGACCTAAATGGGAGGAAAGATAAATTTCATATTGGTCCAAAACTTTTGTGATCCAAAAGGCTATAGTGTTAAACTTTCAATCCCCACTGTTATGGCAGTGTGGTCCACTTGATGGTTAGATCAGTCTTATTATTATTATTTTATTTTATTTTATTTTTTTCTCAAACCCAGGGAGGAGCCCACCAAATGTATGGATGGTTTGGATGGAAAATATCCATTGTGATGGGGCGCTCACCATCCAACAGATGGACGGTCAGATATAGTTAAGTGGATGGACAGTTTTAATGCAACATATGCATCATGTGGTGGGACCCACATTCACCAGCTTAGTGATGTCAGTACACACACACCATGCTTGCCACCCTTGCTAGGGATCGACACCAAGACCTCAAGTGTTGAAACGAGGTATCTCCACTCAGTTTGCCAGTTAAGCTATGGATCTTGGTGAGCACCTCATGGTGGAGTCCCATTGTCCATGATGGATGGTGCGGATAGAACATAAATTAGTGGGGTCCACTTCATCAAAAAGGATAGAGAGAGAAGGAGAGAGAGAGAGAGAGAGAGAGAGAGAGAGAGAGAGAGATCGTGATGGAGAGGAGGGACCTCGCCACTGTGGGCCCTCCATTTCTTATATTGTATGCTTCAAACGGGTCCCACCACATGTGGTCCCAAAAAGAAATTTAATGATGGATCATCCACCTATGACCTCCTTCTTTAGCTCCTAGGATTGTATGCTCCTTGCCTTCAACTTTGATGGAGGTTGTGGGAGTTTTGATGGTAGGGATGAGAGATGAGAGGGTAGGGAAAGTGGGCCACACTTAGCTTTGGGAGAGAGAGCGCTTGGACATGGGATGTTTGTTGCTTGGGAGTGAGGAGATGGAATGAGAGAGAGTGGGAAGTGATGGGTGATATGGGATGGGTGAGGTGTGATGGGTGATGGGCGGAGTGATGGGGTTGTAAAAAAGGGATGGGTGGAGAGAGAGAGAGAGAGAGAGAGAGAGAGAGAGTTGACTTTGGGAATGGGAAGGGATGGGTTGTTGTACTTAGGGTAAGGTTTATACTTAGCTTGATTGATTGATTGATTGATGAGACATGTTGTAGAGATTTTCTCAAAGTTTTCAACACGCGGCATTTTCTTTTAAATGAACGTGGGCCCACATCTTTTAGCACGGGTATCGGTTGGTGCGTGAGTCGCGGCGACGGCGTGATCACTAGGGTACATGTTTCGAGTCATGTCGACTCTGATATATAGGACTCGAAGGTTGTAAACGTCGGATACGGGTCGAAAGTTGTCGGAATTCATCTAGGAGGACCACGGAAGCCTACGGAACGATACGGACTATGATACGGGTCTTACAACTCTCTCCTCCAAATAAAATTTTCATTCTTGAAATTTACACAATCATTGTAAATAACCATAACTCATAATAGAAGAGGAAACAAGGCATCATCATAAAAAATCAGAGACAGTATACATGATACATCATATGATCAATCATCAAAAAGATAGGGATAACGCTCTCAAATCTCAGCCTCGCACTCCTAAGATAACCTTGGTCCGAAGGACCTGTTCCTTCCGATCAAGGAAACGAACTGATTGCTCAATGTAAGAAGCATCTTCACAAACCTCCAACGGCTGTCAATCGATAACAGGAATATGTCTAACCCACACTTCCTCAACATGGAGATGTGAAAAATGTTGGGGACGCCAGACAACTGAGATGGTAGGGCAAGCCGATAGGCCACAGCGCCAATGCACTCAGTGATCCCAAAAGGTCTAATGAATCTCTGGGCAAGCTTGCCCTTCGCTTCAAATCAAACTACGCTCTTCATGGGCGAGACCTTGAGATAAGCTTGGGACCTAGGAGACGCCACTCTCCAACCTTAGTCTAACAACTCGAAGACCTGCATGGTCTGTCATACAATGCCTCAAAAGGAATCATGTCAATTGTCGCTTGATAGCTGTTGTTGTATGCGAATTCAGCCAATCACAAATGCTCATCCCAGCTACCCCCGAAGTCAATCATGCAGGCCCGAAGCATGTCTTCAAGGATCTAGTTGATCCTCTCGATCTGGCCATCAGTCTGTGAATGATACGCAGTACTGAGCTGTAAATCAGTACCTATCGCTCTTTGAAAGCTTCTCCAAAACTGAAAAATGAACCTCGAGTCCCTATCAGAAATGATTGAAACTGGAACGCCTGTAGTCTCACAATCTCCTTAATGAATAATCTCGCAAGCCGGTCCAAAGGCCAAGTCGCACGAATTGAAAGAAAATGTGCCGACTTTGTCAGAAGATCAACGACGACCCAGATGGCATTGTGACCGCACTAAGTCCTCAGCAAACCCATGATAAAATCTATCAACATGTGCTCCCACTTCTACATCGGGACACTCAACGGTTACAATGGACCAGGGGGTATCTAATGATCGGCCTTGACACGTTCGCATGTATCACACTTAGCCACAAAACTGGTGATCTGGCGCTTCATCCCCGCCCAAAAATATTGTCTTCTCATATAACGATACATCTTCTTCGAGCCAGGGTGGATAGAAAATCGCGATCGATGTGCCTCGATCATAAGATCTCTACGCAACTCAGGAATATCCGGGACACACAATCGGCCTCTAAAGTAAAGTCCACCATCAAAACCAATCTGCCAATCTGTCTGACTCTTAGATGTTGCCTCTGCTAGATAATTGTAACACCTGAAAATCGGGGGTCGAGCAGAAACTCCACTCCTGACTTCCAGGACATCACTTATGCAACATTTTCAATGATGGATGAATGTCGGTTGTATTAGTGCATAAAACATGAAGTGGATTAAGCCAAAACAGCATATCATACTCCAGAGACAGTTAAATTTTACAAGCGGAAGACTGTGATAAATATATAAAATGTATAATTTATTGTAAGTCTCCGGAGTGTGAACATGTTACTAGGTTAACTATATACATGTATACTCCAAAAATGAACAAAAAGAGTATACATGGGTATTTTAAAAGTGCAAGATAACAAGTGTAATGGCATCTAATCAGTAACCCTATAACCCCGTCGATCAGAACCTGCATATAGGAGAAATCCTCCTCAACATCATAAAGTCCGGCTCTGCTTCGCAAGCTTCACCATCATCTGAAACTAAAACAGGGATTGATTAGTGTTGCCAACACCATCCCGTAACGTGGGAGTGAGTGATCAACTCAGTGGAACTATATAGCAAAGGTTAACATGTTATCAAATCAATCATGTAGTAATGATAAAGTAGTACAATTAAACATTCCTAGATACTCTTATTAATGCAAGGATGAGATGCAATCATGATGCATGCCCTTGCCTACGTATTTCCTCATGCGACACCATCTTACGTTTGCGGCATGCTTTCATCCCTCAGTGCTCCACATCTTCCAGGCACATGTAGTGCGATATGAACATGATTACTGAGTTGTTATTAGTCCTTTTCATACAGCAAGATTGAGAAGCTAAGGTACTTCCCTTGTATCATTACCCAAACGATGATCCATTCTCGGGTCGTCAGTCTAAGACAATCTCATACGATAGTATAGTTCTATATCGCTGTAAAGGGCTGTTACACGGAATTGTTACACCACTCCCTCATCACCAAATCAATACAGGTCTAGTTATATCCTATAGACTACAACAAGGCTCGTCGCCCCAATGCAGTTTCAAGATATACTCGAGGTCACTACAAAGGGCTCGTCACCAATCAGAGTAGGCCGACAGCTCGAATATAGTGTCTCATACCACCATAAATGGCTCACGAGTATAGGTGCTCACTGGTCACTACAAAGGGCTCGTCACCAATCAGAGTAGGTCGATAACTCAAATATAGTGTCCCATACCACCATAATCGGCTCATGAGTCTTAACGGATCGAGGTACCAAGGTTAGAGGGGCTTTTCATTGGTAAGTTTGGTACCTTAGGTTCAAGCAATAACGTCCAAACATGGTGAACATACATCGGTCAATCGGGTTAGTTGATAAGCTCAACTAGGCCAAGCGCACGTCGAAATGATCGACATGGAATGCATAAGCACTCTGTGTGGCCTAACCACTACCGAACATCCCAAGTACGACTCGAGTTCGTCAAACACATCCTGCATGGTGAAAATAATCTCAACCACCAGTTTAAAGACCATTACCGATTACCTGAACTATACAATAGCCCCAATCACATTCAATTATGACATGTTATCCGATGATATAGTCAAAGCAGTAAATGGATCATCTTTCAATTATACAATCAAAGGTCTGATATTGTCCGCTTTAGGGCTGCCAGGGCTGTTGCACGGAATCGTTACACCACTCCCCCATCACCCTTCACGACTTGTTTTTACATGTTATGGAATACAACTTAAACATGAATCTACACATATGCAATATAAAATACATGGAGAAAATCATACACATAGACAAGATAGTTGAGAAGCATATCTCAACACGCATACAGGTACACCTTACTAACTACTAACTCATTCAAACATTTTTATAAACATTTAGCCTACACATTCCATCATATGGGATATATATAAGTTTATCATACGTATTAGGGCCAATCCTCTCATCAAAGGGTTATCGCCTATACAACAATCATATATCCATGACAGTTAGTCATGGCGAGCACGAAAGCAAATTTCATACTCATTCAGTCATTTTCACAAACACTTAGACTACACAATATCGTATACGCAACGTATGTTGATAAAATATGTATTAGGCTAATTTGTTCACCCAGAAGTTAATACACATGCATCTAGCATGCATAAACAGCAATTAATCATGACAAGCACAAATTTAAATTTCGTACGTATATGGTATTTTCTACAAATACGAGGAATACAGTATATTCAACATATTTAACGTATAACCGAAAAACAAAATGGATAACACTTTATACATGTGAAATAGCATCCACATCAATAATATATCATTAACCGACATTTAAAGTCTTGAAAATCATAACCTAAACGTATATAGTCTGCACCTTAAACCAAAAAATGCATAATAGATGTGATTCAGATAACACGTCTTCATCAACGGCGGATACGTAACCTAAGGCATGAATATAGGTTAGCTACAACAACACTTAACTATTCTAAGCTCTAAAATAGATTAGGGTTAGGATTTATTACTTAGGAATGGAGTCAGAAATGCCGAAATAGCGATATAGATAAGTGGATTAGGCACATAGTAAAGCTAGAAAGAATCCCAGGAAGAATCACCAACTTCTCTCTCACTTTCTCTCTCTTTTCTTTCTCTTGATTTGGCTAGGGTTTGAAATTCGTATGGGATTTGGGAATGGGGGTTTAAGGCCTTTTTATAAGCCCAAAAGTGACAAAAATAGCCCTAGGGCCAAGGTATACTTAGGTTATAACCAATTCGGGTCTATTCCGATCCAACGGAGCACTTCTGGAGGTCCTGTTACTAAATGCGGTTGGACTTAAGCTCTCTAATATTGGATCTAGGTCAAGCTAAGTTTTCAGTCCGGTCGGGTTTCCAAATCGACCGTGGTGGACCAGTTTCAGTTCAACGGTCACCGAAACTCGATCAGGGCCACAAGTACTTTAACATGTATGGGCCACCTTCCCTGATCCGAGGGTGAATTTGGGTCAGAATGCTTATAAATGGCGTGCAAGCGACACGACCCAGATTACTTAAAATCATATTTATTTTCTTAAAAAATTTCACTTTCTCACTCTCTTCACTCTAAACTCAAGGAAATTGTCTCAGGATATCGTTTGGGCTTGATTTTCGAGGTGATAGTCAAGTCCAACTAGGCGGTCATAATTGTCTAAGCTTATCATTATCAGACTTTCGACGTGCGGTCCAGGTCCGATACAAAGTTTCAAAGTGCTCCCAAGAGTAACTGGGTTTAAAGATTGATTCAAGATTTTAGGGTAACATAGCGTTAACAATTCTATAGGTTACGGATCTTACAGATCATATTTAAAGTGGTTGGTGCTAATTTTGCAGGTAATCTACTGTAGCGCTAGTTAATTCACGTTAAATTTCTAAAGAATTTAGTCTTAAATGATTTCTTTGGCTTTGGAATTGAGTTATGAGAAGTTACCAAGGTGTTATGGTTGACCCATTGCCTAAGGACGTCCAACTCCAGGTTGGCAAAAATTCGAGGTGTTACAGTAATCCTGTAATGACTCGTCTGTCCGCTGAGCCTCGATCACCCTTATGACAAGAGAGGGTTGAATCGACAGGCTCGATAGCTGAACATAGAAGACTACAAACCAAAATCGAAGTCATACTCGGCTATATCCTCAAGCATCCTCCACTCCTAAATCATCATATGTGACACCAGGCCTTGTGCCTGACGGCTGAGGGCATCCACCACCACATTTGCCTTGTCTGGGTGGTAGTGGAGATCAAAATCATACTCCTTTAGGAGCTCCATCTAACGCCTCTGACTCATGTTCAGCTCGGACTAAGAGAATAAGTACTTCAAGCTCTTATGGTCAGAGAAGAGCTCGAATCTGACCCCATAGAGATAGTGTCGTCACACCTTCAATGCGTAGATGATTGTTACCAGCTCTAAATTGTGCGTGGGGTAATTTAGCTCATGGACCTTGAGCTGACGAGACGCATAAGCCACTGGTCTCCCATGCTGCATCTAGACAACACCCAAGTCAATACGCGAAGCATTAGTAAATACAACAAATCCATCACTCCTAGAGGAAGTAATGAGGATAAGAGCGGACGTAAGGCGGTCCTTCAGCTCCATAAATGCTCACTCACATGTGTTAGCCCAAACAAAATCTATGCCCTTTCAAGTTAACCTGGTCAACGGGGCTGTAATATGGGAGAAGCCTTTAATGAAACACCGATAGTATCCCGCTAAACCAAGAAAACTATGGATCTCGGACGCAGTCGTGGGCTGACCCCACTGACACACTGCATCAACCTTCGAGAGGTTCACTGCGACATCCTCTCTCATCACTATGTGACCGAGGAACTTCACCTCCTCCTGCCAAAAGTCACACTTCTCTAGCTTTGCATACAGTTGGTGGGCACGGAGGGTCTGTAAAGCAATCTCCAAATACTGCATATGGTCCTCACAGGTTCTCGAATATATCATAATGTCATCGATGAAGACCACAAAAAACTGATCGAGATATGGACGGAAGACCTCGTTCATCAACTGTATGAATACTGCGGGCGCATTGGTCGGTCCGAAGGATATGACCTAAAACTCAAAATGACCATAACGTGTCCTGAAAGCCATCTTCAAGATGTCCTCCTCTCGGACCCGAATCTGATGATAACCGGAATGCAGGTCAATCTTTAAAAAGAACTGTGTACCCTGCAGCTGATCAAACAAATCATCTATCCTTGGGGTAAGTACTTGTTCTTGATCGTGACCCAGCGCTCCCCAAGGTGAACTGCTTGGACGAACAAATCTCAACTCACACAATTCGTCCAACTGTCGTTGCAGCTCACGCAACTCCATCGGTGTCATACGGTATGGGGCCTTCGAGATAGGTGCGGTACTAGGTAAAAGATTTAGCTGGAACTTAATATGATGACGGGGTGGCAATCTCGAAATCTCTTGGATCATGTCGGGAAATCACAGACAATCGGCCACTGATCAATACAAGTGGCAACAAGCTCCTCAACGGCGTAGGACATCAAGCAAGACAACGGCTCTCCTTAGGGCTCTGCAACGAACTGAAACTGTGGCAAGCCTGTTATGCAGAATGTGACTGTCCTTGTAGAACATTCCAAGATGGCATAATACTCGGCAAGTTAATCCATGCCCAAGATAAAGTCAAAATCTGACGTCGGTAGCATGAATAAGTCAGCGGCAAAAAGATATCACCGATCAGAATAGGGCAAGACGAATAAAAATGGCCCAATATTATGGTCTTCCCCAAGGGCATCGATACGATCAATCCCTCACTAGCAGACTCTGTCGACAACCTAATCGATCGACAAAAATCCTCAGACATGAATGAGTGCGAAGCACCTGAATCAAATAATACTCAGGCGATGCATGAAGAGACTAGAAGTATACCCTCGACAACTACTCCGGAGGTCTGCGAGTCCTGCTGTGTCACGCCCCAAACTCGGAAACCGGGCTCACAAAATTTTCGATCGCCGAATCCGGCGCCGACAGCCTCCGTAGAACACTATTTTCGGCTCCTAGCACCCATTCGCCAGGTTCCGATCCTGAGATGCTACGAGGAGGATTTTCAACGTCAGTTTGATTCGTAATAAGCATAACCAAAGGCATAACCCACAAACAACAACCAAGAAATCCATTACATTTCCACTATGATCAAAAAAACTTTACAAGTACAATGAGCATAAAGGAAAATACAATGGTAAAGAACAAAAACTCCAAAACGATCTACAACGTGCTCCTGCCTCAGCGCTGCTGCGAACCAACATCACCTGCACGCAACAGTCGTGCATAAGCTTATAGAAAGCTTAGAGGGTAGTGAAAGTGTGTGCGCAAGGTAGTAATATGAACATGCAATGTCAGAGTAATGCGGAATATGCAGATGGATCCATAATATCATGAGTCGTACCAAGGCTTATGCGATGCAAGACATGAATGGTATCGGCCATCCCAAGGCCATGCAATGTGCAATGCATCTCAAGCATACAGATCCTCATATATGTCCACACATCAATACAGCTCAAATATGGGATATCACCAGGGTCTAGTACACTCTAAACCAGATTGCCGCCACATCACGCGCAATAAGGTAAGTGGAAGAGACCACACTATCCGTCTGCCAATATCGGGCGCGACTCGTCGATAGTGGACCCATTCCTCAAGCTGGTCAGACTCAGCCTAGCATTGCCCCCTACTCTCGGGCGGGTAAGGCCGCACCCCCTTCCAACCGACCACGATACAGTGGAGAGCATAACCGTCTGGTAATCGGTACTCAACGCTCATCTACCCACTCAGTCTAGACGTTGGAGCAACCTCTTAGTACCATAAGGGTTTAGGGACTTTCACCCAAGGATATCTATAGCATCCAATGTAGAACAAGATTTTCGGTATCCAATCCTACCATCCACGATGCGTCTGTGGAGGCTACGGCCCTGATGTCGCTAGGGCGTACAATAACCATGTCACACAAATGCGAAATGCATGATTCAAGCTATCCAGTCATGCAACAAATCCTGCGCATATCATGCGCTCATGTAGGGCAACACCGCCTAACCAGGAGCCCATAAACAACCTGTCCGAAGGCATATGCTATGATCAGTCAATCCTCATATCAAGCATACATATGATGCGTATGATCATGAGTCATGAAGCTATACTAAACATGAAAATGAGTGATGAACCATTCTTACAACGCAGATGGGCCTAGACGGCCTATACACAGCAAGTACGGCCCAGTAATGGGCCCTGAGGAGGGTCGTAATGTGGACATCTAACCAACATTATACTCGCAATGTGGACGTCAAACCAACATTGCCCCCAAGGCACGATCGCCGTAAACATTGCCACATAATCTGTATTGGGATCACACATTACAATGGACCTTAGGTACATCCCATTGGACCTTAAATACATCTAATAGGCCATGATATATGGGCCTTATATTTATCAAATGGGCCACATAAATGGACCACACCAATGGGCCTTAGGTATATTGTAAGGTCATAACCCGTGGACCTTGGATTGCATCAATTGGACCTAGTCACATGAGTCTAATATGTATCAAATGGGCCACACCAATTGGGCCCCCATATGCACATCAAATGGGCTTCAACCCATAGGCCTTATATGAGCCAAATGGGCCTAAGCCCCTAGGCCTTAAACAAATCAAATGGGCCTAACCCATGGGCTTTAAATAAATTAAATGGGTCTAACCCATAAGCCTTTAAATAGATTAAATGGGCCTTTCCCAACATAGGTGGTCTACTCAATCATCACTCACCTAAAATGATTTTACCAAGTGGATGGACGGTCTGGATGCATCACATGCATCATGGCGGGTCCCACTGTCCAGTGGACAGTGCGGATAGAGCACATACATTCACAAAGGGCCCCACCATCCACTGGACGGTGGAGGCAACACATACACAAGGTGGGTGCCACTGTCCGCCTGGACGGTGGTTTTAAAACACATACATTATTGTGGGTCCCATGTGGGGCCCACTATAATGCTTAGATGCCATCCAACCCGTTCATAAGGTCACTCGGACCTGGATGAAGGGAAAACGTAAATTTTAGCTTGATTCAAAACTTCCAAGGCCAAAAAAAAAAATGGCTTCAAGGGTAGGCCTTTAGCCACCACTGTTTCCTCTGATGTGGTCCAGCTGAGCCTTGGATGGGCCTGAATTTTGGCAGGGGCCCACTTCAGGAGGTGGCCCACCACATGAGCAGATTGGATCGCAAATAAACATCACTGTGGGGCCCACGTGCAGGGCCGTGGGTGGCCAGCGTCCGTAAATCCCAGACGCTGCACGGAGCAGCGTGCAGCCGCTGCTGCTGCATGTCAGACGGCAGAGGCTCTGCCTCTTGCAATTTTTCCGAAAAATCTGATTTTCTGGAGTTTTTCACATGTGGGGCCCGCTTTACAAAAATCCGCCCCGGCCATTGCATTCAGTGACTCGCAACAGGCGAAATGAGTCCGAAGTTTGAATTTTTTTTATGATTAGAAATGAAATAAAATCAGAAAAGGATTCTTGAATGGTAATGATGCATTCTTCGATGCTATGGCCTACCAAGTCTTCCAATCAGCCCCAAACTTCTACCCAACGGCTAAAATCCTGTAGGTAAGAGGATGGACGGCTTGGATTGTTTAAGTACATCACGGTGGGGCCTAAGCAAGTGGACCACCCAAAGGCCCTTCTTTTCTTCTTTCTCTTTTTTTTTTCTTTTTTTTTTTTTTGGAACGTCCAGCGTCCTAGACGCTGGACGGTTTGTTTCTTTTAGAAATACATTGTTGTGGGCCCTGATGAAGTGGGCCACCACTGATGTTTGACGTGGGTACAACACATAAGGTGGGTCCCACTTGAATAAAACTTGAACAAAATAAATATCTCAAGGTGGGGTCCATTCAAGTGGGCCACACAACCCCATTGCATAAAATAAAATAAAATAAAATAAAAGAAACAAAAAGGGAGAGAGACATGGAGAGTGGGACACGCTTAGAGATGGAGGGACCTCGACATTATGGGCCCTCCCTTAAAACCAAATCATACAATCAAAAGGGTCCCTCAACACATGAGACCACCAAGATCGAGAATCAACGGTGAAGATCCTCTCTCCACCAAAATGGACGGTCTAGATGACCTTTTGCAATGAAATAAACATCATGATGGGGTCCATGGAGAATGGCCCCATCATGGAATGATCATGATGATCCTAGTGGGCCATCGGCCACATCATAGGGTCCCAAGTGAGATCCAAACCATTGATCGGTTGGCCTCACTTGGCCCATCTCAAAAACAGGAAAAACTAGTATGATCTAACACCCACCGTCCGATCTTCTTGCTCTTAGGGGTTCCTTGGCACCTTAGCTTGAATTTTAATGGAGGAGATGGAGAATGGAAGGTTAGGATGGGGAGATCATGGGGTGAAGAGGTGGGCCACACTTGGAGTTTAGGAAGGTTGGAGAAATTTCATATGTATGGAGCTTGGAATTTTTGCTTGGAGATTTGAAATGAGAAAGAGAGAAAGAGAGAGAGTTGTAAAGGGAGAGAGAGAGAGTGATGGATGGATGTGGTGAGTGATGGTTGTGTAAGAAAGTCTTGACTTTTGTGGCCTTTTGTGTAAGAGAGGTATGAGAGGTGTAAGAAAAGCTTGACTTTTTAGGCTTTTGTGTAAGAGAGGCATGGGAGGTGAAGACTTTTGTGGTTGCTTGGGAAAAGGGGTGAAAGTGATGTGTACTTGACATTTGATGGGTTGATGGATTGATTGATTGATGGGATTGATGTGATTGATGGGACACATCATAAAGATTCTCTTAGGTTTCGCAACGCGCAGCATTTTTCTCGCACTGAACGTTGGCCCACATCTCTTGACCAGGGTATCGCCTCGGCGCGCAAGTTACGGCATTGGAACCGCAGTGACGGCGCGATTGCTATGGTAGTGGTTTTGGGCTGAGTCGACTCGGGTTATCAGCATATGAATCAGGATCGCGCGTCGATATCAGTTAAGGGTTGAAGGTTGCCGGAATTCGACCGATAAGACTGCGGAAGTCTACGGAAAGGTACGGACCAAGATACGGGTCTTACATGCTGAGCTGCATAAAATCTAGTCTAAGCTGGCTGGGGAGGTGCTTGTCCCTTCTGAGGTCCCTAGTGCTGCTACTGCCTCTGCAATGGCCTGTACTGCTGTCTCTGTTGCTGCTGGGGCCTCGACGGTTGAGGTAGCTGCGGTCGGTGCTGCACTGGAGGATGCTGTTGTTGAGGCTGTTGTAGTACTCTCGGCTACTACTGCTGAAGTCAGAAATACTCCCACATATGGTATCCTATCCCACTGTATCCATAGCAGGTATCAGAAAGCTTTCTTTAAGGTGGTGTGGCTAGAGGTGCTAATCGTGCTACTGGTGCTATGGCGGATGGGTGACTCCTATATCTCTGCGATCGTCGATGCTGCTGAGAGCTATTGGAGGGGGCCTGCCTCTTTCGACCTCTTCTCTGATCTCGATTGGTCTATGAGCTGGCTCACTCAGTCTCTTAAATCTGGGCCCTACATACTACCGCCTGAAAGGTCGGGAGCTAATGCTCGCAAGCCGTTCTCGAAACAGCGGGCCTTCTGCCCCTCATCATTAACTAGATACGGCGCAAACCTCGATAGCGCCATGAAATGGATCGCGTACTATATCACAGACATTTCCCCCTGCACCAGAGTCTCGAACTCTAACGCACTTTGACGACGAATGTGGTCAGGAAAGTACCGTTGCTCGAATCGGTTAATAAAATCCTCCCATGTTCAAACATAATCAGGCCCTGCACCACAGGTAATGGAGGTCCACCAGTACTCGGCCTCTCCTTGGAGAAGAAATACGGCCAACTGGACTCGCTGCTGGGTCGTACATGCTATAGTATCAAAAATCTTCTCTACATCGGAGCATCATCTCTCGGCTATAGTCGGATCTGGCTCGCCCTAGAAATGAGGAAGATCGAGCTGTCTGAGCTCTCGAAGAAGGGCGCTCGCATGCTCCTACTCTGCCTGCACTGGCGAAATAAATCGGCGCTTGCCCTGTTCCTGAAGTGCGGCTGTTATAGCCTGTAACATCTGCTGTAATTGAGAGGTACTCATAGGTATGGTCAGATCTGCACTAGTCTCAGGTGGAGGAATGACATCCTCAGGATGGGGAGTAGGGATCTCTAGAGGTGGAGCAAGAGTCGCAAGTGGTAAAGCTAGAACCTCAGGTGGTGAAGAGAGATTCGCTCGAGTCGGTCTCCTGGACGGCATGTCATATAGGAAGAATAAGGACACCAATCAACCTTGAGAATCACACATTAGGGAGCTCAATCGGAAGGCTACACACTCGAAACCTAATTATCTTAAACTCATAGCAAACATGTAATGTTGTTCTCAGTTACTCCCAAGTTATGCTCTAATACCAACTTCTATCATGCCCCGAACTCAGAAACTAGACTTTTAAAATTTTCGATCGCTGAATCTGGAGCCGACAGCCTCCGTAGTACCCCATTCTCGGCTCCCGGCACCCACACACCAGGTTCCAATCCTAGGATCCTACAAAGAGGATTTTAAACATGATTTTGTTTCAGTATAAGCATAATTATAAGCATAACCCATGAACAATAACCACAAGAAACCCATCACAAAATCCACAATGATAAAAAACTTTGAATACAGTGCGTATGAAGGAAAATACAAGATAATGATAATAACAAAAACTCCAAAAGCTCGACTGCACGCTCCAACTCTAACGAGGCTATGGCTACGTCTAGGTGTCACTTGTACGCATCAATCATGAATAAGCTTATAGAAAGCTTAGAGGGTGGTGTAAGTGTGTGCGCAATATGAGCGTGTTTAGA
Organism: Magnolia kwangsiensis; assembly: GCA_037074715.1. NCBI lineage: Eukaryota > Viridiplantae > Streptophyta > Magnoliopsida > Magnoliales > Magnoliaceae > Magnolia > Magnolia kwangsiensis. The sequence goes on from CM073584.1 coordinate 75,532,190, forward strand.
GTGCAAGGTCAGAGTAATGCGGGATCATGCTGATGAGTACATGAATGCAAGCAACCGTACCAAGGCTATGCGGTGCAAGATATGAATGTTATTGGCCATATCAAGACCATGAGATGCATGATGTAACTCAAGCATACCAATCCTCATCTAAATCCATATACAGCTCATCAAATATCAGTACAGTTCTCATTTTAGATAATCATCGAGATTTAGTACACTCTAAATGGCACTGCCCCTCTTCCAGTTGCACAGTCCAAGTGAGCGTAAGAAACCTTTCTATCCGCCTGGTCAATAGTCTACTAATACCTATCCGGCACGTTGATAGCAGACCCATTCACGAGCTGGTCAAACTCAGCCTAGTAATGCCCCCTACCCTCGGGAGAGTAAGGCCACACCCCTTTCCAACCTACCACGACACAGTGAGAGATGCGGCCTCCTAGTATTCGGCCCTCGTGCGCTTATATATCCACTCGATTTTGATATTGGAGTCATCCTCTGGTACCATCAGTTTAGAGATTTTCACCCAGGGACATCTATGGCACCCCAATGCTAGAAACAGTATTTTCGTATCCAATCCAGCCACCCACGATGTGTCTGTGGAGGCCACAGCCCTAATGTCACTAAGGCATATAGTAATCACAATCACACAAATGCAAAGTGCATGAGTCAGACAGTCCAATCATGCATCAATCCTGCACATACCGTATGCTCATGTGGGATAATTTCGCCTATCAGAGAGTCTCATAAATCACCTGCACTATGGCATATGCAATCGCCAATCACGTCTCATAACAATCATGCATATGATGCGTATGGGCATGTATCATGATGTTATGCCATCACAAACTCATAATCGGCAACGATAGACGGTATCAGTAATCGATACCTATAATCGGCATCAATAATCAACCTCGGCGCGAGGCAAGGTCCGTAGATAGACAAATGATGATGGACCAATCAAAATCAATGGGGCCCAAGCGTTTGGGTTAACCCACCAGAAATAAGGAGAATGGGCCTAAAAGGCCTAAGGGAAGGTCACAATGTGGACATTCAACCATCATTGCCCATCAATGTGGTCATTTAACCAACATTGCTCCCATGTAATAGCCCTCATTGGGCCAATCAGATATGGGTCCACTGCCTAGCACAAGGGCCTTAGTTACATCAAATGGGTCGAATCAATCAAATGGGCCGAATCAAGTGGGCCGATCAATAGGCCGATACAAATGGGCCGAATCAACTGGGCCAATACAAATGGGCCGAGTCAATTGGGCCAATCAAATGGGCTAGATCAAATAGGCTGAATAAATGAGCTGGGTCAAACGGGCCAGATCGCATGGGCCGCATCATTGGGCTGATTCAAATACACCGTTCATCCATAGTTAGGGATCATTTTAAAGCTATATATAAAAATGAATCATATCTAAAGGATCATCTGGACCATACCACAATAACAACGGTGATAATGATCAAAATATCATTTGGACCGCATCACAAATAGCAGTGGAGAATAACAGTGGAGATAGTGATTTTCACTGTTTAGAAAATTACATGGGGGCCACCATAACATTTTTTTTTCTATCCAGACTATTCATACGGACTTAAATGGGAGGAAAGACAAATTTCATATTGGTCCAAAACTTTTGTGACCAAAAAGGCTATAGTGCTGAACGTTCAATCCACACTGTTATGGCAGTGTAGTCCACTTGATGGTTAGATCAGTCTTATTATTATTATTTTATTTTTATTTTTATTTTCTCAAACCCAGGGAGGAGCCCACCAAATGTATGGACGGTTTGGATGGAAAATATCCATTGTGGTGGGGCGCTGACCGTCCAGCAGATGGACGGTCAGATATAGTCAAGTGGATGGACGGTTTTAATGCAACACATGCTTCATGTGGTGGGGCCCACATTCACCAACTTGGTGACGTCAGTACACACACACCATGCTAGCCGCCCTTGCTAGGGATCGACACCAAGACCTCAAGTGTTGAAACGAGGTATCTCCACTCGGTCTGCTAGTTAAGCTATGGATCTTGGTGAGCACTTCACGGTGGAATCCCACTGTCCATGATGGATGGTGCAGATAGAACATAAATTAGTGGGGTCCACTTCATTAAAATGGATAGAGAGAGAGGGAGAGAGAGAGAGAGAGAGAGAGAGAGAGAGAGAGAGAGAGAGAGAGAGGAGGGACCCCGCCACTATGAGCCCTCCATTTCTTACATTGTATGCTTCAAATGGGTCCCACCACATGTGGTCCCAAAAAGAAATTTAACAATGGATCACCCATCTATGACCTTCTTCTTTAGCTCCTAGGACTTGTATGCTTCTTGCCTTCAACTTTAATAGAGGTTGATGGAGTTTTGATAGTGGGGATGAGAGATGAGAGGGTAGGGAAAGTGGGTCACACTTGACTTTGGGAGAGAGAGAGCTTGGACGTGGGATGTTTGTTGCTTAGGAGTGAGGAGATGGAATGAGAGAGAGTGGGAAGTGATGGGTGATATGAGATGGGTGAGTTGTGATGGGTGGAGTGATGGGGTTGTAAAAAAGGGATGGATGGAGAGAGATAGAGAGAGAGAGAGTTGATTTTGGGAATGGTAAGGGATGGCTTGTTGTACTTGGGGTAAGGCTTGTACTTAACTTGATTGATTGATTGATTGATGAGACATGTTGTAGAGATTCCCTCGAAGTTACGGCGCGCGATCTTTTTCTCGAAATGAACGTGGGCCCCACATCTTTTAGCCCGGGTATCGGTTCGGTGCGCGAGTCGCGGTGTTCGAACTGTAGCGACGGCGCGATCGCTAGGGTAGAAGTTTCGAGTCGTGTTGTCTCTGATATGGGGACTTAGCTTAGGATCACGTGCAAACGTCGGATACGCGTCGAATGTTGCCGAAATTCGACCGAGAGGACCGCGGAAGCCTACAAAATGGTACGGACTAGGATACGGGTCTTACATATAAGACCTAAGCTCTTATGTAAGGCTGAAATCACTTAACATGAGTGTATACGTGTTAGTCTCCGTGGGAGCCTCCGGTGGGAGTAAAACGTAGGTATTTGGATTATGACCGCTAGTAGTTATTGGTTAGCTAATAGAAAACCAAACTAGTATCCGCGAGAGCCACCAACACGGGTGAAAATGTGTTCCTCCAACACGAGAGTGTACGTGCATCTAGATCCTTATGTATGGTTGTAAAGATTAAGGATAAACCTATTAAAAACTCTTAAAATAGTGAATACTGGTATACTTGAAAAGAGTGTGTCTACTAGGAGTTAAGTAGGAAAATCAAACCACTATACATACTTGTATTTGTGATTATCATTTGATTACAATTTTATTCATGCTTATATGTTTGATTAGTTAAACTATATGAATGCTTGAATTGGATTGTATGCTAGGCACTTAACTTGTAACCACACACAAACTCACTATATTTTATAAACTACTTGCTTAATTGTTATATCATTTATATTGTATGTAATTGGACCCACTTTGGCTTAGAATTTGAAGTATTATTTATCTTATTAATTTAATCTAGTAAATATCTTCAAGTGATTAGACCCACTTTGGCTAAGAAGTTTAAGTGTTATTTATCTTCTTAATTAAATTTAATAAATTGCTTTAATTATTCAAGAATTTTTAAAGTAGTTCTATTCACTCTCCATCCCTCTTAGGACTTAGCTATAATTCTAAGATCTGTCAAGCTTCCACACGTGTAGTAGTAAACAATCCACGCAATTTCACCAAGTTGCTTACCTCGTAATATATCTTTAATTGAATCAATCATAACCATATACATTAAAGTAGTGATACTTAATCCCATCCTCCTATACATAAAGGCGGATAGATGAGGGTACAAGGGTCAACTATCAGACCATCCAGTTCACACAATGCACTTATCAAATTAAATCAAGCACTAATAGATAAATCAATCCTAAAGCAGAGTCCAACTCGACGACACGAGCACGTGACTCACCCACACTGCAAATTAGATATTACTAGACATACATGAGTCTACATTAGACAAATTTCACTTAAATCATGTGATTATTGACTCAACATAGTAACTATTAATTTATCTCCATGCAGGCCATATATTATCAAGAGATAGAACTTTCAACTAAAGTGCATGAGTACTAGCTCAACAACTCTTAACATCATCAAATACAGGTCTCACATAAACACGTGAGTGCGAATTTAGTAAAGTAACTCTTAAGTCTGTTACTAGTGTGAATATCATTCGACTCTCAGAGTCTCATTCCCAGTCACACAAAGCTGTTTCACTATATGATATCACAAACCAAGAAGCGTTAAAATATGTGTAAAAAAAAAAATCATTTCAATCTGCCCAACACATCAAGAATCTAATAATAGATATACATAGCTATGACCACAAGTGGGCATGCCTTAACTTGCGCTACTTCTTTTCTACATTGCTAATGAAGGCAATTGCACCTTAGTATGTTTTCTCATCATGAATTTTCATGTGCATGTTTAGGATAGTGAATTTCCATACAAGTGGGGAAGACCAGCGTGCCATAATCCCATCTGCATCCATTCATTCATGTGGTCCACCTAATAGACGAATCTATTACTTTCCTCTCCCATCATTCGCTTTATTAGAGATAGATTGGGAGAGACATTGATCGAAAGAGGAACAACGTTGGATCTACACCATTTAAGACACAATCACAAGTTCCTACCATCCTTTTTAGATCTAAGAAATTTAATTTAATCCATATGGAATAAGATCTAAGAAAATAAAATATGAGATTTGCAAAGTTTTACTTCCATATTTCACAAATTCCAAATGATATGCGCCTGATTGAAAATTTTCAATTTTAGAATAAGAGGATCTTTAAAGTTGATTAGATTCTAAGACTCTCAAGATTATGCAACCAATTGCAAGCCCTAAGCACAACATTTCCCAACAATTGAAACATTCGACCCAACCAACATAATGTGCCTTACACCCAACTCATAATTTGTAATGAAATAAAACATGATAAAATTATACATCAAGTAACATTATAAGAATAGCTTATATATTTGAAGATGACATATCTAGCTATTGAATAGGATTGTAGGCAAACTACCATCAACTATGAAGCATCATTAAACTTAAAAGATGGAATTATAGACAGTATGTAATCTACTACACAGATGAAACTAGTATGAAATAAAAATGCCTTATGTTGTAAGTCGTTTTTAGATGCTTTCCTACAACTGGGGTGGTAGCATGAAGATGGTGGTAATCAGTCATAAAAGCAAAAGGTAGGGGTGTTTGGAATGATGTTGAGTCACGCATTTTGAAATTCCCAGATTGAGGCTTGATTTCAAACCCGTTAGCATGAAAAATCAAGTAAATTTAATTTCAAGATTTGGTGGGCCCAACCGTAATGTTTAAGCGAAATCCACCCCGATCACCAGGTGAGTAATTCCATTTTAACCGTAGGGCCCAAAAATCAGCCCAGTTCATGATTCAGTGGACCATACAAAGAGAAATGACCGGGGAGAGGGATACCCACCCTTGATTTTTTTTAGAGTTCATCGTGATGGTTATGTGAAATCCACTCTACCCATTAGATGCAAGGCTAAAATTTAGGCCTCTGGACAAAATTAGGCCCATACTTGTATCAGGTGGGCCACACAAAAGGAAATAGTTTGGAGGGTGAATGTTAATGTTTCCCTTCTTGACTCACCGAATCACAGACGGGGCTAATTTTTTGACCCTACAGTTGAAATTGAGTGACACACCTTGTGATTTGGGTGGGTTTTAGATAAAAATCATAGTGGGCTTGTGTGAAAATTTTTTAAGCTTGCATGGTTCCCATTAGGGACTTCTACATGAAAATGGCCCCAATTTAACTTCAAGAATTAGTGGTCCCATCATGATATTTAAGTGAAATCCACCCCAATCACCAGGTGTGTCATCCCATTTTAGCTGTAGGGCCCAAAAATCAACATGGTCCATGATTCAAGTAGGCCATACAAAGGGAAACAACTAGGAAAGATATGCTACCCCTTATTCTATTTTCAATTGTATGGTCTACCTAAATCACAGGCTGAGTTGATTTTTAGGTCCAACAACTAAAATGGATCAACACACCTAGTGATCAGGGTGAATTTTACACAAACATCACAATGAGCCATGTATGAGAATTTTGTTGGCGTCCATGCATTTATGTTTGTAACTTATGAAAATCGCTCGAATTTTACTACATTAATGAGCTCCACTGCGATATTTAAGTAAAATTCACCTTTATCACCAGGTATGTTACTCTATTTTAGCTGCAGCACCCAAAAATCAGCATAATTGGTGATTCAAGTGGGCCATATGAATGGACACAATTGAGAGAGATGCTTCATGTATTGCTTTCCATCATATGAATTCTGTTGGATAAAATGTTGAATTAAATAGACTATAAAAATCGAGAACCAAAAAAGGAAAATAAATTTAGAGAAAGAAAAACTTATTGAATTGAGTCGAGGCGTGACTGAGTCACTCGGCTTGAAATCGAATTTGCTCCCCTTGGACAGCGTCCCAAGTGCAACAGGTTTCCAGAGCAATCGACCTCCAGGATACAACGACTATGACCCGGTCCCAGCGGTGCACTCACTGTACACGGGCTCGAATCACTTGCAGTTTAATCCGAAAGTGCTGAGTTGACTCAGCAATGAACTCAGTAACAAAACCGTATCAGAGAGAGTTTTATAAGGCAGGGAATTTTTCGTATTCGTATGTTGAAACTGGAATCGGAAGTCTTTATATAGACTTCGAAATGGTGCATAAGCACCCTTTACAAAAGGTTAGGTCCGTTGGGTTTAAACCCAACAGGGGCGACCAACCGGAAGGGAAGCATCTCTCTGGTTTAAAAACGAAAAGACGCAAGTGCGAGTACACTCTCGCACATACAATCCTGCGAGTACCCATACACACACACACACCCACGCGAGTACACTTACACCGCACCCGCACCCGCACCCGCGCCCAGCCCAGCCCGTCCCGTCCCGTCCCGTCGCGTCGCGCACGCGGACGCGGACTCGGACTCGGCTCGGCACGGCACGGCTCGGCTCGGCGCGCGCGCGCGCGCGTGTGTGGTTAATGGCATAGATTAGAGCTATTGGCATAGCCCCCCCACAGGACCAAATTCACATGCCCCCTGAAAGGGGCTTAAGCCCTAGGCAAAAAGTCTATCATATAAACAAGAGAATTTCTCTTGTCAAATCCGATGTGGGACAAAACCAACACCTCAAAAACACCAAAATTTAAATGTGGAGGGAAAACACCGAAATTTGAAAATTCAAATTTTTAATATTATTTTAAAACAAATACAACAATCCCCCACATGTTTTAAAATAAAATGCTTTCGGATTAAAGCGAAATAGTTGTGCAATGGTGCCGGTGTCACCATAGACTTGAACCGACATTAGAGTAAGCAAGACAGGTCTACAGGAATCAGGTGACACCATAGTCTTGAACCTGAATCCTTTTAATGTAGATCGCAAGTACATGCCACTCACACAACTCTTCCTCTGCAAGTGATTCTGTGGTTCGGTGCGTTTCGGCCATACACCATTACCTGGATTTCATGAGTGCTCTAGAGAATTCGCCTAGATTCTCATAGGAAGCGGCCTCCACCTCCACACCCATATAGGTGAATTCCATCAAGTGTATGCAGCAACTGTATACACCACCAAATATATGGCTATGGATCCATTAAGAGTTCTAAAAACTCATCCTTCTGCGTTGCTGCTCGCACTGTACACCATAGAAGGGGCTCATATAACTCAGTGCAATCGTCTACCTCGTGTCTTGTTGTTTACCCATTGAACCTATCTCATGGGATCTCCACTTGTATAGGTTGGGTTACCGACACTGGCAGCTCATATATTAGGCTCAGCCCCATTCCCTTCGATGTATCATTGACTAACTTTTTGGATAGTCCTTTAGTCAGAGGATCTGCTAGATTCTTTTCTGACCTCACAAAGTCAATAGATATGACTCCATCACGCAACATATGTTTCACTATGTTGTGTCTGAGTCTAATATGCCTGCTTTTTCCATTATATATTTTACTTTTTGCTTTCGCTATAGCTGCTTGACAGTCACAATGAATAGATACGGCCGATACAGGCTTTGGCCACAATGGTATATCAGCTAAGAGATTTCTAAGCCATTCAGCTTCTGATCCAGCCTTTTCTAAGGCAATAAACTCAGATTCCATAGTCGACCGAGCAATACATGTCTGCTTGGTGGACTTCCAAGAGACTGCTCCTCCACCCAAAGTGAAGACATATCCACTAGTGGATTTTGTCTCATCTGAATCACTGATCCAGTTAGCATCACTATATCCTTCTAATACAGTAGGATAACCATTATAATGTAAACCATATGTCATATTACCTTTTAAGTATCGTAAAATTCTAGACAATGCATTCCAATGTTCTTTTCCAGGGTTATGTGTATATCTACTTAGCCTTCCTACTGCAAAAGCTATGTCAGGTCTAGTGCAGTTTGTTAGATACATGAGACTACCAATTATTCTGGAATATTCTAATTGAGACACACTATTTTCTGTATTCTTCATGAGAGTCACACTATAATCATAAGGAGTACCGACAGGTAAACAGTCAAAATGGTTAAACTTTCTCAATATCTTCTCAATGTAATGAGATTGTGATAATATAATAACACCATTTTTCCTGGTTACTTCAATACCCAATATTATACTTGCCTCTCCTAAGTCTTTCATGTCAAACTTAGATGACAAGAATTTCTTAGTTGCATTAACTAATTTAATATTAGTTCCAAAAATAAGCATGTCATCAACATAAAGACATATGATAACATAATCATTTCCAGAAATTTTACTATATACACATCTATCTACATCATTTATATGATAACCATTTGATTTTAAAACACCATCAAATTTTTCATGCCATTGTTTAGGAGCCTGTTTTAAACCATATAGTGATTTAATTAGTCTACATACTTTATTTTCTTTACCTAATATCTTATAACCCTCAGGTTGCTCCATATATATTTCTTCTTCTAAGTCTCTATTTAGGAAAGCAGTCTTAACATCCATCTGGTGTACCACTAGTTTATATATGGAGGCTATCGCTATTAAGACTCTAATAGTTGTAATCCTAGTTACAGGGGAATATGTATCAAAATAATCTATTCCTTCCTTTTGTTTAAAGCCTTTCGCTACCAACCTAGCCTTAAACTTATCGATAGTTCCATCTGGTTTTAGTTTCTTTCTAAACACCCATTTGCAGCCTATTGGTTTGTTACCAGGTGGTAGGTCTACAAGTTCCCAAGTATTATTTGATATAATAGATTCTAACTCATCATTTATTGCTTCCTTCCAAAAGGTTGCATCTGGAGAGTTAATAGCTTCTATATAAGTTGTAGGATCATCTTCTACTAAGAATGTGAAAAAACCATCTCCTAGGTTAGTTTCTTTTCTAACTCTAATACTTTTTCTTGGTTGTATCTCTTCTACTACTTTCTCGTAAGCATTTTTACTAGTAGACGCAATATCTGATTCATTAACTTTTTCTATTCCTATAGATTTAGATTTCATAGGGAATACGTTCTCAAAGAACTCTGCATCCCTAGCTTCTATAATTGTATTGGGATCTAGAATATTATCCTTAGTTTTTAAAACTAGAAACCTATAGGCCGCACTGTTTTGTGCATACCCTATAAATACACAATCGGTCGTTTTAGGACCTAATTTTCTTTTCTTAGTTTCAGGCAATCCTACTTTAGCAAGACACCCCCACACTTTAATATATTTATAACTAGGAATATGATTCTTCCAAAGTTCATATGGTGTTTGTTCAGAAGATTTAGATGGAATCCTGTTTAGGATATAACAAGCAGACAGAATTGCTTCTCCCCACATATTTGAGGGTAAGCCTGAACTATTTAACATGGCATTCATCATTTCTTTTAGAGTTCTGTTCTTACGTTCTGCTATTCCATTTTGTTCTGGTGTATAAGGAGCTGTAGTTTCGTGAATTATTCCATTCTTTTCACATAATTCTCTAAATTGAGAAGATTCATATTCACCTCCTCTATCTGTTCTAAGTCTTTTAATTTTTATATTTAATTGATTTTCAACTTCAATTTTGTATTTAGAAAAAGCATCTAAAGCTTCATCTTTGTTCCTTAATAGATATACTCTAGTGAACCTAGAGTAGTCATCTACAAAAGTTATATAATATCTTTTTCCTCCTCTAGACATGTGATTTCTAAAATCACCTAAATCACTATGTATCAACTCTAATAGAACAGATGATCTTTCTATTTGTTTAAAGGGTTTTCTAATAAATTTTGATTCTACACATGTTTCACATTTTTCAAACTCTTCATTAGATATATTAGGTAATAAACCTAATCTTTTCATTTTCTTTAAAGATGCCACATTCACATGACCTAATCTATTATGCCATAGATAAAAAGGTTCAACGATATAAACAGAACTAGATGTTTTCTTATTATCATTGGATACATTTACAATAAATAAACCATCGCTACAGTACCCCTTACCAACAAAGGTTCCATTTTTAGTCATTACAAGCTTATCTGAATCAAATACTAATTTGACACCAGCCTTATTGAGGAGCGAACCAGAGACCAAGTTTCTTCTAATGTCAGGCACATGGAGGACATCATTTAACATTAGAGTCTTTCCAGAAGTGAGTTTCAGAAGTACTTTCCCTTTCCCTACAACTGGAGACGTTCTAGCATTTCCCATGAACACCTGTTCATCATCTCCTGATACTTGGTAGGAGGTAAACATGCTACGATCCTTGCACACGTGTCTAGTTGCACCAGTATCTAGCACCCACTCCAAGTTGTTTACAAGGAAGACTTCTGATACCACAGCCACTACTATGTCAGACTCATTGCCTGTTTCTGTAAGATTAGCTTGCGGCTTATCTTTATTTTTCTTAAGCCTGCAGGTTTTAACATGATGCCCAGGCTTTCCACAGTTGTAGCAGTTTCCCTTTTTCTTGAATTGATTGTTTGCATTCTTCTTTTTGAGCCTGCATTCATTTGCATAATGTCCAGGTTTGCCACAGTTATGACAGTTGTCCTTTTTCTTATTATTTGTTCCTTCTGTCGATAGTTCGTGAATTAGACTTTGAAAATCGTGAATCTGATTTGTGACAGATTTATCGTCTGTCATTTCATAGTGAAGGAAATTAGCAATTGCATGTTTCTTAGCGCCTGCATCTTCTAATATGTATTTCTTTTCTAAAGCAATCCATATATCTTTAGCAGAGGCGTAAGAAGCATACACATCATATAATTCGTTGGATAAAGAGTTTAGAATATAATTTTTACAATTATTTTCATCTGTTACTTCATTTTGATTTGCTGGATCTATAGTAAATGATTCAGATAAAATGTATGAAACTTTCAGGGTGGTAAGAGCGAACATCAATTTCTGTTTCCACCGTTTAAAGGATTGTCCAGCGAACGGTTCGATTTTGGCTAACTCAGTAGAAGCATTTACTGTTACTGTAGCCATAGTCTATGTAATTCAACACAAAATTCGATTTCAAGATTGTTGGATAAAATGTTGAATTAAATAGACTATAAAAATCGAGAACCAAAAAAGGAAAATAAATTTAGAGAAAGAAAAACTTATTGAATTGAGTCGAGGCGTGACTGAGTCACTCGGCTTGAAATCGAATTTGCTCCCCTTGGACAGCGTCCCAAGTGCAACAGGTTTCCAGAGCAATCGACCTCCAGGATACAACGACTATGACCCGGTCCCAGCGGTGCACTCACTGTACACGGGCTCGAATCACTTGCAGTTTAATCCGAAAGTGCTGAGTTGACTCAGCAATGAACTCAGTAACAAAACCGTATCAGAGAGAGTTTTATAAGGCAGGGAATTTTTCGTATTCGTATGTTGAAACTGGAATCGGAAGTCTTTATATAGACTTCGAAATGGTGCATAAGCACCCTTTACAAAAGGTTAGGTCCGTTGGGTTTAAACCCAACAGGGGCGACCAACCGGAAGGGAAGCATCTCTCTGGTTTAAAAACGAAAAGACGCAAGTGCGAGTACACTCTCGCACATACAATCCTGCGAGTACCCATACACACACACACACCCACGCGAGTACACTTACACCGCACCCGCACCCGCACCCGCACCCGCGCCCAGCCCAGCCCGTCCCGTCCCGTCCCGTCGCGTCGCGCACGCGGACGCGGACTCGGACTCGGCTCGGCACGGCACGGCTCGGCTCGGCGCGCGCGCGCGCGCGTGTGTGGTTAATGGCATAGATTAGAGCTATTGGCATAGCCCCCCCACAGGACCAAATTCACATGCCCCCTGAAAGGGGCTTAAGCCCTAGGCAAAAAGTCTATCATATAAACAAGAGAATTTCTCTTGTCAAATCCGATGTGGGACAAAACCAACACCTCAAAAACACCAAAATTTAAATGTGGAGGGAAAACACCGAAATTTGAAAATTCAAATTTTTAATATTATTTTAAAACAAATACAACAAATTCCACGGTAATTGTGATTTGGATTCCAATCTATGTTGTCGTTTGGTATTGAATAAGACGGTTAAAAAAAAAAACACAAACACAAACACAAACACGAAAAAAATAAAAACAAAAACAAAAATGATTTTCAATTGTCATGCATGAGTAGGGGAGTACACGAATCGATCCGAGTTGAACTGAGCTCAACCCAGCCCGGCCCGATTACTAGCCACACCCAGCCCGAACCTTGCCCAACCTGATCACCGGGCCAACATGTCCAGCCCGAACTCAGCCCAGTCAGCAATCGGGCGAGTTCGGGCTATATATATATACACATTTTTGTATAATAACCCTAATAAAATGCACTTTTTGTATGTAAATTTTTTTATTACTTGAGCTCGGATCTAACGTTGAATATTTAGTGGGAAAACAGAATTGAGGGCTTTTCAAATTGTAAAATAAAAGGTTTACATAACTATTAGTGAAATAAATGAGCATAACTATTAGTGAAAGCTATTGATTAGGTAAATAATTGAAATTAAAAGGAGAGAGACAGAGAGAGAGAGAGAGAGAGAGAGAGAGAGAGAGCTAAAAAATGAAAGATAATAATTGATTTCCAGAGAGAGAGAGAGAGCTAAAAAATGAAAGATAATAATTGATTTCCACTCCCCTTTCTATTGCTACAAGAAATTTTACCCCAATACACTTGGATGAGTTTCTGAATCAGCCAAGTAAATGAAAGACTGGGCCAAGCTGTCAAGAGCTTGGACGAGCTCATATATTACTGAAACGTGCAATAAACCAGCCAGTTTTTTGGCCTATCTGAATTGACTCAGCTAAGTTCCTAGCCAACTCACCGAGTTCCCAACCAATGCCATTAACATTTATTTATTTTGGTTGAAGTTCAATTAAAATTTACATTCCGAAGAGGATTGCTGAAAGTTTGATTTTCAAACAATTGCAATTAAGCTAATCAACATTTATGCCACCAATTTTGAGATATCCACACCATATATGTAAAGATAGGAAAATACCAACGCCAAGGGGGCATAAAAACAAGGGTGTGAATGTCAGCACCCTTGGATGAATTACGACTTTGCAGAATACCATTTCCAGATGCTCGGAACACGGCAGCATGCAATTCAGATGTTCTCCAAACAGTTCTGTCAATATGCATGTACCTTTGAAAACTCTGGCTGGCCCATTCATCAGGTGAGTTAAAATTTTATTTAAAAAAAAAAAAACCCTCATTTCTGTTGTGTGGATTCCTGCCCACTTCTGTGAATAGTCGAGATTTGCACCCCAATTAATTGCACAAAATCTTTTCCCATAATTACAGCAGAATGTCTTATGCTTGAATTAGCAAAAGACATCCTAATAGTAAGAAATTTTCCACCTTGAATTGGAAAGTTTTATTTAGAAGGAATATAAATACAACCAACCTAAATCATAAAATATAACAACATTGTCTCTAACAAAGAACTACATTCAGAGATTTTTCCTAGTAAGCAGGCCTACTCTTGTCATTTTAAGAGGCAGGCTTCCACTCTCAGCTGCAAAACAGGAAGAGCACAAACCCCTAATGATAAAACAAACAGCTGTTTTATTGACATTTCATATCCATTCCTTCGGGTTGATGCATGCATCTAGAAGTTTCCATTCCTCACTCCCTTCTTCGGGTTGCTGCTAACAACAAAAACCAACTTTAGTTCCCAAATCAGATTTGCAAAACTAAGATCAGCCAACCGAGCAAAAAAGCTTACATGGTCATATTCCCATCGGGCCGTCAGTGGAAGAGAAACAAGGATGCTCTCGATCCGGCCTCCGGTCTTCAGTCCAAATGTTGTACCGCGATCATACACCTGCATGATTAGCCAAATAGAGAATCAATCGCAATTCATAAGGATCACACATGGTATGAAGAATTATTTGGTTCTTCTTTAGAAGCAGCCATACCAAGTTGAATTCTACATAGCGTCCCCTTCGTAATTGCTGCCATGCTTTATGTTGTTCTGTGAATGGTGTGTCCTTCCGTCGTTCTATCAGGGGTATGTATGCTGGAATCACAGACTTTGTGCATTCTGCACGACCAGAATTTCAGAGCACATGGAAGTTGGCAATAAATACAAAATTCATTTTTTCATGCAATACAACATTCAATACAAATCCAAGCAATTATTACTACTTCTCAAATACATGATATGCATTTTAGTGTCGAATAATGTTATTAAATTATTAATCAAAACACCATGAAAATTTTGAGTTATAAGTTCATCATCATCTAAGCCTCATCCGAATTAATTGGGGTTGGCTACACGAACCCTGTTCCACCATTCCACTCTTAAGGGCCATACAATGCCCTAGGGTTTGGAATGTCATATTGTTCATCAGATTCATGGTGAAAATAACGACATAAGTTTGATGCTGGCCACCAACCCGACTTGACCCTCCTTTAACTGTGCTGGGACTGGCAATGAGAGCACAAAACTCCCACAGGTGCAATGTTATAGACAATCACATAGGTCAATTACAATCAATGAGTTTTGTGTGTTATATGATGGATGCTTTAGTATGAGAATGGTATCATCAAAATGACATTCTCTGATGGGTAGATGGGAGGTGCAATTAGAGCTGTCAATGGACAGGGGCTGGGCCAAGAAAAATCAGAATTTTCATTTGTCCCAGCTCAACCACATCAAAATCCTGTCCAAAAAGCCAAAGTCAGGCCTGGCCCACTGACAGCCATAAGTGTGATTCAAACAATGGAGAGGTGGAAGGTCCTCACAAGAGAAGAATTCATTTGGTGTATTGGTTGAAGGTGATACAAGAGATCAATCATTTGGATCAAAATTGTTGAACGAGAAATCCACCCTATGACGTACATCGTAGCCATCTTATATACAACCACCTCCAATTCGCTTGTCTTGGAAACGTCGCTTAACACTCCCTCCAAATGACGCATATGATTGCCAACATTACCAGCCTACGCCAATTAGCTTCCTTCTCCATGCCACTGCCACCACCTGGCCACGCTAGTAGAAGATCAGCAATGGATCCCAGCATTACTCACTCTGTGCGAAAGAGAGTAATGAACCTCTCCCACACCTTGAGCAAAGGTGCAATGTATAAATAGGTGGTCCACCGTTTGTTCCCCTGTAGCATAGTACACGGCAATTAGGAATAATTATCAACCTCTTCTGAAGGTTGTCAGTGGTAAAAATCCTATTTTTCCCCACCATGTAAACACTGCCACTTTTGGGGAAGCCCCACACGATCATACGAAGGATAACATCTCATTACCTTCACTCGGGCACAAGTCACACTGTGAAGCATAAAAGGAACGAAAAAGGAACGAACTGTGAGCTTCCCCAATCTGTCCCATGGCCATGCCATAGTATTCTTCTCACTTGGATTCCACCTAATATGATGCAATCAATCCAATAATCGAGCATATTCTGCTTCCTCATCAATTAAGTTTCTTCCACACAGTGAGCCCACACAACTGAATCACCTACAAAAGAGACGCAACTGTCAATGGTTGCCTCCAAGTCCTTGGCGACCCTGACTATGGATGGGATGGCTAGCAGGTGAGCACTCCCCAATCCATAAATCTTGCCAGGATTGAATTCTTTCTCATCACCCCAAGAGAAGCATATTTCAGCCTTGAACTTGTTCATCATTGATATTACCCTTCCATAACACAGACACCCTATAAAGCAAGGGAAGACTTAACCCACCAACCACCATCCTGTACCCATATTTACTTGTGATTACTTCCCTCCATAGGCTTCCTTCCTCTTTCCCGAACCCCCATAACCATTTACCTAACAAGGCTTCATTTACCTGTGCTAATCTTCTTATGCTTGCCCCCCCCTCGTATGGCTTACATACCTCTTCCCACCTTAATAGATGGAACTTGTGCTTCTCATCAGCTCCTTGCCACATCAAAAAATTATAAAAAAAAATCCTTCTTAGCCGATCCAATCTTCCCCTCATGGATGCCGGGCATTTGAAGAATGACATCAAGTACACTGGTAAATTGGTTGCAGCTCGGCATTTGAAGAATCACATCAAGTACACTAGTAAATTGGTTGCAGCTTTAATCAGCGTTAACCTATCCCCCAAAGACAAATGCTTACTTTTCTATCTAGATAGTTTCCCCTCTTTACTTTCTACCACCTTGTCCACAAGTGTTTAGCTGGTTTGCCAACAAATAGGGGAAGCCCTAGATAAGTTGAAGGCAATGAACCTACCTTACCTTTTAAGATTCCCGCCAAAGCCTCAAACTCCTCCTTGGCCATGCACACACCTAGGAATTCACTCTTAACTATGTTGATTCTTAGGCCCAATACCACAAAAATTGTTACTAGCTTCTTCAAATTATCCAAGTCTACCTCACAAAACAGTATGGTATCAGCTGCAAACTGTAAGTGCGAGATCCGGGGCAAATCCCCTCCCACCTTAACACCTTTGATGGGTCTGCTTAATTTTACTTAGCATTTCCATCACCACCACAACAAGGAAAGGAGAAAGTTGATCTCCTTTTCTTAAGCCTCTCAAAAAGCCTGGAAGAACCTCTTCGGAGAGGAAGACTGAGATAAGTAGACACAGGCTTATTGACTTTACACCCAAAGTCATGAGCCAGGAACATCAAGTCCTCCACCAACTTGAATCCCAAATACATCAATTTTGGATCTATTGATTTTCTGATTGGAACGTAAGGGGTCTCTGAAGATTCACTAGCTATTCCTTTTTCTGTTTTTACTTTTTATTTTTATTTTTTATTTTTTGAATGGCAATCTCTAATTGCTCCATCTTAGCTTCACAAAATAAAATAAACATCATCTGCATACTAGAAATACACCATGTGCCTAGCATGACCTTTGCTAAGACCACTAAACATACCTCTATAAGTTGGTTTATTGATCACTCTGCCCGGAGCTTAGGCAATCACCACAAACAGGTAAAGGGAAAGGGAATCAACTTGATGCACACCACTTGAACCCTGAAGATGATGAAGAAGAACTTTAAAGGGAGCCAGCCATTAGTGACAATAGAAAAACATGTACAAGCCACACATTCCATCATCCATTTTCTCCGCCGTAGTGCAAAACCCATTATTCGAAGCAAATAGCACAAGAATTCCCAATCAACATAGACATGGGCCTTTTTCCAGATGAGCTCAGGAGAACCATCTTTGTATTTCAAGTCTGCAAATCTTGGGCAATAAGAGCCCCATCCAAAACTTGTTTGTCATAAAGAAAGGCCTGAGATCTAGAATGCATGACCACTCATTTTCTGTCGGCAGGGCATATGGCCAAAATTTTGTACAGACTACCTAAGCCAGGAGGAGGCACCCAAATACTTGGACACCCAGCCTCTCATGTGAAACACATATATAATTTCCATAACCTTTCACCATGTCCCAAAATTCTTAAAAGCAAGCTATAGAAAAACAGTTGGCCCTGAAGCTTTATCTCTACCCAAGTTCACCGTGACCTATTTTACCTCATCTGCCCTAATGGGATGATCTTGCCAGTCTCCTCTATCCTCATATATCTGCTTGACTTGAAGGTTATTGAGAGAAGGACACCCATTTCTCTAGTCACCAGATTGAAAATGCAGTTAACAATTTCATCGCAAATGTCATTTCTAACCAAGACTTCTCCCATCGACAAGGCTTTGAATTATGTTCTCCCTTCTCTCATTTACAATCCCATGAAAGAATTTTGGTATTAAACTTCCTCCCTTCGGCCAAACCACTCAGGATCTTTGATGCCATCTAAACTCTTCCTTGTGGACCTTTCTCTTATAATCTAACTTGAGTGAGTCCCCTTTGACTCTTTCCTGTATCAGTATAATGGCACACTCTTCTTTTTGTTCTAGACCATAGATTTCTAGAATAATCCTAAAATTTTCGGGATTCTGTAACTTCTTCAAGAATCCTAAAATGTTCTTTCTTCCAATCATTGATAAAGCTTTTGAGTTTTTTCAACTTATATCATTAAATTGGTGTAATGCTCTTGATTGCACGATCCTTCCAATTGGTGCCACAAGTCATGCTTCTGGTTCGTGCTCCCACTATTGCTTCTTTGTTTTCTATACCTTCTAACATTTTGAAATAAATGCCTCCACAATCCCACACCTGAATCTGTTGCTGCTTTGCTCCATGCTTCATGCCAATATAACCCAGTCCACCCATCCACAGATATGGAACGCCACCAATCTCAAGCTCTTCTGCAAACCACCCTCCTCTGACCACATTAAATTGGAAAAGCAGTGGCATGCAAGAGTCCTCAAATGTTTCCAAGCAACTGAGCAAATAATTGAACACTGCTTTCCGGAAACCATAGTAAGATAAACTTGGGAAGTGACTTTCCCAATTCATGCAAAAACAAGAAGAGATTGAAACAAGGCAGCCAGATTCAGCTGGTTATTTGACCAGGTAATACAGCAGACCCCCATGGGACGTCAATAAGCTTGTGCACATCAACCCAATGAGAGAGAGAGAGAGAGAATCATGCCGGGAGATATCCTGATGCAATCCCCTCTTTCATAGCAAAAGCAAACTAGATTAAGCTTGCTGCCATGTTCCACAAAGCTTTCGCATTGTTAAGCTTTCGCGTTATTAAGTATCAATGGCATGGCTTTAGGCAGCCACCAAGACCCACTTAAATTTACCCTTCAAATCATCAAAACGAACACAGCAACAGATACTAGGTGGGATACCACGCATATGATCAGAAGAGTATGATCAACAATTGAAACTATTTATATATATATATATATATATATATATATATATATATATATATATATATATATATATATATATATATATATATATATATACCCTGATTAGCAGAGTACCTAGTATCCAGGCCAAGGTATATACCTAGTGGAGCCCCACTGATGTGTGATTCTAGTATTATCCGTCTGGTATAGCACTTGCTACTTAGGACCGCATGCAGTGGGTGGCTGTACACGTATTTGGATTAAGAAGGCACCAGCAGACAAATATCACACCACTTATATAAGGAAACAATACATAATGATTGAGGAAAACTGCTATTTAACCGCCGAAGTCGTTGACTATTCGTTGATACTTCTCTCTAAATATCAAACTGGCAGAAAGTGAGAGCCATATGCATGCACTCAGCTTGTCAGCCACCTTTTCAAAGGCATTCATGTAAGAAAACATAAACCACCCAAATATTGAATTAGAGAGATTGAGATTGGACCAATGTAGCCTCTGATTAGTGGATATTTGTTTGTTGAGTTCAGATCATTGATTATATTTAGTTTCAACCATCTATGAGTGGAATGCATCTTCAGGCCAGGGAATAAACAAGGTGGGGCCCACTTGATGTCCCATTCTAGTGTTACACATGTTTTGTGGCACTTCTTGTCAAGGTTGCATGTAGTGGCTCAGTTGTACGCACATGTGGAGTTAGCGGGCATTGATGAAACCAATATCACACTGGTTTTATAAAGAATCACTACATAATAACCTGGGAAAGATGAAACGGGTAACAGTTGATAACCTCCACAAAAGAAATTTTATTCTGCTAAATGTATGTCTATTATGTTTGCGAGCTGAGGAAACAGTGGAACACCTATTTATCCAATGCTCATTCTTAAGAGAAGTGTGGGATAATTTCTTCAAATTATTTGGCGTTGCATGGGTTTCGCCAGGTTCTATTGATTATTTCTTCTTGATGTGGCATGGCAGGGGTGTAGGGATGACTGGAAGGAAATTTTGGCACCTAAGTCTTCTAGCAGGCATTTGAGCACTTTGGTTTGAGAGGAATGATCAATGTTTTTGGAACCAAAAAAGGCAGCTGTTGGAAGCCTCTCGAAGGGCTAAATGTGGTGTTGGAGTGGGCGCAAGCATCAAAGTTTATTTCTCATGTGCCAGAAAGTTGGCGGGATGTGTAAATCTGCTTCTGCTTTATGTTTGTAAATTTATGGCATTGGCCTTTTCGAATAAAATTATCCCTGTTCAAAAAAATAAACTAGGAAAATTTATGCTTCTTTAAATTGCCAAAAAAGTTGGCAGTGTATTTGCTTCTTATTGTCTAAATGGCGAATGGGTAAAATGACTTCCAAAGGGTGAAAGCCATATGCATGCACTCAGCCACTGTTCTAAAGTCATACATGCACCTAAATCCAAACAGTCCACATAGTGAGATGCAGTATAGACAATCCTAGCCTATGATTAATGGACATGTTGTTTGTCAAATGCAGACTGTTTGTTTTGGGGAATGCTACATGTTGCTGCATAGAAATTTCATGAGGTTCCCTCACAGTACACATGAAAAACATGTCTGATGATTGGGAGCATTGATCTGGCAGGCCACCTTTTGTTGATGGGCCATTTGACAAAAATTGCAGTTCCTACAATGTTGGACCTGCCCATTACGAATTTGCAGGTTGAATGTGGATCATTGTTGTCATAGTTACTTTTCCAGAACACTGGCTTGGATGGCTACCAGAGTCTCATCTCCATAGTTCTTAGCATATGGCCTATCCACACTGGGCTGATTAGAACATCAGGCCCAATCACCAGACATGTTAGCATGTGTATCTTGAAGAGGAAACTGCATAGTACTTCTATGCCGCCGGCATTCAGCATCCCTCTTCAGAGGTATTTTCTAGTCCACAATCGATCTAAAGTGGGCCCACAATTTTGGTGGTTTGGATTTCTGTATGTGTACCAGTGTACAATGGGCTGACTGCATGCACATGGATTGTCATCTCTGCCAGCATATAAAAAAAATCCTTGTGTATAAAAGTCCTCATTGCCAGAAATAGGAGTTAGCTACTACTGAAGTTTTATACTCATTTAGAACCTTAAAATCATGGGATTGCTGAACTTGACTGAATAATCTTTTTTGTGCATATATATCATAATATGGATAGTTATCAAAGTTCATCAGAAATGTGATCAATATATTTTCCAAACATTCGCACTCATTACCATTTTTTATTCCTTGATAAGTAAATCCATTTACTACCATAGAGACATTTTCAATGCTTGATTCCTTTGCTTCTCAACTCTCATTGCATTTTCTACTCACCTCTCTGGTTAGTGAGATTGAATTAGACAATCATGCGCTTTCCTGGAGAACTTTCTAACATCATGTTATAGAAGACTACCCTCAGAATCTCATGCATGACAGAGAGGTAATGTTCCGTTAGCAGGCCAAACAAGAGAAGCAATCAAAGAGATGTGAATGGGCATTACCAGTGGAGAAGGCAAGAAGCATCTCTTGATCATAGTCATTGAGATCATCAAAAATATTCCACCAAGCCCACGCCTTTCACCACGGTGCTGCAGACACCATCAAGCATAAATAAAAAGCAAAACTTCCTCTACAGCATTCTTGATTTCTCTCGTTTTTTTTAATGACATTTTTCATCGTTTGTCACCCCATCCAAGAACATATGAATTAATCATGTGTTTTGAAAGTTGTAACTATTTCAACATCATTTTAAAAGGCAATATATAACGGTTAGCCCCTTCCCAACATATTCAGTCAGACGATATTTCATGAAGGTGGGGGCCAACTTTTCAGTGGTTCACAATCATACCAATCATCTGGTGGGACACATCATAAACAGCCAGTTCCATCCAAACCCTCCTAGTTGGTGTTGATAGACCGTGATGGACATCTATGATTATGTGTCCCACCTTACATGGAGACAATGGTTACAAGTGGTCATAGATGATATATTTATTAAAAGAAGG